>OZ022335.1:37790245-40290245 GCA_963989225.1 Dromius quadrimaculatus
CTGACATTGTGACAAAAATATGAAGATAAATCTGTATATATTTTATTTGTACGAGAATCCATTTGTTGCACATCGTTTCACATTTGGTTTGATGTGGAATGCTCACATTGGATTATTTCGTATTCTGCTCTACGTGTTCAATCACATTGAATTGAAAGGTCGTAGTGCGCGCTGCCGATTTCAAACAAATAGACCGAAATAAATTTGCAGCATTGATGCGAGAAGCACTCTGAATGCATTTGGATACACATAATATTCAATCTATTCTGTTAAACAACTGAACGTTGTTTTCACCAAAATTGTTCTTTATTTACAGATTGTGTTGCACAGTGATGAATAATTAGAGGCTATCCTAGAGTAATTACGCGGGTTTTCCGATTAGAAAAAGATTATTTCAAATATTTGTATGTATACAAAAAAGTTTGTAGAAAACTGATCTACGTAGTCACAAAAAATGCAATATAGTGCAAGAGCATCACTACAGAAGATATTGAGTCGATTCTTCAGTATTCTGACGTCCGTCAAAATGCATTACTATTTTCAGCAAAATAATAATAGCTCCTAAATTGAAACACCTCCTGGAGATCCAAGCACAATAATCAAGGTACAGAACAACAAAAACAATTCAACTATGTGATATTGAGGACAGTGCTCCACAACGTGAGCTTGCTTAGGGATCAATGTTCAGAATAACGAGTTTCAGAACTGCGTTCAACGTTCTTAATAGAGAAGTTGATTGAAAATCTGTCAAGAACGCGGTACAAGGGTTGCGGCTGCGAAGTAATTAGAGCGAGATTCCGAGGGAATTTATCCCAATATGCCGAATGCTAAAGGCTCTAGTATGTGTAAATGGGGCGGAGCGGGAAAAAATTCGTCACAACATAACAAATAACGGAGACAATGAGCAAACAACATATATTTTGCATGAATTAGCACTGGTGACGGAATAGCTGAAGGCTGACGGTGACGTGACGGCGGTACAAGTACTAGCGACGGAATAGCTGAAGGCTGACGGCAACGTGACGGCTGTACATGACACTCGACCCAGCGGTCCGCAACACAGACCCAGGTGGTCAAAGAAGGGGCAAAGAACTTTAAAACAAATAGTCCTCGGCGATTGCGGAGTCGTGAAGCGGTTCCTTAAAATAGTGAGTTAACTTTTACATCGTCTTCATAGCTCGAGAAACCAGAATGCATTCCGAGCAGTGACTCTACGTTAATTCACTTCAACACTGTGAAATCAATTAATTCAGTGTTCGTGCAAGACTAAGCTGCCAGACGGCAAAGTAAAACAAAAATGACTAAGTTAAAACAGCTAGAAGCAAAATAACTCTAAGCTCAAAACAGCAAAAGCAAAACAAATCAAAGTTTCTTCTACGGACTTACAAAAGACAATCGGACTTACAGTTCGTGTCGTACAATTGTGTTAAACAGACTTAGCATAAAAACTCCACTCGGATGGTGAAACGTTAAGCTCTTCGAAGATGACACCCGGAATCGTAACTAGAAGCGCATTTTGAGACGACTACTCAAAAGACTTGACTTTCAAAGAAATGACTTGAGTCGACTGAAGACCTTATTTATACTCAAAAATTAATAAGACATTACCTAACTTATGCCTTTTGAAATCACTTTGATTTGGCGCTTTAGAATAATGTGAAGAAGAAATAATTTAGCAAAAAGAAGAGAACGTTTCCAGAGTACTAATTCCTTCCACAATGAATTTTCTTGAATTATTTATCAGCAACGGTAAACATTTGCACCAATTACAGTTCATTTAAAAATATTTAAGTTTGGTTTCCGGTCGGTAGAGTTGCGTTTGTCAAATGTAGAAGATAAGTTTTATTTATGATATGCCAGTGCGATTGGTTGAATACAGGAACAAAATGTACAAAGTATCTTCCATATTAATTACAGACGAAGATGTTAACAATGAGTATATGGCATAAGCAAAGATTAATAAGATGACAGAGTTGTATTTCAGGTATTTGACGATTATAAAAATTTAACCTATATTCAAACACACGTTCAATGAAACAGAATAGTATATTCCAATATAAGTATGGAATGGAGATCATTCCATGCGAATGTGCATAATTCAGCCAAGAGACGAAGTCGAGTGACAGAATTCACATGAGCATGGTATGAGCGATTCGCACGAGTGACGGGTGATATTTTTTCTACAGTCAAAGGTGTCCGCGTGAATATACATGACCAAAATATATCGTTTTCTGAGAAAGAATTTACTTCATTGATCTTATTCCAATTCATCAAATGTTGATAAAATTAATCATATCGCTTCCATTTTGAAGAGGAATGATAAGAAAATCGAAAAGAATAAAAATTATACAGTAATGAGACAGTTTTTTCGCGGCGCCACGCGGCTTTCTTAGGAACCTTTAAGCGTGCGGAATGACCTCCATTCCGCACGCTACAGCGTGTGGAATAAGTCTCATTCCATAGTGACTGTAGAAGAAATAATAATTCTAAACGGTCGGACGCTGATCTGGTAAGTAAGTGAATGACCTCTATTCCGCACGCTACAGCGTGTGGAATGGGTATCATTCCATAGTGACTGTAGAAGAAATAATAATTCTAAACGGTCGGACGCTGATCTGGTAAGTAAGTGAATATGTTTAATACAGAATTACGGCTTTCAACATTTCCAGGAAGAAAAATAAAAAATGAGAACTAGTTGTTGTTTAACTTAAATCAAAATTGGACAGCTGAAGGCTCTAGGATGTAAAACGGTGCATGAAGCCTTGAAAAACTGTAATGGTTCGTCACAGCAATGACCGCGTCAACTCTCAAATTTCTAAAATATCTTCAAGTCGTAAGATGCATGTCTTCACAATGTGAATGAGATAATAAATAGAATCATTCTTATGCACACAAAAGAGAAAAAAGAGCGTAGTTCTTATCAAAAATCGAGCAACAAGAACGTTCCATTATTTCTACCGACTGCAATTAGTATGTTAATAGACAATTGTACAGCACTTATCAGCATTTAAAGTTACATTAACATTTATCGGTTAGAAAACTTGTTCTCCAGAATAATCATGAAACTGTTCTCTCACTACTCTGTAAGAGACAGTTTCATTCGCATTGAAACTTTTCGAAACTTTCAAGCAAAACTTCGAAATCGGTCAACTTAAGCCTTGTTAAACTTCAGAGTACATTGGTCCTGCTATGGACATAAATGTCATTTACAAAACACTTCTGGAACAAGAATTGGTCTAGATCTCATTTATGTTTGTTGAAATTAGCAAATTCAACAAAAATTATCACCAGCGTGCGGCGTACTAGAATGTTGCCTAAATAGCAACTTTAAATTGAGGAAGGGTCAGTTTTAATATTTGTATTGTAATGAGTCATTTAGTTATCATTTTCAATTGATGGAAGAGCGAGTTTTCTGCTAATGCATCAATGGCTGAACAATCCTTTTCACTCAATAACTAGATTAATATTCCTTAACTATTGTAATGTGCGGAAGTGTCATAAGTCGTAAAAATAAAATAAGCCCTGAATCCGGTCCTGTCTGAGCGAGGCCTTTCGTCTCTATATCGCACCGCACCGCATAGTCAAAAATTCTAGTAACGTGCTCTCGACTAATTTAGAACATTTCCAGAAACAGACATCTGTATACATATGAGCAGACGACCTGACTGAAAAACAGTGAACAGTAGAACAGTAAAGTAGTGAATATCCAGTGAGCGATTAGTGTGATGAATAAATAAGTGTTAAAAATAAATAGCTATTGCTTTATTGTTGAAGATTAGTGGCAGAAAGTGAGAAATAAATTGTAGAGTGTTTGTTCAGTAATACTTAGAAGAATAAAACCTTAATTTTTTCTTCATTTATCAAATTGTGATTTTTATTCAATTATAAACAATTCCTTCTAAAGCAATAAACATTACACTATGATATATTTCCAAGCTCGTCGTTTTTTACGTGAAAATTTCGAATCGTACTAAACTTTGAGAATGGATTTACTCTACACATTAAGAAATACCACAGCGACGACGAAATGCAAGAAATCAAGATGACATTGCTGCTGTGAGAGCAAGTGTTGCAGAGAATGCAAATCGTCGTTCTCAGAAAGAATTTGGGTTTACTCTCTTACAGCAGCTGAAGAACTAAAACCTCTTAATTATCATAAACGTCGTTTGTTTTGCAATTGAGCTCGAAAAACAACTATGATCCTGAATTCTTAAGGAGAATCATCTCTTCAGACGAAGCTTATTCTTGGCTAGACAGTAATATGATCAAGTACAATTATAATTTTTGATGCACAATTAATTCACAAGAGATTCTTGAGAAGATTTTACATTTAGAAAGAGTCACATTGCAACTGCGGTATAATAAATTTGGGAGATACTGTAACTGCTTTCATGGATTAAAACATATCCTTATAATTTTTATAATACTTTTAGTCTTGATTGATATAAGCGGCAAAATTTGTCGATAATTCAATTCTGTTAGGACAAATTATGATAATAAATCCGCATTCGCAGTTATAAATGGAGATGCTCGAAGAATCCATGAATTTTATCACCAATTAAATTTCCCCAAAAGAATTAAAAGAACAGTGGTAATAAAATGTCATTTGCATAGTTTCCATATTACAAAAAGTCAATCAATATTCCAATATCAAAATTTATATTCATTCTATTTTGATCTTCTATATTTACATTGCAGACCAGCATACGATATGAAACTTTAATTACTCATCTGGCGCATTGGATTTTCACAGCGACTGGAGTAAGGGTGAATGCAATGGAACAATAAAAAGAAATGGAAAAAACTAACAGAAGTAAAAGAATATCCAACAAACAGCTATTCAATGCAGATTGCTGATAATAACGAGATTACAAACACTGAGGCTATAAAGATATATTATTCAACTTGCAAAAAGCAGAAAGCAATTTAACTTTTATCTGCATGAATTGTGCTTCGTAAACTGTCGTTCTATTTTTTTAAATTGTGTTAATGCCTTTATCAAGCCTTAAATCGTTCCTCATTTCATGAATATGGGACTGAATTCATAAGCTGAGAGCTATATTGACAAAGTATCAAGTTTGTATACACTTTGTTTCAACCACCAGTGGGTGTTTTTGTTACACTCAAATTTCTCATAGGTTACGTGATGACAGAAACCAGGTGATCAAATAACGACAAGGATGCTTTGAACAGAAATGTTAGATATTCTTATAATGGAGCATATTTTTTCGGAAATGATGTTAGCTCTTACTTGGCCAGTCATGTTAAGTATAGAGATATCAAATTCTTGTAAGGGAATTTATCATTAATTCGGGTATACTACTATGTTCAGTGAGTGTCTGGAAATGAAATATCAAAAATGGTTCCAAAGAAAATCTTGGTGGAGGTGAAAATAGTCATTTTCTCACAATATCAGCAGTCTCTGCAAAATCGGAATACTTAAAAGTTCTTCACGTAGATTTTACAGAGTGTTTCCAGGATATTCCAAAAACTCTTTCGCAAACACAGTTACTGAAGATTCATTGTAGGAATTTGTAGAGCTCATGACTAACGAAGAACTCAAAGCAAAATTCAAACTTGGATACCAAGAAAGCTGGCTTCAAAAATCTCTACTTTGGATTGTGGGCAATAGTACGGGAGTTATTGATAGCACTTCTTTCGTCCTGAGCGTAATAGCTAATTTACTGTCAAAGTAGAGGAACAGGCTGCACATCATTAAACGTGGCGATCTGCCGACATGAATAAAATGTTAACATTCAACCAGCCTCACCCATCTCAACAATCTTTTTATTTATTATTGATTTTATATAAACCCACTGGTAGAATGAGAATATAAGAAAGGAAATAGAGATCAAGAAACAGTTATTGAAAAACTACTTGATGAAAAAATCAAACGATGAGTATATTAAAAATAAAGCACAAAGGAAACGAGTGAAGAGAGTAGTACAAGAAGCTAAACAACAAGATTGGAACCAATTTGGAATACAAATGCAGAAAAATTGTAAAGAGAACAAAAAATTATTTTACTAGGTTCCCAAAAAATATAGAGAACAGAAACTACCAAATATAAAACAAGTAAAGGATAAAAACGGAGAAATACTAATGAATGATGATGATATTATAAACCGATGGAAAGAACACTTCAAGCTACTACTTGAAGCATAATAAAGGGACAAACAAGAGTTCTAGTCCCCCAGAGGATACAGAAAAAATTGAAAAAACTAAAGGAATCATGATAAAAGAAAAAGCAGAAGTACTCAAAAGAATAAAGTTAAGCAAAGCGCCAGGATACGACAATATATATCCAGGATAGTTAAAATATATGGATAGAACAGAAATAGAAATTTTGCATTAACTATTAAATGAAGTATGGACAACTAGAAGCATACCTAAAAAATGGGAAGTGACAATAATATAACCATTATATAAAAAGGAAGACCATAGAGGGTGCGGTAACTATTATGAAATATCACTCCTCCGTACGACAGAAAAGCTCTACGAGAATATACTAGAGAACAAATTACGACCATTGGTCGAAAACGAACTTGAAGGGACAAAAAGTGGGTTCACGAAAGAACATAGTACTCAAGATCACATATTCACTATACGACAAATAATAGAAAAATTTACCGAAAGAAACAGAGAAATATATATATATATATATATATATATATATATATATATATATATACAGGATGGAATGCGAAATAACAAAAAATTGTTCAAATAAAGTTTCTAGATCTTCCAATAAGCTAACTGAATCTGTGTGAATTCAGTGAAAAAAAATTTATTCTCGTATATATTGCCATATTTTTACTTTCTTCAAATGGAATACCCTGCATATTATTGCACAAAAATATAGAAAATATTTTTTGCCGTAAAAAAGTTCAAGAGTTCATACCTGCTAAACTTGATAGTTTTTGAGATATTAACAAGAATATCTAAATGCTGTTCTCAAAATCAAGTGTGCCTTGAGAACAAAATTTGTTGACAGTAGAGTTATTTTGTATTGTATTTGCGCTACAAAAAATTATGTTGCATACATACTATTATTATTTGGTGTTAATAATGGCAGATTATGCAATCAATGAGAAGTTAGATATGATAAAATGTTTTTATCTATCAAATAATAATTCGAGACAAGCTCTGCAATTATACAGACAACAGTATCCGGAACGCTTTTATCCAAACCATTCGTATTTATTCAAATTAGAGAGGAAGCTGCGTAGGACTGGGTCAGTTTCAAGGAATTACAAAACACGTGAGATAGTAGATGAAAATTTAGAAGTTGATTTATTGGCATATTTCAATGTATACCCTAAAAATTCAATAAGAGAAGCTGCATTGAAAATAAATACCACACATACAAAGGTTCTTAAGATTCTGGAAAAGCATAAGTACAAAGCCTATAAAATCTACAAAATTCATAATCTTTATCCTGGCGATGATGTTAGAAGATTACAATTTTGTAATTACTTAATACTGGAAAATATTGCAGAGCCTAATTTTTTAGATACAATTTTATTGTCAGATGAAACAAATTTCTCTAACAATGGAATACTAAATAGACACAATTCACATTATTGGCAATCAGTAGAAACGGGTCCGCGTCAAACATTTATTTCAAATTTTCAAATACGCTTTTCAATTAACGTATGGTGCGGTATGATAAACACCATTATTTTGGGTCCATATTTTTATGAGAGCATTTTGACATCACAGAGATACTTAAATTTTCTGCAAAATGAATTTCAAGATTATCTGGATGATATACCATTGGCAGTTAGACGCAGAATGATATTCCAGCAAGATGGTGCACCTCCGCATAATTCATTGGATGTAACTGCGTATTTGAATCAACAATTTCCAAATTCCTGGATTGGCAACAGAGGCCCTACATCGTGGCCCGCAAGATCTCCGGATCTATCGCCTTTAGATTTTTTTCTATGGGGAGCTATAAAAAACAAAATTTATGTAATGTCCGTTGCTACACTTGATGAACTGAAAAACCGAATAAGATAAGCTGTTGTTGAATTGAATACAGTTAATATGAAACAAAATACATTGAAAAGACTTTATTTATGTGTCCGAGGAAACGGTGAAAATTTTGAACATTTTTTGTAGTTCGATAACATTTATTCCGTACTTCTTCATGTTCTACTATGATAATAAAATTATTTATTTTGTACATTGTTTTCAATAGTAACTGAACTATGCCTTTCGTTCTTGATGATGTGCAAATGTCTGAGCGCGCAAAAATATTTAAATTCAAAAAATATAACCGTTATATAATTTCCTGCGTACTTAACAGTAATATTATTGACACAAAAATATCAAAACAACACAAAATAACTCGACTGTCAAAAAATTTAGTTCTAAACGCACACTTGATTTTGTGAAGCAACATTTAGATATTTTCGTTAATATCTCAAAAACTATCAAGTTTAGCAGATAAGAACTTTTGAACTTTTTCAAGGCAAAAATTATTTTCTATATATTAGTGCAATAATATATAGGGGATTCCATATGAAGAAAGTACAGATATGGCAATATCTACGAGAATTTTTTTTTTCCACTAAATTCACACAGATTTAGTTAGCTTATCAAAAGAACAAAAAATTTAATTTGAACAATTTTTTGGTATCGTTAATAACTTCCGAGAAAAAAGGTGTTTCCAATATCACAAATATGGGCAATATTACGGGGAAGAAGGGCTTGAGAAAAATTAGTTCAAGCAATCGAAAGCATTTATACATTAACAAGAAACATAGTACCTACGTACAGGAAATAAAATATTAGACGGATTTACTACAACAAAAAGTTTGAGACAATAAGGAAACCCAAGCCCATTGCTTTTTATAACAGTATTAGACAAAGTGATTAAGAATGTTAAAACAAAAGTTAAAACGACAAGCATATGAAATTGGAACCTGCATGTGTATTTGCAGACGACATGGCAAAATTTGCAAAAAATTAACAGGATTTATAGAAAAACCTCAATGTATGGACTGAAAAGCTCAGAAAATATGATATGGAAATAAATAGCAATAAAACCAAGGTTATAGTAGCAGGAAATAATAACATAGATATTCATGTAACAGCTCAAGGTAAAAGATTGAAGTAGGTGGATAATTTTATATATCTTGGAACCATTGAACAAAACGAAAATAATATAGAAGAAGAAGCGAATAGCAGAATACAAACAGTAATCAAAATATACTACGCGCTGAATAATACGATAATAAATAATGAAAACATTGCAAGGCACACTGAAATGACAATATGCAATACTATCTTTCAACCTATACTATTATACGGTTGCAAGACGTGGTTGCTAAGCAAAATGCAGATTAGAAAAATACAGGCCCTAAAAATGAAATACCTTAGAAGAGTCAGGGGAATAGCAAAAAAAGATAGAACACGAAACGATCAAATGAGACAAGACCTGGAAATGAAGCCGATTACAGCTGAAATAGAAGAAAACCAATTACAATTGTATGAGCATCTCATCAGAAAGGAAACACAAGTACCCTGTAAGAAAATTTTAGAAACAAGAATGACCGGGAAAAGGGGTAGAGGGAGACCACAGAAAACATGGAACAAATGCATAGATGAGATATTAAGGAAGAAGCAAATTACCCAAAGCGAGGCAAAGAAAAAAGCAGTAGAGGGGCAGAAATGGAAAAAATTCATGAAGGAATAGAATATAAGAAGAAATCTCAACAACCAACTGGGTAAAAGAGGATACAGATTATATATACTAATTTCATATCTATCTTATGTTGAAGGGGTGAGATGATAATATTAATCGATAATCGATAATATATATATATATATATATATATATATATATATATATATATATATATATATATATATATATATATATATATATATATATATATATATATATACATATATATATATATACATATATATAATGATATATATCATTTTTTGACTGTTCATATTTATACTATTTTTTCACAGTTTCTACTTTAATTCTTATGATTTTTAATCTGGTTCTTCTTCTTTTGAATTAATTGATTGTATTCATGTTGTTGATAGTTATAATTATTATTATTAATCTGGCTGATTTTTGCAGCCTCACGAAATTGTCCTGATGAAGGTATAAAATATACCGAAAGCTAGACAACTTCAAAGAGTCTACTTATTACATTGCCCGAAAAAACTTAACCGGAAATACCCAATAAATTTTCAAATTCTACTTAATCGCGGTTACGATTACTTCTTCTATATATATATATATATATATATATATATATATATATATATATATATATATATATATATATATATATATATATATATATATATAAGAAGAGAATATAGAGAATTTATATTTGGCTGATGAGCTGCTGGTGGCTTGCCGTCAGATGGAAGGGGTTGGTTAAGTTTTAAGGCATTATTAAGCCGAATTCTCCTGAAAGTGATATGAATTTTAGCCATAATGCTCTGTGAGAGGGCATACTCCAACTCGGCACATTTAATCTCCCGATGGGATATCAGTTAAGGGTTGGTGGTGATCCTTATGACCTACTCGGCACATCATAAACAAGTGTTTGTAGAAAAACCCATCCCTATTATCGGTTTAACACCTAAGAAAAATATAGTTAAAATATTTTGTTTAGTAACTATCTATTAACAATCTAACATTTCAAACAACAACATGAAAGAAATCAATTCGCGAGATGACTAGCCAACTTGGAAAAACACTACTGATTGTAGAGCAACATAAATTCAGTAAATCAAATCGAAAATTTTTATCTAGTGAAGTGAAGTAGCGGTGTGTTTATCGAAAATGCAAAGCATTTTTCCATATTATGAGCGAGTCCAGAGATCGAATAATAACGACAAAAAGGTTATTTCACGATCACGCTGAAATCATTATTTTTATTGTATGATGCAATCTACTTATTTTTTGATTTTGTATTATTGTTTGTCAAATTTTGTATGATCATAAAAGGAAACTATAAAATTGATTTTATTTTATATAAAAACATTATAATACTCAGTCCTCCTTTTGTTCAGGTACCTGAGTCATTTCATCATCATCAGAGGCTACCTGCAAGTGTGCTGAGTTGGGTATCACTGCAGGTACCTGAGATATTCGAGTTGGGAAGTCATTAGCAGAGACTACCTGTAAATGTGCCGAGTTGGAAATCGCCGCTGTGAGATGTCATCAGAGAGTCACACACATCAATTCTCTGCCATCAGGACATTTCAGGCTTAGTTTAGGTAACTAGAACGGATATAGGAATGATACACCTGCCTCAGGGGTTAAATACGATTTCTGGCTAATGGATAGGTGGTTGAATCCATCGAATAGATAGCTACCAGTATTAAAGTGGACATCGATGTTCGAAACAAATGCGAGTTGGTCGATTTACACACTCTTGGAACAACCTCGTTTCCCGCAATAACACACAGTATATGCGATTGACATACACATATTTCCGCGCAACACCGACAGAATAATGTAGCACTGGTGGTACTAGCTCCCAGATAGCTGGATCATTAGCACTGTTCATCTTACGTTGGACGATACCTACGGATGCGACACACGCAGGGCGGTTGATTTATTCACTCTTGGAACAACCCCGTTGCCAGCAATAACACATAGTTGGCAACAATCCCCACTGTTACATGGTCAGGGTGTAAGCACCGATAGCATTGATATCGAATAGCTAAGGATATCAACACTCCAAAGGAAAAGGATCTTACTTCACGCACACTTAGCGTGGCGTCATCACATGTGACGCCAAACATACCAAACTCATAAAACTCAACGACAAACAAACTCACCAATTGATAGAAGCTGTCAGCTTCTTAACAACACTGAATTGAATAATATGATGGCTAATTGAGCTCAGATAATTAAAGTAAACAATGCATAGCACAGATAAACTGAATGCTTGAAGTTCGACTTTAAATTGATGCAAATATGTGCAGTACACAGTTCCAGCATGGCTTGTCCTTGGAAGTGATTGGGACTGTTTACTCGAAACTAGGTTTTATGTATACTACGGTTTTTGGGTCATATTGATGTAGCAGGGTGTGTAGAGAATCTGTTTGCATTCCGAAGACAAAGAAATGGGTCAGGCCATAGGGCTAGGGACTAGAGGGGCGCTGAGATTCTCTTCCTTTTCTAAAGGGGGCGAAGGTCCAGGAAAAGTTGGAAGGGCTTACTCTAGATCAACATAGAAATTTACTTGTATATTTCTTTCAGATACAGTTTACTTTCCCAAAGTGGATATATCTTGATCCATTATGATTCGCTGGTGCGTTACAGCTTTGTAGTTTTTATTTTTATTTTCTGAGGCTGTGATATTGAAGCGTCAACTCTACAAGTTCAGTAAACAGAACTTGAGTGTATCACAAATTCTCGAATAAATTCAAGCATGAATCGTTCCATATACCTTAGAAACTTTCTGAATAGAAGAATTCCAGCGCACTTACTGTGTTCATAAGATTCTTGAAAGCCATAGGAGTGAATATTATCATACAGAAATAGCTGGGATTGTGCATCTCAAGAAAATTCTCGTTATTAACAAAAGTAAGAACATTGGCAGGAGATTCCAGGACAAATTTTGTATTCCATTTATATAATGAATTATTTTTATTGGAAGATTTGATTCAATTGAATTCTTTACCTGATTGATTACCCTGAGAATTCCATCCTGCATCATGAAGCAAACAATATTTGCTTAATAGCATTGTTAGGAACAGCTCTAACCATTTTAGAGAAATTAAGATTGACGGTTCAAGTTTAGTGCAACAAAAACACTAATTAAAATTTTTCTGTTATCACTCATTTGAATAAAAATGCATTGACTGGAATATCGTATTATTAATTATGAAAAAGACTTAATGCTCCACGTATCTCGCGGCTTAAGACCCTTAAACTTTTCTCTTCTACGCTAGAGCATGTATGAACTAAATAATGGCTAAGTTCTATCTCAGCTCACCAAACTGGTGCCAATGAATGTAAATGCAGCACTGAGAAACATAAAACGCTAAGGGGCAAAACGTTTCCGGCTTCCTGTATATTGGATTCCGAAGGAATCGTTTTATGATTTCCGATCTATTTGTTTTATTTCTCCAGGGAGATATTGCCGCTTAATGGTTGGTAGGAACTTTATTATCCTCAAATGTGGTTTTATGAGGTACTGGTTAAATGTAAATTGCAATGTTGCATTCCAATCCACATTGGATCTGCTACTATATTGAATGAAATATGATATTGGCGATTGCACCATCCTGAAGTGTTGTTGATATATCTTCAAAAGAGGAGAGACAGTAAGAATTGCGACAATTTTAGAGGTATTACACTCTTAAGCACTTCAGGTAAACCACACATTTGAAGAAACCCAGAGCGTGTTCAGAGCAGAAAGGAGTGTGCAAGACCCCATATTTACGCTAAGACAACTAGCTGAAAAGGCAAGACTAATGGATAAGAATAAACCAATGCTCTATAGACCTGAAAAAAAGCGTTCGATAGAGTGGAAAAAGATAAAGTATGGAAAGTCTGAGCTAGAACAGGGATCAATAAACAGACAATAAAGAATGTAGAAGCCTTGTACAAAGATAACAAAAATTATGTAAGACTCGAGAATAATGAATCTCAACAATTTGCTACAGAGACTGAACTAAAACAAAGTTGTCCACTGCTGCTCACTCTGTATCTGACAAAATAATTTAAAATATCAAAGACAAGCTAGAAACTCATAAAGTCAGATACAGAAAAATGGAGAGAATTAGTGTCACAGCTATGCTATGCAGGCGACATGGTTATTTTATCAGAGAATGGAAGAGATTTACAATATAATGTGAATATATTGAACGACGAGCTTGAAAAATAGAATATGATGATCAATACAGATAAATCTAAGATGATGATCATAAACAGTGAAGAAAACACTCATAAATTGACCATCGAAGGAGAAAAAATAGAGCAAGTAGCAGCATACAAATATCTAGTGGCAATCATAGAAGAAAACAAAGGAATAGAGCAAGGAATAACAGAGAGAATAAACAAAGAAAGTAGACTGTTCAATGCGTTGGGAGGCAAATTTTTGACAAGAGAAGAAGTGCCAAAAGAAACAAAAGTAGAAGTATTCAGAGAAGTTGCAATTCTAGTAATAACGTTTGGTTGCGAAGCATGGACAATAAGCGGAAGATAGTAGAGTAAGATTAGAAATATAGAAATGAGATTTCTAAGAAAAATAAAAGGGAAAATAAAACTCGACCGAATTAGAAACGACGTTTAACACAAGATCAATAAAGAACATCATACAAGAGGAGCAGCTCAGATGGAGAGGACATGTGCATAGAATGAAGGAGAGCAGAATGGCGAAACGAATACACGAAGCAAAATCAACTGGAAAGAGAAAAAGGGATAGATCTATAAAAAAGTGGGACGAAGAAGTGAACGTTATATAACAGGGATCAAATGGAGTGAAGCAAAAGAACTCCTACAAGACAGAAAAGCGTGAAATGATATATGGAAAAGGAAAACAAGAAATAAATACATACCGAAAGCTAGAAAGGCAAAGGATTAAGTGGGTGTAAGTATATCTTCGTCTTAAAGCATTTTCATTTTTGCACTATCGCTGTTTCTGCACTATCCAATTCTGGCGTTAGACGACCAGTTTATTTTATTTCAAGTTTCTTATTCGAGATCAAAGCGCTGATTGAAGGGTTTCAAATTTAAATTAAACTTATAAAAATTACAAAAGTTCCACTACTCCCGATTTACTAGGGTGGATTAAACAGAGCCGACATGCAAGCATATAACAGGCACTAGCATTACTACTACAGCGGTGGTTGTCTTGACGATCGCCGTATTGACCTTGGGCAGAGTATGAGAGCGCCGTAGCGCTATCTTTGTCATGCAGTTCGCAAGCTCAAATCATCAACATTTTGTTCACTCGTCAACAACATCTCATCCATATCTCTTTTTGATTCTATAAATTGACCTATTAGTTAGATCATGAATACTGCGCCAATATTCCTTATTTTATGAAGCAATATAATTTCTTTCACTACTAGTTCTGCTCCATATACTTCAGTACACTCGAAAATAGATTAAAGAGTATTTGTCAATATAATTTTTAATATTAAGCTTATGCAAGTCGCCTGATTGAATTATATGTTCCTCATTTCCAATAAACCCCCTACACATTTTTTTCCATGAATGGAAATCTTCCTGCAAGCCCTTCACGTATCGTTCGATCCCTTTCAAACTCACGTGCGTAGCATTATTATTTACAAGGAATGTCAACAAATTCCATAAAATGAATCAGGACAAAAACTTGGATAAGCTAGTTCGTAAAGCTGTCAATATTACAAGGGATATAGCCTATCCTACGCGCACGCAACAAATTCCAGCTACGCCAGAAAAAATATGTACTGTGTTCCCAGTTTATTACACACCGCTTGAGCTTTTAAAGATCGTCCCACTGCGGTCATGAAGCTCACGATTCATGGCACTAACTCTCAAACTTTTATGCAAAGTAATATTGAAATTACTTGAATGATTTTTACCAGCAGGACAGAAATAATGAGAAGGCGATTCCACAAAGAAATATATATATGATGGAAAGTGTCTGGTAGTGTTGATTATTAATTCTAAACAATATTCTCCAAAACAAACATGAAAATCAGCACTTAGACTTTGCGAAAAGTTAATAATGTTTTAAAGTACATCTACCACCTGATATCTGTGAATTGGGCGTCGGCCCAAGCTAGCAAGTATGCATACGATCAAAGTACGTAGGACCACTACTCTATTCCGCAAATTTTGTTTGTAAAAAAATAAGTAATGTCTGGCGAGCCAGGGATCTTGAACTATTAGACAGATAGAACATACCAAACTTACAAAAAAAGCTACTGGAATCTGTGAATTCTTGACTATTCTTCAATAGAAAATAAGAGATCTGATTTTAGTAGAATACAATTGAATGCACAAAAACCTTATAATCTCTTTCTACAGTAACAGAATACCATCTACAAAAAGAGATTAACTGCGTCATATTGCAGTAAAACTACTTAAATCTTTCTAAATGCATATAAGCGCAGTTTACAGTAATCCTTAATAAAACATGCTGTTATTGCGAACCGAACTGAGTTCAAAAGGAATTTCTGTAATTAAAAGTTTAATAATGTTGGGAGTTGTGAAGATTAGTGTCTCATATTGCTTGCTATATGATGAGGGTTGTGCTGACACAAAGTTCCGGTGTATAACAGCAGTTTAAATAAATGTTTTTGGCACACAAGAAATGAGCAAATACAAAATGACTTGATGTATAAGAAATGTATTATGACTGAAGATGTGACCTAAAGAGCAATAATTAGTGTCAATAATTGCATGTTTTCAAGTATGTTGAATGATTGATGGCTTGCTGCTAGTTAAAAGCTTCAAAGTGAGCTTGTGTTAAAGGGGGATGCTCAGAGAATCGTGATATTCAAAACTATGAAGAAAGTAAGTAGAGATGGAACATATTTGTCAGATTTAGGTGTATTGATGATGGTCGTGACCTGATTGTCAGAAGTATAGGGGCTGCTTATGTGTCAAAAGACATTTCTCCTGCAAATAATGTCAGTTTGAGCCATAAATCTCAGTGAAATACCATCAAAGGGTCACACACATCAATTCCCTGCCGTCAGAGTGTTTCATGTTTTGTTTAGATGAACTAAATTGGATATTGAAATTATGAACCCCTTTCAGAGGTCGGATAGAATATTCGGCAAATAGATAGATCATTAAGTGACCTGAATAGAAGAATATGGTGAACATTGATGCCTCTAACACATGCCTGTTCGCTACTTCACCCACAAATGGAACAGCATTGTTTTCCGCAGTAACATACAGTAAATGTGGGTGAAGATGTGCGCACCGATGGCAGTGATACCCCAAATAGCTAAAAGTACCCACCTATTCGAATATCACAATGACACTGCACAAAACGAGTTCATAAAACCTGATGTCAGAAAAACTCACCCAGATAATAGAAGTTCTCAGCTACTTCGGAACACTGAAACAGATGTTATAATCACTGATTAGAGTCCAGTTAATCAAAGCGAACACTGCTTTTCACCAGCTAACAAGGTCGATTCCAAAATGATGCTATTATATTCAAATCTTTGAATGGTGCAAAGTTTCAGACTTGTTAGTTCAGTGGATTTGTGATAATAGTGACGATAAGTCAACGATTTCTGTCTGCCCTATGGAATGTATGGAATCGAGTTTTGTATTGTGATCAAGTCCTTCGTTTTGAAAGTGTTACGTGCCAATTTGGCTTTTGGTCACTTTTTTTGCAAGTTTAAATTCTAAAATATAGTTTGGGCTAATTAGGGTTTTTTTTGGTCAATTTTATGTACTTACTTTTGTTTGAAAATATTTTAGTTTTCAATTCTATAGTTTCAATCCATATTTCAATCTTTAGTTTCGTTTATTTCCTTAAGCTCAGTTTTTTTTTGTTATACTCAAAGCTTGTTCATTGTTTACTTTTGTTAATTATTTTTAGTTCAAGATTTTTGTTCATAATTGTCGCTGACAATGCGCGCGCTGCAGGCAGTGACGTTACGTTTTTTTTTTGAGTCCTAGTACTTGGGCGTCCACTAGGTTTTTTTTTTAATGAAAAACGGTTTATTCTCAATCAAGTCAAACCGACCGAATTTGACTTAATTTAAGACAGTCAGCCTTAAGTCCTTGTATAGGACGAACGTTATATTTTTTTTTGTATTTTACTACTACAATTTTGTGGGTTTTCCCAAAGTTTTTGTTGCCTATGCAAGCTCAAGTTTAGGGGTTCTTATGGAGAAAACCTGTGCTCCGGCCGAATATTTTGAGGCAGTTGGCCATTTGGTTTTATTCGGCGAAGCAGCCCCCGTGTTGGGGATTAGTTGAAATTGTGAGTGGTTATTCTTTGCTTTCACTTACCATCGTCGTCGGTACCAAGGCATATACTGTAGAAGTGCCTCACTCCTACCCTGATTTCCTCGATCATCCGGAATCCAGTCAATTAGATCTGAGGCCGAGATCCATACGCCAGGCAGACGAGTCAATAAGGATCTCCAGCGACGTCGCCAGCTGAGTGGTCTATTTTCATTCATTTTGTTATTAGGATTTTTTTTGTTGATGCTAATTTAGTCATTGAACACCTCGTGGCTTCACCACAACTTTTTTTTTTAATGTATAACTTTGCTGCGGTAGGCATTCGTTGTCGCCTTCCTTTTTTATGCTTTTTCGTTACATTATAAACGCTACGTCCGATTGTGAACCAGGTCGATCGATCTTGGGCCTGATTTTCATTTCTTTTGTTCCTTTTTTTTTATGGAGTAGGTTTATAAGTGTTTGGTTCAGATTAACTTAGTTGAGACTTGTTGAAGTCTGCGTCAGAGACGCGAATCGCCGCCATTCTTCTTGTACATTTTGGATTTACTTTATTTAAATTTTTTTTTTTGTAATTTTTGATATTCATTCTGAATTAACTTTAATAAATATTCATTACTCTGGGTAATTTTGATTATCATTTGTTTTGTCAAAAAAAAAAATACTTACCTACCACTTTAATTTTCAGAGAGTGATTTTATTTAGTGTTTTTTTCTACAGCTGGTGTGTAAGTATCGCTGTTTGAGATATTGTTTTATTTTATGTTCTGCGAAATCTCGATCGACGCCGACAGATCTAATTATCCTAAATTCCAATATTCTACTCGTCCATCTCGCCATCTTTTCTTTCACAGGTACTTTCGCAGTTGTGTGCCTGGGGACGGAAAATTTAACGATTACGGGGCGCCCTTATTTTTTTTTGTTTCATTTGAAGTTAGTCTACGTAGCGTCCAGTATATTTGTTTTTGGTGGAGTTTATATTTTTTCTCTTGAAGCTAACCTCGCAACTACCCAGTCCGGCCCTGGAATTATTTTGATCACTTTTTTTGATACTGAGCTAAGCCGTTTTGAAGCTAGAATTTGCGTAAATTCAGGATTAGTATATTTAGTGCCGCAACCCAGTTTTATTTGTAATGAATTGGCACCCAACGTGGGGCCGATTCATTTTTGAATGGATAGGGTCGCTACCCTAATTCTGCGTGTAATAAAAGGCTCAAGACCGACAGAGATAAACAATGGGTTAGATTCTACATTGAAAAAACTGCCCTTTCATTTTCAACGATTGAAATGGGCGGTTGGATTTAAACAAGGTTGTACGTCAAACCATAATGATGAAAAATCGTCACGACCAATGAAATCGTCACTATGATCCACAATTCAATACAAAATGATCGTCGTCTGAAGTTCAAGAAACTATTGAGGCTGTAAACATCTTATCTGATGATTTGGGTATACTGAAGCTGACTTCTCGTTGAGTACCTCGTCTATTATTAGTCTATTCAAAATGCATTCGTTTCAATATTTCTCAAACGCAATCGTATTGGGTCTTTTCGACGTTTCATCACTGTCGGTGAATCTTTAATTCATCACTACATGTCAGAGACAACGTAGCTTTCTAACCATATTAGCAGGGGAAAGTGTGTCTAAAAATGCCAAAATAGTTTCATCTTCCGGTAAAGTCATGGTAACAGTCTTCTAACATACTCATATTCTAGTGCTCATAAGCTACTTCGAGAAAGGCAGGACTATCATTAAGGCCAACATCTCTTCATTACTGGAAAAATTGAATGATGCAAAGTTAAATGTTCCCATTTCTATTTCACCACAATAATGCACTTGTGCACATGACCCGTATTCGCAAGATTTAGCTCCCAGCGATTATTTTCTTCTCCTCAACTTTTAAAAACGGCTAGGAGGGCAGAGATTTAGTTCAAATGAAGAGGTCGAAGCTGAGACGAACGCTCATTTTGCAGACATGGACACATCTTATTATTCTGATGGTATTTAGAAGTAAGAAAGTTTGACTGTGGTTATTGAATCAAAAGAAGATTGGGTAGGTAGAATATTGCTCAGACATCTTGCCTTCTCTTCACCAGGCTGAGAAATTCTCGAACAATACTTTTCACGTTGTTCTCAGCAGGATGATAAAAAAGCTACATCCCAGTACAAAAACTTCAATAATCTTGGGTAAAATGTACTCAACACTTGTTTAGAGGAGAATCATGGATAAAGGTGAGTAATTATAACCATTCCGTTGTTACTAATCCTCATTTTAATTCACACTGCATATAAATAGTGAGATGCAAATTCAACACTACTGCACGTGTAGAAATCGCAAAAACAACAACGATGCCTTGTTCTATGATACACGTTTCTAGCATTAACTTTAATTTAATCACTTGGCAGGGAACAAACAAGCTTTCAGGATATTAGCAAGTGCTGTTTGCTCTATTTATGTTAGCACAACTGAGACGCAGGCGGCTCTTATCGATAGAAGCGGGCTGTAAATACTTTACATTCTGGCACATACAATTATCTTCCAATTATGATAATTATAGGCTGTCTAAGATAATTAATGGATCAAGTAGACCACAGGCTCCGAATACTTCGATTTCGACCCAAAAATTGAGGTTTACTTCTAGGTTGTTACGAATTTCTCAAATTTTTATTGGCATGACAAGAATTACCTATGATCTGAAGATTTTTTTTTTGTCTGCCCTTGGGCTTGGAATTATAAGTTTCGTTTCGGGCGATCGTGCAGCATCAGTATCATCTGAGATCAAGAATCAAATACAACGATGAGTATTAATAATGTCGGTTATCCCCTCATCGAAAATCGCAAGCTATTTTTACTTGTACAAAGTAACAAGTAAGTATTGTGAAACCGACACAATTCACCTATCGAGATTTTGATGGAAATATCCGTTTTGAGCATCCCTGAATCCATTTTGACTATTTTTGGCTTGATATCGGTACGTATGTTCGTGCGTGCGTGCGTTCGTACGTACGTGCGTAAATCGCAAATCTCAAAGTTAGTGGAACGTATAATGTTGAAATTTTGTATTTAAGACTGGTATAGGGTCTAGTTGTGCACCTCGCATTATGGTTCCAATCGTCTGTACCGGAAGTGCACTTTACTTGAGACTTTTTTGGAATTTTTCTAATAAATCCAGAATGTTCAACCATAGGATGTTGAAATTCAGTATTTGAACTTGATGTTGTATCAAAATGGTTATCTGTGATTTTTATAAGAATCGACCAAGCCAGAAATGCACTTTACTTGAAACTTTTTTTGATTTTTTTGTATAAATATAGAATGATCCGCCATAGCATATTGAAATATCGTATTAAGAAATTCTATAACATTTTATTGTACATCTTGCATTATGATTGCGATTGGCTGAACCCAAGTGCACTTTACTTGAAACTTTTCAAATTTTCCGCATGATCAGCCATAGGATACTGGAATTCAGCATTTGAAATTGCTGTAGCATCTTAATGGTCATCTTCTGTTTTTGTAATAATCGGTTGAGCTGGAAGTGCACTTTATATGACAGACTTTTTGAATTTTCCGCATAAATTCCAAACATTCACTCGTAGAATACTTAAATTTTATATTAGGCACTTTTATAATATCTAGTTGTACACCTTGCATCAGAATTGCTATCGACTAAGCCGGAAGAGCACTTTACACGAAAAATTTTTCGGATTTTCCGCATAAATCCAAAACAATTAAACCTAGATTGTTAGAATTCAGTATTTAGGACGATTATACCGTCTAGATGCTCATATTCTATTTTTATTCAGATCCACCGAGCCGGAAGTGCACTTTACCTAACAGTCTTTTGGGATTTTTCGTACAAATTCGGAACAATCAGGTGTAGAATATTGAAATTTGGTATTTTAGTCTGCTGTAGCATCTGAATGATTGCCTACTATTTTCATAACAATAGACTGAACCGGAAGTGCACTTCAGTTTTTAAATTTTGCGCATGAATTCAGATCTGTTGGTAGTCGTAGAATTTTGGAAATCAGTATTTGGGAATGTTGTAGTATAAGAATAATAGCCTACTGTTTCCATAGCAATCGACTTGGCTGAAAGCGCATTTTACTTGACAGATTCTTAGAATCTCTTGGGTAAATTCAATACGATTAAATGTGGAACGATGAGATTTTGTGTTTGATTATATATATCCAATGATATATATGATCAAACACAAAATCACATCGTATATATATATATATATATATATATATATATATATATATATATATATATATATATATATATATATATATATATATATATATATATATATCCAATGAAGTCACGTGATGTTCACGTCAGATTTTCTTATAATGGTTTGAGAATGTGACGGATCCGGACAAATGGATCTTGGGCACCAATAGAAGTGCAATTTCTTGAAATTATTCTGAGTAGCTAGCAGGAAGAGTTATGTCTGTGAAATGACTACGAAAAACGTGTAAGGAAGAACATCGGTAGTTAGCTACACACACAGTAACTAAAGACAAAATGTTCAATGTGGGGGGCTCTCAACTTGCATATAACTTTGTGTGGTGACTCAAAAAATACCCCTATTTTACCGGGGCTCGTAGACTTAGAACGGTAGGAGCTAGTAATTCTGCGGCCGAAATTCAAGATTGATTGATTGATTGATATTCATTCATAGCCAAAGGTACAACAAAATACAGCTACAGTCAGGTACAACATTGTAATGAGCTTTCCGTAGTGATAGTTTTTTGACTGTGTTTTTGAATTTTTTCCTTGGTAAGCATTTTATGCTATTAGGAAGCTTTTGTACAACTTCAATTGTATGTATTGAGCACTACGTTCGTTTTCATTGTATTTCATTAGAGGGCATACTGGGTTATCTTTATTCAAGTATTGGTATTATGAATATCGGAGTGTTTCTTGAGATTGCCATAATTGTTCCTGGTATGTCAAACATTTAAAAAAATTAATTGACCGAAAAAAGTCATTATCTTACTGTCGATAGATAATTTCTTGCAATGACAGTTTACAGTTGAGTTTTTAGTAATGCGGACTGCTTTCTTTTGGAGTACAAAAATCCTGCAGGAAGTGTTCCTTTGATTGCTCCAGAATTGAATGCCATATATCATAACGGAATGAAATAAGGTAAAATAAGCTTATTTTTAAGTAGTTGTCTCAACATGTAAAGAGCTTCTGACAATTTTCCACATATTGCTTCGATGAAATCTTGCCATGCGGGATCTGGTTGTAGTAAAAGTCGAAGTATGTTGACTGTATTTTTTGATTCAGTTAAACTTTCTCGATGTGACATATCAAAGATAATCTCTTGAGTTTTATTTTCATTCACGATGAGTTTATTTGATGAAAACCTGTTTGACGATGTTTCTATGATATTTATGGTAAGAGGTTCTAGATCTGCTTCTGAATCACTCGCAAGTAAAAAGTAGTGTCGTGAGCATATGAGCAACAGTTAACCATTTTGCAAGTCGTTATTAAGTCATTGACAACAATAAGAAAAAGTATAGATAAGATAAGTCCCAAATGTGAATCTTCATTGTTAACGACTACTTTTTGATATCTGTCCTCAAGATAATTTTGTACAATTTTCAAACAGTTTGGAAATCAGTACGTCGCGTCGTGGTTAACGCAATCGAAAGCTTTACTTAGATCGATAAGAATTGCTTTAACATAATTTTTATTTTCAAAATTTTCAATTATATATATAGGATGCAATATTACCGATGTCATCCGTAGTGCGAGTTCCATTTTTTTTGAAGCATATTATTGTTCCGAAATTATGTTGCACCTATTGGTAGAAGATGAGAATCTGCTGTAAAGTGCAAATTCAAGGACTTTCGGAATAGTGGGGATAATAGATATAGGTCTATAGTTTGAAGGATCAGAGCTATTACTTTTTTTGAAATGAAATATAAATTTGCATGTGTGTCAAGTCAGATCACTGAGTAGTTGGTGCTAGGTTTGTGCTGGTTTGTGCTAGAATCCTAGAGTTTGTGCTAATAAAATACACTTGTAATTACCAATCGATGGTGGAAATCTGGCGTGACACTAAGAATAAACCTCTATTATTCATAGCAATATTCGATCAATTATAGTACAGGCACTTAGTGCTAGGTTTGTGCTGGCTAGATATGAGTGATGAAAGTTTGTGCTATTCATTTGTACATAGTCTTAACAATAAAATTGGGGCATCTGGCGTGACACTACGAGTAAATCTCCACTATTTATTAAAATATTCAATCAATTATCGAACAGGAACTTAGTGCTAGGTTTGTGCTACTGATATATGCATTATGGTGATTTGTGCTTTCTGCTAGCACATATTATTAACAATCGATAGTGGGAATTTGGCGTGACACTAAGAGTAAACCTCTACTTCAAATCACAATACTAGATCAATTATGGTACATACACTTAGTGCTAGGTTTGTGCTGCCCATATATGATTTATGGAAGTTTGTGCTATTCATTTGTACTTGATATTGAGAATAGAATAGGGGAATCTGTCGTGACACAATAATAATAATAATAATAATAATAATAATTTATTGCCCAACAGATTGTCCATTTACAGGGCAAGATTACATCAAGTAAATAACTATAATATAGTGTTAAATACAGCACAAAAAAAAAACTACATTTTAAGCATAAATGCAGGAAAGAAAATAGTATAGAAATGTATAAAAAAAATAATGAATAATTACATGAGGAATAATAATAATAATAACATAATTAAATTAATTAAATATATCATTTATATGGATGTCAGCGTTGCGGCACATCACAAAAATTGGAGAACGCTGAAGTACATTGGTACGAAAGGCTGGTAAATAGAATGTCCTGGCAAATCTAGCAGCGGATCTAGGGACATGAAAAAATATTCTGGACAGCAAAAAAGGCGCATCGATTTTATTATGTAATATCTGCCACAATATTTTCGCAGTGCTAATCTCTCGCCGAGATGTTAGGGAGTCCATAGAATGGCGACGAAGAAGAGAATTTTGGTCAATACCTTGTTGAGGATAAATACCATCATTTTTGAATGAGAGGTATTTCAAAAATCGGCGATGAATTCGATCAAGCAGCAGGCATTGATACGTATAGAATGGATACCATATTATCACAGCATATTCAAGTCTACTCAAGACATAAGCGGAAAATAAAGACTTTATTGCATTGACATCCTTAAATATTTTGGAAATTCTCATAATGAACCCCAAAGTTTTACAGGCCGACTTGAAGACATTAAGTAGATGCCTAAGGTTTCCAATCTTCTAGTACTATACATACAATCAGAGGTACCACATTTGATGAAAAGGCAGCAAATTACCTATTATAAACTCAAGATTAACTCAATTATTCTAAGATATTTGTGTGATTCTTAGTATATTTTTCCTTAATGCCACGTCAGATTCCCATTAATTAATTGTTAATGACAAGTGCTAGCAGAAAGCAAAAACTTCCACATTCAATATCTGAGAAGCACAAACCTTGCACCAAGTAAATGTATTGTATTCGCACGCATATTTTCATGAATGGTAGGAGTTTACTCTTGGTGCCGCGCCAGATTTTCGAGTCTTATTCTCAATATCTAATACAAATGAATCGCAAAAACTTTCATAATTTGTATTTAGGTAGCACAAATCTAGCATTTAGTATATGTATGATAAACAATCGAATACTGTAATAAGGAGTGAAAGTTTACTCTTAGTGTGACGCCAGATTTCCACTATCAATTGTTGATAAAATGTGTTAACACAAAGCACAACCTTTCATAATTTTGATATAAGTAGCACAAACCTAGCACTTAGTGACAGAATAATTTTCGCATGTATATTCTTATAAATAATATGGGTTTACTCTTAGTGTCACGACAGAATCCCCAATTCTATTCTGAATACCAGATACAAATGAATAGCACAAACTTTCATAACTCATATATGGGCAGCACAAACCTAGCACTAAGTGTATGTGCTATAATTGATCTAGTATTGTGATTAGAAGTAGAGGTTTACTCTTAGTGTCACGCCAGATTCCCACTATCGATTGTTAATAGCATGTGCTAACAGAGAGCACAAACTTTCATAATTTGCAATTAAGTAGCACAAACCTAGCACTAAGTGACAGAATTATTTTCGCATGTATATTCTCATAAAGTAGGGGTTTATTCTTGGTGTCACGACAGATTCCCCAATTCTGTTTTCAATATCAAGTACAAATGGATAGCACAAACTTTCATAATTCATATATGGACAGCACAAATCTAGCACTAAGTGTCTGTATCATAATTAATCAAGTATTATGATTTGGAGTGGAAGTTTACTCTTAGTGTCACGCCAGATTCCCACTATCGATTGTTAATAACATGTGCTAGCAGAAAGCACAAATTATCATAATTCATATATAAGTAGCACAAACCTAAGTTCCTGTTTGATAATTGATTGAATACTTCAATAAATAGTGGAGGTTTACTCGTAGTGTCATGCCAGTTTGCCTAATTGTATTGTTAATATTATTTACAAATAAATAGCACAAAGTTCCATCACTCATTTCTAGCCAGCACAAACCTAGCACTAAGTGCCTGTACTATAATTGATCGAATATTGCTATGAATAATAGAAGTTCACTCCTAGTGTCACGCCAGATTCCCACTATCGATTGTTAATTATAAGTGTATTTTAATAGCACAAACTCTGGGATTCTAGCACAAACCAGCACAAACCTGGCACTAACTATTCAGTGATTTCTCATTTCATTCCAAGTATGGGGCCATCTGACGTGACACACAATCAATTTGCTGGTTCTCAGCTTTTGTCGAAAACTGCCAACTTCAAAACATACATTTATAAGATAGGTCAAAGGAATAGTCACATGTTCTGCGACCCTTTTTGGACAATAAGGCCTTAGCTCATAAATATCAGTACATTTACAATTAGTCATGTTTATTATTATATTGAATACCTCTTCTTCTGTAACTGGTGAGAAAAAAATTATTGTGTTAATAGGTTGTCTGAAGTTTTGTTAAATACATCAGAGGGTCATAATTTTCAGTTTTAGTGGGTATTTTTGAGGTTAAATCAGTAGCAACATTTACAAAAAAAGTATTTAATTCATTTGCGCTCAGTTTGGTGGTAGTTTTGACAGTCTGCTCACGATTTGTGGGTGAATTAATCATTGTCCAACTATAGCTGCATTCACATTTGTAGCTACATTATCAATGCAGTTACTTATTCGTGAGGACTCTTTAATAACGAAATATATACCATGACTTGAACAAAGATTTCTCAACATTTTAGTGGATTGAATGCCAATTGAAAAATATACGTTGAAATTGCCGACTAAAGCTATATGCTTATTGTAAGTAAATACTGAAACTGAAACTATCTCAAATTCATTATGAAATTTTTCTATATTATGTGTGGGTGCCTTATAAATACATAGTAAAATAAGTTTAGATTCCATAAGTTCAACTTCTGCTCTTTCATCGATGCGAGCGCTAATGGTGAGCACCATTGTAATCATAATCAGAATACGTCATTGAGCTGTCATTGAGCATTATAATTTAAGAGTGAAAATAATTGCATATAAAACATAGAAAAACGCTTGTTCTGTTTCAGGCTGTTGTGTTGAGGATGATTCAAGTGAAATATAGTTTCATAGATTTCATGTACGCAGTTATAACATAAAAAAAACGAGTGAAGTGGATCAAAACGGTAAATAGAGTATTATCTGTCTTTCATTATTGATCTATATAACAAAGATGTTTGTGATTCAATTGGGGAATTAGAAAAATTCATCATCGATTTGGGATTCATGAATTTACCTCTATCTCTAATTTGTAAGGTGTTTCAGTGGCAGAAGTTTCTTTAACATGTTTAATATGGCAAAACTAATTTCATGCTTTTCTTCAATGCTTTCTCGGTAAAAGGGATGCAGTGTTTGATACTTACAATCTCGACCCGCAAAATCATCGGCATCATAATTTGAGGCTATCCTGTCAATTTGGATGAATTAAGACGTTTTCTCCAATAGGTACGTTATAAATGATGAAAAAAATACTCAAAATGAATAATTTCAACGTACCTTTCATGCTATGTAAGTTATATTATAAGCACACAGTTGAATTGAATATTATTAGTACATTTAAAAAATTATAGGTATGAAACAACGATAAAATTGGAGTTCAATCGTTCTCCATTGCCCGCTAGAGGCGCTAGTAGACTTCATGCACGTAGCCTACTAAGCGTTGTGCGGCTACTTCATTTTCAACAAAAATAATTGCTTCACCATAACTACCTTCACGACAATATGCTGATTTAGCTGTGAAATCGGGAATGATTATTGTATGTAGTTCTTGAGAAGTAAGTCAATGTTCAGTAAAATATGTCACAGAGATATTACCGCACTCCTGTATATCAAGTTCAAGGCTCGCTATTTTGTTTCGTAGAGAGCGGATGTTTTCATAATATATGTTTTCAAATTTTTTTATCCTGTATTTATTTGTGATGTTTGTGCATCTTAAGAATCACGATTGATATTTGCGGTTCTTGATAGCAAAATAGAATCTGTTTAATAAGATGGCCAATTTTTCTCAGATAATATTCTATCGCGATATATTGAAGGAATGCTCAATTTAAATGGCGAATAGCTTATATACGTGGACTGTAATTTGAGAGCTTCGAGTTTCTATTTTTAGTTTTTCCAAATGAGTCTCAATATTACCCACAGAATCTTATGCTAAAATTTTGGAACTGCTCTAAGCTCAGAGCTTTGTTCATTCATTTCGGTTAATTTACCGTATTTTATCCAATTTTTATTATTTCTCCATCTATTAAATGTAGCTCTGCAACCGAAACTACGATTACGGCGAGTAGTAATCCTGTAAGCAGAAGTTATTCGGACAGGGCTCAGTAATTCTGAAAAAGAAAAACTATCGAGCAGAAGCTATTTTAAAGAAACGGATTTAGCAGCTCTGAGACAGTAGTTACTAACGAGAGCTATGGTTAGCAACTCTTGAACAGAAGTTACTCAGATTCTTGGTTCGGTGGTTCAATTGTTCTGTGGCAGGGAGCTACTGATACATCAGTTCATTTGAGGCTGGAAGTGTAAGTAGCATACTCACTTCATTATCTCCAATCTCTCATCCTTCTTTGTTCCTGTAGATATCCTTGATTTTCCACACCATATCTTCGCCATTTTAAGTTTCCGGATATCCGCATTGCATGATGTTTTCTAATTTTCTAATTAACTCTGCTTGTTTGTAGCAGTTTGTTTAAACTTAGATGACAAGGCGATGTTGGCTTCTGACTTCGTTATTCATCGTCTAACAATTCAAAGCTTTATACACGCTGCGTCAGCTTCCGGAAATAAAGGTAAAACTGAACAATTATATTCTTTGCTGCTCACTTTGTGAATGTGTCTGTGTAATTAGGCTGGTATCATGAAGTAGGCTGCGTGGGACTTAAGATGCTATCAATTTGGTTCCAGGAATTTAATTAAAGACTTTAGTGGATAAATGGGGTTTCCTGAACAAGATATATTAACTTCAGAGAGAAGAGAATCATCTCACGTTGAGAATGATTCATTTTTGAAATGCATTTTCCTTCGTTCCGCATAATTCATATTGAGGTCACGCTTCCATCTCAACCAATCTCCCAACGGACGCTCGACCTCAAATCCTGAATGAAATCCTACTAATAAATTGATCTTCTAAATTTGATGTCACATTGTGTAAATAATGTACGACACAATCAAAACAAACCGATGAGAGAACATATTGGATTAGCGTCGCTTCATTAGATTAAACGCAATCATGAGGAAGGGCTTTCAGGGGAATCAGCGAAACATAAAAACATGTGCATGATGTTGAAATAGTAGAAAATATCTAAATTTTATGCGAGCAGTGACTAGAATAACACGATTATTGAATTAAGTGGAATAGTATCATGATTTCTATTCGAAATAATTCAGCTTATTGGTTTGGTTACTGACCAAATCTTTATATTCGAGCCGACAAAGTAATCGACCTAAATTGTTAGGAATGGAATGATTACTACCGGATAAGATGAGCTATTCACATGACAAAACGTCGATTATCAATAGAATAAATACAGAAGTAAGCCAGACTTTGTGCGCTCTCAATCGATTCAAAATTTGGGAGAATGATTAGGTTATTCAATTCCTGTACAGTTTGTGGGTCAAAAAATCATTATATGATCTTCATTTATTTGAATGAACGGGATAATGGTGGAGAAGACAAAAATTTGACGTCATCCACCTAAATACTTCAAGAGCCTTTTAACATATTTCAGAAACCGAAATCTGTTTTCTATATTCTAGTTTGTTTACTTTTTGATCACTGCAATTGCTTTCTTCATCACGCGTGTTGACGTCATTGTCACTATATCGTACTAGGAACAAATTTTAAGGGTGTGAAGTGCGCCCCCGAGACGCAAAGAAAGCGTCGATTCACGCAATTTCCTTTGGCTTGAAGCCACATGAAACGAAAATCTGACAGAGACTCTCATTCAAGTCGTTTGCTCAAAGAGGCATAGAAGTCTAGCGAGAGGCAAGATGGGGCAAGGACGAGCGAAGACGTTGCAGTACATAATAAATTATGCAAATAAGAGAATGAGGATATGAAGAAGACGAAGTTAATTGAAGGAAAGGCAATTTGGACAATCTCAGCTCGAAGTAAACAAGGCTAAATCCAGCAAATATATTTATTTTAGTTGAGGCTGTTCATTTGCTCTAAATCGTAATATCTATTAATTTTATAGTGATAAGACAAATATATTCAATGAATTCTGACAGGAGTGACAAGCAATGCTAACAGCAATAATTTGGAGGAAAGAAGAATGTCAACATTGCTACATTATAAGACACAAATTATCAATGATTTCTTATGGAAATTACAGGAATACATAATTTGTGAGCCTCCAACACAACACACTTGCTTGGAATATCAACAACTCTTGTTACGACAGAATCAAAAATTCTCTTTGTATAAATCATTCAGTTTTAGGGTTGCGTCTGCTTAGTTCCAGTTGAATCTACGAAATTCATGTCGTGGAGATCTTTAATAAAAATTTAATCTCTCTATGTTCACAAAGTTCTGAACTGAAAAATTGTTCATATAAACGGAAGAATAGTCGAGAATTTCCAATGTAATCTAATCGCATTACCGCATAATTGACTGGCTCTTTTCGTGATCACTTTGCGGTGGAATTGATTGGTTTTTAATTGATCTCTTTTCACATAATTTTCCAAAGGCATATTCTAATAACGTTATTAGAACAATATGGGAATAATTTTTTCACTCGTTTACACGTATTTATATCTTGGAAAGAGAATATTAATAATAAAGGGTCTCCCAATGCTCTCAAAATATTATGTTTGGAAAAAAATAAATGATTTTTCTTGAGTCTGGCATTTTGAAATGAAATGAAATTCACGCTCCAAGAACGTCTTCCTATCATTTAAAACTCCTATTAAAATGTTCGATTTTTCATCCAAACTCGTCGCTCGTTACGTGAAGGAATAATCTTGCAATTCGTCGAATCGTAATGAACTTTGAAAGTGAGTTCTCTTCATACAATAAGAAAGACCACAATGGTAACGAAATGTAAGAAAACAAGACAACAGTGCTGCTGTGAAAGCCAATGTTGCAGAAAATACAAATGTGTCAGTAAATCGTCGTTCTCAAGAAGTTGGACTATAAAGAAGGACAACTTTTCGAGTTTTGAATAAGGATTTGAGTTTGTTACAAAAATCTCGTCTTACATCTTTTTTGTACAATTTTTTTCTCATTCCATACCTATGTCGCCATCTATATAACAAATTTGTACTAATTTTGTAAATTAGTACTTTTTTGTTGACACTTGATTGAAGGGTGCTAATTTGGGGAGCATGCGCGTCTTGTTCGCTCTCTTTCGTGCCTGGGCTGTTGTTGCAGACGTACTTGTTTTGAGCAGTCTTGTCATTTTTCTAGTTGTTCTAAATTTTGTGGTTATTTTATTTCATTAAAATCAGTGTTATGATTCTATAAGTATTTTGTCTATTATTATTTGTTAACGTTACTCCAAATTTAGAAAATTTTCGCTAGTTATTTCGTTTGAAGGCGACCCACGTGGTTAACCTTTTGTTTTCCAAATTTATCTCTTTCATCCCCAATTCTTTGTTAGTTTTTTGTGCTCAAAACCTTTTTACAACCTTGAAACTTTCATACTAAATTTATATTTTTGCTCTAAATTAATTTTTTCTCTAAATTTTACAGTAGCGTGGGCAATAACCGTTCCGGTCGAAGGAGCTGGCCTATTTTTCTTTGGGAAGTTATTATTATTTGTTGTCCTTCCTCGGCAAGATACGTTTAATTATTCCTGGTGTTTTATATTCAGATTCGTTTTGATAATCATTACTATTGAGAGTGTTTCGTACACATGTTCTAGTTGCTACCTGCCCTAGCTTATCATATTATTCCTTTTTTTTGTAATTTACCGGCTTTTTGTATTTCTGTTTTGAATTTTTTTATATATACACTCGAAGTAAGAAACCCACGAGATTTGTGGATATCTTCATTCCTCCCTTCACCTTTCCTGACCTAAGTATATTTGATGTATAAATGATAGTGAAAGTGGTTGATAATACCTAATTTAACTATATTTTGGATCCAACGCGTTGCGGATTTGTCATTCAACAACTCGTAGTTTAATGAAGGAAAAAACTTCTCAGAACTCATTTTTAAATAAATATGTTTTATTTGGTATATAAGTTCTGTATGAATTAATTGGAAACACAACGTTTCGACAGCAAAATGCTGCCTTCTTCAAGTGAAAAGAAACATGAAAATAAATAAACAAAATTGTCTAGACAACAAAAATAAAAGTACAAATAGTAACAAGATTAGTTTACAATATATCAACTCCTAGGATCGTAGAGCTCTGCCTGTAGTTGATGATTCAATATCCACAGGTCTTCACGAGATAATAATAATATAATATTTCTTTTCACTTGAAAAGGGCAGCACTTTGCTGTCGAAACGTTGTTTCTAATTGATTTATACAGATTTTATATACCCAATAAAACATGTTTACCTCGTAGTTTAGTTTCTTACGTTGTTTGTGTTGCTTTTGGTTTCCAAAGCTTGAAATATTTTGTTGTGGGCTTTAGTTCCCGTTTTTAGGCTGGAAAATCCTACGAGTTTGTGAAGATTGATCCAATTTTTTAGTAACGAATCACATTCGTAAATATATCGACTCGTCGCTAATAATCCTTTTTCTTGTCTTGCTAGACTTAATATTTTCTTTGTTCTTCTTCTCCTAATGCTCAGCGTAGCTTTTTTTTAGTTTGTAAATTTTTAGTGGACAATTTAAAATTAGGCAAATAAATAGCTTTCTGATTATTTTGTTCAATTTTTACTAAATTTACAGTTTATTCGTTTTTCAATTCAAATCTAAATTTATTCATTCAAGTTTAACGCTTCACGTTTGGAGAGAGCTCTCCAATTTTCTTATAGGAACCTCCTGTTTCAGTTGAATCGGATACTGGTTGGGTTATTTGTTTTCAGTGTAAACTGCTAGGGATCTTAGGAGCCCGTGGCCACTTGAGACTAGTTTCTGGCCAACTTTACATTAAGAAAAATATTGACACGTCTACGAAATTAAGAAGAACATTATTATCTCCCGAAGTTGACGACCAAGCGCACGGCCAACCTTAACACCTTCAAGGACCGTTGGGTATTTATCAAAGCCCTATAAGACGCAAGATCAACTTTACTCAATTCAGGGAACGTTCTTGTCTGACGTTTTTGTGGCTACCAATCCGTCATCCATTTTCTCTGCCGATACTGTCTTGAGTTCCGCCTGAAGAGGATATTTAGCTAGTTTTTGTAACGTAATTTTGAACGTCTGTGACGTGCTCTCCAGTTCCCTTTTGGCTGTTGCAGTGAGAATTTTTTGTATTATAGCTTTAACCATTCTCGTAGTTACCCAAATTTTTTCAATTATAATTTTTGGAATTATTTTCTTTAAATTAATAATAATTTTGTTTATAATTGATCTCGACGTCTATGCCATATTTCTTTTTTGCTGTCGCTATTGTCTCCCAGAATAGTACCTTTTTCTCCTTTGATCATTTCCTGGGAGTGGCACCCATTTCCTAATTTTCAGGTAAAATATTTCTGGTGCCCTTATTAATAGCTAGCCTGGGTCTTCACTTTCAAGGTAAGATATTCCATTACTTAAATTTAGTGTCAATCAGCAGTACATTAAGTTTTTGCTACCAAATAGTGAAGAAACATTACCTTTTTTAATTTCCTACTGCCACCTTGGAAATAGAAAAAGGTAAAAGTTTACATCCTTACAAGATTGTATTGACTTGAGAACTGTAACCGCTGGACTGTCATAAGCATCCTTTGTTTTACAATTGAGCTCAATCCTGATATTTTGGGTTCATCGAGTTCGCTCTTATATTTTAGACGCGGAGGATATTTGAATAAGGTATTGTATATATATATATATATATATATATATATATATATATATATATATATATATATATATATATATATATATATATATATATATATATATATATATATATATATATATATATATATATATATACATATATACATATATACATATATACATATATATATATATATATATAAAAGTAAATTAATTTTTGAAAAAGTCTTGTACAGCGCCGGGATTCGAACCCGAGATCTCATGATTTCCGGTCATGCGTGATAACCGCTACACCACTTTCATTCAACCGTCTGGCTTATTACGGATTCGCCAACTAGATTTACATTCAGTATATATATATATATATATATATATATATATATATATATATATATATATATATATATATATATATATATATATATATATCGACCTCAATTTTTTATCTACATTTAAAAACATATCATTCCTATTGGCAAATCCTTTATTCGAGTCTGCACTTGGAAATTGATGATTGTCTGTTAATCTTTTGTATTTGAATATCGAGCTCAGCTACTTCAAAGGAAATCTTGTGTTTATTTCCGTTACATTCCAAGTCCTAGATAATCGATGAAGAACTTGATCCAATTATTTGACGTCTCTACAATTCAAACTGCTGATGAGTGGATACGTTCTCAAAGAAGATTTTATCACTGACAAAGTGTTTTCAACAGCATCATTCTGTCTCATTTATACTGATGTGTGCGTTCTTTCACGCTCTCTCTGAAAAGTTGGTGTTTACGCTATTATTTATCAACACAAAGCTGTCGTTTCCAATAACTTACTTCTTTTTACTCTCCTGGCAAGGTGCGTTGAAGAACATAGTCGCAAAATAACTTTATTGCTTTTCAAAGTAACTCTCTTTGACCTAATTACACTCATCCATTCTTTGAAATTATCTCTCATGACATACATTTCATTTGGTTTTTGAAAGCTCTTCGGCTGAGTCTGCGTCAGAAAATTTCCTATCACACTGTAAGTAAGCGTGATAAGTACTTGATTCAAACAGGGTGTTACGTGCCAATTTGGCTTTTGGTCACTTTTTTTGCTGGGTAAGATTCTAAAATATAATTTGGGTTATTTGGGGTTTAATTTCATTCACTTCATTACTTACTTGGTTAAAGATATTTTCAGTTTCAAATCTAATAGTTTCATTCATATTTCAATCTTTAGTTCCGTTTCTTTTCTCTTCTTTAATCTCAGTTTTTTTGGTTATATTAAAAGCGTGTTTTTGTTTACTTGTATCAATTAATTTTAGTTCAAGATTTTGTTTTAAATCGTCGCTGCTATAACGCGCGCGCTGCAGGCAGTGACGTTACGTTTTTTTTTTGAATCTTAGTACTGAGGCGTCCGCAAGGTTCTTTTTTTAATGAAAAACGGTTTATTTTCAATTAAGTCAAACCGACCGGATTTGACTTAATTGAAGATAGTCAGCCTTAAGTCCTGGTGTAGGACAGACGTACATTTATTTATTTTCGTTTTTACCACTACAATTTTGTGGGCTTATTCCAAAGTTTTTTTTTGCGTGTGCAAGCCCAAGTTGGGGATTCGTTTGGGATAAGCTGTGCTCCGGCCGAATATTTGGAGCAGTTTGGCCATTTGTTTTGTTCGGCGGAGCAGCCCACGTGTTGGGGATTATTTTAAATTGTGAGTGGTCGTTTTACTTAAAATCGCTTACCACCTGCGATTTGTCGTCGTCCGAAACCAAGGCACATACTGTGGGAGTACCTCACTTCCACCCTGGCTTTCCCGACTACCCGGAATCCAGCCAATTAGATCCGAGGCCGAGATCCAGACGCCAGGCAGACGAGTCAAGTGGATCTCCAGTGACGTCACCAGCTAAGTGGTCCAGTTTTTTATATTCAGACCTTTTTTTGTGAGTGCTATCAGCCTAATTAAGCACCTCGTGGCTTCACCACGACTTTTGTTTACTTTTGTATTGTGTAATTTTGCGGTGGGCATTTGTCGTCGCCTTTTCCTTTTTTTATGCTTTTTTACTGGTTACGTTATAAACGCTACGTCCGATTGTGAACCAGGTTGATCAATCTCGGGCCTGATTTTCATTTCTTTTGTACTTTTCCCTGGAGTAGGTTTATGACGTATTTGTTCAGTTAGGGCTTGTTGAAGTCTGCGTAGGGACGCGAATTGCCGCCATTTTGATTTACATTATTATACTTTATTGCTGTTTTACATTTTCTTATATTCATTTTGTTTTACATTCTACTTATCTTACTTTTGTAATTTTTGGATATTCATTTTGAATCAACTTTATTAAATATTCACTTCTCTGGGTAAATTTTTGATTATCATTTATTTGTGAAAAGTACCTACCACTTTAGTTTTCAGAGAGTGATTTTATTTAGTGTTTTTTTTTACATCTGGTGAGTAAGTATCGCTGTTTGAGATATTGTTTTATTTTATGTTCTGCGGCATCTCGATCGACGCCGACAGATCTAATTATCCTAACACCCAATATTCTACCCGTCCATCCTACCATCTTTTCTTTCACAGGTACTTTCGCAGTTGTGTGCCTAAGGACGGAAAAAAATTAACAATTGCGTGGCGCCCTTATTTTCTGTTTTATTTAAAGTTAGCTTACGTAGCGTCCAGTAGATTTGTTTTGGTAAAGTTTATTTTGTTTGAAAGCTAACCTCACAACTACCCAGTCCGGCCCTGTGATTATTTTGATTTCTATTTTTTTGGTTACTGAGCTAGTCAGTTTTGAAGGATAGGGTCGCTATTTTGAATGTAATAAATTGGCGCCCAACGTGGGGCCGATTTGTTTTTGAATTCTGCGTGTAATAAATTGGCGCCCAACCAAGTGTGGCCTCGATTGGTTAGCTTTACTGTTTTTGTTTTAGATTTTATATTGGACGTTGCTAAGCTTTAGATAAAACTGATTTTTGTTTCTATTTTTCAAATACGTGAAACGTAACTTCACTTCGTTTAACGTTAGCTTACTTTTCTTTTTCTTTTGACTTCCAATTTAAATATTAGTGTATCAGTAGGTAGAGGATCGACATATTGAATTAAACTCAATTTGATTTTTTTTGTATATTAGAATTTTATTTCACGTTAATTTTTGTTGTTGTTTATTTCCATCTTTTTCTTCCACTAATTTTGTGGCAATGGATCCAGCGTTCTTGCAAAATGATGAGCTTGAGTACGAACTCAAGGTACGCGGTATAAAGGTCTCAAGAACCTTGACTATCGACAGCATACGCCGAGAATTGCAGGAACGTGTGGATGAAGAGAGCATTGGCGATCTACCGAACAATCCTATAGAAGCCTTAGATGTAGCCGAGGAGATTAGTATCTGTATTGGGAAGGTTTTGTTGTTGCAAGAGCTGATAGGAAGTTTTTCGTCTCAGACCAATAGTCCAGAGTACCACCGGATAGGTACTCGAATGCAACACATCCTCTCGCGGCTGGCTAGAGTAGAAAACTCCGGAGTTGAGGTTTTGGACTTGGCCATGGATCAGCTGTTCTGTAGGATTGATCGGCTAGACGAAATATTTGTCACCAAAGCAGAGGCTGCTGACTTTGGCTTGGAATATGTTGATGATCCAAAAGTGAACTCATGGGAGCCTCCTAGTATTTGTAAGGAACTGATCGCAGAAGATTGCGATGATATTTTATCGTTGGAAGAAGACAGAACATGCATCGCGGCGACTGAAGTACCAGAACGACTGGTTGATGTCAGGATTGTGTGCGAGGCGGAAATGGACAGCTGTGCCATTGAGCTGACGAGCTCTTTGGATGGTTGGATAGCCGAATGGGATGATTTCGCGAAGCTAGCGCGCGAGGATCATCGCCCATTCGACTATGGTTTGGCTGAGTTGTTCCGTTGTCGGATACAAGCCGCTGACAAGCTTAGAGACGTGCACGGAGCGTGTACTTCTTCAAATGATCGTCTTATCCCAGCCTTACTGTTCAGACAAGAGATTCAACTATTCCAAGTCTCATTTCAATATTTATCACTATATACGACTCTAGGCATCTCCTATTTGAAAGGATTGTTTCTGGCTCCATTGCTGCGTAAATTACGTCGTCTTTTCTATTTCCTACTTCTTTACGGCCCTTAATTTTCTCTGCGAATGCGCTGACGTTTTTTTTTTGAGATAAATTTCTGGGGAAATTTCATCTCACGGGAGTAAAGGGGGGATTTGTTACGTGCCAATTTGGCTTTTGGTCACTTTTTTTGCTGGGTTAGATTCTAAAATATAATTTGGGTTATTTGGGGTTTAATTTCATTCACTTCATTACTTACTTGGTTAAAGATATTTTCAGTTTCAAATCTAATAGTTTCATTCATATTTCAATCTTTAGTTCCGTTTCTTTTCTCTTCTTTAATCTCAGTTTTTTTGGTTATATTAAAAGCGTGTTTTTGTTTACTTGTATCAATTAATTTTAGTTCAAGATTTTGTTTTAAATCGTCGCTGCTATAACGCGCGCGCTGCAGGCAGTGACGTTACGTTTTTTTTTTGAATCTTAGTACTGAGGCGTCCGCAAGGTTCTTTTTTTAATGAAAAACGGTTTATTTTCAATTAAGTCAAACCGACCGGATTTGACTTAATTGAAGATAGTCAGCCTTAAGTCCTGGTGTAGGACAGACGTACATTTATTTATTTTCGTTTTTACCACTACAATTTTGTGGGCTTATTCCAAAGTTTTTTTTTGCGTGTGCAAGCCCAAGTTGGGGATTCGTTTGGGATAAGCTGTGCTCCGGCCGAATATTTGGGGCAGTTTGGCCATTTGTTTTGTTCGGCGGAGCAGCCCACGTGTTGGGGATTATTTTAAATTGTGAGTGGTCGTTTTACTTAAAATCGCTTACCACCTGCGATTTGTCGTCGTCCGAAACCAAGGCACATACTGTGGGAGTACCTCACTTCCACCCTGGCTTTCCCGACTACCCGGAATCCAGCCAATTAGATCCGAGGCCGAGATCCAGACGCCAGGCAGACGAGTCAAGTGGATCTCCAGTGACGTCACCAGCTAAGTGGTCCAGTTTTTTATATTCAGACCTTTTTTTTGTTAGTGCTATCAGCCTAATTAAGCACCTCGTGGCTTCACCACGACTTTTGTTTACTTTTGTATTGTGTAATTTTGCGGTGGGCATTTGTCGTCGCCTTTTCCTTTTTTTATGCTTTTTTACTGGTTACGTTATAAACGCTACGTCCGATTGTGAACCAGGTTGATCAATCTCGGGCCTGATTTTCATTTCTTTTGTACTTTTCCCTGGAGTAGGTTTATGACGTATTTGTTCAGTTAGGGCTTGTTGAAGTCTGCGTAGGGACGCGAATTGCCGCCATTTTGATTTACATTATTATACTTTATTGCTGTTTTACATTTTCTTATATTCATTTTGTTTTACATTCTACTTATCTTACTTTTGTAATTTTTGGATATTCATTTTGAATCAACTTTATTAAATATTCACTTCTCTGGGTAAATTTTTGATTATCATTTATTTGTGAAAAGTACCTACCACTTTAGTTTTCAGAGAGTGATTTTATTTAGTGTTTTTTTTTACATCTGGTGAGTAAGTATCGCTGTTTGAGATATTGTTTTATTTTATGTTCTGCGGCATCTCGATCGACGCCGACAGATCTAATTATCCTAACACCCAATATTCTACCCGTCCATCCTACCATCTTTTCTTTCACAGGTACTTTCGCAGTTGTGTGCCTAAGGACGGAAAAAAATTAACAATTGCGTGGCGCCCTTATTTTCTGTTTTATTTAAAGTTAGCTTACGTAGCGTCCAGTAGATTTGTTTTGGTAAAGTTTATTTTGTTTGAAAGCTAACCTCACAACTACCCAGTCCGGCCCTGTGATTATTTTGATTTCTATTTTTTTGGTTACTGAGCTAGTCAGTTTTGAAGGATAGGGTCGCTATTTTGAATGTAATAAATTGGCGCCCAACGTGGGGCCGATTTGTTTTTGAATTCTGAATGTAATAAGGGTTTGTACTAGGGCTGTCAATATCCGTGAAAATGCCAATCCGGATATCCATGCAAGTGTATATCCGGTATCCGGGATAACCGGTATCCGGCTTAGAACAACGGATAACCGGATATTCGGATAAATCTGGATGGTCGTGCATCCGGATAACCGGATAAAAAGAAAATCCGGATGAATCGGTAACAAAATAGTTCCAAGAAATCGGTGTCCGAATGTAATTTAGTAAATTAATGAGGACTAAAAAGAAATGAGAAATTATTGTAAAAGTTAAATATATAATTATTAATATAATTTTAAATAGAGTTCAAAATTTGAACTACAAAAGTGCTACAGGCGGATATAATTATGCATTACATAGATTAATCATTGATTATTGATAGTTCCAATATTTACTCATGTTATTACTTTAAATTTTAACATAAAATTACTAATTTATTAACGTTTTTGTTGAGTAGACTACTTGTTTTTGCGGAAACTATATTACCAGCTGACGAAAATACTCGCTCAGATGGTGTAAATGTTGCGAGAATATACTATATAGATATCTGATTACGCAGATGCATACGACGGAAGGACAAGAAGAAAGCCACAAAGACATTGCGGCGTATGCCGAAAAAAGGAGATATACAAATAAATATATCGGTATATTCGAATATCTGCTTTGTCTGAATATTCAGATAGCCGGTCTATGCGGATAAAAATCCGGATATTGGGATATCCGGTTTATCCGCATGGAAAGATCCGTATATTCGGTTATCCGGTTTAACCGGATAGGAAAAAACGGATATTTTGGGAATAAAAATCCGGATATTCGGATATCCGGATTTCATCGACAGCCCTAGTTTTGGGGTTGTAAATGTTTAAATCGTACATTCACATGTTCAGATATTCATATATTAGATAAATTTGATTTGAATTTTGACTTGTAATACCTACATAGGTTCTACAGGTTATGGGTCCAGAGTGAGGAAATATGGAAGCAAACCTAGAATTAAACAGTAGTGAAACATGACAGGAGCAGAAATAAGTATCGCGAAACTGAATATTGAAAACTGTTTCGTCTGGGAGTACCGAATGAGAATGTTGCTGATAAAGGAGAAGATATGAAGTGTTCTGAGTTAAGATAAGCCAATTTAAGAAGTAAATGGAGCCCATGTTAAAGCAGTATCGGATTGGCAGATGCGGGACGATCAAGCTTGAAGATGAATTGGACTTTTGGTCGAAGACAGTCAGCTGTGTCACATACAAAATTCGAAGACAGCAAAGGTATGATTTGCACTGAAGAATCATCATGAAAAGGATACATTGAGCTACAAGGTATGCCTGATGATTCGACGCATTTGTTGTATGACAACATGGAAGACCACATCGCCAAATTAACGAATCTATTTCAAAAGTTGATTGATTTGGGTGAAGAGCTTAAATATAGTCAAGTTGTTAGAGTGATTCTTAGTAGTTTATCTCAAAGTTACGATACACTTGTTCAGGCTGGAACAAGATTTGACATTGAGTTTGGTCAAGAGAAAATTGCTCATTGAATATAATCGTGATAAAGTCAAGGATTATGGAAAAAATATCAGCAAACTTGCATTTGAAGATGCTCTAGGACAAAAACTGTGTAAGCTTTCGATTGATAAAACATTATTACTATAGAGATGATTTCCATGTACGCAATGCTTTCAAGAGAATCTTATCATCCTAATAGCACTGTTTCCAAAATTTATTGCAAATTTCAAATTCCTATTGAAAAACTTCATTAATAAAGGTTACAAATTAATTATCACAATGCTGTTCATTTACGTTATCCTATCAGTGTGGGAGCAATTCGCAGCAAGGATATTAGCATGCTGCCCACGCATTCCATTAATTATTCACGCTATACGATAGTGTCTATGGCCATTCTTTAAGACGACCATTATCGTTTGATGGCTGAATATTTTCATGACCCACAATTCTCTAAAAATATTGACATTTTGATATTAAAGTTTGAGAATTCTGTGCTAGATCACTTGGAGATTTGATATTTCAGCGAATGTAGCTTCGGAAAAAGTGGATGGTCACAAATCTAGTATTTATGTAACAAGTACATACGTAATACTTATAGGATGTTCCAGACAGTTTTCAGACAAGCCTAGTGAAAATGTATGTAGTCGATTACATAAAAAGTTTTATGCATGAGTTCTTCTTCAAATACATTTGACATCTCGACCCCTTTCAGAAATTTGCACCACGCGAAAACGTCAGACTCTCTTTGGTCTCTTGAGCCACTTGTCATGACGACTATTCTCTTACAGTTTCGTCCAAATTCTTGTGAAATTGAAAATATGATTTCAATGTACTAAGGAATAATTACAAGGTTTCAATATACTGCTGTCACAAAGCACAAGACTCAAATTCAATCATATCAGAAATTAGATTTGCTTGCTTGATTACAGTTCACGGAATCAATATAGAACAAAAGAACGACCGATATTGAATATTGATTCAATTAAGCTGCGTGAAACCTTTGATGAACAGTTAAAATCGAAATAACTTGCAATTTTTTCTGTTGATGATTTTCAATGATTATTTTTACCATCTAAATTTCGACCAATAGAATTGCACCATTCGACGTCACGTGGTACAACCTGCACGGTTTTCAAGTGGAGATTTTTTGAAAATTTTGACTGTTGCTTATATATACAAAACAAAGAACATTCAGCCACGTTGATTCAGCATCTGTCAAGTCAAACTGATAGACAGATTGAATGTGAGAATGAGCAGATTCGGAGTCGAGTGTCTGGAATCTATTGATGAATTTGGATGGAAAAAATAATCTTCCGAATACCATTCGTGATTAAATTTAATCTGGCAAAATTTTCAGATTGTTACGAGAGCTTGCTACTAATTTATTTCGTGATATTGATCAAAAATCACTCGCTTGTCAGCTCGTGATTTTTCTGTCAATATCACTCAATAAATTGCTAAGCAACAAGCTCTCGTAACAATCTAAAAATTTTTCCGGTAAAATTCAACCACTTATGCTGGGGCCACATTTACGTTTACGTTTAATGCCTATTATTGCACTAGATATTGCGTCAAATATAACGCTCTAAGTTATGCGTCAAATTGAGTGGCCATACTAGCATTCAATGATAAATGTTATCATAAATGCACGCAATTGGCCGTCAAAGCACTGTCCTGTGAACAAGGTTCCTTTTGAAACACTTCTAAGAATGCGATGGCTGTTTCATTGCACCACTCCATTGTATAACTTTGATGATACCATTATTCCAATGAAAAACTTACTGAATTTAAATTCGTACATTTGAAATTTACGATGACAGGCACAGAGACAAACGCTAGTGTAGCCACAACATTGCAATGAATAACGCGCTTGATCACTTTGATGTATCGAATTGGACCGCCAACCGATCTATCGCTTAATGCCTCACGTCATTATCAACGCCGTGAATAAATTATCACGCTAAGACGTGGCTATACCTACCTTCAATGTCAAATAACACCTTAATTAATGGCGTTAGACGTAAGTGTGGCCCGAGCATTATGATATTATATATGATAAAACAATTAGACGGAGAGCTGGCTACATAAAAAACCTTGTTATCGCTACATGGCCAATTTCTTTTGTGGAACGATCTTTTTGTGTAGCCAAGTTCAAATTGTCTTGTCTGCCAGCGCGAATCCGTGGCTTTTGGACATTTTGAACTTGATATTTTAATTCAAATTGCCAAAAAAAAACTCTGTCAATTTTGACGAAAACAATGCCATTCATAATATCGTTTCCCTAGCTACCAACTACTACTGCCGTCAAACTGACATTTACAGAAGAAAAATTTCACATCTGTGAAGTAGCATGTAAAATTTATCAAGCGTCACTTCTGTGCATCATATTTATTTGGCGAACATCAAGAGAATAAAATGATAAAAAAGATAATATTCTGTGTTTGGGTGTAAACACTCTAGCACAAACGCACTTCTAATATCTGTCTGCTTTGGTTTTAGCCATGATTTTTTGCATGCCATTTTATATATGGCTATTCTCATATACAATAACATTTGATCAATCAACATGCATGTATGTGACAATTTTTTCATTTAAAACTCCACTCTGATTCTGCGCTAGCTGCCAGCACTTCAGCCACAAGCAAAAAGCCTACAATTAACATTTTTTCTCAAGAATAAATAGAAGTTATTCTCATAATAATGCATGTATCTTATGGAAAATTTGATATCGTAGTTTCACTTATTTCACTGGCCACTCGCACTATTAAGCCACGGGATCCCGCTAGCACACAAGACGATTTGAACTTGCCTACACAAAAGGATTCTTTCATAATAGGAATCAGCCATATAGCGGTGACAAGCTTTTCTATGTAGCCAGCTCTTAGATTAAGTGCACATGAGTGCATTAGAGAATTTTTACACGTGTATCTTACAATGTTTTATCTTCGATCGTCCCAATTTCCGTAAAATATAGTGAATTTTTCATGAATACTTTTTCTGTGAATGTCAGTTTGACGGCAGTAATTGGTAACTAAGGAAACGATATTGTGAATAGCATTGTTTTCGTCAAAATTGACAGAAAATTTCCTGACAATTTGAATTGAAATATCAAGTTCAAAAGGTTCAAAAGCCACGGATTCACGCTGGCAGACAAGACGATTCGAACTTGGCTGCACAAAAAGATTATTTTACAAAAGGAATTAGCCATGTAGCGATAACAAAGTTTTTTATGTAGCCAGCTCTTAGACTAAATGTGATGAACCAATTGCATGCCCGACAACTGTATGATTGATCTACATGGATAATGTCTCTGTTGAATCGTCACTTTTTATTTCTAGTCTTTGAAAATTGTGATTGTGTTCCATTGAGTAGACTTTTTGCATGTAATTAGAAAGTGGATGATTATGTATTGTTAATTTTAATCGGGAAAAAAGCTCAACTATTTGAGTGAGACGGCCCTGCGTTCCGCAATTAAGAAATAGATTCTCGGGCGCCATCGACTGAACTGCAATTACTGGAAGAGTTTGCTGGGTAGCCAGCAGAAAGAACAGAAAGACTCAAGTATTTTCTTGTTCGTTCATCGTCGAATATAAAAATGATGATGAACAACAAACAATTGAGTAAGCAAACGGAGACAAAAACTCAGGTTTACTGCAAATGTCGCAACGGTATCATTCTGACTCCAGTTTTAGAGTGGATAGGCTCTGAGGCTGCAGACTCTAACCATGTTTCTTGAAAAACTGATTCTGTTGTTATAAAGAAACTTAAATGCATTATTATTTGTTGAATGAGTTTACTTGGTTTGTCAGAAAATCAGGCATTGACTGATTTATTCATAGTACAGTCATTTGGTGGTTTTAACCTTGAAAAATTTCCGGAAGTTTTGGAAATGGGTAGTTCTATAGATTTTGATAGACCTTTTCTGAATTTCAGCTTTGTTACCTCGTATCTTTGCTGCACGCACGGCTATATTGAAAAAATGACGCCTGAAAGCAGTTTTTTGACAATATCTCCTTTCCAATTCATTTCACGATGAAAGTATTCATATACAAAATAAAACTAGAAAAAATTTTTCACAATTTATGTAATATCCTTTTTTTTCGCAAAATCAATAGTTTTGGCGTACGAGCGCTACAAAATGTAGTTGGGCGCGTAGATCGCAGTTGTGGATGGGAAGTATGGACATAGTTTCCTCTTCGCAAAGATGCAGCGAACAACTTCTTATTATCATATTGTTTTCAACATACATCGAGAACCACTATCGATCTCAGTCCCACCAAAAGTTTATCGTAGTTGTCCTTGTTTCAAGTACTTGACTCACGTAAAGTCTCCAATCCTTTTTCTTCCACTTCAGTCACTTCAATGGGTTAGCACAAATGAAACAATTTACTTCATTAGAAGCCATGGCTCTATGAATGCAAACGACGCTGTGAAGGGAGAGAAGGCTGCCCGATACAAAGGCAACGCATTACTTTATAATTATTGGTTTTTTAACGCGTAGTAAAATATTAATTGTTGGTATAGTTTTTAGATTCAAGCTATTTTATAATCAACAAATTTTAGTTGGAATTAAAAGCCACGAGCTGGTTTAGATGTATAATAGTTTGCGGCGCTCGTACGCCAAAACTACTAGTTTCACAGAAAAAAAAAGTTATCACATAAATTGTAGGTGATTTCCTCTAGTTTTATTTGGTATACAGATGCCTTTATCGTGAAATGAGTCGGAAGGGAGATATTGTCAAGAAACTGCTCTCAAACGCCGCGCCAGCGGCAAAAATACGAAGTGGCAGATCTGAAATTCGGAAAGAGCACAATGAAATATATAAAATTACCCACTTTCAAAGCTCCCGAGAAGCTTTCCAGGTAGCCTCTTTTTTAGAACCAAACGACTGTACTGTAACGTGCGAGAGTGGGGAGGCTTGTACAGATGACTGCATGGGCGGAGCCTTTTGTCCTCTTTGCGTCGCTCCGCGCCGCATCGCGTCACCTCTCCCGATGGAAGCTTCTAGCATTATTCCAGAATATGGTAGAGCTCTCGAGAAATCGATATTTCTCTATATAAGGGCAAGCAAAAGACGTGTGTTTCAGTAGTAGTGTAATAATGACGCTAGAGCAGTGAATATCAAGAAGTGAAGTGATCAATGTAAATAAATAGTTAAATATAAATATCTGCGACTTTGTTTAAGTTAGTATTAAGTAATAAATAAATAATATAGTGTTATTAGTGATATCAGAAGAATAAAACTTTCATTTCATTTCAAATTATCAAATAGTGACTTTTATTTAATCACAAACTATAATTCTTCAAGCAATAAACATTAAAGTACTATCAATAAAATATAATAAATTGATGTGCTTTGTCACTTAGTCAAAGATTGATCCGTTTATCATTCTATCCATCAGTCTCTAATAATTATTCTATGAGATAGCACTGAAATTCTGTATGGAAGTCTTGCGTTGCCGGTGCTCCCATGTACAGTCCAATGAGACTTGGTTTTCCTCTCCTCGAACGGTGGCCTCTGAGCTCTACTAGCTCGAAAGAGAATAATGAATGGTCAACATCACTATAATTTAATTATTATTCTCTGTATCCTTTGGACAAAAAAGACTCACGTCATGGAATCATAATATTGTCTAGAATTAATTACTTTTCTTCTAAGCATCCATCTCAAAGAACAGAGTTGAATTCGAGTGTCCAATTTTCCATTATTCAGCATATCTTAGAAATAGTAGTGCACGTACGCCTGCCCTTCCGGTAGAACTGATTGAATTTGAAACGAGGGTTGCGAGTGTGAGAAAGGAATTGAAGAGTGTTCTAGTTTCATTCTTTCTTCGTTTTACTGAATAATCAAACGATTTTGTCGTGATACTATAGAAATCTAGATTTTATATTTTCGTAAGTACTGGTGTGTAAAGTATAGAGATGGGAAATGGATACTTATCTTTATGGGGACATTATGAATTCAGGGTGATATATGGTGTTAAATGAAGAAGACGATCATAATATAAATGTTATTGAGTCGTTTAAGTTGAATAAGTGGTGTAATAAATGAATAATAGTATATTAAATAGGCTACTACTCTGAAAATACGGTCATTGGACTTAAAAATAGTTACTATACGCATCTCAAATCATTTACTTTATTCACAAAATTTTCATTTTTTAATGTATTTGGTAGCTTTCTGAATCGGACATTTTGGAATAACATTTTATTGTGAGCGTGACTCTTCATTGTCATGGTAATTGAATTAAATAACATTTTCTAGTACAGACTAGTGGATGGTATAAGGTGTAACAAACTAACAAATGTAAATAAATTGATTGTTCAACAGTATTAACGTATATAATTTGCAGGAAATCGTCTGTCATGTTCAATACGTCGGCAATTTTGTCTGCCAGGGTGTCAATATTGAACAAATATTCATTATTTTTACTATCTTTAGGTAATTTTTGATTAAGATGTAGTTGTGGGAATGAAGTTTCTTGAGGAAAGAGTTTTGTCTCATGAATCTGAGGGATCAAATCTTCTAACTTGTCACTGAAATACTGAAGACTCATAGTTCTCATTTCCTTTGTTCATCTAGCACTGCAATAATATGGAAGCAAAAAGTTCCATAGGCACAAATAAAACGTTTGAGACAGTTTTATGAGCAATACGAACAAATCAACACACAAGTGAGTTGAGCTTGCAAAAAATCCCCAACATGAAAATGTTATTGTGAAATATTCATACGAGATACCATGAAACGTTTAAGGAACGTGTGACAACAAGAAAGAACTATATAGTATATAATGGAATTCATTTAATGCCATCATCTTATTGAAACTCCAGAGAAGTTGCAGGTTGTATACAATTTCAAAATAGCTTGATTCTAGTATTGTCAGTTTATAAATGGGAATATATATTGATCTTGAATTGATATCTATACATCCTAAATAGAAAATCGTTTGAAACACTTAAGAAGTACAGTATTCAAGTTGTGTTAACATTCTGGGCCTCAGTTTGGTCCACCAGCAGGACAGGAACATTTCAAATTAGTGGCATTTAAGAAGATTGAAAGAAACAATTCAAGCGCACCAAATACTAGGTCGATTATTGATTGTCATCAGTTTGAGGCCTCTTCCAGAAATATTTCTTGTTATTAATTGAAATAGTCCAGAGAATTTGTGAACCTCGTTAGAATTAAATTGCTAAATGATGAGGCATCAACAACAAACAATTTGTCCTGAACTGAAGTCTCGTATTCGCAGACGCAAACAAGTTGTTGTTTACCTCTATTGTTTTGTTTTGTTTAATTCTGTTTCATGAAATACCATTAACCAAAGATCTACGTTGTGATAATCCCCAACATTGTATTTATATCAAATTGAATATTGTCTAGCATCAAATTCAATGAAAATATTCGCCACGGTGAATGATTGTAGTACTCTCTGGTGGTAGAAAATGAAATCTGTCGATGATAAGTCATATTTATATTTGATAATATCTTTAATATGCATTTCGAATTGTTTACAATCAATTATGAATATTTTTCTTCCAGTTTGCATCGTTTCTGTTTAAAATTTCCAACCATTAGATTGGCGCTAAAATCAGTTCCCATGGTTAATAACAATATACGATTCATCAAATATTAGTAAATTCTCAGAGTGCCTCGTGGATTCCCAGTAGCCAGACATTATCAGGGCTTTGTTTCGAATCTTGTTATGGAATATTGAGAATAGATATTACCTATTAAAGACAGTATATTACTACAAACTAGATTTTGAGTCTAGAGAAAAGCTAGCAGTAGCAAACAATAGTTCCGTAAATATTTTTTATATTTTTTACTACGTATAATGAAGACATTGTAAAGTGGAAAAATGAAGGAAAGCTGGATTTTTGCATGAAGCTTCCTTTTGTGGATCTGAACAATATCCCTACTGATGCATGCGCCGTTCAGAATGTTACGTGGGGTCAAAGGTCCTGGTGAATGGTTTCTCGCAAAAATCTCGCTAACAGTAGCTTTTATCAAGAAAATAGTCAGTATTAAATTTGTAGCTTGAAAAATTTCCTACAAAAAACATGTTGCTACTTTTTTTCGTAAAACTAACGGTTTTTGAGAAAATTGGATTATAAAAGTTGTAATGTACAGTTTGCACTTCTTAATGATATTTGTGTGTCTATTGATAACAATCATATATTATACCATGAGTAGTTCAAGTATTATCGATTATTTTTGTGGTGCTATCATGAATGTTTATTGTGCTTGCGTTTGAATACCACGAAATTTGGAAGTGTGCACGGGTAACACCTATATTCAAAGCAGGCGATGCATCTCATATAAATAATCATAGACCTATTGCAATCCTATCTAATCCCAGCAAAATATTCGAGAGTATCCTCTATAGAAATATCTATGATCAAGTGAAGAATAAAATAAGCTTTAGGCAGCATGGATTCATGTGAAGACGATCAACTGCAACTAATTTGTGTTACTTTACTCATTCTATTCTTCAGCTTTGGACAACAACTTACAAGTAGACACTATATATCACGATTTTGCTAAAGCCTTTGACCGAATTAATATAAAAATTCTCCTCCATAAACTGAATTCTTACGGATTTTCTTCATCTCTGATCTCTTTTCTGTCGTCGTATCTCATGAATCGTAAATTTTTTGTTCACTTTCTTGGGCATAACTCTTCCTCATTTATTATGTCTTCTGGAATTCCGCAAGGGTCCAACCTTGGCCCCCTTCTATTTCTTCTGTTTATTAACGACATCACCTCAATTTTCAGATCAGACATATTATTATTTGCGGATGATTTGAAAATATGGCGCGCTATTACTTCTATCAATGACTGCTTGATACTGCAGGAAGACCTTTATTCTCTTATTAAATGGTGTAATGAGAACAAATTGTATTTAAATATTGATAAATGCAAAGTTCTATCATACTTTCGTAGAAGAAATAATCTCAATTATGATTACAAGTTGTATGATTTTATTTTAACCAAATGTCAATCAACTCGAGATCTTGGAGCTATATTCGATGCTAAGCTAACATTTATTGATCATGTGCAACATATATCATCATCAGCTTTCCAAATGCTTGGATTAATCATTCGGAATACACGTCAATTTCAAGATATAAGAGCAATTTTTATATTATATTATTCCTTTGTTAGGTCCAAACTTCAATATTGCTCAGTAATATGGGACCCTATATATGAAGTGCACAGTAAATGCATTGAATCTGTACTATCTAAATTTCTCAGATACATTTATTTCAAGATAATGGGTACTTACCCTAACTTCAGTGTCACTTACGATATTTTATTGAGAATCTTTAACTTCCAATCTCTGCATCAAATGCGTTACACATCTTTACTATGTCATCTCTATAAATTAGTTAATAATATCATAGACGATCCTTACTGTTTGAGTTTGCTTAACTTTTTTGTTCCAAATATCCGAGCTAGAACTCCTTGTACTTTTTATCTTCCTTCTGCTAGAACCAATATGCTTCTTCAATCTCCTATTTTCAATATGTGCTATTTGTGTGATAAATTAGATGCTACAGTGGACTTATTCTCCCAAACTTACAATGTATTTTGCTCAGAGATCAGTAATCTCCATTAATTTCATATGTTCTACACTTTATGTTTAAACTTGTATTTTCTTATATTTCTCATGTTTTATTGTTCCTACCCTATTATTGGGTCAACCTGTTGGGTAGTGTATTATCAAAATAAATTAATAAATAAATAAATAAATGGTATACGGAGGACTTTTCCAGGAGTCAAACCATTTTTTCGAATTAGTTTTCCATGAATCAAGTAACAACTCACGTAATTTTCATAGGAACGAGTAAACAAACTTCTGTCAAACTGAAATAATAGAATTTCTTGCATTTATACGAATAATAGAGAAAAATATTGCGTCTTGATATGGAATCTAGTTCAGAAAGGTTTGGTAATAGATCAGAAGATGAAATTGATGAATATATTCGGGAAAATATTTCATTAAATACGAAAAAAGCACAAATTGGAGGTATCCACATCTTTGAGTGAAATACTCACTCTGACCTCTTGTGTTATACGCCTATTGCGTATCCTCAGTGGCTCCGCTCTATCAGTTAAATTTTACATCTACGAGGTATGCCGTCAAAAACGTCAAATTGTCAAATGTCATTTTTGTATGTCACATTATTCGATGATCATGAGTATAAATCATGCACTTAGAGGTTGTTGTGTTGTTGGATATACTAATACTAAAGCAAACAGCCCAGAAATAGTTTTTTTCTACGATCACTATAGAAAACATCATATTTCTCATACAAAACACAACTAGAAAACTTCGATTTCACACAACTGTGCGAAAAGTCGTGAGAAATCATTTCTCACACCAGTTTGACCAACTTACATAGGTATTAATAATTCATTCTGAATATTCTTTAGGTGATATATATGATATATTTAGCAAGATTATTGATATATATATATATATATATATATATATATATATATATATATATATATATATATATATATATATATATATATATATATATATATATATATCATGGACTTGATATAAATCTCTGTTTTCTTTTTCATCTTATTCTTCTTATATATATTCCAAAGGTTGGCAACACTACGAGTCACAACTGTCAAATTGAAGCAGACAAAACACGTTTCATCACATTCTGTTGAAATCGAGAAATTATGTATGTAATTATTGTATCATAACCAAAATTAGATATCCACAAATATCATTACTGCAGTTGGAAAATGGTTAGTGACGAAAATTTAGAAAATACGCTACCCCAGATCACAGAAAACTCTAACTAATGAACCAATCAGAAGGTCGCCTGGTGAGAGTGAGCCAATCAGATACAATCTTTCCGTAGTTTGCAACAATTAGATTACACAACAATGAAATGTCAATCAACTGATAGAAAATATATCAATAATGTTCCAAATCATAACTAAAATTAATATCACAATGAATAAGCAGAGCAAACAATTTAAATGCCTAAATTATTTTATATTTGTGAAAATAGATTTAAAATCTCAGTTATACGAATGATTTACCTACATATTTCATTAAAAATTGTGATCGTAGAAAAAGTATAGTGTACAACACGTATAGAGTCACCTATTTCACACTTGTGTGATTCCAGCACTCGACTCCGTCTCGTGCTGAAAATTACACACCTCGTGTGAAATAGGTAATTTTCTATACTTGTTGTACAATATACTATTACAGGTCTCCGGAAAGAGATTCTAAAGCGAAACAAAGAGAAATGTGGATAACAACAGTTAAACGAGTGTGATTTTATGCAATAATCTATAAAAATGTACTAGATATCATTCTATTCTCAGTACCAACTATCTTTAAGAGAAGTTAAATATTATAATTGTAAAGAAACTTTATAAATACCACTTAAGTTTCTTAATTGACTGAACAGTCACATAAATTCGTTCCAGAATCCTTTACTGAAAGCACCAATTTTTTGCTTAATATTTTTCCTTTTCAAACTTCAAGAATTGTTTTAAAGATAAACAAGATGAGAAAATCTCTTTCCTCCAAGGATTTTGCTCAAATTCTAACTGTTATTGATTACTTTTAGATGAGTCACATGAACAATGAAAAATAATAATGACTATGGATGATTTGCTTCTTTTAGAATATTTTTTTCTACAAATGTTGTCATAAATTAAATACAATATTATTATTAGGATTAGAGCTGGTACGTCATGGATTTCATTTTGATTTTAAAGCAGATTGACATATTTCAAAACATTGACAGGGGACATCACACCTCGAAATTGTGATTTTTGAATAATATGTGGCGCTTTCGTCGAAATTTGAAGATACGCAACAGGCCTATACCCGATGGTATTTCTACACGTCCAAATACCCACTGATATGCACCGTTTCTATGGCGATTTACCATTGTTAACCTTGTTATAAATACTACGAATGGAATAGTCACAGTTATTTACCGTTTGTGAAACTTACACTACTTGAAAAACATGTAGAACTATCTTCTCCGCCAACATGTAGTGCATTTATATCGTGTTTACTACCAAGTTCAAGTATGACTTGATAACGTTTTGGACCCTCTAGACCAGAGGTGGCCAAGCTCCTTGATAGTCCAAGATATTTTTCAAAATTTGAGATTTTCCACGGGCCGCAATTAAATACGTATTTCAAAGGTATTAAAAGATTTTTCTTCTACAGAAATTATATTTATTGAAAACATATAAATAGAAGTACAAAATATGTGTATTGAATTTGAGTATCGAAAATCGAACACATTTGTTTTACTTCTCTTGATAATTCTTCAAAATTTGATGAGTAATTGGTGACAGCACTTGTCAGTGATTCTTTGAGATGCTGGTTATCTAATACCGATCGGTGTTTGGATCTCACGAATTTTAAAGTGGAATAAAATGATTTATATATGTACGTTGTTCCGACTATTGAAATAATTCGACAAGCAGCCTTTTTTAATTCAGAATACTTCGATTCTGGTACAAATTTCCTAAATTTAGTAATCGGCGTCGACTAAGATTTAAGTTGTAGAGCTCGATCTTCTTGCATATCTATTAATTCTTATTCTCCAGATACTTTTTGAGCCATAATTATATTGGAAATGGGAAATTCACCCTGAATTATGTCAATTTCAAATGGATTCAGAAAAAATCCAGAAGATATTTCAAATCTTGAAATCTATTTTGGAATTCCGTCAATATTCCCCCTAGTTTTTCATATACTCGTTGAGTTTTTCTTGTTAATTATTCGAACAAATTTTTTAATTCGAGGAAAATGATAAAATATTCTATTTTTAATGTCCTTCTAAAAAAGTTGTAATTGAGTTTGAAAACTAAATATGCGCTGTGAGAAGTCAGATATTATTTTGTCTTTCCTCTGCAATTGTAAATTCAGTGTTTGCAAATGTCCCATGATATCACTCCAAAGAAATTTTGTAGCCACTCGTCATTGTCTAATTTTGAAACACATACGGAACGATAATGATTCTCAAATATACAATTTGATAAGACAAAAATGGAAAGGGAACTCGAGTAAATTTATCGAGAGCCACGAATAATCCTTCAGAGAGCCGCATGTGGCTCCTGCTCTAGACTATAGATGGACATTGCAATATCAAATTTTGGAGCCAGTTAAGACACTTCCTCCACTCGCTCCTGATAGCCTACTCAATTCTATTTTTCGTAATTGTATCAAGGGATGTATGTGCCTTGAACTGTAGTTACAGAAAAGTTGGATTATACTGTTCACCACTTTGCGGTAATTTTCACGGCCAAGATTGTTTAAATGTATCACCCGATGCGTTTGATGATGTTAATAATGATGAGCCTACCGGAAATGTAGATTCATCGTGTTTCTTGACTGAAACTATGGAAATACAGGAGATGGCAGAAGAAGATGATGAAGAGTTGGACATTGTAGGTAATTGGAATGGAGTCAGAAGAAGAATCATAATAATTCGTCTGATCAATAAAGAATTAATCATCAAACTGTTATACAATAATTTCTTCTATTTGAGTGAACATTTTCAATAAAAAAATGTAATCATAAATTAAAAAAAAAATACCTTTTTTTGAAATAGAATAAAAATGATCCATTATAATTTTCTTATGAATAATCATACGGCTAATAAAAAATATTCCATAATTTGTTTATCTTGTTTTTGATAAATAAGTATTTTTCAGTCACAAATAAACCACTTGAGAAAGAACGCTTCTTGTGCTCCACCTTCAAGTGATGTGGCAAGAAGTGCACGTATAATGAGAAAAATTAACATCAGAGCTATTTGAATTGAGTTTTCTCAGAATTCATCGGTCCTACGAAAAAAAAATATGAATATGTTTCTTGTAGGCGATTCCTTAAGCTACAAATTTGATAATAGCTATTTTTCCGATAAAAGTTACCCTTAGCGAGATATTCCCAAAAAAAACTGTTCAACTTGATCTTGAACCCCGTGCAACATTTTTAGCGGCGCATACATCGGCAGAGATATTTGGGATCTTGTTTGAAACCACAAAAGAAAGCTTCATGCAAAAATCCAGTTTCCCGGAGATTTTTCCGAGGTTTGACATTTTTTTTGTCTTCATTTCTTGAACTATTAGGAGACCTCTTCAATACTTTGTCTATTGTATATTATGTGAATAATTCTCTTTTTCATGCTAACACTTATTTTGTTCTTCTTGATGTGAATGGATAAGGTCTTAGCCCAACACAAAACATCAATTTATTTGATCGTGCTTAAATGATGTCCACAAAAATATTGAAGACTGGTTACTTGATGATGTGAAAATAGTCAAGACCTTCTGTCCTGAATCTACAGTTAGTAATCTCTAGCGAAATTTCTGCATACTCATGCGAATTATCAGCTTCCGGAAGTTTATATTAGCCTCTAAAGTAGTCAGACGATAGTTCCAAAGACTATATTCAGAACAAGAAATTGATCTCTATTAGTTGAAGTTCTTAATTTTTTACAAAGGTCAAGATGCTACGAGATTTAATCAGTCTTATTAAACAATCTAGGATGATTAATGAACTGATTCTTAGTACAAACAATTCCGATAAATACTCAAGCTCATCATGCTTAGGTATTTCATTACAGATATATGAAAAGTATAGTTTGCATAGAGCAAAATATTTTGTTTAGAAAAAAATACTCAAAGTAGAACACGGTTTGGAACAGAAATAATGTTGGAACAAGGATATTATTTACATTAATTTTAATCTCCCAATTCGTTGTCTTAAGCTGCAAATACCGTACAAACAAATATTTACACAGAGAAAATATTAACTCTGCTACGTCGTATATTTTCACGAAGAGAAGCAGAAAGATCGAGGCGCTCAAATTTTCTTCAGTTGCCAATAAAATTTATTGTTTCTGTAATATTAGAATAACAATCTTTGGGGTTATATGATAAGTGGGTTATTATCCTGGTAAACAATGAAAAAATATGTTGATCGAAGAATTAAAGATGAATTCTTAGAGAAGATACATACTTAACTTCTTTCATTATGGAGAAATATTTTTTGAGGCTGCCACCAACCAAGGTGGCTGGTGATTCATTCTATCACCAGCCACCTTGGTTGGTGGTAGCCTCAAAGTTACATTCACACATTTTTTGTGATTTTTGAGTTAATTGTTATTTTCCCATTGTTATCAATTAATATTGGAAGTTATTCTTCACAACTATGCTGTAAACAAGGGTATAGGATTGTAATATTTCATAAGAATGCTGAAGATGGATGGGTGCACATCCGAAACGTCCAAAATTGAATAGCAACATGAATAAAATTAAGTGGACTGCAATACCTAAAACATTTTTTTCCCTAATCCATATTTGGGTCCTTCAATCTGCATTAAAAGATCCATTGATATATTGAATTTTTGATAATGTTCTTGTTTTTGTGAGCTACTTATATAGAAACAAAACTAAATATTATTCTTGCAATAATTGTGATGTGTTGTCAACAGCAAATGGTGATATATGACTGCGTATATCACCATTTGCTGTTGAAACCACATCACAAATAAATAAAAACTGTCAATCCTTGTCTTGCCACCTCTCATTCCATATAGGTGTACAAAATGCAAACGTATTGCTATTTATTTTATCACCAATCCGCTCAAATTTCTGTTGATCTTGAAGACTTGCGTAGATTTTTTTCATTCGATTGTTTTTAAGGATCAACAGGCATTTTAATCTTGGCTTATTCATGAAGTAAATATCTACACATAACTATTGTGATTCGTATGAATTTCTTTTCAATTGTATTGAGTATCTGAAATATATTGTCAAAATATTCAATATGCTGTTTGAAGTGCACAATAGATCTGAAAAGTAGATATCCGTGAGTACCCTCCGAGATTTCAATTAATTAATTGGATACAGACAGGATGAATATCCTAGAATATTCACCCATTAAGATTGCAACCTACAAAACTCACACACTCAATTTTCTACCAATAGAAAACCATTTATATCAATAATAATTGAATTTGTACGGTCTGACACCATGGTTAAGTACAATGGTAAACAAACAGTATTCAGACAAAGAAATATAGTTAAAGCTCTGATTAAAGAAGAGAAAAGAAAGAGCTGAGAAAACTTTGGTCATTCCTTAGAAACTAACTTCATAGAAAACCAAAAATTATTTTATAACGTTTTGAGGAGAATGAGGAAAGAAAAGGAATGCTTCATAAAATTTATAAGAGATGAAGAGGGTAATTTATTAACAAACCCCGAATTATTATTAGAAAGATGGAAACAATACTTCCAAAATCTGCTTAAAAATACAGGTAATAATAACATTTGAAAAACTCTCAGAGCAAGACACCCGAACAGAAAAGAAGAGAATCAAAATAAAGAAAATGAAGAAATACAAGAAGAAGAGCTTCTAACAGCAATTGCCAAAACAAAGCTAGGCAAATCAGCATGACATCATCAGATTACCTAAGAGGATCAAAAACCTGGGGGAGAAAGCAAGACAACACCTGCTCTATTTATTCAATCTGATCTGAAAACAGAAAGCTATACCAAATGATTGGGAAATAGTAATTATAATCCCAATTTTCAAAAAAGGGGACAACCGGACCTGCGAAAACCATAGAGGAATTTCACTTTTGAGTATCCTTGGTGAACAAAGGCTGAGGATACATATAGAAGACACGCTAGATGAAACGCAATACGGTTTTCGAGAGAATAGAAGTACACAGGACCTCATATTCAGGCTTGGGCAGATCTCAGTAAAAACTTTGGAATATGGAAACGAAGCACATATCTGTTTCATTGACCTTGAAAAAGAATTTGATCGTATCCCCAGACACTAAATCTGGCAAGAATAAAGGAAGAATGAAGTGAATTACAATCCAATTAAGACAATACAGAGTATATACAAAATTAACAGAAACTACGTCAGGACCAGCAACTATACATCGAAGGAATTCAATACAAGTATAGGCGTCAGACAAGGTTGCATTCTCAGTCCTCTCCTCTTCATAATAGTAATGCATGATGTATTGAAGACATGCCAAACAAGAACAGAGAAATTTCACCTTGAGTATAGAAGAGTAGAGGAACAACAATTTCACATATGGCTTTTACAGACGATGTCGTAATACTAGCTAATACAGCAGAGGATTTGCAGCATAATATCAATATATGGAATAAAGAAACAAAAAGAAAAAATATGGTCATCAACATCTCTTTCTAGACAAAAAGGAACTATCCCAAAGCACAAAATTGGAAGTATACCGTTCCGTATTCATCCCAACTACAACATACAGCTCAGAATCCTGGTGTTTAACGTCAGAAAACGCAAGCAAACTACAAACATTAGAGATGAAATACCTGCGGGAAGTAGCACAGAAGAATAAATTAGACAGAGTAAGAAACCAAACGATCAGAGATAACCTTCAAGTCATTCTCCTTAGCAATTACGTAACACAAACCCAAATGAGATGGTTTGGCCATCTCACTCGAATGGAAGAAGGAAGAATAGCAATGATCATATATGAAAGCCAGAAAACAGGTAGAAGAAACGAGGCAGACCTAGAAAAGGTTGACAGAAAGACATCAAAGATAAGCTAGAAAAGGAAGGATTGAATTTGAAAGAAGCTAAAGAAAAAGTGTTAGACAAAGCGGCATGGAAATCTCTTTGGCAAAATCTCGACGCATAACAGCAAAAGAGATTATGGACGAAGAAGAAGAAGAAAATGTACTCTTCAGTGATCTCTATCCAAATGCAAACTATCATTCCAACATTTTACGCTAATAAATCTCCCACTTTGAACTTTAAATCCTTCCCAATGATTCTAAAAGAAATGTTAAATTGCAGTCACTTTTTATGTTGATTTCAACTGTGCCATCTTGCATACACGATGAGATTTAGCAGAAAGTATCCTTTATATGTTATTTAACGTATTGTAAACTGTTTCATGGGTGACTGGTAGGGTGAAAACATGTTGGGAATTTAACGCTGGTGGTGATAACACAACAGGAACGACGAGATGTCACTGTCATTCTGAAGCTTATAGTGTCATGAACAAATGCTAAATGTGTTTGTTGATGAAATCATGTTTTGCTCAAAAGGAAATATGAGTGTGTTACAAAATTTGTCTCACAGATAAAATTTACTGTATGATTTCAACATAAATGACTTTTAGAAGTTGCAAAGTAAAATTTACAAAGTAATAAATTAAGTATAATGAATGCATTCACCCCAGTGTTCATCCCATGCAAATGTTGGTAGCACCTAAAGCTCCTTTATTTTACTTTTGTTGGCAGCGCTGTACGGTGACAAATTGGCGGTACAATTTATTACGAAAAAGCGTTGCGGCACTGAAAGATTGGCAGTCAAGTGAAAATGGAAACTTTTTTGTCGTTTCTGGTTTGCTCGGATACATCGTGCAGCAGCCCCAGAATGTTTTGAATAAAATTGCTGCAGTTTTTATTTTTATTCTAGTGGATTCTCTTGTGTGGTCCATATCCTTTTATGGTGTACTCTTGTTTTGTTGTGAGCTACTGAATAAAAGAAACATATACCCATGGGACCATGTTCATGAGTACTACAAATTTTATGAATGATAATATTTTAATAGGTCTCAAGGTGTATCTGGGAACCCAATGAAATTCAACATTTTATTAGAAAGAATATAATTTATTATTACTATCAGATAAAACGATTCTGGAAATATTTTGGGAAGACCAATACTAGAAACAAGAGGTTAATGTTTAAGACAGTTCTCCAAAAGTAAGAAACAGGAACAAGGCAATCTCTTGAGCTTAATGCAAGCATTTTTACTCTCACGTAAGTATCATGATAATAATGAATCAGACAAATATATAATTGAATTTGATCTGATTTCAAGCATCGCTTTGATTTATTATCAATTTTTGAGTATAAATAAAGCCTTGTAGCCGATTTAAGTCACTTCTCTGGAAGTCAAGTTTTCTGAGTATAATTGTCTTAAAGTGTGCTTCTAGTTCCGATTTCGAGTGCCATCTTCGAAGTGCGTACTGCTTTGCTGTACTTATATTTGTTTTGCCTTTGCTGTCTTAAAATTGGAATTTTCTTGTTTTTTACTGATTTAACTTTGTCATTTTTGTCCTACTTCATCGTCAAGAAGCTAAGTCTAGCCTCACGAACCTTAAATTGATTGAAGTTGCACTACCGCTGAGGAGATCCTTGTGATTACACAGTATTAAAATAAATTAGAGTAGAATCAGTATTTGGGAATCACTGTTGATTTCACAGTGTTGAAGTAAACTAACGTAGAATCACTGTTCAGAAATCATTCTGGATTACTGAGCATTACGGACTATGTAAAAGTCAATTCACCGTTTTTGTAACCTTTTTACGACTTCGCAAACGTCTAAGACTATTTGTTTGAAAGTTCCTCACAGTCTTCGAGCACCTGGGTCCGTACTGCGGACCGCTAGTTTCGATTGTCTTGTATAGTCGTTACGTCACCATCAGCCTTCAACTATTCCGTCGCTAGTAGTTGTACCGTCGTCACGTCACTGTCAGCTAATTTCTTGAGAAATATATGTTGTATGTTTACCGTCCCCGTTATTTGTGTCTAAATGAATCTCTTAGTGACACCTACCTCTTGATTATTCTTCATTCCACTCTAACCCTTCCCCTGAGATATCCAGCCATCCGTCTTTAGAAGCTGCGTCATCAACCGCATTGACGCCCGAGCATACCGTCAGCAGTTTCGATAGGTACGCCAAAATCAACGACCCCTCCAGCAGCGAGGTATCGTTACAGAACATAACTCGTAAATTATGTGGGATGATAATAAAACCATGTGATATCATCATTAATTTTCAAAAGAAATAGACATCGAACACATGATGTTTCACATCTCTTTCTGCGTACAACAAATAAAGATCTAATTCAAAGAACGTGATGTACAAAATTGGCCCTTAAATCAATATACCCAATTGGTTGAACAAAAGATCGCAAAAGAGGCAGAGCCGAGTGAAAACACAAAGATAAATTATTTTCTCGATAGCACAACTTGCCACGCGTCAAAGAATCACATTCATGCAAAGCGTACGAAGCTTTTAGCACAGAGTCGAACGTAGCTTCAATTCAACAGAAATTACAAAAATAATCCAGCGAATAAAATAATTGATGATAGAATTTCCATAATATTACGAAAATTTTCAGATACAATAATTTATAAATATTTTTCTGCTTTCAAAAGAAATATTCATTAGTTGAGAATTCATCTATGGCCTGATTTATTTCTTCGTATTCGGAATGCGAAAATATTCTCGACACACCTTGCTATACCAATACGACCCAAAAATCATAATACACATAGAACCTAGTTTCGAGTAAACAACCCTAATCACTTCCAAAGTTAAGCCTAACAGGAAATGTGTGATGCGAACATATTTGCGTCACTTCAACTCGAACTTTGAGCGTACAGTTTATCTGTTTGGTGCATTGTTTACTCTAATTATCTGAGCTTAATCAGCCATCATATTATTCGATTCAGTGTTGTGAAGTAGCTGAGAACTTTTATTTATTGGTGAGTCTGTCAGTCATTGAGTTTTATGTGTTTGATATGTTTAGCGTCACATATGGTGACGCCACGCTGAGTGTGCGTGAGGTATGATCTTTTTCCTTTGAAGTGTTGGTATCCTTAGCTACCTGGAATACCAATGCCATCGGTGCTCACACCTTGACCGTGCAACGGCGGTGATTGTTGCTATCCGTATGTACTGTGTGTTATTGCGGGCAACAGGGCTGTTCCAAGAGTGGGTAAATCGACCAGTTCACGTGTGTCGCGGGCATCGATGTTCACTATAATACTGGTAGCTATCTATTTGGTGAACTCAACGACCTATCTGTTAAGCAGATATCCTATCCAATCTCTGAGGCAGGTGTATCATTTTTATATCCGTTATAGTTACCTGAACTTAACCTAAAATGCTCCGATGCCCAAGAATTGATGTGTGTGACTCTCTGATGACATCTCACAGAGCATTGTGGCTCAAACTCTGTGACGATGAAGCTAAGTTACTCCGTAATTTACAACATAAAGTGTATATGTACTGTTGGGATAGCGGATAGCGTGCGCGCTCACTTGCTACCGATCGAGGTTGGGGACTACCTGATGTAAACTATTTTGTTTTTATTTTTGACTCAAATTGTACGCAACAAGTCAAAATGAATAGACACTATATGAAGCCTTCGATTTCGAAGAGAAGGAGTTGAACTGTAGCGCTCTCCTACAGTCAAGCGTGCTAGCAGTTTCCTAAGACCCCCAGCTCCAGAAAGTTGAACTGTAGCGCCTTCCCACTGTTCAGAAGTCCTCTGAAGTGTCTAGTACGCGGTCTACAAGTCAGCAGCCAGTGCCGTTTGTCAGAGTAAGAGTAAGCGAACTAACCGATACCTAATTTGCAACTTGCGTCTTTCAAGTCAACATCCAATTATTCAGCTCGCGTCTTCCGACCTACATCCTGTTATCTAGCTCGCGTCTTCAGAGCAACCCCCTGTTTCCGACTTGCGTCTTCCAAGTCAACATCCCATTATTCAGCTCGCGTCTTCCGAGCTACATACTCCGTTGTTTTCCGACTCGCGTATTCCGAGTCAACGTCATTCACCTTCGTTTCAGTTGATCTGCGTTCTGGATTGCTAGCCAATCAGTCAGTACATTTAGTTAATCAGTAAATTCGGTCAAGTAGTCGATTAGTTAGAAAAGCGGTCGATCGCCAGATTGTTTCAGTTGTTTTGTTGGCATACTATTTGACATTGTCAAATTAGTCTTGCTCTAGAGAATATTATCGCTATCATTGGTGTATTATCCTTGATGTTTATCTTCAACTATATTGAATGGTAATATTTTATTTTGGGAAGAAGTTGTTACTCTTTTGTTGCGTGTATCCTGCTCTCCTTTCGCCACAAGATTTCAGAAGCCTTGAAATCAACAGAGCTACCTTAGTACGTACAATAGCCTGTTGCTCCGTTAGAATTAAGGAAAAGCGGCGACATCATAGCTCATATTATTGTCAGGAGAATTCGGCTTGATTACGCTCTAACATCTGAACATAAGTTTGTTTATATTTTATTATCGATCACTATTAGCCTATTATCATCCCCACCCCTTTAACAATAAGGAAGCAGTATGAAGACCTGTTAGCAATTTCCTCTAGCAAAAAAAAGAGTCGCATATATGTATTACAGCTTGAATAAAATGTGACTGAAAAACGTCAGCGCATCTTCAATACGCAAGATCAACTCTCAAAAGTCCTAGAAGCGTCGTTTTGAGACTAGAGTAACAGGTTGAGTCATTTATAATCATCAATAGTGATTCGACGCATCTATTTCTATCAGACTGACCGTAGTTTCAATTTTTGTTTGTATTCTCTACATATAGCCCCCAAAAACGCGACTTAATACGATAACGTAAGAAAATTATCACCGACTTCCGTGCTTTCCGATAACAAAACAATTGTCATTTAATACTTGAATATTTTAGGGGAAATGTTCCCTTTAAATGTTACTAGATACATGCAGTCCGTCTCTGAACGCCACGTGCGTAATTTCATGGTTTGTCGGAAAGCTAACGCAATTAGCGTTATTAGATATTCACAACAGGTTACTGGAAGAGCTCCACGTCTTTATTTTATTACCAACAAAATGCACTGGAACAAATCTTACGAGAAACACACAAAGAAAGAGAATCACTAGCACTGTTAACACACGGAAAATATTAAATTTTGCGAGCATTCGAGTTACCAAATATAAAAAAAATATTGGAAAATGTTGAGTGGAATTGCAAAAGTCTCATACTTGCATAACCATGAAATCAATTACCTACTTTTATTATCCACCACACAAATCGTTTTGATTAAAAAAATTTATACTGTAATTGGAAGAACGACAGAAAGTCCAGTTCTTCTTCAATTACTTTTTGACTGTCATACGAGGTGAAAATTATTGATCATAAGTTTTCTTGTACGTCACTTATTTTAGAATCCATCTCTTGTTTATATTTTTTTGATCTTAGAACGCTCAGTTTCTATAACAGCAAGAATAAACCGTATGAAAGCATTTCCAAGAAGTTTGAAATCTAAAAATATATCAAAATAATAAGTTTCCTCCTATCTATATTTTCTTTGTAGGCTTGCTTTGGACAAATAAGTATGAACTTTGTTTCAGTTCTTTATTTTTCTTGTTAGATTCCATTTATAGCGGAAAACTCGATACAACTTCAGAAAATAGTAAATCTAGAGTTGTTGGAATAAAAAGCCTCTGTCGCATTTAGAATCCAATGAAATCTATTTATTTGTGGATAGGTGTGCGATATTCACTAATCAAATCTATCTCATTAGATTCCAGACATATCAAAAGATTCCCACTCTAAACAAGTTTTGAAAATCATGGTCTGATTTTCGTTTATCACTCATTCAAGAATCAACCATTCATTGGAACAAAACATCATAAATAAGTTTGCCATATTCAGAAATACATTCTCAACTTTTAAAAATTTTGAAATGTGCTCTCACTTGACGCAAACTTTTCCAATATTTCACGAATCGAATGGATGTCTTCAAGTCGATCTTTTATGTGATATTTATGAGATGACAATCGTATGAGGGAGACTTCTCTCTATGGTTGCATACATCTCTTGGATTGAGGACAGAAATACATTTTGTCTTTCAACATGTACAAAATGAACAGAATGATCCTCCAACTTAAGAAGAGTATTGCTTCTGCTTGAAATAATCGTCCGTATTCGAATACTTGCTTCGTACACTGAGAAAACTTGATTGCACCATTCAAGTAATTGAAAATTTGAATGGTTAGTTCATAACATAAACACAATTAAAGACTAACTACAAGCGTCAATGGATAAACTAGAAGAATAAGCCCACACTACAGGTTTCAATTTCGTTGAATCAAGAACACAGGCCATCCAATTTTGTAGAATGCGAAAACAACACAAAAATCCCATAATAAAAATCAACAGGAATAGCAATAGATATGTGAACCAAACCAAATTCTTGGGTGTAACATTCGATACAAAATTAACTTGGATAGGTCACATTACAAACGTAAAAAAAAAATGTGAGCAAAAACTAAACATATTGGAAATACTAGGACATCTAAAATGAGGTCACATCGAAAATCATTACTGTACATATACAAATTCCTATGTGTGTCACGTCAGATGGCCCCATACTTGGAATGAAAAAAAAAAATCACTGAGTAATTAGTGCTAGGCTTGTGCTGGTTTGTGCTAGAATCCCAGAGTTTGTGCTATTAAAACACACTTGTAATTAACAATCGATAGTGGGAATCTGGCGTGACACTAAGAATGAACCTCCATTATTCATAGCAATATTCGATCAATTATAGTACAGGCACGTAGTGCTAGGCTTGTGCTGGCTAGATATGAGTGATGGAAGTTTGTGCTGTTTATTTGTACATAATATTAACAATATAATTGGAGAATCTGGCGTGAGTACGAGTAAACCTCCACTATTTATTAAAATATTCAATCAATTATCAAACAGGAACTTAGTGATAGGTTTGTGCTACTTATATATGAATTACGGTAATTTGTGCTTTCTGCTAGCACATGTTATTAACAATCGATAGTGGGATTCTGACGTGACACTAAAAGTAGACCTCTACTTCTAATCACAATACTAGATCAACTATGGTACATACACTTAGTGCTAGATTTGTGCTGTTCATATATGAATTATAAAAGTTTGTACTATCCATTTGTACTTGATATTGAAAACAGAATTGGGGAATCTGTCGTGACACCAAGAATAAATCCCTACTATTCATGAGAATATACATGCGAAAATAATTCTGTCACTTAGTGCTAGGTTTGTGCTACTTAATTGCAAATGATGAAAGTTTGTGCTTTCTGTTAGCACATGCTATTAACAATCGATAGTGGGAATCTGGCGTGACACTAAGAGTAAACCTCTACTTCTAACCACAATACTAGATCAATTATGATACATACACTTAGTGCTAGGTTTGTGCTGCCCAGATATGAGTTATGGAAGTTTGTGCTATTCATTTGTACTTGATATTGAGAATAGAATAGAGGAATCTGTCGTGACACTAAGAGTAAACCCATATTATTTATAAGAATATACATGCGAAAAAAAATAGTTCTGTCACTAAGTGTTAGGTTTGTGCTACTTATATCAAAATTATGAAAGTTTGTGCTTTGTGTTTACACATGTTATCAACAATTGATAGTGGAAATCTGCCGTCACACTAAGAGTAAACCTTCACTCCTTATTACAATATTCGATTGTTTATTATACATATACTAAATGCTAGATTTGTGCTACCTAAATACAAAAAATGGAAGTTTTTGCGATTCATTTATATTAGATATTGAGAATAAGACTCAGAAATCTGGCGCGACATCAAGAGTAAATTCCTACCATTCATGAAAATATGCATGCGAATACAATACATTTACTTGGTGCAAGGTTTGTGCTCCTTATATATTGAATGTGGAAGTTTTTGCTTTCTGCTAGCACATCTTATTACCAATTAATTAATGATAATCTGGCGTGACATTACGGGAAAATATACTAAGAATCACACAAATATCTTAGAATAATTGAGTTAATCTAATTTTTAGCAAAATATGTCTGCTATCTCTCGTAGTTCTCCAGTACAAATAAATTAGGAAATGTACGTATTTAATGTATCGTGAATATACATATGGATCAAGAAATGGGAACGTTTCTTGCGTAGGTTTTGGTATGAGCTGAAACTTTGTATAATAGTATTTCTAAGTGGCTTGATAACAGACTATGATCCGGTTGTACAATCTAAGCTCATCTATAGCTTAGTAAAATCGAGCTTATCCACTATGGTTACAATTACTGAAATAATTGTTACTATAGAAAATAAACTTTGGTCAACTAAACTGAAGATAAGCATAGATTGTACAACTCGGCCTTAGAGACTTGGCGGGCAGCTTTCAGCTATTTTCATTTATACGAATTTTTGGGAAGAAATATATACGAGCAAATATTCAGGATAGAAGCAGAGATTTTTGGCATCTATATCCATATGAAATATGAATAGTATTTGTATTCAGTCCAAGATTTTTTGACACATGGAATTTTTTTTTGTTCAGCCCTACATAGACTTGGAATTTTCATTTGCTTTCTGAATGTAACGCTCTCTTTTCCGATAATAATTTTGATATGAGTAGCACAAACCTAGTACTTAGTGACAGAATTATTTTCGCATATATATTCTCATGAACAATATGGGTTTACTCTTAGTGCCACGACAGATTCCCCAATTCTATTCTCAATATCAAGTACACATGAATAACACAAACTTCCATAACTCATATCTGGGCAGCACAAACCTAGCACTAAGTGTATGTACCATAATTGATCTAGTATTGTGATTAGAAGTAGAGGTTTACTCTTAGTGTCACGCCAGATTCCACCTATCGATTGTTAATAGCATGTGCTAACAGAAAGCACAAACTTTCATAATTTGCAATCAAATAGCACAAACCTAGCACTAAGTGACAGAATTATTTCTGCATGTATATTCTCATAAATAGTAGGGGTTTATTCCTGGTATCACGACAGATTCCCCAATTCTGTTTTCAATATCAAGTACAAATGGAAAGCACAAACTTTCATAATTCATATATGGACAGCACAAATCTAGCACTAAGTGTCTGTGTCATAATTAATCAAGTATTTTGATTAGAAGTGGAAGTTTACTCTTAGTGTCACGTCAGATTCCCACTATCGATTGTTAATAACATGTGCTAGCAGAAAGCACAAATTACCATAATTCATATATAAGTAGCACAAACCTAGCACTAAGTTCCTGTTTGATAATTGATTGAATATTTTGATAAATAGTGGAAGTTTACTCGTAGTGTCACGCCAGAGGCCTCAATTGTATTTAAGATTATGTACAAATGAATAGCACAAACTTCCATCACTCGTATCTAGCCAGCACAAACCTAGCACTAAGTGCCTGTACTATAATTGATCGAATATTGCTATGAATAATGGAGGTTCACTCTTAGTGTCACGCCAGATTCCCACTATCGATTGGTAATTACAAGTGTATTTTGATAGCACAAACTCTAGGATTCTAGCACAAACCAGCACAAATCTAGCCCTAACTACTCAGAGATATTTTTTTCATTCCAAGTATGGGGCTATCTGACTTGACACACATCAAATTCCTCATACGATCAATAATAGATTATACTTGCATAGCTTATTCAACAGCTCGAAAAACCAAGCTGAAAAAGGCAGCGCTTTGCTGTCGGAACGCGACGTTTAATATTAATTAATACAGAACTGATTACCCAATAAAACATATTTATTAATAAAATGAGTTTTGAAAAGTTTTTTCCTTCATTATTCAAGCTGGAGATATTAGACACAGTTCACAAAATTGCTATAAGAATATCTTTGTGAGCATTTAGAACAAGCCCTATAAACAATTTACTAACAGAAGCAGGCGAACCATCCTTAAAAATAAGAAGGAAGCAAATAATTCTGAACTACATTATGAAACTATCAAATAGCTCAGAAAATCTAGCATACAACCAATTTTACAACAATGAAACATAAATAAAACAAGAAACACAATTACAACAGAAAATAGTATCATACCTGGACGAAATACAAATAACATTTCCTCAAACAGAAAACCCCCTCTTCTTCAAATACCGACCTAGGACAATAAAGCGACTAAAAATAACCTTCAACCTCCTAGAATACCAAAAAAATCAAACACCATCTGAGCTCTATCGAAAAACTTTCGGGTCAAACAACACTACTTCATCTACACAGACGGCGTCATAACGGAAAACAATACACAGCGCAAATTTCATTTCCTCCCACAATATAGTGTTTTCACAGCACAATGCTACGCTTCAGAGAAAGGAACCAAGTTGATAACACGGACACAAATAACAAGTTCATTAAATGAATTATCCAGAGCGTAGAATATTTGTACACATAAAACAAATTCATACAAATGAATAGACTTTTTTGGCTTTAATTCTGTATATTTAATTTTATTTTTGACGTTTCGGCTCTCTAACCGAGAGTCTTCATCAAAAAAATTATACAAAAATGAACAATTCAAGAAGGTATCTAGATAATTAGAAATTAAAAATTGAAAATATACAGATAACTAGATGTGAAAACGTGAATTCCACATTTAGTGCAAAAAGGACAAAATTTCTCTGGCATTTACCCAAAGTCTGAGGAAAAACCACGTAAAAACCTCAACAGAGGAATCAACGATATGAGTCTTGACAATTATTATAGAGAAAAAAATTTAATTGATATTAGGACGATGTCCCGTTTCTGCAACGCACACAGTTCCAAGGTCCAAACATGTCATAAAAATTTTTTTAACAGAAAGAAAACTGAATTTCAATAATCTACATCAACATGAATATAACAAAGACAAGTGTCAAGATAAATATTTCTGAAATCAGGAATAACTATTACAAATGAATAAAATAATATTGGTCTCGACAATTATTATTGTCAAAAATGAATTAATCAATATAACATACAAGGACGATGTCCCGTTCTTGCGGACGCACACAGTTCCAAAGTCCAAACATGCATGTCATAAATTTTTTTTTTTTTACAAAACTGAGTTTCAATTATGTACATGAACGTAATGAAAATAATAATCAAGACAAATATTCTCCAAATTATGTATGTCTATTATTGATTATTGGAAGCCAAGCATTTGTCAACTCAAAACCATCAGTATGGTTGAAATTATTCGGATTTTTAATTATTTCAATTGCTTCCCTGACCAATCTACCATGAATGGATGAGCATCTTGCAATTACTCTTGTTTCTTCGAACTTGATGTCTTGCAAAAACTCAATGGCATGATTAGCAACCGAAAACTTATTATTATTTATAAAGTTGAGAAACATACGGCTTTGTTGACTAATTCCCAGAAAGATAAATTTTCAAAACTAAATAATGAACAACATCCTATTCAGGATACCTTTGCACATGATGCTAATAAACTAGTAGTCAATTTAAGCTCTTTCCAGCTTTCGGATTCTGCGGTTTCTGTTTTGTCCAAAGGTCTTAACTTTGCTGCTGCTCCTCGTCGTGTCCCGATTGAAGAGATTATAACGGTGGTTGAAACAGCTGGCAAAAAACTACCAGAAAATGAAGCCTCAGATGTCAGACTTGAAACAGCCAAAATATTGAAAAATGCAAAGCCTCCTAAACCGAATTTGACCAAAGATGAATTCAAAGCATTGCAAGATTTGCGTCGTAATGAAGATCTTGTTATCTTACCAGCCGATAAAGGAAAAGCTACTGTCATTCCTAATAAAGACGACTATATCAGCAAGGCTGAAGACTTGCTTCATGATGCAGCCTATGAAAAAGTCAGTAGGAATCCTTTAAGTTCGGTCAAGTATCCAACAACTAAACTTCTTAAAGAATCTTCTTCAAATAAGGATGTTATTAAATATCTGACTCCTAGCGATCCATATGTACCTAGATTTCATGGTTTACCTAAAATCCATAAGCAAGGGGTTCCTCTTAGACCAATAGTTAATTGCATTAATTCATCAACTTATTTATTATCCAAATATCTTGACAGTTTATTGAGACCATTAATCAATAATTCTTCTTCGTACGTTAAAAACTCGAAACATTTTATTGAAATAATTAGTAACGTACGGCTAAATAATAATGACATCCTTGTTAGTTTCGATGTTTCTTCTTTATTCACTAAAGTTCCAATTAAAGACACCCTAAAGCTTTTGGAAAGGAATTTCTCTCCAGATATTATTAAATTATTCCAACATTGTTTGACTTCTAGCTTCTTCATTTTCAATAATGATTATTACAAACAAATTGATGGTGTAGCAATGGGCAATCCAATTTCTTCATCAATTGCAAATTACTATATGGAATTTTTTGAAGAAAAAGCATTAGAAACTAGTACCCACAAACCATCCTTATGGTTACGTTACGTGGATGATGTTTTTGCAATCTGGCCTCATGATCATGACAATTTGAACAGTTTTTTGAATCATTTGAATAATGTTCACGAAAACATCAAATTCACGTCGGAGCTAGAACGTAATGGCTCATTGCCTTTTCTTGATGTGAATCTAGAGCGAACCAATGATGGTAGACTACTACACACTGTTTATAGGAAGCCAACACACACAAACCAATATATTCATGCAGAATCACATCACCATCCTTCACAGAAGTATGGAACAATTAAATGTGTTTTCCAAAGGGCCAATGATATCTGTCACCCTGATAAATTTGATGAAGAGATTGATAATCTAGAAGTAATCGTCCAAAAAAATGGTTTTTCTCATCAATCCATTAGGAAAACACTTCGACCAAAATCTAACAATGCTACCGTTGCGGATAATGGCGTGAGTAAAAATTATGTTTCTTTACCTTAGGTCAGTAATGTTCCAGAGAAGATCGGAAGGATCTTGTCTCGACATAATTTCAAAGTTTCCTTCGCTCCTGTCACGAAAATCAAGCAGTTTTTGAGACCTGTCAAGGACATGATCCCTTTACAATCTTCGGGTATTTATGAGATCCACTGTACCTGTGGGAAAGTCTACGTTGGACAGACGGGCCAAACTGTGCATACTCGCATTGCTGAGCATAGAAGATGCATAAGACTCAATCACCCAGATAAGTCTTCGGTTGCTGATCATGCCATTGAGTTTTTGCACGACATCAAGTTCGAAGAAACAAGAGTAATTGCAAGATACTCATCCATTCATGGTAGATTGGTCAGGGAAGCAATTGAAATAATTAAAGATCCTAATAATTTCAACCATACTGATGGTTTTGAGTTGGCGAATGTTTGGCTTCCAATAATCAATAATAGACACACATAATTTGTAGAATATTTGTCTTGATTATTATTTTTATTACGTTCATGTACATAATTGAAACTCAGTTTTGTAAAAAAAAAAAAAATTATGACGTGCATGTTTGGACTTTGGAACTGTGTGCGTCCGCAAGAACGGGACATCGTCCTTGTATGTTATATTAATTAATTCATATTTGACTATAATAATTGTCGAGACCAATATTATTTTATTCATTTGTAATAGTTATTCCTGATTTCAGAAATATTTATCTTGACACTTGTTTTTGTTATATTCATGTTGATGTAGATTATTGAAATTCAGTTTTTTTTTCTGTTAAAAAAATTTATATCAATTAAATTTTTTTCTCTATAATAATTGTCAAGACTCATACCGTTGATTCCTCTGTTGAGGTTTTTACGTGGTTTTTCCTCAGACTTTGGGTAAATGCCAGAGGAATTTTGTCCTTTTTGCACTAAATGTGGAATCCACGTTTTCACATCTAGTTATCTGTTTATTTTCAATTTTTAATTTCTAATTATCTAGATACCTTCTTGCCTTGTTTATTTATGTATCATTTTTTCTGATGAAGACTTTCAGTTAGAGAGTCGAAACGTCAAAATTAAAATCAAATATACAGAATTAAAACCAAAAAAGTCTATTTATTATAATATAATTCTGAAAGTATGTATAGATGTTTAAATTCATACAAAATAATATGCACAAAGCAATAAGAACACAAAACAAAGAAATCTTTATGATCTTGGTACTATCACACGTGAGAACACCTGGCAATGAAAAAGCAGACCAAGCAGCGAAAGAAGCAGCATCGAAAGGAATCAGAAACGTACCAGTAATATCTCAAGAGCTCAAATAAGTAATAAAATTGAAAATGGAAAATAAGTGGAACGAACAATGGAGAGCTCAAATTGCTAACAAAATACGAGAAATAAAAGAAGAAACCCAACAATGGACAGATCTAGAAGACAGAAAAAATCGAACTATAATAATCAGACTACGAATAGGACACAGTCAACTCACACATAATAACAATATAATATGTTATCACACAATGTATCAAATACACTACACAAAGTCAACAACATACAAACAACATTAAAAGAAGCGTTGACAAATAAAATTGAATCAATAACAAATGTGATAAAATATCTCAAAGATATAACTTATTTAACAAAATATGAACTGTAAACACATGTAAACACACAAAAATGCTAACAATTGAATGAAAAAAATGTTGAAGATACCTCTTCTAGCCGCAAAACTATGATGTTTGACGTCTTAATTGTTAAACGACTGCAAGTGGTACCGATTACTATTCAAGCGGTAATATTTTACTACTCAAGCTGCAAAACCTTACTACTTACCATCACATCGATCTTACTACTTCAAGTTATCAGGCATACCACCCAAAGTAGAATTTCAGTTTTCGTGTTCTTACTCTCAATATTTTGACAAAAAAAATTATGTTCTCGACAATAATGAATGATGCTCCAGGGTAGAATTCACCATTGTTTGAATCAAATTACGAATATGAAAATTGTCACACAGTTCATTAAATTCATTCATTTTGTACTCAAATATTGATGTGTGAATATACTAGCTGTGAAATTAACACTTGGTATTTGATCTGGCAATAAACGAGTCTCATTTTCAGGCTATAAAAGCAAACATAGCATATGTGTGAGAATGTGTGAATGACATATTCATGGATGTGAGTTTTTGTAAGCATACTTGTCAGAGTATTGAATCTAAAGTTAATATTCTTGTTTCAGAATCAAATCAGAAAGTGGGCAAACAATTAATGTAGCCTTAATATTAATAGTGTGATCCCACACCAAAGATCTTGAAATGAACACAGTGCTATGGGATCAGTTGCGGCTTGTGACTTAAGACTTATGTGCCTTGGAGGACGCAGCGACGGATTCTTGAATCTCTCCAAGAATAAGTTGACGACAAACCTCGAGCATGCATTGCAAAATTTTATTTAAATAGATTTTGATGTAACCCTGAACACTTCTTGAATATTGCTATCACAGGCACTATCTAATCAATTAACTCCAAAAATTCTCCTCTATTTGAGGAATTCTTTTCTCGTCGTGACCGCGAAGGGCAAGATTACACGTTCCGCACAGTTTTAATATATCTATTCTTTTCAAGAGCACCTGTCAATTTTTGGACACAGTCTCATTATGTTAACGGATTTTATTCGCATAAACCTCACTTAAGAATGTAGCAATATTTGATTTTCCTAAAAGTAGGAAACTGAAAAGATTATTTCTGTGAGTTAAGTTTTTTTTATTTTTATTTTTAAAGAAAGTGTTTTAAGTTGTTTAACGCATTTCTTGCCCAATTATTATCGCTTCCAAAATATAAACATACAAAACAGAGAAACAAATTATTTTTTCTCGCAACCACAAACTCAAACAATTTTTAATGTTTTTTTTTGTCAAACTTACGTGTAAAAGCCTTTTCATTTTCGCACTTTCACTGCTTCTTAACTATTAAATTCAGTTTTTTTTATTTCAAGCTTTTCATTTGAGTTCAAACTCAATTCAACCCACTTCTATAATTGTCCTTAAAGTCTAGTCCAATGTCTAATAAACATGATAAATCCTATGAAAATTGCAAAAGTCCCACTATTCACGATTTACTAGGGCGGATTGAACAAAGCTGGCATGAAAGCATATCACAGGTGTTAGCATTATCACTAGAGCGGTAGTTGTCTTGACGATCGCCGTATCGACCTTGGACGAAGTATGGAAGCGCCGTAGAGCTCATTTAAGCACTTTTTCTATGTCATGCAGCTCGCAAGTTAAATTAATTTTATCGCAACGCAAGTAGGACGTATAGCTGCGAAGCTAGATAATAACCGGAATATACATTCTTGTCATGACAATTCTTAAATTTTACAGGGAGGGCGATGCATCAGAATTTGCAGGATAGGATACTAAAGAAACCAGACATTAATTTTGCGCAACTTTGCACTTGATAATTTTTAACGTGGAATGAGTGGTGTGACGGAGCACTCTCTTTTCAAGATCTAAAAAACTGCTTTTAATAACTATTTGATTAAACTGCTGAATTTGCTTCCGTAGCAATGATTTAAAATAATTCAATTTAGTCACGATGTCACTTGTAACGATAACCTCGCTGATGGCGGGACTGTTAACTTTGGCGTCGCGGTCAGAACTGCTGACGGTGTGCTCGGGCGCCAATGCGGTCGGTGACGCAGTTTCTAAGGCAGACGGCTGGATAGCTCAGAAGGGAAGGGTTAGGGTTGTCAACAATAATCATCGGAAGGTAGGTGTCACAATGAGATTTATTACACATAAAAACGACGACGATGAACGATGACGATGGCGGAGCGGCAGTACATGACACTCGACACCAGCGGTCGCAGTACGAACCCAGGTGGTCGCAGTTGACGAGAAATTTTCAAACAAACAAATCCTGAAGCGATTTTTCATTCGATGGATTAATTTATCTTCGAAGCTTGTGAAACCAAACTGATTCCCAAGTAGTGACTCTACGTTAACTTACACAACGCTGTGAAGCCAATGATGACCCCCTCAACGGTGATTCTACGTTAAAACAATCTAACGCTGCGAAATCACGAATACTTCGTCAGCGGCGACGATACGTTCAATTGTTCAAACACTGTAAAGTCAACAAGGACGTCATCAGCGGTGCTTCTACGTTAAATTATTCAAACACTGTGAAGTCGACCAAGACTTCGCCAGCGGTGATTTTACGTTAAATCATTCAAACACTGCGAAGTCAACAAAGAATTCGTTAGCGGTGATTCTACGTTAAATCATTCAAAAAATATTTCAAGTTCCAAAACAGCAAAAGCAAACAAATCTAAGTTCCTTTTTACGGACTTATGAGAAACAAACAGACTCAGAGATTGTGTCAGACAGTTGTGCTAACGGACTTAACACGAAAACTTCACTTGGACGGTAAACACTATGAAGATCACACTCGGAATCGGAATTAGAAGCGTACTTTGGAACGGCTATTCAGATGACTGGACTTTCAAAGAAATGACTTAAGTCGGCCAAAAGGCCTTATTTATACCTAAATTTCAATGAATCCTTATCATGTTTCAGAATTAAATTCATATTAGCGCTATCAGTAATGTAAAGAAGACATATAGATAGAAAGAAGAAGTAATTTTACACATACAAATTTCTTTACAATAACAAATTTCCTATCACTCTCCTGTTAAATACATCCTTTCATGATTATATTTTCTTGAAATTCAAATTGTCCCAAATATCTTTTTATATGTCGATAACGTCGGTAATGCTATGTCGGTAAGTTTGAGACTGTCAAGTGTCGGATCTTTTATTTTGTTGTGTCAAAGTCGAACATAACATCACACAAAATATACAATATACAACATATTTACAGTACAACGGTAGATTACATTCAGAGTTTATTAACGGTAAGGCACAAGACATGAATACATATCAAGCAATGTCGGTTGAATTTATTTTCAGGTGTTTCCAAAAAACTTAACCTCATTCCACCACATGTGAAATATTAAAACAGATTTATTCCAGCTGATGATTGATAAAATCAAGGTTAGCGGTGGTGTATGTTTAACCCGTTTTTGCCCGAATTTTTTACTTCTGAAATTTTACTGGTTTCCTGCTAGAAATATGTCTAATAATATTAATTAATATTTTTTTTAATAATATAATATTCAATTAATTTTGTATTAATACTGAGCCCTTTCATTAGAAATGAAACAACGAATTTGGGAAAGAAATGTTTATTCTAAATATCAAGCAAAATCTAAAGTGAATACAAAATATAAAGTTTATTTTTATTACAAAACATGAAATAATTTGAAACAGCCTTCATGTAAATTTACTCCACATTTCTCACATTTTTTTGTAGAGCTCTTTTTGCAGATGGCACATCTATTTTGCTTTTCAGCAGGAACCATCCAGTGATCCTTGCAGTCATATCTGATTCCATCTGGGACACGCGATACTATTGCTTTGGAGGATTTTGGTCGACCTGTTTCACTGACTGGAGTTCCATGTTTGGCGAGATAGATTTGTACAATTTCTCTTCTGAATTTCAAGTAATCAGTTTTTGACTCACGTCGGCGATAAATTTGCCACGCATTATGTATGCTTGTATCGATACAGAAGGCAAATACTGCCCATCACTATTTTTTAGATCTTATTTCTATTCTGTATCTATCTATGTTTTCATCCATCCTATCAACGCCACCCATATATTGATTATATTTAGATATAACATTTGGTTGCGTAACGGGAATCTTCTTTCTCTCAGATGATACCCATCTCATTGCTTCTTGAAGTGGTTCAACAGGATCACAAGAACTGACCGTTGTGACTACCCTGTTATCATTCCATGATGTGACAGTTATATTAGTGTTGGTATCTGTGAGGAAATCATAGGTACCTCTTTTCTTCTTTTCCATAATTTTGCCCGGTAAAACTGGGCATTTTTCGATACGGTTTGTCATTATTTTGCCGGTATAACCATATCCAATATCCTTCAATCTATCAACTAACTTCAATGATGAGAAATATCGATCTCCATAGATTTTGAATGGCACGTTTTTGGGAAGATTAGATAAAAGGCTCATGACAGTAGAACCACCTACTCCCAAATCAGAATTTTCTCTGTTTTCTTTACCTTGATAGGGCTGAAACTGCATAAGGTACCCTAATGGTTCACACAGACACCACATTTTGTATCCGTATCGGATAGGCTTTCCCCGTATAAATTGTTTCGCCGAGTGACGTCCATAATAGGGCACCATACTTTCATCGATACTAAGATGTTCAGTATATTGAGAGTGTTGTAAAAATCGAGAATTCAACATATTGAATAAGGGGCGAGCTTTGGCAAATTTGTCATTCTTTATAAGATTGCTATTATCAGCGGCATATCTTTTTATTTGTTCGCATCTATTTCTTCTCATTGCTTTGACAACTGCAATGTTATACGTCTCGGTATCAGTTTCCCACAACATTCTCCATCTAGGCACACGAATATATCCAGATACTAGGAGAACTGCAAGAAAACATCTCAAGTCTTTTGTATTCATGTCAAAATTGTGATCTCCTTTTGATTTTGCATAAATAATAAACATGTCGGCTAGAAAGCCACAAACCTCTTCATCAAAGAAAAGTTCATAACAGTTCACCGGATCCAATGGTACATGCTCTGGATCTTTGGGACAGATAAAAGTATCGAAAGAAGGACGCAAATCAATCTTAGACCAATTTCGTTCAACTTTTTCAGCACGTCGAACCGGTAATGTGCTTCTCAGTTGTGCTAGAGGAATTTTGTCTTCTTCATCGTAATCACTGTCATCATCAGACTTGTCATCCAATCTAGTAGCTCCACGTTGTGTATAAATTGTAGCCGTAGCCTGTGCTTGCAGTTGACGTCCACTCAGATTATCAATTTTTGTATTTTCTTCTTCATTACCACTATCTTCTTCGCTTTCGTCCCCATCACTTGGAGGTGTTATAAATATGTCGACGTTATTCACAGTCAAATCATCGAAGAAAGGATCACTTTCAATCAATGTTGTTAACTCTTCGGTTGTCAGTGGTCTGAAAGAATTTCCGGATGAGCATGTATAGTAGGCCCGATGTTCCATTTTTGGAACATACAAGTTTCATGCAATATAAAAAAAAGGAAGAAAATAGAATCCACAATATGACTGATCTAAATTGATCTACAAGCTTCCACAAGCTTCATATGATAATGCAACGAGAGATATATATCATAAATAAAGAATTATTCACATACCTATGCAGCGACATTTTCATCAGAAAATATTTTGAGATTGGAAACTACACTAAATCTATGTATCATGAAACTTTTCTTTGTTATATGCGCTAATAGCTGCTCTCATATGTGTAGAATAAGTAGAGAGGGACAGGAATCTTATTTGATTGGGCAATTCTTTAGAATTAGGGGAAGAACCTTGTGTTCCAATATTGGAACACCGGATAAAATTGGTTAAGCAGAATTACAAAATTTAAAATTCATAGGGTGAGCAAGATGTGAACTGAGCTTCAAAATGTTTGACGGTAGCAGAAGGCTCTGTGATGTGCAACTGTGACGGAGTCTTGAGACATTATTCGTCACACACTGTTTCAGTTATTAGCATCCAGCTACAGTAATTCTTGTTCACCAAAGCCGCTTCAAACTGTTAATATTATCCGATGAAAGTCAACTTGGCAGTTGATTAGATTTATTTCTTGGGATATGAAAGACCGTTCAATGCAATATTCAGCTAGTAACTGACCAAACCATTCCGCATCCGTTGTGGCTCCTGCTTCAGAGTTACATTATCCCCCGTGAGTAACGTCGTGTTGACAGGGTTATTCAACCCCCGATGTCGAGTGGTTACTGTTTCAAAACCGTAGAAACGACGTCCGTTGTGGCTCCTGTTCAAAGTCGCTATTATCCACAGTTGTAGCCTCTGCCGTAGGGCTACAGTCTCCTGCATCAAGCCGAAGCCTCTGCCGTAAGGCTATAGCATCCACCTTTCGCAAATGTAGCCCCTGCGGTAGAGCTACAGTCCGTTAATCATGTCGTAGCCTCTACCACGTAGAGCTACGACAACCTCTGACGACGACGACCAAAAATTTGACGCACCGTAACTCCAAGTTCGTGTGCTGGATCAAAACCGTGTCCGTCGTATTTTGCAAGTATAATCTTCACCGTTTGTTTGCGCTGATTTTATGTACCAATTCCCCATTTATTTGTGTTTCAATTATATTGTTTGTTTCCCTTACATGTTCATCTTCATTCACAGCGACAAACTCTTTTCCTTCACGCTAGCTATCCGGCACCTTCACCACAGAGTTGCTCTGTTATTGGCGTCCGAGCAAACCGACCGAAAGCAACTCCAACGAGATGCCAAGTGGCGTCACAGTAGAGGAGCAGGAAATTGCACAAAACTACGAGCCTATAGGCTAATAGCTATGCACATCTTCACCGTACACCACTCGATATACTACAACAAGTGTTTTAAGCTTTGAGCGCGCGAAACAAAAAATACTGATCTGGGCGACAATATACTCTATTAGCAAGTCGGTAAGTATGAACAAAAATGGATAATTTGTTTCGTAAGGTTGCAGATCAAACGATGTAAGTATTGAAAATTTGAATGAATTAAGTCCATACTCTATGGTAAAGTCACAGTATGCGCATAAAAAGTAGAAAATAAATGAAATGAATGTGCTCTAGAAGCTAAAGCGTCGCACGGTTTATTGTTGGATGAGTATGCCACTCGTTGAGGGCAATGGGTTGCCTAAAACGCGAATTAAGATTAGTTTCACTAGGTTACAGTCTGGCGGTGTACCGTACGGTAGATTGTGAAAGTAGACGGAAACAAGGCCACAGCTATCAAACGCAAAAGGTAGTCAATAAGTACGATAAAGGAAAAAAAAACATAAGTTGCCATTTTCTCCTAAAATTATGTCTACATCCATCATTTATAATTACTCAAGTGTAGTTATACAAGTGATCAGCGCTATACATTTACTGGTTCTTGGTCATCAACTGAGACATAAATGCTAACAGTTAATTCAGCTCTAAATATATTTAACTGGAAAGATTAGAAAATGTAAAGTGAATAATTAATTACCCAGAAGACTTTCCATATAATAGCCTTTTATATTCCTCAAAGAACACAAATTCTTCTTTCTTTTGCTCATAAAAAGACAATAACTTCTAGAATAAATTGGGTTGAGAAATCGATAAATACTTTAGAGGATTCAAACTTCTTGCCAAGAAAATACGTCTGCAATGCAATAAGATAGATTGATTTCAAATTTTCGTCCTACTTTCTTTTCTCAACAGTTTTTTTTAGATATGGGGATATAAATGATGTTTCAATCGTATGAGATGTAGATTAATGATTCCTAATAACTTAGAATTTGGTGATCATACAAAAATGATTATGGATAAGCTACTATCACTAACTTCAAATCGATTCTTTATGTGCATACAAACTTTACTCATATTATTCCTCAATTATCATTATAAATAAGCCCAATAGAACTTTTCTTGTTTCGAAATGCATACCTTGTAACATATTTTTAGTAAAATAAAGACCCACCATACAGACTTCACTAAAACTATATCTAGAGTACTTCAATCTGAACGTGGAATTTCTGGCAGTTTTAATTGAAAATCCGGGGTGAATTAACACTTTGTGGAAAGTTAAATATTTGCACTACATAGTTTTTAATTGCAAAAAATTCCATTACAATGCCTCGGGATATGGATTTAGCTCGAATATTAGGTTATAAAGTAGAAGTATGTAGTTTATGTATTATTCATACATAATTTTTCAACCTGTCGAAATGATTCATTTCATCTTTTACTATTTTCAAGAATCAAATTTTTTATACCGGATGACTTATTACTGATGGAATAAACTTTCCTCACTTTGAAAACCACTAATACTCTTCTTCATAGTCATCAATTCGGATCGATTTGTAATATATGCTGTTAGAATAATATATTCTAGAACATGTATTCCATTGCATTCAAAATGATTATTCAAATAACGTCTATTTTGGAAAGGTCCGAACATCAACGGAAACTGACCTTCCGGTCAGTAGTCGAACATATCCTGTTGAAATCAAGCACTATGTTTTGTAAAACCGTTCTTGTTTCCTACCTCCTTGGATCGTACTTTATGTGTCGTTCGCATGGTATTATGTTCAGCTTAACGGCGAAGCGCTATGTAAATGGGACACCACTGCTCAATTGCGTTTAATAATACAGGCTTCACAGATGCAGGTAGAAGTTACATCATAGTCTTGAATAATAGAGTTACGATGAGTGAACTAAGTAGTAAGGATAGCTATTCAAGTTGTACGGGTAGCAATTTCAATGACATCCCTAACAACTTGAAATAGTAAGGTTGATTTGATGATAAGTGGTAAAATTTTGGAAGTCAAATTGTAGAATCTTACCACTTGAGTGGTTACCGGTACCACTTGCAGTTAAGACACAAATAAGATGTCAAACGTCAAAGCTTGGAAGTTATGAAATGTATTTTCATTTTCTTCAAACTATATAAATAGTTTTAAGACTTACCCTGGTAGAGACTTTAAGTTTTAAAACTAAAGAAATAGTTTTAAAACTCAAAGTCTCTACCACAGTCAGACAATTTTCATATATTTGGGATTCACTTTCAACTTATAATTATTTTTTCTAAAATATTTCAATTCGATCGGAGCAAAAATCAGTTTTACAATAATCCAGCAAAGCGACTTTGAGTCTCAAACTTGAGTTCAATATTTACTCCAAAAACATTTAAATGCTTGTTTATCCATCATATTCTCTTAATTCAACCCCGATCTATATCTGAATAATATTTGCATACATTTATTTTTGATGCAACAGTACCTTAAAAAGGGGGAGTGTAAGGTGTAATATGGAATAATATTTGATATACTTCCATCCTATCATCTAAGAATGATTAAATCTAGAGTAACTAAGTTTTCAGAATAAATGCATACCGTTTCAATTCCGGTAAACTGATAAAAGCAATCAGAGAACAAATTTATAAATGAAATTAAATCAATCAATCATCGAAGCATACCAATAAAAAAATTGAATTAAGTGAGCTTCATACTTACTTGTACAAAGTACAAGTAAGTATTGTGAAACCGACAAAATTCACATTTCGAGATTTTGATGGAAATATTCGTATAATGTTGAATTTTTGTATTATAGACTGGCCTAGGATCTAGTTGTGCTCCTCGCAATGTGGTTGCAATCATCCGTCTGTACCCGAACTGCACTTTACTTGAAACTTTTTTATAATTTTCCGTATTAATCCAGAAAGATTAGCCATGGGATACTGAAACTCAATATTTAAAATTGCTGTAGCATTTGAATGGTTATCCTTCATTATTGTACTAATCGACTGAACCGGAAGTGCATTCTATATAACAGACTCTCCGAATTCTCCACATAAATTGAAAACAACCAAAAATTCTGAAACATTCAATTATTTGTTCCACAAAATTTCAAATCTAAGAATCGGTTTTGACACCATCATCTCAGATCGGGAAGTAACTGTATACACGTGTTTCGTCCTTATTAGCACACGTCAGTACAGTATAGCCAAGAGCCCAAGATAGTCAGGGCTTGGATCCCAAAGTGTTTAAGCTCATATGCATAGATGGACAGCAAAAGTAAAAACTATATGCAGCGCCATCTATAAACTTTGTCACAATCAATTTGTGACCTCTACTTTATTCACATGCCTTAACTGGCTTTATGCTCGGTACATTTGTTCTCTGATTGCTTTTATCAGTTTACCGGAATTGAAACGGTATGCATTTATTCTAAAAACTTAGTTACTCTAGATTTAATCATTCTTAGATGATAGGATGGAAGTATATCAAATATTATTCCATATTACACCTTACACTCCCCCTTTTTAAGGTACTGTTGCATCAAAAATAAATGTATGCAAATATTATTCAGATTGAAAATAGGCCGCGCGAGCAACCGCTTTGATCCACGGTGCCGAGGGCTTCTGGCAACATGAGAGTCGGCACCGTTGGTTCTTTGAATTCGTCAGGTCTCTGGCTACAATTTTTGTATAGGACTTTTTCGTCTAACAGAAAAAGGTACTTTATCGATATTTCCAACCACTTTGAAGCCACGGTGCCGGGGGTTGTGGCAGAATGAGACTCGGCACCGTGAGTTTTTCTTGTTTTACACATAAAAATACATGTTTCAGTGCAATTTCCAAGTGTCTAACATAAAAAGGTAGTTTGTGCGTTAAATTCACATAATGAATAATTAATATTAATTGCTTCTGGCAAAATTAAAATTGGCACCGTTGACTTTTGAGGGTAATGTTTTCACGACGAATCGTTTAGAATACGTGAGAACCGTCTAACGATTCAAGGTAGTATTTCCGAGCGGGCTCTTGGACTATTACTGGGATCTACTTATTCTTATGAGTATTCATATGCTGTTTTACGTTTCACTTTTCACGTCATTCATTTCATCCTCATATTCATGAAAAACTGTTATTTGTTACCTGTTAAAGTCCCTGTGATTGTCATTAGCACCGTTCTGTCCAATTGACCTAGCCAGTGTTGTGATCATTTTGACAGCTGTCTAATCGTATTAATTCTCCTATATCGTGCTGCCGCCTAGTTGACTCCTTCATCACTACATATTTTATCGCACCTTGGGCAACCCTTCCATCATTTGTGTATGTTTGGCTAAAGAATTGCTCGATTGGGGTTAGAGTGCGATATTTCTTGAGTGCACTTATTAATAAATTACTTAGGTGAAAAACTGTTTTTAACAGTTTGAAGACCTTTCAAATGGTCATTTTCACAGAGTGTCTTGAAGAGAATTTTATTGCTAGCGAATTTTAAATTAGAGTTTTTGTGTCAACTTATTACCGGGCTAAAGTTTTAATCACTTTTGGGGATTTAAATTAGCGATACAATTTTTTATGAACGCTGTCCATCGGAGCTATTCTGGATGTAAACTATTCTTTCGAGAGCTGTAAAGCCGATCAACATCTGAAGGATTTTCATTTTCCGTTGCATTTCTATCGTTTTTTTCTACGCTCTACGTTTCATCGCCTTTTTTGTTATCTGGATCATCTATTTCGACACCCCGAACCTTTTTTCATCAAATACCTATCGCCAATTTGGGAATTCATCATCACGGGTCAACGCCCCATCTTCATCTTCGTGTTCGTGTATTTCCGGCTGTGACGTCACCGAGGTCTTTGCTGTGACCGCTGTGACCAACGATCCGCGCCATTTTGAGGATTGGCTGTTGGTGATTCCGCACAGGTGCAAAAAAAGATCTCAAATTTTTGTTATCATCTTTTTTTATTATCTTACTACTTAGGATTTTTGTTACTATCTTTATCAACGAAAGCGATCGAATAGGTATATTTTTGGCTTTGTAATACGTGAGTCGCAGGTTCGAATCTCACCGACGGACAAAAAAAGTCAGTAGGATTTTTACTTAATATAATATACTCTGAAGCGTACTCTCCACAAAAGCGTAAAATACTTTATTCACAATCGTTATAGTAATATGGCAATTCCTAACTTTTTGAAGGTTAGGAAGTATGTAATTTCCAACTGCAATGACTAGCTCACGGGTCGGAAGCGACACTTCCATCTCTTGGGTGGAAAATGTTTATACAGGATTGCCTAGCATCAGTCATAAATCTTTGTTGGAATAAAATAATCCCTGCTGTCAAAAATACTGATCATATTATATAATGATTCAAATAAGACAATTTACATTGAAAATAAGCGGAATTATGTTGCAAATTTGTGTTAATTATGAGCAAAATCGCTATGAACTTGCATCCGTAGCACTTTCGTTCGATTCGGGGCAAGTATATAGCTCCATTTCACTGTTATAACTAATTGATATCTGCACTTATCACAATTTCAATGGATACACGTATAAATAACTTAATTCATAAATCATAAATCCAACAAATGTCAAATTAGTTAAATTTTTCAAAACATTCTTGTTTTCATAGACTACTACATCAATTTATTTTGTTGAAAAATGAACGAATTCGGATCAATCATTTCTCGGAAAACTAGGGATGATTGTGAATAAAATAGCATACATACTTCGGTGAAGATTTCATATCAGCCTCGAGCTATATCTGATCCTCGAGGCTTCGCCTCTTGGTCATATAATAAGCTCTCGGCTGTAATGAAATACTTTCCACCTCAGATGTAATATACTATTACGGCTCACGGAATATCAATCAATCTATCAAGTCCACTATAAATGTTTGTCACACCCGCACCGGGTGAAAGGCGTGATTAATATATATTTTTTACTTGCTTGTACAAAGTAACAAGTAAGTATTGTGAGAGCGACAAAATTCACCAATCGAGATTTTGATGGAAATATCCGTTTTGAGCATCCCTGAATCCATTTTGACTATTTTTGGCTTGATGTCGGTACGTATGTTCGTGCGTTCGTACTTGCGTTCGTGCGTGCGTGCGTGCCTAACTCGCAAATCTCAAAACTGGTTGAACGTATAATGTTGAAACTGTGTATTTAAGACTGGCATAGGGTCTAGTTGTGCACCTCCCATTATGGTTCCAATTGTCTGTACCGGAAGTGCACTTCACTTGAAACTTTTTTCGAATTTCTCTCTGATAAATCCAGAATGATCAACCGTAGTACGTTGAAATTCAGTATTTGAACTTGATGTTGTATCAGAATGGTTATCTGCTATTTTTGTAAGAATCGGCCAGGCCAGAAGTGCACTTAATTTGAAACTTTTTTTGCATAAATATAGAATGATCCGCCATAGCATATTGAAATTTTGTATTAAGAACCTCTATAACACCTTATTGTACATCTTGCATTATGACTGCGATCGGCTAGACCGGAATTGCACTTTACTTAAGACTTTTTTCTAATTTTCCTCATAGATCCAGAATGATCAGCCGTAGGATACTGGAATTTAGCATTTAAAATTGCTGTAGCATCTCAATGGTCATCTTTTATTTTTGTAACAATCGGCTGAGCCGGAAGTGCACTTTATATGACAGACTTTCTGAATTTTCCGCATTAACTCTAAACAATCAGTCGTAGAATATTTAAATTTTGTATTAGGCACTTTTGTAATATCTAGTTGTACACTCTGCATTATGATTGCTACCGACTAAACCGGAAGAGCACTTTATTTGATACATTTTCTGAATTTTCCGCATAAATCCAAAACAATTGAACGTAGATTATTAGATTCTAGTAATTAGGACGATTATACCGTTTAGATGCTCAAATCCTGTTTTTATTGAGATCCACCGAGCCGGAGGTGCACTTTACTCGACAGTCTTTTGGAATTTTTCGCATGAATTCGAAACTATCAGGTGTAGAATATTGGAATTTGATATTTCAGTCTGCTGTAGCATCTGAATGATTGCCTACTATTTTTATAACAATGGACTGAACCGGAAGTGCCCTCCAGTTGGAGTTTATTTTTTAATTTTGAGCATAAATTCAGATCTGTTGGCAGTCGTAGAGTTTTGGAAATCAGTATTAAGGAATGTTGTAGTATGAGAATAATGGCCTACTGTTTCCATAGCAACCGACTTGGCTGAAAGCGCATTTTACTTGACAGATTCTTAGAATCTCTTGGGTAAATCCAAAACGACTAACTGTGGAACGATGAGATTTTGTCTTCGATCATAAATATCTAATGATATATATGATCAAACACAAAATCACATCGTATTATATATATATATATATATATATATATATATATATATATATATATATATATATATATATATATATATATATATATATATATATATATATATATATATCCAATAATGTACAAGTAAGTCACGTGATGTTCACGTCAGATTTTTTTCATTCTTGTTTATTTCGTTTCCTGCCATATTTGTTAACAACGGGATAGTAGGCTGTGAGCAGATGTGGTAATTTCTAAGCTATTCGCGCGTCCAATGTTCATAGGTAGGAAATAGGTCAGAGTAACAACGGTATGTAATCTCATAGTTTATTGTTAGGAACGCATGGCCTACTGGGTCCAGCTATAAATTAAAATCTACGAGAGAATGTTAAGCGTGCCTGTTCCTGTAAGACTTAATGAAACATTCTATCAGGATTAAATTTTAATGAGAAGGTAGATACAGAGGACAGATTTCCAATATTCCACACGTGCAACAATCTTATACGAGTTCTATTTTTATAATAGTATATGTTTAATTAGGTGAAATTATTGACATAAATGGATCCTTATTATCAGGAGAAGCTTTTTTAGAGCCGAAAAAGTACAAATCATCCAAATAAGGTTTGAACTCCAAGAAGGATTGGATAATAGTTCAACATGTGATGAAGTACCCGATATCACGCACTGTCCTGCAAGAGTTACCCCTTTATGATCGTTTTGTGAAGGATTCATTGAATTTCTTGGATAGTTCTTGAACAAAAAAGCATCCGAAAAAATGGCAACATGCTGACAGACCTCAGCCCCAGAAATTTCGAGTAAAGGAAGAAACTATTAGGACATGATTCTTCTACCTTCCTTTGGGCAGTTATATTTGGTCGGAACATCATGAAGGTAAAGATTAATGATTAGGTACGTAAGGTTACTCAAAAATACTTCTATTTCTGGAAATGTGATGTTGAATCTTCTATATATCATCAATTTATCTCTATATTTCAAAAGATAAAAGATATTGAGGAAGTTCATAGACGATTTGTCAAGTTTAGCAATTAATCATTCGATTTTCATCTTTTGCTATAAAAATTGATTATAAATCAATTAGTTAACCTCTTGAATACGATATTGTCAGTTTTCCAAGAGGTATAAGAAAACTTGTAACCCGGAAAACGCATTGCGGTTGAGGGCTGATGCCCGCAATTCACGCAATGGTGTTGGCATACCCTTTAGTGGTAGGCCTTGAGTAGGAGGATCAATTTGGCCAATCATAAATCGGACATCGAGAGTAATTTACGGAGACTGTAAGCAATTTTATTAAATGGTTGTTCTCTTTAAATAATTAAGACCGGAAAGGAATGAATTTTGAATATTGATGAAAGTTTGAATAGACTAACATTATGATATTTGACAAGAAGAGAACTTATCATCAAAGATTAACTTATATTTATTTTATGCTCACAATAATTTTGCACTGACTTCAAAATTACACGATATTACCATTTTTATTTCTCCTAAGAATAAATCGTCCTTCTTCACAAGAGGCACCACACCACAAAGAGCTTTATAAAGTTGCTTCATTCTGTTTAAAATCACTATTTCCAGCAGAGCAGCTTGCATAATTGCAATTGCATAAAGTTAGACTCTCTACTTGGGAACCGAAACCTGTAATCTCAGAAGCAGTTGCAGAAGTTGGTCAATGTTTCGGATAACATATACTTAAGAGAATGATAACATATCAAATTAGAAAGAATGGATAATGGTAACAATAAATTGTAGAATAACTATCTTAATTCATACAAACCATGAGCCCGTCTACTTGTGATCATGTACCTAGTTGAAAATTACTCAATTCTTCGATTGACTTTAGAGCAAGATTCAAGTTAGCGAGAGTGACTTGTGCCCTACTATCAATGCAGTTGATTGAATATCAACTTTTGCCTGTGTTATCAAACTTCCAGGAATTCAAGAATCAATCAAAAGAGGCTTGATTCAATCTGAACCCTTTAGATGCATGGACGTCCTATTCCAACCTCTTTCTAGAGAAAAGTAAGGTTTAAATCAGTGCAATTGATCATATCTCAGATATAATCTGTAATTAAATTAAATGTTAGGAAAAGTAGGTCTTCAGGAACTCATTGAAATGTTGAAAATATTCATTTCATATTAAACGTTTCGAGTAGCAAGTACCCATCATCAGCAAGTATACAGAGTAAAGCATTGTTTAATTACTTGAATCAAAATAAAATAAATGTTACAAATCCATAAAAATTGTAATAGAAGAAATTCAGGGAATTAACTGTGCCAGATCTCCCAAGAACGAGGCCATGTTCATGAACTGACGAACGAAGGGGAAGGGTCGACAGAATACAAAAAGATGGAAGGGTGAAATTTAACTGTCAAGGCCGTATGACACGATGCATAATTTATCTCAAAATTTTGTTCATAATTTTGAACAAAATTTTGTTCATAATTTTTGAAGGTCTGTATGTCACTACTACAAAATTTTGTACATAAATCTGTTCACGCATCTACGCATATGCTACTTCACGTGACAACTTTCAGATTGAACAAAAATATTATGATGGATGAAAGAAAATTTGGGGAGCAAAAATTTGAATTATTATTGATATCGTCGATAATAGTGATTGTTGAAAATAATAATATCTCAAACCAACAATGTACATGAAAAGTAACGGTCAAACAGACTAGGATGTATATCACGAAGGAGAATAATAGAGGAGCGGACACTCAGTTGGAAAACATGAAGCCTAAAATGTAATGCGGCAGACGTGAGAGAGATAGCGGGAGCGGGCCCAGCTTTGCATGCTTCATATACAGAAATGAGATCATATTTGAATTTTTTTCAATAAAAAACAATTGCCAGATGAATTCAATATTTTCATTATGTTAAATACTTTATTATTTATCAGATGAAAATTAAAGAAAATTAACATTTCTATTTACTAAAATCTGCAATGAAAAAGTGCATTATTATGAAACATGTTTTATAAACGTTTCTTTGGATAAGAGTTCTCTAATTATGAGTAACAGATACATAAACAATTTTATGAATATTTTATATAACAATGGGCGTAATAAAATTGAGAAAATACACACAAACTATTTTTTATATACCAGAAGAAAATATTAACAAAAACTTAGCAAAATCTTCTAAATTGCGTACATCCGGGATATTCATGGGAAAATTTCGTTCATTTTTATATTCCTCTCTGAAAACAATAGTTATTTAAGTATTAAGGTCAGTAAGTACAGTTTACCGATTGAGAATGATAGCTTGGAGACCGAGCCTTGGCGAGGTTTCCAAATATTATACGGTACTGTACTTATTGACCGTGATGCTTACAAAATTTTTTGCACGATTGGATCGATCCAAAATATTGATCCTAATTTTCTTTTTCAAATTGATTCAAAATAATGATTGTTTATTCGCTATCAGCTATCAAGTTTAACATTTTATTTTGAATTTTCAATTCCAAATAAAGATAAATAAATTAATATTTTTTAGTGAAAATCCACAATTTTTTACTTACCGCCTTTGCCCATGGGCGGTAAGTCAGCATAACCATAGTAACCACAGTTTGCCGGTAAAATCAACATACCGTCTTAAATAGAGGTTTTTAGAGACGCTTAAATATTTCGGGCAATTTGGAAAAATACTCGGACATGCTTTTTCCTTTAGTCGGAAATATTTGAAGAACGGTATCTGTAATAATATATTTGTCACATAATTGAACAATTCCATACTATACTGTACGGTGAATTTGTAAACAATTATCACATCTCTATTGATTTCAAAACACGAATAGAAATATTTATATTTTTCATCGATAAAAAGTTTTCTTGAAGTTGAATTTTTTACTAAAAGATTAAGAAAAAATAATCTGAAACATTGATATGACCTTTAATTTTAATGTAATTTTAAAATAATTTCTTCTCATTTGTACATCTCTAGACGAACATTCATTTGTGATATCCTCGCCACTTATTCAATAAAATATCATCTTTAAATATGGTACAGAGATAGAATAGAGCTCCAGAAAGGACATAGGCTACCTTTTATTGCGAGGAGTTTAAAATAGGGGATGATAGTAAGTATGGAAGTTCGTCATTTTCGAAGATAAAACCATGAAATTTTGTATTCAGGCATCAGGCACTTGATAATAAGTGAACAAACATTTCTTCCAGCGTTTTTGTGATTTCGATCCACATGGAGATGAAATAGAAGATGAAAGTTTGCATTGAAATCCAAGCGCCTGCGCAGCGCGGCGTAGTGGGAAAAATATCACTGAATGTGGCTACGTGAACGGCCAATCACGTTAGGGCAGGCGAGTGCGAATATTAAAAATGAATGATTTTTTTCGTAATCCATAGTTCCTTCAACTTTTTGCTTTTATTAAAATTATAAGTAAAATAAATTGTAAATAGTTATAGCGGTTTTATTGATTTGATTCAATAATAGTATATTATGCTACAAGGACCAAACGACTGTCATTTTTCTCCAGGATTAATTTGGTTGCACTCGACGAAGACGAGAGCAAATCCCAAGGCTTAGCTCCGTGCAACCAAATTCGTCCGTGACAATAATGACAGTCGTTCAGTGTCCGTGTTGCATATCATACTTTTTGTAGCAAGTTCACCAAAGTACTCGCATTATCAAGCTTTTTAAATAAATTTGGATGTATTGAAACTATCTTATCGATTTGAAAAAAAGATTCTTGCAAAGGCAATCACATTACAGTAAACTAAAACACTGAAACATAACTTACATGATTTATTTCATTGATTGATATTTTTCACATTTTCTGTACTATCCCGTTCACAATAAATGCACACACTATAACAAACACATTTTATAATACTTTCTTTCAAATATCAATTTGACATATATCCTGACATATATCAATGAAATAAAAAAATTCAATAGCATCCATGATCCATAATCTACAATATCATTTTTACCCAGCGGATATTAATATCCATTAATTCTCAGTCAACAGAGTATTATTGAAAATTATTACCATGGTTTGGCATTGAGAACTTTCGAAGCAGAAGTCAGCTCAGTAATAGGGTACTTTCGGTGTACGTGTTAAAAAGAATAGTTTTACAATTAAAGAAAGAACATTTTCGATTCGTAAAGGTCGGGCAGAAGATTTTTTTCATTCCATTACGTTTTTCTTCTATGATATGCCTAAATGCTGCCCAAAATAACTATTTTATGCGGACGAAGTCGCGGGAAAAAGCTAGTTGAATAAAAATATGAAAATGGATGAAATGAGATTCCTCCATTGAAATTATGATTTCATCTCTGGAGCACGATATTTCTAAAATAATCATAGCACCTACAACAACAATTCATATTTGGGCCAAAAATGTCAGACAAATGAGAATCTTTATTTATGCCAATGCGCATTCGTATTGCGCACATCTTGAAGGAAAATTTGTAAGAATATTGGCAACTAAAATTACCGTTGGCGGCAGCACTGTGCTTACAAAATGGTGGATCAAAAGTGGCTTACGGCAATTTTGTAATCTGTTTACAATGTGAATACATTGATATTTGGCAAAGAAATATTCATATTTCGTTGAATGATTCAATTCAATTTCAATTGTGTGAGAAAGTATTGGCTTTCTACTTTGATGACATTAAGTTTTTTCTTTTGGAATCTTTGTATTTATGTATGAATTCTAGTTGTAACTAGAAGACTGAATGAGGTTATGAGATCCATAGCTTCAAAGAAATAATATTACATGGAAGTATTTATGACATTTTTGTATTGTGAATTTCAGCTATTAGCTTTCCCTGTACGATCCGCATAGCTTGTTTATGAACTGGACCGTAGTCTCCAAATTTATTCACTACCGACACTTTCCTTTTCCACTTTTAGGAAATATGGAAACACAAATCAACAATTCAACTAAATTTGGAATGACATCCATAAGCACAACAATTTCTAACACTTCTTCGTTTAGATTCCATATTTTGAAGAGTAAAATCTTGAGAAAGACTAATTTCAGTATAGCAATGAGGCTATGTAATTTAACAATAAAGTCGAGAGACAAGTATTTTTCACTGAATTAATTGCAACAAATTCAATAGGAACTATTGTAGTATAAAATTTCATATAAACAACCACAAAAAAGCCATTAAATACTGCTAACAAAGCCATTAACATAGCATATGATCATATGGAAATTAAGGTTGAATCCACTTTACAATATAGTTCCGCTTATAACCGCTAGGTGGCTACGGGATAATTTCAGTCACCAATAGAGTCCTACATTTTTTTGTACAATTTTTTAAACATTTTTCTGAAGGTATTTTGATGTACATTTTTTTGATCATAATTTTGAAACACAAAAATGTACATAATTTTGAGAGAAATTGTGCATCCTTGAATTTTGTAGTTATGGTATTAACCCTTCAGCCGTGTGGTGTATGTCTTACCCCATAGATGCTACTCGTATTCGTCTCTTCATTATTTGGTGGATTACTGTCTCGAAGAGGTCAGTAGCTGTCTTACTTGCGTTACAGAATATTTTAGTGGTAGGTTCGTCATTATATTTTCTGGTGTTATCGAGTTGTAGCGTTTCAAAGTTGTTCAGGGTATCACATACCCCACCACACAGTTAGTGTAACAAATAATTGTATTGTAATTGTAGAAGTTCAGATTATGGTTAAGCAAATATACCCCTAGAAAGACCGTCTAAGGTCTAAGCGTTTGAGTACTTCGACAAGGTATAACATTTGTACTAGAACGAAAGATCGTAAGATATTTTATGTTTGCAACAAATGTAATAAGGCTGTTTGTTTAGAACATGTCATTTTTTCATGCTCAAATTGATGTAAAATTGAGAGTTCATAGCTTTTTTGTGTTATAATATTTTTGTATCAGAATTTCTCTGTTCTTCTACCGATAGTTAAGTGTTTATTTCATTAAGAATAAGTTAGTTTCCATCTCACATGCAAGTTGTAAGATGAGGATGAATAAAATATATCTTTTAAAAACGGTCAATTATAGACATTGACAATTTTCTCTGCCATTTATTGTTTCTACCCCTCAAGAAGATTATATATATATTTTGTTGTGTTCAATATATATATCAAGTTGAGAGAATCATCAAAAGAATTTGATGTAAAACTGTAAATTTGTATATTTATTTTGTTTTTATTGCTGGGGTACATCATACCCCACCACACAGTTCTTGCAACTGTTTTTCACCACACGGTTGAAGGGTTAATGCTTCTCCAAAAGTCGATGAATTTTTGTTTCATTATAACCTGTTTCGGAAGACAACGATCGCCCACTAATCCGTTGATCTACGGAAATCATGGCTGAAACATCTTCTTCTACTTTCTACTTTTGCATTCCCATTTTTATCCCTATAGATAATTTCTCTACCTGAATTGTGTGGAGCAGTGCAGGCAGTACTTTCAAATTCCAGAATAATTTTGCGTACCATTTCTGTAGATGGAAACCAACCGTTATTCATGCCAGGGAAATATTGTGAGATATCGCGCAAACTACAACCTCCATAATACATTTTAGTATTATTGACACGATCATTCATATTTACCGTGTACATTTCTAGGTTTCAACAATGATAATAAATGGAAAATTATAAACAGGCTGCCAACTTTGTTCCTTGCAACTGCAGTCAGATGATATTTCGGTTCTTAGAATTGATTAAAGGAAGGTATTATAATAAAAAAATGTAGGACTTTGCACAAAATTCAAGTAAATTGAAAATTGAACTGTTTTGTCGAGCATCGAATCCACCACTCGCCTACCTTCTCTTATTGCATGTGAAGCGCGTTAGTTAGCCACCGTACAATTACAGAACATGTAATTAAAGGAGCATTACACCGTGATGGACTTAACAAACTATCTTATGCTCTCTTTTTATTGAAATTCATGGGATCAAAATGACAATAGTGGTGCAAAATAAGATGATATACTATCATACTGTACAATCATGTGGCACGGCATTCTTCCGGAGACTTTTTATTTGCAAAAAACTAATTTCCCATATCAAAGTCCTATGACAACGTATACTTGGGACACACGGTATATAATATAAGAAACGTAAATAATAACCGCATGTTGTTATATAATACATCAAATTGTCATTTATAGTGTAGCGGTACCTCGCTGCTTTGTTTGCTTTGGCTCGTTGCTGGCGGGGTTGTTGACTTTGGCGTCGCGGTCAAAACTGCAGACGGTATGCTCGGGCGCCAATGCGGTCGGTGATGCAGTTTCTAAAGGCAGACGGCTGGATAGCTCAGAAGGGAAAGGTTAGGGTTGTCAAAAGAATCATCCGGAAGTAGATGTCGTTATGAGATTTATTTGAACACAAATAACGACATATATTTGCAGGAATTGGTACTGGTGGCAGTATAGTTTAAGGCTGACGATGACATGACGGCTGTACATGACACTCGACACCAGCGATCGCAGTACGGATTCAGGCGGTGGAAGACGGCAAGAAACTTCAGAACAGTAATCGTAAAACGATTTCTCAAACGGTGGATTAACTTATCTTCAACGCTTGTGAAACTACATTGGTTTCCAAGTAGTGATTCTATGTTAAACTTGCTCAACGCTGTGAAGCCAACAGTGACCTCCTTAATGATTCTATGTCTAACGCTGCGAAATCACGAAGACTTCGTCAGCGGTAACACTACGTTGAATTAATTCAATACTTTGAAATCAACAAAGATCTCTCCAGCGCTGATGTGATGCTACGTCAATCAATCTAGCACTGTGAAATCAACAAAGACTCCTCCAGCGGTGACGCTACGTTATTTCAAACAAAACTGACTCTAAGTTAATACAGTAACAAGCAAACAAATCTAAGTTCCTTCTACGGACTTATGAAAAACCATTGGACTCACAGATTGTGGCGTACAATTGTGCTAATCGGTCTTACCACACAACTCCACTTGGACGGTAAACGGTGAACACTCCGAAGATGACACTCAGCATCAGAACTAGAAGCGCACTTTCGAAAGACTACTCGGGAGACTAGACATTCGAAGACGTCACTTAAATCGGCTACAAAGCCTTATTTATACTCAAAGTTTCATGAAACATTACCAAACTTGCTTTTTTCGAGTTAATTCCAAATTAGCGCTCTCGGAGTAAGATGAAGAAGAGGTATTTTGAGAACGAAGAAATTATATTAAAGTACTAATTACTTCATACAAATTTTCTGACTTAATTTCCAGCTTTGATACATTTTCACAGCGGTTATACTTCATTTAAATAATATTACACTGAAAGTATTTGTTTACGTTGGTAGTTTGGTTATTTGTCGGTAGAATCAAAAATGGTTTCCAACTAGTGATTCTACATTAAACTTGCTCAACGCTGTGAAGCCAACAGTGACCTCTTCAACGATTCTATGTTAAAAAAATCCGACGCTGCGAAATCACGAAGACTTCGTCAGCGGCAACGCTACGGTAAATCAATTCAACACTTAGAAATCAACAAAGACCTCTCCAGCGGTGATGTGATGCTACGTTAATCAATCTAACACTGTGAAATCACGAAGACTTCCTCAGCGGTGGCTCTACGTTCAATCAATTCAACACTGTGGAATCAACAAAGACTCCTCTAGGTGTGACGCTACGTTATTCCAAACAAAACTGACTCTAAGTTAATACAGCAACAAGCAAACAAATCTAATTTCCTTCTACGGACTTATGAAAAACCATTGGACTCACAGATTGTGGCGTACAATTGTGCTAATCGGTCTTACCACACAACTCCACTTGGACGGTAAACGGTGAACACTCCGAAGATGACACTCAGCATCAGAACTAGAAGCGCACTTTCGAAAGACTACTCGGGAGACTAGACATTCGAAGACGTCACTTAAATCGGCTACAAAGCCTTATTTATACTCAAAGTTTGATGAAACATTACCAAACTTGCTTTTTTCGAGTTAATTTCAAATTAGCGCTCTCGGAGTAAGATGAAGAAGAGGTATTTTGAGAACGAAGAAATTATATTAAAGTACTAATTACTTCATACAAATTTTCTGACCTAATTTCCAGCTTTGATACATTTTCACAGCGGTTATACTTCATTTAAATAATATTACACAAAAAGTATTTGTTTACGTTGGTAGTTTAGTTATTTGTCGGTAGGATCAAAAATGGTTTCCAACTAGTGATTCTACGTTAAACTTGCTCAACGCTGTGAAGCCAACAGTGACCTCTTCAACGATTCTATGTTAAAAAAATCCGACGCTGCGAAATCACGAAGACTTCGTCAGCGGCAACGCTACGGTAAATCAATTCAACACTTAGAAATCAACAAAGACCTCTCCAGCGGTGATGTGATGCTACGTTAATCAATCTAGCACTGTGAAATCACGAAGACTTCCTCAGCGGTGGATCTACATTTAATCAATTCAACACTGAGTAAGTTTATATCGAGGACCTAAATCGGATTTAACTGGATTTAGGACTATAAATCTGATTCATAGAAATGATGTAAACGGTCTGAATTAGATTTAAAATCGGATTCCTAATCGATTTCATGAACAAGATTTGTCCATAAATCTGATTCACTTTACCGAGATAAACAGCGATTGAATTAAAAACTTAATAGTAGATACTGAAACAAAATAATGCAAATTATTTGTTCACCTGACAGACGTTGGTTTGTTCAGTTCAGTCATCTAAATAATAATTTGAGGTTTTAGAAATAAGTCTACGTGTTTCTTGGTTTACCAAAGTAACTGAATACTTTCTAAAATGAATTTAAGAGAGGAAAATTATGAGTTTTCTAGATGGAAAAATGACACGAGGGAATCAAATATTTAAAGAATGAACCTAAAATAGAAGAATTTTGATGTTATGGTTATATTTCTATGGTACCAGTAATAAATAAATAAATCCAATTTTATCCGATAGAACTAGATCGGTTTATAAAATTGTCGATGTAAACAGTCGACATTTGAAATTTAATTAAATCCGATTTAGAATAAATCCGATTTAGATCTTCGATATAAACTTACTCACTGTGAGATCAACAAAGATTCCCCCAGCGGTGACGCTACGTTATTCCAAACAAAACTGACTCTAAGGTAATACAGCAACAAGCAAACACATATAAGTTCCTTCTACAGACTTATGAAAAACCATTGGACTCACAAATTGTGGCGTACAATTGTGCTAATCGGTCTTACCACACAACTCCACTTGAACGGTAAATGGTGAACACTCCGAAGATGACGCTCAGCATCAGAACTAGAAGCGCACTTTCGAAAGACTACTCGGGAGACTAAACTTTTGAAGACGTGACTTAAATCGGCTACAAAGCCTTATTTATACTCAAAGTTTAATGAAACATTACTCAACTTGCTTTTTTCAAATTAATTTCAAATTAGCGCTCTCGGAGTAAGATGAAGAAGAGGTATTTTGAGAACGAAGAAATTATATTAAAGTACTAATTACTTCATACAAATTTTCTGACTTAATTTCCAGCTTTGATACATTTTCACAGCGGTTATACTTCATTCAAATAATATAACACTAAAAGTATTTGCTTACGTTGGTAGTTTAGTCATTTGTCGGTAGGATCAAAAAAGTTAAACGTCAAATCTTTATCTGTCAAGTCAAAGTCAAAGTCACGGTAAACAAAATCAGGAACAACAATATACAAAATATTTTACAGAACAACGGTCGGATATATTTACGGTGAGTACATGACATAAACACAGATCATACAATTACAGAGTTGTATTCCAGGAAATGTTTGTGTAGTGTTCAAACAGAATTACGGCTCTTCAAAATTTACAGGGCAAGCAAGATATGAAAACTAGTTGTGAATAAACTCAAAATGAAAGATAGTAGCTGAAGGCTCTAGAAAGTGTAAATGGGACGGAGCTTTGAAGGAGAGAATTCGTCACAATAGAAAGATCCAATTTCAGTGTGGATTATTATTTGAATTCCATTAGTGGAAAAATCATGGTGGGGAATGGGAGAAACGAAGAATCAAAAACAGTATTCGACCTCAAATTCCATTCATTATTGGAAAGAATATTCGCTAGATCTACATTATGCGAGAAACAGGGATATTTTCTTATTTGTTTGTGTTGTAAGAATTTGTGGTATTAAAAAATTGATGGTTGTTATTTTAGTATACTGTATTTCAATATAAATGAAATGAGAACTTGGAATAAACTGTTTCTTCAACAACAAACAATTGATTACTATAAAAGGGACTGAGCCTAAAAAAATATGTCATCCTGGAAAACTGAGTTTGGAGACTAACTTCGCATAGGATTGAATGATTTTATATATATTTTCCAGTAAGTAATGTATTGACAAGTCAGCACAGAAAATTTGATACTTTTGACAAAAGAAGTTCCTTATTTATTTCAGTCAAACCTCTTTAAATTCTCTTGGATTTCCACGTGAATGAGACCTGTTTCTGTATCGTTATTTTTTTACACTGACACTCTGGGCTGAACCACTCTTGATAATGAGGATTCATTACGCAAATATTGAAGGGCACTGACGAATTCCATCAAGATGAGGCAATTACGTCAATTTTATTTGAATTCTATTTGAGACCTATTTTTATTCTATTAAATAAATCTCCTTAGAAATATTTCAAAGAACATTGAATTCTTGCGCGACCAATAGATTTCCTAGCGCTGGTTTCGGAAACTTTGAACTCCACGTTTGCACAAAATATCGAAGAAAATTTCTAGCTTAGACATTTGCGACATCCTTGGATCTTAATCAAACTTCAAATGCAATTCCTTAGACGAGAGCTTCCAACTCTCTTTAACTCCCTCCTTCTTCTCTGATAAACTTCGCTAATGAAGTTGATTACTGCACTTTTAATTAACACCTCACCCTACTCTTTCGACACGTAAATTGCTCGAATGACTTACAAGCCCCTTGAATTTAAATTTTAGATCATTCTATCTTCTTCGTCTTTGGTTTTCCACCCCAATTAAAGGAAAATTAATAGCGGTGTAGCTCGATATTTTCAGATCGGGTGACATAGTCAAGCCAGAGTAACTAATTTAAGAATATTTGATTAAATTTGCGTAATTAACAAGGGTCAGAGATGAATCATGTTTTACGTCAGAGGGGACTTAAATGTGCTTTTAATCTAGTTTCCTTGACACGAAAGTAGAACCGTAGCTACAAATTTTCTAAAAAGGATTCATCACATTTCAAATCTTTCTCATGTCATCACCATCATTTTATACTTCCTTGCGTTGACGCTGGAGTTCCCGTTTACATCCCTACCGAATCTAAAACACTGTATGTCTTAGAGGGAGGTTATCGATCCTCCTTTTTAAGTGCGAAGCGAAAGCATGAAAGCACAAAGCTTCATGTCTGACTTTTCGCCCACGCAAACAAGATCGGGGTCTTTCTTTTTAACTTCAGCTGCAAAGAGCAGTGGACGAATGTCTCCCAGAAATAATGAGACAAGAGTGTTGAAATATTACGCGGTTGTGCCAAGTTGTTGAAGAAGTACGATGTTATATTTCTGAAGTGGAAAATTACTTATAACATAAAATCTAGTTTGCATTATGACTTTGCTTTTGTTTCAGTATCATAAATTGGCTTTGTATAGATGGTGAAAACTATTAGTGCGCTGATCGAGTTAACACTTGATTGGTTTTTCAATGAAAAATATGGAATTTAGTTTTTTTATGACATAATCGGGGCATATGTTCCTCGGTTTGTTCTAACATTCCACAAAATTCACAAACTTTTCCAATATCTGTCATTTTTCAACGAGATAAAAGCCAAGAAGCTTCTCGAAGTTTTCTGAACTTTCCAAAGAATTTCAACTTTTCAATTCGAAATACGGACTGTATTTTTTTGTAGCTTATATGATCCATTTTGTTTGACTCTTTGATTTTCTCAGGTATAACATTGAAAACACATCTATTTTACATCAAATTTTACTGCTTAAGAATCGTTTCCAGTCAATAAGTTTCTCTCAAGATTTTGACATTCAAGATTAGAAAAAGTCGTACGTTTGCAGGATTCTTGTTCGATTGATTACACTTGAAATAAGAAACTGATGCTTGAAGAATATTCGAGTCTCATTCTCTAAGACTGTGAATGAATATGTCGTGCAAACGTACACTTGACCTTTGGTTTGAGCAAAAATATAAGTTCATGAAACGAGAGTGTAAATCAAATACCAATGTTGCATACAAGATTTTTTCTACGGCCATCAACTTCCACATTTTGCAAGGGAGCTCAGAGCACAAGTTGATTGAACGAATAACTAAACAAATGGATTAGTGGGAAATGTCGCAAACATAGATTAACAAAATAACTGAATTCAATCAAAGTATTAAAGCTGGAAGACGAAAAACGTTCACTTCATGCATTGTACTACAATATCAATTTTTCGCATTTCTCTACGACCACATCTAGTCTTAATTGTTTATAAATCGCCAAATAATTTTCGCATCCAAGCTTCACCACCATGAACACGTCACAGTAAAATTTCGTACCTTGATTCTGAATTATTCGTAAATTTTATTGATAGCATCTTCACTTATCAATTTTCTAGATTCGAATGTCAATTTGAATACAGAGGTTGAACAAGCATCATAGCATTTAGGTATGAATTACCGTGACTCATTAAGTCTCATCTAGATACTTGATATTAAGTTATGTATTAAATGAATTCAGTGTTAATTAAACAAGGTGTCGTAAAGAAGGATAATGATTTTGACAGTATGAATGATTATATTTTAACTTTCTTCGGTTAGGCTACATGCATGAAGTCTACTAGCGCCTCTAGCGGGCAATGGAGAACGATTGAACTCCTATTTTATCATTGCTTCATACGTTTAATTTTTTAAATGTACTAATATTATTTAATTCAGCTGTGTGCGTATAATATAATTCGCATAGCATAAAAGTTACGTTGAAATTATTTATTTTGAATATTTTTTCCTTCAATTATAACGTACCTATCAGAGAAAACATCTTAATTCGTCCAAATTGACAGGATAACCTCAAATTATGACGCCGATGATCTTGCGGATCGGGTTTGTATGTATCAAACACTGTATCCCATTTACCAAGGAAGCATGGGATAAAAGCATGAAATTAGTTTTGCCGTATTAAACATGTTGACGAATATGTTGCTGACAATAATAACAACAAAATTATTGCGAAGTGCATCCGACAAACTTCTATCACTGAAACACCTTACAAGTTAGAATTGAAGAGGTAAATTCATGAATCCCAAAACGATGTTGAATTTTTGTAATTTCACAATTGTATTACAAACATCTTTGTTATATAGATTAATAATGAAAGACAGATAATACTCTATTTACTGCTTTGATCCACTTCACTTGTTTTTTTATGTTATAACTGGGAACATGAAATCTATGAAACTATATTTCACTTGAATCATCCCCAACAGATTCTTAGCACAACAGTCTGGAACAGAACAAGCATTCTCTTATGTCTTATATGCAATTATTTTCACTCTTAAACTACAATGCTCAATGATGTATTCCGAGAAATGGAGTTCGATGCTGACAATGGTGCTCACCATGAGCGCTCGCATCGATATTTGTTCAAACTCCGCTCCCTTGCACATAGCCTATTGCAGTCTTAGGTTAACTGTAAACGTAGTTCAACTTTTATGTTTAATGATTGTGAGAACAATTGTTTGCAATGATCTGTATCAGAAGTGTATTTTACCCGAGACATTCTCTGATTTTTCGCATAAATCCAAAACAATTGAACGTAGAATGTTAGAATTCAATATTTAGGACGATTGTACCATTTAGATCAGGCATGGGCAAAAGCCAGCCCGTGGGCCGAGTCCGGCTCTTTCGATTGTCCGACTCTGGCCCGTCGGACGGAGCGAATATCGCTCCGTGCGAAGCCATGGAAGGAAAAGTAAGATCAACGCCAGCGTTAGCAGCAGATGATTCAGGCACTTCGGAAAGCTGTTTTGTATACTTCTAATATAAAAAATGCACGTACTGACTGCAAAGTTGCGGTGTTGTGAGTTGCAAAAATATTAGAGAAAATATTAAGTGCTGTTTTTTTCATGTGTTTCAGAGAATATTGTTAAAAAATGAAAATCAGCATTGCTAGACACTTTTCATCGGTGGTAATATCTGCTAAAATCTTTAAAGCTCGCAAAGAATTACGTAATCTTGCTCATAGTCTGAGTGCAAATTTTTTTTTCTATATGATACTCAGGGAACAATTTTAATACTCTTTGTTAACAGCCAGATCAATCGTAGGGCTAAACATTCCCCAGACACAATTAAAATATCGCTATGAGTTAAACCACGAGATAACTATTTGTAGACATGATAGTAAGCGAAGGGTCTGTCTGTTTACAGAAAGTATTGAAATTGCTTCCTGAGTATCATATAAAACTGTAAAATATGAGTAAGATTAAATTATTTTTTGCGAGCTTTAAAGCGTTTAGCAAGAATTTTTGACGATAAGAGGTATCTGACAGTGTTGATTATCAATTTTAAACAATATTCTCTAGAACATACATGAAAATTAGCACTCAGGCTTTAAGAAAAGTGAGTAATCCACACATTTTGTCTCAGAAAATAAGTAACGTCTAACGGGTCAGGGCCTCTATTCTCGAATCAAAGCGTATACGTTTGTAACGTCGAAACGCATGAAATTCTTTAGTTGGTATTCTCGAGTGTGCGTTTGGTGAACGTATACGTTTCTAAACGTAGGACTTTCGTGCGTTTGACACGGTTGGGTAGTAACCACTCGTTCACTGCAATTTTCATTCGTTTGGCTAGTTTGAAATGTCATTTTGAGTGTGTCACAAGTATTGATACACAATGGCAGCATTTGATGATATTGCCAACGCAATTGTGATTGATGAAGTACTGGGAATCTGATCAAATCTTCCACTTATGAGCTGTGGATGTTGCTCCATAAATTCAACCAGCATAACTTTTTGGTCTTGTGAGAGTGGAGAACTTTTTTTTGATGGTTTATCCATTTTTTATCACACAAATGGCACAAACACAGCTTGGAAAATAAAATTAATGGAAACGTCACACGTCAAATGTCAATAAAAGTGCGGTCTGTGATCACTACGCAACGTGTTAGCACTACCTAAATATTTGAATCTGATTGGTCCATTCGTTGTGAAACGGTCAAGTGTGATGCCGTGCTTCAGAAAACCAAACATATGCGACAATCGTGCGAGTACTGCAAACGAACAGGGCCTCTATTCTCGAATCAAAGCGTATACGTTTGTAACGTCGAAACGTATGAAATTCTTTAGTTGGTATTCTCGAGTGTGCGTTTGGTGAACGTATACGTTTCTAAACGTAGGACTTTCGTGCGTTTGACACGGTTGGGTAGTAACCACACGTTCACTGCAATTTTCATTCGTTCGGCTAGTTTGAAATGTCATTTTGAGTGTGTCACAAGTATTGATACACAATGGCAGCATTTGATGATATTGCCAACGCAATTGTGATCGATGAAGTACTGGCAGAAGCTGAAGTACAAGCAGAAGGTCCTGGCCGAAAGTTTCGGAATAGGGAAAATCCTTTCGATTTATCTGAGAAACATTTTATGCGGTTATTTAGATTGAATAAGGATTTAGTGAATGACCTCATAGAAGTATTGGGAGAATATCTTACATTGCAGACTTGAAGATCAGCTATAGATATACAAACAAAGGTAAGTTATCATAAATAATAAATTAAAATTATTAATTTTTCAAAAATTGTAGGTGCTGATAGCTTCAAGATTTTTCGCAACTGGAAGCTACCAAATGGATATTGGTTGCAATATTCATTTGGCAGTCAGTCAATCTACAATTAGTAGAAGTATAAATGAGGTTGTAAATGCGTTGAATCAACCTGCAATACTAAATACTTGGATTACATTTCCTAATAATTTAGAAGAGCTGAGCAAGATTCGTACCCAGTAAGTATTTCATAATTTCGGATTTCAAATACTATAATCTATGCACATATAATCTTTCTCAGAAAATAATATTATATTTAGATTTTATGCGGAGTATGGATTTCCTGGTGTTATCGGATGTATAGATTGCACCCATATTGCAATTTTTCCACCGAAAACAGACGATCCGCAGTATCCAGAATTCATTTACATGAACAGAAAAAATTATCATTCAATAAATGTGCAACTAGTATGTCGAAAACAATAAAAATAGTATCACTCATTCTTATAGGATTTGCATATTCTACAGGTTTGTGATAGCAGATTGAAAATATTAAATATAAACGCTCTTTATCCTGGGAGTACAAATGATGCTTACATTTGAAATAATTCTACTTTAAAAAGAGTATTACAAGAGCTACACCTGCAGGGGCACACAAATTATTATTTATCAGGTAAATGGCGAATTTCCATCATTATGAAAGTAATTATTGATATATTATATAATTACTTCAGGGGATCAAGGATACCCGCTCAGATCATATTTACTGACACCAATACATGATGAACCGGAGCCACATACTCCAGAGACTTATTATAACAGATGTCATAAAACTACGCGAAGCATCATAGAAAGATGTAATGGAGTCCTGAAAATGCGTTTCCGATGTTTATTGAAGCATCGGGTTCTACATTATTCACCCGAAAAGGCATCGAAAATAATAATGGCATGCGCCATATTGCACAATATGTGCATCATCAATAACATATCCGATCCAGAATCAGAAGAGAGCGATAGTGATGTAGACTTTGGGATTTATAATGAAAATTTACGTGAAGAAAATGATCAAGAGGCAAGGCGAGTGAATCCGGAATTGATTGAAGGTCGTAGAATAAGGCAGAATATAATTCGTAACCATTTCAGATAATTCTCATGCTTATCAAATTGTATTTACTGTTTATGATTCAATGTAATAAAATTAGAATATCATTATCAAATTTTTTCACTTGTATTAGGATAAAATAGAATAAAGTGTAAGTATAAGTCCTTTATTTTCTATGTACCTATAACTGTAGAGTCTCTTTGAATATTACAATCATAATGATGCTCAAGAATAAATATCTGAAAAATAACAAACAAAAATATCACACCGATATTATGAAAGAAGATACCATAATTATTATAAAATAAAACAGAGAAAACTGTGAAAATGAAACTAGTATAACACATATTTATATTTATATTAGTTTGTTTGCAATGGTTTCCAATGCTTTGGCGATTCTCTCTTTTATAATTAATTCTCTTTCCAATAATTCAATTTTTTTATCGAAATACTCTTTTTTATTCTTGTTTTTTATTTCGCACTGTGCTGCTAATTTTTCAGTTGCTGTTACTGTTCTATGCAGCCTCTGCGTCGCCATTCTTCTCTTCGCAGAAATCTTTTCAATTGGCACTTCCTTAACATTGTTTTGTTGTGTTGAATTGTAAAAGTTTGTAGCAGGTGATGGTGATCTTTCTGTAAGTTGATTTCCAATCAGCATTTCTTCAGTTTGTTCATTATACTGTTCATTGCTACTGCATGGTATTGGGGATGATCTTAATACAATTGTTGCTTCTTTGGGAGTAGATATTTCTTTATGAGAACCGGATGATGAAATGGACAATGCTTGACTTTCAGTTATTTCTTTATGCCCTGAAATTGCTGTGTTGCCAATTAATGCAACAATTTTTGATTCGGTTGAATCTAATTGATCTCCAGATACTGGTCCACCACCTGTTCCTCGGGCATATTTATTAATTTTTGACTGTTTCCCTTTTGTCCTCGTACGCATATCATGCCAAGTCTAAAATTGAAGCTTAATATAAAAATTTTAAATCAAAATTATATAAAACCAACCAATAATTACCTTCCTCCAGCTTTTCCAATCTTTTTTCGCTCCAGGAATAGCATTTATCATTAATGTTACTTCCTCCCAAAGACCGCTTGCTTTTTTGTAGGTGAAGTTTGAATCAAATCTTCCACTTATGAGCTGTGGATGTTGCTCCATAAATTCAACCAACATAACTTTCTGGTCTTGTGAGAATGGAAAACTTTTTCTTGATGGTTTATCCATTTTTAATCTCACAAATGACGCAAACACAGCTTGGAAAATCAAATTAATGAAAACGTCACACGTCAAATATCAACAACAGTGCGGACTGTTATCACTACGCAACGCGTTAGCACTACCTAAATATTTGAATCTGATTGGTCCATTCGTTGAGAAACGGTCGAGTGTGATGCCGTGCTTCAGAAAACCAAACGTATGCGACAATCGTGCGAATGCTGCAAACGAATAGCAGTGGAGAATAGAAATTTTTAAACGTATACGTTTAGACTCCAAACGTTTGGAAACGTATGCGAATGCGAACGCATAGCTTCGAGAATCGAGGCCCAGCAGTGGAGAATAGAAATTTTTAAACGCATACGTTTAGACCCCAAACGTTTGGAAACGTATGCGAATGCGAACGCATAGCTTCGAGAATCGAGCCCCTGGGATCTTGGACTATTAGCGACGTAAGGCCACGTAACAAATATTTTTTTATCCAGATCTTAAAGAGGAGGCGTAAAATGCTCTCGACTGTGTTGATCTGTGTTTTATCATAGCCATTCTTCATGAAAACATCATCTAAAACAAACTTCGATTTCTTCAGATAGTTTACTTGGAGGACATAATGAAGAGGTTGTCTGATATGTATAGTTTTAATAGTACAAAATTTTTGAGCAGGATGGTGATTTGATGACTCATGTAAATATTAATTTGTATGGGTAGGCTTGATCGATCATGGCTACCAATCATTTGTTCATAATTTCTAGTTATTTTTATTTATGAATCTACTTGCAAGAGTTACTTCATCATCACCTCCTGAAGATCTGTGGATGGTTCAGTTATGCGCCGAATCAAAAAGAGTAGAGCCAGATTGACCTAGAACCACAAGGAGTTGACAATTTTCCCTATTTAGACCTTCGTTATTATCTCCTGAAGACCTGTGGATATTGAATCATCAACCACAGGCAGAGCTCTACGATCCTAAGGAGTTAATATTTTAAACAAATCTAGTTACTATTTGTATCTTTATTTTTGTTGTCTTGACAATTTTGTTTATTTATTTTCATACTTCTTTACTCTTGAAACAGGCAGCACTTTGCCTTCGAAATGTTGTGTTTCAAATCAATTCATACAGAACTGATTACACAATAAAACATTTATTAGAAATTATTGTTTCAATACCAAAACATTTTCTTATATCTGTGACATCCGATATCATAATGGAATTTTGCATAAATCTAGTTCAAGAAAACTTAAATTTTTATTTTATTTTGATTTTTTATTAAGTGTTGATGAATCGCTGTGGTATCCTAAATCACATGATAACATTTTGGTGATAATTCAATAAGGCAAAAAATCTGGAGAAGACTCGTGTCCTAGCTAATATAATAAAATATTTTTTTCATAATACCTGCATTGAAACAGCGCCTTTCAACGCCTGTTCTGTCAGTCGAAACAAGACCATTTCAGACAAATACAAGTGTAGCCGGGCAGAAATAAGCCTGTTTCTGCCCTAGGGGAGGAACAAGCTTGTTTCTGTCCGCTGAATTTGTTTCTTAAATCGTTTTATCCCTAGCAGAGTCGCATTTGTTCATTGTCAATCTCTAAATGTAAATCATATAATCTCAGTTGATTTGACAGTTGTTATATTCGTAACTGTAAATTGAATTAAAAAGACAATAGTTTCAATAATAAAAGTAATAATACGACAATTTCAAGTACAACACAACATCCTATTGATAAAGCACAAGCAGCTACTCTCGACTTGTTACCTGCAAAATCAGAAGAAAAATATTTATTTTGTTATGACAAATTTGTGATATGGAAGTTTTCAATGCAGGTATTATGAAAAATACAGTTTGTGGTACGGGACAAAACACGATTTCAGCCGAGGATAATGCCAGCCCTCGCTTCGCTCGGGCAAGCAACACTCACCCTCAACTGAAATCTTCTTGTTTCGTCCCTACTCTAGCCACACAATATACTATTATCTACGACCGTTTAACAAGTGACTGATTTTCACATAATTTTCAATGTAAACAGTAGGATCTCATATCAGATTGTGCGGTAAGATTTTAATATACATATACAATAATGATTTATTTAGCAAAAACTAATCCATCATTGCACACTTATAATGCATCTTTTGAGTTGGTGAGTATATCAGTAGGATTTATCAGTATTTTAAATATTTCGAGGGTATTTTGAAACTTGCCTACAATACTTGAATCAATTTTTGATATTTTTAATTTGTCATTTTGATTTTATGAATATATAGCAATTCATATTGCAATTCTGTTGAAATTCATCCCTAAGAAATGACTGCGGTTCATGAGGATGACAAACCATTGCAATTCTGTTCATAATTTAAAAATCTATAACTTGACACAGAACTGCAACATAAATTAAGGAATTACTATTTCATTCACTCCATAAGTTTTAATTCCATGTTATTATTTTATGATCGTTATTATATATTATGCCATTACCTTACCAAACTTTCATTGAATTTCAATCTATTTTTTTCATTGATCATATTCACTTTCATGTTAGCTAAACTTATAAGCCACGTATAATAATATTTAATGAAACTTTTCACTTGTTTAGAATATCCGTATATACTTTTATTGATATCAAAATATAACATTTTGTCTCGTTATATCATAATGTACATATACGTCAAATATCCTCATTTAGTTCATATATCAAATGGCGCTGCTGTCACGCAGGGAACGAATACACAAAATTTGCTTTCAAAAAAGTTACACAAGACTCCAACTGTCGCTGGTTGTTTATAGCAGGACGGCCAAAACCAAACTGCCTGCTTTATACGATTCACAAATAAATTTTCAGCTTCCACGTCTCACATTAAGTATTGTGAAATAATATAATAATGTATTATGTTTTGATTTTTTGTTTTTAATAATAATTATATTCTCATCACAGAAAATTTATTTACTTAGAAGCTTGCAAGGCGCTGAGACATCCATTGAAAAGTGATGAGTCGTCAATTAGATAAATATGTTTCGCACATAATAACTAGCATAAAATACCTTACATGTAAATGATTATGCTTCAGGTTACAAATATAGATGTAATGGTTATCTGTATGACAAAAAAAAAAAATTTCAACTTCGCCCGAACGCAATTCTAATTTGGTACCTGTCGGACTATAGACCAATGCTCCATCTTTGAACCGTATACTTTGTACATATGTTCCATTTACAAAATATTATGCACAATTTTCTGCACTCAGATCGAATGTAATATAGAATGTAGTATAGTAATACTTTCGAGTTTATTTATAGTAGTAGAGAGTTCAAAAATTTAATTTTTCATTAAATTATTGATTTTGAAGTTTTCTCAACATAATTGCAGCATTAATAAGGCTCCAAAGTTGAAAATAACCCAAAAAAGTGATTACTGAAATATTTATAATAAAAAGACTTTTTTAATTGTAATTCTGTATATTTATTTTTATTTTTGACGTTTCGACTCTCTAACCGAGAGTCTAGATAATTATCTAGATACCTTCTTGCCTTGTTCATTTTTGTATCATTTTTTCTGAAGAAGACTTTCGGTTAGAGAGTCAAAACGTCAAAAATAAAAATAAATATACAGAATTAAAACCAAAAAAGTCTATATATTATAATATAATTCTAAAAGCATGTATAGATCATTGAAATATTTATGTTTATTGTTAAAATAATGCTGTACTAATGATGCGAGTCTAATCGGACCGAGGAAAGAACACTTAAATAAAATTTCCTATAATTTTCAAATCCTTGCGCTATTTGAATGCAAGTTTTTCGTCATTTTCAAATAACTACATATAATTATCATTGATTTGGTTCAAATTCATTGCATTGACAGTATACGAAAAATCAGTCCAAAAACGGCGTTTTAAATTTGTCTATACGACAATGTATAAGTATATAAGGGAATTTCTCTTTAATTTGATATATTCATATGATATTATTGGAAATGCTTGTTGGTTGACGGTTAGCTCGATCTCAGCTTAATTATCCAAAATCTGGGTGTGTTACACTCACTAATAGGTAAAATGATATCAATTTATTTCAAATTTGCAATAATGCTTCAGAATACATTACAATTTTGGAGCTCGTACCCCCTAAAATTATAATCATGAAATAATTAACCAAACGCTTGTAGGAAGCTTATACAATCTACTTTAAATTGGAATAATTTTTAATCTTTAACCGTTCAACCCTGACTGTATGAAACGGCAAATAATGCAACATAATAGGATTAATCCGTTACAATTCGAAAACATATCTTCCAAAATAATCATCGTAGGAGAATCTGTCAATCCTTTGGCTCGAAAGATTTCCTGAAGTTGGAAATTTGGGCCGCTCTTAAAAATATCTGCCCACCCCTGATTTAGATCTGATATCTGATTTTTAATTGAGATCGACTGAGTCGGGAGTGCACTTTACTTGACAGTCTTTCAGAATTATTCGCATAAATTCGAAGCAATAGGCCGTAGAGTATTGAAATTTAATATTCGAGTCTGCTGTAGCATCTAAATGATTGTCTGAACCGGAAGTACACTTTAACCGGGTTTTTTTTTTCAAATTTTGCACATAAATTCACTACTGTTAAGAGGGTAGACTTACAATCTTCAACCATCTAAGGTTTTGTAAGTGTGAAGGGGGAAATGAGCTCTTTTGCACTTTTAGGCGGGAACATTTACCTCCCCATTCCAGAATTTCTATTTCAATCACTTGTTGCCAGAAATTTTGAATCCCAAACTGAATAGAATATCATAAATTTCATGTTCATTTTGAAAAAAAAAATTGTCTACTTATATATGTTTTTATTGATAGATTTCATGCTCTTATTACTTACTTGTACAAAGTAGCACGTAAGTATTGTGAAACCGACAAAATTCAACTATCGAGATTTTGATGGAAATATCCGTTTTGAGCATCCCTGAATCTATTTTGACTATTTTTGGCTTGATGTCGGTACGTATGTTCCTACGTGCGTTCGTGCGTAACTCGCAAATCTCAAAACTGGTTGAACGTATAATGTTGAAACTTTGTATTTAGGATTGGTATAGGGTCTAGTTGTGCACCTCGCAATATGGTTCCAATCGTCTGTACCGGAAGTGCACTTTACTTGAAACTTTTTTCGAATTTTTCTAATAAATTCAGAATGATCAACCGTAGGATGTTGAAATTCAGTATTTGAACTTGATATTGTATTAGAATAGTTATCTGCTATTTTTGTAGGAATCGGTTAGACCAGAAGTGCACTTTATTTGGAACTTTTTTAGATTTTTCTCCATAAATATATAATGATCCGCCATAGCATATTGAAATTTCGTATTAAGCACTTCTATAACAATCTTATTGTACATCTTGCAATATGATTGCGATCGGATAAACCGGAAGTGCATTTTTAATTCTTCGCATAAATCCAAAATGATCAATCGTAGGATACTGGAATTCAGCATTTGAAATTGCTGTAGCATCTCAATGATCATCTTTTATTTTTGTGACAATCGGCTAAGCCGGAAGTGCACTTTATATGACAGACTTTTTGAATTTTCCGCATAAATTCTGAACAATCAGTCGTAGAATATTTAAATTTTGTTTTAGACATTTTTATGATATCTAGTTGTACACCTTGCATTATGATTGCTATCGACTAAGCCGGAAGAGGACTTCATTCGAAACATTTCTTGAATTTTCCGCATCAATCCAAAACGATTGAACGTAGATTGTTAGAATCCAGTATTTAGGACGATTATACCGTCTAGATGCTCATATCCAATTTCTATTGAGATCCACCGAGCCGAAAGTGCACTTTACTTGACAGTCTTTTGGAATTTTTCGCATAAATTCGAAAGGATCAGGTGTAGAATATTGAAATTTGGTATTTCAGTCTGCTGTAGCATCTGAATGATTGCCTTTTATTTTCATAACAATAGACTGAACCGGAAGTGCACTTCAGTAGGAATTTATTTTTTAATTTTGCGCATAAAATCAGATCTGTTGGTAGTCATAGAATCTTAGAAATCAGTATTAAGGAATGTTGTAGTATGAGAATAATGGCCTACTGTTTCCATAGCAACCGACTTGGTTGAAATCCAAAACGATTGACTGTGGAATGATGAGATTTTGTGTTTGATTATATATATCCAATGATATATATAATCAAACACAAAATCACATCGTATCATATATATATATATATATATATATATATATATATATATATATATATATATATATATATATATATATATATATATATATATATATATATATATATATATATATATGTATATATATATATATATATATATATATATATATATATATATATATCCAATGATGTACAAGTAAGTCACGTGATGTTCCCGTCAGATTTTTTTTAGATTTACGTTTCTTTCATGACGATAAATGTTATATTCATATTTTTATTATTGTAAATTAATATTGTCTGATTTCTTATGATGACTAATGAATATTGATGATAATTGGAAATACTATGTATCAAGGAACGGTTAAAAACGGGCTTAGAATAAGAGAATTATTCTGTGTTTATCCTTTGGAAAAAATTATTTTAAATTTCAAAATAATAACTTGAAATCCTAGTACTTGATTTAAGTACTGTTATCACTAGTACTGATAACGATGACCGAAATGAGAAAAATGCAAAAGGAATTTCAAGAAAAGCAAGTGAAGTGGGAAATAGAAAAAGACGAATTAAATAAGAAACTAGAACATTTGGAAAAACGACTTGAGGACCAAGATAAAAGAAGAAGAACCAACAATATAATAATTAAGGGTTTAAACATTGATGGAAGAAAGCCTAAGCATCTAGTCAAAGATTTCATAGAAAATGAATTGGAAGTTAATTGTTCTCCTAGATCAGTCGACGTTTTAAAGAAATTTGGAAACACATCCATAATTAAAGTAGAAATAGACAACTATGAAGATAAAGAACAGGTTATGAAAAACAAAAGTAAACTTAAAGGCAAACAAATATATGTTGATAATGATTACACGCCTGAAGAGAGGAAGATGCGATTATTTATAAGGGAGAAAGCTAAAGAGGAAAAAGCCAAAGGTAATTCGGTGAAAATATTACACAACAAATTGATAGTTAACAACAAATGTCTGGTCTGGAATGTGCTTAGTAAGAATTTGGAAGAACGTTATAATTCTGAGCAACAGTTTCAGTCAAAAAACTGAAATATTCTAATAATGACGAAACGAAATTAGGCACAACTTGGCAAAGCAAACGGACTAGCAACCTCAAAAGGAGAGAGGAACTTAATTTAGTAACTTGGAATATTAGAGGAACAAATGCAGTAGGATCTTTCAAAAATTTAATCCAGGCTCTTAAGAACTATCGCATCGATATAGCGGCTCTACAAGAAATAAAACAAAAAGAAAAATCAATTTTCGAACTAGAAAATTATGTTGTTTTCAATGGTGGCAGCGAATCGGGCTATTTAGGAACAGGCTTTATAATACATAAAACTATCATGCACGCAGTTATTCAATTCGAAATAATATCAGAAAGGCTGAGCAGAATAAGGATCAGAGGATCATACAGAAAAATTAATATCCTCAATGTTCATGCGCCAAGAAATGTCACGGACGAAGAAGAGAAGGATCAATTCTATGAAGAAATAGTAAAAAATACTGAAAAAATGCCAAAATATGACGTCAAAATCATAATCGGCGATTTCAATGCGAAAGTTGGAAGAGAAGATTTGTACAAACATGTAGCTGGAGGTCAAAGCAAACATATGGAAAGCAATGAAAACGGAAGAAAATTAATAGAATTGGCTACAGAAATGGAAATGAAAATAAAGAGCACTTACTTCCAAAGGAAAGACATATACAAAGGAACATGGGTAGCTCCGAACGGGAAAGTGTGCAATTAGATTGACCACGTCCTGATAGAAAAGAAGCACACTAACTTGATTAAGGATGTGAAAAGCAGAAGAGGAGCGGTGGTAGAATCGGATCACTTTATGGTAAAGGTTGTAGTAAAATTCGAGGCGAATGAACAGGAATAAGAATAAAACAGTAAAAAGGCTTAACACAGAGCAGCTAAGAAATGAAGATATAAGGAAAATTGTAACAGAGGAAATAAATGCAAAAGTAGATGAATTCACGGCTGAAAGAGATTTAGAGGAGAAATGGGAAAAACTAGAAGAAAGCATATTATGTATAGCTGAAAAACATTTAAAAAGAACCAGTGGGTCGAAAAACAAAGAATGGTTTGACGAAGACTGTACCCAAGCAATGATGAAGAAAAACAAAATCAGAATAAAACTGCTTCAGAATCCAAGCGAACAGATAAAAAGAAAATATGAAGAGGAGAGTCAACAATTCAAGAAAATATGTAGACAAAAGAAACGAAAGTGCATGGAACAAAAACTAATAGACATGGAAAATAGCTACAGAAATAAGTGCATCCAAAATTTCTATCAAGAAGTCAAAAAGCAAAAAGAAGGATATAGGCAGAAAACAATTTTCATAACAGATAAGAACAACCAATTAGTTACCGAAAACGAAAAAATGAATCGCTGGGCAGAATACTTTAATGAGCTACTTAACAATGATGAAGATTATGTTGAAGAGATAGCCATTCAGACACAAGTACACCAAGGAGATGACACAAGTGTGGAACCACCAAGTGAAGAAGAAGTTAACACAATTATAAATAATCTTAAAAACAAGAAAAGCCCAGGAGAAAATGGAATCCCCGCTGAAATATACAAGAAAGGTGGAGATAAACTTCAACAAGAGTTACACTCCATAATTACAGATGTTTGGGTGAAGGAACAAATGCCAACAAGATGGAAATCAGCACTCCTCTATCCGATTCATAAAAAAGGCGATACAACCAAGTGTCATAATTATAGAGGTATCGCTCTATTGGATACAGCATATAAGATACTGGCTACTGCAATCAAAAATAGACTGAATGAAATAGCGGATAAGCTCTTGGGCGAATATCAAGCTGGATTCAGAAACAATAGATCAACAACGGATCAAGTGTTCACGCTAAAACAGATTGTTGCCAATAGCTATGAATTCAATCTACCTCTACATATCTTGTTCATAGATTTTAAACAGGCCTATGACTCGATTAAACCAGACAAATTAGTTGAAGTTCTGAGATCCCTAAAAATTCCAGAAAAATTAGTGAGGCTAGTAAAAATGACATTAACAAACAACAAATGTAGAGTAACTATTAATGGCAATTTATCAGAAAGCTTCGAGGTGAAAAAAGGTCTAAGGCAAGGGGATCCAATGGCTCCAATACTGTTTAACCTAATTCTGGAGTGGGTCATGAGGCAGGGTTAACTGTACACTAGAGGAACAATTTTTCATCAGAAACATCAATGTCTAGCTTATGCGGACGATATAGCAATTATGAGTAGGTCTAGAGAGGAATTGGAAAAAGTTTTTCTGAAACTAGAAAAATCGGCAAACGAAGTAGGATTGAAGGTAAATGAAATGAAAACAAAATATTTGCCTGTGAGAAAGAAACAAGAAGATGTACTAGTGAACCTTAAGCCAAAATCGGAGAATGGGAAAAAATATGACTTCGGAGCGGTCACAAATTTCAGTTATTTAGGTGTAATAATATCTAATAACAATAGTGAAGAAAGTGAAATAGATATGAGACTATCTTAGGGAAGTAGGTGCGTCGGTTCGTAGGTGCGTATATATAAAACAGTTATTCGGCCTACAGTGACATACGGGAGTGAACTTTGGATATTAAATAATAACAATAAAAAAAGAGTTGGAATTTGGGAAAGGAAAGTATTAAGAAAAATTTACGGAGGAAAAAAAGTGAATGGCTTGATGCTACGCAGGACAAACAATAACATAATGGAACTGTACGGGGATCCGGATATCACTAGTGTAATTAGGTCTCAGAGACTCAGATGGTTAGGGCATGTAACACGATTGCCAGATCATAGAGTGACCAAAAAAGTGCTGAAGGGAGGAACGGGAGTCAGACGAAGAAGGGGCCGTCCGAAAGGAAGATGGTTTGACATGGTACAACAGGATTTAAGTCAAATCAACATTAAGGACTGGGAGAAGAGAGCGAAGGATCGCTTACAATGGAGAGCGATCACACAACAAGCCATGGGCCAGTTTGGCCTGCAGTGCTGACCTATTATTATTATTATCACTAGTACTAATTACCATTAAGCGGAATTGATTCATTATTCTTACAATTACAATCAAGTGTGCTTCAATCATTTTTTCATTATTTTCCACCTTTGAAATATCCAAATTATTAGTATCCTTTCTTTAAAAATTTTTTAACTTTCTTTTTTTTTGTTTCTGACTTGATCATGTATACTTTTACACAGATCAGTTAGACTGACATGAATTATATTTTTAATCAATCACATTATGCAGTTCAATCTTAAAATCATTGAATTTTTTTTTCATCTAGCTCATTTCTTTTCACAAAAATATATATTTTGTCGTTTATCTTTGCAAAATCACAAATTCTAATTTTTGTCCTAAAATAGACTGAAGAATTTATCAGGTATCGATACTTTTGTTATGAAAGAGAAACTTGTATGTAGTGAGAAAGATGGAAAATATTTACTCCACCTACTTTTCATGCTTGAATATTTTGCGCCTGTAAGTAGGCAATGTGTATTCAGAATTCAGTAGATTTTGTGTTGTCAAAATTACAAACTACGGTTTATTTTTGCCATATTTTCAAACTTTTGATTCACAAAATTATTAATTAAGGATATATGTCGACGGGATACTTAATATAAAGTCCATAAATGTCTTACAAATTAGACAAATGTATGGTTAAGAAGAGTATATTTTTCAGCTTTTTTTCGATCAAAATTTATAATACTAGAAACATATAATAAACAAAGTTATTAGGTATCCCGTTATAATGTATTATTATTCTTTCCAAAAGTTTTTGTTTGAAGATGATAAGTTCATCTGATTTTGAGTAGTTTGAAATTTTCTTAGACCTTTAATTTTCTAGTCACCGCCAACCCTCTTAACCGTAGGAATGTTGTAGCATGAGAATGATGACCTACTATTCCCATAGCATCTGTTTGGACCGAAAGCGCACTTTACTTAACAAATTTTTAAAACTTTCTGGATGAATCCAAAATTATTAGTCGTGCAACGATGAGATTTTGTGTTTAATTATCGTATTATTATATGCAAAAAATATATCTAATGAAGTTCAATTAAGTCCCGTATAATAACTCAGGTTGATAAATGATAATGATAAAAAACATTGAACTGGTTGTAAATCCAGACTATTTTTACAAGTTCACGTGACTATTCGAGCCTTTTGAGCATCAGGCTTTAAATCACTTTTTTCTACAAACGTCAAAAAGTCATGACATTTGTACATCAATATTAGTATGCGAAATGTCACATTGGAGTTGTTTATCATGACAGCGGGCACGAAGTATTTCGTGCACTGATTATATCTTGACAACGTGCGCAAAGTACTTTGTGCACGTTGTCAAGAAAAATATTTCTACTAATTTTTGTATTTTAATATGATTTTAATATATTTCTTTAATTTTTTGACGTCTGTAGAAAAAATATTGTATGCTACTCGTGCACAAAATTTCTTTAGAGCTTTCGAATGATTTGTGTCTCGGCTACCGCCTCGACAAAAAACTTTCATTCTCAAGCACCAAAGTATAATTTCGCGCACTAGATACATAAATAACTATTAACTGTTTTACGTTACAAAGGCATGCAACAAGATGATACACAAAAACACAATTAAAAAAAAATATATATAATTGGTATTTACATTATGGCCGGCAAGTGTGCATCGGACATTAATCTCTTAACTTTTTTATCAAGAGGTAAATTATCAATTCTCAAATCGAAGAGCCCCACCTGTCACCAGCTCTTCAGTCTTTATATACATATATCAATTCGAAGCTGTAATATACATAGAAATCTACAAAATGGAATAGATGAGTCGAGAATTCCGATATTGAACAGTTGTTACCTCAATAGCTATTATTAATCGCAGATCAAATATTGATATTAATAGATCCAATTTCTTGATTACAAATTGAAATGATATCGTTCTTCTCAGATAAATTATATTTAAGAACAAAAACAATGATGAGTATAATTTCTCTAACCTTAATTTAGAAGATCTTATTTCTTTCCTTCGGTACTTTCTTGTAGATAAACAGCAAAAAGGAGTACAGTTCAATTCCAAAAACTCATACACCTTAACCACAAATGTTAATAAGTCTAGAACACAATATGATAATGAAAATATACTTTTTTCACAAAAAAATCATATAATTTTGTCTATATACACTCATAAAGTACATTCTCACAATGGATATTCACATATACTGAATATTTTAATTACATTGGGATGTGCTAACTTGTTCAAACCGTTCAAACCATTGAAACCAAGGAATTTTTAGTTAATTTTCCTGCGGCTCTCAAAATATATGACCAAAAATTTTAATACATGATGATATATAATTGGTATCATGAAATACGAATAACTAAAGGTGGTGAATGAAGGCTCCGTACTGTGAATATCAATTTGAGAGTGTTCTAGATTGCGAGTTGAATTTACCAGAAAACTGTGCTCTATTACCTGGGCTGAAATTAAATCCAAAACGATTAGCCGTTGAGCGATGTGATTTTGTGTTATTATATGCAAAAAATGTATTCAATAATGTATAAGTAAGTCACGTGATGTCCACGTCAGATTTTTTTACGTAAGGCAAAACCGACTAAAACTTATTGTGAAAGATTGTTCAAGACTCGCAATAAATTGATAAGTTTACCTGAATATGCTTCACTATTGAACTTATGTAGACCGTCTGGCAACAAGCTTTCACTCGATTCTGCAAACTTGTCTCACGTTTGAAAGAATGACACACTGTAAAAAGTTGTCCAAGGAAGTTATTTTTGGTTACTGATTAAAATGATTTTTCCAATATGCGTTAACACCTAGTGGTGATTTATGATATGTAAATATCCTCTGTATAAAAGGCAATCTCTAAAAAATTGCTCTTTTTTATTTCTGTAACAAGCGCCCATTCCACTTGTGAATATTGCTCAACATCGAGTTTGTTGAAGCTTTTCTCAATACAGTTATTTATGCAAACTATCTATATTATATTGATTTAGTCATGTAAGGTTAATCATGAAAAAGGTGGACGGTAAAATAATAAGAGTATATACTGAAATGATGTTAGTTATATAACTCACAAGTCTCGTTAGTTTAACCATCGAATGAAAGTTGACTCCTAAATTGTTTTATAGATGTGGTTTTCTCTCAGAACATTTAGCTATTATTCAAATCTCAAAGAAAACTAAACTTTATGACGGAATGGTTAGCAAAGATTAGAATTCAGGCCCCGAGAATTTTTGCAAGCACCCATTCAAATACTGGATTAGGAATTCCCATGAATACATGAGTATAACTTGCTTGAAATAGATGGGTGACTGATATTTACAGGATAGTGGAGAACAAGACAGGGGTGAATTGAACGTATTTTTCATTATTCATTTTGATTCTAACAGAATATGTTGTATATATCTTGTAAAAATGTTTCAAAAGAAGATTCACTTCTATTGGAATCACCAGAGACCCATGGTTGCTATATTTTAAAAATTGTCATCTAAGTATCTATCTGCCTGATACTTTGGTAATAAGATAAATGAGTCGTAATACATCCCTGAAACCCTGTTGCTAAGATCATTTTCAATGTCTTCAGTAATCCAGTGGTATTAAGAACATTCATGTTGATATATTTCTGGGGAATCCTAGTCCAGTATTTCAGTGGGTACTTGTAAAGGTCAGTTTCATTTACAATTCGAGTGATAACTAAATTTTTTGAAAGGTAACCAAATCTATAAAATAATTTAGGAGTCAACTTTCATTCGACAGGTCAACTATAGTATATCAACATGATCTTCTAACTGAATATTAATCAGGACATATTGAAGAAATTGTCCACGGCACACATGTTAGAACTCGTATTCAGTTATTCGTCATATAGTGTCAATTCGAGTCGGCTCATTCATTATAACCAAATTAACTTCAATGTGATTACCAGTCACATTTGCACACTGGAAGTGCAACCTTTGCTTTGACGTTTTGGTCGTGAATATTCATCGTATTCACACTCCGAGTATTAATTCTTCAACCGAAGCGAACTGAATACGGAATACAGGACTCATATAATATGTTCAAGTACTTGCGGTAGATGCTTACTTAGAAATTACGTTATAATAGGTAATGAGTTTACAGCAATATGCAGCAAGCATCAAAGGAAAGTTAGTTGAAAGGAAAACAGAATATGAAATTATACAATAGTTACGTACACAAGGTATTTCTTATTTATAATATTAGATAGCTCTTCAAATCTGCTGTAGATGTCTTTTCTCTCCTTGATAATATCTTTGAGACTCACATACCCATGCGATTTATTTTAAGCTCTTGTAACGTGCGAAAGTATCATAGTTCATAAAAATAAAATAAGCCCTGAATCTGGCCCTTGCTGGGCAGAGCCTTTCGTCTTCGTTGTATCGCAACGCACCGCACCTCACCACCCCACACGGTGAAAAGTTTTAGTAACGTGCTCTCGACTAACCTAGAACATTCCGAGAAACGGACCTTTGTATATATATGAGCAAGCGACCTGACTGAAAAAACAGTGATCAGTAAAACAATGAAATAGTGAATATCCAGTAAGTGATCAGTGTAATAAATAAATAAATAGTTCAAAATAAATATCTATGGCTTTGTTGTTGAAGTTCAATAGTAGTAAGTGAGAAATAAATTGTAGAGTGTTTGCTTAGTAATATTTCGAGAAATAAAACTTTTATTTTATTCTCATTTATTGAATAGTGATTCTTATTTAATTACAGACAATTCCTTTTAACGCAATAAACATTACACTCTGACATTATTTTGTGTGATGGATTATGATTTTTCTTCTCCTATTTCTTGATTTCAAACTTACGCACGTTTCTTTAAGCATACCTGCAGCATATTTCTTTCTTTTTTCGGTCATGTTACAATGCTTACGCATTTCACTTCCCTCGTGCGTTCAAGAAACAGGCCTGCTCCAAGTTTTTCTCCCCTTTAATTTAAGCTTCAACTTTCGTCTTAATATGTCGTGGATGTGGAATAACCTAACTACAGCGCTACTTTCCAAATCTTACCATATCTATGAACCGTCAACTGGACAAAACAAATATATTTTGGTCAAGTCGTTAGGAAGCTACACGATCAATAACAAACGCATCAACGATTATGTATGTATTGTCACAAATGTGAGATATTTTAAATAATTAGCTCACATAATTTTTCATTTGAATTCACTAGTTAGCCAATAATAATTTATTGTAACTGTAAACCTAGTTAGCACTAACCAAATCAATGTTCAATTGTCGGACATGATTGACAGGCTATGGTCACTAGATGTTCGGTGGTTGCCAGGCAGCAACTGTTAGACAATTGAATGTTGGCCTATTGTCGGCTTAGGTATATAAAAGCGCGAGTTAGGAGAGGGATTCATTCATTCAGTGATTCAGTACGAGTAACTGTGCGCGATATTGTGAACATATGAGTTTGTAAAGTGAAGATTTACACTGTAACTTGGGTTAATAAATTATTCTAAATAAAATTTGAGACAGTATATTATTATGTCATGTGTTTTCGAAAGAGGCAATTGGATTTGAACAATTTTATTCCAACTCTATATGAATTCCTGAGTGCGAAGCCACAGTGCTGTCAACATAGTTTTCAATTAGCTTGAAAGGTTGAGTTCTGAATAAAGAGTGACCTGAAAACAGAATTTTATTCCAGCATTCCCAGCACGAGAACAATTTAGTTACTTAATCTGATTTAAAATGCGTGTCGTTTCAAACACATCCATCAGAATTATGAACTAAAAAAAGTCCTCAGAAATGTAAATATAAACTGCCACATGTTTATATGGTTGTAAAAATATGATGTGTTGACAGAATAGACGCAGAAATCACTTGAACTACGCGTTATTTACAAGCTATGGATTTGAATACAAATTATGTGCTTTATGAGAACAATTGGAAAAGTGGTTTATCTAAAAATTAGGATTTCATGTTAGAATGCTTAATCTGATTAACGTTTGTTTGTTTGTATGTTTGCTACGCTTTCACGCGTAACCTACTCAATCGATCATCTTGAAACTTTGTACACATATTAAGGACATTTGATTGGTTAATATAGAACATTCAATTTTTAAATGAAACTTTATTTGGGACGTTTATGAAACGAAAATTTGTAACGAAAAAGAGACTACAACACACCGATCGTTACGGTGCTTCCTGCATCCTCAGACTGCACGCGTTCCAAAATCAGAATACAAAGTTTCATTTCTACCGTATATGAACTTACAGTCGAATTTTAAAATTTAATTTTCTGAAATATAGATAAAATAGTTTCGATGATTTGCTGCGTACTTACATACAAGTAGTGTTCATATATGATTTATAGATGACACAGAATGGAATGGAATGGAACAGAACAGAACATGAGCAGAAAAATAAAATATGAAATACATTTGTTGTATCTTTCCTATAAATGGAAACCTGTAGAAAATTGCTAATTTTTTTTTTCTGTCACGAGCACTCTTTTTAAAGGCAAGCAAATGGAGCTGCAAGACATTAGTGGATGATCGTTATCATGACTACGGAGCTAATCGACTGCGTGATAGACTGAGCGAGTCTGAAGTAGAAATGTTGAAAATTATCGCCCAATTGAGAAAAGCGAACAAATGAAATGGAGACTGTTCGATATTCAATCTTGTTGGTTTCCATTTTTCTATGTTTTATGAAGTGCCAGATAGTCAATTTAGTTCAAGATGCACACTCCTCATGTAACCGACTTAAGGATGGCTCCAAAATCTCAAGTATTCCAAGAGATAGGTACGATTGCAAGAAAAATTTTGCATTCGATTCCAATATTTACTCTAAAGAAAAATAACTGACCAAATAAACAAGAGTGTTGAATTCCCAAATATAATAGTGTAATAATTATTGCTTTAGAAGGAATCACTATTTAATGAATAAAAACAGAATAAAAGATATATCCTTCGAAATATTACTAATCAAACACTATATAATCTATTTCTCACTTCCTACTATTGAACTTCAATAAAAAAGCCACAAATATTTATCTTCAACTATTTATTTATTTATTACACTGATCACTCACTGGATATTCTCACTATTTTACTGTTTTACTGTTCATATATATATATATATATATATATATCTATATATATATATATATATATATATATATATATATATATATATATATATATATATATATATATATATATATATATATATATATATACACAGATGTCCGTTTCTTGAAATGTCCTAGATTAGTTGAGAGCACGTTTCTAGAACTTTCAACCGTGCAAGACGGTGTGGTGCGGTGCGATACACCGAAGACGAAATGCCTCGCCCAGACAGGACCGGATTCTGGGCTTATTTTATGTTTACGAGTTATGATACTTTCTCACGTTACAACAGCTCTGGATGTAATTATCTATTGGGAAACAACTGTCAAATGTCAGATTTAGAGCTTGACAGGAAGATTTCATTGAATTCTAGGCTCGTCAGAATTTTTCAGTATTATCTCAATAAGATTTGTCAATTCAGCATAATACATATCAAATAGACTAAGCTGATGGTATTTTGACCTTTTAAAAAAATTCCCAACAATCCATTGGGTAACAAACCTATAAACATATCTTTCTCTCTAACTTTGCAGTTATATTTTCCTAAGGTTCCATTTGCTCCTTTTCCAATTAGCATAACCTTTTCCACTCTCTGGTGTGACGTTATAAAGCGATCATAGTTACTGCGGGAATCTACACATTATCTTCGTTTTCTGTCAGCGTTATCTGCTTCTTTTTTAATAACTGTTTTATTTTTCCATCTGTCTAGCTTAGTTGGTAACTCTACACTGGCGTATTTCGAAACGTGTCATTCCAAATAAAAATATATTGAAATGGCAGGGGAATTATTATTCATATTATGAATATTTGCTTGCAATGTTCAGTTTTGCCGGATTCTCAGCAGCCTTTCGGAGTTCAAGACAACAGATTTATGTTTAAGCCTCTTGGGAGCCTTTCGTCATTGTATTTTATTATAAGATGAAACTAATTTATTGGTGTTGAATCTTTTATCACAATTTACGGTATCCCCAACGTCAGAGATGAATTACAATACGATTATCATTTGGATTATTTTATATATCATACTTCTTATATATTCCAAGTTATTTTGGTGACATTGAAAATTGAACTACAATTTTGAACAATTCCATGGGGCGACTCAATATTCCAAATTATAAAATGTATATTTCATATTGAAATTGTCAAATATTGAGCAAACAACACCAAATTATCAAACCAAATTTTCGATAAAAACTTTTAACAATACCTTGCTATTGGCGAGGTTGTTGACTGTGGCTTCGCGTTCAAAACTGCAGCCGTTATGCTCGGACGCCAATGTGGTCGGTGACGCAGTTTCTAAAGGCAGATAGCTGGATAGCTCAGAAAGGAAGGATTGGGGGTATCAAAAAGATCATCAGGAGGTAGGTGTCACTATGAGATTCATTTGCATGAAAATAACGACGACGGTGAACATATAACATATATTTTGCAGGAATTAGCAATGGTGGCGATATAGCTTAAGACTGACTGAGACGGGACGGCTGTACCTGACGCTTGACACCAGCGATCGCAGTACGGATCCAGACGGTCAAATACGGTGGAAAATTTTGAAACAATAATCGTGAAGCGATTTCCCTGGCAGTGGATTGACTTTAAAAATTGTTCTTTGCTTCTTATGGGGCAGCAATATAGAGATAAAATATCAAGATTTGCAAAATATCAACTTTCATGCCACTTTGACTCATGCAAACTCCATGAAGACTTCATTTTAGAGAAAAGTTGTAGAGCATTTAATTATCTATAAAATTCTTACCTCAAACATTCAACGTCAAATTGTGAACAGTGAGGGTGAGTTTGAAGAATAATGGAGAAGTAGCATTCTTGTAATTTGGCCCAGGATTGTCAAGACTAATTCTTGTGATAGTTATCAAACTCAGTGATTTGGTATTGTTGATAATAAATATGAATGTCACATATGTTTTTTATTGTATGTTTTGTCTAATCTTTGTGCTGCAAGATATTAAATTGGGACACGACTCTCCCCCGAGTGAACCCGTCTCATGTATAAAGACATTTCACAGAGGATAATGAATGGGTCGGGTGTTTTTCTTTGTTACCGTTACTTACTGTCAACAGACAATCTGCCCAAACAACCTTTGTGAGGTGGAATAGGAAGAGGAAGAATATTGGGAAGGCCCTTGAGGCACTTCCTACCCTAGTTTACTGGTAGTATATCGGCTGTCCGGATCGTTCTGTGTCTACTACATACCTAATAGAGTCTTGGATTTGAGTGTTCAAAATGACTGTAGTGTAGTGTGGGTTGGTTGATACATGTGTAAACAATGGCTTCTACAAAAGCCAAGGGACGTCAGACAATGAGTGTTTCATATTATTATGTGGGAAGAGTTTAGAAAAAAAAAGGTACTGTGAAGAAATGAAGATATTTTGAAGAAAGCAAAACTTGAAAGGAGAAGGAAAGATGATGTCAAGCTGTTGAAGGACAAAAAGAAGATCATGTTCACAGTTCTTGTTCAAAAAATTACAGCGATGAGAGAAGGATAAGTTCATATCTACTTCAACAGGTAAAAGCTAGGCTATCCAGAAGAACCTCATCACTACCACAGCTCAGGTCAGAAGTTGTAGTTCAGGCTTCAGGGGACATTGTTTCTTATGTGGGGAAGAAATACCTCCAGATTATAAGAAAGCTCAACAGAGACTCATCCCTTAAAAAAGGAGCCCAGCATATTTGGTTGAGGAACACAAAGCGAGAGACAAGTTTTCAGGAACTGCCAGAAAATGAGGAGATGAATAAGCCAATGACTGCCAAAAGAATTTATACCAAGCACCCTCGTTTCTGGGTTTGCGAAAGGATTCAGGCTAGATACCAGAGTTGATAAAGCAATGAAATATGTCTATTCTTTCCTGAAAGATAACATCGAGGAATGACAGGTCAGATTCACTTGATTGATTGGTGCTTTACCTGGTAGAAGCGAAATTGACAGATTGATTGATGCATACCATTGACAATACCAAATTACCAGAGTTCGAAGAACATCAGAGGAATATATATATATATATATATATATATATATATATATATATATATATATATATATATATATATATATATATATATATATATATATATATATACAACAATCTTGGGCCAGAATGACAAAAATACCATCTCCCCATTTTTCTCTAAATTCACCCCCGCACTTCAGAATTTGACGTTAAAAAATGTTTGAGGCATGAATTTTGTAGGTAATTAAATGCTCTACAACTTTTATATGAGCAACTTTTCTGTATAATGAAGTAATCAACGAATTTTCGTGAGTCAAAATAGCAAGAATTGCCAAACTTGAGATTTCATCCCTATTTTGCTTCCTCATATCTCGGTAACCGTTGATCGAAAAGAAAAACTTTGAGGAGCAAATTTGTTGAAAATTTTGTCTTCTACAATTTGGTAGTAAAATGGTTCAGGCAAAAACGCATAGGACAGAAACTATAGGCCAAAATTTCATGATTTTCGCGTATAATAAAAGTTGTCATAGAGGTAGGATAATGAAAACTTGTATTCATCACTACCTAATGGTTCCAAGCACATATATACAATTCAGGACTGCCAGATCTTTCGTAGGGAAAACCACCTTTATTCAGTGGACTTAAAATAGCTGTTAACACATTGTAGAATAGCAGATAACCTCAATTTTTGGGAAAAAACGATTCAAGCAGATAATAGCATTGTCATTCCTACATCAGATGGTTCTAGCATTCTTTCATTGCTTGTTTCTGAAAATAATTGTCTTGATAACAAAGTGCCATCATTATTTTCTTACAAGAAAGACTCTATTGTCTTGAACTGTGAACTCGCATTCAGTTGAATAGACGTCAAAAGGGAGTGGTAAAAATTTATAGACGAAGACATAAAAGAACAAAGTAAATGCCACTTTTATTTTTACAATATAAATGTAGCAAAGTTTTCATACATTATGTTTTTTCTTATCTCGGAATATTGAAATATTGAATACATAACAAAGAAGAAAACAGAGTGTCTCAAATAAGAGCAGGTTAATAAGAATAGAGATTCTCACAAATTTATTCAATCGTTCTGCTATTGTTATGTGTCGTATCCCATCACATATTACATTTCGAAGTGAAGTAAATTTTGGATCTTTTGTTACGTTCTATTTTCACCCATTCAACTTTCTGTCCCTGTAAACCTAGAAATGTTTCTTACCTAAATCATACTTACTAACCTACTTTTTGCGTTTGACAGCTGTGGCCTTGTTTCCATCTACTTTCGCTATCTGCCGTATGGTGGTGCCGCCAGACAGTAACCTTGTGTCTAATGCAACCTCGTTCACAAAGACGCTACCAGGTCGCCGTGCGCCCAACATGGACAGAACAAAAACCTCCAAATGCTTCGTAGATCGCACGCCGTCTTCTACGAGCAAGTTAGGTTTCAACCCGGGCAGGGGTTGAAGGGAGGTTACACTTTATTCCATGTGCCCATTTTAATGAATCGTGGTTCAGGAATTGAGGTACTGAACGTGATATCGCACAAATTATACAATAACTCCATTATAATATTTGTTCACGCTTTTTACACACTGTTACTGATATAACATCAAATATAGAGCACACAAAACCGTTTATAAACAAATATCAATTTGGTTGAGTGTTCTGTAATCCAAGCCACAGCTCAATGTGAATTTTACAAAGCTGGTAAAACCAAAAGAATCTTCCAGCTATTGGTCTCCGTTATTTAATTAATTGCTATATTTGAAGATTATTCATTGAGGGAATACCGTTGAATTACTGCATATGAGCCCTGTTATCACTATTATCATTATAAGGGAACAGGGAAACCCAAGTTTGACAGATATCAGAAATTGCGGTTAGGGCTTTTTTAATAAAAAAAACATAAGATTCTTCATCACACTGTTCTCTAATTTTGATTAAGTAACCGGTATCGATCATTGGGTAATCATCCTCAGACTACCGGAGAGACTACAAAGAGAGGGAATAAAAACGTGAAACATACATACAGGCAGGTAGAAATTTTAACAAATCAAAAAATTGTGTAAGTTACCATTTTATAATTTTTTGATTTGTTAAAATTTCTACCTGCCTGTATGTATGTTTTACGATTTTATTTTCTCTCTTTGTAGTCTCTCCGGTAGTCTGAGGATTATCACCCAGTGATCGAGACCGGTTATTTAATCAAAATTAAAGAACAGTGTAATTAAGAATTTTATGGTTTTTTTTTATTAAAAAAGCCTTTACCAATTACAATTATCATTGTTTATGTCATGTACGTACCGATAATATTTCTGTCTGCAATTATTGGAAGATACTTTATATATTTTGTTTCTATATTGTTTACCAACCGCTGCTCTACCGACCGGAAACAGAACTAGAGTATAAATAGATATCTTATTTTTAATATCATTTGAATGTTTTGAGATGTAATTTACTGATGCAAATAATTCAGGAAAATTTATTGTGCGAGGAATTAGTATTTTGAGAACATTCACTTTTTGTGATAAATTATCTTTTCTTTACATTATTCCACAGCACTGAATTGACGTTAATTGAAAACGCACAAATAAGGTTATGTTTCATCAAATTTTTTGAGTAGTGGTTCCAAAGTGCACTGCTAGTTCCGATTCCGAGTGTCATCTTCGAAGTGTTTACCGTTTTACTTTCCGATTGGAGTTTTGTGCTAATTCCGCTTAGCACAATTGTACGACACAAAGTGTAAGTCCGATTGTTTTTTTTTATCTTTTAATTTTTTACTTACTTGTACAAGTACAAGAAAGTATTGTGAAACCGACAAAATTCACCTATCGAGATTTTGATTAAAATATCCGTTTTGAGCATCCCTGATACCATTTTGACTATTTTTGACTTGATGTCGGTACGTATGTTCGTGCGTTCGTGCGTGCGTGCGTGCGTAACTCGCAAATCTCAAAACTGGTTGAACGTATAATGTTGATATTGTGTATTCAAAACTTGTATAGGGTCTAGTTGTGCACCTTCCATTATGGCTCCAATGTCTGTACCAGGAGTGCACTTTACTTGAAACTTTTTTCGAATTTTACTAATAAATCCAGAATGATCGACCGTAGAATGTTGAAATTCAGTATTTGAATTTGATGTTGTATCAAAATGGTTATCTGCTATTTTTGTAAAAATCGGCCGAGCCAGAAGTGTACTTCATTTGGAACTTTTTCTGAATTTTTTGCATAAATATAGAATCCGCCATTGCATATTGAAATTTCGTATGAAGAACTTCTATAACATCTTATTGTACATCTTGAATTATGATTGCGATCGACTAAGCCGGAAGTGTACTTTTTTTGAAACTTTTTTCTAATTTTCCGCGTAAATTCAGAACGATCAGCCATAAGATACTGAAATTTAGCAATTGAAATTGCTGTGGCATCTAAATGGTCATCTTCAATCTTTTTACCAATCGGCTGAGCCGGAAGTGCACTTTATATGACAGACTTTTCGAATTTTCCGCATAAATTCTAAACAATCAGTCATAGAATATTTAAATTTTGTATTGGGCACTTTTATAATATCTAGTTGTACACCTTGCATTATGATTGCTATTGATTGAGCCGGAAGAGCACTTTATTCGAAACATTTTTCAAATTTTCCGCATAAATCCAAAACGATTGAAAGTAGATTGTTAGAATTCAGTATTTACGACGATTATACCGTCTAGATGCTCATATTCTATTTTTATTGAGATCCACCGGGCCGGAAGTGCACTTTACTTGACAGTCTTCTGGAATCTTTCGCATAAATTCGAAACGATCAGGTGTAGAATATTGAAATTTGGTATTTCAGTCTGCTGTAGCATCAGAATGATTGCCTACTATTTTCATAACAATAGACTGAACCGGAAGTGCACTTCAGTGGGGATTTATTCTTTAATTTTGCGCATAAATTCAGATCTGTTGGTAGTCGTAAAATTTTGGAAATCAGTATTTGGGAATGTTGTAGTATAAGAATAATGGCCTACTGTTTCCATAGCAACCGACTAGGCTGAAAGCGCATTTTACGTGACAGATTCTTAGAATCTCTTGGGTAAATCCAAAACGAGTAACTGTGGAACGATGAGATTTTGTGTTTGATTATATATATATATATATATATATATATATATATATATATATATATATATATATATATATATATATATATATATATATATATATATATATATATATATATATATATATATCCAATGATATATATGATCAAACACATCGTATTATATATATATATATCCAATGATGTACAAGTAAGTCACGTGATGTTCACGTCAGATTTTTTCCATTTGTTGGAACCACGATTTGTGGATATCATATTTGCAGTATTTGTTGATGGTAATATTTATGGAAGTCTCCGAGCTATGATTGACTTCAAAACTCCTAAGATCGACGTTTTTGCAACAAGCTTCATTTCTCATAGATTATTTGTCTATTTCAGATCGTAATCGTGAGAGTTGTGACACAAACTTCAATGGAATGGTTGAACATATCACTCCAAATAAAACTTTCTGTAGTAAGGAGCAGAAGTTATTGATTGAGCTAAATTCATTAAAAAAAAGCAGATGTGGATCGGTTTTTACTGAAATTTATGTATAAGTTAGATTTGGGAGGATTAGGGGTTTATAGCAAGTGACACTTGAAGATCTAAAAATGCCGTATCCAAGTAAAAGAAACTTCGTGACAAATGAACATGCACATTTTTTTCGAATAGGTACTTCGTCCAACTTTATTGCATCATTTCAGTAAAGTTTTATGAAGAAACACATAACTACATTGCTTTGAGGATGGAGAATGAGGAATCAAACGACTAAAAGAAAAATAGATAATTGGGAAGCAATTTCGATCTTTTTGAAGTATCCAGTTTTGAAGTACTGTTAAGTGGAATTGAATAGCTGGAGGAGATTTCCAAAGTTTGTCGATAACTTGACGGAGAATGCGGCAGAAATTCAATTGATGCTATTAGAGAGACATTTGCTAGAAATAAATTGGACATTAAGAATAGTTTTTCACAGGATTGATGTTCGAGCGACAAAATATACATATATATATATATATATATATAAGTTATAGTACAACAAGTTCAAGGAAAATACAGAATTATGATGAATCTGTGTAAACATGGAACCATTTTCCACTAACGTTAGCAGAATGACAATATTATAATGTTTCTATGTAGTTTACTTTAGTTAGTCTTGATTCATACTTTGTAGTAGAATAAACAATAAAAATAACTTTTTAAGAACGGTCTTTTGCATTGAAGCAATCTAATTGGCGCAGTCGGTAGGATTGCTAAAACAGATTAACGCACATAATTTGTTTCACACCAGTGATTTATTTAGCAATCGAATATTTATCAAACTTCAAAAAGACCATATTAACGCGTCGCGAGTGTTACGCATTCAAGAATCCGGAAACTCGAGTAGCCGAGCGGACATCAGCCCTCCAGAGCCGAATTCCAGACAGTACCTACATCAAATCAATCCAGAGGACGAACGCAGCGCTCATGAGGCGACTACTGGTATTTTTGTAAGTACGCCATATGTCATTTAGGGAAAAACATAATCTTATGCCCGATAATTATTCTAATTCCGAATCAGACTCCGATCTTGATCCTGTAGATCGTATTTCAAATACAAATCCAAATATTCCTATTATAATAACAAATCCAAGCCTTAATATGGCAGTACCCGAGTTAAAAAGAGAATATTTGAATATGATTCCCGATTTCCACGGAGAACGCGAATTATTGACTCGTTTTATAGAAGTTAGTGAAAAATGAGTTAACAAATTTTACAATGTAACTGATCCTAACGATTTCCAAAACGAGTACTTGATGAGTAGTATATTATCTAAAATAAAAGGTGACGCAGCAATTAATATTGCGAGCAGCACTATTAATAAATGGAGCGATTTGGAAGCAGCTTTACTTAATACATACGCGGATAAACGCGATTGGTTTACACTTAACATAGAACTCACTGAATTAAAACAAAATTCAAACGAACCAGTTTTCGAATTTTATGGCAGATTACAACATCTTTTAAACCTACAAATATCATATATAACTACGCATGCTGATGCTAATATTGCTGCCGTTATGGTTAATTATTTCCAAAACTATGCTCTTAGAATATTATTGCGAGGTTTAAAAGAACCAATAGGTCAACTGATAAGAGCGAAAAATCCAGCTGATCTGAATTCTGCACTCAATATGTTAGCGAATGATTTTCAATTTGAATATATTTCTAAACCTAAGAACAATATTCCAACTACAATTCAAAAACCTATTCAAAGACCACAAATTCAGAACGCTAAGAATTACGTACAAAAACCACCGCAATTCGCCAGCCCGATGCGAAACAATTATAACACATTTAATAAAATTCCTTTCCGAAATAACATGCAGCCTCCCAAATATAATCCACCAAGTACAAGTAGAGTACCAAATTATTCTAACCAACCGAAACCTACCCCGATGAGTATTTCAGCGCGAAATACCAATCCATCATATAGAACTAGTCGACCAGCTCAACCACAGTTTACGCAAAATAGACAGTATTCTTCTAATTATACACCTGGGGAACTTTACAATATAAATGATGTAGAGCCAGATGAGCAAGTCGAAAATTGCGAAGAATACGAACAACCGATTGACGAAATTATTGAAAACGTTACAGATCAAATAGTGAATTGTTTTTTAGAGGAAGAAGCCTCGAGATTCGATCAAACCAAAATGTAGAGTTGATGAATTTAACTAATCACCAAAGTAAACTTCCCTTTATTATAATGCCCGAAAATAATTTAAAAATTTTGATGGACACTGGAAGTACTAAATCCTTTATAAAACCCAACGTTGCACACAAATATTACAAACAGTTTATCAGACACGATCCGTTTCAGATTACAACCGCACACGGTGCATCGACCGAACTATACAGTACAGATGTACCTATTTCAAAAATATTTAAATTAAAAGATTATCCAACAAAAAGTTTAAAATACCATCTTTTTAATTTCCGTAATCAATTTGATTTACTTTTGGGTATGGACAACTTGAAAATCTTAAAAATTACTATTGACACTTTCAATAATTTAATTATAACCCCTAATTGTAAAATAAGAATTCAATATCACGAATTTGCACCTAAACCGAACGCAAATAATTTATCAATTAATTATATTCCCGACCCAAAACCTTATAACGACGTTATAGAACCTAATTCAGAAAAGGTGATAAAAATAAAAGTCGATGTAGAACAAGGAACTGTTTTCATTCCACAAATTAAAACGAAAAATCTACTAATACCAGAATCTGTTTCTGAAGTGAAAAATTTCCACGCTTTGTGTACCGTTGTCAATTCATCTCAAGAAGAAATAAAATTTAATTTCCTTAAGCCTATAACTGTTGAAAAGATCGACAATTATATTACATTTAATTATCCAAATTTAAATACCTTACAAGTTGAAAAAATGTGAGCCGTCATGGGACGCCTGGCAGATGTGAAACATCGTGTGTGTACAAGTAATATGCATAAAAGATAATATTATTACAGAAATTAAATATAGCCTAATGAAAAAATGAAGTATTACGAATTTCTTACAGAAAATGGTAACTTTATTTAATAAACATTTATTTACATGTGATATAAAAATTTATATAATTATTAATCTTAATATAATTTATATAATTACTAATATGATTGATATGAATATAATTAATTAAATATAAAAATATAATAATTACATTTATGGACACTTGAAAAATACGATCTACTTACTGATGACTTGGTAGTATGCCATAGTGTAGTTTCACTTTCTTTGCACAAGGTTGATCACTTTGATCTTCTGAGTTATCACTATCACACATATTTTATTGTCAAAAATTAAAATAAAAAATCAAATAAAACGCAGGTTATGTGTACCGTAGTAAACAACAACGTCGAACTGAGTGAGAAGCCACACCGTACACTCTACTACATATAAAATATATATATATATATATATATATATATATATATATATATATATATATATATATATATATATATATATATATATGTATACCTCAGTATAGCGTGGCGACCCGTCGCCACACCGTACACTCTACTACACATAAAATATATATATGTATACCTTAGTATAGCGTGGCGACCCGTCGCCACGGCAAGCGTCGCCACGCCAACAATTCGGTTTACAAGTGAGCCTATAGATGTTTCACATCAAAACATATTTTGATTTTTCTAAAATAAGATATGATCATATGAATTCAGAAGAAAGAAATGAAATTTTTAAATTATTAAAAGAATATCAAGATATATTTTATACAGAAGATGCAAAACTTACTTTCACGAACCAAATTAAACATAGTATAAAAACAAAAGATGAACTGCCAATATACACGAAATCATACCGTTATCTAAATATACACAGACAAGAAGTTAAATCTCAAATTGACAAAATGCTTGACTAAAATATAATTAGACCCTCTATGTCACCATGGTCCGCGCCTTTGGGTAGTCGCAAAAAAATGTCTCGTTTACCTCGACGACATAATTATTTTTAGCACTAGTTTGAAAGAACACATGAATAATTTAAAATTAGTATTCGACAGACTTCGTAAAGCCAACTTCAAAATTCAAATGGATAAATCAGAGTTCCTTAAAAAGGAAGTTGCTTATCTTGGCCATATTGTTACACCAGATGGGGTAAAATCCAATCCAGATAAAATTTCAGCTATTCTAAATTATCCAATTCCAACAACCACAAAACAAATCAAAGGATTTCTTGGATTATTAGGTTATTATCGAAAATTCATACAAGACTTTGCTAAAATTACCAAACCCTTAACTAAGTGTTTGAAAAAAGACGCACGTATCGACGTCAACAATCCAGAATACAGACAATGTTTCGAAACTTGTAAAACATTACTAACAAACGAACCATTACTTTAATATCCAAATTTTGACAAAGAATTCAACTTGACATGCGATGCAAGCAATATTGCAATAGGAGCTGTCTTATCACAAGGCACTCTGGGTAATGACCTGCCAGTAGCTTATGCTAGCAGAACCTTGAACGACACAGAGACGAACTATTCCACAATAGAGAAAGAATTACTCTCTATTATTTGGGCCACACAATATTTTCGACCATATTTATTCGGGAGAAAATTCAAAATTCATACCGATCATAGACCTCTTCAGTGGTTATTTTCACTTAAACAATGTAGTCAAAAATTAATCCGTTGGCGACTCAAACTAGAAGAGTATGACTACGAAATTATTTTTATAAAAAGGAAATTAAATACTAATGCAGACGCATTGAGCCGAATACCTCAAGATAATAATAAAATACAACCCTTATCAAAGAACTCAAAACTAGAATCTCCATTAGCAATTTATCAGGAATATTTAGATAAAAAACAATTACAAAATTTCACCACTTATAATATCTTAGAAGTAAAAGGAAATTTATTTAATGCCCCATTAAATAGTAGTTGGGTACATTGTGTAAATCAAGATTTAGAAATGTCAGCCGGTTTCAAACGTTAAACGACCAAGACAAATTACTTACGAATTTAAATCACTTCCAGGTTGTTCACATTGGGACAAGGAACAATAATAAACAACATAACCGAAAATCTTGGAGTCCTTCCCATAAACCTAGGCCCTGCGAAGCTCGAGAAAACAAGACATACGTTTATCCACTATCACAATTTTGATCCACTCTTCACACAATATGATAATTCAAATTCCCTGTACCTATCCTTAAAACACACCTTACATGACAAATCACAAATTTCACAAGAATTTGATAAGTACAACAGAATAATAGATTTCATTCGTAATAATATTGAAATCAAATTTGGCAATATTGGACTCCGCAATACAAAATTGAGGAATAAACGCGGTCTCATAAATGGTTTAGAAACAATATTCAAAGCAGTAACAGGTAATTTGGATGCAGAAGATGGAGAAAAATATGATAAAATCTTAGAGCATTTGCAACAAAATGAGCATAAATTGGAAGATCAAATAAAACAAGCCTATTCAATCAATTATCAGATCATAAAGAATTTCAATAATACTATTTTGAATATTCAACATAACGAAGAGATATTAAAATCAAAAATTTTACAGCTTTTCGATATCTTGAATAAAACACAATCTCAAGAGATGGTTCATGCTAAAGTTATATATGATTAGTTGATCATATTATATAATTCAATATCAAGTGTTCTACAAGATGTTGAGAATTCTGTCACCTACTGTAAATTAAAAATTTTGCATCTCAGTATAATATCTCCGAAAGAGTTATTGTTCGAATTAAAAAGAATCTCCGATTATTACCATGAACAATTGCCGTTCGATCCTAAACAAGAAGACCTATTGAACTATGAATCTCTTTTAACTGTCAATTGTAGAATTGAGGAATCACAAGTCATTTATTTCATATCTGTTCCCATCAATTATGAAAAAGAATTTGAGCTTTATTACTTACATCCAATTCCCACTAAATATTATTCAGAATTCATGACAATCATTCCAAATACCAAATATCTCCTTAAATCGGACAAAGAAATAATTCCCTTGAATGACATATGCGTTCGAGCAAAAGTATTTCAGTGCCCAAACACATATCACGCCCACTTTCCATCTACATGCGAAGAAGAAATTCTACAGATGCATAACTCCAGCGATTGTCACTATACGAAAATAAATCTACTACAAAATCACGTTGAAATCATTCCAGAAGTCAACAAGTTCTTAATTATCTTTCCCAAAGAAGAGAAATTAATCATAAAGTGCCAGGAAGAAACAGATGTGAGAACATTAATCAGGATTCACCTAATCAAGAACGAGAATAATTGCGATATAATCTTTAGAGGAAACAAATTAATATTTCTGGAAAAAGAAGAAGGAAAACCCCTGTCTTTACCTAAACTGAATTATAGAGTTTCAGCAAATAAAATAACAAACTTTTCCATGAGTCTTAACCCTCTACAACTAAACGATATATCCTTTAACCCAATAGTTCCTTCAATAGAAAATCCCATCCAAATATATTACCCAAGTATTTGGACAATTAATTTATACGTCTGCATTGGAATAATCGCTGGGTACCTTTTGTTGGAATGGACTAAACTCCAGATGATAAGAAGAGAGCGATCGCAAACCGAGCCGTCAAACATCCAGTTCCAAAACAACAGAGAAGGGCTGGAAATTCAACTTCCAGGAGTAGCTTCCATCTAGGGGTGGAGGAGTTATAGTACAACAAGTTCAAGGACAATACAGAATTATGATGAATCTGTGTAAACATGAAACCATTTTCCACTAACGTTAGCAGAATGACAATATTATAATGTTTTGATGTAGTTTACTTTAGTTAGTCTTGATTCATACTTTGTAGTAGAATAAACAATAAATATAACTTTTTAAAAACGGTCTTTTGCATTGAAGCAATCTAATTTATATATATATATATATATATATATATATATATATATATATATATATATATATATATATATATATATATATATATATATATATATATATATATATATATATATATATATACATTTTGTGAAATCATTTTGGATCAAGATTCAAATAGTGAGAAGTCCTTTTACCTCCAATATAATTATATAACTCAATATTGATTACATAAATTTGAGATTAATTATTGATATTCAAAATACACCCATCATAATTATTTCTGGAGATCTTCAAGTATTTGCTCTCTTAGAATGTATCGCTTTATCTTTCCTCTTGTAGTTTTTGGTATACTATCCACAAATTTCACTCCTCCTCGAAGATGATAAAGTCTGGACAATTTTTCTATAATAATACAAATATCTGATAAATATTATTCATACAGAAGTTCTACAACAGGTAATAGAGATCAAATTGTGTGGTGATCTATGGACCCGAACATAAAGTTTTATACTTATGAGATGTTTCCATATCGTTCAAATAGAAATAATAGCTGGTAATCTAATTTTTGAATAGTGTAAGAATCACACAAAATTATGAACAATCTATTCAAATTCTACGTTTTCATCCCATCTTCCTAATATTTGATTTAAATTTTTCTCTCATGATTTATGTGACAACTTCATCAAAACTAATTCATTGGATGATTTCTTCTCACCTTTAATATATTCAACAAAATCTTCTTCCTTAGCACTTGCTCCGTCTTTTAGTTTTATACAAGCTACTGGAACTTCCCCTTCCTCATTTGGAATTGTAATCACTCCAACTTCTTTTATTTCAGGATGCAGCATCAATTGGTCTTCAATTATTGACAGAGATACCTACAGAAACCAAAATAATGAAATGAGTACAATAATTGATTAATTTTCTCCCAAAATGTGATTTTCATACGACACAGCTTACTTCTCGAGTCTCAGTGATGTGAAAAATATATATGACAAATTTCAAGAAGATCGAATGATATTTAGAGGTGAGATTTCTAATACTAGAATGCTTTGTACGGATGGGCTTTTCAAATTTTTTTCTAATCTTTTGCAGGTGATTGAAGTTTGAAATGAGAACTAGAAGATAAATTTGGTTGCTAGAAAAGATGCTTAGCGGTGAATTTTTAGGAGCTCGGCTTCTTTCAAAGTAACAAATACTTTTGATTATCATTCACCACCACAAGAAATTGAATGAAACGCTTTGGATGCTGCTAAATCTACGAGTACTAAACTACAAGAAGTGTGGAGAAAGCAAATATGGCTGTTAAGACAGAGAAAATCTTTGCTGGTATGCAGAAGCTCTACAAATAATATCAAAATCTGGGTGAAGAGAAATCGAGAAATATGGATAAAGCAAATGTGAGATGATAGATTTGGAAAGGTGATCTTGTCAAGTTATTTGACATTTCTTGGCAAAATTTCTAAGGTCACAAAGAGGAGATCGTATGAATTCGTCATTGAGTGGAGGGCAAGGTTTTTGCCTCAAGAATAAGAGTACAGTGTACAAAAGAGAATAAAAATTATTCATATAAGACTAAGCATTACTAAACTATCGCAGAGATCAATAAGACAGCTATATTGAAAGACTCATCTTTATCATTAGCACCTAGTGACGAAGAGATCGAGTTTTCGCCTCAAGCAACCTAAATCAAAACCTTATGATTAGGGACTCAAGTCTACTTGGAATCAAAAACAGATTTCTATTCGACAAGTAAGTATTTTATTTATAGCAATTGCAAAGGGCCTTAGGCGTGATGTTTCAAAAATTTCTGTATCTCCAGCCACCGTTTACCGATCAATAGAGACAAAATGGTGAATAAAATAGAAAAGTCACTCTTTGAAACTCTTTTTTATATGTTCTTGCATTGGGATAGTGAACTGTTGCCCTCAATTGCCCATGGGAGTGTCAAAACTACAAAAGATAAAGTTGCAGTTCTAGTGACCGGCAAAGATTTTGAGCATTTGCTCTTTTAATACTACAGCACTGATTCAAGAGGCTTGTACCAGAACTGAGAGGAAACTTGGACGAACTTTGCTGTAGTTGACTTGCTGTCTTCACACTCTTGTTCTAATATTGAAAGCAGTGTTTGAGGAATGTTGTGACGTATCGTCAAGTGGTCCTAACATCCAGATTTTTCGAAATTTCCAAAGTCTGTGGGTTTTACTTGATAAATGTTTTGAAAGACGGATGTCACTAAAGAAAAGACTACAACGAGCTATTGCAACTCTCCCTCTTGTGTCTAGGTGGTTGATTTAAGGGGCATGTACCAGAATTGAGAAGGAACTGGAACGAACTTTGCTGTGACTACCTTGCCATCACCATTCCCATGATCTAATATTGACAGCAGTATTTGAAGAATGCTGTGATATACCATCAAGTGGTCCTGAAATCCAGATTTTTCGTGATTTCCAAAGTCTGTAGGTTTCACTTGATAAAAAGTCATATAGGACAATGCTGAATGAGGAAAGACCTGTTCAACAATTTATAGAAGAACAACGAGTGAAAATGGTTGACTGTATCCAGAATGTCTTGAAAGACGGATGTCATTCAAGAGAAGTCTACAACGAGTTACTGCAACTCTCTCTCCTGAACCAAGGAGATTGATTTAAGAGGCATGTATCAGAATTGAGGAGGAACTCGGACGAACTTTGCTATTGTCGGCTTGCCGTCATCACATTCATTGAATAATATTGAAAGCAGGTTTTGAGGAATGTTGTGACATACCATCAAGTGATCCTGAAATCCAGATTTTCTCAAGACTGTGAGCTTCATTTGATAAGAAGTCATATGGGACAATGCTGGATGAGGACAATCATGTTTAAGGATCTATGGCAGAGCAACGAGTGGAAATGGTTGACTATATTCAGAATATCTTAAAAGACGGATGTCATCCAGAAGAAGACTACTACGAGCTATTGCAAGTCCCCTTCCTGTACCTAAGTGGTTGATGAAAGGGGCAAATACCAGAACTAAGAAGGAACTTGGACGAGCTTTGCTGTGGTTGTCTTGCCATCATCATATCCATGAACTTATATTGAAAGCAGTGTTTGAGGAGTGTGAGACATACCACCTAGTGGTCCTGATATCCAGACTCTTCGAAATTTCCAAAGTCTACGGACTTTACTTGATAAGGTGTCATATTAAACAATACTGGATGATAAAAGTCCTGTTCAAAGATTTCTAGAAAAACAACGAATGAGAATGTCCAAAAAAAGGATTTTATCCCAGAGAAAACTTCAATGAGTTACTGCAACTCTGGCTGGTCTCAAAACGACTTCAGTTTCAAGATCTTAGAGGCTATCCATCAAGCAAGTTGGATTGCAAAAACACCATATGCACTCAAAATTGTCCTTTTTATGTTACAGTTGAATTTTACTTAACAAGAATTGAGAGAAATGAACATTTTGTCAGCCTCGTATATGTCCGTTTTGGTACGAGACAATTGTAATTCGATGGGCTCCAAAGAATGATTTGGATAGGCTACAGCTTTTGAGCACCTACACAGATGCAGACGTCAAAAAAAGTGCTCTCACAGCTGCTAAGAGACACCTTTGGTATCTGTCAGAAATAAACTCAGGCTGATAAGTAAAATATAATGACAAATTTAGAAACCAAACCTGCAAAGAGAAAGCAAATGAAGTTAGGGGGTTAAAACCTAGTCTTTGAATGAATAGACCTGAGCCATTTCGTTACTAATAAAACAAAGATATTCTTTGAATTGTTTGGGATCCATGGCATGACCAAATTTTATAGTGATTCTCTAAGGAGCCATGTGAACGCTCTTGAGGTGGTAAATGGTATTGCAGCAACAGAATTATTCTGATAAGAAAGTTCAACGAGTCGGTCAGGAACGAATAACGAAAATCATTATTTTTGAGGGTAGTCGAGCATCATAAATGTTGTCATCAAGCGAATCAATTCCCGTATTTTAATAATACTTGAGCACACAGTACACAAGTTGTTAGAAGTTTGGACCTAACAAAACCGTTTTTGTTGAGCTTCCGCGATTTTGGAACAGAACGTAGAAGTATTGTATCAGTTGATTACGAATATTTTTTTATCCATAGAATATCAAGTTTTGGCAAGATAACCTGAATGGTTTTGATGGTGCATATTATAAGTTGGCATACGCTGATGATGAAGTAACAAATGAAAGTGGATGATAATTGAAAAAAGTGGTTGATAGAAAATATTAATTTGGAGAGGTGTAAGAAAGATGATATTACAATAGTAGTTTGTTTATGCAGATAGTATATTGACACATGGTGATAAAAGGTATGTTTAGATTCCGCTGTTTTCGGAAAGTAGAGGTTGGTACAATGTTTTTGGGGAATATAAGGGATGTACAATTAAATACTGACAATGAGCTGGTTGTGCATGCTTTGACATATGAAAGTGAATGCCAGATATGGTTCACATAACAGACTTTTGAGCAAATAATATGGAAGAGAAGAACAATGAATCAACTCTCGGTGAGTGAGTGAGATGATATGGTTGGTGATTTGTTCTATATGAGGAATATACCAAGTAGGAGAAAGAGAACGAGATTATGTGGATAAATTCATGGATTTGGATAAAGCAGGCGATGCTTATTTGAATAGAAGTGTTACGCGTGGATATACAGGGTGTTGCAGTACTTGCAAATGGCACTTAGAATTCATCAAAGCGAACAACTTCTTCTAGTTGAAATTTTTGATTGGAAAGGTAAGGTGTAATGCACAAGAAGCAACCAATTTGCCGCATTTGCAAAAGAATATGTGGACGTTTGTCGCAGACTGGAAGTTTTCATCCAACTATTGGTAAGAACTTCAATCACGTCAAATCCTTGCATTTAAAGAAGCTGTTCTTAATATTATTGATAATGAGTTATTGACGAACACAAGACTAAATGTAAATCACGTGACAGTTTGTCAAGTTTCAAAGGAACAAGGTCTCCATTCTTTACACAAGAAGTACAAGCTTAGGAACTTGAAGATTGAAGTTTTGTTGTCGTTTCCTTGAACCTTGCAATCTGCAGAGACGTTTGGAAAATTTTATTTTATCTATAGGCGAAGCTTGCTCTTTAAAGGACGGTACATTTCATTCTCGCAATAATCATCTGAGGTGTGATGAAAATCCCCACGGTACATTTGTTCGTGAGCATCGACGACGTTTTTTAGTAGATGTATGGGTTGGAATCGTAGCGGAGTACGTTATTGGACTCTACACTGAGAAAAATGTTGTTTTGAGTCAAATGATTTTCTGTTTTCTCAACTGCGCGGCGTACTTGGATACGGCGAAATGCGCAAGGGTGCTAACTCAATTCCTCAGCGCATTTGAAAGGTTCATAACAGCAATTCCGTAAGGAATTGGGATATGTCATTGGGAGTTCATTCTAATACTTACTAATTTCATTTGATTGCTATTATAATTCAATACATTAAAAAAATATTTGATACAAATAAAAAAATATTTTCGGGTAAAATGATTTACTTTTCTGGCAATAAAAAGAATTGTTCATTTAATATTTTCTCTAATTTCCTTCAATTCGTGTTCGATCGATTAAATATTAAAAAGTGTTGAGAGAAACATGTAACTAATTATTTCAACTGTTGTTAGCTTTGAATTAAATGCGGAAGCATTTGAAGTAAAATCGAATATATTCAAGAAAATAGAATCATTTCATCGAAAGAATCACAATAGCCGTTTTCTGAATTTCATACTAAATTCCGAAAAGTATTTCTCATTATTAATTCATAGGATTGGGTTATTGATATTATTATTCATTAATGTTCAGATAAACTCTTTTATCATAAAATACGGAACATGAATCTATACATTTATACATAAATGTCATCCAATTATTGATGATTAATTTTTTCTATAGGGATATATGGTGTATACTAATTTTATATTCATTAACATTAGCAAGAGCAAAATATTCTTTATAGTAATATGAAAAGCATCAGATGAAATTAATTGATGGTAGCGTGCCTGGGCGGTTTTTTCCAATACTTCATGATTTCTGGAAAAGTATTGTTGTATTCCAGCCTGGCAAAGAATCTTTTATTTCATCTGTAACGAATAAAGAATAGATAATATAAGCAGATAGATTTATTTGCATTTTCCATCTGAAATACACGATCTGACAGAATAATACTTGCCTGAAAGTTCTATTTGGACTTTTCTTGAGGCGTTCGATTGGTTGAGTACCCGCTGATGGACCCTGTATCGTTGTGATTTGGTAGAAAATTCATTTCCAAGTCCGCCTTGTATTTTAGTGTGTCTTCGCTATCCCTTTTTCATAATACACAATTCTCATTATCCTTATTGTTGCTATTTGCATCAGACATCTAGAATTGTTATATGTTATATAAATATTGTTACTTTATTATTACAGGAATAATAAAACAGTGTCACTTAAATTTCCATTATTATTGGCTGGGTTGCCGAAAGAAATTGACTGTGTAGGACAATCCTCATTAGCTGCATCTTTCTGAAATACATTTTTCTATTTAGAAGTGAATAATCGGAATCAATTGTTCAATAGACGAATTATCTAGGAGCTTTAGTCTATTGTTGATGATTTTTGATCCTGAAATGCAATCACTGATTCAGTTATTCAATAATTTCACATAAATTCAAATGATTGAATACAGTACGATAAATTACCTTTAAAAGTAGTTATGAGCTCCAATATTCTATTCCATCAAAATCTCTCGCATTTCTCCATCTGTTATTCCACTATTTTGTAAAACAGTATCAGGCACTGGTTCAATGCGTTTTCGATAACAGCTCAAAACTAAATGAACTCTCCAAAATAAAGTAAAACGGTAAATATTCTTCTTGAAAACTTGAGGGTAGGGTGGACAAATTTTTGTTTTGTGATTGTTTGGAACAGAGGTCCTCAAACTCCTCCACGCTCCACCAAATCTTAAGATCCAATATATGAATTGATCGTTGAATATAAACATCTTTGATTATAATTTTATATAATTTACCCACATTCTGAATCTTTCAATGTAATCAAAATAAACAATAACGGGTCGATTACCGGACAAGTCTAAACCGCTATCGGGGGCCAGATTGGTGTTCTCGCGGGCTGGTGTTGGAAGCCCCTGGTTTATAACACAGGCTGTGAAAGGGACAAACAGATGTGCGCCAAGAATTTCAAGTAATAAAACCCAAAGTACAGACAAATTTAATATTTTGTTCAACAAGGCTTAGTCCACTCAAAAAAAACAAAAAATGCTAAATGGCTAAAGTTAATTGATTCATTAAAGTGAACACATCAGATTCTCTCACAAATTTTGGATAAATCAACCTAATGATCTTAAATAGATGCAATTTTTATTTTAATCTGATATAAATAGATTTTAAATGAACAAGGAATGCTAAGAGACCAAATTTTGCTTTAATAAATTGGCTTATGTATTCGTGTATCGGAAAAAAATTTGGATCAGTTCTTTAAATCTAATTGATATTACGTCAACAAGCATTTTTAAGAAATCTGTTATAAACAGATTCATTATTTTATTATTATTCACCATTTTCATAAATTATAACATGGATAAATAAATTATACTAGAGAAATTATATCAATTACACTTATTGAAACTCATAATATATATTTTTTCATCTTAGTTGTTACTATGAATCAAGAGATTACTTGAAAAAATATTCCAAGAATTTTTCAAGCTTACAATGAATTTAAAAAAAAATCAATTCAAATAAAGAAATTTTCATGTCAATCATTGAAGGATTATTCATTTTACTAAATATTTTGTTGCATCAATAAATAGATTCGTTTATCCAACTTAAATTAAATCCGTTCAACTTCACGAGATATTTAACTACAATTCCTTCACGCAGTTGGTTTTAAGGATGCTGAACGGTTACACTGATTCCGATAGACTCGCGTGAACCATGATTCTATAGACTCGACTCCGAGTTTGTCAATTCCGCGCGGAGTTGTCATAATTTCATAAATTTCTCTCAGTGTACATTCTCTCAAACCGAATGAATGATGTTGATTATTCTACTTCCTCAGAGTACGTTCTGCCAGTTCTTCTTGTTGACTTACTGCTGGACATCAGTCATGATGGCACACCGGCTCATATGTTCCGAGAAGTCATAGCACTACTAAATAGAGAATATCCGAATAATTAGATTGGAAGTAGAAGTCCTGTTGCGTGACCAGCCCGGAGTCTGGACTTAACTTTTCTGGTTTTATTTTTCTAAGGTCAGATGAAGACCTCTATATATGAGACACCAGTAAACACCAAAATAAAACTGATGGCCAGAATAGTAACTGCAGCAGAAAATATTAAAGACAAAGAGGCAACTCTTGCAAGTATCTGTTCTAATATTAAAACACGCTGCCAGGTTTGCGTTGCTGCGAGAAGTGGCCATTTTGAAAATCAAATTCAGTAGTTCTATTGTTGTTTCATTGATCGTTGTTTAATTTTTCTTGTTTGTTTGTTTGTTTGTTTGTTTGTTTGTTTGTTTGTTTGTTTGTTTCTTGTGTTACTTGTTTAGTCAAGTGATTTTCAAAATAAAAATGTGAATGAGTATGTTTCAGAGAACCGAAAGCAAATGCTTGCAGTTTTTGTGGTTTTCAAATTTACCTCAAAATAAGGAAGTAATGACGATTTTTCGAAAAACAAGAAAAACGCCGATAATTATGAACTGGAGCTCCATATGAAAAATTTGAACAGAGGAAAGTTGTTTGTTCCAATGAGTTTCAACTGTCATTTTCAGGTGTTACAGCTTAGTATTGCTGCATGATTGCTAATTTTGTGTTTGTGTTATCTTAATTCAAATTATTAAATCTTCATGTATATATGCATGCATACAACTGAGAATAATAAGAGTAGCATTATTTCTTATTGCACATATTTACATACATATTGTCCTTCGTACTTGAATATCTCCTTCAATCTACCGGTTACATAGAAGAGGTGATTTTCTGCATAGTATGCTAGATCTCCAGTAAGATAATAATTATCTTTATCAAATGCTTCAGCAGTTCTTTTGGGATCATTTACATAGCCATTCATACATCCTTCATATTTAACTCTTAACTCCCCTTGGATATTCGGACCTACAGGTTCTCCGGTAGTCAAGTCAGTAATCTAAAACACAATCTTTCTTTATAATGAATCTAATTCTTACCTTCAATAATCTCAAAAGATCAAAATTTGAACTCAAACAATATTGAAGCATCAAGGGATACCAAAAAAAAAGATTGGGTACAAAATAGCTTGTTTAATCCATCAGGGGGTGATGTTCCTTTAATTACATGCGCTGTGATTGCATGACGGCTAACGTTCGCGCTTCACCTGTAAGAGAAGCTAGACGAGTTGTGGATTCGATACAAGTATGAATCAAAATCACAGTTGAAAAGATTTCTATAGGAAAGATGCATCCAACATATCAAACAGCTGCCGGAATTACATCATATATCGTATAATCATTCAATCAAATATCAATCAAAGTGACTTACTTTGAATTTGATTCCTGGCTTGGGAGAGCCAACGGTGTATGTTCCATTTGAATCAAAATAAAATTTATCTGTGGGACAAGAGAACATAAATACTCCTAATTCAGTGCTTCCATAAGCATTGATTAATCCTGCTTCCGGGAATACTTTTTGAATAAAATTGATGCTGTTTTCTCGAATATCCGAGCCTCCAAAGACTAAAAATCTCAATGCACTTGTATCGTAATTGCGACATTCCGGATATGCCATAAGTTTGATCACCATGAATTGGGAGAGAAATGTTATATTCACCTAAATGAGAAACTTATAGAAAAAAAGCTCAGAAATTGATTATTTGATTACCTTGAAATCAGCCAAAACTTTCATAAAAGTGTCTTCTTTGAAAGAATTGTAGATTATTCGTGTACCCCCGTTTACTATGGTTATTATAAGAGAATATAAGTTCGATGCCCATGATGTTAAAGTGGAGGATAGTAATGTAAACATTGTTTTGTTTTTAATCCGATTACTGAAAATTGAATGATCTATTTGGTAGTTATAGAAAATATTGTCTTTCATTAATGTTAAGCAATTGACAGGAGGCTGAGGCCAATTTTTCAATAAGAGCTCAAGCTTGCTCGAGAGCATGCACAAAAAAAAAAAAAAATGAAGAATTGTTTCTTGATGATTATAATAATTCAATAGTAGATGTACAGAGCCGCTACTAAACTAGATAACGACTGCTGTGACGTCACCCATTCAGCAGTGGTGCCATCTGCTAGCAGTTAGTCAGTGGTGTCACCTATCGTAAAGTAGACAAACTAAAGTTAAAAAAAATGGATATTCTCATTGTGAGGTATTGTGCGCTGCAACCTTAGGTCAAGTGGGTTGACTAGAGTGGAAAAAAAATAAATTTCTATATGCCACTAATTGTCCAGTAAACTAGCTAAAGTTAAGAAAAATAGATTTCTATATTGTGGATTATTGCATGCTGCCACCTATTGTGCAGTAGGCTAACTAGAGTGGAAAAAAGCATATTTTGTTGTGGATTCTTGCGCACACCATTTTCAATAATATTTACCTGAAAGCCGATATAGAACCTTCCAATAATCCATATCCAGTTAATTTGGCCCCTTTACCTAATCCTGTAGTACCACTAGTAAAAAGAATACAGCACGTATCTTTCAGTGAAGTACTTTTGTCAATTTGGAATTCATTTTCGGATTTAAATATTTTCATAAAATATTTCATTGACATATATTTTTCACTTTCTCCAAACGTAACGATATCACAAGTGATGCCTGCTCCAATTAAGCCAAGTTCTATCAATTTTGTTGCTTTATCGTCACAGAATATTATACTTGGTTTGACTAGTTTGATATAATATGCCGTTTCGGCTGCAAATGTATGAATATTATTGGAAGTAAGACTTCAAAATAAAATGAAGAAAAATTTATCACTGTCATTTCCTATGTTGTCAAAGGCTGTGAATTTGGTACCAATGAAAATTGAAGCCAAGATAACAACAGCATAATCCATGTTGTTGCTACAACAGTATGCAACCACATCGTTCCTTGTAATTCCTTTAGTTTGAAGAGCTTGTGCTAGGGAAATGATACGATTTAAAAAGTCTTCATAAGATTCTTGTTGACCTGTTTCCGAGTCTATCTGCAAAATAATTTGAATTATTCTATGATTGATAATTGAGCTGTTTTAGAAATACCAAAGCAATTTTATTGCCATGTTTCGTGATGAACTCAAATAGATATTCTCCTAGGCTTTTATCGACATTCATATCGAAATTTGTCTGGGAATAGATAATATTGTCCTTGTTTTGTATTTCTAGAAAGGATGAATTTTCAAGTCAAATTAATTTATTTTCAAGGTATTTGAATATTCAGTTTCAAGGCAAAAATAGTAAAACAATATTGGGAAAATGTGGTTGAATACATACCTGCGCAATACATGTTCCACTAATATTTATATGGGTAGTATTTCACTAGTTCTCGAAAGAAGAAATTTGTTTGATATTTGTCAATCTGAAACTTCGAATACATGAATTAAAACCATTTGTTTGTTCTATGATAGTTCAATTAGAAATTCATACTCAAGAGTTTGAATATTCAATTTGGGATTTCAATTCCGATTCGTTATTTATTCTTCACGTGTAAGTTTCATTATTCATCAAAAACTATCGTTTCAGTAAACCTGCTTCATTCCATTAATACCGCATTTATTCACAACAAGTAATTAGAACAAAGTGCCAGTGAACATGGTTTCAACTTACTATTATATCAGGTAAATAATCTTAAGCACATCATATTTCATCAATATATATGTCGTTGTTTGCCGTTATTGGTTATTTAATATTGCCATTCCCGCTATTAGCTATCTGGTGATAATAACTCATCAAATTATATTTATATATCCATATCTAGAGCGTCACGGAGTCAGTGATGAGCGTAAAACGTGAAACAACCCCTATAAGAACAACCCTCACTGATTAAAATTTACTTTATTCAAGTATTAAGGTCAGTAAGTACAGTTTATCGATTGAGAATATTAGTCACGAGCGCGTCTGGGACGCTTAGTCTGAGCTTTTAACCTTATTATCCTAGTCTACCTGCCTGAACTTAAAGTGGTGTGATTGTGTGTTGATGATGTTGAGTACCTTGTGTGTGGATGTGATTCCTCACTAAGCAAGGTAGTTTGCTTATGTTATGTTTTATTTTCAGAATACATGAGATCAACACTCTGAGACCGGCGGCCACTGTATATCAGTTATAGATGAATATTGTTTTATTGTAATGTTCAATTGGAATTCAATACAAGTGTTATATGAAATTATGCTTCGTTTGATTCATCCTTTAATATTATTATTATCATTATTCTAAGAATTATTCTACAGAGTGGAGCTGAGGTTGATTATATTTTGACTAGGCTTATTTCGGCTGCATATTCAAGTCTAATCTTGCAATCATATCAATGTCCGGTTATCTATGTTCTAGAAAGTTTGTTGCTTTTATTTGAGGAGCAAGGCGGGAGTTTTTGTGACATTGAACGTAAGTACCAAATATATCATAATGTTTATATGTTTGAAAGAAAGCAGTTTGTGATAATTAAAAACGTAATTTCAACTTTTTTTATCACTCGAACACAACCCACAAATGTAATGACTTAGATAATCGATAAACTAATGCAACATTAAAGTTTTGTTATTCATGGTTACCTAATTTAAAATAAAAATATATTATCTCTGATAATTCCCAATCCAGATATAAGTTGTTATACATGATTCAAAAGAGGTATAAAATTCTATTCAATTATGTGCAAATCAAAAATATTATGTCTATTCAAAATGGAAAAGTTACTATTCATATCTTGAAATTCATTTAAAACTTTGCCTCATCCAATTTATAGAAACGGAAAAATTTGATTCCCAGTTTTTTTTTCGAGATAATTTGTTAGCTATTTCAACTTATTATTACTAAATTATTTCTCGATGGTATATAAATCGCCCAGAAAATTGTACAAAATATCTAATTCAACCAAATCTCTATCCCTAATAATAAGATATTGTGGATAAGACACATAAGAGTGACAGCGATTGAGTAAGCTTATGAAAAGATCCATTCTTAATGACCTGCCTCCATTTTAGTCTAGTCAATGCATGGTTGCCCTAGCAATTCTACCAAACAGCACCGATTAGCACCAAAGTTTAAATGTTGGCTCTAATTACCCTCTACTTAAAAGTTGTCAAAGTTCCGAGGGCTGCTTTTTACCCTGGAGTTGGACACAACTCCTTGATGAAATTTTTTTGATTAAAAACTGACGTGAACATCACGTGACTTACTTGTATATCATATATACATATATATATATATATATATATATATATATATATATATATATATATATATATATATATATATATATATATATATATATATATATATATATATATATATATATATTGTGACGAATTAGGCCCCAAAATCCGTCACTGTTGCACATCCCAGAGCCTTCTGCTGCCGTCAAACATTTTTTAGTCCATCACAATTTTATTCACTTCTTGCGCACCCTGTAAACTTTAATTTCAGTAACTCTGCATCAACATACAACATCACTTACCGTTCGTTCATCCGTGTTCAGCTGCTTCCAAAACCGTTTACTATCTTTCACATGTGGATGAATAAGGTTATTTGTTAACAACATCTGAAATTAGAAGAAGTTGAGATCGTATGATCTGTATTTATGTCTTATGTCTTACCGTAATAAAGTCTGAATGTAATCCAATGTTGTCCTGTAAATATGTTGTATATTGTATATTGTATATTTTGTTGTTGCTTGACATTCTGCGCGACCGTTGACCATACACAAACTAGATCCGACACTTGCCAGTTTCTATATTATCGACCGATTAGGAAATTATTTAGGACAATTTTAATATTAAGAAAATAAAAATAGGAAAGGATGTGTTCGACAGGAGAGTAATAAGAAATGTATTATTGTAATGAGATTTGTATTTGAAAAATTACCTCTTCTTTTTTCTGTATTTCTTCTTTATATTATTGCTAGCGCTAATACGGATTTAATTTTAAAAACATGTTAGGTAAGGTTTCATTAAAATATGGGTATGAATAAGGCCTTTTGGCCGACTTAAGTCACTTCTTTGTAAGTCAAGTCTTCTGAGCAGCCGTTCCAAGTACGCTACCAGTTCCGATACCGAGCGTCATCTTCAGAGTGTGTACCGTCCAAGTGAAGCTTTTGTGCTAAATCCGTTAGCACAACTGTCCGACACAATATGTGAGTTTGTTTTGTTTCTTCTAAGTCCGTAAAAGGAACTTAAAATATTTTTGCTATTTTGAATTTTGAATATTTTTGCTGTTTTGAACTTAGAATATTTTTTGGATTATTGACCGTAGAAGCACCGCTAAAGAAGTCTTCGTGATTTCGAAGCGTTTGATCATTTAACGTAGAAGCACCGCTGAAGAAGTCTTTGTGATTTCGAAGCGTTTGATTATTTAACGTAGAAGCACCGCTGAAAAAGTCTTCGTGATTTCGAAGCCTTTGATTGATTTAACGTAGAAGTACTGCTGGAGGAGTCACCTGGTGACTTCACAGTATCGAACCGACTTAACGTAGAATCACTGCGAGGGAGCAAGTTTGGTTCCACCCGCATAGAAAGTTTCTCAACATCTGCGACCGCCTGGGTCCGTACTGCGACCGCTGGTGTGGGGTGTCATGTTCAGCCGTTCCGTCACCGTCAGCCGATGTATCTCCGTGCAAGTGTTCTGTCAAATAATGTTCTATGTTCATCGTCATCGTTTGTGTGTAATAAATCTCATTGTGACACCTACCTCCTGATAATTATTTCTGACAACCCTAACCCTTCCCGTCTGAGCTATCCAGCCGTCCGTCATAGAAAAACTGCGTCACCGACCGTATTGGCGCCCGAGCACACCATTAGCAGTTTTCCACAGCGACGTCAAAAGTAACAACCACGTCATTAGCGAAGGGTATCGTTACAATATGTAAGATAATACGATGTGATTTTGTGTGTGTTTGATCATATATATATATATATATATATATATATATATATATATATATATATATATATATATATATATATATATATATATATATATATATATATATATATATATATATATTTTTTTGATTAAAAACTGACGTGAACATCACGTGACTTACTTGTATATCATATATACATATATATATATATATATATATATATATATATATATATATATATATATATATATATATATATATATATATATATATATATATATATATATATATATATATATATATATATATATATATATATATGTTTATTCCGCCGTCCCATGTTCTACGTGGTTTGCCCCAATTCCTTTCACTTGTTGTCCTTGCTTTCCAGATTTCTTCAACCTGTCTGTCATTTGGTAACCGTATTAAATGGCCAAGCCATTGTAGTTGTTTGCTCTCTATATATTGTAGGGTTGATCTTATTTCAAGCTTTTCTCTCATAACTTCATTTCTCATCCTATCAAATTTTGTCACCCCTTCTATGCTTCTCAGACATTTCATTTCGATCATCTGGATCTTTCTTTTTTGTTTTTGGTTTAAAATCCACGATTCGCTTCCGTGTATAAGGATCGGTAGTAAAATTATTTTATATGTCGTTATTTTTGTCCGTTTACTTACATTTTTGTGTCTAAAGATTGCTGTTCCTAGCATATGATAAGTTTTTGATGCTGCCTGCACCCTGCGATTTATTTCTTCTCTAAAACCTCCCTTACGTTCTAATATACTACCAAGGTACTTGTAACTTTCAACATGTTCTATTTCAGAGTCGTCTAATTTTATCTGCAATTCTTTATTCTCCTTCGTTACTGCCATCACTTTCGTCTTACTTGTATTAATTTTCATATTTGCCTTCGCTAATTCTTCTTTCCAGATATTTATATTTTCTTGTAGATGTACTTCATTTCTATCAAATATCGCCATATCATCAGCAAACAGGCATTCCGATATTTTAATATTTTTGAGATCTAAATTACCCACTGACGTTTTTTTAATTTTTGTATTTATTGTTCTAGCTATCTCGTCCATATAAATCACGAGGTTACTTTGTAGAATAGTTTTTTATTTTGTTTGTAATCATTTTCTATCTGTACACCAAATTCTTCCCATTCCTCTTTCTTTGCACTTTGTACAAGTTCTTTGACTTTTTTCTTTATTGTTTGTATTTATCATAACTATCTTGAATTGCATTATTCAAATAATGTTTCCACGTCCTTTTCTTTTCTTTAATTTCTTCTTTAATATTTTCATCCACCAGTGTGTTGCTTTTTTGGCTCTGTTTACTACACTAGTGCCACAAGTCTCTATTGCCGCTTCGTCTGCTATTCTTTTGAAGTTTTCCCATATTTTCTCTATTTCTAGATTGGTCTAGTTCCCAAACTTCAGTATATTGTCTTCTACCTTTAGTTGGTATTCTTTCTTTTTAATGAGATTATATTGTTTCACTTCGGCTTTAGGTGGTGTCCGGAGCGCAAGTTTTCCCCGTTTAAATATTTCAGCTTCTTCCTGGTTGCTTCTTCTACGTTTGGAATTTGAGTTACTTCTTTCCCTTGGATTTCCACTCATTCGTGATTGCTTTAAGCGTAAGAAAAACCACCCAAATCGACTTTTCGGAGGTGGTATTCCTATCACAGCAATTCTGTTTTGCACTACTCAAGTATTTACAATGTGATGTCGATGTTCTTCCACTCTTTGAGGTAATGCTGGTTGCCTGTATGGTTTGACGCTGTAGCTTTCTGCGTAAAAGACTTTTAACTCTTAACCTTAAACAGAATGACAGTTCAAATGATTTCAATTGTATTTTATTCACGCTTTATCCCTCAATTAGATTACAGTTCTACTTTGATGTTATACTTTCCCTGATAAAATAAAATAACCTGCTCTTTATTAGTACTGTAATTTCCGATATACGAGTGAAATTATAGATACACACTTTACAAAAGGTCACCTTTCCTGTCAATCTGAGGTGATTATAGGTGCACAAGTGAAATAAAATATCTTTTTATGATATATTTACAGTTTTAATTTTATGAGGAAGTTGCGGAGCAAGAAAATGTAGAAAAGATAAGCATGAATCGCGGAGATGAACTGAACTGGGTATTCTTAAAGTTGTCGCTTGAGCGAAGGAAAATTTTGGAGACAAAGGAAAAGAGAAAACAGATGTTGTACAGATGTTGGTTCGACCATGCAGCTATGGGACAGACAGGCTCAGACTTGCAAAAAGATTCATGCGCGGGAAAAATAGATGAAGAATCTAAAATCTTAATATTTACAATTTATATACAATATTCAAAATATGATTGGACATAATAATTGTGTTCTGCATGTGTATATTTTGTGTATGTGAATGTATGTGTATGTATGTGTGCATGAAGGCCGTGACGTATGTGGAGATGCTAGATCCCACAAATCTTATTCTTAAATATCTATTTCTATACTTTAACATTCCTAAATACTGATTTCCAAAATTCTTCGACTACCAACAGATCTGAATTTATGCGCAGAATTGAAATATAGATTCCTACTGAAGTGCACTGTCGGTTCTGTTATGAAAATAGTAGGCAATCATTCAGATGCTACAGCAGACTGAATTCGAATTTATGCGAAAAATTCCAAAAGACTATCAAGTAAAGTGCATTTCCGGCTCAGTGGATTTTAATAAAAATAGGATATGAGCATCTAGACGGTATAATCGTCCTAAATACTGAATTCTAACAATCTACATTCAATCGTTTTGGATTTATGCAGAAAATTCAAAAAATGTTCCAAATGAAGTGCATTTCCGGCCCAGCCGATTGTTACAAAAATAGAAGATGACCATTTAGATGCTACAGCAATTTCAAATGCTTATTTCCAGTATCCTATGGCTGATCATTCTGAATTTATGCGGAAAGTTGAAAAAAAGTCTTAGGTAAAGTGCACTTTCGGTTTAGCCGATCGCAATCATAATGCAAGATGTACAATGAGATATTATAGAAGTTCTTTATTCGAAATTTCAATATGCTATGGCGGACTATGCTATATTTATGCAAAAAATTCAAAAAAAGTTTCAAGTAAAGTGCATTTCTGGCTCAGCTGATTCATACAAAAATAGCAGATAACCATTCTGATATAACATCAAGTTCAAATACTGGATTTCAACATCCTACGGTTGATCATTCTGGATTTATTAGAGAAATTCGAAAAAAGGTTTCAGGTAAAGTGCACTTCCCGTATAGACGATTGGAACCATAATGCGAATGCGAGTTGCAAAACTAGACTCTATACCAGTCTTAAATACAAAATTTCAAAATGATACGTTCAACCAGTTTTGAGATTTGCGAGTTACGCACGCACGAACATACGTACCAACATTAAGCCAAAAATAGTCAAAATGGATTCAGGGATGCTCAAAACGGATATATCCATCAGAATCTCGGTATGTGAATTTTGTCGGTTTCATAATACTTCCTTGTGAATGAATAACTCCGAAAATAAGTATTTCATGAAAAAAATAATTCGCAGTGAAGATATAGCTTATAGAAAAACAAAAAAGAATACTGGGTTTGAAAGATCACTAGATCTAATATTTCCAGAGTTATAGCTTGTTGAAGGTTGGTTCTTCTTCGTCAAATGCCAAAATCAAAAGTTTCAACGTGAAATATCAAAAAAACAATAGATTTTTCAGAGAAAGCCTACATAATTTTTTTGAAGTGTTTGAAATACCCTTAATTTTTGTTGCTATGGAAGTTCCTAGTATTAATATCAAGCGAGTTATGACAAAAATAAAATTGATCCCTATTTTTTTTGTCGGAAAAAATATGAGAATCATCATACAATTACCATACTAATCAAAAGTTATCGTCACTACTTCATGATTCACTTTATTCATGTACTTGTAACAGGCATTATAAGTTTGACTGCTTTGAAGTGCCTCATTTTGAAAAAATTAGAGCTAGAAGTGAAGAGAGCTGTTTTGCAAATAATTGTCTTCCTTGTAAAAATAACTCAGAACTAAGGAAGATACGCAAAATTTTCATGAATTAAAAATTAAGGGTAAAATTAACCACAGGTCAATTTAGTTTACATAATTTACATCTAAATGTTTAGTTCACAGGTGACGCATTTCGACGAACGGAGACATTTTGTGTGGAAGCAGGCAGGCGGAAAATGACTGCATTACACCTATCCTGGGTCCCAAAAACCGTTTACTCCGAGTGTCCCATTCGACGTATCATCAAAAAACTTGAGACAATTGAGAGAGATATTACCGAAAGATTATTATCTAAAAAAATTAACGAACCATTTACTCTTCAACACTCCAAGTCCACCTGTTATACAACGTGAAGAAATTTTAATCCAAGTCCAGTCTGATGCTGAAATAAAATATGCCTCAATCCTTTCATATCAGATCTTACACCTAAAATAATTGAAATTGTAGAAGAAGATACTGTCAAAATAGCTTACAAAAGTTATCATAATATAAACATAGTCCGTGAGACAGGGCATAAATTTTTCGTTGATTACCGCTCACTTGAAACTTCGTGAATGACTTCATTGTGAGCTTTCACATTTGACGAAATTCTTGATTTGGGGGCGTTTTTCAGCGAGAGCTACAATTGAACATGTCAATTTTGTGAAGTCTTGAAAATGTATTACCGTCATATTGATGTTTACACTAATCGAAAGATTTTTTGATTATAAAATGAAAAATAATATTGTCCGACATGAATATTGGGGGCCAGCGATGAGTCCGAAAAGCCGCATTTGTTAAAAGTACGTTGGTATGAGAACGGATTATCGCTAGTCTGAGACTTTGAGGACGTATTCAATTATTTTTTTCCAAGATTTGGTCATTTTGTCCGACAAATTTTCGGCGGCGTTTTCTCAGTCCGGCACTGGAAACGTGTCAGGATTATAACAGTTCATTCATCAATGACCGCTTGTCGGACCAGAACAGTCGTGATTTGACATATTATCTGTCAAAAAAACACATTGTCCGACAGAAATATTGGTTCTTATCGTCAGTCTGACAAGAAAACGCTCGCACATATATAACTCAGTTTTTGACGTATCTAATATCAAGAGATAAGTAATGGACGGTGTTTATAAGCTAGTAATGAATCATTCATCAACGAAATTATTGAAAAAAAGTAAAATAGAAAATAGAAAAAGAAATATATTATTATGTCGCTAAGTTGGAACGTTACTCACTTCAATCTTCCATCTCCGGGGGTTCCTAGTAGAATTAAATTAGTATTCGATGCTCCATTCGAATCTAAAATTAGAATTAGTGGTTCCCATTCCAGATTTCAAAGTGACTCTCTGCCCCGACTATAGGAAGGGAAGAGAAATCTTTGAAATTTTTCTTCAGCCATTCTCCCATTCAGTGCTTGTTTCTCCAGATATACTTCAAATATGTCATATCTCACATTCTTCACACAGACTTCAACTAAGCCAAGTTTCACATCACCCCGTGTGTGCAGTACAATGTTTTCTCTTCACGTCGTAAAATTAAAATGGGACACCTGTATGTATTTTCAGCTTTCTGCACTCGATCATATAAACTTCAAGTATGCCAAATATCAAATTTTTTCGTGCGTGCAATATGCTTGAAAAGGGATACAGAGCTTTCTCTTCACGTATTAATATATACATTAAAATAGAACACCTGTATATAATTTTCGCTTTCTGCATATCTTCTCCATAAAAATTTTGCGTATACCAAATCTCACACTCCTCCGTGCATGCAATATGCTTAAAAAAGGTCGAAAGTTTGCTCTTGACGTATTAATATATAGATATCACAGTTGAAGATAAATTTGAATGATATTTGAGGTGAATATCACAGTATACTGACTTTATATCACACATTTGATTTCAAAATAATATTAATATATTGGTGGACAAGCCTTTTTTTCATTATTTCTAATCAATAATCATACTGACTTGATATGCATTTCATATATGTATATGTCTATGAACGCAGCCGCATTCATACAACATATTTTTGATTTTCTGAAATATTGCCCCACTTAAATTGTCGGACATGTATACAGTAATGTTCTTAGACACTATTTGAATGAAAAATAAAAAACATAGAGATGAGCGGTCATTGATGGAGGAGCTGTTATAATCCTGATACGTTTTCAGTGTCGGACTGAGAAAACGCTCCCGAAAATTTGTCGGACAAAATGACAAAATCTTAGAAATCAAGAATTTCGTTAAATGTGAAAGTTGTCAGACTCATCACAATGAAATCAATCACGAAGTTTCAAGTGAGCGGTAATCAACGAAAAATTTATGCCCTGTCTCACGAACTAACAAAATATTTACCAAATTAAAAGATAAAGAACCAACAAAAAATAAATCAAATGTTGTTTACTGTATACCTTGTGAAAACTGTAATCAGAAATATGAAGGCCAGACCTCCGAAGTCTGAAAGACCGTAATACATCTCATAAAAGTGACACTAAATTGAAGCCAGAGGCTAGTGTACTGTCTCAGCATTGCAACACAAAAAAGCACCAAATGGCTTAAAATAATGCAACAATATTAGACACATAAAAAAATCGCACGAAGCGGTCCTTTCTTGAAATGGTCCATATTAATGACACCGATAATACAATGAATAAACATACGGACATTGATGGTTTGAGTAATATCTACATTTATCTACTCAAACTAGCCAAGAATGAAACAATATCTTGACTATGAAATAACTAAATAATTTTTTCGCCAACTGTCAAAAAAACATGATATTTTTGTATTGTTATGGATACGCAAAGTTCGTGATTTTTTCACTAGTAAAAAAATCAAACATATTTTTGCACACCCAATCTAATATAAATCAGTTGAGTAATGCTACAAGGATAGAAACAAACAGGTATTTAACAAAAAAGAAATATGAATTTGTATACAAAACTACTTATTTTTGAATATAAAAATTAATTGTTGACAGTTCTTTATTTATCAAACAACAATTGCGCATACTTTTGGTTACAATACCCAGGTGACTGCAAATTAATTATAGTTTGTACTTTTTTCGTACATTTTACTAAATAAAACAATAATTATTGTTGATCCATTATTTTTTGACATTTGGCGAAAAAATATTGTTTGTATTTCGTGTGCGAAGTGATTGTATTTTGTTGCGCTTTCGAATGAATTTGTCACCTCGACCTTACGGTCTCGGTTAAAATTGACATTCTCACGCGCAACAAGAAAAACAATCACTTCGCACACTTGATACAAAAATAACTATTTTCAAATATTTCTCCACCTTAAAATAGCCTTATTTGAAATTCTTTTTTCAAATTTATTAAATTGAAAAAAAATTATATCTTATATTTTTCTTGTTTTCCAGTAAAACACTTTATTCATTCTAATATGATAATACTAATTGAAACAAGTAACCGCTAAAAATTTTAAAAATTTACCCTATCATTGAGTTGACTGAGTTTAGGGACTTTAACCTGGTACTCCTGACTACTTTTGTGTTTGGTGGGTAATGCAGTCATTTTCCGCCTGCTTGCTTCCACACAAAATGTCTACGTTCGTCCAAATGCGACACCTGGGAACTAAACAATTAAGTGTAAATTAGGTAAACTAAATTTAACTGTGGTTTTTTAAATAACATATTTGATGTCTATCTACGACACTTCTTGCTGTTTTAATATAATTATGACTCATTGGAGCAAAATAAATTTTAATAACATGTGGTAAAACATAACCACAAAATGACAACCTATATTTATCCTGAATGCTCAAGAAATGCTCAAAAAATTTGGTATTTCCACCATAGCTCGCTTAGTTTTTGAGCTATCAAGATCAAGAAGAAGTCTTTCTGTAGGTTTTTCCAAGAGCTATAAGCTGATGTAAACTTACTTTTTCTCAAGCTCTTATGTCTTGAAAGGTCTGAGCTGGAAAAACTTGGAAACGTCACTATTTGCAAACATATGCAAACTTGAAACGAGCATATCATAACTCAATTTTCATTGTACAGATAAAAAGAGAAACCGTAATTTTAAGGAAGAGAAAACCTTTAATTTTCAATTCATCAAAATTTGGCGTATCTTCCATAGTTTCTGAATTATTTTTAACGGAAGGCAATTATTTGCAAACTTGCAAAAAAGCTCTCTCCACTTCTAGCTTGAATTTTTTCAAAACTAGGCACTTTAAACCAGTAGAACTTATCAGGCATGTTTCAAGTACATGAATAAAGTGAATCATGAAGTAGTGACGATAATTTTCAATTAGTATAGTAATTGTAGGGTGATTTTCATATTTTTTTTCGGACAAAAAAATAGGAACCAATTTTGTTATTGTCTCAACTCGCTTGATATAAATACTATGAACTTCCATAGCAACAAAAATTAAGGGTTTTTTGAGCACTTCAAAAAAGTTAAATGAGTTTTCCCTGAAAAATCTATTGTTTTTTGAATATTTCACGTTGAAACTTTTGATTTTGGCGTTTGACGAAGAAGAACCAACCTTTAACAGGCTATCACTCTGTTAGTATTGGATCTAGAAATGTTTCAAGCCCAGAATTATTTCTTGTTTTTTCTAAGCTACATCTTTACTTCGAATATTTGTTCCTAAAATACTTATTTTCAGAGTTTTTCAGGAAAAACCGTCTGAAAACGTTTTTTTTTTTTTGAAAAATTGACGTTTTCACTCTTGAATAAATCAAAAAGTATTGACTTTCACCAAAAACTTTATTGGACAAAAGTTGCTCAGAGTTAGTCAATCTATCCATTACCATACTTATTTTTAATCAAATGAATTTCTTCCACAAGGAGGGGTTGCGTCCACCCCCAGGGTAAAAGCAACCCTCAGCACATTGACAACTTAAAAGTAGAGAGTAATTAGAGCCTACAGTCAAACTTTGGTGCTAATCGAAGCTGTGATAGAATTGCTAGGGCAGCGTGCATTGACTGAACTAAAATGGAAGCAGGTTATTGAGAGTGGATCTTTTCATAAGCTTACTCAATTGTTCTGTCACTTTTATGTGTCTTATCCTACAATATCTCATTATTGAGGATAGCAATTTGGTTGTATCAGCAATGTTGTACAATTTTCTGGGCCGATTTATATACCATCGAAAAATAATTTAAAGTCGAAATAGCTTAGAAATTATTCCGAAAAAAACTGGGAATCAAATTTTTGCGTTATTATAGATTTGATAAGGTAAACTTGAGAATGAATTCCAAGATATGATAGTAACTTTCTTATTTTCAGTAGACGTCAGATTTGATTCATACATTATTAGATAGAATTTTTCCCTCTTTTGAATTATGTATAACAACTTATACCTGGATTGGGAATTCTCAGAGAAAATATTTATTTCAATTTTAAATTAAGTAACCATGGATAACAAAACTCCAATATTGTATTTTTTTTATCGATTATTTGAGTCATTAGAATTCATGGGTCTTGTTAAAGCGATAAAATTGTTGGAATTACATTTTTAATTATCACAAGTTGCTTTCTTTCATACATATAATCATTATGATATATTTGGTACTTACGTTCAATGTCACAAAAATTCCTGCCTTGCTACTCAAGTAAAAGCGACAAACTTTCGAAAACATAGATAACCGGACATTGATATGGATTGTTGTTGTCCTCCATTGTCAAAGATACAAAAATGTGTCGTCCTCGGAGCGCACAGCAAACTTGACAAAATGCAAATAATCTTGTACAGTGCTGGGAGACTTATGCCCGTACTTATAGTCGAAACTCAATCTCGTTCTTGAGTATTACTTGGTCAAGTCAAGGCGAAGTCATCATAGATACTTACTTGATAATCTATCCTATAGTCGATACTTGGCGAAGATTGAGATTTCTTGTTTTTGACATATATTTGATTGCTATATGTTTGATGTTCATGACAGTATTTGAGAAATATTCTTAGTTTGTCTATTGAATTTGATCTATTTTTGGATAATTTGATTGGAACTGTGAGTTTCAGTAAGTATGTATACCTCTATGGCATATATCCATGTTGGAAATACAAATGTCAAGAATGACTGACACGAATACTTAAGCACGACTCAAGGTAGCCTTGCAGTAGACTCAAGTAAAGCCGGAGTCAAGCAAACGCGAAGTATTACTCCGTAGCCAAGTAACGACTATTGGTAATATTCGCATACTTGAGCAATTCTCAAGTATGAGATCGAGCGAAGTATTGACTATAAGTACGGGCATTACTCAGTTGTCTCAGCGTGGTGTAGTGGTTATCACGCATGCACGGAATGCATGAGATCTCGGGTTCGAAGCCCGGCGCTGTACAAGACTTTTTCAAAAATCAATCTACTTATATATATATATATATATATATATATATATATATATATATATATATATATCCACTACACCACGCTGAGTGTCTTGGTGTAGCATGGCTTGATAAAAACTCTCATTTCATTTTGCTATTTACTTCCCTATCATACCACTTAGAAACCTAATTCAAAAACATTTTGAAAGAAATAGAGTGTTTTCACACAAATCTCACCTTACTTTTTTGATACTATCACCCATTTATTGAATAATTGTTGTAAAAGTTACAAAAAATTGCTGTATTTCAAATCCAGTTTTACGCGATACTGAGAATCAATTTCAAATTTCTACTTCTGAGCCCGTGTACAGAATTTCGTGAATTTCAAACACTGTTTTTTTGAAAAAAAATTGTAGTGTATATTTTGAGTTAATTCCATAATAGTTTTAGTGAAAATTCGAATATTTTGTTTTGTCCACAGCGAGTGGCGACACTAAGTGAGAGAATTAGGAGTTGAATAGAACTCCGCCTTTGGGTTTATGGCACTACCTGCTAGAAACTGGATTTTAGCGAACAATGCAGATTCACGAAATCTTTAGCTTCAAAACTAAAAATTCAATATTGAACAAGAAATTTCGAACACTTGTTATACTCTTTTCGTGTGCTCTGTGTGAAAAAAGTTTATAATTTTCTAAAAGTACTTTGAAACTATAACATTTCTTCAATAATAATTATTCAGTAGCCAATAGTGTCATTATATCTGAGAGTATAACATTGCTTCAATAAATTGTTCAGTAGCCAATAGTGTCTTTTTTTATGTTTTGTAGATTACAAAGTTTAGAAATAAGAAGTTCTTTTGTAACACGTGCACTGAAAGTATCCTATTACTGAACTGCTATCGGCTTCGAAAGCTCTCTATTCTAAATCATAGAATTGTCGTTAATTCCAGTCAATCTGTCAAGTTGACATTAGATGAAAAAAAATGTACAATGAGATATGTTCGTCAAAGTGTTTGCATTTGTTGTGAACATGAAAGCATAGGAATGTGAAAAACAGAATATAATATCAATCAAAAAAATAAGTCGTGCAAGCTATTTTCCCCAGTATGAATTTGCGGGAAATGTCTTTGCAATTGCAAATGAAATTTGTAAAATCAAAAATAGTATATAGTATGTATACTTTGAGCTCCAAAGTTTTTCCGACTCGATAGAAATTCGGATATAGGTATCTAGTTGATATTAGAGATATTGTCACGTGGAATACTGGCGAAATTTGAAAAATGGTAGCTCAATTTCTCGCAAATAACTTGAAAACTAAGGATTTTTACGGTATTTGTAATATTGAGGAAAATTCTTTTCTTTTGATTGCATTTTTACTTCCGTGGCCTATAATTTAATAGGGGAAGTATTGAAATCGTGATTTTTTGAAAGTTCAAGATTCCGATGAATCTTCATGTTTTAGACCCTTCTGAAACCGAAAAACATAATTTTAATAAAAGTCGGTCTGTGTAGGGGCGTACACGAACTCGGCACCAAGAACATGAACGAACTTGTATTAATTTTTTTTGGTATTTTTGTCATTGGAATTTCTTGCATCAAATGGAAAAAAAATATTATGTCTACGATATGCAGGACTTTTGAGTTGTTGATGTCACACGTGTGATTAGCTTCGTTTAAAAGTACGGCTAAATTTGAATCTGGTTCATTATTAATATAAAATCGTACGTGTCCAGGAAATCTCACTCAGGTAGAACGATTGAGTCACAAATCCTAATCCATAGCATAGTGCCGAGTTCGAGTAGGGGATTGAAGATCCAGGTAGTTTGGTGCCGAGATCGAGGCCGCCCCTGTGTAGAAGCACAATAACTTGAAAACGCCAGAAACGGCTACGAATTTTTGACGGAAATTTTATATTTAAATTTTTGATCAAAAATTCAAGTTGAAGTTCATAGAGAGCTTTTTTCAACCAGTGGTACTTAAACTTAATTGATGGAACTTTTTAATTTTTTGCGTTTATTTTATAAACGGTAGTTTTTATCATAAAATATGAAATAACCAAAACTTATCTTTGAATAATTTGGCACAGCATTCATCCGCAACATTTCTCCAAACTATCGGTGATTCATTTGTTATTATCGAAATTTCAATTATTATAGAAATCGTTATATTTTTTTGAGCCAGAGAAACAATGAGAATTATTATCACTCATATTTTGACATCACATGCAAGCGTTCGTCAATTGATTTTTAAAATAAGTGATTTTGCTCTATCGTATTTGGTATCAAAATAAAGCTCTTGTGGAGGTAATGCTAGCAGAAGTGTCAAAAAATGTATTTTAACGATTATCAATTGTTTCTATCACAAATCATTTACATGATGTCTAGTTTGGTACCAATTTTAAGCTGTCGAGAAGATAGGCTTAGTAAATACCAAAATTAATAATTAAGTAGTGGAACCCACATTATCATCTTCAAATTACATGCACTTCCGGCAGGCAAATGTCGGAGCTGTATATTCCAATTAATCAAAAACCTCAAAAAACTATACGGAAGAACTCTTTATTCACAAAAATACTTATTATTTGAGGACTCGAAAATAACCGCCATCTGTCACTGCTGTCACTTTAACGACGATCAAGTAACATAACTGATCGTTCCAATGAATCAATGACCTCGTAATCTAGATGAAGACTCTTCATTTTCAAAAATACTTATTTTGTGAGGATTAAAATATAGCCGCCATCTGTTACTATTACAATGACTGCTGTCATTTTGACAATGACGGCTGCCACTTGGACAATGCTAGCTGTCATTTTGACAATAACGCTGTCACTTTGACAATGACAACTGTCACTTTGACAATGACAATTGGCACTGACACTTTGACAATTGGTACGACACTCTAAATTCATGAAACAATGATGAAACTTACCATGAAATTTATGATCGGGGAAGAACTGTGAAGGCCACAGCAGATTTTGATATTTTCATAATAGATTAATAAATGTGGATTTAAAAATTAATTTTCAAGATATCAATAATAATACTTTCTTGTCTTGTCTTGGAAAACAGAAAATACTTCTTATTTTTTAATTTCAAGATTATTTCCTGATTCTTGTGTAAACTAGAAATAATTCACATTTTATCGTTCAAAAGATTTATGACTTTTGAGAACGTCTCTTTTCGTCATAAAATAACCAATTGTGGGGTACGTTCAAAACCCTTGAAAGCTGCTACATACGTATTAGACAGTTAGCATTGCTCACTGCAATGACGTATATCGAGTGCTTACTACTTACTAGGGAACGCCCTAACACACCTACTTTTCTTTTCCCCCCTTTACACTTGCAAGACCGGAGATGGTACAGGATCGCAAGACACTCGCCTTAAAGCTCTGATCTCTAGTGTCTCCAAGTCCTTTTTCACCGTGTTATACCACCTCTCCTTTGGCCTTTCCCTTCTTTTCTTTTTCACAACAATTCCGTCTAACATCTTTCTTATTACTCTGTCCTCTGGTAGTCTCAGTACATGCCCTAGCCATCGTAACCTTTGTGCTTTAGCCACTTCCACTATTCCAGGCTCACTATAAAGTTCCATAAGCTCGGTATTAGTTCGTCTTAACCACACATCACCCTCTTTTTTACCACCATAAATCTTTCTCAGAATTTGTCTCTCTCACACTTCTAGTTTATTTTGCATACTCTTGTTTAGCACCCACATTTCACTACCGTGCAGTACCACTGGTCTTATAATGGATTTATACAACCGCTTTTTTGCACTTCTTGACATACTTTTTGATTTAAATAGTTTCCCCATAGCTCCTGTACTTCTGTTTCCTTTCGGTATCTGTGTTATAATATCCCGTTCTCCGCTATTGTTGTTTGTTACCGTAACACCCAAGTAAACAAAGCTTTTAACTTTCTCGAATGCGTGAGTTTTACCCCCTCCAACCTGTATTTTAAGATGATCTTCTTGTGTGTCTTGATGATCCGACTCTATCTCCATGTATTTGGTTTTGTACTCGTTTATTTTTAGTCCCATTGCTTCCGCCATTTGGATTAAACGTTTGAATACCTCCTTTAGTTCTGTCTTTGTTCTGGTTATTAACGTTATGTTGTCTGCAAACGCTAAACATTGGTGTTTTAGTCGACAAATGGTTCCTTTTGTGTAGATTCTGCTTTTCCTTATAACCTAGTCTAGCGCCAAGTTGAAAATTGATGATGGAACAACGATGGAAGAGTTACATGATCTTTTTAACATCGGAGCGACTACAGTATTAGCTGTGAACAATTAAGAAACAAATAAGGGAGGAAACTTCAATCAAGTAAAGAAAGCAAAAAATATCAAAGATCCACTATGGATAAGAAGGCTCAAGAATAAAATCAATAGCTTCAGATCAGATATTTCATGTCTCACTCCGGTCAAAAACAATAATGCCAGCAGAAGAGTTATCAAGACAAGCGGAAAAACTCTGGATAAAAATAGTGATTGAGAGAACAAGACAAATTGAAACAGAAACTAATAACAAATCTCCTTATTCTACACCAGTCATAAGAATTTTTATAGAACTATCGAACAGGAAGAACAAGCAAATAGCAGAAATGACGAAGCATTGAATACAGATGAAGTAAGGAAATATTGGTGTTATATATAGTCAAATAAGGAAGTACATAACAGAAAGGCTAAATAGATTGGAGATGAAAAGAAGAGAACAAAGAGTGTAGAAACGATGCAGTCACACACAATTAGCACAGAAGAAACTACAACAGCCATAAAAGACTGCAGAATTGGAAATCACCAGGAATAGACAACAAAGAAAATCTCTGGTTGAAAAAGTTCACTCCAACACATAGCATGATAGCATTCTCATTCACCAATATGATCGCAAAGCCTGAAGTAACACCATCCTCTTTCACCAAGGGAATAACCTACCTAATTCCTAAAACCACACCAGCAAGCGACAACAAAACAAAATATTCTTGCAGAAGAGCAAAAAGGATACAAAGAACAACTCATAATAGATAAGAATGATTCAACCCTAGTGTGATATGAATAATATTGAAAGTTAGAAGAAAATCAAGGTCTTGTATCACACTGTTCAGAAATTTATTGTTATATTTTGTTGACCGGTTTCGACTACTGAGTAGCCATCTTCAGAACCGGGAGACTATAACAAGAAGATACATGAAAACTTAAAATTCTAATTTGGAGCAAACACAAATTTGTATTTGTGTTTGCCTGATACATGTAATTTGATTACTTGTTTACGTGGTCTCCCTTTGTGGAAATGCATCACTTTTGTTTTATTAGGATTAATAACACTGTGTGACACGATTACAGTACAAGCGTACCGGATAGCTGAAATAAATTCCTATTAGTTACAGATTTCGTACATCTTATAGAAGCTTTCATAAAGTTTATTTCTGCTGTTATAAAAGTGCAAGGTTCTAAGATGAAAAAGATTTAGACAAGAGATGGATTCCAAAATAAGTGATGCGCAAAATAATTTTCCAACCGTACAGTAGTCGGAAAGTCATTATAGAAGAACTGGACTTTCTGTCGTTCTATCAATTTTGTGAAAGCGTATCATAATAGATACTTTGTTGAATGCGCTTGTTGATTACAGTATAAATAGATTCAATGAGTACAATCTGGTGATGAATAGGAGAAGTGAATAATCAGTTTGATATTGATATAAACATAGAGTTCCTTTGACGTTTCGCAATTTCACCTAATATTTTCATATATTTGCTCATATTTGGAAACACGTCTGTTCGCTAGATTAAATATTTTCCATGTGTTAACAGTGTTTGTGATTCTCATTCTTTTTGAATTTTTCAAAAGATTTATTCCAGCACATTTTGTTGGTAATTAAATCGAGGTGAAGCTCTTCCAGTAACCCGTTGTGAATATCTAATAACGCTAACTGCGTTAGCGTACCGACAAGCCATGAAATTACGCACGTGGCGTTCAGAGACGGACTACATACATCCAGTAACATTTAGAGGAATCATTTTTCCTATCATATATCAGTAATGGATTGACAATAGTTCTAATTTTGAATAGAATGGGAGTCAGTAATGATTTTCTCACGTTATCGTATTCAATCACGTTTTTGAGGTCTATATGTAGGGGATACAAATAAAAATTGGGACTACGGTCAGTCTGATTGAAATAGTTGCGTCGAATCACTGTTGATGATTGGAAATGACTGAAACCGTAATTCAAGTGGCAGTGCGACGTTTCGAGGACTTCTCGTTAATTAGTGTTGGTCTTACGTATTAATATCTTCTATGAATTTTCGCCACTCGTTCCGTTTTCATCCTAGCTCGTGTGCTCTTCTGGTTGTTGTTCTCTTTTTAGTTATTTTTTCTTGTATTACATCGTTCCATGTTTTCCGTGATCTGCGGTTTCTTTTTCCTGTTGTTCTTACTTTCCATTTCTTTTATCCTCGAGTCGGATAAGATGTCTATACCATCCCAATTGTTTCTGCTCTCTTCTTCATTACTGACTGTGCTCCCAATTTCTCTCTAATCTTTTCATTTCTAATTTTGTCTTGTTTTGTTACCCCATCTATAGCTCTAAGACATTTAATTTCTACAGCTGTGCTTTTTTAAGAACCTAAGTTTCTGAACAGTACAGCAGCATTGGTAGTATTATTGTTTTTTGGATGGTCAGCTTTGTTCTTTTGTTCACTGTTTTGTGCTTCAATAGTGCCTTGCAGATTTAATGATAAGTTCCTACTGTTGTCCGTATTCTGCTATTGATTTCCTCTTTGTACCCTCCTTTATTTTTGATTATGCTTCCTAGATCTCTAAAGTTGTGGACTTGTATATTTTTATTATCTATTTGTATTATCAATTGTTTTCCTTCTTTGGCTATTATTATTACCTTTGTTTCGTTGGCATTTATTTTTAATTAGCTCTGAGTAGTACCTCGTTCCATGTCTTCAAGTTCTCTTCCTCTGTATTCGCAAAGATTACCATGTCGTCTGCAAAAATGCACTTTGCTATTTTTATTTATTTCAAATTTGAATAACCTGTGGCAGTTTTCATTGTTCTTTTGTCTGCTTCAATGGTTATTTTATCTATGTATAGTATAAACAATGATGGACTTACTGTTCCTCCTTATCTTAATCGTCCACCTGCTTTGAATACTTCTGAAATAAGTTAGCGGTTCGTACATAGTTCAAGTTATCTTTATATATATTTTGAATTCTTTCGAGAAGCTTCTGTCCCATATTTCTCCTTTTAAATATTTTCTGCAACAGTTTTCTATTAGCTCTATCGGAAGCTTTTTCAAGGTCTATGAGGCATGCTAAGATTTCTTTATTATGTGTTATTGTTTTTCTCGTTATCTATCGAATTGTGAATAAATGATCTTGGATGCTGTGGCCTTTTCTAAATCCGCTTAGAGTATCTCCAATTTTGTCTTCTACTAACTTTCTTACTTTACTTTCAAGTATCGTTTCGTACACTTTTATTGCTGTGCGTAGCAATGAGATCCTTCGATAATTGCAACAGTTCTGGCTGTCCTCTTTTTTGTATATTGGCAGTATGATTGTTTTTCTCTAGATCTGTGGGTATCTGCTCTTCATCCCAAATTTTGTTTACTATTGGGTGCAGTATTTTTGTTTCTTCCTCTCCCATGTATTTGAGCTGCTCTTGTTTTATCTCATCATATCCAGCTGCTTTTACCATCTTAGACTCTTCTTATGCTATTGTAACTTTTCGATGCTGATTTCTGTATTTGTAATTTCTGGATTTTGCTCTGATACGTTATTGTACGCGTTGCTCATGGTTGGTTCTTACGGTTCCAGTAATTCTTCAGAATGTTCTCTTCATCATTTTAGTATGTCTGTATGCTTTCTTAGTACTGTCTTATTTTTGTCTTTCAATTTCTACCTACTTGTTTTAATGGGCTGCTCTTTTTCTTTTCTCAAATTTTTCGCTACTTCATAAAAGAGTTTTTCATCTTCTTTGTTGGTATTATTCATAACTTTTCCAAAATTCTCATATTCCTGTTGTTTGGCATTTTGTATTAATCCTCTTGTTCTCTCCCTTTGCTCTTTGAATTTCCCATAATTTCCTTGAGTTTCATAACAGGGGTCTATTTTCCATTTTATTTCTTCATTTTGATTCCTTCTTCTATTTTTTGGCTCCCCCAGTTGATTTATTTGCTGTTTTGGCTGTTTTTGTAGGTACCACAACTGTCTTTTGCTGCTTTGCTCAATATATTCTTAAGAGTTTCTAATATGGTTTCTACATCCCAGTTTCTATATTCTCCTTGTGTCAATCAATATTGACTGTCATCGTCCTTTCAGAGTGAGATTCCCAGCTTTCCATTTTTTCTTTTGGTTTTGTTCTTATTATGCATCTTACTTGACCTTTTGCATTTTCTGTAACTTGTACTGTATAACATTAAATGTTCTGCTATCCTTTGCATGTCTGTATTTTTTTTTGTCTCTGTTATTCCTAGTATGTTGATGTTGGCATTTTCAAATTCATCTTTTAAATCCTTTTCTTTTCCTTTTATGCTTTTTATATTCCATGTACCTATACCCTTCTTCTTATTATTATTCATGTTCTTAGTAGTATCCTTATTCGTGATATTTCTATTTGCATGAGTGTGACATTTTATTCCAGCTGTAATACATTATGCGACTCTTTAAAGCAGAACGCAGTATTAAACGCTTTATTAGAATCGTGGAAAACATATTCTTTCTACAAACGTAAAAAAAATGATGACATTTGTACATCAATATTGGTATGCGAAATGTCGCATTGGAGTTGTTTATCTTGACAACGTGCACAAAGTATTTTGCGCACTAGAGCGAAAAATATTCTGTGCACGACGAAAATGATCACATTTTTAAAATAAATTGGAATAGATGAAACAAATCGCTTTATTTAAATATTATGAAAGCACATTAACTATTATCATTAGTGCTATACATATTAAAATTAATAGTGCAACCGCTACATGTCCCTATATGTATTCCACCTGTAGAAACATCCAAACATTCTTTGACAATCTTATTCTCACATATTTCATTTTTCATGATCTTGGCTATAGTACATTGTGCTGGTGGGGCATTAGTACTAGTGGAAATATGTGAAGATGAATTTTCAGTTTCACAGCCCGAAATTTTTTTTGATATTTTTATTTTACTTTCTATGGAATCTTCAATATACCCTTTGACAACATTGGAGGATTTCCATTCTCCATGGCGCTTCAGACAGCTTATGTCTGCTCCTGCATCTGCGAGGAGTGTCGCAGATGTTCTCCTGAAACAGTGGCCGGTGTAGGCTTTGGCATTTGGTAGTTGGAGGTATCTTGCGATCATTGACGGAACTGAACCAATGGTGTTAACTCCAACTATTTGGTTGTAACATCTACCTTTTTGGTATTTTAGGAATAAACGTTTATTTGTAGTATGGATAGGACGAAGAGTCAGATACTTCCGATATAATTTGATGTGATTGAGATCTATCACTGTGAATGTTCGTGAAATATTTGTCTTGGTATAGGGTATTTTGACTATTAATACGCGACCGGCATCCTCTACATCATCAATTGTCATCTTCATAAGTTCATGCCGACGACACGCCCCGAAATGCCCATAATCAGCAAAACCTTAAAAAATCTTATGATTTCAATGTTAATTACAGAAAAATCGAAAAAATTTCCTTCATCAATAAGTAGTCATCATTATTTGCTTCTGATATGAACTGAATTACTTGTTCAACCGTTGAAACTTTTGACTTCTTTTCCTGATATCCTACAGATTTTTTTCTTTAAATACGGCACTAATTTCGAAAATTTTGTCACACTGATGTTTTCTCTAATGTCCAGAGTAGATTTCAACATAGAGTATAGTGACCACAGTGTAGAAGACTTGACTGATTTGGATTTATCCTCAAAATAAGCGAGAAGAACGTTTTCATTTACTCTTGATACATTTTTGAGCGAACACCAATCCTTAAATTGTTTGTATGCATTTTCATATTGTATTCTTGATTTTTCGGATAATAGGTCAGCAATTGCATTATTTGCTACTTCGATAATATCTTCTGCCATTTCCAACATTTACATCGATTGAAAATAGGTTTTCTAAAAGTGACGCTGACCAAATTTGTTTAGAAAAATTCAACTGACATATGCGAGCATTTGTTAAATTTTGTTTGCGTAGTTATAGAACAAGAGACTAGATTGCAATAGAATAAATCTTAATTTTTGTATTTTACTATGATTTTAATGATTTTTTTTCCACCATTTTTTGACGTCTGTAGAAAAAATGTTGTATGTAACACGCGCGCGAAAATTCGAATGATTTGTGTCTCGGCTAGCGCCTCGACAAAAAACTTTCATTCTCAAGCATCAAAGTATAATTTTGTGCACTAGATACATAAATAACTATTAACGTTGTGAAATTATATGTAATTATCAGGGCAAGCTATCAATGGAACTTCCAATCTCTCACTTTAATGAATTTCACTGTGATTTGCCTGATGAAACTGATATATATCGCTAATTTCCAATAAATACAAGTGAGAAAGTATTTACTGCTATTCTGGCTCTCTGAATAATTTCATAGTTGTTTTTGCTTCTCAGAGTTTGACGCAAATAAGCACGCGATCGAGAACCTTTAATAGAGCGTAGCAGCTTTGAACTTAGATATTTTCAACTTCGTCAAAGATTTCTTCTGTTCGATGAAACTGCCAACAAGTCTTCATACTGCTTTCCTCTAGATATTCTATTGTTAATCATTTTGTTCGCTGGATTATTTTTGTGATTTTCCTTGAATTAAAACATCGTTCGACTCTGTGCTAGAAGCCATGTACGCTTTGCACCAATGTGACTCTTTAGCGCGTGACAAATTGCACTATCGGGAAAATAATTTATCTTTGTGTTTTCCACTCGGCTTTGCCTCCTTCGCCATCTTTTATTCAACCAATTGAGTATATTGATTTAAGAGCTAATTTTGAGCATCACTTTTTTTCATTGGATTTTTGTTTGCTGTACACACAAAAGGATGTGAAACATCAAGTGTTTGGTTCCTTTTTGTTTTAAAACTGAATGATTTTCTCTCCAGATAGTAATAGAAACATATTATGTATATCTTTCACGGTCTGCAACCCTTACCTGTTCTTCAACAAGATCTTCTCATATGAAGTTTATCATAGCGACCACTGGAAGTGGTTCAAGTTGATTTAATTGAGGAACTAGACTAAGACCCTTCGAGCGTATGATGTTGGAATATTGTGCACCTCACATCATAGTTGCAATCATAGTTGCAATTGTCTGTACTGAAAGTGCACTTTTTTTGGATTTTTTGCAAAAATCCAAAATGGTTAGTCGTAGGATGCTCAGTATTTGAAGTTGCCAATTGATTGAACCGAAAGTGCACTTTATATACAGTCTTCTTGAGTTTTTCATATTAATTCAAAGCAATCAGCCATAGAATATTGAAATTTTGTATCAATCACTTTTATAACATGTAGTTGTACACTTCGCATTATGATTGCGATCAGATGAACTAGAATCACGATGCATGGGTCAACATTAAAAAAAAAATCTTATTGAATGTGAAAAAAATATATAAAATTCTAGGTTTGAATATAGTGAATGAAGTACAATGTCATTTTTGTTAAAATCATATAACAAATTTTATCTGTGAGATGAATTTTGTATTACACCCATATTTCCTCCGGAACAAAACACGATTTCATAAACAAACACATTTAACATTTGTTCATGACACAATAAGCTTTAGAATGACAGTGACATCTCGTCGCTTTTACTGTGTTATCACCACCAGCGTCAAATTCCCCACATGTTTTTCACCCTTCCAGACACTCATGAAATAGCTTCACATGGAGAATGTCACGCTCTCACAATACGTTAAACAACGTATGAAGGATATTTTCTGTTAAATTTCATCGTGTATGCAGAATGGCACAATTGAAATAAACATGAAAAGTGGCTGCAATTGTTCATTTCTTGCAGAATCTTCCGGAAGGATTCAAAGTTCAAAGTAGGAGATTTATCAACTTGATACGTGGGAATGGTAGTTTGAATTTTGATGGCGATCACTGGAGAGTACATACAACAGAAAAGGATGTCAAATTTTGCCTGCATAATGTCTGTTAATCATTGGACTAAAACATATAGTATCACACTACGCAAATTCAATTATTATTGATACTAATGGCTTTCTGGTGGTCGAATATTGAGTAAGTGAGTTTTTAGGTTGAATAAGACATAAAATTGTAAAATATTCTTCAACTTAAATAATTTTGGGTGCTCCACAAGTCCTAGGCTGGAATTGTGATAGGTGAATCTTCTAAAATATTCATCTAGTCTATTAATCAAAGTCTTGGGGAATATTGTGCACTTTAAACAGCATATCGAATTTTATTGGTTATAACTATTTTGACAATATATTCTTGATATGTATTCAATGAAATTGGAAAAAAATTCAAACCAATCAGTGTCATGAATGTTCGTAAAACAATACACCATTGTAATCTTCAAAAAATAGTCATGTGAATCCACTCTATGAATAAACCAGGATTAAAATGCTTGTTAATCCTTAGAATAATCGAATGAAAAAATGTTTGCAATTCTTCAGGATCAGCAGCAATGTGAGCGGATTGGTGATAAAATAATACCAATGCGTTCAAATTCAGTACACCAAAATGGAATGAGAAGTGGCGAGACAGGGATTGACAGAAGAGGACAGTTTTTATTTATTTGTGGAATGTGCTGTCAACAGCAAATGGTGATGTACGTACTCGGGAATTTAAATCTAGAGCTGTAAACAGAGATAATGTGATGCTCTGTGTTTGCTGACGAATATAAATCCTACCTCGTCTATTGACAATACATTACCCGAAATAAAATTCATTCCAATATCAGAGATTCCACCTTGGATGAGTGATGGAACAGAAATCTTATCGGCCAACATGAATTCAATAAAAGCAAAACCAACCAAAGTATCGGTAAGAAAAAATTCCATAATATCCAACAACTGGAATAGCACAATTATTTATACTGACGCCTCAAAGATCGAAGGAAAGGCGAGCGCAGCAATAACATTTTGAGATAATATTTATGAATATCAACTGTCAGAACACATAAGTATATTTCGGCAGAGATCTTCAGCATACTCAAGGCTTCAAGTTATTTATCATGCCACATCTTGAAATCGTACTCAAGTAATATTCACACACTCCAAGTCCCCTGTAATCAATAACAAATTTTATACCAAGCACTGTCTTATTATTTAAGAGATCCTGCACCTAACTTATCAAAATGATATCTTAATGATATTTATCTGAATACCCTCTTACAAATAGGCATTGACGGGAATTAGACAGCAGAAGCCACTTAATACGGAAAACCCACACAACCAAACATAGCAAATGACATCAAATCGACAATGGGAATAAAACTTTTAGAGCACTGGTAAAACAGATGAAAAATTAGGAGGAATGCCAGGAAGAATAGAAAAGTGGAGTTCAACATCACAACAGAGGCAAGAATAAATACAACCCAAAGGAATAAAAAAAGATGAAGCCATTTATTCAACAGAATAATTCCTATGAAACTGCTACGTGCCAAATTGGCTATTGTGTTTTTTTTTTTTGTTTTTGTTCGGGTTTGCCTTCATGAGTTAATTGGGCTTAATTCGAGTTACTCTAATCTCATTTTATTACTCACTATTTCCCATAGATGATTCAGGATCAGTTTTCATAGTTTTTTTTTTTTTATTCAAAACATGTTTTATTGTCTATTTTTATTGTTTAATTTTAGTTCAGGCATACTTAGTTGTCAGTTGTCGCTACGGTGTTAGCGATAGGCTTTATTTATTTTAAATGTTAGTTGTTTGGGCTACCATTAAATTTATTTTATTGGTACTCAATTGAAAACGCTTTTTTGTCAATTGGAAGAAAAACATGACTTGAGTTGAGGCAAGTCCGTCAAGACAAGGGGTCAAAAAATGGGAAAAATTTTCCGTGACAGAGATTTTATTTTATTAACTTGGTGATAGTCAGAGCCACTCTGCAGGATTATAATGAATCTGCGTTGTGCTACGATCCAATAAGTGTTTTGAGCGTGGTTTCAAACAAAGTACGTCGATCGAGCAGCCCACATTGAGGACTATAAGAGAGCTTTCCGCCAACTCGTGTTTCCAAAATCGTCCAAATATCTGAGGCGACTCTTCAACCTCGCATAGATCATCCAATCACGTAAGTGTTGTATCCTGCCGTCCTGAAGACCATCTACTGGATCCCAGCTTTGACGCCTTTTCCATGATCATCCTTTGCCTGACGCCTCCACCAGGTCAGCTGACGTCATCACCACAGTTCTGGTGGCTCAGTGGTCCAGTTAAGTGAACGGTTATGCTTCATTTGTTTCAACTACATTTTGTGAGTACTTAGGACTTTGGCACAGGCGTAGAGGTGTCACATTATTGGTTTGATTCTGTCCTGAGTGCGTGCTGCCGTACAAGACGCTTGGTATCTTCTTATATGATTGTACAAATAGTGAAAGCTTCACACTTCCCCTTTTTTAGTTAACCTTTTTTGCAATAGTAAAGTCACAGACCCCGTTTGAGGTAATATTTGTATGGAAAGTGTTGTACTGTCAAGTGCAAAAGGTGATTGTGCAGTCACATTGTCTCGTATTGCATCGTTCAACCCAACACCTTGTTTTCCAGGCACATTTGTGGTTGTGTGTTCTGGGACGACCTCACAACTTCGTGGCGACCTGGGTAATGTTCGAACTTGATTCACCAGTCTCAATCTCAAAACACTTACGGCTACCATGAGCAAGAGTCGCGATTACGTAGTTAAATCTTTTGTGTTCTATTTGAGTAGGGTGGAATCGCCCAAGTTTTCACGTAACAAATTGTAACATTTGTAACACAACAATCACCGTGAAACACATCACCATTGAATGCCTGAAATTTAATACACTAAGAACAATACAAATTCCATCATCACTGAAAGAAGCACTAAACAGCAATATCAGTATGGACAGCATAAACTTCATCAAGGATATTGAAATAGCAGATAAAATATTAATAATATGTAAGGCCACCGGACTAAAAAATGCTAACATAGGAAGGGAAAGCACGTTCATTTTGAAATAATACGGAATCTCAGCGGGTTTCTTTGACCTTTCTTTACTGAAAATGAGTCTTGGATTTATATCACTACACGTCTGACATGAAGCAGCAGTCCAAACAATGGATTAGAGTAGGGAAAGTGTGTATAAAGAAGCCAAAGCAGTTCCATCTGCCGGAAAAGTCATTGCAACGGCCTTCTGAGACTCTCATGATGAAGTCCTTATGAATTATTTATGAAAAGAAAGAACTATCATTGAGGCCTACTGCTGGTCATAGATGAATTGAATGATGCAATCAAAGTAAAATGTCTTTATATAGCAAAATAAGTAGAGTAAGATCTCATACCCGGCAGACGTAACTTAATTAATTAATTAGCATACATTCTACATGAACTGTATGAGCCAATGTAACTCAATCCATACTGTTTTAGAAACAATCATCAAAATTGTCTAAGAAAATCCACAAAACAGAGACTACTCCTCGTATCACGGCTCTCCTTATACTGAGGTAATTTGTAATAGATACCAAGGTAAGCTGTGACACCTATGTATTTAGACTATTTGTTGAATAAAAAATATTATCATATCGGCATTGAAGGCACTGAGCCCACTTATCATTTGATTTGCTATTGGCAAAAGGCTCAAGGCAACACAAGCAAAAACAATTATTTTCTGCATTTTCTTCGTCTTCATCCTCTTCATCATCAACTTTACTTTTCTTATTGGTCTTCTTCTTTATTTTTCCATGCTTCTTCTTCCCTCACTTAGAGCACGCTTTTCACATTCTTTATCTTTCTACTGGTCTCTATGGCAGCAATTCCATTCTTGGTAGGAGTGTCACTGAGCACATCAGATTTGTTTTGGCGTCTATTCGGTTGCTTCTTTTTCTTGACAACGGCCTAAGTGATTCTGGCGACATCACATTAGAAGTAGTGGCAAGAGGACTACTGGCTGTAGACATGGGGGCAATGGGTTCTTTGGCACAGATTAACTGCTGGAAGATGTCATATTCTGATCTGTAGACATACTTGGAGTGAGATTTTTTGTTTGTATATTAGATTTTCTGAAAGCAATGTCACCGTTTTCAACAATATCGATAGTTTAATTTGGTTTTAGGATTCGTTCTTCTGGGATTTCCTCAATCTCTGGATTGGGGAGAATACGATCAGTGACTTTATTAGACAAAATAGTGACTTCTTCAAAGGCCAGTTCATGGGCTTCGGCACTAGCCAAGTCCCTATAAGTCTTTTGTTTATATTTATTTGCCATTCTGAGGCAAAGAAATAGCAATTTAGCATACAACATCATACTATCTTGCCAGAAAATGAACAAAAATAGAAGACTGGTGACAAGCTGTCAAATTTATCTAGTTGCAAAAAAATGTGAACCGGTCAAAATAATAATTGATAATTCCGAAACAAGATGTCAACACAAAAAAACAATATCATGCTATGAAAATTGAAAAACCAATGTAAACATAATACGTAACGATATATAAGCAATCGAAATTTTGCTGGAAAACTTACTTTTAGCAAATTTTTGTATGCAGATGTCGGACACTCATAACCGTTCAATGTGCACCGTTGACTCGTGTTGCGTTAAATAGCACCCTAGTTACCGAAAAGTCGACTATGTCACAGTTGTTCTAGGCCTTCCCTATATACTTTGATCATACGCATACTTGCTAGTTTGTGCCGACGGCCTATTTACAGATACCAGGTGCTAGAGATACGCTGGAACATTACTCACTTTTCTTGCAGTCTAAGTGCTGATTTTTATGTATTTCCTAAAGAATATTGTTCCAAATTGAAAATCAACACTGCTAGACACTTTCCATCGGTGGTAATTTCTGCTAGACACTCGCAAAATATAATGTAATCTTACTTATGATCTAAATCCTAATTATTATATATGATATTCAGGGAACAATTTCAATACATTTGATAAACTGCCAGACCAATCGTAGGGGCTGAACATCTCCCAGACACAATGAAAATATCGCTGTGAATATGAGCGCGAGATTATGATTTGTACGCTTGATAGTAGGCGAAGTATCTAAGAACATGCATCTCTTTCTTAATTTACTAATATCACAACGGAAAAAGATAAATAAAAGCTCCAATTTGCAAGAAATAATCAAAACTGCATCTTTTGTAAATACAGTCTACAAAACTACAAGTTTGTGGAATGAATTATTGATCAGTACGTTCTCCTGAGAAAACTACAGGACTTTTCAATGAAAAACACAACATGTCGTGAGTTTTAATGAGCAGTTTCCGCTGCTCTGGACTACAGAAAAAATTATTCTGTTCTAAAACAGAAACAAAAATTACATCTATATGATGGACATCCTTAGTGACAAGAAATTTATGATTTCATTTATGGCTTGCCAGAATAATATCCCACCTATTATATCACTTCAGAGACTGTACTCTGAATATAACAGAATCAATAGTATTTCTTGGTAATTTCTGCTTTTCTTCGTATCACACTTCACAAAAAGCTCAATGAGAAAATGCTCAAAAAGCTTATTTAAAAGCTTTGAACATACGACGTAGTATTAATATTCCGTTGGCGCAAATATTTGTTTGTATGGAATTTACAGCTTAGGACAACGAGTTGGGAGATTGAAATTAATGTAAATAATATCCTTGCTTCAACATTATTTTTGTTTCAAGCCATGTTTTACTTACTGTAATCAATTTCAAGCAGAATGTTTTCCTCTGTGCAAACTGTAATGAGATGTCTATCGACAGAATGACGAACGTTTGTTGAATGAATAAATAATAGGGTATATTCATGAATTTATTTTATATTCTCAATTCACTGATTGCATTGTTATGACAGTAAGAAATATAAATCATATTTAAAGGTGCTGTAATCAAATTAAAAAAAATATTTAAAATTGAGAATAATTTAGAGCTGTTTAAACGCCGCCATTTCCGCGCGCTCTATTGATGGCGTCAAATACTACGTCCAGTAACATCACAGATTATTGTTTACTACAGGTGTTTTCATTCTCAGCTCATTTCAGTATTAAAAAAGCTCAAAAGTCAGTTTATAAGTATTGCATTGTGTCAGAATGCAAAATTCTATCAGAGATGTACCTGATAGAGTCTCTATTTCAATCCAGACAGGTTTTATAATACGTGAAAAATGATGTAAGGTTATCAGAAGAGGTGAAGTATCATAATAAACTTGACAGATCATAAATATGTGATAAGTTTGAGCAATAAAATACAGTGTATGTATGCGGCTTCGTTTACCACTTGCTTGTCTTAAAATAAACAAACATTATAGATTATTTTTTCTGCTCATCCTATTTCGGATTGTATTTATTAAAATAGCGTACATAATGTGTTATTATTGACTTTTCCATTCGTAGTATTTATAACAAGGTTAACAATGCTAAATCGCCATAGAAACAGTGCATATCAGTGGGTATTTGGACGTGTAGAAATACCATCGGGTATTACACTAGTGGTCAGAGTGAGTATTTTACTCAAAGATGTGGATACTTCTAATTTGTGCTTTCTTCGTATTTAATGGAATATTTTTCTGAATATCTTCATCAATTTTATCTTCTGATCTATCACCAAAGCTTTCTGAACTAGATTCCATATCAAGACGCAATATGTTTCTCTATTATTCGTCAAAGAAAATGCAAGAAATTCTAATTTTTCAGTTTGACAGAAGTTTGTTTACTCGTTCCTATGAAAGTTACGTGAGTTGTTACTAGATTCATAGAAAACTAATTTGAAAGAATGGTTTGACTCCTGAAACAGTCTTCCATATACCATTTGTAGTTAAAGTATTATAGACTATTTTTGTGGTGCAATCACTCATGTTTATTGTGCTTGCGTTTGAATACCACGAGTGTGCAGCACGAGTGGTATTCACAAAATTCGTGATAGCACCACAAAAATAATCGATAATACTTCAACTACTTATGGTATAATAAATGAATAATTACTTTGCAGTGTTCACTTTTTTTACTTCAGCGGACATAAAATTTGGATTTGAAAGAAAATAAGACGACATCATGAATGGATCTATTCTTGGCAGATTATCCGATTGTGCTTTTACAAGATCACTTTGTCTTAAATGATTTATAATCTCACCAGGATGCTAAAATTACACTTAAAAAATAAATGAATTTACAACACACACGTTATCACTATAATGTAAGCAGTGCGCACTTGTTGGCATAGTAAGTATTTGACGTCACGTTTCGTTTCAACCAATGGTGTGGCGTTTCAGAACTTTGAATTTCCCTCGCTTACTTTGCTCTTTTATTTATTAATTTCAAGCAATTAAAAAGATATTAATTACTAAAATGATGGTTTAGTACAAATGTCCGGCCACAAAAATTTGGGAAAAAATTATTTGAACCAAATTCAAATATCATGCATATTCCCAATTACCATTACCTATATTCTAAATGGGACTCAAGTGATAAAAGGACTGTCCGAGATTATATACAACCTGCAACTTTCTTGAAGTTTCATTTGTTCAATGATAATGAATAAGATGATGATAGGTAAGAAGGTAAATTTTTTCATGAGCATCATGCTGCAGAAAGGTTTAAAATTAATTTATGAGGCTCAATTTACGAATTTGATGGAAATCGTGATAAAAGGCTAATTGGAATTAAATTAATCCTACTGTACATTTGTTCTACTTTTGTTCTCACACGTTTTATGGTATCTCGTGGGAATGTCTCACAATAACATTTTTATGTTCAGGGTTTGCAGGTTTGATTCAAGTTGTTCGTTGGTTTGTTCGTATTGCTCATAAAACTGTCTGGAACTTTCCTGCTTTATCTGTCCCAATGAAAGTTTTTGCTTCTGTATTATTGTGGTGCTAAATGAACAAAGGAAATGAAAACTGAGAGGTGGAGCACTTTTATTTGACTGCTAAGGTTTCTCTCAATTACATGATGAGCCTTTAGTATTTGAGTGACAGGTTAGAACGTTTGATCCCTCAAATTCATAAGAAAAAACTCTTGCTCCTATTATTATTCTCATTTTAATAAAAAAAAAATGCATAGAGATAATAAAAATTATAAATATTTGGTTCATATTGACACCCTGGCAGACAAAATTGACGACCTACGGAACATGACAGATGATTTCCTGCAAATTGTATACGTTAATACTGTTCATCATCCATTCCAGTCAGTTCTTGTTCTTTTCAGTTTGTGAATTAAGTAACTGACTTGATATTCGTATAATAATTGCTTTCAAGTCGAATGACTGTATCTTTAGAATAATAGCCCATATATTAAACTATCATTTATTTATTACACTACTCATTCAATTTATATGATTCAATAACATTTATATTATGATCGTCTTCTTTATTTAGCACTATATATCACCCTTGATCCATAATATAAAGTGAGTATCAATTTCCCATCTCTATATTTACACATCAGTACTTAGGAGAATATAAAATCTAGATCTCTGTGATATCACAGAAAAAATCGTTTTATTATTCAGTAAAACGAAGAGGAAATGAAACTAGAACACTCTTCAATTCCTTCCTCACATTCGCGACCCTCGTTTCAAATTCAATCAGTTCTACAGGAAACATTGCAACATGTTCTTTCATGTTTTATGAGTTAGTACGCAGGCGTACTATTTCCAACTTCAAGGATCAACTGAATAGATAATGAATGACTGGACACTCGAACTTTTGAATTCAACTTACTTCTTTAAGAATGGAATCGTGGAAAGTTCAAGAAAAGAGTAATTGATTGGGAGTCTCTTATGTCAAGCTTAATTTTGTTCGTTAATAATTGAAAATCAAAATAACTAATTTGGTACAGTTCAAGAAGTTAGTTGACCATTTATTATCCTCTTTCGAGTTAGTAGAACTTGAAGGAAGACCAAGTTCCATTGGGCTATACATGAGAGTACCGGCAAGACTTCCATACAGAATTTCGGTGCTATTTCATAATATAATTATTACAGACTAATGGATAGGATGATAAATGCTTTCAGATAGTACAAATTTTTCAAATGAGGTCGAAATATCAACAGTATTTTAGGAAAAATTGCTAATTTTAATCCTTATATAATTGACTTCATACTAGGCTCGCTTGTTCAAAAAGTCGTATATTATGTATTTGTTACATAAATACTTCTACTTCTTCTGAAGCTACACTCGCTGGAATACCAAATCTTCAAGCAAACTAAATTAGCACAAACTTCTTAAACTCCAATATCAGAGTGTCATTTTTTTTTTGAGAATTGTGTGACATAAAAATACTCAGCCATTATATGATAATGGTACTCTTGAAGTGTGACCATAGACATCATCGCACAGCGTGAATAATTAATGGAGAGCGTGAGCAGCATGCTAATATTCTTGCTGCAAACTGCTTTCACACTGATAAGAAAACTTTTAGCAAAGATGAATAACGCTGTGATAATTAATTTTTAACGTTGCATAATAAAGTTTTTCTGTGGAAATTAAATATTTGCAGTGAATGTTTATAACAGTGCTATTTGGGAAGCGTTCATGGAAATCAATTTAAAGATAATAATGTTTTATGAATCAGAAACTTGCACCAATTCTTGTTGTAGTCAAATCTTGAACCAAAAATATACTTAAACACTATTTTCTCCAACTATTTTGGAAGTTTCTCGTTCGGAATTGATTTTAAATAAGCACAAATTGTGACATCTATCTGATCCTTCAAGTTCAAAGTTGACAGATGGTTCCATGAATTTGAATATTTATATTGTAAGAGTGTAACCTGGAAGACTGGCAGAGATCTAGGAGGTCAGCTTTAGTTGTTTGTGATGAAAACATTTCTGCTGCAGAAAAACTGCTGGAGGAATTGAATTGCTCATTTTGATCATCAGCCTTAGTCAATTGGGACGGTATAATGATTAATTTTGATTGGAAATAGATAATTATATCACAATTCATAAATATAAACATGATAGATTGGTTTTGAAGAGTCAATTTAATAATTTAGGCATTTTCTCTTTGTCGATATCCACGGCCAACAAGTAAAAACAGTATTGATCTGTTTGAAAGTAGGTGATACTCGTCACAATACAAGAGAACGAAAGGTCTCTGAGGAAATCGCAGATTGGTATTAGAAACAACAAGTTCATGAATAACAAAGTCAAACCTACATTGTTCTCTGTTGAAGATTTATTTTCCAAATTTTGATAACCTTGAGTTACCGATCTTGGTGCAGGTTTGGAATCGATGAACGATGAATATGAAGAATTCATTAAAGTTCCGAGCACAAAGCTCACACCTTTCTTGTCGGATTGCTGTATAACTCCGGACTCTTTGTGAATTTTGAGTTTGCACTATTGTGCTGCACTCTTAGCGTTATTTTAACAGTCCGCGTTCAGAATCTGTCGCGGGCTTTAGTGATAATAATAATAATATCCGTTTATTATTCAACAGGATAGTGCTATCCCTATTACAGAATAATATTACATAAAAAATTGTGATAAATAGTGAGATAGGAGAAACAAAAAAAAATATAATAAATAAATTTAGCTCAAACCTAGCATAATTGAAATTAAACAAAGAACTACATACTATCAAAAGTTACAAAATTGTATTTAACTCATTTCTTAATTTTTTAATACTAAAAGAGAAATCTAGAGTGGATGCTACAGTATTGATATTACGGCACATCATATTGATTGGCAAATTTGAGTGATTATTTCACTCATGTCAATTATATTGAAAAATTTTGCATAGTTACAATGACGATTATAGTAATAAACTCCTTGCCAACGGGAATTTACCGCGATAAATTCCCGTTACCTCGATAAATTCCCGTTGGCAAGCGATTCATCGCGATAAATTGCCTTTGTCATGGAGAAACAATACACAGTTCTAATATAAACAAACAATCAGTTCTCGGAAATGTCAAAATTTGATCGTTTTGGAAATGCATTTTTCGCCGAAAGTAATGAAATTGAAAACAAAAAGTCTAAAAATACAAGAGTATATGGAGACAATTTAGTGCATTTTTCAATAAAAAATGTAAGTAGCTGCAACTTACATTATTTAATAGGTACTTATATAGACATTTACAAAGAAGAAAGATAAGCGATGGAAAATAGGAACTTGGAACGTAAGAGGACTAAATGGTAAAGAAAACGAGCTAATAATAACATCTTGAAGAGGCAAAAATAGGAATCCTAGCTATCACAGAAACAGAACTTAAAGGAAAAGGATTAAAGTTATTTGATAATAGTTACTGGCTAATTTATGGAGGGGTGGAAGAAAATGATAGAGCGCGTGCAGGAGTAGCATGTCTTATTAAAATAAAAGAGTCAATAAAAATTAAAAACTGGGAAGGAATAAGCGGAAGAATACTTATAATTGAATTAATAAGACAACAAAAAAATATAACATTCATAGTAATATATGGACCAGATGAAAACGATAAGAAAGTGGAAAAAGATAAATTTTGGAACGATTTGCAAGAATCGATTGAAAAAAGTAAAGGAAGATTGATTCTAGCCGGAGATTCCAATAGTAGAGTAGGAAATGAGACAGAAAAATGGGAGGGAGTTATAGGTCCAAATGGGGAAGAGAAAATAAATACAAATGATAGGAAGTTACTAGAAATATGCATGGACAACAATCTAATAATTACTAATACCCACTTCAAGCACAAAGGCATACATAAATATACAAGGGTAATGGAAAGCTGAAGAGAAAAATCGATAATTGATTATATAATCGTAGAAAAAGATAACAGGACAGAGATTTGTGATACCAGAGTAAAAAGAGGTTACGAAATAGCGACCATTTTCTAGTGGAGACTGCGATCAAGGAAAAAAGCGAATTAAGGAAAACAGAAGGAAAAAAGCTTGGATGTAATAATAATGAGAAAATTAAAGTATATAAATTAAGGAACAGTAAAGCTATAAAAGAGTACCAAAATCTAGTAACAGAAGAAATAAATAAAAATTCAGCAAGTCCTGACATGAATATCAATGATAGATGGAAAAGTCTTAAGAACACTTTACTAACAGCGGCTAAAAAAATATGTGGAACCAATAGAGCAAATCAAAGTATGAAGAGGACTAGTTGGTGGAATAGTAAAGTAATACAAGCGATAAAAGAAAAGAAGCACGCATGGAAAAAATATTTACAGAACAAGAACGAAAATAACTACTAGATCCACAGAGAATTTAGAGATAAAGCCAAAATAGTAGCCTTGGAGGCAAAACAAAAAACATGCGAAGAGTTTGGCAGGAAATTAGAAATAAATACGCCACAGAGAATAAAAAAATGTTCTACAGAGTAATAAGAAATTTCAAAAAGAAGTCAGTATATAAATTACAACAAATTAAAACAAAATAGGGAAACATAATAATGGAGGATGAGGAAATTATTAAACGATGGAAAGAATACTTCGAAGAACTACTATGTGGAAGTAGCAATATTGACGATAATAAAGATACGCAAGTAACAACTAATCCAAGAAATATTATTACCGAAGATTTCGTAACGATAAATGAACTAGAAAATGCAATTATGAGAATCAAAATAGCAGAAGCGCCTGGTTCAGACGAAATAAGTCCCGAACTAATAAAATACATGGGAGAAACAGGAAAAATAGAGCTGCTAAAAATACTTGATGAATGTCATAAACAGAAGGATATACCTGAAGAGTGGAGAATAGGAACGATTGCGCCAATATATAAAAGTGGAGACACGAAAGATTGCTCAGACTATCGAGGTATTACCCTTTTATGTGTAGCTTTTAAAATCTATTAGAGCATCCTGGAAAAAAGATACGAGTCCAAATAAAAGAGCGCCTGTCAAGTGTTCAAAGCGGACTCAGACCTAACCATAGTGTATAGGACCATTCATTCACAGTACAGCAAATAGTAGAAAAAAAGCTCATTAAAACAAAGATGTGTATGTTTGCTTCATAGCCATGAAGAAAGCTTTTGACATGGTAAACAGGAATAAAATATGGGAAAGCCTGAGAGTACTGCAAGTCGAGGAAAAATTGATAGAGGCTGTACAAAGTATTTAAAAACAAACAAATATCAATGTCAGAGCGTGTAACAGAATGTCCGAAAATTTTACCACATCAGGGATACGACAAGGAAGCGCTCTAAGCCCACTACTATTTCTTTGTGTGATGGATAATATTATTAAAATTTGCCACAAAAGAATGGATAAATTTATCATTGGGTACAGAAATCTCCAGCCAGTATCCACAGAAGCATGCGCGTTTGCAGACGACTTAATACTGTTCGCTAACTCAAAGGAAAATCTACAGAAAAATCTGAACGTGTGGGTAGAAGTACTTACAGAACAAAATCTGCTGTTTAATCCACTATGGTGATGAGTAATAGCAAAAAATCAATACCACTCGCGACTTTAATTTTATCATAAATTTCTCTTTCAAACATTGATTACCTTCAAGCAACATCCTTCGAGTCATCTGCTCAGATGAAATCCCTCGAGCTACGCTCTCGTGATTTGATCGGACAGATGACTCTCATGATGTTGCTAGGTAATCAATGTTTTCAAGAAAAATTTATTGATAAAATTACAGTCCCTTGTAATATTATATACGATAATTTGTACGAGAGAAATTACAAACAAATGTGTACTTACATCTAGTGTTACATGTGTTAACGTAAAAGTTCAATTGATCCATCAGAAATATATCATCAACATAATTATTAACATTTTTATATAAAAATAAAATTTGACTCTTGATACGTTTTTGTTGCAAAAGTTCAAGATTAAATTTCTGAAGTATTTCAGTATATTGACAACTCGGCCAGTGTTTAAATAAGCGATAAAATACAGTTTTACAGATTTTTTTTTGAATTCTTTCAATTGACTCAATCAAATATTGTTGTGAGGGATTTCAAATTGCGGAGCCATATTCAAATTTACTAATGACAAGATTGGAATAACGATTTGTAACATTCAATGTTTTTGAAGTCAAAGGTTGTGTGAAGTAGAAATCCTAAGCAAACCTAGGTCCTTAACGAATGTAACACGAAGTATTATTTCATTATTTATAGAATATTGATATGTTATGTTCATATGCTTCCGACTAAAAGTGATCACCTGACATTTATTCAAGTAAAAGTTGAGGTAGTTTGATGAGGACTAGTTGTAGATTGCATCTAAATCCATCTGTAGGAAAGAGCAATCATTTAAATTAAATACTGTGTGATATATTTTGAGATCATCAGCGTATATGGCATATTTACAATATTTTATAACGTTAGTTATGTCATTAACAAACAATAAAAATAATAAAGGGCCTAGGAGCCCTGAGAAACACCAGATGTGATTGTGAAGTTAGATAAAACAAATCCATTGAACACTACGTACTGAATTCTATTGTTTAGATATGAGTCAAGTAAAGCATATAACTTATCCGAGAAACCTATCTTCTTCAGTTTGCATAATAAGATTTGATGAGCTACTGAATCAAAAGCCTTTGCAAAATCGGTATAAATCACGTCAACTTGCTTTTTATCTGCAAAAGCATCAAAAATAATTTGAACAAAGCTTGTTAAGTTTGATATAGTTGATCGACGAGTTACGAAACCATGCTGAAAGTTACTTATGTATTTCGAGGTTTGACTTTGAATATGTTTGAACAAAATTAATTCAAAAGTTTTTGCTGCCGAATTCAAACAAGATATGGGTCTGTAATTTTTAATTTGACATTTTTGCCGGATTTCAGTAAAGGAAAAACTTTTCATATTTCAGGGAAAGTATTATAAGAATAAGGAATAAGACTTAGTTTAGTATTAAGAATAGTTTTAAGGTAGGTGCTTATGCTGCCAGTTTTATGGAATAAGAATAGAATTAAAGATAGTAAAATTATCTTTCTGGTTGGTGAAAAGTGGTTCTATTTATTATTCTCATGTTGGTAGCGACTTTTATAATTGACATTATCATATGAATAAGTTATATTGATATTATTTGTTCATGTTATTTCATAATTTATTAGTATGGAGAACAGTAATATTAATTCATCTGTTGCTGGACTAGTTATTTGCTGATATAGATTTCCATATGTTCTCTACAGATAATTTATATCCAAGCGCAGGATCTTTGTTGTTCCACAACTGCGAATATTGCTGAACAAGTTCAATTAAATTTGTGAGTAGTTCGTCCAAACTTGCAAACATCGATAGTTAATATTTACAGGTTATGTCCGACTAGTTTGAAACGTTTGACGTTTTTCGCACATGCGCATTTCACTGATAAATTTAAGAATAAGGCGTGAGTTGAAAGTTAACCAACTCTTAATTCTTAAACCTTAATCCTTATTCTTCAATCTGCAGCATAAACCGAGCCATATATAATAACTGTTATAAACCCATCTTTAGATTTTCAGAAGGAGCGTTTGCGGCTATGCGCAATATCTTGTTTTGCATAGTTTGCAGTTATTTAATGTGCGTAGGCATCGTGTATCCCCATACGGGGATATGCTATACGTCATATCAGCAGAGACTCTAATTATTGTAGCCTTATTCGTAAGCGACAGATAGCTACCACGTCCTATTAACGAATAAAGCGAAGAAACCAGTGCCTTTGCGTTTTGCACATTTCTTTCGACATGTGGTCTCCAAGTAAGACCGCTGTCGAAGAGCAGGCCGAGATATTCATGTTTTGGACACCATGGAATGACGTCGGCTAGTATTTGGATTTCAACGAATGTCGTCTGCGTACTGCGCAAGTGTTACTCCAGCAGTGAATGCTAGCATATCACTGCAAAATATGTTGAACAGCAGCGGCGATAGCAACGAGCCATGCGGCAGATCTGCTGATATGTATCGTTCTGTTGACTTTGTGTCATTTGATTTTGCTACAAACGTCCTTTTGCTGAGAAATGATTGTGATAGTTGCACCAATGAATAACTGCTGCCAGTTTGCATCATTTTGTGCAGAAGCTCTTGGTGCCAGACCTTGTCAAAGGCCTTGGCGGCATCCAAGAAAATTGCTCCAGAGGCTTGCTTATTATCAAATCCCTCAGTAATGTACTCAACAACTCTCAATAGTTGGTGTTCAGATGAATGCTTTTGACGGAAATTATGCTAGTGTTTCTGTATCACGTCAAGTTTGGCTACTTCCTCTTCCTAGTCAAAATGACTTTCTCAAAGATTTATCTTATAGTGCACAGAAAGCTTATGGGTCCGTGGTTTTGAGAGAGCTGTGCGTTCTGTCTTGGTTTAGGTCTAATTGAATAATTATTCTTTTTGATAAATTCAATGGAAATATAACAGTAATGAGCACCCAGCGATCGATTTTATAATAAAAATGAATATTGTGACATCGATTAGAGAATTGAAATTAGAGGCGCGCTAATTTGGGGAGGATGCGCGTCTCCATTGGTCTCTTTGGTTCCTGAGCCGTTGTTGCAGACGGATTTATTTTGAGCAGTCTTGTAATGCTTCTAATTGTTCTAAATTTTATGGTTATTTTATTTTCTTGAAATCAGTATCACGATTTTGTGAGTATTTTGTTTATTATTTGTTCACGTTATTTCAAATTCAGTATAAATTTTGCTAGTGATTTCGTTTGAAGGCGACCCGCGTGGTTAACCTTTCGATTTCCAAATTTATCTCTTTTATTCTTAATTCTTTGTTAGTTTTTTGGTGTTCAGAACCTTTTTACAACCTTGAAACTTTTATACTCAATTAATATCTCTGTTCTAAATTTGATTTTTTTTTTCTAAGTTTTACATTAGCGTAGGCAATAGGAGCTGGCCTTTTTTTTTGTTCAGTCTTCGTTTGTGAGTACTTATCCGTTTCTTTCTCTTTGGGAGGTTATTGTTATTTGTTGTCCTTCATCGGGAAGATACGTTCAATTATTTCTGACTTTTTATATTCAGATTTGTTTTGACAATCATTACAATTGGGAGTGTTTCGTACACATGTTCTAGTTGCTACCTGCCTTAGTTTATCATACTATTACGTCATCAAGAGTAGACATTCCTTTTTTGTAATTTATCGGCATTTTGTATTTTTGTTTTAAATTTTTTTACTACCAAACGCGACCAGGCGGATATCGATTCGGTGATTTTTTCATATATACATTCGAAGTAAAAAACCTAGATTTGTGGCTATCTTCGTTCCTCCCTCTACCTTTCCTCACCTAAGTAAGTTCGATGTATGAATGATTAGTGGAATTGGTTGATAATACGTAATTGAACTATATTTTGGATCCAACCCGTTGCGGATTTGTCATTTAACAACTCGTGAGCTTAGTTTCTTACGTTGTTTGTGTAATTTTTGGTTTCCAAAGCTTGAAATATTTTGTTGTGGGCTTTGGTTCCCGTTTTTAAGCTGAAAAATCCTACGAGTGTGTTAAGATTGATCCATTTTTTTCAGTAACGAACCACGTTTGTGAATTTATCGACTCGTCGCTAATAATCCTTCTTCTTGTCTTGCTAGACTTAGTATTCTCTTTGTTTTTTTTCTCTCTAATGCTCAGCGTAGTTTCTTTTACCTTCGTAAATTATTAGTGCACAATTTAAAATAAGGCAAATAGATAAATTCACTGATTATTTCATTTGATTTCCACTAAATTTACAGTTTATACGTTTTTCAATTTGAATCTATATTTATTTACTCAAGTTTAGGGCTTCACGTTTGAAGAGAGCTCTCCAATTTTTTTATAGGAATCTCCTGTTTCAGTTGAATCAGATACTGGTTGGGTCATTTGTTTTCAGTGTAAACTGCTAGGGATCTTAGGAACCCGGGGCCACTTAAGACTAGTTACTGGCCAACTTCACGCTGAGAAGAACATTAACACGCTCACGAAGTTAAGAAGAACATCAATAAGTCTCGAAGTTGATTACCAGGCGCACGGCCAACCTTAACTTCTTCAAGGACCGTTGGGTATTTATCAAAGCCCTATAAGACGCAAGATCAACTTTACTTAACTCAAGGAACATTCTTGTCTGTCGTTGGCTAACAATTCGTCATCTACCTTCTCTGCCGATACTAGTTGTGAGTTCCGCCTGAAGAGGATATTTAGTCAGTTTTTGTAATGTAATTTTGAACGTCTGTGACGTGCTCTCCAGTCCCCTCTTAGCTGTTGCAGTGAATTTTTTTCGTATTATAGCTCTAACCATTTTCGTAAATTACCAAATTTTTTAAATTATAATTTCTGGAGTTATTTGCTTTAAATTAATAAAAATTTAGTTTATAACTGATTTCGACGTCTCTGCTTCATTTTTTTTTGCTGTTGCTATAGTCTCCCAAAATAGCACCTTTTTCTCCCTAGATCATTTCCTGGGAGTGGCACCCATTTCCAATTTTTCAGGTAAAATATTCCCGGTGCCCTTATTAAAAGCTAGCCTGGGTCTTCACTTTCAAGGTAGGATATTCCAATACTTAAATTTAGTGTCAATCAGAAGTACATTATGTTTTTGCTACCAAATAGTGAAGAGACATTACCTTTTTTAATTTCCTACTGTCACCTTGGAAATAGGAAAAGGTACACTGGCGCCCAGCGTGGGGCCCGAGCAGGGACATGAGCTCTGGACAGCGCTGTATGTTAATTTCAAGTCCTCTATTGTCTGTAATTTGTTCAAATAGACTAATAACTTCATGTAATAATAATAATAATAATAATAATAATCTTTATTGAGTGTAACCCAAAGGCGAGGTTCAGTCAAAGGCTGTTCTTCCACCCAACCTAATGTGACCCCATGAAGGATAATAATCTAATGATATTAAATTGCAGCTTCTTCGAAGCCGAGCATCTTGTCAAAGTGAGTCAATGCTTTTTGAATCACGAAAAATCAATGTTCCATGAAACTCTTGTGCTGATAAGTCAATGGTTTCACCGAAATAGTGACATGTGAGATCGTCCTATTAGAAGAGCATGCCATCTAAATCCCTTTCTTTCATATGAGGCCACAAGAAATCATTTATTATCGTTCGATATGTTCCACCGTTCCAATTGACCACATTTTTTACTCATTTTGTGAAAAAATGCACATATGGCATGAACCACACCAGATATCTACTGCTTCTAACTGTAGAGTCTTCTCAAGGGTCTTTTCTTCCTTGATAGTCCAACTTATTAAGAACAACGATTTACCGACACATTTGTAATCTCTGCAACATTGTCTCTCACAGCAGTAATGGTATCTTGATTTCTTGCATTTCATCGTCGCTATAGTCTTTTCCATCGTGTAGACTGGAATCATTTTTGGAGTTTACTACGTCTAGACGAATTGCAAGCATTGTAGAGATATCACTTCTTCCCAAATTTTCACGTAACGAACGACAAGTTTCGACAAAAAATCGACTACTTTGATAAGAGTTATGAATAACAGGAAAATGTTCTTGAAGCCTGAATTTCACCAGGATGACTTTATTCAACACAACTATCAAGAGAAAACATTTCTTCTGTTTTAGAGAGGATAATTTGACAACAAATCATAGCTATTAGGAAATTCTTCACTATTATCATCTTCTATCCAAAATTTAAATACGTATGAAAGAGTGAAGAGATGTGAATTGAACTATTTAGGTCATTTCCATTTTGCTCTGATAAAATTATCTATGCCTTTGAAGACTTATGTGAAAAGAGATCAATTAAAAACCAATTAACTCCACCGCAAAATGATCACGAAAAGAACCAGTCAATTATGTGCAAATGCGATTATAACTCATTGGAAATTTCCAACTATTTTTAGTATTCATCCGTTTATATGAACAATTTTCCGTTCAGATTAACTTTGAGAACATAAAGAGATCAATTTTTCATTAAAGTTCTTCACGAATGCTTCGATTCGGCTGAAAAGAAGCAATGTTAGTCTGAAACTGAATGATTCATACAGAAGGAGCTTTCAGTCTTGAATTCTCAAACAATTGCGTTTTTGTAGATATTTGATCCGACATTTGGAAGCTCACAAATTGTACATTTCTATAATTTTCATATAGAGTCATCATTAAGAACTATATTTCTGCTGTGTCTCATAGTGAGTCTGGAGAGTTTTTTCAAATTATTGTCATCATATTACACTACTGTCAAAATACATTGGATATATTTCTCTTATCAGTATTGAATTGATAGATATCACGCTTTTTGCCTCAACTGAAATAAAAATACTTTCCGGATTTAGTCTTGTTGACTTCGAGCTGAGATTGCCCAATCTGCCTCTCCTTCAATTAACTTCGTCTCCTTCGTATCCTCATCCTCTTATTTGCATAATTTATTGTGTACTGCAACATCCTCGCTCGTCCTTGACCCATCTTGTCTCCCGCTAGACGCCTACGCCTCTTTGAGCAATCGACTTGAATGAGAGTCTCTGCCAGATTTTTGTTTCATGTGGTTTTGAGCCAAAGGAAAATGCGTGAAGCGATGCCTTCTTCCCGTCTCGAGGGCGCACTTCACGCCCTTGAACTTTATTCACATACAGTTTGGTGACAATGACGTCAACACGCGCGAATAGGAAAGAACATGATGAAGAAAATAGTTGCTGTGATCAAAAAGTAAATGGATCAATACTCTGTAACTGAACCAAAACGCTGAGTTATTTCGAATAGAAGTCTTGATATTTTTTCAATCAATTCAATAATCGTGTCATTCTAGTCGCTGCTCGTGCAAAATTTAGATATTATCCACTGTGAAGCATATTTTAACATCATACAATCATGTTTTTATGTTTCGTTGATTCCTCTGAAAGCCCTTCCTCATGAATGCGTTTAATCTAATGAAGTGATGCTAATCCAATTTGTTCTCTCATCGGTTTGTTTTGATTGTGTCGTACATTTTACACAATGCGACGTCAATTTTAGAAGATCAATTTATTAGTAGGCTTTCATACATTCGTTGGGAGATTGGCCGGGTGGGACGCGTGACCTCAATATGAATTAGGCGGAACGAAGGTAAATGCATTTTTCAAATGATTTTATTCTCTCTGAAGTAAATATATCTTGTTTAGAAAGCCGCATTTATCCACTAAAGTCTCTAATTGAATTCCTGAAGCCAAATTGATAGCATCTTAAGTCCCACGCAGTTTACTTCATGATACCAGCTTAATTAAACAGACACATTCACAAATTGAGCAACAAAGAATATCATTGTTTAGTTTTATCTTCTTTTCAGAGGATGGCGCAGCGTGTATTAAGCTTCTCTTTGAGTTGTTAGGCAACGTAAAACACTGTCGTAGTTAGAAGTCACCATCGTTTCGTCGTCTAAATCGAAACAAACTGCGACAAACAAGCCGAGTTAATTAGAAAATTAGAAAACATCATGCAATGCGGATATCCGAAAGCTTAAAATAGCAAAGATGTGGAGTGGAAAATCAAGGAAATCTACAGGAAATAGCAGGGAAAGGGTTGAATTGTAGAACAAAGAAGAATGAGAGATTGGAGATAATGTAGTGAGCATCGTACCAAGTCTTCCAATCTCAAATGAAGGTTTGAGACTTTTTCAGAGAATAAAGATGACAAACATCTCAAACTTGAGTGGAATCTTCCGCCTTGATTGAATCGGAGAAGTAGAACCTCATCTAATTCCTGGCAGAAATAGAGGTCAAAGAAAGAATTATAAATATCCCCTGATGTATCAGTAGGTTTTCTTAGGACAATTATTGAACCATCAATACAAGAATCCGAATGACTTCTTTCGTGAAAAACTACTATTCAGAGTTGCAAAGTCTGCCTCTTTGAATAACTTCTGCATCACTTCCTCCCGTAACTTCTGCTTTAGAGCTATGTGACGAATTAGGCCCCAAAATCCGTCACTGTTGCATATCCCAGAGCCTTCTGCTACCGTCAATAATTTTTCAGTCCATCAAAATTAATTCACCTCTAGCACACCCTGTAAATTTTAAATTCAGTGATTCTGCTTCAACATACAACACCGCTTACCGTTAGTTCATCAGTCTTCAACTGCTTCAAATCCGTTTTAATATATTTCACATGTGGTGGAATAAGGTTAGGTTTTGTAAACACCTGAAATGAAAAGCAACCGATATTATATGATCTGTATTTATGTCTTGTATCTTACCGAAATAAAATCTGAATGTAATCAACCGTTGTCCTGTAAATATGTTGTATATTGTATACTTTTTGATGTTATGTTCTTGACCTTTAACAATACACAAATGGAAACACCTGACATTTGACAGTTTCAACTTACCGACATAATCTATATTACTGACCGATTGAAAAAGTGTTTAGGACAATTTTAATTTCAAGGAAATAAAATCCGGAAGAGGATGTATCCGACAGGAGAGTAATAGGAAATTTGTGATTGTAATAAAATTTGTATTTGTGACATTACTTCTTCTTTTTTCTGTATGTCTTCTTTACATTACTGTTAACGCTAATATGAATTTAATTTAAAAACATGTTAAGTAAGGTTCTATTAAAATTTGGGTATAAATAAGGCCTTCTGGCCGACTTAAGTCACTTCTTTGTAAGTCCAGTCTTCTGAGTAGCCGTTTCAAAGTACGCTAGCAGTTCCGATACCGAGCATCATCTTCAGAGTGTTTACCGTCCAAGTGAAGTTTTTGTGCTAAGTCCGTTAGCACAACTGTCTGACACTATTTGTGAGTCCCTAAAAGGAGCTTAGAATATTTTTGCTGTTTTGAACTTGGAATATTTTTGCTGTTTCAAACTTAGAATATTTTTGTTGTTTTTTCGAGCTTAGAATATTTTCTGGATAATTGAGTCTTCGTGATTTGGCAGCGTTTGATTGACTTAAAGGGGTTTCATCACTAAGACCTGCTAGCTCATAAATCCCTCCCATCCTCAGGTACCCGCGCTGACAGTCTATGTGCTACGAGTACATGTTATCTCTATTCATCTAATTGCTATGTCTCGCTCCGTTCTAATCTAGAAAGTATTCAATTTTATTGGTAAGCGCACTGGGCTACAAGCCCACTACCCCTCCCAGTATATTTATTCATTCTCCAAGTTGATATAATTAATGTTGAACTATTTTTTGTGCATTTTTTCGATAAATTGTAAGTATGAGTACCCACTTATTATTACAAATATATTGAAAATTAATTCTTTCAGTTACAAAATGAACAAGAAGAACAAGACAAAATATAATGTTCCATATCATAAAAAAAGCATACGAAATCGTATAAAACGGTATGTAATAATACAATAATAGTACGATAATATTAAATAAATGATAATTTTAGACTAACCCAAAGTCGTAGTATCAAAATTGAAAACAGTGTAGATGATATAACGTTCAAAACTAGGGTAGCGACCCTACCCTTCAAAACTGACTAGCTCAGTACTAAAAAATAATAATCAAAATGATCCCAGGGCCGAACTGGGTAGTTGTGAGGTTAGCTTTCCAAAAATACAAACTTTACTGAAAACAAATCTACTGGACGCTACGTAAGCTAACTCTAGATAAAACAGAAAATGAGGGCGCCACGCAATTGTTAATTTTTCCGTCCTCAGGCACACAACTGCGAAAGTACCTGTAAAAGAAAAGATGGTAGGATGGACGGGTAGAATATTGGGTTGTAGGATAATTAGATCTTTTGGCGTCGATCAAGATGCCGCAGAACATAAAATAAAACAATATCTCAAACAGTGATACTTACACCAGCTGAAAGAAAAACACTAAGTAAAATCACTATCTGAAAATTAAAGTGGTAGGTATTCTTTTTCACAAAATAAATGATAATCAAATTTACCCAAATAGCAAATATTTAATAAAGCTCAAAATTCAAAAATGAAATAAAGTAAATATTGAAAAATGACAAAGAAAGGTAAAATAAATTAATGTAAACAAAATGGCGGCGATTCGCGTCCCTACGCAGACTTCAACAAGTCCTAACTGAACAAATACGTCATAAACCTACTCCAGGGAAAAGTACAAAAGAAATGAAAATCAGGCCCGAGATTGATCAACCTGGTTCACAATCGGACGTAGCGTTTATAACGTAACCAGTAAAAAAAGCATAAAAAAAGGAAAAGGCGACGACAAATGCCCACCGCAAAATTACACAATACAAAGTAAACAAAAGTCGTGGTGAAGCCACGAGGTGCTTAATTAGGCTGATAGCACTCACAAAAAAAGGTCTGAATATAAAAAACTGGACCACTTAGCTGGTGACGTCACTGGAGATCCACTTGACTCGTCTGCCTGGCGTCTGGATCTCGGCCTCGGATCTAATTGGCTGGATTCCGGGTAGTCGGGAAAGCCAGGGTGGAAGTGAGGTACTCTCACAGTATGTGCCTTGGTTTCGGACGACGACAAATCGCAGGTGGTAAGCGATTTTAAGTAAAACGACCACTCACAATTTAAAATAATCCCCAACACGTGGGCTGCTCCGCCGAACAAAACAAATGGCCAAACTGCCCCAAATATTCGGCCGGAGCACAGCTTATCCCAAACGAATCCCCAACTTGGGCTTGCACACGCAAAAAAAACTTTGGAATAAGCTCACAAAATTGTAGTGGTAAAAAAAAAGCAAATCAATAAATGGACGTCTGTCCTACACCAGGACTTAAGGCTGACTCTCTTCAATTAAGTCAAATCCGGTCGGTTTGACTTAATTGAAAATAAACCGTTTTTCATTAAAATAAAAAAACCTTGCGGGCGCCCCAGTACTAAGATTCAAAAAAATAAAACGTAACGTCACTGCCTGCAGCGCGCGCATTGCAGCAGCGACAATTTGAAACAAAAATCATGAACTAAAGTTAATTAATAAAAGTAAACAAAAACACGCTTTGAATATAACCAAAAAAACTGAGCTTAAAGAAAAGAAAGAAACGGAACTAAAGATTGAAATATGAATGAAATTATTAGATTGAAAACTAAAAATATCTTTAACCGAAAGTAAGTACATAAAATGAACCAAATTAAACCCAAATAACCCAAATTATATTACAGAATTTAACCCAGCAAAAAAAGTGACCAAAAGCCAAATTGGCACGTAACAATGATAGTGTCTGTAATGGAGAAGAAAGGTGTACAGATATAAATTCCAGTGCTGTTGACCCCAATAATGAATTTTCTACCTATGAAATTGATAAGAAAACTGCTGATCCCACAACCTTCATCTCAGGACTAAGAATGTATAGCTTAGTAAATAGTGTAATAATATAAATTAAATATCTATTGTCGCTATTTTAGATCAACTCAAAGTGATAGTAACAACATTCACAACAATGAAGATGTAATTTTTGATGATAATAGTGCTTGTTATGAAGAAGAACGGTGTACAGATATTCATTCCAGTGATGTTGACGATAGTAATGAACTTTCTACACCTGAAACTGCTGATTCCGTAGCCTTCCCATGAGGACGAAGAATTGTCGATATTAATTACTTTCTTAATTGTGTATTAAATAGCAAAAACCATTCCCCATTTGATTGTGGCATATCCGACATGGATTTTGTATCGGAAAAAAGGATAGGTCTACTATCAATTTGTACATTAAAATGTAGAATATGTAACATTGTTGAAAAAATTGAAACCGGGAATCCGACAGCTACTAATTTAAATATAAACACTGCTGCAGTACTTGCAATGGTTAGTACAGGAGGTGGCCATTCTGAAATGATGGAACAACATGCTATAATGGACATACCATCAATGTCTTATAGAAAATATACTCATCATTATGCTATTGTGTCAGAAGAAATTTATGAAAACACATGGAAAGCCATGGAAGAAGCTGGAAAAGAAGAAGCAGACTTTGCTCGGGCAATTGGTGACGGTGATAAAGATGGTTATCCTTTAGTTACTGTCATTACTGACGGAGCCTGGTCTAAACGATCTTATAAAGTCAATTATGATGCACCTTCCGGAGTTGCTTGTATTGTAGGAGCAAAAACTGGAAAATTGTTATATATGGCTGTAAGAAATAAATATTGCCCACTTTGTGAAAAATATGTATCAAAAAATATTCCTACTCCAGAACATACATGTTTTAGAAACTGGACTGCAACATCAACATCGATGGAGTCCGACATCATACTTGAAGATTTTATGTGTAGTATTCAATTGCATGGCATCAAGTTTAATAAATTAATTGGAGATGGTGATAGCAGCGTATATAGTAAAATTTGTGCTGCGAAACCATATGGAAATGATTTTATTGTACAAAAAATCCAATGTACCAATCATTTGTTGCGCAATTACTGTACCAGATTAAGAACTTTAGGCACAAAATCAACAAGTACGAAAAATAGATATGTAAACACAAAATTAAGATCAATTTTAAATAGTAGAATTTTACGATTACGTGTAGGAATTTCAAAAGCTGTAAGTCACTGGCGTCAACAAAATATTGATATTACTACACAAATATCAAAGCTCACAAATGATATAATGAACTGTCCATATCATGTATTTGGTGAACATGAAAATTGTGAACAATACTTTTGCACAGGATCAAAAGATAATGAAGAAAGTTATAGAGATGTCATGAAAGAATCTGGTTTGTTGGATAACATTTTTTCTTGTGGTAATAGACTAATTCAAAACGCATACAGTCTATTATTAAACATAAATAATAATGCAGCAGAATCATACAACTCGGTTGTATGTAAATTTGTTGGTAGTAAAAGAATAAACTTTGTCATGAAAAATGGATATGATATTCGATGCAGAGCAGCAGCTTTATCTTTCAATAAGAAAGAACAATATTATAGTATTCTTCATAAAGCGATCACAAATAGAAGTCCCGGTAAACATAGCAAAAAATACATAAATACATTAAGAAGAAGACGTATGAGATGCAAGGCGAAGAAAAAATTATTCAAGTCAAAAAAGAAGACTTTTGTGCCTCCCGATGGAGATTATGGTTTAGCAGAGATAGGAATCGACGATTTGAATGAAGAATTCACTTCTAAAAAAGATATTTTTTTAAATATCAACTATAAAAACTCCCCTGATGACTTAGAAACATTGGAAAAATTAACAGTAGGACAAGCCAGTAATCCAAAGTGGAAGCAACAAAGACTATTTAGATTAACAGCATCAACTTTTGGTCTAATATGCAAACTACGGTCATCAACCTCGTGCTGTGGAATTATTAAAAATATACTATATAAAGATTTCCGCGGTGATGCTGCTACACGTTGGGGAGTAGATCACGAATCAAATGCAATACGAGATTTTGAAACAAAATATAATTTGAAAGTATCTCAGTGTGGGTTATTTATTCATCTGGAATATCAATATCTTGGAGCAAGCCCTGATAGAGTAATAAATTCTAACGATAGTATTGTAGAGGTGAAATGCCCTTTTTCAGCTTCCAAATTTGATCCGGAAGATGCAATAGTAAAGAAAAAAATAACATACATGGAATTTAAAAATAATTGCTATAGATTGAAATGTAATCATAATTACTATTATCAGGTGCAAGGACAATTACAAATAACAAAGAAACAGCTCTGTTATTTTATATTATGGACTCCACTTGGAATGATTGTTGATAAAATTGAGCGGAATGATGAATTTTGGTTCGAAAAAATGCTTCCTAAATTGAAATTATTCTATAATAATTGCCTGCTTCCAGAAATTATTGATCCAAGGCATACCAGAGGAATGAAAATTAGAAATCCACCTCACTAATTTTCAAATCAATTATGTAGTTGATGCGCGTGCTCTAAAGTAATTGTTTCAAATATATTTATTTAGTTTTCGTTGTTCTGCTCTATTATATTATTATCATATTTTTATTCTTATTTTCGACTACAATAGCATCCTTTCACTCGTAATATTGCTGTATATATACAATGAAATAAAGTGATATGACAAAAAACAATATTCATATTTCATATTATTGTAATATTGATATTACTACACAAATATTAATGCTTACAAATGATATCTTAGTAATTCAGTACATTGTTGTGAGAAATTAAATAGGTCTGAGAAAAGAGAGAGATATTAGAATTCGAGAGTGAAAGAATGAATTAGTGCAAACCTACTTCTCCCACTACATTCCGAAACGCACGCCCTTTCCACTGATTGAGAATAGTAAATATGATAACCACTAGGGGCATGTCAGATCAACGCATACAATTTCAAAATTTATTTAACAAATTATTCGACTACTATTCGCAAAATTCACATTATAAAGTTATACAAATATTTTAATTTACAATGCAATCAGAGTTGCGAAGAGTTTTTCTCGGAATTGTTTTTTTCAATTGTTTATTTATGAAAATGATAATAATTTATGAAATTTGACTTTGTTGCTAGGTTTTTACTGCCTCTATCTTTACATGGTATTTTTTTCATATTTATAGATTCAATAGGCTGAGAGTAATTTGTTGAATACTTTTTTCACTGTGAGAGAAGCCCTTTAACGTAGAAGCACCGCTGACGAAGTCTTCGTGATTTCGGAGCGTTTGATTGATTTAACGTAGAAGCACCGCTGATGAAGTCGTCGTGATTTCGCAGCGTTTGAATGTTTTAGCGTAGAAGCACCGCTGGCGAAGTCATTGCTGACTTCACAGTGTTTGAAATACTTAACGTAGAATCACTGCTGGATGGGTCACCTGTTGACTTCACAGTAACGAACCGACTTAACGTAGAATCACTGCGAGGAAGCAAGTTTGGTTCCACCCGCATAGAGCGAGTAGTAAGTTAATCCACCGTTTGGGAAGTCGCTTCACGATTTGTTTGTTCTAAAGTTTCTCATCATCTGCGACCGCCTGGGTCCGTACTGCGACCGCTGGTGTCGAGTGTCATGTTCAGCATTTCCGTCACCGTCAGCTAAGTATCTCTGTGCAAGTTCCTGTAAAATATATGTTCTATGTTCACCCTCATCGTTATGTGTAATAGATCTCGTTGTGACACCTACCTCCTGATGATTATTTTTGACAACCCTAACCCTTCCCTTCTGGACTATCCAGCCGTCCGCACTTAGAAACTGTGTCACCGACCGTATTGGCGCCCGAGCACACCGTTAGCAGTTTTCAACAGCGATGCCAAAAGTAACAACCACGCCATCAGCCAAGGGTATCGTTACAGCTACTAAACCCTGTCCGAATAGGTTCTGCTCACAGGGTTACTGCCGACCATAATCGGAGTTTCGGTGACAAGACTACAATTGGTAATTTCTACCACAGGATAACTAGCTCTTACAGTTCTAAGTCTACGAAAGACTCATTTTTTGAATCATCATATAGAGTAATACAACTTAAAATTCGTTCGCACGTTAGAAATTTTGTCAGGCTTAAATATTTTACTGCGTAATATCTATTATTTTTTCTTATATGTTTTCTGTGGTCATTTAAGGACGTCAGTCTTCCTGCTAGCTACTCAGTATCAATATCTGGAGATCGCACCGTTATTGACGCCCGAGCTTTGTTTGCAACTCCATCTGGACGCCTAAGCGTTACGTTCTTGAACCACTATAAAAAAATTGATGAATAGATAAAAGGATAACCGACATTATTAATACACATGGTTCTATTTGTCTATTGAACTCAGACGATATTGACGCAGTAGGGCAAATCAAAATAAATCAAAACGTTTCAAGTTGAAGGGCAGAAAAAAAAAATTTCAGATCCTAATTCTTCTCGTGCCAATAATAATTTAGGGAATATGAAACGACCTGAAAGTGAGTCTCAATTCTTGGGTCGAGATCAAAACATTCGAAACCTATGATCTACTTCATCTATTGAGCTATTAATTTTCTTGGACAGCACCTAATTATCATAAATGGAAGATAATTGTATGTGGCAGTATGTAAAGCATTTACAGCCCGCTTCTATCGATGAGAGCCGCCTGCTTCTTAGCTGTGCTAACATAAATAGAGCAAGCAGCACTTGCTAATATCCTGAAAGCTTGTTTGTTCCCTGCCAAGTAATTAAATTGAAGTTAATGCTGGAAACGTGTACCATAGAACAAGACATCGTTGTTGTTTTAGAGATTTCCACATCTGAAGTAGTATTAGATTTGCATCTTATTATTTATATGCAATGTAAATTGAAATGTACCTTACTAATAGCAGATTTGTTATAATTACTGATGAAATTCGAAAAGGTCTCAGTCTGGTGAATAGAACGCAAGATCTCCGAGAATCATTTATATTCTTTCACATAATTTTCTGGCTATGTGAAATATTTAGTCATTCTTATTATTATCTATTCAAATATCTGGTACTCTTTCAGGTATCGAGATTGTTTTTTAATTTATACTTTGGTTCAGTTATTCCTCTTGTTTCATGTTCCATGCCTTTTTTCTTCGGTTGTTAGTGTTGATGCTATTTCTTTCCAAAATTTTTTTCTACAGAACTCTTCCAATTCTTTCTTGGCCTGCCTCTTTCTTTTCTGTTTGTACCTCCTACATTTCACACATATCTGGTTTGTCTATTTTCTGGCAGTCTTATAAGATGTCTGTATCAAGCTACCTGTTTCCAATCTATTGTAATTTGTATACTTTCAGTCTATAGGCTCCTTCTTATTTCTTTGTTCCTTATCTTGTCTATTCTTTGTACTTCTTCTGTTTCTCTCAGAAATCTCATTTCACCAACCTGTATTTTACTTCTACTTCTTTGATCTAGAACCCAAGTTTCACTTCCGTGTATTAAGATTGGTCTGTATTATACACAGCAATTATTATGGTTTTGAATATTTATTTGTTGTTTAAAATTACTTTGTTCATAGCTTAATAGCTCCTGTTCGCCGCCTGTATTCTCTTATTTATTCCAGGTTCCATATTCCCTCCACTATTCTTTGTCATTCTTAGGTATGTGCTTTATTTCTTTTCCATTGGTTGTTACATTTCCTTAATTATTATCATGATCTTTGTTTCACCTATGTTGATATTTAATGTTATGGTCATGTAGTTCTTCGTTCAATACATTTAAGTTGTACTGCATATCTTTCTCACTTTTGACGAAAATTGTCAGGTCATCTGCAAATGCACTTTTTGTCAACGTTATTCTTTCTAATTTGTAATGTCCTATTACTATTGTCTCCGATTTGTTTTTCGCATTTTTACTTACTTGTACTCAGTACGAATAATGTTGAACTTTTGTATGTAAGACTAGTATAGGGTCTAGTTGTGCATCTCGCATTATGGTTCCAATCGTTCCAATTGGCGTAACTTCTGTGATGGATTGACGGATACGCCGGCTGTAGCTCGACTACAGAAAGTTCTTGCAAAACAACATACGAACGAGATAGGCTCTCTCATAAAGCCAGACGGACAGTATACAGAAGGCCCAAAGGGAAGATTAGAGCTACTTCTTAGTACTCACTTTCCAGAGTCTAAACAAATTGATGGAGATAGCCCTTCTATAGTAGCGGTGGGGAGGACAAACAGTAAAAGACTTATGGGTATTGCTGGGAAAATCTGCTCACGATAACGCCTTTTCATGTAAGCCAATTTGCATACCAAAAGAGCAAATCAACAACTATGGCCCTTTACAACTTAGTCGCCAAAATTGAAAAGTCCATCGCAGTCAAAAGTTTGGCGGTTGGCATTTTCATAGATATAGAGGGTTCCTTTGACAGCACCTCTTACGAATCTACAAACGGCAGCCACCCAGAAAGGCATCGACAGATCGATTGTGAGATGGATAAGTACGATGCCAAATAGCCGTACAGTAAGGGCTCAATTGGGTTGGGAAACATCAGTGGTACATAGCAGTAGAGGCTGTCCGCAAGATGGAGTTCTATCACCTCTTCTCTGGTCCATTGTCATTGATTGCCTACTTGTTAAGCTCACAGACGAAGGCTACATCGTTCAAGGTTACGCAGATGACCTAGCGATAGTAGTCAGAGGAGAATGCGACTCAACTGTATCAAATCTCACACAAAGGATATTAAACCTTGTTTCCCTATGGACACAAGAACATGGCCTCAGTGTGAATCCTAATAAAACGATAATTGTCCCATTTACACGAAGGAGGAACCTAAAACTAACAGCCCCCACATTAAATGGAACGATAATCGAGTTCTCAAGAGAAGTTAAATATCTAGGTGTTATACTAGATCAAAAGCTTACTTGGAACTCACATCTAAATAAAATATACAAAAAGAGTTTAGTGGCACTTAACACATGTCAACGACTCCTGGGCAAAAAATGGGGTCTCAGTCCCAATGGGCATATGCAATATGCAATAATTGTCCGACCAATGATCACCTACGCTTCACTAGTATGGTGGCCAAAAACTAATCAGAGTACTGCACAGGTTCTGCTGCAGAAATTGCAACGTATGGCCTGCATCTGCATAACAGGGGCAATGAGAACATGCCCCACTGCTGCCATGGAGACACTTCTAGGGAAAACACCTCTACATCTTTACGTGAAGAAAGAGGCGCTTAATAGTGCCTTAATGCTCAGCACAACAAAATCATTTAAGCCTGGAGATCTTGTTGGACATCTAGAGATCTTAAAGGAGATACCAACCAATAGATTAGCCATGCCTACATGTGATCTCATGTTGACGAAGTATAGTTTCGAACACACGTACAGGGTCATTATAACAGACCGCAAAATATGAGCAATAGAAGGACCTAACTTCAAAAGAGGCTCCTTGTCCTGGTTCACGGATGCTTCAAAACTAGAAAGTGGTGAAACTGGAGTAGGAGTATCCGGACTAAGAACTCAAATTTCTGAGTCTTTGGGTAATAGCGCCACAATATTTCAAGCAGAAGTATATGCTATAAATCTTTGCGCCAGCATAAACCTAGAGAAAGGTTTCAAAGAAGCAACAATTAATATATTATCAGACAGCCAGGCCGCTCTGAAAGCTATAGGTGCCTACACCTGTCAATCAAAGCTGGTCCGGAATTGCAAAAATACCCTGCAGCAACTGGCAGTAAAAAACCATGTAATTCTTTGGTGGGTGCCAGGGCATGAAGGGGTACAAGGCGATGAAGATGCGGTTGAGCTTGCTAAGAAGGGAGCTGGCTTACCATTTTGCGGACCTGAACCTTCTTGTGGTCTTCTAAAGAGCCACATAAAGAAAGAATTGAAAGTATGGGAGGATATTGCAAAAGCCTCATACTGGGACAACGTCAAAGACAATAAACAGGCAAAACGCTTTCTGCCGCCTTCACCAACAAACCTGAAGGAGATACTTTCTCTCAGCAAAGGGGACCTAAGAATCTTGATAGGTCTTCTAACTGGTCATTGTCCTCTTAATTACCATCTACACAAAATTGGTAGAACTGAAAATAATATATGTCGTCTATGTCTAGAAGACGAAGACACTTCAGAGCACGTGCTGTGTGAATGCGCAGCTGTAGTCTCTCATAGGAATCACTTTGGAAAGGCATTCGTGTCGGCCAACATTGTGAAAGATTCTAGTCATGGAAGGTTCTTTGAAAGCCTCAATATCACACAGGATTAAATAACTAGGACTACATTACAAAAGATCTTCAGGTCGCAGTGATACAGGCGGTTGGGCGCACAAGCCCTTCACTAATAATAATAATATAATAATAAAAGTTGTCTACCTATTTTTCTCTCATCTAATATACTCCGAATTTTCTTCCTCTGTACTCTATCAAATACCTTCTTAATATTTATGAATGTTACATAATATGGTTTGTTATCAGGTCTCATCGTTAGTTTTGTCAATCTTCTAATTGTGAATATGTTGTTCTGCATAGAGTTTTTGCTTTTGAATCCGCTCTGTGCTTTCTCTAGTGTGCTTCTGTCAATTTTCATGTAGTATGGCTTCATAAACATTTGTCGTTGTACGCAGAAGTGATATTCTCCTATAATTGTTGCAGTTGCCTCTATTCTCTTTCTTGAATATAGGGAATATGACTGCTTTCTCCCAGTCTTGAGCAATTCTGATAGGTTTCCATATATTGTTCATTATAATAAGCAGTAGGTATTTCTCCTCCCTCTTCACTTTTCATGTCATGTCCTAGTGCTCTTCATTCTTTCTATTTTGAAGAGCTTTGATTTTTGATTCGCTATTTTCTTCTGAGATAACCAACGATGCTCCAACTTTTTAATAACATCAGAATAAGTCTCATCTCAGCTTTGACCTTTTCATTCCAGATGAATCTTCGCTCCTTAGCCATCTCTTTGAATTGAAGAAAACAAAGAAATCGCTGGGAGCATGTGGAAGCTATTCGAGTTTTGCTGCAACAACATCTTCTGTACTGTATGTTACTGCGGGCAACGGTGTTGTCCTATTTGTGGGTAAAGTTGCAAGCTTGCGTGTTTTGCGGGCATTAGTGCTCATTGTAATAGTTAGCCTTCTATTCAGGTCAGCCAGAGGCTCATCTGTTGGCCAGATATTCTATTCAACCTCTGGAGAAGATTTATAATTCTTATTTTTATTGAGTTCCCCTAAACAGAGTCTTCAACATCTCGATGGTAGGGAATTGATGTGTTGACATTTTACTGAGCTTTGTGGCTTCGACACATAAGCATACCCTATTTCTGACAGTCAGGTACTGCCCTAATCAGACAAAGAAGTTTTATTCCTACTAACTTTCTTGGTATTTCTTATTGTGTTTACTTTGAAATTATCAATTATATGGAATATCATCAATCTCTTGGCATCCGTCTTCAAAATAAGCTCATTTGGCATCTTTGCACTCGCAGCAAGCCATCAACCATTCAATAAACTGGAAAAACATGCAATTATTGACTCTCATTGCAACTCTTTTAGCCACATCAGTTTTGATACATTCCTTATAGATCAATTCATTATGCATTTGCTTTTTATTCGAGTGCCACAAAAACATTAGGTATAAGTCTATTTCCAATAATGTCAAGTACACACCGTTCAGATGAAATCCTGAACATTACTGACAATATAAATAATCGAACGCTGATGGAACTCAGTGTCTCCACAGCCCTCATCATAAAGCGAGCGATAAGAGACACTAATCTTCACGAAAACTCCGAACATTATCAAACTTTTAATTACAGAAACTCATTTTGAACTTATTTTGAATCGCAGTATCAGCATGTTTCAGTAGGGATTACTGTAAACTCCGCTGATATGAATTAAAGAAGATTTAAGTAGTTTCACTGCAATATGACGCAGTTGAACTCCTTTTGTAGATGGTATTTAACTTTTTGTGATGGCCTGAACCGTTTGTGAAACTGTGGAAGGAGATTATGAGATTTTTGTGCATTCAACTGTATTTTACTGTAATCAGGTTTCCTCTTTTCTTATTAAAGAATGATGATAAAGATTTCAGTAACTTTTTTTTTAGTGTGGTATAATAAATAAATCGTACTTCACTACGTTATGAAATTAAAAGATCGAATGATACTATATTATCTCTGCCCTGCATGCGCGAAACCTTCCAAATAATTTCTATTTAACTTAGTATAAAAGTTTTGTAGTCACTGTCATGAATCGTGAGCTATACATGACCGCAGTGGGACGAGCTTAAAAAGCTCAAGCGAATGTTCCGGTGTGTAATGAACTGAGAACACAGAACATATTTTTTCTCGCGTAGCTGGAATTTGTAGCGCGCGCATAGAATGGCCTACATCCCTGTGATATTCACAGTACACTTGACAGCTTCACGAACCGGCTCTCCCAAGTTTTTACCTCGGTTTTTTTTTATAGAATTTGTCAACATACCGTGTAAATATTGATGCTACGCACGTGAGTTTGGAACGGATCAGAAAATACGTGAAGAGCTTGCAGAAAGATTTCTATTTATAAAAAAAAATGTGTAGGGCGTTTATTTGAAATAAGGAACATATTTATCAATCAGTCGACTTGCATAAGCTCATATGGCTTGCATGATATGAGAAATTGTATTCAAATTTCAGAAAGGTTGAGAGAATGTATTATCTTTGAGATTGTGACGATATTCGAATTGCATTACAGTTTTTTGAGCCTTTGTGCATAATTTCGCATCTTAGAGCGTTTAAAATGAATATTTGTTCCATAGAATATGGGTTTGAATATGGGTCGAATTTCCGTGAACATCGAAAACCTAAAGTACCCTGTTATTACTATTATCATTGTTTATGCCATGTACATATATACAGATGATATCTCCGTTTGTTGTTATTGTTACATTCTGTTCCTGTAATCTAATTTAACACACTGACATGACATAAAAAAAAACTGACCTTCGGCATTCGATCAATCTTTAACGAATATGTATGTATGAAAAGTATGAATGAATATTTTTTTTATTACTCATGCAGGATTAGTACTATTTTGCGCACGTTTTTTTAGGGGATAAATAGCTCTTTGACTTTTGAGTGCGCCAAGTATAATTTGCGTGCGACAAGTAACGCTAACCATTAGACGCCCGGAAAAATAGGCGCAAAATAGTACTTATCCCGCATTCGTAATAAAAAATCTGCAGCTCGTGCGGTGTTGTCAATTGCCCACTTGAGCGAATGAGCGCACTCACTTCGAGCGTTTAACTTCACTCTCGTAGGCAATCGACAACTTATCGCACTTGTTGCACAATGTACCAATTATTAATATTATTTTTATGTTTTGAGATGTTGTAAGAGTCATCAAATTCACAGTTTGCTGAACTCTGACGAAATTGAGGAATGTGCTTTTCTTGCAAGCAATCAATAGAGGTATATGAACTATTTGTAAATACGATTGACGTCAATAACGGATATTGTTATATCGGCATTTTGTATTTTATATATAGAAGTCAATAGTCGAGTTACGATAGTTATTTCAATAGAAAATGTAGAAAGTCAGTCAAGGAAGATGTAGAGAGTCAGTTAGTCAAGAAGTAGTTGGTTAGTTAATGATAATGTAGTTAGTAATAAGTTAGTTAGTGCGTGTGTTGAGAAGTGAGAAGTTAGTGGGATATTCATAAATGTAGTTTGAAAGCCGGTGATCAATCGGAGCTGTTAACTTCATCTATATATTCTCTATTATCTTTAAATACATTTTATTATTTGTTAAACGTGCAAATTATTCCAAGTTGCTGTGCAAGTCATTCTCCCCTTCTAGAAGTATTCCATCAGAGCAGATAAGTACAAAATATAATATCCTCACAGTTCAGCAAAAAAAATATGAATTTATTGTAAGTGGGAAACCCTTACAATGTAATTTACAGACGCAAATACCTAGTTACTACTGTAAATAATTTAGAAAATTTGATTGTGGAAAGAATAAGTACATTGGTAACGTTCTCTTCTTTTTGCTACATTTTTTCCTTCTTCACAGTATTCTACAGCGCTTGAATTGGGTTAGTTGGAAAAGCACAATGTAAGTAATGTTTCATTGATTTTCGAATATGATTAAAACCTTGTAGCCGATTTAAGTTACTTCTTTGAAAGTCAAATCTTCTGAATAGTCGTTCAAGAGTGCACTTCTAGTTCCGACTCCTAATGTCATCTTTGAAGTGTTTGATGTTTCACAGGCTGAGTGGACTTTCTGTGCTAAGTCCACTTAGCACAATTGTACGACATGAACTATGAGTCCAATTGTTTTTTTAAGTCCGTATAGAAAGCTTTTTGCTGTTCAGCTTGAAATCATTTTCGTTTTACTTAGTGTTTCACAAGAATCAAGAAATAGTCTTGATCTTGTCTTGATCTTGTCTTGAAATCAAGACAAGACCAAGACAAGAACTGTTTTTTATTTTCCAAGACAAGACAAGAACGTACTATTAAGAATCAAGACTTCTTGTCAAGAAATCTTGATATCTTGACAATTAATTATTCAAATCTGCATATTTATTATTCTACTATTGAAAAATTGAAATCTACTGTGGTCATCACAGTTTTTTCCCGACAATAAATTTCATGGCCAGTTTCATCACTGTTTCATGAATTTAGGAGTATCATGCCAACTTTGTCATTGTCAAACTGTTAGTTCAAAGTGACAGCGTCATTGTAAAAGTGACAGCGTCATTTTCAAAGTGACAGCTGTCATTGTCGAAGTGACAGCTGTCATTGTCTGAATGACAGCTGTTATTGTTATGGTGACAGATGGCGGCCTACAATATAAGTATTTTTGGAAATGAAGACTTTTTTTCTGAATTTTCTAGTTAAAAAAGCTCATTTATAAATTTAAACCTATTCGGAGGAGTAAAAAGTATCGGTGACTATGATTCTCGGAACAAATATTTGATACATATCGAATGCATATGTCGTCAGTTTCGGGTGACTTATTCGTTTATGTAGAAGAGGAATGTATTGGTAGAATCCCCAATACTCTAAGAAAGTAGTTAATTCCTAGCAACATTGCTATATCATATAACAATAATAATAGCAAATACTGATTAAAACATGAAAATGACAGACTTTTCATTCATTTCTATTGGTGGCAATCTTGGAAAACGTTGCTAGAATCGATCCATAACATAACTGACAGGGAGGATAAAGGGTAGACACTATCGCTAAACTAAGTGTTCAGATTTTATAAAACAATAAAGAAAAGGGATTCCCCCTGAAAGTCAAGATCAAGAAATATCAAGAATTTTTGAAACAAGACAAGAAATGCATCGTCAAGAAATGGGCAAGACAAGAAATTTTTATTTTCTTGTCTTGAAAATCAAGACAAGACAAGAAATGGTCATCAAGACAAGAAATCTTGTCTTGATGAAACACTAGTTTTACTTTGCCCTCTGAAAGCCAAATCTAGCTCCATGAGCGTTGAATTAACTGAAGTCGCATCACCGCTGAATAGGTACTTGTAATTCCACAGTTTTAGAATAAATTAGAGTAAAATCACCGATTGGAAATTATTGTTGATTTCACAGTGTTGGAGTAAATTAACGTAGAGTCACTGCTCAGAAATCATTCTGATTTTCCGAGCATTGAAGACGATGTAAAAGTTAGTTCGCCGTTTTGGGAACAGCTTCTCGATTCCCAAACGTCGAAGACTGTTTTTTTCAAAGTTCCTCGCCGTCTTCGACCACCTGGGTTCGTACTGCGGACTGTTGGTGTCGAGTATCTTGTACAGTCGTCAAGTCACCGTCAACCGTCAGCCTTCGGCTATTCTGTCATCGGTACTGATTTCTGGCAAATATATGTTGTATGTTAACCGTCTCCGTTATTTGTGTGTAAATCCTACTTCCTGATTATTGTTCTGACAACCCTTAGCCTGCCCTCTAAGCTAACCAGCCGTCTGTCTTTATATGCTGCATCATTGACTGCATTGGCATCCGAGAGTACCGTCAGAAGTTTTGACAGCAATGCCAAAGACAACGACCCCGCCAGCAGCGAGGTATCGTTACAGTTTATGAGTCAGAACAATATGTAAAAGGAACTATATTGCATCGTGAAATAATAAAAGAGATATGGTTGAGGTGTTGTTTGATTTGGAATAACGAGTGGGCAAATGTCAATGATTTGACTAATTTACAAAAAACTCCTCATAAATAATGTGACGAATTCTTTCCTCCAAAGTTCCGCCACATTTATACATTCTAGAACCTTCAGCTGGTATCGTTTATTTTGAGGTTAATCTCATAGTTTCCATATCTTGCTTGCCCTGTACATTTCAAAGAACCGTAATTCTGTTTAAACACTATAAAACCACTCACTGTAGCGTCATCAGCTATCAGCTTGATTAAATATTCTTTCAAAAACTGTAATTAAAAGTGAACATTTACAAGGCAACTAGAAACATTTTTACAGGACGCGAAATACTCCGCAGCCAGGATGCGAAATATTGAGATAAATTGTATTGGTATCATAGCAACATTAAAAGTGTAATTGATTAATTCGAAATGTCAAAATTATCTTATATTTTTTTTTATTTTGAGACGTGGTTTTCGAAAAAAAATTTTGTTCGATACAATATTGCGAAATCCTTTTGCATTCTCGAATAATTTCATGAAATATATTTTATTTCGGCACTGATGGCTCAGCGTGTTAAGACAGGGCTCAAGTGATCTTCTCCGCTATCCGTTGGTATCGTGGGTTCGAATCTCACCCGGGGCATGGCTGTTTATGTGTTTAATTGAATACTTAATGAAATATGTATATGTATAAAATATTATAGTTATAAATAAAAAACTATTCAAGGACTATAAGCTACGAAGCTTCAAGAGCCATCAAAATATTATTATTATTATTATTTATTCTCGAATGCAAGAGTGACATTTCGCAATCGAGAATCAAAAATTACTATTTATTCACAATCATTATAGTAATATGGCAATTTCTAACCTTTTGTTATATATGTATATAATATACTCTCGACTGTAATGAAATACTTCCTACCTCAGATGTAATATACTATTTAATATATCTCATGTGGTTGGATAGAGGTTATGATTTGCAAATTTCTTGAAATAAAACTCTGTAGTTGTATGATCTGTGTTTATGTCATGTACTCACCGTAAGGATATTCAGCCGTTGTTCTGTAAAATATTTTTTAGGCGATCATGACAAAAAAGGTGTTTTTATGGCCCCTTTTTGCGGCCGTGAAGTTTCACTTTTTGGGACTGATCTGTCAAATTTTACTTTTTGGGACTGATCTGTCAAATATTACTTTTTTGGGACTGATCTATCAAAAAATATTTCATAAACACTTTATATTTACCTATATGGGCAGCTTGATGAACTCTTTAAGAAACAGTTTTCGCTCAAATAGTACATATATTCTTCCGTCAACCTCTGTAGTTCTTGCAATTCAAAAAATAAATACGCATTTTTTGTTAAATGTCAACTTGATAGAAGACAATGAAATGAAACAATTTCAATGGCAACTAAGATTTACAAGTGCAATGTTTCAGAAATAAATAGATAAAATGATGTGATTTTGAATTAATCCGTAATAATCGCCTAAAAACGTTGTGTGCACCTCGGCCTACAGTTCTTTTTTGGTCTTACCTGAATTGCAGCCTCATCTACGCTTCGGCCGCAAACAACAGATTCGACCAAAAAAGATAACCTTTACGGCCTTGATACACAAATAACTATTGTATATTTTTGTTTACCATGACTGACTTTGACTTAGCAAATAAAGACTTGACGTTTGACATTTTGACCCTGCCGTCCAATGACTAAGCCACCAATATGAGCAAATAGTTCTAGTGTAATATTATTTGAATATTTTAAATGTTTTTTTGATGAAATGTCACCGTTGTAGATACTTATCAAAGCAGGAAAATAAGTTTGGACATTTGTTGCAAAGAAATTAGTACTTTTAAAACAGTTTATTTTTTTGGTGTGAAATATCTCTTCTTCACATTATTCTGACAGCGCTAAATTTAAATTAATTCATAAGTCACAAGCTAAGTAATGTTTTATTAGACTTTGAATATAAATAAGACCTTGCAGCCGATTTGAGTCATTTTCTCTGAAGTTAGTTCTCCGAGCCATTTTCCAAAGTATTCCAGTGTTTATCGTTCGATGTCCGTCGAAAGTTTTGTGCTAAGTCCGTTTAGTGCGATTGTTTGAGACAAACAAATTGTAAATCTGATTGTCTTCTTTTGTTTATTTATGAGTCCGTGAAAAGAATTCAGTATCATTTTTGCCATTGTTTTGCTATATTTTGAACTTAGAATTATTTGCAAAGTTTATTTTTGTCATTCCGTTTTATTTTTTGCCGTCCGCTCCACTAATGTTGGATCAACTTAACGTGGTCATCACTGGGGAAGTCATCTTTATCGATTTCACAGTGTTAGATTGTTTTATCGTAAAATCACCGCTAGAAAAGTCTTTATTGATATCACAGTGTTTGATTAATTCAACGTAGAATCACCGCTGAAGAGTTCCTTGTAGGCTTCACAGTGTCAGAAATATCTAACGTAGAGTCACTGCTGAAGAGGTCAATTGGTGGCTTCACAGTATTGAAGCAACTTAACGTAGAGTCACTGCTTGAGAACTAGTTTGGTTTCATATGCATAGAACGAGCTGTAAAGCCGATCCACCGTTCGGGATATTGCTTGACGATTCCGCGAATGTCGATTGTCTTGGGCAGTCGCCGCATCATCGTCGTCAGCCTTCAGCCAATCTACCTCCGAGCCAATTCCTGCAATATATGTTTATTGGATGAAATGGTTGACGCTGACTGGATTTGTAAATAATGTGAGTGATGTATTCTTGGGATTTCAGTCAATTTAATTTTATTTCTTTTCTGCTTTTACAGTTTCGGCTGCACCTCAGCCATCTTCAAAAGCGCTACAATTTTATTTTACAACTAATTATGTGTCTATGAATGTCAAAATACTTACAAAGGAATTATTGTTTGAAAAAATTGGAGTTATACATTTGTTTAAATTGATATTAATATTAAAAAGCGGAAAAAAAGAGAAATTTTTTCTTGTCCTTTGCCACACCCGACATCTGTGGAAGGCGTTGGCTAACTGCATGTTAAAAATCGTGCGTGCACGCATTGTCAAAAAAATTCATATTGACACTGGCAGAAGTTTGTCAATTGTGATGTCAATCAATTAAAATTGTGCATCACGCAAGGTGTCAAAAATATAAACAAAAATCAAGAAAGTAACATGAGCCTAGATCTGAAGGATATTGTTGTAAATCGTGCTAAGCGCTATAGTATCTGTTTTTTATGTAATATTTTGTTTGTCCTGTTTTATATACAACATCTCTGATGTAAGTCTTTCATTTAAGTTTACTTCATCATGAATAATAGCAGTTTCATCAAAATTGAATGTATGACCTGAATCAATGCAGTGTGTGACTAGCGCATATCTCGGCGTATTTTTATTTAATTTTTCACTATTTCGTTTGTGTTCATCCAGCCTTGTTTTTAAATATCTTTTAGTTTGTCCTGTGTATTGTGCATCACAATATCATTATTACTAAAACGTGAGTGCCTATTACTTTGAATAAAATTTTTTTGTGATACTCCTACTATAAGCGTTATATTTCAAAAATAAATTAAATAAGTGGCAGTTGGGATATTCACTCGTGAGCAAAAGTTTGTATCTTTCTATCTTTTTGCTTAATAATTAATTAATCCGTTTTATTCCTGATCATAAACATGACGTTGTGTCGTGAGTGTAGACGGAACTTGTCTAAGGTCAATCCAGGTGTCAAGTGTTTAGATTGTAAACAATCATATCACGCCGCATGTAAACAAATAAGTGCGGAGCAATTGAAGCTATTTTCCTCAAACTCTGTGGATTGGTATTGCTCGACATGTCGACCTGAAGGTCTTGACACTTCAATTGTCATGGGCGAAGATCAAGATGAGCAAGATGAGCAGACAGCCAAGAACTTTGTTTCTATTACAGCAATGAAAGAGTTTATGAATTTCTTTAAATCTCAGATTTTAAATGACTTCAATGAGAAATTTAACACTCTGATTACGTCCGTTACTTTTTGCTCCAACCAGCTCACTGATCTTGAATCAGAATTGAAATCAATGAAAGAAAAAATGGAGCATCTTGACTCACTTCAGCGCGAAAATGATTTAATGAAGCATAAAGTACTCGAGCTTGAGAGTAAAATTGAAAATATAGAACAATACTCACGCAAAAATAATATCGAAATACATGGAGTTCCCGAGAAAAATGATGAAAATGTACTCTCTTTAATCAGCTCAATCGGTGAAGTACTGGAAACTCCTATTATTGCCACTGACATTGATGATTGTCACCGAGTACCACATATTAATAAAAAATGGAAGAATCATCTAGATGATGGAAGCGCATTTTTGACAGCTCATGAATGCTTGTTACTTCAGAGATTTCGCAAATTACCATCTCTTACAATTACTGAGCTTGAATCAAGCAGTTTGGGCAAACTTACGAAACAGCAGCTTCCATTTAGTACTAGTTTCAAGTTGACTATTCAATAGGTACATAATTTATACATGTACAAACTCAAAAATACCTTTTAATCTTCATTGTTCAGTTATTGACTGACAGGAGGTCAAGTGCTGTAGCTTAAAATGATAATTTGATCTTTATCAAAGCTATATAAAAAAAATACACCAAAAGTGAACAAATTTTCATCCAATAATAATAATTCATTCTAATAAGCTCCAAATTCGCGTCAAACAAGTCATTGAATGAATCCCGGACAGATTTGACAACTGTACATAATAATAGTGACACCCGCGGCGAAAGTTGAAAGTAAATTTTTATCTACTTTAATAAATTTTAGTTGCCATATCCCTAATGTCATAGATATCTATGGACATTGTTTCACTTGAAACAAGTAATTGAATAATTTAATCTTTCACAATCACTGAGCTTGAATTAAAGCAATTTGTGCAAGCCTACGAAACAGCAGCTTTTATTTAGTACCAGTTTCAAGTCTGTAAATAGTATAGTTGCTGAGATCTCAGCGTCACGCCAGCCAGCCAGCCAGCCAGCCAGCCAGCCAGCCAGCCAGCCAGCCAAAGTGAATATAATAGCGCTTTTTTCGGAAAAATGCGCTAAAAATCTACCAAGCCTAAATCAATTATAGTAAAATTTCGATCTGCATTACTCAAAGAACGATTAATTGTTAATGGAAGGAAAAATCGCGATTTATTGACAAACTCATTTGGTTCACCTAACATAAGAATTTTTATAACAGAACACCTAACAGCTAAAAACAAAAATCTATTATATCTTACTCGCGAAGCTTGTAAAATCAAAAATTACAAATATTGCTGGGTGAAGAATGGTAAAATATATGTGAGAAAATCTGAAAACGCGCGAATTCTATTAATTGATCAAGAAACTAAAATATCTTCACTAATCATCTGATTACTGGATTAATTATTTCATTCAAACTCTAATACTCGTATATCGTTAACATGAAACTTTATTATCAAAATACTCGAGGTCTAAAATCCAAAACCATTGACTTTTATAATAATGTTCTATCAACATCTTATGACATCATTTGTTTGACTGAAACGTGGTTGGATAGCAGTATATTCAGTTCGCAACTATTCAATAACAATTTTACATTGTTTCGAAAAGACCGCAACTTTATCGCCACCAACAAAACTCGCGGTGGAGGTGTATGCATAGCGGTCAAATCATCAATTAAGTGCAGAAGAATGACTCAATGGGAAACTGAATGTGAAGAAATTTGGATACGAATTGAACTTTTTGAAAGTGATATTAAATATTTAAACCTTTGTGTCGTGTATTGCCCTCCTGACTGTACATACGAATATTTCGTGGCACATCTTGATAATGCGAGCTCCGTAATTAATTCTACAGATTTATTCTCCAGAACATTAATTGTTGGTGACTTCAACTTGCCTACCATTCGCTGGACACCCGATGACATTGAAATTCTCCAATGGACTAGATCATCGACTGCACTCATTGATAATATATCACTGTCAGGTTTGACACAATTTTGTTCTCAATCAGAACGATAGAGTGTTAGATCTAGTATTGTCTAACTTTGATTTAAATGTTACTTCAGCCTTGGAGCCTCTATCTAAAATTGATAATTATCATCCTCCTTTAGAGATTATTTTTGGAATTAAAACATGTAAAAGCTTAAATATTGCGAGAGCAAATTCCAAATTTAAATTCAAAAATGGTGACTATTTTGCGATAAATGCAATACTTGAATCTATTGAATGGTCAACTCTTTTGTGTAACTTGAACATTAATAATGCAGTATCTTTTTTCCACGACATTTTATGGGACATTATCTCTTTATATGTTCCTAAAATTTATAATAAAACCAGTACCTTTCCTACTTGGTATACTAAGGACTTAATTAAAATGATCAAAGAAAAAGACAAGTATAGAAAGAAGTATAGAAAATATGGTAGGCCATACGACTATGAAACTTTCGCCTTATTGAGACGTAGAGTTAACAACTTGCAAACTAAATGTTACAGATCCTATATTACTAATATCGAAAATAATATATCAAATAATACTAAACAGTTCTGGGATTTAGCTAAGTCTAAAAAGAAGAGTAACACATTTCCTAATGAAATGTTCTATAATAATATGACTGCTTCTGATGGAAATAGTATAAGTAATCTATTTGCTGGTTACTTTCAGTCAGTTTACAGTTCCGACGAGCCTGATAATTTCACATTTAATCCTGATTTCCTTAAGAATTCTGGTACTTTTTCACATTTTACCACAAACACTGAGAAAGTATTCAACTTATTGCTTGCTTTGGACATTCGCAAAGGTCCAGGCCCCGATGGTTTACCACCATTATTCATTAAAAATTCTGCTAGAGGCTTAGCTTATCCTCTTATGCTCTTATTTAATAAATCAATTATTGAAGGATGTTTCCCTGATGAATGGAAAATTGCACATGTTACGCCAATTTTTAAATCGGGTAATGCTGATAATGTTTGTAATTATAGACCTATATCGATACTTTCTTCGTTCTCTAAGATTTTCGAGCAAATAATACACGAACAAGTGCTCAATCATGTCAAATGCCATATTATTCCAGAACAACACGGTTTTCTTCCAAACAGATCAACAGTTACTAATCTAGCGGATTTTGTGTCCTTTCTTCAAAATGCAGTATCTAGAAAAAAATTAATCGATACAATATATTTGGACTTTTGCAAAGCGTTTGACAAAGTTAATCATACAATTTTGCTGACTAAACTTAAAGGATATGGCATTAAAGGAGATTTATTACGTTGGTTCTTCTCTTATGTACTAAACAGAACTCAGTTTGTTGTCTTAAATGGTTTCAAATCTGCTGAAATAGTGTGCACATCTGGAATTCCTCAAGGCTCAGTCCTAGGACCCTTGCTATTCATTTTATTTATTAATGATATATGTTACAAATAGCAATCAAACGTATCTCTATTTGCAGATGACTTAAAACTCTATAGAATAATAGAAAACCAAACTGATTCTAATATTCTCCAGGAAGATTTGAATTTAATTGAAAAATGGTGTGATTGGAACTTGATGTCACTAAATATGCAGAAATGCTGCGTAATCTCATTTCACAACAGAATCAGACCGTCGTTTCACGATTATATCCTGGGAAATACGTCTTTAATAAGAACGGACATAGTATCTGATCTGGGGGTCATACTCGACAGTTGTTTGTCTTCCACGCCTCACATTGAAAATATTTGTAAAAAGGCGTGTTCTTTAATGGGTTTTATATTTCGTATAGCAACGCATTTCAACAACATGCTTTCTTTCAAAATTCTTTATTTCACTCTTGTAAGACCCATTCTCGAATATGCCTCGGTTATTTGGTCACCTTTTTATCAAATTCATATAAATCGAGTTGAATCAGTTCAGCGTAAATTCACTAAACTGCTTATGTTCAAACTGCATCTACCCTATAGTAGCTATGATGAAAGATTACTTATGCTCAACATACATTCTTTGTCCAAACGGCGTGTCATCTGCGATATGATGTTCTTATACAAACTGTTAAATGCCAAAATTGACTGCTCCAATATGTTACTCAAGCTACACTTCTATATTCCTTCCCGAATATCGCGTAGTCAGAAAATGTTTGCAGTTGTTACGTATAACAACAACATTGGTTATTATTCTTTATATAATAGAATTATGAGATGTTATAATAGAATACATTCTAACACTCGAATTGATGTGTTCTCACAAAGTCAATCTTCCTTTAAAAGATGTGTAACAAATACTGCTTAATCACATTCTCTATTATTCATTATTTGGTATTTCCTTTCGTCTTTCCCTTATATCCACCTCCCGAATACTATTATTAAGCTTCCCAACTCTCAATACATTCGTATTATAACTTTTATGTATACATTATTGTAAGTATGTAATTGGGCTATATGCCTGTATACTTATGTTATAAATAAATAAATAAATAAATAAATAAATAAATTACACGGTATTTTGTAGACTAAATTAGATTTCAATTTCTTATCAGTTTTATCTTCTATCTTGGAGAATAAATTGCCCACTGTTTTGTGCAGTATGAAACAAATTTCAATTCCCTCTTTATTCTCGAATACTCGTTTAATCATGTGACTAACGCTATCTATGTAAGGAATTGTGAAGTATTCATCAGTCAAAGATTTTGTCTTTCTTTTGTCATTGTCATCTAAACTAGGTGAATGATTCATGATTTGATTTTTGATACCGTTTATAATGCCACATGGATATTTATTGGAACGAAGTAAGCTAGTAACTGTGTTGATTACTTCAGTATGATATTTTTCAGAGGTCAATTTAAGTGCAATTTAACATGCAGTTAGCTCACGCCTTCCATAGATGTCGGGTGTGGCAGAGGACAAGAGAAAATTTCTCTTTTTTTCCGTTTTTAATATTAATATCAATTTAAACAAATGTATAACTTCAATTTTTTCGAACAATAATTCCTTTGTAAGTATTTTGACATTCATAAACACATAATTAGTAATAAAATAAAATTGTAGCGCTTTTGAGGATAGCTGAGGTGCAGCCGAAACTGTAAAGCAGAAAAGAAATAAAATAAATTGACTGAAATCCCAAGAATACATCACTCACATTATATATGTTCATGTTCACCAGCTCCATTTTTTGTGTGTGTAAATAAATCTCGTAGTGACCCTTACTTCCTGAATATTAGTCTCTTGAAAAATTCTCCTTTCCCTGAGCCACTCAGCCGTCCGTCTCTAGAAATTGCGTCACCTACCGCATTGTTGCCCGAGTATACCATCTGCAGTTTCGACAGCGACGCCAGAGTTAACAACCCCGCCAGCAGCAAGGTATCTTCACAAGAATCCATTGCATTCTTGCGAATATCTCAATACTTTTCTCCTCTGAAGAACAGGAGAATTCGTAATGAATATATCTGTATATATTACACAAAGTTAGTCTTCATGAATCATTTCAATCTCAAAACTTCTTTGCAGTAGAGGTTAACAATATTAAGCTCTTCAATTTTGTGAAGGCTGTCTTTTTTATCATTTCATCTTTCAATAGTGGCACCGATGCTCAAAAAGTTCAATCATCGCTAAAGTTAGGTCTTTTATTAACAACTTTAAGAAAGACGAAGGTATTAGGGTGAGTTATACCGATTCGTTCATTCAATTTTTGCTGTAGTCTCACTCAAAATATATCAAAAACATTTCAAAATAATGTTACAACAAATATCAACTTTTATTAAACATAATGGCAGATTCAATGTGCATTGGGATGCATACTAGTAGCTCATGAAACCACTTTTAAGGATGATAAAATATCTACCAACCATCAAACGGCAATATCTCCCTGAAGAAATAAAACAAATAGATCGGAAATCATGGAACGATTTTCCCGGCATTCAATATACAGAAAACCGGAAACGTTTTCCCTCTTAGCGTTTTATGTTTCTCAGGGCTGCATTTGCATTTATCGGCACTAGGTTGGTAAATTGAAATAGAACTTTGAACTCAGTTTGTACATGCATGAGCGTGGAAGAGAAAAGTTTGAGGGTCTTAAACCGCGAGGTACGTGAGGCGTTAAGTTTATTCTGTAATTTAGGTGGTTCTAATCACGGTACTAGATGAAATTCAATTGTTCTCATGAGAACGAAGTTGAAAATTATATGCAGTCAATTATTATTCGAATTAGTGATGAAAAATTTCAGTTACTGCAGCTCTAATGTACTCAACTTCAACCCTCAGTCTCAAATTTCTATGAAATTATTATATTTGTTTCCAAGAGTGCTATTATAAGCAAGCAATGCCTGCTTCATGATGCAGGATGGGATTCGCAAGGTACTCAAGAACTAATGTAATCAAGTAATGAATTCAAATGCAATAAATGAATTTTTCTACTGAAACTTTCCTCCTGCACCCTTATAACCACTATTTTCCAATAAGCAATAGTTCTTTTCTCGTCAATGTTTTCACTCTTATTCTCAAGATGTACAATCCCAGCTACTTCTATATAATTATATTCACTCCCATAGATTTCAAGTACCTTATGAACACGGGCTGGTCGCTAAGATTCTTTTATTCAGAGAGTTTCTATAGTATGAGAAATGATTCATGCTTGAATTGGTTAGGAAGACTGTGGTATACTCAAGATCTGTTTTAATGAACTTGAAGAGCTGTAGCTTTCACATCTCAGCTCAAAAAAAAAAATAAATAAATAAGTACAAAGATGTAACGCACCAGCGAACTATGATTTTTTGATTAAATATCTCTAATTCATCTCTCAGAAGTAAAATTATTTCGATGAATGATGAAAGAAGCAATTTTTTCATGATTCAAAGTCGCGAGTCACTGCAGGCCATAATATTTATCACTCCAATAACTAAACTCACTTTAAAGCAGATTATCACGATCATTATGCTCACTGAACTGAGATAATTGAATTTTCATAGCAAATTATGGAATTTTATAAGTGTGACGTCAATGATGGAATAATGTGTGAGTCTTTAGGCTCTCTTCAGGCCACAAGTTGCCGATTTGAAGATGAACTATGTGTTTGGTGGATATCAAATTATTTTTTGACGTCCTGGAGTGTACTTAATGGATTTTAAGACACGTAGTACCAACGTCACGTCGCGCAGACTAATTGACGATTTCTTATTGGAGCAAACCAGCAAGTGTACAATGCTTAACGTCTTCTTCCCATTTACTATTGGGAGTTACAGATGCGCCCCTCATGGATTTGTGGTGCACCAGAAATAATAGCGTCCAGTTTTTAGATATGTCGAAGTACTGAAAGTGGGGAGAAATTTTACAGCTCATTCTAAACAACACAGATGTCAAAAAACACTTCCAGGTCATTACACGAACGCCATTTCCGTATTTGATTTTTTTCTTTATTTCACCGGAAATTATAAGCGAGTTCCAACGATCAAAGTTCAAGGCTAATAAAAAAGCTCTCTTGAATAAAAATTACCATTTCCGCAAACAAAGAAGGGTTAACCAACTGTGGAATATGTAGATATTATGGAGATTTTTATAACATTCGCTTTTTCACTCCCTTGAAAAGATTCATTATCATGGTGAATTGAAATACATTTTAGGTTAATAATTCTACTGCCGCTGGTTTTCAGTTAGGGATAATTATTATCAGAATAACTATTCATTTAATCCCAACTTTGGTCAGTATCCTTTTGATGACGTCAACCTAATGATAGTAGATCAAATCGGAGTGTTCAATGCAAGCATTACAAGGATTAATGAAAGTCCATGCAAAAATCAAACAATTTTTATTTTTCGTCGTAGTCTTTGTCAGGCTTATAAATCTCGTTCAACGCTGATTTCACTTGTTAATCCTTACCAAATAATAGAATTGTTTCAATGTTGCGAATAGACATCCGTTATCACAATTAAAACTCGTTTGAATAAAATCACTTTCCTATCAACCATTTATTTTATATTGGAGGAAAGGTAATATTCCAGAAAGTCTATATACCTGAAGAGTTGAGGAGTAGCATAATTATTTTGAAGGTCTTCAATATTTTCTTCTTTTTTAAAAAAATTAAGTTAATTTTCGACTTTTTTACCGTCTTAATATAAACAATAACAAATGTCATAACATCCGCATTACTTATGTCAGCCAGCTTTGTTGTGCTGTTGCAAAGATTTCTATACCATCCTGTGGATTATTCATAGTTTGTATATGCTTTGTACTTAATTATTCTTGCCGAGCAGCCTCGACTTTTCTCGGCCGCCTGCTTTTACCGTCTCTATTTCACCAAGTGTTTGGACGGAAAGAGCAATGTCTGGATGCGTCTTTTGATTACTTATGAGTATTTGAACAATAGAGTAAAATATACATTTTGTTCTTTGAATTTTATACTTTAGTATTCTGCACAAAAATTTGACATACGTTAATCGGGAGAGATATATAGTTACCTATTGTGAAGAAGTGGAGGAGATGAACTACACGAATATATATATATATATATATATATATTTCTTTTTGTTCGTTTGACGTTTCTTCATAACAAAATCTATGATTTGAACAACAAAGAATCTATTTCTTGAAAACTTGGAATCTCACAACTCTCAAAATAATATATTATCTCCAAGAAATATTTGGCCATGGAATATAATTACTTTTGTCGAAATTAGCCTTGCAGGATATAAAAAAAGTGTAAATGGACATCAGAGAAGTACCCAAAATATCGAGAATTTGGAGCCCAAAATCCAGTGACCGATGTCAAAAAAAAATAATTATTTAAATATATATGATTTTTGAATACAAGACTTTGATTTTCCTGCAATTTTCAATATAAATATTATACTTTTATAAATATTAATTGATAAAAATCAATAATTTTTGCACAGCACTCTGGAGAATAATGTCATCTATAAGTCTACCAAATTTTGTTCCAAAAAACTGGATAATCTCTGAGAAATTGATAGTTTCCGCACGAATTTTTCTTTTTTTTTCTCGAAATTGTCAAGTTCTATCTTCATGAAAATTTTTATATGATAACTGCAAGTATAGCGCCTAGTATATATATTCTTTCCAGATAAGTAGTTATCAAAATCTCTGAGATATAGAATTTGCATGCTAATTTTATACGTTAGCACTAATTTTATACGGATTTATTGCAGACATAATGAAACTTTGACAAATTATCTAATTTTTAATATACACGCCACTAAAAACTTTGTTAATTTATTATGAGAAAGTATTTATCAAACATATTGCTACAAGATTCATCAATTCAAATTTCGCGGTAAAATAGTTCTTCCGGTTGATGTTTAACGTCAATTACAAATCAGTCAATAAGTGTAAACAAAGACACATGTATACAATCACAAAGTTCCATTGAACTACGGTTCATTCTTATACAAAAGGTAGGTTTTATTTACTGCTTATACGCTATGTCAGCAGCGTTGTGCGCGGCGCGAGCGCCGTCCTGGTGGCGGCGCTTGGCATATATTTACTAATATATTTAAAATCGTGACAATCAACAAATTTTGAAGTATTTACGTAATTTGCAAAACTGGCACTCAGAATTAGCAGAGAGTTTGTTACAATGACAGTAGTACTTCGATGCGGGTCTCAAGAAGTTGATTTATCTATATTTAGATTTAAAAGTTTGAGCTAAGGGAAAAAATTTGTACAAAGCTTTCATATCAGCGACGAAGAAGAAATTAAGAATAACGAAGAAGATAGTAAAATTACGGAGGTTACTTTGTGCGAAACGCCTGGCACATTTAGTAATGGAAAAAATCCGAATTTGTATAATGTATTGGTCGAGATATGTGTAAATTATTATAAGTGTAAACATACTTTTCTACTTGACATGATAATACGTACGTTCGGGTGTACTTTTTGTATGTTCTGTTTAATTATTATTTGAATATTGAATCGAGTTATTTTTATAAATTGAAAATAATCTGTGTGACTATCATAAAAACTTCTTGATTTGGTGTGTTTTGAATTCTTCATTAAGGAATCAGCATCATTCATACCTATGATTCAATATTTGCTTGCCAAATACGAGTTATCCGAAAGCATCATTCATTTCAATAAGTGAAAATTGATTAATGAGGATTCATTCATGATATTTTGTCTCCAATTTATAATCAATGATAATATTGTTGAAATATAATTCTAATAATTCAATATTGATACTGTACAAATAGTATACAATTTAAAAAAAAACAACTGCTCATTTCTAAAGTTCGCTAATATAATAATAGGTCTGTGTTTTCCACATGATTGCTATAAAAATTTATTAATACGGGTACATTTAGGCCGAAAAATTGTTAATATCACTTGCAACTGCAAACATGCAGCTGCAGTTTGCATATAAATTAACACAGAAAGTATCTGCTTCAAGACTGACCAGCCAATGATTTGGAATCATCCAGCACAGTTGGATAAATATCATATAAGAGTGCAAGGATTGATAGTCTGTATTATTGCATAAAAGCAAACTAAGATGATAACTTTTTCACAGTATCTTACGGCCATTCGCGATTCGGAAATGGATAAAATTTCAGTTCATCATTGCGCAATTGTGTGTGCGAACACTCAGGAACACAACAAATTAAACTTTGTCCCAATAATTCTCACTTTTTCAAAGGATTTTCCATATTTATTTATCTCAAAAATTCAGTTTGGCTTCATGCTCTTCTATGCTTGTTTTGACAGCTTCAGTCAGTATTAGTAAAGAGCTTATAACTTCCACCGCATGGAGTCGCGTTCGTCGCTACTGACATAGCGTATTATAAACTACAACTTAGATTTAATTTATTTCTTTCAGACGGTGATATACATATATTTAAATTGTATCCCAACTTCCAAAGACGGAAATAGGAGCTCAAAGTGACCTTGTGAATAGGTTTGAAACAAATACGGAGACCTCCTATACAGACGGTGAGTTATCAGTTACCAGCTAAATATTGTGTTAAACGTTGTTTTATATTTCATGAAATGAACTTGATCAACTGCCAAGTTGACTTTCAGAGGATAATTTTAACAGTTCAAACCAGTTTCGGTAAACAGGAGTTACTGTAGCTGAAGGCTATTAACTGGAACAGTGATATTGTGGCTAAGTTGAGTTATTTTGAATTGTTACTACTGAAGCAAATTCAGTAGTTTCATCAAACAGCTATTAATAGCATATTAAGATCTTAAAAAGACACCGCTTCTCCACAATATATATATATATATATATATATATATATATATATATATATATATATATATATATATATATATATATATATATATATATATATATAGTGGCTTGGACACCCCAGGTGGGGTTGCGCCGCTTCTACTGAAGCTCTCTAGATCCTTTATTTGAGGGGGATCAGTCCTCATCGCCTTGTTCTAAATATTCTGACATATTTCTCTCCATGTCTTCCTATTTACTGTTTTCTCCTTCCATTTCTTCATTCCTGCTTTGTTCAGATCTGCTTCTACTTCTTGTAACCATATCGACCTGGGTCTGCCTCTTCTTCTGTTTCCGCCTGGTTCCCATTTTAAAATTGCCCTTACGGTGTCTTCTTCTCTTTTTCTTCATATGTGTCCTAACCATTTTGTCCTCTGTTGTTTTATTTTCCTTACTATATTTTCTCCTTGCAGCTCTTGTTCTATTTCATGGTTCGTTAGTATTCTATATTCGTTTTCTGTCGTTTTTACTAATCCTGTAATATTTCTTACTATTTTTCTTCCTATTATTCGTAAATCTTCTTCATCTTTTTTGGTCATTGTCATGGTTTCTGTAGCGTACATTATTATCGGTCTGATTATTGTTCTATAAACTTTTAATTTTGAATTCTTTGTCAGGTTTTTATCCTTGAGTAATTTTTTATTTGCGTAAAATGCTCTGTTCGCTGTTAATATCTTTTCTTGTATTTCTGTTTTCCTGTCTCCTTTATTTGATAGCATAATGCCTAAGTATTTGAATTTATTCACCTCCTCAAACTGTAGGTTACCTATTCTTATATTTCATCAATTTTTGCTTTAAATTAAAGAGTTATTAGAAAAATTATTGAGAAAAGTAATAAATAGTACAAGAGGAAAAAAAATACATATGTAGGGTGCTGATTAAGACTTTCGAACATGGACTTCAACATAGCAAATGATGTAAGTATTGGAATTAGAAAATTTAGTCAAATACGAGGTCAAATATATTTATATTTTTCTTTTCTGACTCTATAGTTTCGGCCTACACCTTAGCCATCTTCAGGAATTATTTCGTTTAGTTTAAATTTATACATGCATTTTTATTTGTGAGTGTTGTATGTTACATGGTAAATTAGAAAAATACTTTTCATAAAGAAAATATTGAAAAAAATGGTCGAAGAAATAGTAACAGAAGGAAGCAAAATGGGCCTAAAAATCAATGAGAACAAAACTTAAATAATGAGGATAGGAAAAAAATGAGGAAGTAGAAATATAAGAATAGGTAACCTACAGTTTGAGGAGGTGAATAAATTCAAATACTTAGGCATCATGCTATCAAATAAAGGAGACAGGAAAACAGAAATACAAGAAAAGATATTAACAGCGAACAGAGCATTTTACGCAAATAAAAAATTACTCAAGGATAAAAACCTGACAAAGAATTCAAAATTAAAAGTTTATAGAACAATAATCAGACCGATAATAATGTACGCTACAGAAACCATAACAATGACCAAAAAAGATGAAGAAGATTTACGAATAATAGGAAGAAAAATAGTAAGAAATATTACAGGATTAGTAAAAACGACAGAAAACGAATATAGAATACTAACGAACCATGAAATAGAACAAGAGCTGCAAGGAGAAAATATAGTAAGGAAAATAAAACAACAGAGGACAAAATGGTTAGGACACATATGAAGAAAAAGAGAAGAAGACACCGTAAGGGCAATTTTAAAATGGGAACCAGGCGGAAACAGAAGAAGAGGCAGACCCAGGTCGATATGGTTACAAGAAGTAGAAGCAGATCTGAACAAAGCAGGAATAAAGAAATGGAAGGAGAAAACAGTAAATAGGAAGACATGGAGAGAAATATGTCAGAATATTTAGAACAAGGCGATGAGGACTGATCCCCCTCAAATAAAGGATCTAGACAGCTTCAGTAGAAGCGGCGCAACCCCACCTGGGGTGTCCAAGCCACTATATATATATATATATATATATATATATATATATATATATATATATATATATATATATATATATATATATATATATATATATATATATATATATATATATATATATTTATATATTGTGGAGAAGCGGTGTCTTTTTAAGATCTTAATATGCTATTAATAGCTGTTTGATGAAACTACTGAATTTGCTTCAGTAGTAACAATTCAAAATAACTCAACTTAGCCACAATATCACTGTTCCAGTTAATAGCCTTCAGCTACAGTAACTCCTGTTTACCGAAACTGGTTTGAACTGTTAAAATTATCCTCTGAAAGTCAACTTGGCAGTTGATCAAGTTCATTTCATGAAATATAAAACAACGTTTAACACAATATTTAGCTGGTAACTGATAACTCACCGTCTGTATAGGAGGTCTCCGTATTTGTTTCAAACCTATTCACAAGGTCACTTTGAGCTCCTATTTCCGTCTTTGGAAGTTGGGATACAATTTAAATATATGTATATCACCGTCTGAAAGAAATAAATTAAATCTAAGTTGTAGTTTATAATACGCTATGTCAGTAGCGACGAACGCGACTCCATGCGGTGGAAGTTATAAGCTCTTTACTAATACTGACTGAAGCTGTCAAAACAAGCATAGAAGAGCATGAAGCCAAACTGAATTTTTGAGATAAATAAATATGGAAAATCCTTCGAAAAAGTGAGAATTATTGGGACAAAGTTTAATTTGTTGTGTTCCTGAGTGTTCGCACACACAATTGCGCAATGATGAACTGAAATTTTATCCATTTCCGAATCGCGAATGGCCGTAAGATACTGTGAAAAAGTTATCTTCTTAGTTTGCTTTTATGCAATAATACAGACTATCAATCCTTGCACTCTTATATGATATTTATCCAACTGTGCTGGATGATTCCAAATCATTGGCTGGTCAGTCTTGAAGCAGATACTTTCTGTGTTAATTTATATGCAAACTGCAGCTGCATGTTTGCAGTTGCAAGTGATATTAACAATTTTTCGGCCTAAATGTACCCGTATTAATAAATTTTTATAGCAATCATGTAGAAAACACAGACCTATTATTATATTAGCGAACTTTAGAAATGAGCAGTTGTTTTTTTTTAAATTGTATACTATTTGTACAGTATCAATATTGAATTATTAGAATTATATTTCAACAATATTATCATTGATTATAAATTGGAGACAAAATATCATGAATGAATCCTCATTAATCAATTTTCACTTATTGAAATGAATGATGCTTTCGGATAACTCGTATTTGGCAAGCAAATATTGAATCATAGGTATGAATGATGCTGATTCCTTGATGAAGAATTCAAAACACACCAAATCAAGAAGTTTTTATGATAGTCACACAGATTATTTTCAATTTATAAAAATAACTCGATTCAATATTCAAATAATAATTAAACAGAACATACAAAAAGTACACCCGAAAGTACGTATTATCATGTCAAGTAGAAAAGTATGTTTACACTTATAATAATTTACACATATCTCGACCAATACATTATACAAATTCGGATTTTTTCCATTACTAAATGTGCCAGGCGTTTCGCACAAAGTAACCTCCGTAATTTTACTATCTTCTTCGTTATTTTTAATTTCTTCTTCGTCGCTGATATGAAAGCTTTGTACAAATTTTTTCCCTTAGCTCAAACTTTTAAATCTAAATATAGATAAATCAACTTCTTGAGACCCGCATCGAAGTACTACTGTCATTGTAACAAACTCTCTGCTAATTCTGAGTGCCAGTTTTGCAAATTACGTAAATACTTCAAAATTTGTTGATTGTCACGATTTTAAATATATTAGTAAATATATGCCAAGCGCCGCCACCAGGACGGCGCTCGCGCCGCGCACAACGCTGCTGACATAGCGTATAAGCAGTAAATAAAACCTACCTTTTGTATAAGAATGAACCGTAGTTCAATGGAACTTTGTGATTGTATACATGTGTCTTTGTTTACACTTATTGACTGATTTGTAATTGACGTTAAACATCAACCGGAAGAACTATTTTACCGCGAAATTTGAATTGATGAATCTTGTAGCAATATGTTTGATAAATACTTTCTCATAATAAATTAACAAAGTTTTTAGTAGCGTGTATATTAAAAATTAGATAATTTGTCAAAGTTTCATTATGTCTGCAATGAATCCGTATAAAATTAGTGCTAACGTATAAAATTAGCATGCAAATTCTATATCTCAGAGATTTTGATAACTACTTATCTGGAAAGAATATATATACTAGGCGCTATACTTGCAGTTATCATATAAAAATTTTCATGAAGATAGAACTTGACAATTTCGAGAAAAAAAAAGAAAAATTCGTGCGGAAACTATCAATTTCTCAGAGATTATCCAGTTTTTTGGAACAAAATTTGGTAGACTTATAGATGACATTATTCTCCAGAGTGCTGTGCAAAAATTATTGATTTTTATCAATTAATATTTATAAAAGTATAATATTTATATTGAAAATTGCAGGAAAATCAAAGTCTTGTATTCAAAAATCATATATATTTAAATAATTATTTTTTTTGACATCGGTCACTGGATTTTGGGCTCCAAATTCTCGATATTTTGGGTACTTCTCTGATGTCCATTTACACTTTTTTTATATCCTGCAAGGCTAATTTCGACAAAAGTAATTATATTCCATGGCCAAATATTTCTTGGAGATAATATATTATTTTGAGAGTCGTGAGATTCCAAGTTTTCAAGAAATAGATTCTTTGTTGTTCAAATCATAGATTTTGTTATGAAGAAACGTCAAACGAACAAAAAGAAATATATATGTCATATCTGAAAATTATGAGCAATATTTTACAATACATATGTATATTTCAAAATGATAATTTAGGAAAATATTTTTCAATTTCATTTCTACTTCATTTAGTAGTGCGAATGTGTCTTTTCATTAGTTGATTTGTTCTGTGGCGCTATCTAGTATCCAAATTTTGTATTAATTCGATGACAAATGTCGAGAGACTTGATTCTAGTGTATTTTAGTAGTGCCTCTGTATCAGCTCGACCAAACCGTTCCGCATCTGTTGTAGCTCCTGCTTCAGAGTCACAGTATTCTCCGTAAGTAACGTCTTGTTGACAGGATTATTCAGTCCCGCTGTCGAGTGGTTACTGTTTCAGAGCCGTAGAAACGATGTCCGTTGTGGCTCCTGCTTCAGAGTCGCAATTCTCCGCAACTGTAGCCTCTGCCGTTGGGCTGCAATCTTCTACATCCAGCCGTAGCCTCTGCCGTAGGGCTACAGTCCCTTCATCACGTCGTAGCCTCTGCCACGTAGGACTACGACAACCTCTGGCGACGATAATCAAAAATTTGACGCACTAGCTTCGTGTGCTGGATCATAGCCGTGTCCATCGTAATTCGCAAGTATAATCTTTACCGTTTGTTTCCGTTTATTTTATGTATCAATTCCCTATTTATTTGTGTTCTAATAAAATTGTGCGCGTCACAAAATTTAATACTTTTGTCCTGAAATGACTGGCCTGTAACGTTATTCCTGATGCTCCATAGTAAGAATATGATTGCATCATCTCTGGTAGAAGCATTTTCCTTGTTATTCAGTTTTCTCATTTTATTTGGTCACTCGATTCCTGTTATTATGTAGCTTGTGAGAGATTTGAGAGCAACATAAAGTTTCCAAGATTCCAATGGTGGCCTGTAAGAATCAAATGAATTTTTACAACATTAATGCTTGGCCAATATAACTCTTAACTTAAACAACTTGAACGCATGATAATGTAACGTGCGAGAGTGTGAAGGTTCGTAGGAGTGGGACAGGCTTAAGCCTGACCTTGTCTGGGCGGGACTTTTCGTCCTCATTGTATCGCATCGCGCCGCAGCACATTGCTCCGCACGATGGAAAAATCTAGCAACTAGACTAAATCTAGAACTTGCGAGAAAACTGGATTCCATATATAAACGCAAGCAAACGCTGTTTGATGGCTACTCTCTTTCCTCTGCTAGTTTCTTCCATTTTCTTTTATTGTTCCATTGCATTTTCCGTTATCGCATCTATGCTTCACTGCAGTTGCTGTTCAAATCCAATGCGCCAAACGAATAATGGAAGTTTCTATAGTTTCGAATCGTATGCTGATTTGCAATGTGAACATAAAATTGAAATTAGAATAAATATAAATTTTGATACTGGGATATTGATTGACTTTCTGTAATATAGAAACTGTGCAGATGACATTTTACTACCACTCTTCTTTTAATTCTTTTGGGAAAATCAAATTTATGAATTCTACGAACATTTCCATAGATGATTGCAAATGCTGATTCATTATTATGATTTGTTCTGATTGAATTGGAATATTGAGAGCTTCATCCGCTTACATCAATCACGACTAAAACCAATATAAGAATTACAGGAATATGTTCTCGTTCAAGAAAGCAGTGACAATATCTCTCAAAATGATATTATGATTTTCTTAAATTCATTTTTACTTACTTGTACTAAGTACAAGGAAGTATTGTGAAACCGACAAAATTCACCTATCGAAATTTTGATGGAAATATCTGTTTTGATCATCCCTGAATCCATTTTGACTATTTTTGGCTTGATGTCGGTACGTATGTGCGTGCGTTCGTTCGTTACTCGCAAATCTCAAAACTGGTTGAACGTATAATGTTGAAATTTTGTATTTAAGACTGATATAGGGTCTTATTGTGCCCCTCGCACTATGGTTTCAATCGTCTGTACCGGAAGTGCACTTTACTTGAAAGTATTTTCGAATTTTTCTGATATCGAAATTCAATATTTGAACTTGATGTTGTATTAGAATAGTTAGCTGCTATTTTTGTATGAATCGGCCAAGCCAGAAGTGTACTTTATTTCAAACTTTTTTTGAATTTTGTGCATAAATCTAGAATAATCAGCTATAGCATATTGGAATTCAGTGTTTGAACTTGTTGTAGCCTTGAAATAGTTATTTACTGTTTTTGTATCAATCGGCTGAACCGGAAGTGCAGTTCATATGTATACTAGACATTCAGAATTTGCCGTATAAAACAATCAGTTTAATTGGAGTGATAAGGTAGGCAATGATAATCTGTTGTCAGTTTTTTGATTTTGTTTGACATTGTACATGTCATTCAAATGATTCAGTACAAATTAAGTCTTGATAGAATTGTTCTTGTAGAAGTAATCAAATCCAGTTGTTTTTTGTTTTCTTATAAGAGCTTTCGTCAAAATATTGATTTAAAATAATTCAAGTTATTATCCCTAGATGCATTTTCTCTTCCAGGATTAATCTGTAAACAGATCAGCTTGAAACAAAAGGATGATGTCTTTGTGTCCTCGTGAATGAATGTGACATCGTTGTTTAGCTCTAAATCGATGCGATATTACAAATTTGAGTCAATCACCTATACTTATCACATTGTTTGTTTTATTTATACTTCCTACAACACTTCCAACTGTTCAGTTGCCAGGAAGAATAACAGGATTCGATTACATTCCATGTCCTTTCAGATTCTTCTTTTCTGAACCCAAATGCGATAACCGTACAAGCAGTGGAGAAGAGATATATGCAATATATTACATGGGCGTGGGATTACAATAAAGAAATGTGTTTGACTTGGGAAAATGCGAATCGTTTCAAAAGGGTGGTCAAATTCCATTCGCAAATATCAGAGTGATGGGATATGGCGCCGAATAAAATTTTTTCAAGATAACTCTTCATAATTCTAGTTATATCCTAAAGCTTAAGGTTGTTAAGAAGAGGAGTGGGGTCAAGTTGTGGTGGTAACCCTGCTCTATGCTAAATACATAGGATAAAGCATTCATTGCCAACTTCAAATAAACAAAATTTCAATGAATAAAACTGATGAAAATGTTTGTTTTCGTTTGAAAATACATGATTTTGAATAATTTGGTTCCTCATTCTATTCTTTTAAAGAGCTTCCATCGGTTGAAATATTTTTTTTCCTTATTTTAATAAAGCTACAATATGATGGGTATAGTACGCAACGCTGTAGACTTTGGGAAATATTTTTGACATTTGACATTTAGTAATGGTATTGCGTTTCATAACCACACAAACTTATTGATGATTAATTTACATCAAAAAAAGAATATCGATGGAAGAATAAATGGGTTACTGAATCAGTGTACCGTCCAGTTGGAGAAGTAATAAAAAAACCTTGTCTATCCCAATCGCGCACACTCTTCCCATTTCAACTCATGCGACGAAGTTGCCAAGCGTATGATAATTTGTTGAATTTCAGAAACTTTTGTACAATATTTTTAAATAATAATTCAATTTTCTCTGAAATTAGAAACAAGACTTTTTTGAAATTCAGTACACATGTTTATAAGACTTTCGTTGATATTTTGGCGATTTTTTGTAATGCTGTCATTTCAGATAGTCGAGATAATGACGTATAAATCAATGTAAAACACGTCGCGTCCATTTAACGCAATGTAATAATATGTCACGGAACAAAAACTTTGACATTTTTTATCTCAATAACTAAAAACAAAATTGAGTTCAAACTTTGCCAGAATATTATTCATTGAACGAATAAAATACTGTCGAAATTTAAGAAAATTCTCATATACTTTGATTTCCTTCTCAACAACCTTAACACTGTCGAGTCCTCTCGACGTCAAATTGTCTAGAGATTTATGACCAGTTGCACCGCACTTAAATAAAAAATTCGAATCGGAATAATGACAGCAATGTTGATGTCAAATTTGAGTTTCGAGCTCTGATATAATATTGTTCAGTTAAGCAACACTTAAAATTGAGGAGACAGCGGTGCAACTGGCCATTAATCTCTTTTACTGTCATCATAGCTCTTTCAAAATTGTATATCGAGGATTGGAAACGAACAAAAACCTGCCCCACAATATTTTCTCATAATGTACTATAATTTATCCCTACTCCTGTCACATTATATATTTATAAGGAAGTATATCAAAGATTCATGTTCAGCGTCGTTGTTTGAACTCAAAGCCCTTAGACCTATTGGAAGAATATTGATCACGATATAATGAATGTCATTGTCCTCTTGAATCAAATCAACTCATTAAATAAATTTTTCAAGCGGTCCATGTACTTGGTTGATTTCCCAGTAGGTACACATAAAACATCATATAATATTTATAGTTCTATTTGTGACAGCGACTTGAATAAGTGGGCCTTTGTCATCATGTGGAAGGTATTGTGATTAATCGAAGAATTATTCTTTTCAACATCAATACAAAGATATTATCCAATTTAATTTAATAAATGGTCTATCAATGAAAACGGTAAGAATTAAATAAAGGAGAAAAGAACGGAGTTATTGACTCTAGCGTCGCTGTCTGAGCTGCAGAAGGTATGCTCGGGCGCCAATGTGGTCGCTGACGCAGTCCTTAGAGGCAGAAGGCTGGACTGCTCAGAGGTAAAGGTTTAGAGTTGTCAAAAGATCCATCAGGAGGTGGATGTCACTATGAGACTTATTTGCATACGAATAACGACGACGGTGAACATACAACATATATTTGCGGGAATTAGCACTGGTGGCAGTATAGATTGAGGCTGACAATGACAGGACGGCTGTACATGACACTCGACACCAGCGGTCGCAGTATGGATTCGGTCGGTCGCAGACGGCGGGACACTTTAAAACAATAATCGTGAAGCGATTTTCCAAACAGTGGATCACCTTTGAAACTTATTTCCAACGCTTGTAAAACCAAACCGGTCTCCAAGTAGTGACTCTACGTGAAACTTACTCAACGCTGTGAAGCCAAAAATGACCTCCTCAACAGTGATCCTACGTTAAAATAATCTACCGCTGCAAAATCACAATGAATTCTTCAGCGGCGGCGCTACGTTAAGTTAATCCAACACTGTGAAATCAATAAAGACTTCTCTAGCGGTGATGCTACGTGAATTATTCTTACAATGCAAAATCATCAGAGACTTTTTCAGCGGTGGCTCAACGTTGAATTCATTCAACATTGTGAAATCAGAAAAAACTTCTCCAGCGGTGACGTTACGTTATGTCAAACAAAAATGACTCCAAGTTAAAACAGCAACAAGCAAAATAATTCCAAGTTCAAATCAGCAGAAGCAAACAAATCCAAGTCTTTTTACGGATTCATAAAATACAATCGGACTCACAGATCGTGTCGTACAATTGTGCTAAACGGTCTTAGCACACATTCCACTTGAAGTAAACAGTGAACACTTCGAAGATGACACTACGAATCAGAACTAGAAGTGCACTTTGGAGCGGCTACTCAGAAGATTGGACTTCCAAAGAAATGACTTAAGTCGGCTGCAAGGCCTTATTTATACTCAGCATTCTAAAACCTCAACTTGTGTTTTTTAAATGATCTTGAAATTAGCGCTCTCAGAGTGAGATTCAGAAGAGGTACTTTGAAAACGAAGAAGTTATATCAAAAGTACTAATTCCTTTGTACAAATTTTCTGACTCATTTTCCAGCTTTGATACATCTTTACAACGGTTATAATTCATTTTAATGAAGAAAACGATGTACGGGAATTCAGTCACATGTTTATTATTTCTATCCTACTCCACAGTTTCGGTCCCACCTGGACCATCTTCAGGAGTGGTACATTTATACAATAGTAGAATGTGGAAAACAAAAAAAAAAACAAAAAAAAAAAAAACCAGGTGTAATGAACAATGTACTTACAATAGAATTAGTGTTTGTGTATGTTGTCATCTGTTGAAATGTTATTCATGAAACAAGATGATAATAATGTCAATGAGAAAACTGATACTCTAGCCTTAAGCACCATTTATAATAATATATTGACATGATTTTTGATGCTTTGAAATTGTTCATAAATAATTTTTCTTATATTTATTTTTATTTTTATTTCGTTGAGTCTCTTGTGACTTGCATCCCTGAACATCTTGACGTGATTCTTTTTCATTGGTTGACTTCAACAATTGACTGTTGTGACTTGTGCGTTTTTGCTTTTCCGCATTACACGGGCACTCACTTTATGTGACTTGTACTCAGCCTCTGGCTTTCATAACAGTCAGTTGTTGCCTCGCTTAGTTTTCATATTTAAAAATTTTTTTTTTTTATATACAATTATTTATTTTTTCATTTTTGACTAAGAATATGTTTATTTTTTCTCATTTTTATTACATCGACATATAAAAGAAAACAAAATATTTATGTTAACACTACAGATGGCAACATACACAAACACTAATTCTATTGTAAGTTCATTCTTCATTACACCTAGTTTTTTTTGGGTTTTTTTTTGTTTCCCACATTCTCACACTATTATATAAATGTAGCACTCCTGAAGATGGTCCAGGTGGGACCGAAACTGTAGAGTAGGATAGAAATAATAAACTTGTGACTGAATTCCCGTACATTGTTTTCTTCATTTCACGTAACAGTCAGCATCATCTAATACTTCTATAATTCATTTTAGTTTAGTCGGCATGTCGAAAAATAGGGGCAAATTAGGAAAAAATGCAAACTTGATGAAATTTTGGTATATTGTTTTTGATCACCTAATAGTGCTATATGTATATTTTCCGACCAAAATTTCGCGAAGCAATTTCCAGGGGTAGGAAAAATCCACGAAATTTTGGCACTTTTTCCAGTTTTCGTACTGTAACTTTTTCCCCTTCATTCCTATGCCTTAGCTCATTGAGTTTAATTTCGTAGAGCATTAAATTTTCGATAAGTTTGATCCGCAAAACTTGTTTGTAGACCCTTTAAGTTTCAAGATACAGCACTTCAAAAAAGAGAAAAATTTCTTAAAATCTAAAAAACATTAAAAATGGGGGTTTTCACTGGATATCTTTTATTTTTCACATTTTTTTGTGATACCTAGTTTTATTCTGACGCAGAAATCAATTAACAACCCACCTCTCACCCTGCCTACCTATGCCACTATATCAAGAGGCACGGTAGTGCCCCCACCAAGACCAGTTAAATGAAGCGCAAGAGCACTACATACTTTTTTCGAAGAGCTTCGTCGTTTTTTTGAACCCTCATAACTTGGATTTGGATTATACCTACCAGATAAACAAAATTCTCGGGATATGATGTCAATAATGGACTTATTAAACACATAAAGTTTCAATTGCATAGTTCTTATACTTTAAATTTCATTGACAACTGGAAAAACCCCGATTTCGTCACTGACTCGCTCACTAATGATGATCAAAATTCTTGGGTTACTTCTTGAAGTCCTAGAATGCTGAAATTTGGTATGTATTAGTACACAAGCAACAACAAAATTCTAAAACTTGAAACTTCTGCTCCCAACCACTTAAACTAGGGGATGGAAATTTGTATGAGACTTCCGCAAATTTTTATGCTAGAGGTCTGAATATCAATACAGAGACTCCTTGATATGAATCATAGTAAAATAAAAACTTACTGAAAGAAGTGGAATCCCACCAAAAATATTTTCATGTAAAATGTTGTCAAGACGAAGCCATATGGCTCGCACTGTCAAAGAGTTATTCGATCCCATGTAGAGCCAAGCTTCTAACTCTTCACGCTCTAATTCTACAAGGCCTAACTTCACAATTCTACACCTCAGTGGTGCGATTTGGCCATTTCGATACATTCACATGGGCATAAAGTGAAAAATTTATTCACTATTCATCAGTTTTCTGTTATACAATAGTCCTAATAGCTCCAATTTTCAGAATTTTTTGGTGTTTGTGTACCAATACTAGCTTACATACCAAATTTCAGCATTCTAGAACTCCAGGAAGTAGCCTAAAAATTCTGATGATCACCAGTGAGCGAGTCAGTGACAAAATCGGGGTTTTTTTAGATATCAATAAAATTTAAAGTATAAGAACTATGCAATTGAAACTTTATGGCTGGTACCACGAGCTCTACTAGGAGCATTGTGTCAAGATGTGTTTTGACGCAATTAAAATTTTCCTAAATACTTTAGAAAATAATCTTCAGATACAAATTGCGGCAGACACATATTTGTACAAGATTTATTTGGATATATAGCTAGTTTAGCCTAAAACAGAGCTTGTGGTACCACTATTGACATGATATCCCAAGAATTTTGTTTATCTGGTATAATCCAAATCCAAATTATGAGGGTTCAAAAAAACGACGAACCTTTTCGAAAAAGGTAGGTAGTGCTGTTGCGCTTTGCTTGGCTTGTCTTGGCGAGGGCACTACCGTGCCTCCAGATATGGTGGCATAGATAGACAGGGTAAGGAGTGGGTTGTTGACTGATTTCTACGTCAGAATGAAACTAGGTACCATAATACCATAAATAATGTTGAAAAATCAAAGATATTCAGCGAAAACCACCATTTTTCATGTATTTTTAGATTTTCAGGAATTTTTCACTTTTTTGAAGTGCTGTATCTTAGAACTTAGTGGGTCTACAAATACTGAATAATCTGAGGCGTAGGAATGAAGGGGAAAAAGTTACAGAGCAAAAACTGAAAAAAGTGCCAAAATTTCGTGGCTTTCCCCTTCCCCTGAAAATTGCTTCGCGAAATTTTGGTCGGAAAACATGGAAATAACACTATTGGGTGATCAGAAACAACACAACAAAGTTTCATCGAGTTCGCATCTTTTCCGACCTCAAAGTACATGTCGACTGGACTATTTGGAACATTTAAATATTATTACAATAAAATCATTTGTTTACGTTGGTAGTTCAGCAACATGTCAGTAGAGTCAACAAAATGTCGAACGTCAAATATTAATTCAAGTAAAAGTCAAAGTCACGGTAAACAAAATCAGGAACAAAATATACAAAGTATCTTGCAGAACAACGGTCGGATATAATTACGGTGAGTACATGATATAGATACTGATCATACAATTAAGAGTTGTATTTCAGGAGATTCATATCTACAAATTATAACCTATATTCGACCACATGTGAAATATCAAAAAATATTCATTCATGCTGATGACTGGTGACGCTATGGTTAATGGTTGTGTAGTGTTCAAACAGAATTATGGTTCAATTAAATAAAAGACGGTAGCTGAAGGCTCCAGGATGTGTAAATGGGGCGAAGCTTTGGAAAAAGGATTCGTCACAGTTTTGATCAAAACATCATTTATGTCCTCCGCGGCCAGGAATGCAAGAACGAATTCCATGAGCCCAACGTAGCGCTGTTGGTTTTCAAGACCTCAGTAGTCTAATGGTGCTAAATTGCAGCTTCTTGGAGGCCAAGCATTTGATCAAAGTTGTTCGATTTCTCTTGAATGTCTCGTGTCACGAGAAATCAATGTTTCAGGAAATTTTCATTCTAATTAATCAAGGATTTTACCAGAAGAGTGACATGTGGCACTATCCTTTTGAATGACAAGCCATCAGAATCAATTTCGCCCAGAAGAGGCTATAAAAAAACTAATATCTTCCACCGTTCACTGTAATCGCATTTCCTTCTCCATTTTGAAAAATAAATGTCACCATGCCAAGAAACTCCAACAGACAATAACTTTTTCTGAATATAAAATCTTCTCGATAATCTTATGTTGATGATTCTCACTTCAAGAATTATAGTTTTGCTTGTTCACATAAGCGTGAGCTTCGGCAGACTGAATGATCTAAAAGAAATTGCATAATTTGATGAAAAACGACGCTCATGATGAGCAAATTACTTCAGTTCTTATGTCAGCATAATCTCGTCATGGTCCTTCCTCAAAATTTGTCAATTGTTATTTTTGAGAGTTCAACATCTTGAGAATGACGATTTGCATTCTCTGCAACACTGGCTCTCACAGCAGCAATCTTGACTTGATCTCCTACATTTTGTCGATGGGTGTTACTAATCGTGTAGAATGAATTAACTTTCAGAGTTTAAAACGATTCGACGAACTGCAACCACTGTAGAAAGATTATTTCTTACAAAATTTTTAGGCAACGAAAGACGAGTTTGGACAAAAGATCGATTATTTTGATATGAGTTTTAAATGATATAGAAACGTTTTGAAAGCGTATATATCATAATGATGAGATGCTAGACTTTTTTCACACAACTGTCAAGGAATAACTCCTTAATATTGAAGTTACTATTCAATAATACAGGCAACATTCTATTTAATCTCATTTTAGGGATAATTTTCCTTGAACTCACCAATAATTGAGATCTGAGCCAATTCAAGTTCTAGAATTGTTTTGTAATTGACAACTATGTCTATTGTCCAGAGCAGTATAGCATATATATATATATATATATATATATATATATATATATATATATATATATATATATATATATATATATATATATATATATATATATATATATATATATATATATACAGGGTGTAACAGAAATAAGGATTTTAACCTGCAATAGATCTCTTCAAGCCTAACAATTTTTCTTGATAACTTTTTTCTGTAAGTCCCTTGGATATCGGGTGAAAATTCATCAAAGTTTGGTCAAAAATTTCATAGTGCGCCCATGGTTAGAACAGCATGTTTCTCAATTGTTGGAAGAATGACAGCTGTCGATTCAAATGATTATTTTGAAACTTTAAACCATCATAGTCTTATCAATCATTCATTTGAAACTGAAAGAATAACAGTATTTCAATAATACACTGATATTCGCTCACCTCGATAATTATATTTTTGTATATGTTGCAAGAAAGATCAAATTTATCTCTGAAACCAATAATTTGGTATATTGGTTGTATTTATATGTTATTGTTGAGAAATTTTATTTTTATTCAGGAATTTCACGTATATTTTCAAATAGTTGGTACATTTCCTGAACATTAGATTGTCAGCACGAGTTCATTACACTTGGATCAGCTGATTTGAATAGTCTGAATACAGCCTGTAACACAGTCAGAATATGGGTCAGATTGTGCTGCCATCTACGATCAACTTAAAAAGTAGTTGCTGCTCTCAGCTTACTTCATTACTGTTGGCTCTCAAACATGAAGAGAAAATCATTCAACGATTTATTTAAAGTGAACGGTGAAATATGAAATGGAATGCAGTTCTAAAATAATATTTTTTATGAATAATTCAACTGAAAATATTCCCGCAAAAATTGTGAGAGCTTATTCTTGAGAAACAGAAAACCTAACCTACAAATGTATCACACTGAGTTTGGTAATTGATTTTAAATTTTTTTAAATATAAGATACAAAATTCTATTTGTTCAACAGATCAATTTACGAGGCATACTTCATTGAAACGACCTGATTGTGAAGTTTATAATAATATGAGAAAAAACTAATTCACAGCTGCTTCATTTATAAATTAATGTATTTTATTCATTCCATCTGGTGTTTTAGGTTCCAGGTAAACAATGAGTTCTCAATATCTCATAGTATTCTCATCATTATGTATAAGTGCACAATATTTTGACATTAAATACAAAAGCATAACCACAATAATTCAATTTTCAGTGTAAAATGACAGTTCTGAAATCGTTCCAAATAAATTCGCCGAACTAATCCTACACCGCCTGCGGAATCGCAGATAGAAGAGCTTGAAATTTTCACAGGTTTTAACTTTTGTGACAATAATAATTAGACAATTTTTTCCAAAATTTATATGAAGGAATTAATCTGGAATTGATAGCTCACATATGTCGAAATCAATTGTTTCGTTGTAACCAGGGTTGTAATTGCTACTGGATCCGATAATCATGAACCTGAACGACTCGTTGAATTATAGGGGTTAAAAAATGCTGAAGAAAGATGAGAATTCGAGAAAAAGTTATTAAGAAAAATTGTTATGCTTGACGGGTTCTATCACTGGTTAAAATTAATGTACTTATTTCTGTTACACCCTGTAAAGGGAAAAACAACAGACAATTTTCCAGTAAAAGACAAGACGGGATCCCTGATAACAGAAGAAGACCAAGTAATGGAACGATGGATAGAGTACTTCGCCGAATTATCAGATACAACAGTCGAAGAGAGAAACATAGAACTGCAAACAAGAGGTGAATTGACTGCAACATCTACAGAAGAAATAAGTATTGAAGAAGTAAAAGAAGCCATTCAAATGCAAAAATGTGGAAAATCGCCTGGTCATGACAGAATAACTACAGAAATGCTAAAATACATGGTCAATGAAGGTGATATGTTGCTATCAAAAATATTTAACCAAGTATGGAAGAAAGATACAATACCAAAAGACTGGAAAATAGCAGTTATCTCACCGATATATAAAAAAGGAGATATCCGTGATTTTAACAATTATAGAGGGACTTTACTATTAAGTACAGCACTAAAATTATATGAAAGAGTTCTAAAAAAAAGACTGAGAGTAATAATAGAACCATCCCTAGAAGAAGCTCAAAGCGGATTCAGGAAAGGAAGAAGTGTACAAGATCATATTTTTACCATAAAACAAATAGTCCAGAAAATTTTATTGACTAAAAGTAAAGCATGCATGGCCTTCATAGATCTTAAAAAAGCATTCGACAAAGTGCAAAGACAAAAAATCTGGAACAGTTTAACGAAGAGAGGTGTGAATGGGAAATTAGTGAATGCGATCAAGAGTTTATATAAGAAGAATTTGAACTATATTGTTAAAAGAAACCGAAAATCAGAAATATTTGAAACGAAAAATGGCCTTCGCCACGGAGGAGTTATGAGTCCGGTTCTGTTTACAGTATTCATGGATAATATTATAAAAGAATGCAAGCAAGAAACAACGAAGCTATTAGCAGGTCACAGAAATATGCAACGTATCGAAATTGGAGAATGCGCGTTTGCGGACGATGTTGTAATATTCGCAAGAATCGAAACACAACTGCAAAGTAATTTGAATATATGGAATGATGAACTGAATATGCACGGAGTGTCAATAAATGTGAAGAAAACAAAAGTAATCATAATAGGTAATGAAGAAAAAACTATTAAGCTCAATAACGAAAACATAGAACAAGTAGAGAAATTCGAATATTTAGGAGTAACAATAACAAAAGATGGAAAACAGGACGAAGACATTAACAAAAGAGTAGATAAATCAGTGAAATTATTTCACAGCATAAATAACAGCTTCATAAATAAGAAGGAAATTAGCAGGAAGACAAAATTAACAGTTTACAATACAATATTTAGATCACTTCTATCATATGGTTTTGAGTCATGGGTTATACCGAGAAGAACCAAAAGTAAAATCCAGACATTAGAAATGAAATATTTGAGGAGGGTCAAAGGAGTAACGAGAATGGACAGAATAAGAAATCAAGATATGAGATCAGAACTTTCAGTGAAACCTATAGTAGAATTTATTGAGCAACGACAACTGAGCTGGTTGGGACACCTGGTCAGGATGGAGGAAAATAGATCTGTAAAGAGGACTTGGACATCAAGGAATATACCGAAGAGGAGCCGAGGAAGACCGAGAGAGAACTGGGATAACATCATAGAGAAACTCCTGGGGAAGAAAGAAATCACACTACGCGAAACCAAGCAGACTGCAAAAAACAAGAAACAGTGGGCAAAGTTTGTGCACGAATAAAGAATAAAGACTAAAATCCCTACACTTAACGGTAGTAGGGAATTGAACTATATATATGTCACCATGCCATGAACCCAAACAGACAATAACTTTCTCTGAATATGAAGTCTTCTCGATAATCTTATGTTGATGATTCTCACTTCAAGAATTATAGTTTACTTGTTCATATAACCGTTAAGCCAAAAATGAGGTTCGGCAGACTGAATGATCTAAAAGAAATTGGATAATTTGATAAAAAAGACGTTCATGATGAGCAAATTACTTCAGTTCGTATGTCAACATAATCTCGTCATGGTCCTTCCTCAAAACTTGTCGATTGTTATTCTTGAGAGTTCAACATCTTGAGAATGACGATTTGCATTGTCTGCAACACTGGCTCTCACAGCAGCAATCTTATCTTGATTTCTTACATTTTGTCGATGCTATGGTGTTACTAATCGTGTAGAATGAATCAACTTTCAGAATTTAAAACGATTCGACGAACTGCAACCACTGTAGGAAAATTATTTTTTACAAAATTTTTAGGCAACGAAAGACAATAATTTTGATTTGAGTTTTAAATAATATAGAAACGTTCTGAAAGCGTATATATCATAATGATGAGATGCTAGACTTTTTTCACACAACTGTCAAGGAATAACTTCTTAATATTGAAGTTACTATTCAATAATACAGGCAACATTTTATTTCACCTCATTCTAGGAATCATTTTTCTTCACCTCTCCAACAATTGAGGTCTGAGCCAATTCTGGCTCTAGAATTGTTTTGTAATTGACAACTATGTCTATTGTCCAGAGCAGTATAGCAGGACCACTGTACTTTGAAGTTCAACAAGGTTTACGTTGAGCTGTTAAGACCGATTCCGAAGTTTTGCTTGGAAGTTTCGAAAAGTTTCAATGCGTATGATCTGTCTCTTACAGAACTATATAAGAACAGTTTCATGACAATTCTAGGAAATAAGTTTCTCAACCAATATGAGCTGATGTAACTTTAAATGTTAGTAAGTATCGTACAATTGTCCAATAAAATACTAATTGCAGTCAGATTATTTCTGGAACAGGTTCTTGTTCCTCAATTAGGAACTACGTTCTCTCTCCACTTTTATGTGCATTAGAATGAGATGTCAGTTAATATTTCTCAATATCACATTATGATGGATATATAAATCCAAATTAAAGTGTAAATGATTGTTTATAGGTGCAATTTGAGTCTTTGATCACAAGCATCTCACAATTTGAAGATATTTAAGAAATTTGAAGTTTTGCTCTGATTCATTATTTTCTCTATTCTAGTCGACTTTGTAGTTGAACAATTCGTCAAAGTCACTGAGCACCAACGTTTTGATACAGCTACAACACTTGGGATTCACATAATCCTGCATTCGGAATATTAAGATGAATTTTCTTAGAATTTCGTTTCAATTACTTCGCAGCCGCAGTCCTTGTAGAGCGTTCTTGGCAGATTTTCAATCTACTCTATTTGGAATGGTAAAGGTAGCTATGAAACTCATTATTCTGAACGTTGATTTCTAAGGAAGTTCTTGTAGTGAAGCATTGTCCTCAATATTACATGGTTAAATTGTTTTTGTTGTTCTGTACTTTGTTTGTTGTGCTTGATTCTTCAAGGGGTACTTCAATTTAGGAACTATTATTATTCTGCTAAATATAGCAATGCATTTGAAAGGACGTCCAAATGCTGCAGAATCGATTACTTGTTGAACACTTGATATCTTCTGATGTTGTACTTGTACTATATTGAATTTTTTGTGGTAAACTGATTTTGTATTCATACTGATCGGAGATCCGTGTGATTGTTTTAGGATGAGCTCTAATAATGAATCAAACCCAATCTATCAAACACACTTTGTAATGTGTAAATAGAGATCAATTTAGGTAAAAACAATGTACAGCTGTTTACCAGGATAGATCAAACATATTGTATCCAAAATGCATTTAGAGTGCCTCTCGCAACAATGCTGCAAATTTATTTTGGTCTATTTGTTTGAAATCGGCAGCGTGCACCACGATCTTTCAATCCAATGTGATTGAACAAGTGGCGCAGAATACGAAATAATCCAATGTGAGCATTCCGCATCAATCCAAACGCGAAACGATGTGCAGCAAATGCTTCCTTGTACAAATAAAATATATACGGATTTGTCTTCATATTTTTGTTACAGTTCCAGTTTATCGAGTGAGTGAACGTGGGAATATTCACATCCATGAATTGAATGATGGGCTCCTTTATCACATTCTTTTATTTTGACGTACAAAGTATATCTCAGTAGACTTGTATGTACTAAAAGTTGATTCAATGAAAATATAATATATGAGTGATGAGTAATTAAGGTATCAAGAGTGTTGAAAGAACAATAATGCCTGAGGGAACAATGTACTTTCCGAGGACTTCTGGCCTGAGGTGTGTACGTTGACCGTAGGTATTTTGGTCTGTTCAATTCCGGTGGTGCCTTCAATGTTTAATATCCGACTTTTGTTGTATAAATTTTTATCAATGTATGCCCTGTCATTGTGAATTCTGTCAGAGAAATTACTCTAGTTACTTGCTGTAACTAGGATATTTGTTTGTTATTTTGTATGTAATGCTCTCGGGTATAATTTGTTACGTAACTATCCTGAAAACAATGTTATTATGACAACAATAATAAACTATTCGGACATTATAGTAATTAAGGTATCAAGGGCGTAAAAAGGGCCCTAATGCCAGAGGTCAACAATGTATTTCCCGAGGGCCTCTGGCCCGAGATGTGTACGTTGACCATAGGCATTATGGTCCGTTCAACTCCCGTGGTGCCTTCAATGTTCAATGTCCGACTAATGTATTATTTCAATCAAAATTTTAGCGAGGTATGTCCTGTCAGAAATCACTTCTGTCAGAAAAATTACTCTAGTTACTTGCTGTAACTATAGAAAAGGTAATATTCCTGTTAGTTATTTTCTCAAAAGAATGCCCTAGGGCATTATTTTGATGAATAGTGCCCTCGGGTTTTATTTGTTCAGTAATTACCATGGAATCAGTATTATTATGACAACAATTATGAACTAGTTGATCATTAAGGTTTTTATTGAACTGAACTGGCTTTACTAAGGATATTATCGTATATAATATCACAAGGGACTGTAATTTTATCAATAAACTTTTCTTGGAAACATTAAACCTAGCAACATCGTGAGAATCATCTGTCCGATTAAATTACGAGAGCGTAGCTCGAGGGACTTCATCTGAGCAGATGACTCAAAGGATGTTGCTTAAAGGTAATCAATGTTTGAAAGAAAAATTTATGATAAAATTGAAGTTAGAAGTGGTATTTGTGGAGAATATTTCTCGAATGAAATTGCTACTATAAGTACCTATTAAATAATGTTAATTGCAGCTACTAACCTTTTTTATTGAAAAATGTACTAAATTGTCTCCATATACTTTTGTATTTTTAAACTTTTTGTTTTCAATTTCATTACTTTCGGTGAAAAATGCATTTCCAAAACGATTAAATTCTGACATTTCCGAAAGTTGATTGATTGTTTATATTAGAACTGTGTATTGTTTCTCCATGACAAAGGCAATTTATCGCGGCAAAGCGCTTGCCAACGGAAATTTACCGGGGTACCGGGAATTTACCGAGGTAACGGGAATTTATTATTATAATTGTCATTGTATCTACGCAAAATTTGTCAGTATGATTGACATGAGTGAAATAATCAGAATACAAAACTTAAGGTGCAAGCTTTGTGCAATCAGTCTTGGCATTCAAGATACTGAACCCACTTCTTCTTGATTTGCTGTTGACAAAGGGCCTAAGACAATATTTTTAGAAGCGATAATTTTCTGCATCTCTCTCGTCTTCATCCACTTCATCATCAATTTTACTTTTCTCATTAGTCTCCTTCTTAATTTTTTCGACCTTCTTCTTTTCCTGACTTAAAATACATTTTTTTTTAAATTCTTTATCTGTCGATTAGGTTCTGAGGCAGGAATTTATCGTTGTTAGGTTTGTCAGTGAGGACAGCAGATTTGATATTGCGCCTATTCGGTTGTTCTATTTTACTGAGTGGAGCTGTTGGCTTGAACACATTAGAAGTAGTGTCAAGACGACTACGGGCTGTAGACGTGAAGGCAACGGGTTCTTTGGTGTTATTGCTTAGAGTAAGCAGTCATTTTCTGATTTATAGACATACTTTTGAGATTTTTGCTTCTATATCAAGTTCTCTAACAGCAATGTCATCGTTTTCAACAATACCGATAGTTGGATTTAGAGTGAGAGTTATTTCTTCTGACTTTTCTCCATTTCTGGATTGGGCAAAGTACGATCAGTAACTTGACTAGGCATGAAATAAAGACTCCTTCAAAACCCAATTGATTAGTTTTGATACTAGCCATGCCCCTATAAGTCTTTCGTTTGTATTTATTTGGTATTATGAGAAAAAGAAATAGCAATGAATCAGCTTGTAACATCACACCAAAAGACAGGAAAAGTAGCTTACCACTAAAAAAAAACAAAAGTAGGAAAGCTGTGACAGGTCGTCACAGCTCACCTAGTTGCAAGAGATTGTAAACTATGAAGCGCCGTTCGTGTCAAAATTATGTTCCGAATATTACAATATGAAAACAAAATTTACAATATGAAAAATAAAAAATAATATGGAAATTACTATTTACAATATGTTCTTATGTTATTCTTTTTATTTTCCTTACATTATTTTATTTTTCTATTTTATATTTATAGAATGGATATCATATTATAATATTTTCATTCGTATTGTATTTGCTGAACGGATCTTATAATATTATAATATAAGTTCTGTATTTTCAATATATAAAGAGAGATATATAGCTATCTCTGTCTAGCAAGCCACTGACATTGAAAATTGTTGGATCATCTATAGATTATTTCAAATTGAAAACTCATGATATTAGCGACTGTAGGGTTTTATATCACTAAAAATAATCCAATCTAGTTTATTAGTACTTCAGACACGGAACAAGAGTCTTAAGAACAGGAGGAAGTACAATTTGTGTCATTGTGTCACTTGTCGAATAGAGGCGCTACTATTCTAGGCAAAAATAATTTATGTTGCAATTCTGTGCAAATCCATAAGTTTCATGAATTCAATCTGTGAATTATGAACAAAATCGCAACTAACTTGTCATCCTTATGAACAAGTTGACATTAATCAACAAAGGTTGATGTGTTATTATCAGTTTGTTATGGATTTATAGATCTGTAAAACTAATGGATTTGCACAGAATTGCAACATTAGATTCATAGTTTTAGATCCTAATTCTCGTTCATTTTTACTTACTTGTACTAAGTACAAGAAAGTATTGTGGAACCGACAAAATTCACCTATCAAGATTTTGATGGAAATATCCGTTTTGAGCATCCCTGAATCCAATTTGACTATTTTCGGCTTGATGTCGGTACGTTCGTGCGTTACTCGCGAATCTCAAAACTGGTTCAACGTATCATGTTGAAATTCTGTATTTAAGACTGGTATAGGGTGTAGTTGTGCACCTCGCATTATGGTTCCAATGGTCTGTACCGGAAGTGAGCTTTACTTGAAACTTTTTTCGAATTTCTCTAATAAATCCAGAATGATCATCAACCTCAGGATGTTTAAATTCAGTATTTGAACTTGATGTTGTATCAGAATGGTTATTTGCTATTTTTGTAAGAATCGGCTAGGCCAGAAATGCGCTTTGCTTGAAACTTTTTCAATTTTTTGCATAAATATAGAATGATCTGCCATAGAATATTGAACCTTCGTATAAAGAACTTCTATAACATCTTATTGTACATCTTGCATTATGATTGCGATCGGCCAAACCGGAAGTGCACTTTACTTGAGACTTTTTTTTAATTTTCCGCATAAATCCAGAAGGATCAGCCGTAGGATACTTGAATTTAACATTTGAAATTGCTGTAGCATCTCAATGGTCATCTTCTATTTTTGTAACGATCGGCTGAGCCAGAAGTGCACTTTATATGACAGACTTTTTGAATTTTCCGCATAAATTCTAAACAATCAGTCGTAGAATATATAAATTTTGTATTAGGCACTTTTATAATATCTAGTTGTACACCATGCATTATGATTGCTATCGACTAAGCCGGAAGAGCACTTTATTCGAAATAATAAAACTATTAAACGGCTAAATTTGCGAAGTCTGGTCTGGCACACACACACAGTAGCTCCCCCGTTAAAACTCTATGGTCAGAAGCACATGTAAGTTCATTCTCAATTTCAATTAATATAAAAGGAAGAGCGTCGATTCTATATAATAAGAAGGTCCAATATTTTTGATAGTACGAGATCCTGAGTAATAGTTCTAGTCAATTTTGAAGATTTAAAATGTCACACTTGATGATTATGGCTTGTAATCGACGAGATTAGGTTGTATTGACTTGTCAAATTAACACATTCGAGCTTTTACATATCTATAAATTCCTATTCGGACACAAGAATATGTTTGGACGCTTGTCTTTATTCTTCCCTGAGACTGTCTAGAAAGTGAGGTTAACAAATATTGATGATAGCCCACAAATGAGTTTTGGTCCTTTTTTGACGAAGCCTTATCGTTTTTTGATATTTCGTGCACAAATTCATCAGCTCCAGTATTTACCTTGCAAGTAATTCCGTTTCAAGTTGATCGGAACACCAGCTAGTTCTATGTTTTAGGTTGCTTTGCAACAGTCGACAATCCGTTCAATTACTTACCAAGAGGTTGGAACAATAATATCATTCATACGTCATCCTTTACTTTTTGATTGTTCTAATCTCTGTCTGAAAGATTGAAGTATCTTCATAACATCAGAATGTTTTGAAGGCTTCATAGTTTTAGTCTGGACAAAATATACATTCCAGCTTGCATTAATTCCCAACAAGCTGGATTCTTGTATTGGTCTTGAAAACGTCACAACAAATGATATGTCAAAAGTTTCCATCAATCCCGCTTGTACGCTGTTCTTATCCGATGTCAGAGGTCATAAATCTTCATTTTTTGCATATATCTCTAAAAAAATTAGAGTTACTGGAAAGATAGACCTCAAAATTTTGTAGATCGCAAAATTCTCTACAAAAAAGGTTCTAATACTTTGTTCCCTACGAAGCACCGTTCTCGAGTTATCATGAATTCAGACCGAAGGTATACACATATTTCTGCACCTTGTCTGATATAGTGTATTCAGTGCATTTTTTGACGTGGTTTACTTACCCAGTAGTAATACTCCATGATATATTTCGATCCAGGAAATTTAATGGGACAATATTTCATCAATATAATGGAAATTGTGGCAGCAAGAAATTGACATTATTCATTATTGAATTCTACATGATTACTTGTTTATTCCTCTTCTTGCTCTTCTTCCTCTCCTTGCTCAATTTTTGTTGACTGATCTAAGAAAAGGGTTGTACTATTAGATCCTCATCGATTCCGAAAAAAACCTTCATCTGTTGCATTTGATTGAGCATAAGTGCAACAGTGGCCTTGACAATTGGCACAGAATGGTTGAGAAAACGATTCAACTTTTCTGCTCAACACAATGATCAGGGACCTTTTTTTGCAATTCCAAAAAATTGTATTCAGCAGTTTCTCTGGAGCAGTGGGAAGAAAAGTCAAAGATTGATTCCAAACTATTATTCATCAATCTACAGTCCCAGTCTTCAGGGTAAGTTCATTGTCCAACTACACTTGAACTTAGTAGAACACACAAATGTTGATGAACAGAAGCAGATGTTGGAAAGAGACAAGAAAACTATACTCTTTCTTTCCACCTTTGGTCAAAGAGTCACTGCAAATGAAGCAAACTTCTGACAATTCAATAAAATTTTGTAACGGCACAGTTCAAAATAAAAATAACATGTACAAACACGTCTATTTACTACGAAAAATCGTTCAAAACTTACTGGATTGTTGATGTTATTCAAGGCCAACCGACTAATGAAATTGGGAACGGCCGTTGTCTCAATCAATCGTATATTTTACACGTATAGTATTTGAGTGCAGGAATCACAGAAACCAATATTAAAAATTTTTTTTCTTCAAATAATACAAACTGGTCACATATGAGTGCATATTTGTATTTTATAGGTTTAAAATCGCGATAGCTCGAAAACGGTGCTTCATAGGGAAGAAAGTAATGACATCTTTTTTTGTAAAGAATTTCACATTCTATGAATTTTTGCGAAGTATTTTTTTCCGGTAGCTCTCATTTTTTCAGAGATATACTCAAAAAGTGAATATTTGTGACCTCTGACCTCGGATGGAAAAGAAAACGCGCAAGCGGGATCGATGAGAACTTTTGACATAGCATTTGTATTGACGTATTCAAGACCTGTACAAAAATTTAACTCCGTACTTTTTTTTTCTTCTATTTTGTCTGGGCTATTTGCAGCATCCAAAAAGTCATCATCAGTACCACAGTACTCTTGATGAGTATAAATTCATTTGAATCTAATAATAAATTTGCAGAACATGCAAAAACGAAGTCAAATTTGAAGCATTAATTTAGTCTCCCTTGACGTAAAATATGTTAACGCATCTAGATTCCTTTTCCGCTCAACTCTGACCCTTGTAAATTACACCAGTTTAAATTGGCTAAAATTGAATGGAGTTACGTTCTGATTGAGCTTCATCACGGCTAAAGAATTTTGGGTACTCCAGTTGTTATTTTTTGTCAAATTGAGATGGTAAATTCAAAGAGAAAGAAAATAGAATAATCTAAAATTTAGATTTTGAGAGCCCAGAAGTCAGTTCACTTGTCGAACAATTGAGGTGAAAATTTATCTGGAAATTCACCTCATTAGTAAAGTTTATAGAGGAAGAAGATAGTGGAAAGAGGAAGTTAAGAGCTTTCATCAAGTCTCAAAGGTGTGTTGAATACTTCAACGTTGAGTTTTGTTCTATAGTTCGCGCAATATATTTGTACTTGCTGAGCTAATATTAGGTATTTCATAACTACCTTAGAACAATTTCTCGTTCGAACAGGACAAAGTTCGGAAAGTTGTTCAGTAATGATGAATCAAGATGAAATTGGAAAACTTTGCTGTTTTCCGGGACCGTACGAATCGGTGTGTAAATAATGCGGGACACTGAAAAATTGTCACATCACATTATTGATGATTCCAGTTCTGGAATTAGTCAAATTGGAAATCTTCGTCATAGCTTGAAATTGAACCCCCGAGGAGTCCTCAAAGTTCCGGAGATAGAAAAACCTATTGAAATTTAAAAGATAACAAGAAAAGACTCATGAATATTGTGTGAAATTTGCCCAATTCATTATGCAAACTACTGAATAATTTGTTTCTGCTCTCAAGAGACATAAATTATGGAACGTTATTGAAGTACAGTTTCATATTAACATTGAATTCCGCCGACCAGGTATAGAGGTTAATATGTCAAGGATACTCAAAGTACGATTTTGGAAGAAGGGAAATAAGATCAGGTTCACAGAGCACGAAGATTAATTTCAGCAGAATCGGAGGATACATCTGACCGCTGACCAAGAGGTCAATCTCAAGTGGGCTGTATTAAGTCGATTCCCAGATAGTCATTGATTTTTGAACATACTACAGTTTGTTGAGTATTTGAGGACTATACCAAACAAGAAAAATTATTTTGTGTCTAATTACATACGACTAAAATGAATAATTAGATACGAATCAATCAAATATCAATTAAATAACGTATAACAACGAGAGAAATAGATTTTTCGAACCTCAATCAGATTCTGTGCACAACAACTGCCACCGTTCCATCTGTAAGGTCATTTATGAAGACCACTCTTGATTTGTGTGCATAATTGTCAAATATGGGAATTGGGGGTCATAGGGAAAACTTTTATGGAACGAATGTGGGGACAAACGTCATTACAGTGGCCTCAGTTCACACACTTGTTGCATGAATTACCATTTGAGGTAGTTTTCATATCTCATGTTTTGTATCAGAATAAGAGAAAGAAGAATTGCTTCCTTTATCGATTAGTTTGGAGTTATTGCTGTTCTTATGATTGCATGAAATGGCTGCTGGCTTATGTTTGCATGTTTTTGATAAGTTTTATATCATGCACTATAAATCATTTCGTATAATATTTTTTCAACTCCTGTAATTAGTAAAACGAACCAAGTACACGTAATTAATCACAAAGTATTTTGACAAGGGTACACTAATTTATGAATTAGTTGTTAGTAACATAAAACGGATTCTACTGATGGTCGATTGTATCTACCATAATTATTTCATAACGTGATATCAATTTCAGCTAATGTTATTGCAACGCGGAACCATATTTCGAGTCGACGGAGAGTTCCTCTTGAGCTGCAATACGAGTATGTAATTAAAATTACAGGAGTTATCACAGGGGTCTAATTTCTTTTTGAATTTTAATTAAAAATGCTGAAGAACTCTGTGTTTGAAACAGTATATTTGAGCTATTTTTTTGGTGAGCTATATTTTATAATACGGTAGGGACATCCTGTGATATTATTCCATTATCAAAATGGGAATTACACGTTTATATGCAGCAGAATTATTTTCAATTCTGTACAAATTTTGAATGAATTAATGGAATCAGTCTTATTTGGACGAATTAGTTCAGTCAACTTGGACAAAGAATGACTCAATATCTTGCGAGAATATCTTCGTTTTGGCATGTACAATAAGTATGCAAAAATCATTTTATTAAATCATGGTGCTTCAGGAGATATCGAAGGCCAAAGACCAAAAACCCTGGTTTTGACCGGTTTTTCGCAAATATCTCATTCTCTTTCAGTTGTAGAGCATTTAAGGTCTGGAGTAAAGAGCAAGTACACATTTTTTTTTTTACAAAAAAAGAGTGCATGACTCATTTGCGTATCTATAACCGTCAACAGGATATCGCGGGTATAAGTGCGACCTAACGTTTTTAATGGAAAGCATAGCTTATATAAATGAATAAATTGCTTATTGCCCAACAGGTTACATCAATAATAGGACAAATATTAGATATAGTATCAGACGTGTACAAAATAAGAACATTACTTGCAGAAATAATAAATCATCACCATATTACCAGATAACAGCAGACATTTCGGTATAAGTAAAATAAAATACATAAATGAAATTGTGATACTTTAGTTCACAACTTCGTTTAACAAAGATTTCAACCTGGAATAAGTGATATTAAATAAATCAACAAGATTACTGACATTATTAGCATTCCTACACATAATATTTATTGGCGGTTTTAACAATAGGTTAGTTCTAGGAACATTTAAACAAAAAGTTATTGTGGATCGGTCTGTGATTGGATACTGATTATCTTCCTTGAAACATAAATATTTGATGAACGCCTTTGTACAGCTTCTAAATCAGTTATGTATCCGATTAGGGAGAGGATAGACATCAGTTCTCAAAGAAAATTACACTTGTCCTTGACAGATAAGAGATGGTTTGGGTTCTGGTTGGAGTGGGGAAAGTAGCTTCACTTGTGCATCCACTAGCTCTCTCCTCTATATTCTTTTCTTCATGTTGTAAATCTATCACCAAAACTATGACAGCTGTCAAGCGACGTATCATCCTGGTTGCACTGCAAGAGCGAGCAAAATATCAGATTCTGAAATATTTGAATGTTATTCACCCAAACTCGAAATGTCTGCCAGCGTAGAGTTGATGAAAATATTCAGGGAAGAATAAGAGAAATCTACCATAGAGTACATAAGGTCATGAAGGAAGACCCAAAAATGATATTGTCTCATAACAACAACATTGTTTTGTCCCGGGAAGCTAAACTGTCACCAATTTGATCAACTTACTTGATATATGGACTAAAGCCATAGATAATGGACAACCAATGCATACGCCAATGCCAAAGCATTCGGTAAAGCTCCACACAACTTGCTTATTCATAAACTTTCTTCCCTATGCATACGCGGACGACGTTTTCAATGGATTCGAGAGTATCTTCCGAGCAGAACGTTCCATCGTGTGCATGAGCATCGTGAATACCTTATCAACAGCTAGGCCGGTCCCAAATGCAGTTTTACAAGGTTCAAGGCCCTACACTTTTTATTTCACGTACCTGCAATCTTAGTCAAGGAATATTAGTCCAGTCAAAGCGTGGTAAAAATCGGCCTCACGTTATAAAAAATATACACATTTAAACTTTTCTTGAATACTTTGTTTTTTCGGTCGCTGAATCCGAATCTGAAGAGTTCCAACATAATTTGCCGATGCGTTTTGAGATAATCATCAAAAACTTCAAAATATTCGCATTTTCTCAGCTTCATGCTCACAATTCGAATCTATGCATCCTACATTTCTTACTCATATCAAAACGGAGAAGAATTGAATTTTCTACAAAAACTAGATGCGATGTTTTCTTTTCTGGCGTACAGTTAGCTTGCTAAAGCGCGCTAAGAGTTTGTCAACATTTTCTATCCTCTTGGGAAACACGTTTTCTGCTAGTTCAATTTATTATTGGTAGTGAATGTTTTTGGAAGGCACATTTCATTGTCAATATGAAAAAACATAAAATCCCCTAAAATAAGAGCAGAAAGCAAAGGAGTCACATTTGTACTAGTAACAGGTACTCTTATGGGTTAGCAGTGGAAGAAGAGGGCTAAGAAACAGTACTGGTATCATCCAAAGAAACTGGTGTATCACTCAAAACATCCTATTTCTCCATGCAGTCACTGGTTGCGATACATCGTCCTCTCTATATGACGACGACTCTGCATTGTCTTGGAATCCCCGCAATCACCAGAAGGTAGTGAAAATTCTCTATTATGGAGCATTTTTATGATACTTATACGTTTGATACATACTTCCTGTGTGTCTTACATACATAGATAACTTTACAAACCTTGAACATTTCTGAAGCTATCTTCTCGGAATGTCTACCTCCATTCACCACTACTGTTGCTCATGCCTACTCAACTTTATTTCAAGTGACAACAACGAGGACGTGAGATAACTCCAAAAATAATCTGAGGACCTCCCTAGAACATTCAAAAAATCTCCAGCCGGATCCTTTCATCACGCAGACCAAATACCGACGAACATCTTGAAAGTCACTATGTTTCTTTTACTTTATCCTTAACTATATTTGAGTATTAGTGACTTCCATATATAATTGTGACTTACATTCAAATTCCTGTAGAAAATTTTTCAGAATTTAAAAGAAACTTTATTTGTAGCGTGGTGTTTTTGTGATACTCAACAATTGTGAAGTGTTTTAGAAGCTCACGTCTGAAGGTTTATGACCAAGCTATGAAACATAACTTTGAACACTAAACACACAAATACATAGCAAATAATAATCAGGTAGAACGAATTGATTTTTGCATGTAAAAATAAGTTATTCTAAAAAATCATGGCGAAGCTCTCGTCGAGATTCAAGACCGAGGCGAGACTGACCTACTTGAGAACAGAGCAAGATCGAGACGAAACTGAGCTAGGCGAAACCAACACGAGACCGAAACAAGACTCACTGTAGTATCGTCTCTTTTCGTCACGTGGCAACACTAGACCTCTCGGTAATCAAGAAGCTCTTTTCAACATTTGACCGATATTTTAGTACGTGAATGTAGTGTGGTCTCCATATTACCAAAAAACATAGAACACCTCGAGAGAGTACAAAGGTATGCAACCTGGATTCCCAAAAAGTATTGTAACGTGCGAGAGTGGGGAGACTCATAAAAGTGGAGTGGGCTTCACATCACCCCTCCCGATGGAAGCCCCGAGCAATATTCCAGAAATGTGATAAAACTTCCGAGAAATGGATATTTCTATATAAAGGCAAGCAAACGACTTGAGAGAGTAGTAGTAGTTTAATGGTGAAGCTAGAGCAGTGAATGTCAAACAGTGAAGTGAACAGTGTATATAAATAGTTAAATATGAATATCTGCGACTTGGTTTGAGTTAGTATTAAATGATAAATAAATAATATAGTGTTGTTAGTGATATCCAGAGGAATAAAATTTTCATTTTAAATTATTGAATAGTGACTTTCATTTCATTATAAACTATTTCTTCAAGCAAAAATCATTACAGTATCGTCATCTCGAATATGAAGGCAGATGCCGTGGGATGTCTCTTTTGAGAGCAGAGAAGGCACAGAGAGGATATGATAGAGACTTTCGAAATTATGGAGAGGCTCTATAATGTTATATAACTTGACATTCTTTTCACAAAAGCTCGAGATTGAGAGTATACTCTATGAAACTAAGGAAGGATAGGACGAAAACCATATATCGATTCCACTTCATTATGAATCGAGTAGTAAACGCATGGAATGCATTTTCGGCAGACTGTGTTTAAAAAAGATACTCTCCACTCTAATTCAGTAGTGTAGCAAGCCCTGCCCCCACATTTCTTAACTACTCTTTGCATCTAAATTACCGTTTATTGAGGGCTAGTAATAATGTTTAGGTGTGTTATCAATCACAATTGTACCAAAATGATAGTTTCTGTGCATATATAAAGTTGTGCTGTAATCTCTGCGGATTTTGATTAATCAATTTGATGAAATTTTCGACTTCATATTCGTTCATTCGAATATGGAGCCTTAGCGACTGTCAAAATATCAAATACCCGTGTTATAATAACCGTTTCAAAACTTTATGATGTTTTAACTGAAAGCTAGAGCTCCTACTCTGAAACTTAATAATCTGGCACGTATGCTCACACAAGCTTACATTCATGGTTATTACATCCATTATATACATACGCTTATCTGCCTTAAAAGCATGTGAAAATGGAACTTGTTTATTGTGAAACTAAATACCAAGTTTTAATTTCACAAATATATTCAAGTATATTATTAATTAAATACTGAGGCCTGTGTGTATGGTTGCCACTTTTTGATTTGAGGGTCACCAGTATCAAAAATATGGGTTTTGGATATTTTTGTGGGAGACAATTGGAGCAGCATTGTTTATGACAGAATTAACAACTTTCAAATTAATATTCAGTGTTCAAGGAAACAACTTTTAGAAACGGGAGATTTGTTTACCTTGTATTTCATTTTGCTGATTGTTGTAGCCCGAAAAATAGGGTTACTCGTGGAGAACGGAGCATTTGACAAGCCTATCTGTCTGGTAATATTTGATTGCAAGAGATTCCTAATCCCTTTGTTCCGTTCTCTTACTCTTATTCTCTTTTGAATAGATTGCACATTCAGGATCCTAAGCATTCATTGAGCCATCAGAGTCCAAGCATCAAAAACACATCATCAAATTTAAAATTTTCAGAATTGTGTCTTCGCATGACATCAAATTTCAACAGCACTTTGAGAATCGATGAAGTGCCTTCAAGTTGATCTTTTTTATGCATTATTCATGAGATGACAGTTGTATAGGACAAATTCCCCCCTGCGGATGCATATATTCCAAGAAATGAAGATTTATTTTGTCTTTCAGAGTTTCAAGGACTTCAGAGAAAACTCGTTTGGTTTCGGGGGAGATTTGTTTCATCTTGGGATCACTGTTAGTAATCGGCAACAGAATCATGCAAAAATTAGAACAATGCACGTAAATTTTGTTATAACCATTCCTGCATTTCGAGAGGAGTTAATTATCATGTTAACTATTCAAACATAATATGTACACCGCCAGGTTGCTCTATATTTCAAGACATTAAATTTAGACAAAATGGGGAGACTAATTAATGCATTGCAAAAGTTTGTCTGTTGTTGTTGTAGTGTCCTGTGTTTATAGCTAACACAAAACACAACTACTCTAAATGTAATCTAACTTTTACTTTATGGTCCCAACATACTTGCAACTTTTGCGGTGAATTAGTTCATCACGTTTAGGAATTATTTAAGATGTTAATGGGAAACCCACTTTGTAGTTGTTACAAAATGATGGATATGAGTTAACTACAAGGGGCCTCCAGATATTCAACAAATTAATTATCCCAGCATATGAGCCTTGATAGCTATACAACGTATCTAGATTTCGATATTGAAGTTTTTTGAAATCACTTCTTTTCTGCCCGAGTAGCTGAAACCCCACTATACGGGCCTACATAGAGTATTTAAATTTTCATATGAACTCAAAGTCAATCATGTTTCCGGTAGTATATTAAACAATTCAAGACACGGTTATTGATATTCAGTTGAAGGTTATTCAATACTTCTATGAATACTTGAGTTTCAGTAGTACTTCCACAACTTCCAAGACTGCACTGAGAAAACTTGGTAAGGATATCAACTTGAAGTAGTAGGGTCGATGTGATAGTAAGTGGTAAGGTTTTGCAGTTAAATTGGTGAAATCTCACCACTTGAATGATAACCGGCTTCACTTGCAGTTGTAAAACAAATAGGACGTTAAACGTCAAAGTTTCTAGATTGAGAAATGTATTTTCATTTCAATCGAACTATATTCGTTTGTACAAAAATTGAATAGAAAAAATAGATCATAAGGTGATGGTCTATACAAGGGATGACCAGCTTTTGTGTACATAAGATCAAAAACTTTGATTTTCTTCACTTGAATTTTACCACTCAAGTTTTATCACTCATACTTTGAATCACTTGAGAAATGCAATTTACCTCTCTCAGTGCATGAATAATTCATTTAAATCCTTGAATATATTGATATTATTTCTTACATTCCAGACAACAATACATACATATCCTGAATAATATTGAGTCTACGGCAATTTACATTCAATCACTATAATCATAACTTCTCTTATAACATATAGTTTGTATAAATTCCATGAACTTGTACCAATTTGTAATACGAACAGAATATTCACCGGTGTGCTCAGCAAAGTACAAAGTCTGCTCCAAATAGGGTCAGTTTCCAAGCAAACTTTGTTCTTCAATCATTCATAATCATGTTATAAGTTACTATCGCTGAATATTCCAGGTAGGAGTTTCCGGTAAGCAAGGTAGAATGTAATCTAGAAGATTGACAATATATTCCGGCAAAACGTGCAGTATTCTGCTGAAAATGTAGACTGTATTTTAAAGGAAAAGCTATTGTAAAACATTTTTATAACATACTGGAATGGGTTGTAGGCCACGATCAAATTAAATATTGAATGAATCCCTAGAGGGCCAACAAGGAAAGCGCAAGGAAGATCTAGTTACTAGCACAAGTGAAACTTGCAAAAATACACAGTCAGAAGATAACCATGAAAAAGGATCTTTCTGAAAAAATTAATGTAACCTTCTTGTGTCTCAACGTGAGGTTTATAACTGCAAATTGAACATCCTATTGATAATTCCTAGTTTTAGCGCATTTTTTGGAAAAAAGCGCTTTATATTCACTTTGGCTGCCTGGCTGGCTGGCTGGCTGGCGTGACGCTAAGTTCTCAGCAACTATACTATTTACAGACTTGAAACTGGTACTAAATAAAAGCTACTGTTTCGTAGGTTTGCAGAAATTGCTTGAATTCAAGCTCAGTGATAGTGGAAGATTGAACTATTCAATTACTTGTTTCAAGTGAAACAGTGCTCATAGATATATATGACTTCAGGGATATAGCAATTAGAATTTATCAAAGTGGATGAAAATTTAGTTACAACTTTAGCCGCGGGTATCACTATTATTATGGACAGTTGTCAAATCTGTCCGGGATTCATTCAATGACTTGTTTGACGCGAATTTGAAGCTTATTAGAATGAACTATTATTATTGGTTGAAAATTTGTTTACTTTTGGTGTATTTTTTTATCTAGCTTTGATAAAGATCAAATTATCATTTTGAGGTACAGCACTTGTCCTACCGCCAGTCAATAACTGAACAATGAAGATTAAAAGGTATTTTTTAGTTTGTACATGCATAAATTATGTACTCATCAAATAGTCAACTTGAAACTAGTACTAAATGGAAGCTGCTGTTTCGTAAGTTTGCTCAAACTGCTTGATTTCAAGCTCAGTTATTGTGAGAGATGGTGATTTGCGAAGTCTCTGAAGTAACAAGCATTCATGAGCTGTCAAAATTGCGCTTTCATCATCTAGATGATTCTTCTATTTTTTATATTGGAATATGTCGTAAAACAACAAATAAAATCGTGAAGTTCTTGAATTTTGTCACGTAGCGACGAAACGCTGCTATTGACCAAGTGCCGCCATGATGTCATAACGCATGTTGGCGTTCGGGAGTGCATAAGAGAAAGGAACCGTGAATCAACTCGACTTTAAATAGAATCAGACACAGAATAAGTTCTGATGGATTCGTAGAGCAACAGTCAAAGAATTTGCCAGAGATTCACGAGTGATTGGTTGTCGACTATTTCCTGAAAAGTAATTACCTCGATGCAGCTGAAACGTTTGGTGTCAAAATAACAGATGTAAATCTTCATTATGGCTCTTTATTTTGACAATATAACATCTATTCTTGTGTACATAGTGTATTCTTATTCATTATAATCAGCAACTCAAACGTCTCAGCAAATATATGGTGTTAACCTATTAAAATTTTGTTGTCGCAGCATTTAACCCTGTCGCGTTGAAGACAATTATGGTATTCGGCCACTGATCTCTAATATAACACTGGATTGGATCTAGGCCGCTGGAATGCGGCCCCAATTGAGCGTCGCCATCTTGGCAAAAACTGAGGTTTTGTGTCAGATCAATACCGCGTTGTGCCGCGATATTTAAAATTTAGCTGTTTGGTTTGCCGGTATTTTATTTATCAAACATGATGATCGAGTGTATGTTTTGAGGAAAGAAACCCGATTAATCGAGAAATTTGACACTGCACAAATAAGTACAACAAATGAACCTGAAGTAACTGTCGTTATGACTGAAATAAGTAAACATTACTTATTTTTATTGCTATGCTATGATGTGAATATTTTCAAGATTTCCATCCGATGAACAATCGTTCTAAAAATGGCTTGAACAAATTGGTTTGCCAAACTTAGAAATAGCCAAAAACATGAGGTTATGTTCTCAAAATTTTGTTGCGTCCGCAAAAAGATACACGACTCTGGAAAATGATGTTGTTCCGACTATTTTCAACGAACTATACAAAAACGATAGCGTTAACTGCAAAACCAAAAAAGAATGTTCAAATAGTCACACAATTCTCAATACGATTTATTTATTGTTTAGATTTATAACAAAAATCATAGAACTATCCAATAAATTTGATAATTTAGAGCTAAAATGTTTAAAAAATAGTTAAAATACTGATATCAAATAGTTAACAAATATTTGAAGCTATTAATGAAAATTTTTGAATATTTTAACTATTATAACAATTTTTAAATACTTGCTACGATCTTGGAAAAAAATTTTCCCTATCCAAGTTGAACACCGGCGAGCTACAGTGAAGACGTGGTGGGTCACTCAAAATGATAAATATAAAAAAAAGGGCGCCAGATGACCGAAACCGGAATGAGGCTCAACCGATGGGGTTGATCATCGAACCTAATAGGGAACAAGATCGCAAAACAATCAAACGCCGTTAATCCCAAATAAAGTAAATGTATTTGAATAAATTAAGTAGTTCATACAGCTTGAAGAAAAGAATATAGTTGAAGATGAGTTTTATACTAGTGGAGGTCAAATACCAATAATTCGTACCACATATTAACAAAATTATATGATTGAATAAAATATAAAATAGAGGTTCAAATATTGTGAAATGGTCAAGATTCTACAATGACATTCAACCCTACTTATGCACTGAAATAGATAAACCAGATCGAACCGGAAATGATCGCGAGAAATTATCCTAAGCGGTCCGCGCAGCGAGTTTGTCCGCGAGAATGCTGCCAGGACTAAGATTAAGTGTAGTGTGATGGTTCAAAAGCGCACAACGTAAATGCGGGATATGCGAAGGTCGACCAACGAGCGTCACGCCGCGCAGAACATATAAGCATTGACTGAATTAGTCCTAAAAGCGTTTTGCGTTGGACCTACTGGCCACGAGTAATGTCTTTGACGATGAATAAAATAATTGATTTCCAAACGCTCGGTAAGATCATATTTTCACATAAAATCAGCTCAGAAGGCAAGTGGTTCTAAATTCAGCGATATATAAAAACTCAATCTTGAAGTTATTAAGATAAATATACAGATATGAACAAAAAGATAATAGAGTAATCACTTAGCTGTAGTATCGTCCAAATAGTCGATGCCGATCAAATGTCCAGAATGGTTCGTTATGTACAGTGGCGTAGAAGGACGAACTCCGCCAATTTCTAAGAACTTGCGGTGTCAAATTCGTACCAATAATAATTCCAATTAACGATTCTCAATCTGCACAGCGATATTTATGCCAATAAGATCTGATAATCCACTGAAGAGAAGATATAACCATATATCCCAAATAGAACGGTACGGAAAATAATAAAGAAGAAAGTAAAAGCCTGAAAAGTATTCACATGTGAGTCTCAAGTACAAGCGCATGCGTAAAACGATAAGACCAATTTAAAATTTTCACTTAATGAAAAACTTTTTTTTTAAATATGACACAGTCATGCATATACTCTAGTTGGACTCAAAATTAGGTAAATACTTCGAAATAAGATTACCTGTGATGGAATGCGGCTTGTAGTTATTTAAGATGAAGTAGATCAATATAAATCCGACTGATGTCGATGAATATAGGAAAATATATTCTATTGCTGTACTTCCAGTGAAATCCAAATTGATGTGTATTCGATATTTCCACAAAAGATACGCAAAATAGAGTAAATCTCTGAACTTCAGATAGCACAACTGATCTTCACAAATCTTAACGCCCGACCGCATTTCAGGTAACCTTCCGAAAAAAAAATCCTAATTTGACTAATAAAGAATCCAATCTAACCAAACCTATGCGCAAACGGTAGCATCTCTTGATTGAACACAAGTTGCACCCAAGAACTCCGGGTTGCCTGACGAAGGTAAAAAAATATTTAATTGTGAAAAAGGCTAGATTTCATTAACATGAAATAAACCGTAACATACTTTTAACTATTATTGATTATTAATGTGTGCATATTGAGAATAATTTCATCATCTAACTTGCATTATACTTTGAATTTCATCAAGTGTCTTCTACAAGTGTTTTGAATTTGCCGCCGAATAATGACACAAAACCTCAGTTTTACTGTCAAGGTCACCGTTCAACCGGGGCCGCTTCCAGATGCCAGAATACGGTCTGAACCCAATCCAGTGTTATATTAGAGATCAGTATATTCGGCCTACAAAACTGCTCCAAGGTAGAACAAACGAATATAGACGATATTAACCGAAGACAAAGACGAATATCACCGATGTAGTTTGATTCTTGAATCTCGGTGAAAATTGAAGCTCTTCGGTTTGTTTCGTAACTTGAAGGATACCATTCCAGTTGTGTAAATTTACAATATTGTCATGTCACAAGAAACCAGCCCAACATTTCAAGTGCATACGAAATAATGGATAACAATATATCGTGATGGATGTCAAGTTCATTCCGTGCTACTTGTTTGAAAATAACATTTGGTATAACGTTTTCTTGACATCTCAAAGTACTTTGAGAACGGGATAACTTCATAAAAGTTTTGTTTGAGACTAGAACTCTCAGAACTATTTTGAGATTATCTTTTTTTCTTACGATGACAGCCAATTTTGTTTACCGTGTTTGTCAATAAAGTTTCAAAAATATGTACTGGTCTTCACAACAATATGAGTAGGAAGTCAAACTTGCGATACCATGTTGGTAACCTCTTTTTTTGTATCTATTGTATTGGGATGTTTATAAGCATTTTATTTGATTTGTGATGACTGCTGCTATCACTTCCAGACACTATACAATACAAATTTGACGGATTTTTCTCAAAATCGGAACTCCCTCTCGCTAGCTCTATTGTAAGAAATGCGATATATTGTAAGAGCTGACGACGATTTTGCTGATGTATCTACGTAAGGCAAAATATTATCTGATATACCTGTAAAAGTGCTTCCTATTTAAGAATCTGTAAGTCTGGCAGCATCTGTCTCTTGCGTTTCAGGTATAAGGTAGAAATTACATGGATAAAAATTCAAGTTTTTGAAGTAATGATGTAAGACTTCTTTCAAACTTTATATTACAGGATAATGATTGAGAATCTATAAAATAACATTCTCTGCTTGATTACTTGTTGTTAACATGTTGCCAGACTCATTTATATTTTGAAAGAAGTTCTTTTTCTAATGTATCTGCGTGAGGTCTGGCATAATCTTCCTTATATGGAAGATGATTTTTTTGCTTAGGAAATGCCAGACTGAAATTTTGTTGTGAACACTACTAAAGAAATATGCAAAAAATAATTATTAGAAGAAATTTTCCAAGCTACTACGTTTTTCAATTGCAAACTAAGAACGTGTGGCGCAATTGATTCGATGTGATATGAGAAGTATATGATGATTTGCTCCACGCTTCCAGCTCTAGGCTAGTAGTGATTCAAGAAGTTATTTTCAATAATGATTTTTCTCACATTTCAGTCTTCATTTGCTTAAAAAAATCATAAAATGTAATCCTTGTTACTTGCTGCATCAGGGATAGGTAAAAAGAGCACAATCAGTATCTTAAGTCCTCGATTCCACCGTCAGCAAAAGCTTACAATCTGTCCGCTTTACGTCACTAAGCACACTTGCCTGCTATTTTCATATTCACAGGAGATACAGCGTGCTTCAAACGATGGAATATTGTATGGTCATTGGGAACTGAGCTACTTGGGAAGTTTGATTGCTCTGATTAGCTGATAAGTGGCTGTAATTTTGATTGTAAGATTTCATACAAACAGACAAAAAAGAAAGCACGTTAATAATACATTGTCATCCAATTCCTGACTACATTTAAAATTTCTAGGCTCTATTTCACTAAAGTCAGTTAAATTTATCTAGAGGCTATTTTCAGTTGATAACTATTGTTACAATTGTATCAACAATAGTTTTCGTATAAAATAACCTCTGGATAAATTTAACTGGCTTTGGTGGAACTGGCCCCTAGTCTTTTAATCATCCGGTAATCAGAAACAACGACAGATTTTAGTTTTTTCAGGTACACTATGGCATAACATGGGATCAAATGGGCTCGTTCGATTTTGAAACTCTTGAAAATCACATATTGTACATAAAAGTTTGCTATTAATTGTTGATATAAATATAAAAATTATCATGTTTTGTTCAGAATTTAATTCAAAATATTGGAATGAAAATGTTCGTTTAAACAAGCACCATCTATGACGTAATAGTCACTGTCAGTTATTCAGTTGTACCACAGAGTTGTACAGTAGACCAAACATTTTCTGCTAGTAATTAGTGGGGATGTTCAGCCACTGTAAATTACTCAACATACATTTACATTTTATCTCGGCGTACACGTACGTCTAACAATATTCTTACGATCTAAAGACTGTGACGTTATCAGGACTCTATAAATTATACTCGACTCTATCAAACATTTTTTGGGGGAAATAGGAATCAGGAAATTAAAATTTCTAGAGTCTGAATAACATTATGTCAGAATTGAAAAACACCCAAACGGCTCGTTCGGGTATTGTCAGACATTGTTGCTAGATGGTCGGTTGTCAGACATTTGAATGCTAGCTCATTGTTGTTTAATTTTCAAACATTTGAATGTTGGCCTATTGTTGGAGTAGAGTATATAAAGTGCGTGAGCTAGCGGCAGAGGATTCATTCAGTAAGAGTAACTGTGAGCGATTTTGTCATTATGAGAGTTTGTGAAAGGAATATTTGCACTGTAACCTGTATTAATAATCCAATCACAATAGAATTGGTGACTATATATATAATTTGTGAATTGAATCCTTCATAAACTAGCCTTCAATGACTGATAAATGTAATTTTTGATAAGGATAACTTATATTCCATGGAAATCTTATTTTCATAAGAAGTAAAATAGTATATTGTACAACAAGTATAGAAAATTACCTATTTCACACGAGGTGTGTTAATTTTCAGCACGAGACAGAGTCGAAGTGTGAAATAGGTGGTTCTATACGTGTTGTACACTATACTTTTTCTACGATCACAGTTTTTGATGAGATGTGTAGGTAAATCATTGGTATAACTGAGATTTTAGATCTATTTTCACAAATGTAAAATAATTTGGGCATTTTAATTACTTGCTCTGCTTATTTATTGTGATATTTATTTTAGTTATGATTTGGAACATTATTGATATATTTTCTATCAGTTGATTGACATTTTATTGTTGTGTAATCTAACTGTTGCAAACTACGGAAAGATTGTATCTGATTGGCCCACTCTCACCAGGCGACGTTCTGATTGGCTTATTAGTTAGAGTCTTCTGTGATCTCGGGAAGCGTGTTTTCTAAATTTTCGTCACTTATCATTTTCCAACTGCAGTAATGATATTTGTGGATATCTAAATTTGGTTATGATACAATAATTACATACATAATTCCTCGACTTCAACAGAATGTGATGGAACGTGTGTTGTCTGCTTCAATTTGACAGTTGTGATTCGTAGTGTTGCTAACCTTCGGAATATATATTACAAGAATAACAAAATAATTCCTACAGAACTTGCTGCAATTTTGTTATTTAAATGTGGCTTATAAAAGAGAAAACAGAGATCTATATCAAGTCCGTGATATTTATCAATAATCTTGCTAAATATATCATATATCACCTAAAGAATATTCAGAATGAATTATTAATATACAAGTTGGTCAAATTGGTGTGAGAAATCATTTCTCACGACTTTTCGCACAGTTGTGTGAAATTGTAAGTTTTCTAGTTGTGTTTTGTATGAGAAATATGTTGTTTTCTATAGTGATCGTAGAAAAAAGTCTATTGTGCTGCTCCTGTTTCCGTATTTCTCAGTTACCTACAAAATACAATACCTTGTTACAAAAATAGTAGATTTTGAATATTTTTTTCAAAATGGTCACAGCAAAATTTTGATCTGGTATTTTATAATTCGACCTACCTGTATCATCCGTCATATAAAAAAATAGACTTCACGTAGATACACGGAACAAATCTTTTTGTTTCAATTATAAATGAGTCTGGCGACATGTTAACAGCAAATAATTAGGGCAGGGAATGTTATTCTATAGATTCTTAATAATTATCCAATAATATAGAGTTCAAAATCAGTCCCACATGCGCCTCACGTTCTTATTGCGCAATTGAAAAACGCAGTAGCTTGGCAAGTTTCTTCTGATAATAATTTTTTTAATATTTTTTTAGAGGTGTTCACAACGAAATTGAGGTCTGGCATTTCGTGATTCGATATATAAGTATCATCTTCCATATAAAAAAGAATATGCCAGATCTTACGCAGATACATTAAGAAAAAAAAACTTTTTTCAAAATTTAAATGAGTCTGGCAACATGTTAACAACAAGTTATCAAGCAGAAAATGTTATTTTATAGATTCTCAATCATTACCCTATAATATAATGTTTGAAAAAAGTCTTACATCATTACTCCAAAAACTCGAATTTTTATCCATGTAATTTCTACCTTATACCTGGAACGCAACAGACAGATGCTGCCAGACTTACAGATTCTCAAATAGGAAACAATTTTACAGTTATATTTGATATTATTTTGCCTTACGTAGATACATCAGAAAAACCGTCGCCAGCTCTCCGACTAATAGCTGAGTGCCAACGTGCATAGTGACGTCACAGCAACATGACAGTCTGCTCATCAGAACGATTTTCTGCAACAAAAAATTGAGGGTCAATAGTTTTTTTAATATGCTCAGAGTTCATTCTCAAGATTTTCGGTTAACCATAAAGGACCTTATTATTTGATCAAGTAGAAAATATTTCAGAACAATTGTTTCTGGAGGCACAAATGTTCCGCCGTACTAATTACCTCCTATCAGCAATATAGTATGATTTCGTATAGTTTCGATGTAAATAAAACTTCAGCTCTTAAATTTTTAGGATAGAATGCAAGATTCATGACTGGGTTTATTGAGACCTCATTATTCCACAATTCTAGGGTTTTGTATGATTTGATACATTGATCTATTTCTCAAACCCTACATTGGGCATCATCTTCTCTCCATTACTGTCTATAGTGTTCACAGAAGGTAATATTCTGTGTATAATTATTACTATATATCAATTAGAATATTCCAATATTCAATTGACTCCTTAACCCCTCCAGAACGTTACTGTACTCTGAGATCGATTCACAAGATCTAATCAAATAGCTGCTTCTTCTTCCAAACGACGTTTTTCTTGTTTCTTCGGTTTTTCAATTGCACAGTTGAGTTCCTTCGTGTAGCAGTAAACTAACTCTCCTGGAATAATTTAATTTTCGGCGTGACGTGATTGGCACGATTGCTTCTACCCTACTTTCAACTGTGCTTGTTTCTCTATTAGGTAGTGAATGTTCTCGAATCTCTGTACAAAAAAGGATCAAGTTTTGATGTGCATTGGAATAACAATCAATTTTCAAAACAAAATCTAGTGATGTATATTTAAATGAGAAAAACCACAAGATGAAACTTGCAATTGTGTCGAACAGCCCTCATAGATCATCTTCAACAAGTTTTACTGCGCTCTTTGGATCAAAAAGCCATTTGAGAAGAGAAAGAATGTGTTTAGTGGCTGACTTGACCTTGTGGAAGAGGATGATATAGTGTTCTTCGAGATATCCTCTAGGATGGTGAGTTTTCCATGAGTATTTTCCGTTATATGACAAAGTGTGAGGTTCGTATATAAGTTACTGTTTTTATAAAAATTTGGTCCAAATTTACTTGTGAATGATGTTTGTTCTGATGAATAAATTTCAGGATTATCTATAGAACTTAGCCTCTATTTAAATCCCAATGCTTTTGTCGACGAAGTCAACAACCACGCTCATTATTAATATTGAATTTGGTTCCCAGAGACTTCATACTACACATCCGTGAAACCTCATCCCATATTCCACTTCGTTTAATAATTTGTACCAGCTTACATAGTAAAGAAACTTATTCATTCTATAACACATAATCCTCCTGAACATCTAAATTTATGTTTGTGTATAAATAACTATTATAGCGCTTTCAAACTGGTACAGGATACGCTTCGTAATGTTTCACCTGAGTATCTAGCTAAAGAGTAATTCTGTTAGCGGCTATTGTTCTGACGAAAAATGAGATTTTCAGGATGATAACGCACGAGATGAAAAGTGCATCAACTTAAATTGTGTGTGACGCGGTAAAAGCACACTTCACGGATTTAGGAGAGAAGAACTTTTAACAGAATTCTGTACATTTTCCATATGAAGTTATCCAATTGTCTCTGAAAAATCCCGAAAATTTTGCAAATCTAGAATCACGAGCAGACTATATATATATTCCGATCCAATTTCATTTTGTTAGTTATTCGATTCGATAAAAAATATTGTAGATGTAACAGCGATCACCAAACATATTTTTAGATTGATATCCACCAGAATTATTGAGTCAAATTAATGGAAGCAACAAATACATCCTGATGAACATTATTGCCACAATAAATATTCCAATATCGAATAATATAGACTGTTTAATGGATCGTCATTTGCAACTCTTTGCATGAAACATAAACCCAGAATACAAACTGAGAATTAATGAACAATTTTGGTCTGTAATTCTGCAATAATTACGTGGTGATGCCATTAGGGTAACAAAGCAGTATTGTATATCATAGATTCAAAACTATTGATCACTTATCTGCATTACATTAGTTCATACCTATAGCATAAGAGTCACGTAGATCTTGAAACAAACATACCGTGTGCCCCAACTATTCGTTGTCATGAGACTTTAATATGTGAAATCAGTTTTTTGCAAGTGAAGTTTCCGGAAGAGTACCATGCCACATTATTGTACTGTATATAGGGTGTAACTGAACCTTTAAATAAAAATTTGATAGTATATAGTTCTGGACGTATTGATCATGAATCAAAAATAATTTTGCTGAAATTCGTAAAAAGAGCAGTAGTTTGCAAAAATATAGCATTTTGGGTACCGCTGGTTGTCATAGGTACTCCTATACAAAATAAATAAAAAACTATGTTACACAATATCCACATGCGTAATTTACTATCAGTAGCGCAATGAAATTAATTGAATAAGAATATTTCCTTCAACTGCAGATTAAATAGAATTTGTACTACACAATATATTACATAAATTTGGAGAAAAGAATTGGAAGATTATAAATTTTTGAAAATTGCTCAAAATTGTCGCCGTTCACGGCAACACAACAATGCAGCACGTGGAATGAGGTTAACGGTACAAGCTTGACGGAGGTAAATGTATACCTTTATTATTTCTGAGCTATTTTCAATACGCTGTTGCAATTCTTCAATACTTTGCGTCGCATCTTGGTTATCATAAACTAATGACTTTAAATGACCCCAAAAATAAAAATCCAGAGGATTTAGATCTGGTGATCTCGGAGGCCATGGTACAGGACCACCACGCCCTATCCAACCTTCGTATGCAGTATCTAAATGCTCTGTCACAAATCTGCTGTAGTGCGGAGGTGCACCGTCACGGAGAAACCATGCATGCTGCCGAACATCTAGCGGAATGTCCTCTAACGATTCTGGTAGAGTGTTTTGTAAAAACCCTAAGTAATCGTTACCATTCATACGCGCAGGTAAATTGTATGGACCAAGTAGAATACCATTCACAATCCCAGTCCAAACGTTCAAAGAGAATCGATGCTGGAAATTACTTCTTCTAATAATATGTGGGCTTTCTCGTGACCAGTATTGTGAATTGTGGAAATTATAAATACCATCTCCAGTGAACAAGGACTCATCGGAAAAAATTACACTGAATGTGAAATTTTGGTATTGAGCATGATGGTGAAGAAACCATTGGCAGAAATTTACTCGCTCAAGGTGGTCACGTTGCATTAGATTTGGAACTCTTTGGTAATGGAACGGTTGGTACTTCAAGTTTCGAGGAATTCTCCTCACAGTCATATGAGAAACTTCTTGTCCCAAGTTGCGTGAAATTTGGTGAGTACTAATTGTAGGATCAACATCAATTATATCCGATAAAACATTTTTAAAATTTTGTCGGTATCTTTCACGTCCTCCACCTCTACCAGGATTAGGGCGAAGTGATCCTGTATCACGATGACGCTGTAGTCGTCTTCAAAACATTCGATGACTGAGAAGTCTCCCGTTTTTCCCCACTTCTACGTATACTATCATCATATCAGTTAGTTCTAAATTACCAAATGCAATATCCATTTCCATATTTTTTTCAATTCAATAACAATAGCATTAAACAGAAATTATTAGAAAATTATTTTATTTACTTATGTATCATGCGATATCTATTTAATTTGTGATTAGTTGTTGGATAATGGCTACGAGTAATAGCTCTGTTTGGTGACATACACAAAAAAGTGTAAGAGTGCAGTGCAGAACAGATTGAGTGCAAACAGTGCCCACTATTTCTACGGTTTCAAAAAACAGAAAAGTGTAACTGCGAACTGTTATTCTTGGTAAGAAAACACCTCTCTTATGTTCGAATATAAAATTGAGAACTATTTTTTTTTAGCATTCATTTACACTGCTGTAAATTGATACTGTTATGAATAAATCAGTTTTAGCGGTATTCTTAGAGACTAGTGAGTCGGAAGAGTCTAATGACTCTTCCTCAAGTTCATCATCGGAAAGTGATGTTCTCGAAACATGTATCGAAAATTATTTCATCTCATCAAAAAGACATTGCATAAGAAATTATTTTGAGGAAGTGGTACCTTCTTACACGAATGAAGAGTTCATCCGCCATTTCAGAATTAGTCGTGAACTTTTTGAATTTCTGGGAGATAAATTCAAAAATTCTGTCGGTTTTCGAAATTTGGATACTAACAAATTCATTTCAGCAGAAAAACATATTGCCATATTTCTATGGTTTGCTGGTCACAAAGTAACATCTTACAGAGATATTGCAGATAGATTTAATACATCTCTATCAACCTTTTTTACAATTCTTGAAAGAGTCATCATGTTCATAAGTAACATGGCGAACAAAACAATTATTTGACCCGACAATAGGAAACAATCAGAAACCGCACGATATTTCCTTAATAAGAAAGGATTTCCTGGTATAATTGGTAAGTTATCACAAATTTCAATCTGCTTTACTCTATTTGAATTGCTAAAAACTTTTTTAGGCGCAATTGATGGTACTGAAATTATTATTGATCCACCAAGGAAGAATAAAGATGATTATATGGACAGAAAAAATAATTATAGTTAGTGTTGCCACGAGACGAGACGAGACGAGACTTTAGTGAGTCTCGTCTCGGTCTCGTGGTGGTCTCGCCTAGCTCAGTCTCGTCTCGGTCTCGCCTTGGTCTCGAGTAGGTCAGTCTCGTCTCGGTCTCGAGTCTCGACAAGAGTCTCGCCATGATTTTTCAAAATTACATATTCTTACATGTGGGAATCAATTTGTTCTACCTGATTATTATTTGCTATGAATTCTACCGAAAAAATGGATTTGCGTGTTTGGTGCGCAAAATTATGTTTCATAGCTTGGTCATAAATCTTCAGACGTGAGTTTCTTGCTCACTTTACAATCGCTAAGAACCACAAAAACACTACTCTACAAATAATGTGTCTTTTGAATTTCTTGCATTACACAATTATTCCTACATTGCTAAGCAGCTCTGGAAATTGTGATCACGTGATCACGTACAACGCGCTTGCGTATTGGATAATCTCAGCCTACGTCGAATTTGCAATTAGAGATGTGATTTCATGTCATCATCGTTGAAGACAGTCTTCCAGAAGTAAGAGACAGGGTCATGTCATTTTCCTTAGTTCGATGACAGATTTGACATTCGTACGTTATATAATAGTATCAATAGAATAAAATTTTACTATTATAATCAATAATAAATCTGGAGAATGATTGAAAATAAATTGAACCTGATTTCAAACATACAGTTCTTAACTAAATGACAGCATAAAGTTATCGATTATATTGTTTGCACCAACATACAATATTCAAGTTCCTATAAATGTAACTAGGACATATCAACATTGACATATAGAGACTGCGATCTGTCTCCAAGCAGTCTCTATGAGTTAGAATGGAACCACTGGAGCCACGAGGATTCGAGATGATAAAGAGGCAATAGTTTTATGCAACAAATGTGTAAACTTAAGCATTCTGACAAGGTTGAGGCTACATATTTCTAGTCAAGAATCGCTGAGTTATAGAACATATTCTCCGAATTTCATAGTGCTAGTTTGCCACACGATATTTCTTCTACGATTTCCAAGATAAACTCATATAAACTAAATTCAGGCTACGAAAGCGTTCATTTGAATTGATGATAGATCTAAGATGCCTACATGCTCAGTTAACGCATTATTTGCGACGTGTGAACCATCAAATTCGGAAGTAGTTGAGGAAAAACTAAATTTTCAAATGAGGTTATGTTATTGACTGTGAATAACGGGCTATATGGTTCAAATTACTGAAATTTATGGAAGAATAGTATTAATTTTCTCTTCCTATGGCCCAGTCTAGCCTAATCTGATTCTATTTTGTATGAAATGAGATGATACACAGGAATATAACCAGGAATCTTATAGGAGTCGATATATGTAACGTATTTCCAGTCAAAATCAGTTATAGTATGATAATATATTCTTCCATTATGTCGATAATTTTTTGTGCAATTAAAAGTGTTGTGCTAGTATTGGGGCTCGTCCTGTTGTACAATCTTATCATATAAAATCTGCTGCGGCCACACAGTACTTCCCTAACCAAAAGTTTCATGGCCGGTTTCATCGCTGTTTCATAGATTTAGAGTGTCGCATCAATCAATTCCATATTTCAAAATGACAGCTGTCATTGTGAAAGTGACAGCTGTTATTGTCAAAGTGATGGCTGTCATTGTTAAAGTGACGGATGGCGGTTATATTTAAGTCTCTACATAAAATAGGTATTTTTGAAAATGAAGAGTTCTTTTCTAAATCTTCAGGGTCTTTAATTTAGAACATACAGTTTTGACATTTGGTCACCGGAAGTATAATTTTATAACGTGGATTTCACTTATTATCTTTTTTATATTCCTGCTAAGCCTATCTCCCCAAATGCTTGAGATTGATACTAAACTAGACATCATTCAAATAAAAATTAACAATCGTTTGAATATCCTTTTTCAGACTTCTACTAGAATTATTCCTGCAGAAGCTTTAGGTAATCTGATACCAAACATGATAGAATCAAATGACACTTTGAAAAAACAATCGACAAAAAAATATTGTCATGTAGGCTAAATATGAAGTGAATATTCTGAAAGAGCGGTAGAAAAAATGATTGTCTCAATCAAAAACTTATCCACCTGTACCATCTTAAATCAGTTATTATTACTATAGTTTGTCGGTATTAACCTACTTGCTTTATAAAATTGTTTTCAGAAGAAATAAAAATGAATTTTAAGTGATTATGATACAAGTCTCGTCGAGAGTCTCGCGAGACTCTCGCCGAGACTCGACTCTGGTCTCGTCTCGGTCTCGACTTTTGACTCGAGACCTATTCAATGGTCTCGTCTCGACTTTTTGAGGCGAGACGAGACGAGACCGAGACTGGTCTCGAGTCTCGTGGCAACACTAATTATAGTTTATCTGTTCAAGCCATTTGTGATGAGTTGAAGAAATTTATTGATCTATTTGTTGGTTTTCCTGGATCTGGATCCAAATTTGATATTATTCTCAATATATTTTAGAATACCATATACTAGGCGATTCTGCATATCCATGTAGATCAACACTTTCAACTCCATATCGCGATAATGGTCATTTAACAGCCGAGCAGAAATATTTCAATAAAGTTCACAGCTCTTGCAGAGTAATTATTCAACACAGTTTCGGGATTTTAAAACAACGATTCAGACAATTGTACTACTGTAAATTGAAAGGAGAAACTATATCATTTTGTAAGAACATGTTGTGTTCTTCATAATTTAGCTGAAGTACATACATTTGCTAGAAGATGAAATTTGTGATGAATTATATCAGGATGGAAGGACTGAAGAAAATGACGATGCTGAAGGAAAAGGTAAAAGAGATATTTTATGTCAAAAATTACAGCGTTTTTAGAAAAAATAATATCACCGATCAATGAAAAATCTGAATATATCTGTATTTAATGTTGTTATTTTTGATATAAAATATGTAATGTTCAATAATAAATATACTATTTCATACTCCAGTCAAAGTTAATATATTATCAATAAATACTATAAAACAAAATATAAAAATAGACTATGTACATTCTGTAACCTTGAATTATTTATTAGACAAAAAAAAATTCACACATATATATCGCTCCAAACATTAATGGAAAATACTCATTTAAGAGAAAATATTCTTCAGAAAATATTACTTGTTAGGTTTTGATAGAACACTGATTGATTCCTTTGATAAGGAATTTTTTTCCGCGACTTCCTTTGTGCGTAACTCATAAACTTTCAATTTTTCAGCTTGTAAATCTATTTTCTTCTCGTTGTATGCTTGCTTTTCACGTCGTATCAATGATAGCTCTCAAACAATAGACTTAGTTGGTTTTTTAAAGCTACATTCAGATGTTGGTGTTGAGAGCTGGTTACATAATTCTGATTATTGTTCCTTATCTTGAGGATAGCAAGTAATATTCTTCTCAAGTTCATGTTGCGCATCACCACGGCGGACTCTATACCAGGCGGGAGTGTGACCCCCACTACCACAGCATTCGCATGACGTCAGTAGGCTGGTTTTTACACAGTTTCATGCGATGTAATAGTAATCAATTTGTATTTTAGAACTATAATGTTAATGCAGAATGATTATTGACTTACTAGCAACAATAATAACGGTAATTCTCTTGTCTCTGAATATAGTTTTAGAGTAAAACGCTGTAAATGTAACTCACAATAACAGTTCGCTATCAATGCTTTCATTAACATATATTTTATCAAGTTGCAAAATCACCCACTTGTCCTTTTCTTTTGTAAGTCTATTTGCAATAACTCTTAAGAAATGATTATTTTCTATTTAAGAACTTGAAGATATATGAAAAGAAGCTGTAAGTTGTTGCAAATATTCAGGATATGATTGCATATTAATCATGTAAGACCAAATAATAATTTTTGAAGTGTAGCGCTTTTGATTTGAGAAAAGCAGACTTTTGTTCACTTAAGTACAATAATTGCCAAATTCTCTCCCCATCGCCTTCGTTCTCAGACATCATTATTTAAATTCTGAATAATAAAATAAGTATTGACTAAATCAGTTTAATTCAACATACATTCTGAAATATCTCTCAATTTGGATAATGTATCAAGTTCATTTGTAGATAATGGAGTGTTATTATGCTGTAATTCACTCAAACATACCAGTCTATTTTTAAAGAAATATTTTTGGTTCAGATTTCTATCTATTTCAACATAAAAGGAACGACTTACTGCTTTGGAATCCATTTTGTAAATAATAATACCGACATCATTTACTTTTACAAAAATATCGCCATTTATAGTTTTGACAAATTCAGGTGCTTTTTCAAGCAGTAAGTCAAAATTTCAAACTCTATTTTCCATTAGTTGTATTTCTAATATCTTATTAGTTTTTTCTTGTTCTTTTTTTTCTGATTTCAAAATTTCGTTCGTCTAAGGTTTTTTTTGTAGTATTTGATTTCATATTTAAATAATGAGGAAGTCCAGAAAAGATAGTTTGAAACGGATTAGGTTTCAAATGCGGTTTATTGTGATAAAAAGTCCTAATTTCTCCTGTATGTATTTGTATAGCTAGTTGCAATGAAATCTTCAGAAATTCAAATGTAGTTACATTTTCTTCTGTACTATCATAATTGCTTTTACAAGCTGAGACACAACATTTGCAAGATATGTTTGAATTGAATAATATGTATATATGCAGGTAGATATTCAAAATATTAGAAGAAAATCTACTTCGTATCACGAAGTCATCAAGTCTACTACTATCGCTGGCTCGCTCACAAAGCCTACTGACGTCACGCTCCCCTCCATCATACTCCCGCCTGGTAATTAGAGTTTGCCGTGGCATCATTATCGGCAAGAGCTTCAATTCCTGCTTGTTCTTGAAGCTCTTCTCTTGGATTATATCGTTTCCTGTGGCTTCCAATGTATATTTTGGAAATATATTGACTCGTCCTTTGAAAATATCATTCAATTCTCTGGAATAAAGAAAATAATTATAGATATTAACAAATACTTGACAAACTCTGAATTTACCTTTCGTACGAACAAGAAACGCGGTTACGACCGGTTTTCTTATTATGGTTGATATTATTTTTGAAGCTTCTCTCTAAGCTTTTATATTTGTTTTCTATTTGGGTTGCAGGATATATGTAACCATGATCTCTCATAACATCCGCAATAGCATCCCACATTTTTTTTTTAGTTTTTAATTTTAAAGTTTTTCCAAGATTTGGTCGATACTCTTGTATCAAAGCCATTAATAATTTAGTAGCTGGCTCTATCCAGGTGACTTTATCTCTATTTTCTATATTTATAAGAATATTTAATTAATATGTAGTTAAAATATATGAAATATTATTACTTACCATTCTAAATCGTATCTTTTTTTATGCAGAATAGAAGAATAATTATCGTATAAACTTGAATTAGGTACATCTTTTGAGTTCTTTAATCTTGTAGGGATGTCAAACAAGTTTTGAGAACAATCTCTCATATAAAATAGAATTTGTATTATTGCGACATTAAACAACTGATATAACTTTACCTGTTTCATCTATTATCGTATAAACAACTTCGCAATCCATTTTTGGAGGTTATCGTCAATACAACAGAAGCAAACCGCGTAATTTCGACAGAATTCTTCCCACTACAACGCTTTGCACTCTCTGCGTAGTGCAGAAGTCAGTTCAGATAAGGTTACACTAGATCTTGAATTGTTGTCAACGAACACGTTGCACTAACTACTCCGATTGTGAAAAAACGCGTTAGTGTAGAAAATTTGGAACTAGATTAACCTAGTTCATGTCACCGATCAAAGCTGATATTGTAATTCTAAAAGAGCCCTTTCCCAATTTTCGAATTTTAGCGAAATTCTTTTTGATTCATGATCAGTACGTCCAATACTATATACCATCAAATTTTGTTAAAAAGGTTCAGTTACAGCCTGTATAAGTATATTTATCTCTCTCTCTCATTTTGTATCACATTTATCATTTTAATCTCATAAATTACAAGAAAAATGAGAAAATTGAGTATAAAATAGTTTGTTGGATCCATCACGGAGTAATGTTCCTTGAATGACATGTTCTGTGATTGTACGGTGGTTAACGTACGCGTTTTCCCCTTGGGTGGAATTCTATAACTATGTCTGTTATAACTCAAGTACGTTATATAACGGATGAAAATAACACACATGGATACATCGAGCGATTCTGTAACTTTTGGTTGCTACATACGTTATCATTGTATGTTATCAGGGAGTACCGGGAGAGATCACTCAAATGAAAGGATTTGGCGCTTAGCTGCTACCATCTTGCGGGAAGGGGCGCACCTATTTTTCAATTTTATTTGAATCTAGAATCTTAGTTACCGTTGAAAAAAATTTGAACAAATGTTGATTTACATGAAAAAATGTTTGTCAATGCAAATATTATTTTTTAGTCAAGATTTTCTGCTGATTTTAATAGTTAAATGCTACAAGAAGTTATTAAAAAGTGAGTACAACAAGTAAATTTTAAGTCTGCTTAATATTTTTCTGTTCATTTATTATAAATCATAATTATTCTAGGCGTAGATTCACTGGTTCCATTCTGCGGCCTGCAAAAGCATTACTACACACATGATTTAGATCTACCACAATAACAGATATTGGACTAAATCATTTTTTGGACCTTACAAATACCTGGAATTTCGAACAGTGAACAAATGAGAAGCATTTGGAATGGATGAGAATTTTCTAGCTTCAATATTTAAACGGTGCTAGAACTGAAAATTATTTGTAACGGAAGATGCTCCAATATATTATCTATATCATATAGAACCAAGAAAGAGTAATACTATTCAGTCTTGATGTTACTTTGGAATTCAAGAAGCCGAAGAAATTTCAATAAATTTATACTCGCATGCTTCACGAAAGTGCTAAAAGACTCTCCAGTAAAGGAAGTAGAACCAAGACGAAAAGAAATATTTGTAGGAAAAAAATCTCAAATTCAGTAAAATTGATTCAGTTTAGACAGTAAGATGCATTTATGTTCAGATAAAGTAAAAACAATGCAGAACGTCACTTTAGCTCAAAGTAAATTGAAAAAATTCAGTAATTATCTTAAAAAAATACTTCGGAATAATGATATTTTCTTTTATTAATTTTCTCAATCAATTATACATCTCAAAATAATTTGAACAAGTCTACAGTCCTGGATTAGTGATTTTCGTGTCCTATTTTTTTCAGTTTTGTTATTAAAACCAATTCTAGTTCATATCTATTGCACATTTATCACCATAAGTGATTTAAGATTGTATTTGAAAGACCTGAATTAGAAGAGAATTCACTAATCCAAAATTGTGCGTATATGAGTTTTTTTGAGATTATGGCTATAAAATTTCATACTTTAATAGAATAATTTCAAATTGTTTTGACCGTTGGTATTCAATGTTTCTCTAGTCCTGTTCACAATGAACTTGAAATACTGTGAAAAGTAATTTCAACAGAAAGTATGACCCACAATTGAAAAAAAATTTCCTGAGAATAGATACTTTAAAGTAATTGACTTATTATGACGTTCTAGCTCAAATCACTAATTTATTCAATAACTACAAAATTGAATCAAAATTAATGCATGAATTGACTTTATTAAATTTTGAGTTTGTAAGCTATTCAATGTATTGCAATACTGTGGAAAGTAACTTTATTCTAAGGTATGATCCACAGTTAGAGAAGGCATTCTACAAAAATAGATTATTCAAAGTCATTGATTCATAACGTTTTTTAAACAAATTTTGAATATACTTTATATCTGCGGATTTATTGACTACAATAATTGGATCATACTTCATGGATAAAGTTACTTCATATTTTATTGCAAAACCTGATATTTGTACATATATTTTGTCGGTGAGATTGATTTACATGTACAAACATTTATAATACATGTTTTTTTGTTGAAAAGTTTTGTGATTCCTTTCTATCAATATACCTAACCTCAAAATACTAATTTAGACTAGAAACCATGGTAACATAGCTATCAGAGACCTCATGTGGCAAGGGGCGCAACTATTTTCATGCGCAGAATTTTTAACATTGAGTGCTCTCTCCCGGTACTCCCTGTATGTTATCTAACAGATAATAATAAGTACCATTTGCACTAGCAAACCTATAACTTATATTGGCCAATCATAGCGCATCTTACAAATGCGCGCAAACTTAATACCTGTGAGTCCTGGTTTGACATGTGCGCAGGTCCATTTTCAGACAGTTTTCCGACTTAAAAAAGATATTTGACGGAAACCTTCTCATATTATCGTTGAATCACCAAATATTCTATATGTCAGTAATAATACTTAATACACGATGATAAACTCATATGGATATCTTCATAATGGGTTATAGTGCCCAACAAATTTTAGTTTTTCTTTTTTTGAGGTTAAGTTCAGTGGTAATTCTTGAATAATAATAATTGAACAAAGGATGATACTTTTGCTAGAAAGAACAACATCAACCGAATGTATAATTATCAAATTTATTTATTGTATTTATTCTATTGATTTAATTATAAATTTTAGATGGATAATTTTTGTTTGATTGACGGTGGGGAACAGAGAGTTTGCAGAGACCAGTTACGTAATAGCCACAATTCTTTTGAGTTATCTAATAGTTGTGTATTAGAGCGTATTGAAAAGTATTTCTCCAGATTTGTCAAATATCTCCTAGAAGCCGAGCTTGATAAGAAGCTTTAATGAATAGTCTCAATTTATCAATTTATGAGTTAAAAATATATTATTTTCTGAATCATTGTACATAACTGTTGACTATTCTCGTTTTATTAAAACATCTGTTACATTTTCCAGAATATTTCCATGATTTCATATTTATTTACAGGAAAATTACTTTGAATGTGTAGGTAGAGCTGAAAACATTGAATATTGGTACAAAATTTTCATGCTACAAATTTATTTGCTTATTAGAACAATTTTTTTTATCGTAGTGCAGTTTTGGACTTATTGTACAATGGATAGAGGAATTTGCTAGTCTATCATGATCTTCACAGCCTCAATTCTTGTAGCCAATTCGTTACAATGATGGTCATGCAAGACACAACATTCTTTGATAAGTACTTGACCGATGTTCTTCAATATTCTAGTACAATTCTAATAAATCTTTATTCACTTTATGTACGTTGTGAAATATCCAGCTTGATATTGTAATACACTGTATAGTTTATATGCTGGAATAAAAGTGATGTTAGAATAAGGACAAGATTATTATTATATTGACACAATCAGAATATAGAATATCTTGTCAAAACATATATCCGTGTATTATAAATTACTGCCTACCGTTGTAGTGCCTAGATTGGCATTAAAAAAAGCCGTCAAATTCTTAGAGCATCTTTGAAATTCTGGCGCGTATTTATGCCGCAGTCTGTCTTGCATGCATGCAAAAGTAACATGAATTACCGAATAAGAATAGGTTTCTTGAACATTGATTATTTCTTTTGGTCTTTTCGAGGCACTAAAATATACATTTTATAAATATGCCGTAATATTTTTTGTAATGCAATTTATTATTGAAAAATATATTATCACAATATAATACCATATATATTCACCTAAAAATATAAATTCATCAATTATTATCGCACTTATTTGCTTGTATTTGCAGTTTGAATTTGTGATGTGTCAAACAAATTCCATAACTGATGCTACTTTTCATCTGTTATGATAACGTACTTAAATAACGCAAGTAACTGTTATTTATATACGTTATGTAGTTACAATTTAAGAACGTTATGTAACATATTTATCGGTTATAATGTACGTTATGTAGTTACAGAATCCCACCTCTGGGACGCTCAAAAGTGTGATACCTCTGTTGGTAGTATAAGGACGCGTCTTTTATGAATTTCGTTTTCCCGTTACTTAGAAAATTTGCCATTTTCTCATTGTGTTTTGACGATAGTAGTTCAGGTGGGATTCTATAACTATGTCTGTTATAACTCAAGTACGTTATATAACGGATGAAAATAACACACATGGATACATCGAGCGATTCTGTAACTTTTGGTTGCTACGTACGTTATCATTGTATGTTATGTAACAGATAATAATAAGTACCATTTGCACTAGCAAACTTATTACTTATATTGGCCAATCATAGCGCATCTTACAAATGCGCGCAAACTTAACACCTGTGAGTTTGACATGTGCGCAAATCCATTTTCAGACAGGTTTCCGACTTGACAAAGATATTTGACGGAAACCTTCTCATATTATCGTTGAATCACCAAATATTCTATATGCTACAGAATATGTCAGTAATAATACTCAATACAAGATGATAAACTCATATGGATATCTTCATAATGGGTTATAGTGCTCAAAAAATTTTGGTTTTTCTTTTCTTAAGGTTAAGTTCAGTGGTAATTCTTGAATAATTATAATTGAACAAAGGATGATACTTTTGCTAGAAAGAACAACATCAACAGAAAGTATAATTATCGAATTAATTTATTGTATTCATTCTATTGATTTAATTATAAATTTTAGATGGATAATTTTTGTTCGATTGACGGTGGAGAACAGAGAGTTTGCAGAGACCAGTTACGTGATAGCCACAATTCTTTTGAGTATTCTAATAGTTGTGTATTAGAGCGTATTGAAAAGTATTTCTCCAGATTTGTCAAATATCTCCTAGAAGCCGAGCTTGATAAGAAGCTTTAATGAATGGTCTTAATTTATCAATTTATGAGATAGAGACATATTATTTTCTGAATCATTGTACATAACTGTTGACTGTTTTCGTTTTATTAAAACATCTGTTACATTTTCCAAAATATTTTCATGATTTTATATTTATTTACAGAAAAATTACTTTCAATGTGTAGGTAGAGCTGAAAACATTGAATATTGGTACAAAATTTTCATGCTAGGAATTTATTTGCTTATTAGAACAATTTTTTTTATTGCAGTGCAGTTTTGGAGTTATTGTACAATGGATAGAGGAATTTGCTAGCCCATCATGATCTTCACAGCCTCAATTCTTGTAGCCAATTCGTTACAATAATGGTCATGCAAGACACAACATTCTTTAATAAGTACTTGACCGATGTTCTTCAATATTCTAGTACAACTCCAATAAATCTTTACTCACTTTACGTACGTTGTGAAATATCCAGCTTGATATTGTAATACACTGTATACTTTATATGCTGGAATAGAAGTGATGTTAGAATAAGGACAAGATTATTATCATATTGATATAATATGGAATATCTGGTCGAAACATATAGCCGTGTATTATAAATTACTGCCTACCGTTGTAGTGCCTAGATTGGCATTCAAAAAAGCTGTCAAATTTCCTAGAGCATCTTTGAAATTCTGGCGCGTATTTATTCCGCAGTCTGTCTTGCATGCATGCAAAAGTAACATGAATTACCGAATAGCAATAGGTTTCTTGAACATTGATTATTTCTTTTGGTCTTTTCGAGGCACTAAAATATACATTTTATAAATATGCCGTAATATTTTTTGTAATGCAATTTATTATTGAAAAATATATTATCACAATATAATACCATATATATTCACCTAAAAATATAAGTTTATCAATTATCATCGTACTTATTCGCTTGTATTTTCAGTTTGAATTTTTGATGTGTCAAACGAATTCTATAACTGATGCTATTTTTCGTCTGTTATGATAACGTACTTAAATGACACAAGTAACTGTTATTTATATAGGTTATGTAGTTACAGAATCGCAATCTCAAATTAAGAACGTTATGTAACATATTTATCGGTTATGATGTACGCTATGTAGTTACAGAATCCCACCCCGTGTGTTGTTTTTGTGTTCTTTTGATAAATCTGTCTTTTTAAAGACAATTTCTTCTTTTTTTGTGTGTGTTTTTCTGTTTTATTCAATTTTAGTTATTATTTCTCATTATTATCGTTGAATTTTTGTTGTTGTTGTTGTTGTTATTGTTCTAACTTTAGTTTTTAATTTTGATATCGTCAAGATATGAGCGGGAAAAGAGAAAGAGAGGAAAGAGTTTCTAGTGAGCAGAAGTTTTTATTGCTTGCTTTTATGGGAGAGCATGAAGATTTCGCTCGTGGCAAGTTGCTAGGGGTGGAAGGACGAAGAGCGTTCGGCTGGCAACTTCCAGTGGAAAAAAAATGAATTGCTAATAAAATCTGAAAACCAAGAAAAAATCATGTTTGTTCTTATATTCTATCTAATATATGACAGTATTATTACCCGTAGATGCGATGGTACACGATTGCGGTATCTACCAACATTTAAATGTTCATTTAAGCTGTTAACAATGTATAAACAGCATTCCTTGCTGAGCCGAAAATTTGCTCGAAATTCCGCATTCGCAATCCTGAAAGGATCTTGTGCATCCCTTATTAATCGACGCGCAATTCTGTTCTCTGCTCTTCTCTCTTCTAATTCAATAGCCTCAACAAGCAATAATTGAGGCACACGAAACGTCATATCAATCAAAACAAACTCAAAGCAATCGTAAAGTATACAAGATAACCTCAATTTCACGCTGAATGTCAAAGTTATCAAGTCACTTTCTCCGTAGCGACACTAGCAGAGGTGTCGCTAAGCTTATCAACGCATATACGTCACGGATGACGTATCGCACCAGCTTCTTTTCCCATCCGCTACGTGCGCTAGTGAGTTATCAAGACCTTTTCAAGTTATCAACTTGACAAGTTGAATTAGAATAGGTACCCAGATGCTACTTTTCATCTGTTATGATAACGTACTTAAATAACGCAAGTAACTGTTATTTATATACGTTATGTAGTTACAGAATCGCAATCTCAATTTAAGAACGTTATGTAACATATTTATTGGTTATTATGTACGTTATGTAGTTACAGAATCCCACCCAGGAAGATAAGCGAGTTGCGGATTCTTGATTTCAAATAAAATGAAAGACATTTCAGTTCTTCTATATACTTGAATTTTGTGCAAAATTTGATTTTCCTACACTTTTTTGGTGAAATATTTTCTTCCAATTAACTTCAAGAAACAAAATATTATCGATCTTCAATTGCAAGAAACAAAGTAAGCAGCCTGTTCATAATTTTTCATTCTTTTTCATTGTTTGAAACGTCAAAATGAATCCGTTTGTTATAAATAATGATCGTATCAATATTATCAACATGTATTATGGGGGACGGAGTTTGCGCGATACCTCACAATATTTCGCTGACATGAAAAAAGGTTGATTTTCATCTACAGAAACGGTACGCAAAATAACTCTGAAATTTGAAAGTACTACCTGCGCTGCTCCACACCATTCAGGTGGAGAATTTTTTAATAGGAATGAAGATGAAATTGCAGAAGTTGAAGAAAATGTTTGATTAATGATTTCTGGGGATCAGCAGATTAGTGTAAGACCGTTGTTGTCTGAAACAGGCTATAGTAAAACAAAAATTCATCGAATTCTGAAGAAGCAGGAATATCGTGACTACAAAATTTAATTTCATAAAACATTGGAGGCAGGCGAGAAAGAAAAAAGAATTTTGTTTTGTGGGAATTTATTTGAGAAGGCTAATCGAAACATGATCATAAGGTGGATATCTGATAATGTTCCATCCGAACTTGTATAAAAGCTTGATAGTTTGATAGGTGATGTGTGGCCGAGCGTTGGCATGGAGAATGCTTATGTCCTCTCCGGTTCTAAGTGCCTTTCGCTTTCAAAAACCGAATAACAGCGCGGATTTCGTACTTTGCGGTGAAGTTCAAGGGGAGCTCCATTCTCAATGGCTGCCAGAACCAGACTAAATATTCAATAGCCGCCAAAACAGTTTCGAGCCCTCGGAGATCATTCTTTTGAGATCATCCTCCAAATACCAGTAGTCTATTTGCTCGCAATAAATTTCCTCCTACTGGACTCATTCCTCCAAATTCCATGTTGAATATTGATTATGAACCAATGAACTGAATATATAATTTCTCAAAAGATCACTTTACAGTGTCCTGTATCTATTTCAACCTCATTTCTCTGCATGCCATGTATCAGCTCTCTTTTCATTAGTTTCGCGGCTACAAGTTCGACTATCTGAGGTTTGCTATGCTGTACTGGAGAGTCCCAATAAGAACAAAACATGACGTGCCAACAGTTAATGCCCTATTAAGTCTCACAAACAATTTTCAAAGGTCATAATACAGTGTCCTGTATTTTTCATATAATTTCTTGTTGGGGAATTATGTTTGTACTATTCTGATATGGATTGTTTTTTCTGAAATAAAAGGTTCACCAATAGGAATGATATGCCTTCAACATATCATTCAGATGTCCTCCGCGATTACAAATGCAGAAGCAAATTCGACTAACCCGATTTTAGGTCACTCTGTGGTTTAAATCCGCAATCACGAGTGCAGCGTTGTATGTTGATTTCAAGTCTTCGATTGTTTGTGGTTTGCTTGCATAGATCAATGACTTCATGTAGCCCCATAAAAATGATCCATTGGCGTTAAAATATAGCTTCTTGAGAGCCAAACATCAAGGGCCCGTTGCGCAATAAAATACAAGTTAATATTACTAGTCAAACTACATGTCAGAATACTAATCAATGTTTCAAGAAATTATTCTTTTGACAAGCCAATGGTTTCATCAGAAGAATGACATGTGGCACTGTCCTGTTGAAAAAACATGCCATGCAAATCCATTTCTTCCAAATAAGGCCATAAAAATCACTCATCATCGTTTGATATCTTTTGGCGTTCACTTTAACCACATTTCCTTTTTCATTTTGGGAAAAATAAGGTCTGATAATGTCACCATAGAGTGACTTCAGAGTCTTTCCAAGGATCTCATTTGGATCAATTTTGCACCAAATACGACAGTTTTGCTTGTTCACATAACAAAAGTTAAAAAAGGTGATTTTCTTGAAATAATCAGGATCATTTTTAAGTTTCTCTTCAGTCCAATTGAAAAACAAACGAATCTTATGATGGTCAGGTGACTTCAATGTTTTTGACAGCATAACTTAATAAGAATGTAAACCCAAATTTTTCAACAAAATTTGCAGAGCTGTCATCTTTCTTGAGAACGACGGTTCTCCGACATATTCACATCCTATGCAAATGCAACACTGGCTCTCACAGCAGCAATGCCGTATTGCTTCCTTGCATTATTTTGTCGCTGTGATGATCTTCTATCGTGTGGAGCGAATTTATTTTTAAAGTCTTTCACGATTCGACGAATTGCAAGCCACTGCTTTCTGTCTTTTGCCTTAGTTTTTCTTTTCGACTTCGTCCAGCCATCTCTTTTTCGGTCTGCCTCCCTTCTTTTTTCCCATCTTGTTTCCGATTTATAATTCTCCTTGGTATCCTTTCTTCCGCTAACCTTTCAACGTGTCCCAGCCATCTTATTCTTTGCATTTTTATTCATGTTGTAATATTTGGTTCCCCATATATCTCTTCTATTTCTTTGTTCGTCCTCCTTCTCCACAGGTTCTCTTCTTTCACACCTCCATATATTTGTCTTAGTAACTTTCGTTCCCATATCTCAAGTGTTTTTTCTTCTTTTTTCGTTAAAACCCAAGTTTCGCATCCATATGTCACGGTTGGCTTCAAAACTGTATTGTATATTTGTCTTTTTAGGTTCACTGATAGTTCTTTTTTGTTAATAATTTGTACAATGCACCTGAAGTCTTATTCGCTTTCGCCATCCTTTCTTTAATTTCCTCCTCCATTTCATGTTTTTCAGTAATTTTTACACGTAAATATGTGAGAGTTCGGACTCGTTCGATTCTAAATTCTTCTCCTCGTTCGGTGTTCACCACTATTTCTTTTTTATTGTTAGGCATTCTTCCCATTCTCATATATTTGGATTTTTCAGTATTTATATTTAACCCCATCTGTGCAGCTTCCTCAATCAGCCTTTTCGTGATTCGTTTCAGTTCTCCTTCCGTCCTGGTTATCAGAGTCACGTCGTCAGCAAAAGCCATTCATTGATGCCTCCTGTCGTATATTAGTCCTTGTCTGTTTATTCCGCTTCTTCTTATAACAGCCTCTAAGACCAGGTTAAATAGAGTAGTTGATAGTGAATCTCCTTGTCTAAGTCCTATTCTTAAACTGAATAATTTAGATTTGTTCCCGTTGATCTTTACTTTGCTTTTTGTGCATTCTAAGGTAGCTCTTGTCATTGGTATCAGTTTGCTAGAAATTTGAAGCTCATCCATAGCTTTAAATAATTCTACCCTATCCACTCTGTCATATGCCTGCTTAAAATCGATAAACATCATATGCATATCTAGGCCTTTCTCATGGTGTTCTGCTTGAAGTTCTTTCAGGACAAAAATCTGATCTATTGTTGACCTGTTTCTCCTGAACCCTGCCTGATATTCTCCAACTGTAGCCTTCATTTCATCTCTTATTTTATTATTTATCCACGTCGCCATTATTTTGTATACTACATCTAGTAGAGCTATTCCTCTGTAATTTTCGCATTTGGTTTTTGCATTTTTTTTTGTAGATCGGACAGAGTACTGCTTCTTCCCAGGTTTCTGGTATAGATTCCTCTCTCCAGATGGCTACTATTATTCTGTAAATTTCTCGCATAATTTCTCCTCCTCCGTATTTGATTAATTCGATGACAATTCCATTATCCCCCGGGCTTTCATTATTCTTCATGTTCATTAATATAGCTTTTATGTCTTCTAGATTTGGCTCTGTTACTTGTTCCGTTTCTGTATTGCGGTTTTCATAAGTTTCTATATCTTAAGTTAGTTTGTTAGTGTTCAATAGTTCTTCAAAGTATTCTGACCATCTAGTTGTTCTTACTTCATCCTCTCCTATGAGATTCCCTTGCTTGTCTCGGCAAAATAATACTTTTGGTGCGAAACCTCTCTTCTCTTCCTTAATCTTCAGATAGAAATTTCTTAATTCTTTTCTATTATACGTTTCTTGCAGCTGTTGAACTTGTCCCCTCAACATGGCTCTTTTTTTTGTCCTACATATTTTCTTATATTTTCTTCTCTGTTCTTGGTATACAATTTTATCATTTTGGATTCTCCTTGTGATGAACATTATCCTAGCTTCCCTCCCTTCCTCTAAGGCTTGCCTACAATCTTTGTCAAACCAGTTGTTTCTTGTTCTATTTGTTTCCTTCAATCCCAATATTTCTTCAGCTGCCAACTTTATGTTGTTTTGTAGAATTCCCCTTCTTTCTTCTATTGATTTCCCTTGCTCTAATACATATGTACTTGTCTGTATTGAGTCTTCTAGTTTTGCTGTGTACTCATTCGCTACTTCTTTTAATTTTAGGCTCTCCATGTTGAATCCTTTTTGAAGATTTTTGGACTTTTTGACATTCGGTCTTTTCACTTTCATTTCAGCCCTCACTAGAATGTGGTCTGAGTTTGCTTCTGCTCCTCTATAACTTCTTACATTTGTGATCAGCTCTGAGTGTTTTTTCTCTATCAGAACGTGGTCTACTTGATTTATAGTTCTTCCATTTGGATGTTCCCAAGTGCCTTCGTGGATCTCTTTATGTTTGAAATAAGTACTTCTAATTAGAAGTTCGTTTTGTGTTGCGAATTCTATAAGTTTTTCACCATTTTGATCTGTCTCTTCGTGCTTACTCTCATTCCCTATTGTAGGTTTGTATCTGTCTTCTTTTCCTATCTTCGCATTTGCATCGCCTAATATTATTTTGATGTCATACTTTAATAGTCCCTGATACACTCTTTCCAACTTGTAGAATTCCGCTTTTCTTCTAGATCCTTATCTTCTGATGGAGCATGTATGTTAATAATACTAATTTTTCTGTACCTTGTTCTGATTCGTATGTAAGACATTCTGTCTGATATAGCTTCAAACTCTATTACTGAACCTTTTAGAGTTTTATTTATGAGAAATCCTGTTCCCAGCATTCTGTCTACTCCGCCGCTATTAAAGAAAATATAGTCTTCGATTTCTGTAATACTAGTTTCTCTTTGTTTTGTTTCTTGAAGTGCTATAATATCTATTCTGTATCTTCTTATCTCATGTACTACCTGTTTTATTGCTCCTTCGCTGTATGTTCCTCTTACGTTCCATGTGCCTAATCTAATTGTTTTTTCTTGGTTTTGTGTACTGTAATTTCTTCTCGTTTCCTTTGACACTGCCTGATTCGTATCGTTTGGTGGTCGGTGTGTTACATTAGTAACAGAAAGATTATTTCTTCTAAAATTTTCATGTAACGAACAACTAGTTTTATTCCTCGAGCTCATGCCTATGTTTCATGAAGTGTTTTATTCAGATAGAAAATAGTATCTTTAGGTAAGATGTATAAGTAAATAAGAGTTCATCTGATCTACCTGAATACGCCAGGTACCGCGCATATAAGAAATGTGTAAACAAATTGATTTTATTGTTGGCCAGTTATTAAACCCTGAAAAAAGTGTCTGGCGTTTTGCAAATATTTCTAAATATATCTAATTAAGATGCTAGAGAAATTTCAGCGTGAATGAATCTTTTTAATTCTTGAGAATACAACTTTGGAGTATTTTTGTTTAATATTAACCCGTCAAAAAGTGTCTGCCTTATTTAATTTGTTATTTGAAATAAACCTAACTTTCGAATAGTATTTACTAGTCTGTTTCTGGATCAAAAACTTTTTTTCACACATTTTTTCTTACACCTTTCTTATGCGCAGTACCTGGCGTACCTAGATAATAATAATAATAAATGATTTATTTCTGGAGACCAAAATTTATATGGCATGAGAAAAGTCAAGTAGTACACACAATCGTGTTATTGAGGCCTATCCTTAAGGAATTCTTCAATATCATAATAACTCCTATTTAAGAGATATAATTTCAATTTTTGTTTGAAACTATTTTTCGCATTAATATCTTTCAAGTATTGTGGTAAGTTGTTGTAACACTTCAAACCAAAGTAGTTAGGATTATTTTCTGATCTATTTAATTTTATATTTGAAACAGTAAGGTTCTCTTTACTGCGAGTATCATAATAATGTACGTCGCTCTGTGTCGTTAAATTGTCTTTGTTATTCCTTATGAACATAGTCACAGAATAAATGTAGAGACAGGGAAGATTCAAAATTTTTTCATGTTTGAATATATCTTTACAAGATGCTCTTGCGCTGAGCGAGAAAATATTACGAATTGCAGTTTTTTGAATTCAAAAAACTCGTTTTGCTGAAGGTGAATATCCCCAGAAAATAATGCCGTAGCTTAGAATGGGATGAAATTTTGCAAAATAAAAGGTTCTCGCAGTGGGAACGTTGGAAAGTATTCTTAATCTTTTTATGAGATAGCATAGTGAGGCTAGCGTCTTGCAGATAGCATCAATGTGTGGATCCCATACCAGATTTTCATGTATATTGAGCCCCAAAATTCTACCACATTTAATTTGAGATAAGAGCTAATCATTGCAAGGGAAAGAAGTATTATCCTCTCTCTTTCTGTTAGAAAAACTAATAACAACTGATTTGTCGACATTAAGTGACAAGTTCAGTGATGCGAACCAAGATGACAGACTTGCGGCTACCTTCGATATATCCTCAGCATCGGACAATAAAACTGACAATAAAACTGACACATCATCTGCACAAAAGTATTAGATCCTAATATATGTTTCATACCATTAATGTATAAAATGAACAAGATCGGCCCAAGAATTGAGCCTTGCGGCACTCCAAAACTGACAGGCTGCGCATCAGATTTTTAGTTTGTGTAAATCACCACTTGTTGCCTTTGTTGCAGATAAGAAAAGATCCAATTTGCACACGTACCTCTCAAACCGTACGAGTTCAATATCCCAATTGAAGTAAGATGATTAAAGCAATCAAACGCTTTTGAAAGATCAATCATTAGACCAAATATATCCAGACCTTTGTCCATAGCCTTGTAAACAGGATCTAGAAAGTTAGCTAAAGTGGATTTTGTGCCTAATCCTTTCCTACAACCGTGTTGTTCTCCAATCAGGATCTTATTCTTTTCAAGAAATGGAAGAATTCTCGACAACATTACTTTTTCGAAAAGTTCATGAAACACTGAAATCAACGTGATTGGTCTGTAATTTGAGACTAATTCTTTATTACCCCTCTTGTATAATGCTATAACTTTGACATATTTAAGAAGATCAGGAAAACTACCTTCTGATAACGTCAAATTGATGCAATGAGTTAAAGGTGCAATAAGTGTATAATAACAATTTTTCAATAAATTGCTCGAAACTTCATCAATTCCTGAAGAAAAGGAATTTTTTAATGATAAGATTAGAGATAGCAGCTCGTTTCCAGTAACTGGGTGTAAGAATATCGAAGAATCATTTCTAGAACTTAAATGAAAATCAGGAGCCAAGGGTAGCTCTTTTGAATATCCTGTGGTAAATTGATGAAATACTCATTAAACATATTAGCAATATCTAAAGGGTTCCTTACATTGTTGCTGTTGTTCGTTAATTCATAATTTTTTTTAAATGTGTTGGTATTATCCATATTCAAGTTACTATTGATGAGTCTCCATAATTTGCGCGTGTTGTTATCACAATTTTCCACACGGTTTGAGGTATAATTATGTTTTTCTTTCCTGATTAACTTGCGATATTCACACTTGAGTTTAGTATAATATTCCTTAGAGATAAACCCCAATTTACATAATTCATACAGTTCCTTAATTTTCATTGACTGATATTTTATTTCGGAAGTAATCCAAGATTTGCTCTTGTTATGTTGACTAGATACCGTAATTTTGGGATGAGTAGTTTCAAAATGATACATAAAAGTTTCCATGAAATTGTTAAAACATTTGTTCACGTCAGATTTATTAAAAACAGAAACCCATTGTTCCTGTGCTAGTTGATATTTGAAATGATCTGGATTACTTTTTGAAAATAATCTTTTTCTAATTTTGATATTTCCTGCAGTTATTTGTGGTTGACTTCTAATACAAATTCCCTGGGCAGAATGATCGGAAATATTATTATGTATTACACTGACTTTATAATTGCCGTTATATACATTTGTGAATATATCAACTACACAAGATTGACTGTTTTTTGAGATACGTGTTGGTCCATTTATCGTATGATGCAGATTATAAATATTCATAACATCCAAAAAAGTTTTCTTATCCATATTATCAACTAAAAGATTGATGTTGAAGTCACCTACAACAAATATATTTGATTCAATATCATTCGTTGGTATTTTTGACAGACATATGTCTATTTGTCTTAAAAAGTCACCTATTTTAGAATTAGGTGATCTATATATAGCTATAATATAATTTACAATATTCAAATGTTTGAATTTTATGGCACAACACTCAAATGTCATCTCAATGTTCAGATCTGCAATAAAATCAATTTTTTGATAGTTCAGTGTGTTTCTACAATAAATAATAACACCACCATGACTGTATGTTTGTCTAGAGTATGCATTAGCTATCTGAAAGTTTCAAAAAGAGTACGCAGACTGTTCATTTTGCACCAGCCAGTGTTCAGAAAGGCACAATATGTCACAAGGATGAACGGTCAAGAAAATCTCGATTTCTTCAACTTTCTTCCGTAAGCATTGGATGTTCTGATGGACTATGGAAAGAGAAGCAGAGCCCGTTTCTGATCTATTTGGAATTGATGTCAAACTGAGGCTTGAATTGTGTTGCGCCGATGAAAAAACCGAGCAACATATGCTCCGCTTGGCCATCTTTCTGGTTTCATGATTTCTCCAAAATTATTATGGTTTATTATAATTCTGAATGATAGAAAATGCTGCGGATATTTTGAAATCATCTCCTCTACTTCTACTTCTGGAAAATCCTGCTTGAGGAAAGAGATAAGATCAGCAGAACTAGTACCTGGATTTATACGTGGAGCGAGAACAAATGCTTTTTTTGGAGCTGTTTTGATAGATGTTAAATTTGTAGCATTGCCTGTAATACCCTTGTTATTACGTCTATTCCTTCCTCGACCACGAACAATATTTGACCAAGAATCAGCCTCCTTCTCAGTTGCAGCATTTTCAGTATTCAATTCTATGTTTACATCTTTTGACAACTCTAGGTCTTACCTTGTAGCGGTCGTATCTGACGATTTTGTACTTTGCATAGGTTTGTCAGATGTCGTCAAAGCAACTTTATTCGTAAATTTATGGTTTGTTTGTTTACCTGCATAAAATAAATTGTCAGGTGGTACTACTGAATCTGAGGAGAATGGTTGTCTTTGTTTTTTTAGCAGAAATATTATGGTTTCCTTGTCTGTGATAATATTGCATTTATCTTTAATAATCAAGACTTTTTCCTCGATCAGCTTTTTCAAATACATGATTTCGGTACGCAAAATTTCAAAATCACTTGTCACAGTTGTTACTGGTTCAAGTATGTCACTAGCATCCACAAAACTGTCATTCAAATTACAGCATTTTATCATATTATCAATTACTACAGGTCAGACAAACACTCACTCACCTATATATCTTACTTAAAGATACTATTGTACAAAATGTCTACCTGAATTAAACACTTCATGAAACATGGGTCATGGGCTTTACGACTATTTGGACAGAAGATCGATTTTTTTGATACATTATTTGAGCATGTATTTCAACGTGATGAAATGCTAGACTTTGTTCAACACAACTGTAATGGAATCACATTATTTTAGTTTCAAACGTGGCTGACATGATATTTTGAAATAACATCATAGCTTTTGGGGAATCCTTCATGTCCAGGCATTCGTAATTTTATTTTTTTATTGCTGTCTGTTTGAAAATAAATGATTGCAGAGTTTGATGACATTTTAATTGGAAATTTAGTGCTAGTTTTCACTCATTTGTTTGGCAGTGTGGTCAGAGAGTTCTATATCTGAATCTTTCACAATGAATGTGAGTTTTGATGACAATTTTTGAGCAAGGGCACAGAATAGCAGAAGATCCTCAGGCTACAATTACTCTGCAATTTCTGCTTTACAACCAAAATAATAATAAGAATATTGACTCAGAAATTTGTATACAGAGGCACTTAAGATAGAATTTGTTCTCTGGACGTTGTCTTTTTCACGTAGCAGTTATTAAGTTATTTACAATTAAACAATGCATCCTCAAGGTATTTTTGGCAGATAAGTTCTCATCATTTGATCATTCAATCATCTGGAAAACTCAGCAGTAGGGTCCTCTAAGATTTTTCAAAAATTTTGGAAATGAACTGTGAGCGCATTGAAAAATCTATTGGCACTAATTTTTTTGTAAAGAAAATCTGACGTGAACATCACTTGACTTACTTGTTCATCATTTGATCTACACACGAAAGAAAACCTCGATCCTAAAAAAAAGGCGGCAAATTATTATTGTATTGTACCTAAGTGTGATAGCAGCACTAATCGTGAGTGAAATAAATTGTCCATAAATGGCTCAACAAGATCGATACGAAAAAAGAGATTACAATAAATCGCGAGTGTTTCGTTTGACTTCCCACTCATCTTGTTGTTGGGACCATTTGAATGTGAGTACATATTTTCAAAATACAAACACTTTTCGGAAAGAAGTCGGCAACCTTTAATTGGTCAACCGCGGCAAATTATCTGACTGTCCCTTTACGAATCCATCAGAGCTCATCCTGCGTCTGATTCTGTTCTTAGTCGGATTAATCCACTGCTCCTATTTCTTATGCACTATTTTCCGATCGAAAACATGCATGATAACGTCATAGCGGGTGGCCAATAACAGCGTTTCGCCGGTCACGTAACAAAATTTGAGACTTTCACTATTTTATATGTTGTTTGTTGACATATTGCAGTAAGAAAAAAGTTCCATTCACAGGTGTCATAAAGCTCACGATGAGAAACGAAAAAATTACATTAAATTTACGTTGTACTCTGTGCGCTCAATAAGAATGATAATGTCTAAGGTAGACTCCACTATGCGACAGATATTCATGTTTGTAGAAATAAGCTGACATAATTGGGGCTATTCTGTAACCCAATCGATAATTTTTTATCGATCATTATCTATTTCAGCCAATGGATGTAGGTAGCATTGACAAAAATTCTGAATATTCGCTTGTTACAATTGTTTCTATTTGTCAAAAATCTTATCGATCGATAATAAGTTAATGATTGTGAATACGGCCAAATTTCTTCTTCATACGATTTTGGTTGTTGCCGGAGAAGTACTTGAGTTGTCCAGAATATGTATTCCGAATGGAATTTTAGAATTGAGAGCATTAATTCATACATGTTATTAAAAAAGACAATTAAATATGATATTACTTTTCAAATTGATAGTCCTGAAACATTTGAGGCTATAATCGATACAATATTTGATTTTTAATCAAATCATTATCAACAAATCAAAAGCAGAGTCTTTATTACTGTTTGTTCATCTGAGTATAGGCTGCAGCTGTGATAAATTGAATAATTGTTAATCAATATGAGTATTTTCATCATGCTGTGACACAAAATAATCACTTATTTCAAATTAATTATGTCACAAATACCATATATTCGATCAAAAACGCTGTTAGGTATGAATATATTTGGTTGATCTATTATTGTTTTGTTATTAGCTTCATTGGAGCCACCAATATAGCGGATTAATTTAACTATTTTCATCGGCTTTTTGTATGAGACACAATTGAAATCGAGGCAAATATTCAACTCAAATAAAAATATATACTACATGTTTGACATCATTTCATGAAAATATATCTGTGATTATTTGTCCTACTTTCAATGAATCGTGATTATTTCATATTGTGTGAGTGATAATTATGATCCAATAATACATATTGGAGTTCTAAGTCCAGCAGGAAATCTTCAATCATATTCTATTGGCAGTTTACTTGATTCACTCTCATAAATTCAATAGTTATTTATGTTTTAAGGGCATAATCTTGATTATGTCCGTAGTACATACAACGTTTCATTTTATTTTGGCCCTCGCAATTCAAGGATTTAGTAGGGATCGATTCATTATCATTTTGCTGGCGTTGTGAAATTTAGGTATGCTGTGGTTTCTATGTATGCATGATTATTGTTGTTGCTGCTATATTGTTTGTTTACAAACAAATTATTTGATTCAATGTCAAATAAAAATGGAGGATTTTTAAAATTATTCTCAAGAAATTTTGGAAGAATTTGAGGCCGTACAGGCAAAGTTAGTCCCTCAAAAATCCAAAGACTTATATAACAAAGAATACAACAAGTTTTGCGAGTGGTGGCATTCAAAAAATGTCAGCAGTTGCGATGAAAAACTACTTATGGTATACTTATCTCAAATGGTAAGGATGTACAATTGCTTGTATCTATTTTTGATACTAATAATTTTCTTTTTGTTTAGTCAAAGATTTATAAGCCGTCATCTCTGTGGTGATCTATTCTAAGCTGAAGAAAATGATTAAAGTAAAAGAAGGTATTGATGTATCAAGGTTTATGTTAGTAACTGAGTTCATGAAGAATAACTCTGTGGGTGATGTATCTAAGAAATAATAATCAAAAGAAATAAAACACTCGGTTTTTTGTTTCACAAAATAATAAAAAACTCTTTATTGCAATTTCGGCTGTTAGGCCATCATCAGAAGAGAGATAATTGTACAGAAAAATATTTCAACCTATATATATATATATATATATATATATATATATATATATATATATATATATATATATATATATATATATATATATATATATATATATATATATATATATATATATATATATATATATATATATATATAGGTTGAAATATTTTTCTGTACAATTATCTCTTATATATATATATATATATATATATATACATAAAAACCACGAGATTAGGAAAATACCCTCACTACACAATCTAGAAAGGGGAAAGGTAAAATATCCAGTTGCTCGTTCATTAAGTTTAATCCTTTGAACAAGGCTTTCTTAATTTCGTAAGATTCTAGGAATGTGAGTGAGAGGCTTTTCCTTTCCCGATGGATAACAGTCAGATTATCAATACTACAGTTATGATTGTTGTCAAGCAGATGTTTCGCTACATTTGAATTAGGTTTATGGTTTCTGAAACTATTCATATGTTCTTTAAATCTAGTATAAAAATTACGTCCAGTTTGTCCTATATAAATAAAATCACAATCGTTACACCTAATTTGGTAATTACCAGAATTGGTCAGAGCATCTTGGGAACCCAATTTATTGTTTATTAATAATTTTCACAGAGTATAATTATTATAAAAACCTGGACTTATTCATTTGTCACGCTGACACTAATCTCCTTAATATAATTTAATCTCTTGTATATTGGTTTCTCGTTTTCTAGTTTGAACTGAGGATAAAAGTTTTTGAATACTATCTGCCGTTTTTTCTTATAAATTATTTTCAGAATTAAACTAGTGCTATAACCATTATTTGAAGCTATCTGGAGAATTGTAGAAAGGTTTTTATCATAATTTTGGTCATCCATGGGAATTTTAAGAAGTCTGTCAATGAAACTATGGAATGCCGCTAATTTAATATTTCACAGATGATTAGAGTTACAAGGAATTACTGAATCAGTCGAAGAGTTTTTTCTATAGATGCCGAATTCAGTCTATTTTCAACGCGCTCAATGGAGATATCTAAAAAGTTCAATGTTTCATTGATTTCCATTTTCATAGTGAATTGAATGTTTTTATCAAATGAATTGAGCAAGTTTAACAGGATAGACAATTGACGATCCGTACCAATAAATAAACATAAAATATCATCAACGTAACGATTCCAGAATATGATATCTTTTAAAAACACCATGTCCACAGCCCATCAAATTTTTTTCAAAATCATCCATAAATATTTCCTCTAGAACTGGAGACAAAAGGGAGCCCATGGGTATACCGTCATTTTGTTGGTAGTAATTATTGTTGAAAGTGAAATAATTTTGATCCAAACATAATTTTAACAGGTGCAAAAATTCTTTAGCTATCACAGGGTTGGCATTGTTTGCAATCAATAAGTTCTCGGCAATATTTAGGAGTTTAGTTAGAGGTATTGAAGTGAATAAACTGCTCACATCGAATGATATCAATCTAGCATTGGGCGGTACAGTAACATCCTTGATACGATCAACTAATTCTAAAGAGTTTTTGACACTAAACTTTGGGCGAAAATCCAGTAAGTCTGGAATAATATTGTTCAGATATTTACATAATTTGTAGGTCGGAGCTTGCATATAGGCCACCACAGGTTTAATAGGTTTGTCTACTTTGTGCAATTTAGGTAAGCCATAAAACACCGGAGCTGAGGGGTTCATATTATATAATTTATAGTGATCTTCTTTGGGTATGATATTATTGCATTCTTTGAGACTATTTTTAAACTTTGTTTGGCAAGTTACAGTAGGGTCAGATTTCAGGGTGCAAATGTTACTGCAATCTATGAATTTATTAATTTTATCAATATAGTCGTTTTTTCCAAGAATGCCAATACTATTTCCTTTATCTGCTTAACTTAATATAAGCGAATGATCTTTGAGCTTATTGTTAGTAGATTTGACCACATTAATTGATTTGTCTCTTAACTTAAAACCTTTTTCACATTTCTTCTTGAAAATGGAAATACAATCAACTTTGTCCTCCTGCGTGTGTTTTTTCAATGTTATGTCAGTATCAGCTGCCAAAGTTGAGAAATCCTTTTCTTTAGGGTTGATGGTGGGGGCGAATGGAAGTCCTTGATTGAGAAGATATTTTTCTTCTTCGTTGAAAACTGTATTTGACAAGTTAATCAAACGTGGATAAAACGTTGTGTTAGATTGATCAACACAAGTAACAGGCACTTCCACTGTAGCACTCTTATCAACCAATGCACATAGTCTGTCCAATTTATTTTTTAAGACGGCAGATAGTATTCAAAAACTTTTATCAAACTAGAAAACGAGAAACCAATACACAAGAGATTAAATTATATCGAGGAGATTAGTGTCAGCGCGGCAAATGAATTAAGGAAGTCTAATATAAGTCCAGGTTTTTATAATAATTGTACTCTTCGAAAATCATTAATAAACAATAAATTGGGTTCCCAAGATGCTCTGGCCAATTCTGGTAATTACCAAATTAAGTGTAACGAATGTGATTTTATTTATATAGGACAAACTGGACGTAATTTTTATACTAGATTTAAAGAACATATGAATAGTTTCAGAAACCATAAACTTAATTCAAATGTAGCGAAACATTTGCTTGACAACAATCATAACTGTAGTATTGATAATCTGACTGTTGTCCACCGGGAAAGGAAAAGCCTCTCACTCACATTCCTAGAATCTTACGAAATTAAGAAAGCCTTCTTTAAAGGATTGAACTTAATGAACGAACAACTGGATATTTTACTTTCCCCCTTTCTAGTTTGTGTAGTGAGGCTGTTTTCCTAATCTCTTGGTGTTTATGTATATATGTATAGGTTATATTTTTCCGTACAATTATCTCTCTTCTGATGATGGCCTAACAGCCGAAATTGCAATAAAGAGTTTTTTATTATTTTGTGAAACAAAAAACCGAGTGTTTTATTTCTTTTAATTATTATTAACCATGTTTCACCGAGAGCCTACAGCTTCATCTATCGTATCTAAGAAATCACTGATACTGCAACGAGAACACATTCAGGAATTCATGCTAAAGGCACCCGATATTACGTATTTGCTAACTAACGTATGGACTAACTAACTAATTAATTGTCTAATTTTTGTATTATACATAGTTGTTTGCAGGTTGTCACAAGTTTTGGAATGTTTGGAGCGTGCCGGCAAGAGGAATTGCATGATTTATGTGTTCAGGATGTGACGATTGAAGGATGATCCTGTTAGTTAAGATCCGCAAGACTAAAACTTATTTTTAACTTTATTTAATTTCTTGTGTTGTGCAGTAGAGTAGTTTGATATTGACATTGTCCACAATTTCAAATTGTTTGAATAGCTGTTGCTCGGCAACTTTATACGCCCTAGAGCTATAAAAGCCCAATTACTTTCATATTTTGGGCCTACAAAACATGATTATGGTTCCAAAATAAAATAAAAATATTTGTTATTGCTGTGAATACATCACACAAACATTTGTTTTATTGAGTAGCTTCAAACTAGTAAATATTTTGGCTTTTGTGTAACAAAACTTGGCAACAACATGATGATAAATGAACCACACAAACAGATAATAAAAACTGCAGCAATTTGAATCATGGTATTTCGCGACTGTAACACAATAAATCCGCGCGAACGAGAAACAACAAAAACTAGAAAAATCTATTTTACTCCAAACTTGATTGTTAATCTCCCAATGCCGTAACTCACGTTTGTCCCGATGAATTGTACCGCAGATATATCGACTAGTGAACTGAAGTGGTGTCCAGGATTTGGAAATTCAGTTTGGGAGATAGTGCTTAGCCAATTTGTCAAGGTGACATTTTCAGTAGAAGTGAAATATAGGAGATTTAGAAGCTACCAATAATTTAAATAGAAGTAACTTGTTCCTTAATTTAGCTCGGATAAACTTTTGAATATTACTCAATGTGAAGAATCGTTTAAAAAGAGGATGAGAAGATTTGAGAAAAAAGTGGACAGTTGAGTAATCATGTTGAAAAAAAAATAGGGAGGGTCATGTAGAGTTTTCAATTAAAATCTGCTTCGGTATATCCTCCTATCTATCTTTGCACTTTAATGATTCATAATTTATATGGAATTTCAGAAAAATAAAGCATTACCAGAAAATCCATAGTCCTAACTGCTGAGCATTGAGTGAAACCTCCCACGTAAGAACGTTACTGTAATTGTTTTTCCGTGTCAGCACTTTGAAACGTCTTACCCGAAGAATTTGTAAAAAATAAGAGGTTTTATTGTTCATGGGAAGCTCATATCGATTTTGTTTTTCATTTTGCGCTAAGAGATGTTTTCTGTCAGCGTAAAAACTGTATTTTTACCTTTTTGTAAATGTGATATCTCACTCAGATATATGAGTTCTCATTTACAAATTTTTCAGGATGTGTAGAGATCGAACATAGCGCCGTCCAAATTCAGAAATGTCATATCCAGAGGCACAGAATGAGTGATGACTGAAGAGAAAAGTGAGGATGAATGATAATTATTGACTTCAACAAGACTGAAACTCTTACGGTCTGGTGCTCAAGGTATTACGTTGCTAATAAGAGCTTAAATTCACATAGGAGAAATATTGTGCAATTGTGCTTTTTTTGGCCGCCGTAAATAACTGATATGAGCTCTAATCTATTTTCGAAAAGTAGATTCTTAACACACAATAGACCGAATTCAGCTTCCTTCATTAACTGAAGAGGCCTCACTTATTAGCATTACCATGAAAAGTACTCCATCTTTTTCTGATTGATTTATTTTAATATACATTGCCCTTTATTCATATTTCAGTTGAGCTTCTTCAAGTAGTGAAGAGAGCTTAATTTGACCTATTGTCTTTAATTGATATAACTGATCGACTGAAACCTTGAGAAGCATCTTGATACAAAAATAATTGTATCAGAAATTCCATGCAAATGCGGAGCATCAAACATTGGAAAATCTAGAAGATTGATAGAATCCAGGTTAAAGGGATACAAAATCTGGACACAGCATCACAACTTCCGATAGAGAAAGGTCCAAATTATTCACCGTGAGGCGCATTAGCATAAGAGGAAATTCGAAGAAGCAGTGTACAATCAAGTTTTGTGCTATCCGAATCTTGATATTCAAAATGTATAATGCTTACTCATAAGTCAACTGAACCAACTGAATAATTTTTCTTGGAATTAAAATTTACGTTCGATTTCAATAGGACATAAGTCTATCGATAACAACAATATGGTTCCGTTAACTATACCTTATTATAAAATAGATAATTTTTTCAACTGTCGCTAAAATCATCTCCTCCCACATATACCTAGTCCTCGATAACCTCAATTTGATTCATAAAACTAATTTTGTATGGTACCTATAATTTCTTTAATATATTGTAACGAATTTAAGTCCATAAACTAGTCATTTCAGCTTTACTAGTGCTTAAAATCATTGTGAAAGTATTTTACATCAAGAAATAGAAGTGAATATATTTGTTTTCTATAAAATTGCTGGTACCTTCTAGCGCTTTCTAGAAACGCCTGGACGTTTGCGGAAAAAAATAGTGGGAAGAGATCCACGGTATATATTCGCTGACTCAACAAGGAGTATTATTGATTTTGGCTCAGAGACCTTATAATATGGACTGCTAGTGGCTCAAATGAATTGTGTTCTCTGAAATAAATCAATATCAACAAAAATAATTGAAGCTAATTCATAGTGTAGTGTGATTATCTTCAATTTTAAAAAGAACTATCTATTAGAAATAGTGTTTGTTATCTCATTTATTATTTTAATAAATCATAAAAATAAATAGTAGTATTTAGTAGCTTTTGCTCCCCAAATTAAAATGGATAACGTTACAATATAATAAGTACAATTGTATGAGGCAACACATCTAGATTAGAAATTTTTGACAGATCTCACGTCATTGAAAAATGTCCCTAGATTCATCACGTCACGTTTTACTATGTTCACATGATATACCTGAATCAATTTTAGGTTGTTAAGAAGAGGAGTGGGGTCAAGCTATGGTGGCAACCCTGCTCTATGCTTGCTACATAGGATAAACATTCATTGCCAACTCAAAATAAACAAAATTTCAATGATTAAAACTAATGGAAATGTTTGTTTTTGGTTGAAAATACATGATTTTGAATAATTTGGTTCCTTATTCTATTCTTCTGAAGAGCTTCCATCCGTTGGAATATTTTTTTTTCATATTTCAACAAAGCTACACTATGATATGTATAGCGCGCAACGCTGTAGGCTTTCAAAAGTATTTTTGACATCTGACGTTTAGTAGTAATACTGCATTTCATAACCAAACAAACTTATTGATGATAAATCTACATCAAAATAGTATATTGTACAACAAGTATAGAAAATTACCTATTTCACACGAGGTGTGTAATTTTCAGCACGAGACGGAGTCGAGTGCTGGAATCACACAAGTGTGAAATAGGTGATTCTATACGTGTTGTACACTATACTTTTTCTACGATCACAGTTTTTAATGAAATATGTAGGTAAATCATTCGTATAACTGAGATTTCAAATCTATTTTTACAAATATAAAATAATTTAGGCATTTTAATTGTTTGCTTTGCTTATTTATTGTGATATTAATTTTAGGTATGATTTGGAACATTATTGATATATTTTCTATCAGTTGATTGACATTTCATTGTTGTGTAATCTAATTGTTGCAAACTACGGAAAGATTGTATCTGATTGGCTCACTCTCACCAGGCGACCTTCTGATTGGTTCATCAGTTATAGTTTTCTGTGATATGGGGTAGCGTCTTTTCTAAATTTTCGTCACTAACCATTTTCTAACTGCAGTATTGATATTTGTGGATATCTAATTTTGGTTATGATATAATAATTACATACATAATTTCTCGATTTCAACAGAATGTGATGAAACGTGTTTTGTCTGCTTCAATTTGACAGTTGTGATTCGTAGTGTTGCCAACCTTCGGAATATATATTACAAGAATACGAAAATTATTCCAACAGAACTTAGTGCAATTTTGTTATTTAAATGTGGTCTATAAAAGAGCAAACAGAGATTTATATCAAGTCCGTGATATTTATCAATAATCTTGCTAAATATATCATATATATCACCTAAAGAATATTCAGAATGAATTATTAATATGTAAGTTGGTCAAACTGGTGTGAGAAATGATTTCTCACGACTTTTCGCACAGTTGTGTGAAATTATAAGTTTTCTAGTTGTGTTTTGTATGAGAAATATGTTGTTTTCTATAGTGATCGTAGAAAAAATTAATATCGATAGAAGAATAAATGGATTACTCAATCACTGTACCGTCAAGTCAGGGAAATGATGAAAAATCTTGTTTATTCTAATCTAATTTCATCTCATGCGACGACGTTGCCAAGCGTATGATAACTTGCTAAATTTCGGTAGCTTTTCTACAATTTTTTTGAGTAATAATTCAATTTTCTCTGGAACTATGAACAAGACTTTTTAGCGCATTTTTCCGAAAAAAGCGCTGTTATATTCACTTTAGCTGTCTGGCTGGCCGGTTGGCGTGACGCTGAGTTCTCAGCAACTTGAAACTGGTACTAAATAGAAGCTACTGTTTCGTAGGTTTGCACAAATTGCTTCTATTCAAGCTCAGTGATTGTGAAAGATTGAATTATTCAATTACTTGTTTCAAGTGAAACAATGCCCATGGATATATATGACATTAGGGATATGGCAACTAAAATTTATTGAAGTAGATGAAAATTTAGTTACAACTTTAGCCGGGGGTGTCACTATTATTATGTTCAGTTGTCAAATCTGTCCGAGATTCATTCAATGACTTGTTTGACGCAAATTTGAAGCTTATTAGAATGAATCAGGCCGCGTTCACTTCGATGGTAGCGATGCGAGCGATGCAAGCGCTACCTACCGCTGCGCGAACTGAACGCTTGACATGTGATAGCGCTATGACACATCGCTACGCTAGCAAGGTAGCAGAATTTATTTACGCTGCGGTACGTAGCGGAGCTCAGTCAACTGTCAGTTTGACAGAACAATGGCGATGACAAGTATGAATTATTTATACAAGAATTTTGAAATCGTTGTAACTGATACAATAGAAGTACATGAAAAGTTGCAATCTGGTAAGAATGCCAAATATTTTTAAATTAATCAGTATAATCTTTGTAATTTATTTTTGTTAGATGATCAGTACGCGGAAAATTATTTTCGTAATGTCATTCCGGCGCCTGTTTCAGAAGGTAAGTGAGAAGTATTAATCTTCCACATTTTTAATATATAATTAATAATTTCAATGTTAATGTTCACAGTCCTTCCAACAGTCCCTGTCCCAATAGATACAGAAAATATGACAGTTAATTCTGATACTGTGCAAATAGGTATATTTTCTCATTAATCATTTTGTAATTTACATTTGTCTCAAATTGACGATATTAAAACAAAAATGATTAATTTCTCTCATATATTATTAATTTATGATTTTATCACAAATTTTAGAAGAGTCTCAATTTGTGTGGGATCACAAAAGTATATTGTTCCTATTGGATCAATATGAGCAAAATTTTGAGAAATTTAGAGATCCAAAAATAAAGAAAAAAGAAATCTGGGACAAAATACGCTTGGCATTTCAGGCGATCAATATTAAAATCAGCAACGAGGCTCTGGATCGAAAAATTCGGAATTTACGTGCTCGGTATAAACATATCAAAGACAATAAGAAATCTACGGGTCGGGGCATTATTAGATGGGAATATTTTGATATTTTCGAAAATATGTTCAAAGAGGACAAAACAATAAATTTACCACCAACGGTATCTTCCATGGTTCCCGATCCTCCTGCCTTGAATACATCCACCTTATCCTCTCTCATGACATGCGAGGTACGTTTTGAAATTCAATTGATGATTATTGATATTTGATACCGTTATTTCTTAGTCTATTCCCGTGTCCACTCCTAATCCTACAAATCTACATGCCCCAGAACCAGAGCCAAAATTAACAAAGAAAAGGAAACAAGTAGAACTATCTTTCAGACAAAAATTACTGAAAATAGAGGAAGAAAAATTAATAACATTAAAAAATATCCACGAAGAAGTTAAAAGAAGTAATGATATTAATTTAAGAAAAGTTTTATTGTTAGAGGAAGCTATGAAATTGAAAAAAAATAATTGATTAAAAAATTAGTATATTATTATTGTAGTATGTGACTTCTTTTTTTTATTGCAGTGATGCAGCCAGTATAGCACGTTTTTGTTCAGCAGCAACATTCATTCTTTGATCTTGGTCTTGATTATTGAAGAAGAACTCGTTTGCATCATTTTGTAGATTCTCATCATTAAATTCGTCAGCCTCATTTTGCCCATGTGTAATTAAAATATTATGTATGCACCAGTAACTATAACTGGAATCATATCATCGCGAGACATATCCAGATATTTCAGTCTTCGAAATTTGCCTTTCAGTTGACCGAAAGCCCGCTCAATCGTGGATCTTGCTCGACTCAAAGACATATTAAATTGATTCTGAACATCATCAAGATGACCATTGTCGCGATAAGGTTTCATTAAAAATGTTGATAACGGATAAGCTGCATCCCCAAGAATATGCTGATCAGCGGAAATATTTTGTTGATTGGAGAGAGCTTCAAAAAGTGGACTAAGCTGAAAAACGCGTGCATCATGCATTTGACCTGTATGACAATACAATCTGTGTAAAAATGAGAAAATCTTGTTTTGTATTAAATTATCGTTGCATTAGTTACCAGGGCATCCCACAAAAATATCTGTGAAGAGCATGGTATTGTCACAAACAGCTTGTAACACAACTGAATGATAATTATTTCTGTTGTAGAAGTCAACCGCGTTATTTACTGGAGCTTTAATTTCTATATGACATCCATCTATAGCTCCTACGATACCAGATAAACCTAAATAAATAAGATGCATGAGTAGAATAATTTTTGAATGATATCGATATATGTACCGCATTTTGTTTCAAATCTTTGGGCTATTTGTTTTCGTTTATTGTCGTTTGGCCATTGAATTTGCAGATGGCGAAGATTTGAAATGGCAACAATCATCTTAAAAAATATTTTATGTTCGACTACATCATAATCATGTAGTTTATGGTTGCATTTAGTGACCATAATGTGCCACTTAATTGGACTAGAACTGTTACTTTATATAATTGGACGGAACTGTCACTGTCAAAAAAATATCACAAAAATATATTTTTTTATTGACATGAAATAAATTTAAACAATTTAATCAACATATCATTTATAATTGTAATGAATACTTATAACACAATTAGTATTGTCGCGAATATTCAGACCACGAAGATAAATTCTTCTTGTTACAAAAATATTTTTCTTCCAATATTTGTGTTCTTTGGCACTTGCTGCATACAGTTCTATGCTTTCTGAAGTATTCATTTATTCTTTTCTATGCTATTTATTCTTTTCTACTCTTTCTGAAGTATCTATTCATTCTTTTCTATCGTATTTAATCCCTTCTACACTTTCTAAAGTATTAATTTCTTCTATTAAATTGTATTTAATATTTTTGACATTTGCAAACAAACAGCAAAAACAATTGTAACAATAGTGTAGAGAATTGGCCATATTTCCACGTACCTACTTCTGATATTTCAAATTAAACATAGACTCAGTTTTAAGAACATTTTAATTAATGACAAGCTCAGTATTTTTCAAAATAACAATAAATCAAACAATAATAAACAAAAGTAAATACATATCATAGCAACACATTCAATTTTCAATTTCCAAACATACGTGATTCCAACAAATAGCAACACTTAGCAAAGCACACCAAGTTATACTTACCGAATTTTTGAATAGGGAAATCAAGAAATATTTCCAGAAGATATATGTCGAACATAAAGCTTTGTATGTAATTCGTACATAAACAAACTTTATAGACTCGCCTTCCTTATTAGACTCGCTCGCGCTGCTCGCTCGTCCATAACCAGCGGCTCGTCCAATAAAGTTCTATATTATATACTAATTACATAAATAGCTATTATGAGCAGTACTTTTAGCTAAATCAAATCTATCACCTGTGGACAAAAAAGATTCTTGTTTTGCCAAACACCATAACGTAAATAATAATTTCTTTTCTAAAGGGATTTTATGTTGCTGTCCAAGATGCGGTCTTAGAGTACCAAGGAGTATCTGTGTGAAATGAATATTTATATCCACTATATTTTCCTACAGTTTTTTTTCTATGTGATAAGATATCTATCTAACCTGAAAAACTTCACGGCTCATTCTAAAATGAGCATGAAAATCATCAAGAGTGTAATGGATTATTGTGTGTTCATAATAATTTCTATTTCTATTAGGATTATTTTCACGGTCATGGTGCAATAGATGATTACCTGTGTTACAAATAAAGTTTATTTCATAATATTCAATCATATAATGATATTCCTTATTACCTGCTAGTTCATTTAAAGCTACTTCTATAATATTATAATCAATTTCATCATTATCTTGTATGAAAAAATCCAAAATATTGTCTAAATCCATTTTTCTTCCAATTCTTATCAACGACAAAAGATATGCAAATGGCGGGATGTTTTTTGAAAGACCGTTACCATAGTTACTGCTACGATGCGTTCACCATGACATCTAATCGCTAAGCTAGCGCTACTTTGCATTGCTCGCATCGCTACCATCGAAGTGAACGCGGCCAATATTATTGGTTGAAAATTTGTTTAATTTTGGTGTATTTTTTTTATATAGCATTGATAAAAAGCAAATTTCAATTTTAAGGTACAGCACTTGACCTCCTGTCAGACAATAACTTAACAATGAAGAATAAAAGGTATTTTTGAGTTTGTACATGCATAAATTATGTACCTATCAAACTGTCAACTTGAAACTAGTACTAAATGGAAGCTGCTGTTTCGTAAGCTTGCCAAAACTGCTTAATTTCAAGCTCAGTAACTGTGAGAGATGGTAATTTGCGAAATCTCTGAGATAACAAGCATTCATGAGCTGTCAAAAATGCGCTTTCATCATCTAGATGATTCTTCCATTTTTTGAAACTTGGTACACATGTTTATAAGACTTTCGTAGACATTTTGACGATTTTTTTTATTGTTGACATTCCAGGTAGTCGAGATAATGACGTACAAATCAATGTGAAACACATCGCGTGCATTCACGCAATGTAATAATATGTCACTGAACAGCAACTTTGACATTTTTTATCTTGATAACTAGAAACAAGATTGAGATCAAACACTGCCAGAATATTCTTTGCTAAACAAATATTATACTATAAAAATTTGAATAAATCCTCATATACTTTGATTTCCTTCTCAACAAGCTTAAAAAGCAAATCAAAGCAGTAGTGGAAAGTATCAACTCGTACGTCACACTATAAACTAATAAACGCCGCAACTGTAGCCAAGCTGTGTGTAAGAAATCTTGCTCCATTTCTCCCAATCTGTGGTGTTATCATTATAAATACGCCATCATTCATATGGCATATAACGAAGATAGATATTATTCAACAAAATTTGTGTTTCCTTGCATGTAACTCTTCTAATTTATCACTTGAATATTCGGTTTTTTAGTTTCACCAGGTTTTTCTCTAACATACAGCGTGAAACTTCATGTTAAGACTTTTTAGAATAGTATTTGTGTATGACATAAGCTTTGGGATGACAGTAGCATTTCGTTTTCCCTATTGCGTTTCTCACCAACAGCGTCAACTATTTCACACTTTAACAAGAAAGATGGATACGTAAACTCATGTATGAATATTTTCCGTTGAATTCAATTACATACTCCGAATGGTTGGTGTTAATATATGAAAAATCGAAAAATGACTTCGATTGTTCATCCATTAAGCTCTCGAACGGTTCAGAAGTTGAAAGCAAGCGATTCATCATGTTGACATGTGGGGATGATACACTGAATCTGAATAAGGATCAATGAGAAATCTATTAATTCTTTTGGTGGAACCAATTTCAATGACTGTCTAAGACAACACTAGAAGTCTCATTATCAATTGCCAAGTAAGCAGTTTGTCAAACGTTATATGTGCCAAATTTGAATTCTTGATTTTACTGACTGTACATAAAGAAAGATCATCTCAAATATATCTTTGGTGAAAGGGAATATTTTGCCTGCTATCTTTCAATCAACCACATATACTCATCATTTTGACAGTTGTCTCAAGCAGTCTGCTTTCATTTCAAACACTTATATTTCTCAGACATCGGATTGTAGGCTACACGTTTGGAAATTATCGAAATTGTATTGTGATTATTAGCTTTCTAACGATTTTTCGATTGGTGACAGTAATAAGGTAATAATTACGGCAGCAATTGCTTATTCATGAATAATATTTTGATCTGGAGGCACGGTAGTGCCCCCGCCAAGACGAGCCAAGCGGAGCGCAAGGGCACCACCTACTTTTTCTTAAAGAGCTCAACTAGGGTTTGGACCATACCAGATAAACAAAATTTCTGGGATATGATGTCAATAGTTCGATTATCAAGTTTGTGTAGTTTCGATTAGATAGCTTTCATACTTTAGATTTTATTGATATCTAAAAAAACCACGATTTCGTCACTGACTCACTCACTGATGATCATCAAAATATTTAGGGTACTTCCTGGAGTCCTAAAAAGCTGAGATTTAGTATGTGAGCTAGTATTAGGTCATAAACAACAAGAAAAAAAATTAAATTCAAAACTCTTACCCCCTGACCTCTTAACTAAGAGATGGAAGTTTGTATGAGGTTTTCGCAAATTTTGATGCTAGTGGTCTGAAAATTGATATAGGCACTTCTTGTCACAGATAATAGTAAAATTAACTCAAAAAAAATGAAAAAATGAGAAAATATTGTTATAATCAACTCACAGAAAGAAGTGAAATCTCAGTAAAAGCATTTTCATGTAAAATGTTGCCAAGACGAGACCATATGGCTCGCACTGTCAAAAAGTTATCAGATCTCAGGTAGAGCCAAGCTTCTATCACCACATGCCCTAACTTTACAAGCCCTAACTTAGCAAACTCTACACCTTATAGTCAAAATATGTGGCTTGACGATTCCGCTACAGTCACATGGGCATAAGGCGAAAATTTTATTCACTGTTCATTACTTTTCTGTTATACAATAGCTCTTGTAGTAACGAAACGGCCAAGCCACATATTTTGACTATGGTATAGAGTTTGCGAGGTTAGGGCTTGTAAAGTTAGGGCGTGTAGTATTAGAAGCTTTGCTCTACATGAGATCTGATAACTTTCAGACAGTGTGAGTCATATGGTCTCGTCTTGGCAATATTTTACATGAAAATGTTTTTATTGGGATATATTTGATCAATTATGAGTAAATTAATTCGAACTTATAGCTGACAGTTGATATTTCATTTGAAGTAATCATTTTAAGTGGGGTTGCGAGAAGCGATCAACCAGATAAATGATTGGTAGAAATAATTACAGTTGATAAATGTGGGAAATGAATTCGATTAATGGAACGGAAGCCGACACATGGAGAAATTCAATGATCGATCATTTATTTCCCTTGATGTGTTTGCGTACAACTTGATTCAAATATCAAAAAACACACGCCCTAGACCTAAGAAGTAGCAAGCCTCAACGCAGAATGAATGCAAGAGGCAAAAAAAGTATTTATCCGGTATGAAAACACTCGCATAAGCTCACAATAAAGTATGATATGTGGTCTAAAACCTTAAAACTGCTTTTGCAAATTATCCCTCAAATATTACATATTCACTCTTAACAACGCTCAAAACAGACGAGACAATCGGAAACCTCCTAATTCACCATGAAAACGATCATTAGAACGAGTGTCTTTTAGCACAAAGGGTGGTAAGGGCCCCAAAATATAATAAAGTGCTGCGGAACAAGATCTCTTATTGTAATTCTCTTATTGGAAAGAAACAATCAAACAAAGTGGAATTGTATTTCTCGGCCGACGCTGTCACCAGATTACAATAAATCTAAGATCTGAGCAAACCACCTGTCCGAAAGAAATTTGGAGGTTGTGACGAATTAGGCCCCAAAATCCGCCACTGTTGCACATCCCAGAGCCTTCTGCTACCGTCAATAATTTTTAAACCCATCAAAATTAATTCACCTCTTGCAAACCCTGTAAATTTCAAATTCAGTAATTCTGCTTAGACATACAACACCGCTTGCTGTTAGTTCATCAGTCATCAACTGCTTTAAATCCGTTTTAATATATTTTACATGTGATGGACTTACGGTTAGGTTTTGAAAACACCTGGAATTAAAAGCAACTGGTATTGTATGATCTGTATTTATGTCTTGTGTCTTACCGTTAATAAAATCTGAATGTAATCGACCGTTGTCTTGTAAATATGTTGTATATTGTATAGTTTTTGATGTTATGTTCGTGACCTTTGACCATACACAAATGAAAACACCTAACATTTGACAGTTTCAACTCACCGACATAATCTATATTATCAACTGATTAAAAAAATATTCAGGACAATTTTAATGTTAAGGAAATAAAATCAGAAAAAAATGTATCTGACAGGAGAGTAACAGGAAATTTGTATTTGTAAAATCACTTCTTGTTTTTTCTGTATGTCTTCTTCACATTACTGTTAGCGCTAATATGAATTCAATTTGAAAAGGTAAGGTTTCAATAAAATTTGGGTATGAATAAGGCCTTCTGGCCGACTTGAGTCACTTCTTTATAGGTTAGTTCTCCGAGCCATCTTCCAAAGTCTATACTGTGTTTACCGTTCGACGTCCGTTCGAAGTTTCCGTGCTAAGTCTGTTAGTGCGTTTGCCAAGGCAAAGTTGTGAGTTTGATTATTTAGTTTATTTTTTCTAAGTCCATAAAAGGAACTTAGTTTATATTTCAATTGTTTTGCTGTTTTTGCACTTGGAATATTTTTGCTATTCTTAACTTAGAATATTTTTGCAAAGTACAACTTAGAGTCATTTTGTTTAACTTCCGCCGTCCGCTCCGCGAACGTTGGATTAACGTAGAAGCACCGCTGATGAAGTCTTCGTGATTTCAAAGCGTTTGATCGATTTAACGTAGAAGCACCGCTGAAGAAGTCTTCGTGATTTCACAGCGTTTGATTGATTTAACGTAGAAGCACCGCTGAAGAAGTCTTCGTGATTTCACAGCGTTTGATTGATTTAACGTAGAAGCACCACTGAAGAAGTCTTCGTGATTTCGCAGCGTTTGATTGAATTAACGTAGAAGCACCGCTGACGAAGTCTTCGTGATTTCGTAGCGTTCAATTATTTTAACGTAGAAGCACCGCTGGCGAAGTCATTGCTGACTTCACAGTGTTTGAAATACTTAACGCAGAATCACTGCTGGAGGGGTCACCTGGTGACTTCACAGTATCGAACCGACTTAGCGTAGAATCACTGCGAGGGAGCAAGTTTGGTTCCACCCGCATAGAACGAGTAATAAAGTTGATCCACCGTTCGGGAAGTCGCTTCGCGATTCCGCGAATGTTGATTGTTTTGGGCAATCGCCGTATCGTCGTCGTCAGCCTTCAGCTCAGCGATCTCAGTGCAAATTGCTGCTATATATGTGTGTGTACAACAGCTCTATTTTTGTGTGCAAATAAATCTCATAGTTATACTTACATCCTAAATATTACTCCCAAAAACACCCTGACCCTTTCCTCTGAGCTACTCAACCGTCAACCGTTAGAAACTGCGTCACCGACCGCATTGGCGCCCGAGTATACCGTTGGCAGTTTGAACAGCGACGCCAGAATTAACCACCCCGCCATCAGCGAGATTATCGTTACAAGGTTATATTCCAAACAGCTATCTATCTAATAATCGTTAAGGGTTTATTGCATTCATACAAATCCCAAAACCGCAACCGTCAAAGATTAGCCTGCAGGTAATGAATGTAGTCAAGCAGTTAATAGGTGCCATCACTTCGTCATTTGTGTATGAATACAACGCTAGTAATATTTCTTCCATAATAACTGCATTGGAACAACCTGTTTTTTTTTAGCCGAAACAAGACAATTTCAGACAAATGCGAGTGTAGCCGGGCAGAAACAAGCCTGTTTCTGTCCTAGGAGAGAAATAAGCTTGTTTCTGCCCGCTGAATTTGTTTCTTACATCGTTCTATTCCTGGCAGAGTCGCATTTGTTTATTGTAAATCTCTAAATGATATTCATATAACTTCAGTCAATTTGACAGTTGTTGTATTCGTAACTGATGTAAATTAAATTAAAAAGATGATTAGTTTCAAGAAAAAAAGTATTAATACGACAATTTCAAGTACATCACAACATCTTATTGATAGAGCACAAGCAGCTACTTGTTACGATCCTGGCGCACCTCAGGCTTGTGGTTTTGGCCATTGTGTGATTGCAATAAAAACTTCTTCCGACTAGTTTATTATTGTTGTCATGATAATTCTGATTCTAGGGTGATTAAATAACAAATACTATCCGAGGCCCCGAGGGCATTATTTTGAAACATAACAAACAAGAATATCATGTTCCCTAGTAACAGCAAGTAACCAGATTAATTTTTGTGACAGAAATCACAATGGCAGGACATACATTGCTGAAAATTTTAATTGAAATAGTACATTAGTCGGACATTAAACATTGAAGGCACTACGGGAGTTGAACGGACGATAATGCCTACGGTCCACGTACACACCGCAAGCCAAAGGCTCTTGGGAAGTACACTGTTGACTACTGGCATTATTGTCTCTCTAACACACTTGATACCTTGATAACTATAATAAATCGTCAACAATTATTAGGTAGATGTCTGTTTGGACGCTACTAAGCATTCAGAATCAATCTGAATGTGATTTCTAAGAGCATGATATGAACTTGAATACAGTGTTTCAAGCCGTGAGTGAAAAACAGTACAATAATGCAGTCAACTAAGATTATCAATTTCAAATGAGCATGTGAATAATTTTTGTCCGTAACAATCTTCATGAACATACGAATAATCTATTCATATTCAAATAGGCACTGATGATGGTTATTCGAGTGTCGGAACAGACCAACGACTTATTTATCAATAAATCTAGTAAAGTCAAAAAAGTTTGAAACAGGAATTTAAATCTTATTGCAGATCGATTGTTACATTGATTCAATCAAAATTCTATCTTTCTTTTCGCAATCAAAAATTGATGATTGTACCAAAAAGCTGACATCGTGGTATTCCTTGTGCAATTATGTTCATGGAAACTTGCTATCGATCATTATTTGTTGAATTTGATTCTTCTGATTGATAAGAAGATCGATCACATGCTTACAATTGTTTTAAGCATGCCAAAAACTACCACGAATGCTAAAGTTAGTTTTTCACTTTACAGTTGATTATAATTAAATGGGGAGCGCCAAAGTATAGAAATGAATGAAAGATGGTAAGGTTTTCGAAAAATTGAAAAAGTCCTGTCAGCGAAATAATCAGTGAAACATACTGGTTCAATGATATGTGTAACAGTCTTTTTGTTCTTATTCAACATTGTCTAGAACAAAATTTTTCCATATTCAATAACAAATTTTATGAACAACGTGAAAGCTTACCCTTGGGTGCCTCTCTGTCCGGCATTTTGGCCGAAATTTTCATGAAAAATTTTGAACATGAACTTTTTAATAATTCTGTAATTTCAGTTACCAATGTTGAATTCTGGAACCGTTATGTTGATGACGTTCTGGCCCTTTTGATAGGCACAATGGAGAAACTTGAAATATTTCACACAGCATTAAATCTTCCACATAATAACATATCTTTCTCCTTAGAGACAGATGTAAATGAACAGATAAACTTTTTAGATCTTAGAATTATTAAATCCCAACATGGTTTTAATTTCAATATCTACCGCAAGCCCACTCAAACTATAGACTCCATAAACAATAATTCTAATCATTCCAAAGAGCACAAGTTGGCAATTCTCAAATCACACATTCATAGAATGTTGTCATACTACTTAAATGACTCAGGTATCGAAAATGAAACTGAAATTCTGAAACAAATTGCCATAGAAAATAATTTTCATCCAAAGATTGTTGATAACCTAATACACAAAAAGAAACAAAACATCCTCTTATAAACTGCTTACAACGGTTTAAACATTGAAACAAACTCACCTTTGCGTATTAGCTTATCCTTTTTAGGAAATATGAATTATAAAATAAGAGAAATGTTCAAACAATATTATATTGACCTTGTGTTCAAATCAATGACATGCCTGGGTAGAGAATTGTGTACAAAAACTGACAGGACGCCACAGCTAGAAAAATCTGGGATCTATCGGTTGAGTTGCGCATGCGGCAGCAATTATGTTGGGAAGACTGGGCAACAATTTGTCACTAGGGTGAAGGAACATGTGCGCTGTATCAAAAATAATAACAACCAATCTAGTTTTGCAAAATATATATTAGATACAGAGCATGTAGAAATATAACACATTAAGAACAATAGAAAAGCACTTGACTTTCTAGGAAACTTAGGAATAAAAAGATATATTCCAGCAAACAGAGCACTCAATTTGAAGAATAGCGCGCTTCTTGAGATTTTATTGAATTTTTGCGCTGTGACATAATTTCTCCGCTTTCCTTCAGTATAATAGTGTTTTTCTGAGAAATTTTTGCTCAGTCGTACGTATTTGTCATACATTATGAAACGCATCATTTTATATCATATCTTCACAGTTGATCTTTCATTTATATATCTAGTCGACGTAGTTTTTCTTCTGTGGTTCTATAGGCTACGTGCATGAAGTCTACTAGCGCCCCTAGTAGGCAATGGAGAACGATTGGACTCCATTTTATCATTGTTTCTTACCTATAGTTTTTTTAAATGTACTAATATTATTTAATTCAGCTGTGTGCGTATGATATAACTTGCATAGCATGAAAGGTACGTTGGAATTATTTATTTTGAGTATTTTTTTCTTCAATTATAACGTAACTATTATAGAAAAAACGTCTTAATTCGTCCAAATTGACAGGATAACCTCAAATTATGACGGCGATGATCTTGCAGATCGGTTTGTATTTATCAAACACTGTATCCCTTTTACCAAGGAAGCATTGAAGAAAAGCGTGAAATTAGTTTTGCAATATTAAACATGTTGAAGAATATGTTGCCGACAATATTAACAACAAAATTATTGCGAAGTGCATCTGACAAACTTCTATCACTGAAACATCTTACAAATTAGAGATAGAGGTAAATCCATGAATCCCAAATCGATGATGAATATTTCCAATTTCACAATTGAATTACAAACATATTTGTTATGTAGATTAATAATGAAAGACTGACAATACTCTATTTACCGCTTTGATTCACTTCACTCGTTTTTTTTATGTTATAACTGGGTACATAAAATCTATGAAACTATATTCCACTTGAATCATCCTTAACACAACAGCCTGAAACAGAGCAAACGTTTTCCCATGTTTTATATGCAATTATTTTCACTTTTAAACTACAATGCTCAATAACATCACAATGACGTATTCTGAGAAATGGAGTTCGATGTTTACAATTGTGCTCACCATAAGCGCTCGCATCGATATTTGTCCAAACTCCGCCCCTTGCACATAGCCTATAGTGAAAGTATTTTTTGAATAATTAATTTCATTTTATTATGTGCTGTAAATTTACAAAAAAAAATGTAGCCTAAACCGGCTCTGATGGTGATTCTTTGAAGAATCGGAACCAGTTAACAATTTTGAGTAAATAAAGAACAGTATATAGACAAGACTTCTTCAATTTTTTGAAAACCTTACCATCTTTCATGGTTGATTATTACGTTGAAGGTGTTTGAGCTTGAGGTAACCATTCCACCAAAAACAATCAATTACAAAAATCGGTAAAATTCGTTCACGTACTGAAAAGTGTAACTACGTTCACAGTTATTGTTGATCATGATCACATTCCGTAATAATGACTGAGCGAATCATCACATTCAAAAATATTCAAAACAACTCAATGCTTGAATAATATTGTATCAATTATTTCCTGAAGAACAACAGAATGAAAAATATGAGTGATTATCCATTGAATTCATGACCACTAATAAGCAACATAACAGAGTAATGGATTCATATTTCACACAAAAAACAGAACGAGGTGAAGGATTAAAGGATTAACACAAAGGGACAATTTTTTTTGTTCGCGATATGTGTTGTCAACAGCAAATGATGATGTAGGTACATGAAAAAGTAAATTTAAAGCCTTCAACAGAGGGAATGTATTGCTGAGTTCCCAAAGACAAACATGAAACTTGGCATGAAGTATTGTGATTTGAAGCATAATGTAGTCCATGGATTGCTCTTAGTTTGGTGGAGATAAATAAATAATTTGGATTTGTTTTCTGTCAAAAAATACATTGATGTGAACAAGTATCACCTTGTGTGAGACTGTTTCATAATAATAATAAACAAACAATCATACAGCTAAAATAAAGAACGATACTTAAGACCTCTTCATCTCTATTTTCTTTTCAACCCTCCCTTTATTGCGTTTGATACAATACCACTGAAGGAGAGGAATGTGGCGTTCACAGGATGTAGCAATCAAGAGGAAACTAAACCTACCAAAGCAGTAACAAGAGCAGCGATCAGAACACAGGAAGCGAAACATCTACCCATCTAGTTCGAAAGTGGAAAGTCATTATTGGGAGAGAAAATGGTAGTGAGGAATTGATGGAGCTTACTAAGCGATAGATTTGTGCTCTACCCCTGTTTGTCGACAGGAGGGTATTAGGAGGGATTCAATCATAGGATAATGGGATTTTGTAATATTATAATGTTAGCAGAATCATGTTATATCAATGAGGACTACAACTCCTGCTTTCTAATTTGCAAATCAAGTTACCATCAGCAATATATTGAATTTTTGTCAGTTGCGCAACTAAAATTTCAAATTAATTCGAATAGCTTCTATACTCTCTTTCTCTAGAATCTCACAAATCCATTCATATTCTGCAAATCACGATGTTGTTGCTTCTTTTCATTATATGTATGTTAACAGATGACTGGTCTTCCAAAGCCTTCCATTCATCTCTCCTCAAAAATCAATCGGACAGATCCTTTCAAATCATATTCCTAAAATTATTCTGCTGTGAATCTCTCATCTGGACAAACCAGATAATAAACAAAATACTGAGAGCAGACAGCAACTTGTTTGCACTTGCAAATACATGGACCTACAGTTTGGAGTGAATGTATGATGCTTGATATCGATGTCTCATTATCATGCCCATTGATTCGACAGCACATTTCCCGTTTATTGGTTAACATTCTGTGCAATTGAATACTAACGAGGTTCATGGATGTTTCCAGGTCATTACAGGATGAAATAAATGAATATTTCGACTGAGAGTTTTAAATCATATCCTTCACATATTTCTGATTAAGTAAGCTGTTGGTCAGCACAATCTTGTAAGGGTGCTAACCCAAATCCTTCCCCAAAATTTGCCAAGTTTCTATCCTTGAGGGTCCAACTTAGTAAGAACGACGATATACTGACACATTTGCTTTCTCTGCAACCACGCCTCTCTCAGAAGCAATGCTGTCTTGATTTTTTGCGCAGTGTTCCACGAGATGAGACGAGATGAGACTTCAATGAGTCTCGTCTCTGTCTCGCCTAGCTAAGTCTCGTCTCGGTCTCGCCTTGGTCTCGAGTAGGTCAGTCTCGTCTCGGTCTCGAGTCTCGACGAGAGTCTCGCCATGATTTTTCAAAATAGCATATACCCACATGCGGGAGTCAATTCGTTCTACCTGACTATTTTTTGCTATGAATTCTACCAAAAAGATGTATTTGTGTGTTTGGTGCGCAAAATTATGTTCCATAGCTTGGTTATTAATCCCCAGACGTGAGCTTCTGGCTCACTTCACAGTCGTTAAGAACCACAAAAACACTACACTGAGAGAAATTTATGAAATTATGACAACTCCGCGCGGAATTGACAAACTCGGAGTCGAGTCTATAGAATCATGGTTCACGCGAGTCTATCGGAATCAGTGTAACCGTTCAGCATCCTTAAAACCAACTGCGTGAAGGAATTGTAGTTAAATATCTCGTGTAGTTGAACGGATTGAATTTAAGTTGGATAAACGAATCTATTTATTGATGCAACAAAATATTTAGTAAAATGAATAATCCTTCAATGATTGACATGAAAATTTCTATATTTGAATTGATTTTTTTTTAAATTCATTGTAAGCTTGAAAAATTCTTGGAATATTTTTTCAAGTAATCTCTTGATTCATAGTAACAATTAAAATGAAAAAAATATATATTATGAGTTTCAATAAGTGTAATTGATATAATTTCTCTAGTATAATTTATTTATCCATGTTATAATTTATGAAAATGGTGAATAATAATAAAATAATGAATCTGTTTATAACAGATTTCTTAAAAATGCTTGTTGACGTAATATCAATTAGATTTAAAGAACTGATCCAAATTTTTTTCCAATACATGAATACATAAGCCAATTTATTAAAGAAAAATTTGGTCTCTTAGCATTCCTTGTTCATTTAAAATCTATTTATTTCAGATTAAAATAAAAATTGCATCTATTTAAGATCATTAGGTTGATTTATCCAAAGTTTGTGAGAGAATCTGATGTGTTCACTTTAATGAATCAATTAACTTTAGCCATTTAGCATTTTTTTGTTTTTTTGAGTGGACTAAGCCTTGTTGAACAAAATATTAAATTTGTCTGTACTTTGGGTTTTATTACTTGAAATTCTTGGCGCACATCTGTTTGTCCCTTTCACAGCCTGTGTTATAAACCAGGGGCTTCCAACACCAGCCCGCGAGAACACCAATCTGGCCCCCGATAGCGGTTCAGACTTGTCCGGTAATCGACCCGTTATTGTTTATTTTGATTACATTGAAAGATTCAGAATGTGGGTAAATTATATAAAATTATAATCAAAGATGTTTATATTCAACGATCAATTCATATTTTGGATCTTAAGATTTGGTGGAGCGTGGAGGAGTTTGAGGACCTCTGTTCCAAACAATCACAAAACAAAAATTTGTCCACCCTACCCTCAAGTTTTCTAGAAGAATATTTACCGTTTTACTTTATTTTGGAGAGTTCATTTAGTTTTGAGCTGTTATCGAAAACGCATTGAACCAGTGCTTGATACTGTTTTACAAAATAGTGGAATAACAGATGGAGAAATGCGAGAGATTTTGATGGAATAGAATATTGGAGCTCATAACTACTTTTAAAGGTAATTTATCGTACTGTATTCAATCATTTGAATTTATGTGAAATTATTGAATAACTGAATCAGTGATTGCATTTCAGGATCAAAAATCATCAACAATAGACTGAAGCTCCTAGATAATTCGTCTATTAGACAATTGATTCCGATTATTTACTTCTAAATAGAAAAATGTATTTCAGAAAGATGCAGCTAATGAGGATTGTCCTACACAGTCAATTTCTTTCGGAAACCCAGCCAATAATAATGGAAATTTAAGTGACACTGTTTTATTATTCCTGTAATAATAAAGTAACAATATTTATATAATATATAACAATTCTAGATGTCTGATGCAAATAGCAACAATAAGGATAATGAGAATTGTGTATTATGAAAAAGGGATAGCGAAGACACACTAAAATACAAGGCGGACTTGGAAATGAATTTTCTATCAAATCACAACGATACAAGGTCCATCAGCGGGTACTCAACCAATCGAACGCCTCAAGAAAAGTCCAAATAGAACTTTCAGGCAAGTATTATTCTGTCAGATCGTGTATTTCAGATGGAAAATGCAAATAAATCTATCTGCTTATATTATCTATTCTTTATTCGTTACAGATGAAATAAGAGATTCTTTGCCAGGCTGGAATACAACAATACTTTTCCAGAAATCATGAAGTATTGGAAAAAACCGCCCAGGCACGCTACCATCAATTAATTTCATCTGATGCTTTTCATATTACTATAAAGAATATTTTGCTCTTGCTAATGTTAATGAATATAAAATTAGTATACACCATATATCCCTATAGAAAAAATTAATCATCAATAATTGGTTGACATTTATGTATAAATGTATAGATTCATGTTCCGTATTTTATAATAAAAGAGTTTATCTGAACATTAATGAATAATAATATCAATAACCCAATCCTATAAATTAATAATGAGAAATACTTTTCGGAATTTAGTATGAAATTCAGAAAACGGTTATTGTGATTCTTTCGATGAAATGATTCTATTTTCTTGAATATATTCGATTTTACTTCAAATGCTTCCGCATCTAATTCAAAGCTAACAACAGTTGAAATAATAAGTTACATGTTTCTCTCAACACTTTTTAATATTTAATCGATCGAACACGAATTGAAGGAAATTAGAGAAAATATTAAATGAACAATTCTTTTTATTGCCAGAAAAGTAAATCATTTTACCCGAAAATATTTTTTTATTTGTATCAAATATTTTTTTAATGTATTGAATTATAATAGCAATCAAATGAAATTAGTAAGTATTAGAATGAACTCCCAATGACATATCCCAATTCCTTACGGAATTGCTGTTATGAACCTTTCAAATGCGCTGAGCAATTGAGTTAGCACCCTTGCCCATTTCGCCGTATCCAAGTACGCCGCGCAGTTGAGAAAACAGAAAATCATTTGACTCAAAACAACATTTTTCTCAGTGTACGCTACAAATAATATGTCTTTCGAATTCCTTGCATTACACAATTATTTTCACATTGCTAAGCAGCTCTGAAAGTTATGATCACGTGATCACGTACAACGCGCTTGCGTGTTGGATAAACTGAGCGTACAGCCTACGTTGAATTTGCAATACTAACAGTCGCTCTGGGGTTTAATTCTAATTTGTGAAGATTGTCTTTTGACGTCATTTTATAGACTTTCGACACATGTACCACCTGTCAGACAATTAGAGAAGAGATTTATGCCATCATCGTTGAAGACAGTCTTCCAGAAGTAAGAGACAGGGTCATGTCTGTTTTCTTAGCTTGATGTCAGATTTGACATTCGTATGTTATAAAATAGTAACAATAGAATAAAATTATACCTTTATATGAATAATAATAAATCAGGAGAATAATTAAACATGAATTTAATCTGATTTCAAACATAGTACTGAATGAAGTTATCGATCATATTGTTTGCACCATCATACAATATTTAAGTTCCTATAGATGTAACTATGACATATCAACATTGACATATAGCGACTGCGATCTATCTCTAAGCTGTCTCTATGAATTAGAATGGAATCTCTTGAGCCACAAGGACTCGAGATAATACAGAAGTAATAGTTTTATGCAACAAATGTGTTGGCTTAAGCATTATGACAAGGTTAGGGCTACATATTTCAAGTGAAGAATTGCTGAGTTACAAAATATATTTTCTCCAACACTGTTATGGAATTTGCATATTTCATAACCAAAAACTATGTTGGAACGAATGACATTCCAAAAAATCGTTCAAAATGATTCCGTTTAGAATGGTTCTGTATGAGGTTAGAATCATTTTGACGAATCAGAAGCTGCTAGTTTGGTTATTACAATTGTAATTTCCTAAAAATTCAAGTATTCATATCTGGATTTATGTTTGACATTTAATAATTTCTTAAGCTTCCTCTGAAATATTGGTAAGTTTCTAAAACCTTGTTAGAGAAAGTATAGTCTACAATATGTTTGGAATGGCGTATTCCACACTCGCGAACCGTAATCCTCGCCTTCGGCTCGGGCTACAAACTTTTCGCTCGTTCAGAATATAGGCCATTCCAATACTTATTGTAGAATATACAATTCCGAATTTCAAAATGCTAGTTCGCACATGCGTTCGACACCACACGATATCTCTTCTACGATTTTCAAGATAAATTCATATAAACTGAATTCAGGCTACAAAAGCGTTCATTTGAATTGATGGTAGATCTAAGATGCTTTCATGCTCAGTTTACGCATTATTTGCGATGTGTAAACCATCAAATTCGGAAGTAGATGAAGAAAAACCAAATTTTCATATGAGGTTATGTTAATGACCGTGAATAACGGGCTATATGAAATTTATGAAAGAATAGCATTGATTTTCCCTTCCTTCGGCCCAGTCCAGCCTAATCTAATTCAATTTTGGATGAAATTAGATGAGACACAAGAATATAACCAGGAATCTCCAGGAGTCGATTTATGTAACGCATTTCCAGTCAAAATCAATTATAGTATGATAATATTTTCTTCCATTATGTCGATAATTCTGTGTGAAATTAAAAGTGTTGTGCTAGTATTGGGGCTCGTCCTGTTGCACTTATCATGTAAAATCTGCTGCGGCCACACAGTACTTCCCCAACCAAAAATTTCATGGCCGGTTTCATCGCTGTTTCATAGATTTAGACTGTCGCATCAGTCAATTGCATATTTCAAAATGACAGCTGTCATTGTCAAAGTGACAGCTATCATTGTCAAAGTGACGGATGTCATTGTTCAAGTGACGGAGGCGGTTATATTTAACTTCCTACATAAAATAGATATTTTTGAAAATGGAGAGTTCTTTTCGAAAATTTCAGGGCCTTCAATTTGGAGCATACAGTTTTGACATTTGATCACCGGAAGTATAATATCATAAGGTGGATTCCACTAATTTATTATTTTATATTCCTATTAAGCCTACCTCCCCGAGAGCTTTACATTGATACCAAACTAGACATCATTTGAATAACTTGTTAACAAACAATTGCCTATCGTTCAAATACTTCATTTTACACTGAAATTATTCTTGCAGGAGCTTTAGGTAACTTGATATCAAACATGATAGAACCATATGACTCACTTTAAAAAAACAATCGACAAAAAAGTATTGTTATATAGGCTGAATATATAGTAAATATTCTGAAAGAGCGGTAAAAAAAATGATTGTCTCATTCGAAAACTTATCCATCAGTAATCATCTTAAAATAATTATAATCACTACAGTTTGTGGGTATTCACTTACTTGCTCTATATAATTTTTTTCAGAAAAGAAATAAGAATGAATTTTAAGTGATTATGATACGAGTCTCGTCGAGAGTCTCGCGAGACTCTCGCCGAGACTTGACTCTAGTCTCGTCTCAGTCTCGACTTTTGGCTCGAGACCCATTCTATGGTCTCGTCTCGACTTTTTGAGGCGAGACAAGACGAGACCGAGACTGGTCTCGAGTTTTGTGGCAACACTATTCTTGCGTTTCGCCATCGCTGTTATGTTCTTCATCGTACAGAGTAAAGTCACTTTCAAAGTTTATCATTATTCAATGAATTGCAAGCACTGTAGGAAGATTATTTCTTCCAGAATTTTCACGTAACGAGTGACGAGCTTGGACAAAAAATCGATTATTTTGAATAATTAAAAGACGTTCCAGAAGCTTGTGTTTCACCATGATTGAATGCTTAGCTTTGTGTCACACAACTGTGAAGAAATAACATTCATTTTGTTGTAAATATGACCTCCGTTATATTTTGGGAAAAAAACGCACGACTTGAAAATGCACCAAGAATATCGATCTCTCAAACTGCCATAGCTTGGTTGATTTTGATCGAAAATTGATGAATCTTGGAGTTTTGGAAAGTTTGAAGTTTTCCCTTTGAGAACATGTAAGTTATTCTGACGCCAAGTTCATCAGAGATAATAAAATGTTCTTGATGTCAGACTATGACAACTCATATCAGATGCAAAAAAATTCGTGGACTAACTCACGGCCAAGGAGATCAAGTTCATTCATTTTCCTTCGAATTGTGCGAAAAATCGATTGTCCAGAGATCATAATAGTAGACTTTTTGCGATAAATGTTCCATTGGAATTGGATGAAATTCATTGTTCAAATAGTTTTATTTTTGTTGTCCCATGTTCTTTTAACGTTTTATGACACCTTGTGGGAATGTCTAGCAATAACATTTTTATGTTTAATGTTTTTGCAAGCTTGACTTAGGTTGTTGGTTTGTTCGGAGCGCCGATAAAACTGTTCTCACATTGCTGTTTTATTTGAACCAATAAAAAATTTTGTTCTCGTATTATTGCGATGCTAGAGGAAGGAAGGAAATGAAAATAATGAAGGAGAAACATCTATATTCGAGCATTTAACTTCAATAGCTGATGAAATACACTTTATGAGTGACAAGAGAAGGGGAGTACACCTATCTTTTGAAATTTATTCTCTTCACTCAAACTGTTGCCATAAAACTCATATTAATAAAAAAAAATGAATATTCGCTTCATGACGTCATCATGTATACCAAATGAATTTAATGGAATAAAAATGGGATATTCGTGTGTCAAGCGCCTTCAGTTGAAGCAGATGTCATAGTGCATCGACGTGTGACCTAATTTTGCTTATATAATGTCAGTCGATCGATAAGGTATTTCTTGAATATCATATTCATCTCAACAGAATAGAAATGAAATATCTTGTTTGTGCGAATTTTCCATATTACGTGATGGAAGCTTTTCAGTTGGGATGCCGATCGCGTTAAACTCTCCGACAAAACATACGATTACATCATCCGCAATAATCGGTATCATCACTTCATCTTCTGCAACTCAAACTAACACGAACTTCTCAAAATGATCCCGAAGATCTGTGTAACATCAGAATATTGAACTATTAAGTAATAATGGCGGTCTTGAAGTGCAACCAGGGACACCATCGCCCAATGTGAATAATGGATCGACAGTGTGAACACCATGCTAATTTCCATGCAGCGAACTGCTCCTGTGGAGATGGGAATTGTATAGCAGAAATGAATAACTCGATGTGATAGTTAATTTCAAACGCGTGATAATTGAGAATTTATGTTCAACATTGATGATTCTGTTGGAAATGATATTTAGGGAGCAAGATGTCTCACGTGAGTAACGACGGATTTCTATTCTTAGGACGTCAGAAACATGATGCCATTCTTGCAAGAGTTTTGCAAAAGTCTCCTCCGACATTTTACCTGCAATTTATCCAGACACTCCTATCTGTTCATTTAATCTTCTCATCTAATTTTCATCAATATGTCAAGCATACAATTACGTGAACTGCAAAATTTTTAAATCACGTTTAGCTTAAGTAACATTATGTGAATTTTGAGTTGAATTCTACTGAGTCCCATTCAATGTACGATATGTATAGTCCAAATGATGAATGGGACGTTATCTTCATAATGAACTTAACAAGAGTTTCGCATGTTTCCAATTTAGGACTGCTAAGGGTTGATTTACATTGCGTTGTCAGTAAAAGTGTCATAACTGGAATAAGTCTCTAGATGGCTGAATGAGTAGGACTTGGAGCCCCTTATCATGTGATGGATATCCCTACTGATAAATACGCTTAGCACCTACTGACGGAGGGATATATTCTGTGACATACAGGGATATTTACTCAAGGGATGATGTGAAATGCTCTTAAAATATTAGGACAGGAGCTTTAATATGATAATTTGCATGAGCGGAAATTCGTGACGAGGTGATGAGACTGACTTATCTGAAACTTTAGTATGATCAGAAAGTTCTTATTGTCAGGTAGGACATATCATAAAAGTATGAAAATGAATGAAATATAATAAAATCTTTCGACTTAAGTGGTCATTATTGACATCATGGTATCTTGAGAAAACTCCAACTAGAGATGTTTCTGAGTGGTATATGGCAGAAATGGGAATATTATTTCAATATCATCTTATCAAATTACCCCTAATGTATCCTTAAATTCATTTGTTAGATTGAGATCCAGCGCCTGCCAGACACACATTTAAGGCGAGTGTCTTGCAATTCTATACCCTCTACGGTTTTGCAAGTGTAAAGGGGGGAGAAGAAAAGTAGGTGTGTTAGGGCGTTCCCTAGTAAGTAGTAAGCACTCGATAAACGTCATTGCAGTGAGCAATGCTAACTGTCTAATACGTATGTCGCAGCCTTCAAGGGCTTTGAACGTACCCCACAATTGGTTATTTCATGACGAAAAGGAACGTTCTCAAAAGTCATAAATCTTTTGAAAGATAAAATGTCAATTATTTCTAGTGTAACACAAAAATCTGGAAATAATCTTGATCTTGTCATGAAATTGAAAGACAAGAAGTATTTTCTATTTTCCAAGACAAGACAAGAGAGTATTATTATTGATATCTTGGCAATTAATTTTTTGAATCCGCATTTATTAATCCACTATGAAAATATCAAAATCTGCTGTGGCCTTCACAGTTTTTCTTCGATCATGAATTTCATGATAAATTTCATCACTGTTTCATGGATTTAGAGTATCGTACCAATTGTCAAAGTGTCAGTGCCAGTTGTCATTGTCAAAGTGACAGTTGTCGTTGTCAAAGTGACAGCGTTATTGTCAAAGTGACAGCTGGCATTGTCCAAGTGGCAGTTATCATTGTCAGAATGACAGCAGTCATTGTTATAGTAACAGATAGCGGTTATATTTTAATCCTTACAATATAAGTATTTTTGGAAATGAAGAGTCTTCATCTAGATTACGGGGTCTTTAATTTATTGGAACGAACAGTTATGTTACTTGATTGTCCGAAGTGTAATTTAAAGATGGTAAAGTGGACGCCACTGTCTAATTATTTTATATTCCTACTAAGCTCATCTACCTGAGAACTATAAATTGGTACCAAACTGGACTGTGGTGGACACATCAGATTTTATCAATATGAATTAGAAAATATTCATTCTCAGAAATTTAGAGTGTCGCATCAATTAATTGCATATTTCAAAGTGAAAGCTGTCATTGTCAAAATGACAACTGTCATTGTTAAAGTGGCAGATGACAAGTATTTTTTGGTCCTCACATAAAAGAAGTATTTTTATGAATAAAGAGTTCTTTTATAGATTTTTGGGGATTGATGGATTAATTGAAGACCTCAAAAATCTATGAAAAAAACTCTTTATTAAAGTGACAGCAGTGACAGATGGCGGCTATTTACTAGTCCTCACATAAAATAAGAATTCTATTGAATGAAGAGTTCTTTTGTAGATTTTTGAGGTTTTCAATTAATTGGAATATACAGTTCCGACATTTGACCGCCGGAAGTGTAATTTGAAGATGGTAACGTAAGTTCCACTACTTAGTTATTAATTTTTGATATTTACTAAGCCTATCTTCCCGATAGTTCAAAATTGATACCGAACTAGACATCATGTAAATGATTTGTGATAGAAACTATTGATAATCGTTTAAATATCCTTTTTGACACTTCTGCTAGCATTATCGTATATAATATCACAAGAGACTGTAATTTTATCGGTAAATTTTTCTTGAAAACATTAATTACCTAGCAACATCATAAGAGTCATCTGTCCGATTTAATCACGAGAGCGTAGCTCGAGATATTTCATCTGAGCAGATGACTCGAAGAATGTTGCTTAAAGGTAATAAATGTTTGAAAGAGAAATTTATGATAAAATTAAAGTCGCGAGTGGTATTTGTGTAGAATATTTCTCGAATGAAATTGCTACTATAAGTATCTTTTAAATAATGTTACTTGCAACTACTAACCTTTTTTATTGAAAAATGCACTAAATTTTCTTCATATACTCTTGTATTATTGGACTTTTTGTTCTCAATTTCATTACTTTCGGCAAAAAATGCATTTCCGAAACGGTTAAATTTTGACATTTCCGAGAACTGATTGTTTGTTTATATTAGAACTGTGTATAGTTTCTCCATGACAAAGGCAATTTATCGCAATGAATCGCTTGCCAACAAGAATTTACCGGGGTAACGGGAATTTATCGCGGTAAATTCCTGTTGGCAAGGAATTTATCATTAAAATTGTCATTGTAACTAAGCAAAATTTGTCAGTATAATTGACATAAGTGAAATAATCTCCACAATTCTGATACGAAATACGATAGAGCAAAAGTACTCATTTCATAAAACAATTAAGGAACGCTTCCATGTGATGTCAAAATATGAGTGAAAATAATTCTCATTGTTTCTCTGGCTCAAAAAAATTTAACGAATTCTATAATAATCGAAATTTTGATAATAACGAATGAATCACCGATAATTTAGGAAAATGTTGCAGATGAATATTGTGCCAAATTATTTGAAGATTAGTTTTGGTTATTTCATATTTTATGATAAATACTACCGTTTATAAAATAAATGCAAAAAACTAAAAAGTTCCATCAATTGAGTTTAAGTACCACTGGTTGAAAAAAGCTCTCTATGAACTTCAACTTGGATTTTTGATCAAAAATTTAAATTTAAAATTTCCGTCAAAAATTCATAGGCGTTTCTTGCGTTTTCAAGTTATTGTGCTTCAACACAGACCGACAGACCTACTTTCATTAAAATTATGTTTTTTGGTTTCAGTAGGGTCCAAAACGTGAAGATTCATCAGAATCTCGAACTGTCAAAAAATCACGATCTCAATACTTCCCCTATTAAATTATAGGTCGCGGAAGTAAAAATGCAATCAAAAGAAAATAATTTTTCTCAATATTACAAATACCGTAAAAATCCTTAGTTTTCAAGTTATTTGCGAGAAATTGAGTTACTAATTTTCAAATTTCTCCAGTAGTCCACGTGACAGTTATCTTTAATATTAACTAGGTACCTATATCCAAATTTCTATCGAGTCAGAAAAACTTTGGAGCTCAAAGTGTACATACTATATACTATTTTTGATTTTATATTCTGAAACTTCAAAAATCTTAATCTTTAATCTTTTTGTCTTACTATAACTGTAAACAAGAATAATTTTCGAAAACAATGTATTTGTATGATCCCTAACAAAACTTCAACTCCATAGAGTCGGTATAAGTTCAAATAAACTGATCTAGCGTTGCCCATATACATGCATATATGTAAAAGAGTATTAGTGTATTTTTTCAACTGGATACAACTGAATATCTCAAAAAATATGCACCCTGCAAAAAAATACTTTCAATATGAGAAGTGATATTTTGAAAAGGAATATCCGTCTGTGCAAATGGATGGAGCAGGAGTCAGCTTTGAAATCTTGAATAGAAACAACTTTTCCTTATTACATATTCGGATTCCTCACCCTAGGGTTTGCCTGGAACATCTTTTTCATTCGTTGTAGATGGCACTTCAATCGCAATAACTGTGATTTCTCTAAAGAAAGGCTCCAGATAGGAACCTTCAATTTTCATTGCAGACTTGGATTCATCATTGAAATGCTTAATTCTGGTAGGCTCTCTTGCATATCATTATTGTGCTTGATTTCGCTGTATTCTTTAATCCAACCAGCATAATTCGCGCGACGGTCAAGTGATCTTTCCCCCTTTCATCTCAAAATGGAATGTTCCAGGCAGATCTCAGATATGTTTTGACAAGAAATCTGAGTCTGCAATAAAAAACACGGAAATCTAATTTAAGACTTCAAAGCTGCCCGCCTACAAACCCAGGGTGTGAGGACTGCTATTTTCAGTATAGACGGACGTTTGCTTTTAGAATAATACTTATTATGCAGAAAACGAAATGTGAGAATTCAGTCAAGAGTTTTATTTTTATTCTTCTCTACAGTTTCGGTCCCACCTGAGCCATCTTCAGGAGTGATACGTTGTACAAAAGTGTGAACATTGGGGACAAAATGACGAAGTGAATCGAACAGTGTACTTACAATAAAATTTTCATTTTCCAAAATCAAAGATAAAACGGATATAAACATGATCTAACTTAATTAACAAGATTCCATGTAATGATTGCACTTCACATTACACGGGTCAAACCAAGCGGTATTTAAAAACACGTTTGGATGAACATAAACGCAATTGTAAAAATGCTGAAAAAGATGGTGCTAAATGTGTGTTGATTAGTCACTGTATCAAGCCCGGACATTCTTTTGATTTTGCTAACACACGCATTATACAGAATCAAGCTATTGTTAACAAAAGACTGACACTTGAAATGTTACATATAAAACAGAATAAAAATAATGTCTATGAGAAAACTGACACTGTAACCTTGAGCACTATTTATAATAACATTTTGAAATGATTTCAGTGTTTTTTTTTATGTTGGTTTTTTGGTTTTTCTTTTATGACTTGCATCCCTTGATATCCTGATGTGATTCTTATCCAATGGTTGACTTCATCAACTGACTGTTATCGACCTGTGTGATTTTGCTTTTCCGCATTACGCGGGCAAACACCTTATTCAACAAGCACTCAGTCTTGGTCTTTCATAACGGTCAGTTGTTGCCAAGCACAGTTTTCTAAATATTTTAAATACCTTATTTCAAAATTTGTGACCAAAAACATGATTGTTTTCCTTATTTTTATTACTCCGACTTTTAATTAGCTTATTATTACACACAGATGTCAACACATTCACACATTAATTTTATTGTAAGTACACTGTTCAATTCACTTCGTCATTTTGTCCCTCATGTATACACTTTTGTACAATGTAGCACTCCTGAAGATGGTCCAGGCGAGACCGAAACTGTAGAGTAGAATAAAAATAAAACTCTTGACTGAACTCCCACATTTCGTTTTCTTCATATCATCTAACAGTCAACATTATCGACTACTTCTTATACATATTATATTGAAAAATTTTTCCGTAGGATGCATATTTTTCGAGATTGTCAGTTGTCTCAAGATAAGAAAATCACTTCTTAACTTGCCTCATTTATCTGAGGCCTAGTCTTCTCACCTATGAATAACTTCAGTCGATGTATGATATCCACAGCTACAACTGTTGCAATAAGTGTTATCATAGTAATTATCGAGGGAATTCGGAGATGAGAAGGCCGGGACTAAAAGTACTAACTAAAACTCTTTCACATATATTAATACAGGGTGTGCAACGAAACGCGGAACATAGGAGTTTAACATAGGATACTCAAAATGTGCGTGTATTGGCTCTCCTGTATATGTAAGAGCAAAAGTACAAGAATGAAAGGTTGTTTAAAACCAATTTTTATCCTTGGAAAGTCTTCAATTAATGCAGTAAAGTATCTGTATCATAAGATATTTAAAAAATCAAATATGACATTTCCGTCAAAAATCAGATAGCCATGGGAATAAAAAACCGAATGAGACAACTCTTATTCTGACAGTTCAATTCCATGTTATAACAACAATTATAGATAATGACGAAAAGTTGTTCAAAATCAATTTTCACAAATAGAAAGTCCTTATTTAATTTGTAGCATCTAAAAAAAATAACAATAATATCGCGGAATTTAACTGTCAGAATAAGAGTTTGTTCCATACGTTTTTGTATTCCCATGGCTATCTGATTTTTGACGATTATGTTGTATTTTATTCTCTAAATATCTGATGCTACAGATATTCTACAGCATTTAATAAAGATTTTTTATGAGTAAAAATTTATTTTAAACAACTTTTTATTCTTGTAGTTTTGCTCTAAAATATACAAGAGAGCCAATATCCGCACAATTTTAAAATCCCATGCTAAACTCCTATGTTCCGCGTTTCGTTGCACACTCTGTATATATCGACAATGCTTGCTCGGTGTATTTAACCTTATGCCGACTCTGTGGGGGTGTTAGACTCTTCGTATGGGTCTGGTTTCTTAGACCTCGACTTGATTTATAAATCCCAGACTTTATACTTTAACGAGAGTTTGTCAGGTTATTGCACACCTTTATTACCTGATACCTGTCCAAAACACCGTTAGTCAAAATTCGTAGCCAAAACTCTAGCTTTTATACTTCATCGTACGCCTAGCACAAGGTCCGTAAACTATACAGGTTACCTCAATGAGCCAACTCTGTTCCAATTGGTTAGTCGAGAATGTGTCACCGCTAGCCCTGCGAAGCCGCGCCCACCGCTGTCTTTGCATTGCTTCAGCAGTATTCTTTCTTTTTTTGACAAATTTGTTCTCATTTTATCAAAAACAGAAACTATTTTTATAATGAAAAAATTACTGACTCCTAGGCACGAAATTATAAATTGCCTAAATAGCAGATCATATTATAAGGAGCAAAAAATAGGCTTTATGTGCTGAAGTTTGCAGTTTGACTGCCTCATTACGTTCTGCAGTCAATGTAATCGAAGCACATAAAGCCATTTTTGCTCCGAATGATATATACTGTTTTTTCTTCAAACGAGTATCTGAATTGTGACACATAAAGTTGATATATTGATTTTCAGTGCGATGCAATTAGCTCTAAGATCAAGCTGAATCATAATACCTAATACAATTTTGTCATTGTTACGATATAAACAAACTCAAATTTAAATTGGAAAAGAAATTAAAAGTATCATCTGTGTCATCATCCGCTGATATTAATAATCTTCCAGGCGAAGTGAGTGCGAATGGTTCATTTCAAAACTCAATTTCTCAATAACTGTAGGTACATTCAGAATGAATATTACTGAATTATTTTGCTGAGATATTAGATTACTTGGAAGTAATCAGAAATAATATAGACGTTATCTATGCGTCGAAAATAAAACCTCAAATGTATCTCACCTTTATTTCAAGAGATGGTAAATTTATGTTTAGGAAAAATGCACAGTAGAAAAAAATAACACAGGATGTGAAGAACGAAACTCGAATAGTTCTAAATTGCGAAATATCACTTTTGCATTCGAGAATGCTATGCTCATTAAAAAATTATTCGAGAATGCAAAAGAATTTCGCAATCATGAATCTAACAACGTTCTCTCGGAAACAAGGTCTCAAAATTGATGGAAATGGAAAAAAAAAAACAATCAATGTCATTTCTAATGTTGCTATGATACCAATATAGTTTATAAATACTTCGCATCCTGACTGCAAGAGATTTTGCGTCCTGTAAACAAGATAACCATTTCTCATGCTCTAAGTTGCCTTATAAACGCTCACTTTCGATGACAATTCTTGAAAAATGAACATTTCAGATATAAACCAACGTTTACAAAAACGTAGTGTTTAGCAAAAGAAAAATCTTAAGGAAGTGGCGAAAAGTAGGTAAGTGATACTAAGCAAAACACTAGAAAATTTCCATTCGAATTTATATTATCACGCGACAAACGCTGAAGCAAGATATAGACTAAGAGAAGACAGGGCTAGCAGTGACGTAGTGCTCCCTCTGTACACCGTTCAGCGATACCAACAAGCTAACTGATTGAGGTAACCTGTATAGTCTACGGACCTTGCGCCTAGCAGGCGCTGGCTCTTAGTCTATCTGTTGTAGGTGCGTGGAGTTTGGTGATACAAAAGCAAATTCAACTGAAACACTAGTACTTTCTGAATTCAGCTTTGTAAAGTTCGAAAAATATTGTTCAAATTGCCTCTTTGACAATTAACATTGCTACCTCCGTTTGCTCACCGTCTTATTTGCATGAATTATTTTTTATTCAGTAAAATTATAAATCTTCGAATATGGGAATCTCGCCTTGAATACCAATGACTCTAACTACGATGCTCGATTGTATTTTTCGCCAGACAGTCAAGTAGATTTTGGTGCAAACGATTAAGATGAGAACCTCTGTTTTATGTGGTTTCAAGCTAGGAGAAATTGTGTGAAACGACGCCTACTTCGCGTCCTAGACTTAACGTCCTTGGAATTTGATTACTACACAGTTTGGTGACAAAGACGCTAAGATGCACGAACTGGGCGAGAAAATAGAAAGAGAAAGATATCTTGGTCATTGAAACGTGAGAAAACTGGAATGCTGGAAACAAATTTATCAAACAAGCGTATGAAGAATTTGAAGCTGGAGGAGACGGACGTAATTTTTATCTCTTCTTTGACAGTAAAAATCATTTCTTTTGGTTCTTTCTTGTGAAAATAGATTAGGACTTGATATTCTAGGAATGAAAATATTGTGACGTGCGGAAGTGGGGGAAGCTCGTAAAGATGACGTAGTACCCCCTACTCCCCCAGGAGCCTTTCGTCTTCGCTTACGCCGCACCGCGTCGCAGCACATCACCCCCCCAATGGAAGCCTCTAGTAATATTCTAGAAATGGAAAGAGTCGAGAAATAGAACATTCGAGAAATCAATATTTCTCTATATAAGGCCAAGCAAAAGACGTGTGGAACACAATAGTTATAAGAGTAGTACTGGTGAAATGAGTATCGAACAGTTAAGTAAACAGTGTATATAAATAGTGGAATATAAATATCTGTGACCTTGTTTAAGCTAGAATTGGGTAATAAATAAATAAATATATTGTTATTAGTGTCACAAGGAGAATAAAATTTCTATTTCAATTTAGATTATTAAATAGTGACTTTTTATTTAATCACAAACTATATTTCTTCAAGCAATAAAATTACAATATTGAATTGGAGTATCTTATCATGATTATTGAGTACAGAGCTACCTGTAGTCACTGCAACTCAAAGGATCTCATATGATGTGTCTTCCCCTATTCAGTTTCCCTCTGTCAATTATTTTGAAAAAATCTATAATTTTTCTGAGAATCGGTTTGATGATTCTGTCAATATTTATAGAAGCCTTTCCAAAACTGTTAAGTCGTCTTCTGAAGATTGCTGACATGTCATATATGATGTGCTCTGACGTTTCATCTCCCTCATTGAAGATGTTACATGCCATCAGCGTGCTTGATCAATCTTAGTCATATGTTAACTCAGAATAAGATCACCTGAGTAGATTCCTGTAAGGACACTAACATTCTTCTTTCTTAATCCCAATTGAGTTATATTTTTTTCGAAGAATTCAGGCATCTTCTAGTTTATGTGAAATCTGAAGCTTTTTTCAGTATGTTGCAATAAGTTTCTTCTTCCAAAAATGGATTTAAAACGACTTTGAAAAAAATGTCGATGTGTTTGTTTTCATATACGCCTTCATGCTCTTCCATTGTGGTTGTGTATTATTAGTATCCAAAGGATGTTAAAATAGTCCCAGATGGTTTATAATTAGCATGTTTGCCATTATGTTGAATGTTGCTTCCCTCAGTCTTTATTTGAAATTGATGAGGGCGTAGAGCTCATTGCGTATACCTCAGTCTGGAAGATTATGGTATAGTACGCCAAGAGCTCAAAAGTTGCCGTTTATAGTAATTAAGGTATCAAGGGTGTAAGAAGAACAAAAATGCCTGAGGTCAACAGTGTACTTTCCGAGAGCCTCTGACCCTGTAAAAACTAAAAAGTATTTTTCATACTGCTCTGATTGATAAGAGAAGCTGTGCAACTTGGCGCAATTATCATCAACAGCAATAGAAATCCATTTACATTCGTATCGAGTGCATCACAAGGTAAAAGAATAATGCGGCAAACGAGGCTTTAAACGGTATCTCCTGCAACTGCCAAATATATTCAGAATGGCATGCAGGAAAAGAGAACCGAAGTGCACAAATATGCATCCATCACAATGGACAATGAAATAAATGTATCGGGCATTACATCAGGGACAGATTATTAAGCTACCTGGAAGCTATCTAAGCTGAGGTAAGCACTAACAAGTATATCTCAACAAGGCCTCCTGACAGACAAAGACAGATTTGAACCGTCAAAGAACAACACATTGGAAGCAAGAAAATATCGAGGAACATAGATTGTGGCAAATCTAGTCCTCTTCATTTTCATCTAAAGCATTAAATTAAGCAGTACTTGACTTGTTCAGGCAAAACCACATCTTAACACAACTTCAAAAGGAAGCGACAACAATCAACCCATAACCCATGATTTCAAAGAAAATAATTTTGATCCCTAACACTAACAATGCTTGAAGAAATCAAGCTATCTTCGGCTCCCATATCTTTTAGCTGTGTCCATCAAGTCTTATTGAAGAATTTTTACGATTGAATTGTTAATAAGTTATTCTTATTTCATGCATATACTTCCGAATAACTGGTGCATCAAGATGGTTAATATGTCCATCTTGAAGTACTTTGCTAATACCGGCCGATTCATTCCATCTTAGCTCCCACGCAGTCCATTTCAAGATACAACGTCATTAAGAAAACATTCACAAAGTAAGCAGCAAAGGCTTTCATTGTTTACTAATCTTTGTTTGTGGAGGCAGGCGCCGAGTTTATGGATCTTCTCTAGGTCGCCAGGGCGACCCACGGCGCTGTCGCTATCGGCAGTCGTCACTGCCGCGCTATTGTGTTTAAAATCCAAACAAACTGCAACAGACAAAGCAAAGTTGATTAGAAAATTTGGAAGTATCTCACAATGAAACCCTAGAGAGCTAATGATAGCAAATACATGGGGTGGAAAATTCGATGAGATCTCCAGATTATTGAGAAAAAAGATCACTTGGACAACAAGAACAATGTAGTGTTCCAAATAATGTGTGCCATATATTTTCAATCCAACATATATTTACAGTAATTTCTTAGGGAATTTCATCGAGAAGCTACACAAAGAAAACCTGTGTGGCACTCCAACAGTACCAAAATGTGGATTCAGTTTTACTATACGGGCGCAAAATCGAGAGGGTAACCAAAGGCATCATCTCAAAACTTTCATTAGTAAATGTGTACGCAAAATAGTGGCCCAACTGTTTCAAATGATAGAATAGTATATTCTACAATAAGTATTGGAATGGCCCCTATCCCAAACGAGCGAAAGTTTGCTATCCGAGCCGAAGGAGAGGATTACGGTTTGCAAGTGTGGGATACGCCATTCCAAACATGTTGTAGACTATACTTTCTCTAACAAGATTCTGGAAACTCACCAATATTTCAGAAGAAACTTCTAAATGTCAAATGCAAAACCAGAAATGAATACTTGAATTGTTAGGCAGTAACCATGGTAGTAACCAAACTAACAGCTTCTGATTCGTCGAAATGATTCAAAACAGCATACGGAATCTTTCTAAATGACATTCTGGAATGTCATTGGTTCTAACATAATATTTGGTTATGGAATATGCAAATTCTGAAACAGTATTAGAAAAAATCTTTTGAAACACCAAATAAAACCGCGTCGCTCGATTCATTAAATTGAAAATACAGAGACTTGCCTGCAGCTTTATTCCACATGAGATTTTATGACCTTTCACGCTTCGTGGATATACACACATTCATTCTTTAAACTTTATTATCATTCACATTCACTTGCAAAAAAAAATGGAAGAATCATCTAGATGATGAAAGCGCATTTTTGACAGCTCATGAATGCTTGTTACCTCAGAGATTTCGCAAATTACCATCTCTCACGATTACTGAGCTTGAAATCAAGCAGTCTCGGCAAACTTACGAAACAGCAGCTTCCATTTAGTACTAGTTTCAAGTTGACAGTTTAATAGGTACATAATTTATGCATGTACAAACTCAAAAATACCATTTATTCTTCATTGTCCAGTTATTGACTGACAGGAGGTCAAGTGCTGTACCTTAAAATTAAAATTTGCTCTTTATCAAAGCTATATAAAAAAATACACCAAAATTGAACAAATTTTCAACCAATAATAGTGATCCATTCTAATAAGCTTCAAATTTGCATCAAACAAGTCATTGAATGAATCTCGGACAGATTTGACAACTGTACATAATAAAAGTGACACCCCCGGCTAAAGTTGTAACTAAATTTTTATCTACTTTAATGAATTTTAGTTCCCATATCCCTAATGTCATATATATCCATGGGCATTGTTTCACTTGAAACAAGTAATTGAATAATTTATTCTTCCACAATCACTGAGCTTGAATTAAAGCAATTTGTGCAAACCTACGAAACAGCAGCTTTTATTTAGTACCAGTTTCAAGTCTGTAAATAGTATAGTTGTTGGGAACTCAGCGTCACGCCAGCCAGCCAGCCAGCTAGACAGCCAAAGTGAATATAATAGCGCTTTTCTCGGGAAAATGCGCTAAAAAGTACGCTAATATATTCACTTCAGCTGTCTGGCTGTCTGGCTGGCGTGACGCTGAGTTCTCAGCAACTACAGCACTTTCAGATTTGAAGCTTGTACTAAATGAAAGCTGCTGCTTCATAGGTTTGCCCAAACTACTTGATTGTGAGAGATAGGAATTTGCGAAATAAATTTCATGAAGTACAAGAAATGCGCTTTGATAATTAATATGAATGATAAATTTTGGAATTCTAGGAAAAAGGTAATAATGAACGCTGTTAATATTATAGGATTTGGTGACATTATAAACAATAGGAGGCATTGAGCTCGACTGCAGAAAATTACGAAGAGAAAAATGTAAAATAATGCAACTGTAGAGTATTTAGTGTAATCCACTGCTACACTAGTTTCACGGAGCTTTGAACAAAGTATGGATGATAAAAAACAATTATATGAGAGCTGCTTTAATCCTAGTTTCTCTTATATCTTGCAGAGTCATGAGAAATATGAACAGATTAAAATATAAGATGAAGAGGAGTAATTTACTTGAGTATTCTCTTCAAAATGCAAGAATACGTATCCTGGATTATGGTAGTTCAAGAGCTGACTTCGCGATACTCTCTCTCCCTCTCTCTGGAAGGGTAAACGTATGACTCTTTTCCATAATAATAATCTTGGTATGAGATCGTATTAATATTCAACCACTAATAGTAAAATATTTCACTTCCAATTTCTTACACTTGTATTTTTATCTGAAATCTTTTATTTGGAATATGTTCTGATTACTCAAACTACAGTAACGGATTCAATCATACTATTTCAGCAGAATTTTTCCAAATCCTTCCTCCTTTGTACACTAATTTATTCAATGGATATAGTTCAGGCTATTAGAATGCAGTCCAAGCACAGCCTGTATTATGGAGTAAGACACAAGCGTAACTATCTTAACTTTAATATTATTCAGATTTAGTTACAATGAATCATTCCAGAATTAGTTTTCAACTCCGACTTCAGCATATTGCAATCTGGATTACCATAAACTTTGCTGTTATGAATTTAAGGAGATTGAATAGTTCAGTGGAATATGCTGCAGTTAATCCTTTATAGGGATGGTTTCACAAACTTTCGTAGTGACCAGAATAGTATTCCAACTTCAAATTATATTTTTGTTCTTTCAACTGTAGTTTGTGTTGTTGAAATATTGTCCCTATTCAGGAAAATACTGTAAATTTCAGATGCTTCTATGTAGAAACATATTAATATTAGCATTCCTGAAATGATCTCAGATAATTGAAAGACTACTTCAAATGTTATTTCGCTATTCTAGGCGAAATTGCTGACTTTTGTGACGGACCCTTGAAATTTTTTAAGACTTCGTGTACAATTTCGCATCCAAGAGCCTTCAGCTGCCGTATTTTGGTTTGGATGTGACAACAACCAATTTCCAGACATAGCGGAATTTATAATAAATCAGCGTCGTGTTCCGACCGAGTAACCGTGTTTTGGTAGTGTACGTCGGTCGAGCAGCCCAATTTTGATGATTAGAAAGAAACTTTCACGCAATGCGTGTTTCGAAAACCGCCACAAACATCCAAGGCGAAGTGTCCGAACGCCCGCAGAGCACCCAGCGACGCGAGCACCGAATATTCAGTTCCTGAGACCACCTCCAGGTTACTTACCCTTGACGCCATCCACGACCAACTCTTGGGCCGATACCTCCACCAGCTTCAGCTAAGTGTATGTTTTGTACTATTTGTTGGTTTAGTTATTGTTACGTCTATTTTTTTTTTGTCTACGTACGTGTCATTTATTTTGTGTTAGGCGCTCCTTGGATGCAGCTGATGTGGACGCAGTAGTTTTTTGGCGCTATACGCTTATTTTGTATAGCGCAATCGATTGGGCTAGGCCCCTGTCTTCGTAATTACCGTGAGCTTCGGCTAGTTAAAGGGGCAAGGCGTATAGGCGTCGGTTTTTGCACACACTGGTGTGTTGCTGGTTGCGTGCTGTCCTCCAATGCGCGTTATTTTGTGTATTGAGCCCTCAGCCACTGTTTGTTTATTTTATAATTATAAGCTTCATCATTTACATCTATTTTTATCACTCAAATTTTATTCAAATTCATATTCCTTTTTGTTTAACCATTTATTAATTTTTGCATATATTAAAGTCAGTAATTCCGTTTAAAGTCTTTGTTTTATTGTGCGAAAGAGTGGACCTGCCCATTTCTTTCAGACAGCTTAGCTGCTACAATCTCCGTTTGAGAGTGTGGCTTAAGTTGACCCTCTGGAGGATTCTGAAGGCCAATACGCGGTCACTCATTCCTGTAACCCCTTCGTCCGACCAAACTCCCCTTTATTGCAGGTACTTTCATTGTTGTGTGCCCTGGGGACTTTGCGACGTCTCACTTCACCAACAATCTTCCTGAGATTAAGAGCGAAGAACGAGCTTAAGTCAATTTGAAACGTTACAATACTTTATAGACCTTGAGAAAGCTCTCGATAGAGTTGATAGAGGACTGTTGTAGGAAATATTAAAAAGGAGAAATATAGGACAGAAGCTACTAGAAGGAATCCAAAATATATATAAAGGTCACATGAATGATGTACGAACCATTATCTTTTCATCAGAAGAATTCAAAGCAGGTGGAGATTTAAGACAAGGATGAACTCTAAGTCCTTCATTGTTAATACTTTATTTGGGTGATATTATTATTAAAGCAAACAAAAGCACAATAAAAACTGCCATAGAATACGTAAATTTATAACAAATAAAAATAGCAGAGTGCAGATACAACATGGTAGTCTTTCCGAATACAGAGAAGACAATTTGAAGATATGGAACGAAGAACTACTCAGAGCAAATATTAAAATAAATGCCAACAAAACAATGGTAATGATAATAGCTAAAGAAGAAGAACAATTGGAAATACAAGTAGATAATAAGAATATACAAGTCCTGAGCTTTGGATATCTAGAAAATATAATCTAGAATAAAGGAGGGTACGAAGATGAAATAAATAGCAGAATACAGGCAACAGTAGAAACTTACCATTCAATAGCAAGGCACTATTTAAGCACAAAACAGTGAACAAAAGAACAAAGCTGACCATCTACAAAACAATAATACTACCAATGCTGCTTTACAGCTCAGAAAACTGAGTACTAAATGGAAAACATCAAAGTAAATTCATAGTGGTAAAAATTAAATCTTTCAGAACTATTCAGGGGGTAACAAAACTCGACTAAATTAGAGATGAAAAGATTAGAGAGGGACTACAAGTACAGTCAGAAATAAAGAAGATAGAGCTGAGGCAATTGTGGTGGTATAGATATCTAATTCGAATCGAGGATGAAAGAAAATTAAAAGAAATATGGGCAACAAGAACAACAGAGGAGAGAAACCGCGGCAGGACACGGAAAACATGAGACAACGTAATACAAAAAATAATTACCAAAGAAAGAATAACAACCAGAAGAGCACATGAGCTAGCAAGGAACCGGAACGAGTGGAGAAAACTCATAGAAGACAGCTAAGCGAAGCAACCGTGACACCCAGTGGGTAGAAGAGGTACAGATTTTAACCTTGTTATCACTATTATCATTCTTCTCTGGAAGTCAAGTCTCCTGGGTGGTATTTCCAAAAAGCGCTTTGAGTTCCGATTCCGAGTGTCATCTTCTAAGTATTCACCGTTGTACCGTCCGAGTGGAATTTTTGTACTAAGTCCGTTTGGTATAACTGTACGACACAAAATGTAGATCCGATTGTTCGCTCCAAATTTGTAAAAGGGATAAAATAATTTGTTTTGCTCTTGCTGTTCTGAACTTGGAATTATTTTGCTTTTTGCTGTTCCAACCTGTTCATTCCTGTCTTACATTGCCGTCTGGGAGCTAAGTCTAGCTTCACGAACATTGAATTAATTGAAGTCACATCACTGCTGAGGGGATCATTGTTGATCTCACAGTGTCGAGATAAATTAACGGAGAGTCACAATTCTGGTTTCCTGACTGTTGAAGACGATGTTAAAGTTATTTAACCGTTTTGGGAACCGCTTCACGATTCCGCAAACATCGAAATCTATTTGTTTCAAAGTTCCTTGCCGTCTTCGACTGCCTGGATCCGTACTGCGGACCGCTAGTGTCAAGTATCTTGTACAGACGTCACGTCGGAGTCAGCCTTCAGTTATTCTATCTACCGTGCTAATTCAAATGTGAAATATATGTTGTATGTCCTCCGTCTCAGATATTTGTGTGCAAATAAGTCTCTCAATGTAATCTACCTGCTGAATCTTATTTTGACAACCCTAACCTTTTACGCCGAACTATCCAGCCATCCCTCTTTAGAAGCTGCGCCACCGACTGAATTGGCGCCCAAGCATTCCGTCAGCAGCTCCAACAGCGACGCTAAGATAAACAACCCCGCTGGAAGCGAGATATCAATACACCTGTACTCGGGCGCTAACGGTGGTCGACTATTTGAAAGTTTACTGGGTTGCTACTGGAATGACATAATGGTTCGTATCAGAAAGGACGTTTGTAACTTTGGAGTATTCAATCAACTATGTAAGAGCTGAATTGGGAGATTGGAGGAAATCAAAAGCTGAGACAAAAGCATATCCTTAGATCAGGGGTGCATCACGATTTTGATCGCTATGTTTCCATTAGTTCCAAAATTGAATTTTGTTGAAGAATATACATTTGTAGTCCTGGAAATATGGAGCGATTCTTGGCACATCATCTCGTGAATTAAAAATTGTACAAGGGACAATTTTATAGAATATTTGGTAAGAATATTTTAAAGTTTCTTTAGAATTGTTTGATAAACAAGAAATACAATATTTATGACTACAACAAACCAAAAATTCATTGGGATGCAACACTGCACCAGCTCATAGAATACCCAGTAACCATTAAGCGGCGATATTCCTTTGAAAGAAATAGAACAAATAGATTGAGAATCATAAAACGCTTTCAACAAAAGTCAATGTACAGGAAACCAAAATAGTTTCCCTTTTGGGGTTTTATCTTCCTTAATGCTGCATTATATTGATCGTCAACTGTTTGCTGAGTTCAAATAGAGCTTTGAGCTTTCAAGCTCAGTTTGTACTTGCGCTAGCAAAGAAAAGTTTGAGGATCTTAGAATACGTAGTACATAAAGCGCGATGTTTATTCTATAATTAAGTTTTACTGATTACGATACCAGGTGGAGTTTAATACAAGTTAAATGCTTGAGTAAGTTGTTGCTCTCATGAGGAACGAATTTGCAAACAACACTACAATTCTTTTATTTACATTCGAATAAATTATACAGCATAAACTTTCATTGCAGTTGAAAATTCAAGTGGCAATTATATTTTGGATGTTACGGAGTTGTGAAATGAAACATATAAATAATAATCTATACATTTTTCAGAATCTTATTGAATAGAAACGATTTTTGATTTCAAATTCTGTATATTTATCTGAAACATTGACGTTTCGATCCTTTGACCAAGGAAAGTGAGAGTGAGTTCATTCGCTTCGCAAAGAATGCTTGTTATTGTGCTTGTCCTAAAAGCTCCTAGTATTATTCCGTATTTAGCGATTTCAAGTGGGTTTTGCTAGCTATTGCATTCGCAACGCATCCATATTAAATTTTGGTTACTATTATTGCCTTTATTTAGCAGAGAGTCTTTGTGGACTCCCCATTTTTGATTTCCCTATACTTGTAGGATGTTATGACGTTGGATGCGTTCTCTTTTATTCTGGCTATGTGGTCTTTCCATATTAATTTCTTGTCGAACGTGACTTCCAGAGACCTGATGTTGACATTTTTCGATATTAATATTGTTTATCTTTAGCTCTGGGTTTCGGTTATGCTTCCTCAGTCGGAAAAAGAGTATTATTCTCATTTTTGTAGATGAGAAGGTAGATCCAGTTTCATGAGACCAATTTTCAAGGCTATCTATTGTTGTCTGTAGATGTAATTTTTCTCCTTCTTGTATTTATAAATGATTCGATTAGTCCTCCCACTTTAATTAGAAACTATCCAATTATCTTAGCAAATAAATACAAATAAATCTCTTGATTAAACATCTTCAATCCATTTCGCGTAATTTTAATCCTCAAGCACATTTATCTTGGAGTTAACCAACCTTCGCGAACGGTGAAGAAGACAGTCTTGTCTTTTTGGAAGGATTTAATGGTGCGCTTCACCACAGACGATGATATTTATCACTTGAATAATCAAACTTACTTGAAAACGGATTATCATGATTATTAGACCTACTGAACTGAAATAATTCCTAATTTCATGAATGGCAGTAACCTAATGATTGAAAAAGTTCATTCTAAATTTAGAATGATGTAGTTTGGTACTCACATTGATTTTCAAATTTTTTTGATAAAACGTAGGCGAAAAGATGCGTCAAGCTCATATTAACCCATATAGTCCGAGTCGACAAATTCAAAGTTGTCTCATATAAATGAAAATCCGACAGTTTGGATAGTAATAATATTTTTCTTGACTTCTTCACCGGCAGTGCTTCGCATTTAGCTAACGAGCGGGCTTTGCCCGTTTTGAACTAAACTGAATGCAGTATTCTCTCTTTCATAACACACATGTACAAATTTAAATGAGGAAATCTCTGTCAGATTCGTAGAAAACTGCAGTTTCTTCCGTAAACAACAGTTCAGTCGTCAATAGTACCAACAACCCCGTGTAATACGCATGACACATTTTCAAAATGAATTCAACCTAAATCTATATATCTCAACCCGTACAAGAGGTCATCGACAAATTGATGAATGGATGCAATAAAAACAATAGGGCTCTTTTAGACTACAAATCAACAAAGATCTGGAGACTATCCCCAATTATTCAAACCCCTATCAATAATAACACAATTGCGAGTGAATAAGTCCATCTGAGTGAACAGTGTGCAATCCATGAACAAAATACTCTGTTAGTTTGCTGTCACCTCTAAGCAAACAATAGAATCAATTAAGCTTGCATAGCGATTTGCTCGATTAGTGCAATCACATCTGTCACTAGACTCCTGAAAACGGTTCATGTGTCTATGGCATGGAGGACGTTGCATCAATTACAACATTCAGAGATAAATTAAGTGTAATGTAGGTTCCAGTAGTCCAAACAAACATATGTGAAGAAAAACATCATTTCTTTCGAATGAGAGGATGAAAAACGGCAATCATTAAAAAATATAATCGCAGATCTCTGACCTAAGTTTCACAGCGTGATGACCTATCTCATTCATTATTATCAAAATTATCATTCCAATTCCATAAATTCCAAAACAAGGCGAAAATATATTGCTTGATACATCACAGTGTAATGATTCTCTAAATGCATGATGCTAAAGTACGGGCTTCGCAGGCAAAAGTAATTTATTTTTTCATCCAATTTCATTGAATAAACGCTAGTTACTATCAGCCTTATTCATAGTAAATTAGATTACCCCGGTCTAACTCAGGTTTACGTAGTACGGGTCTAAGTCGGAACTAACGTGAGCTATTCATAGATTAAGTTTAAGTCCGTACTAACTAAACCAGAGTTAGATCATGTGATCTAATGGATCTTGGTTTTGTATGATGTATGCGCATGCTCAGATATCCATTTTGAGGTTACATCGAACAATGCTGTCTCATTTGACTGACGTAAATGTTAACTCTGGTTAAAGCGAAGTTTTCAAGTTTATTGGAATTCTTTATTCAATATTAAAGGTTTGTTCCGTTAAATTTGAATAAAATGACAAATTTTATAATTACTTATGTTTCTAGAATAAAAAAAATGGCTAAGAGGGAGACAAACTGGTCATTTATGGAAAAAGTCTGTTATTGGAAGAAATAAAACAAAGAATAAATATAATAGAAAATGGTAATTTCCTTTGGCTAAGTATCTGATAGTGCTTAAAACTTGAATTTATGGAGATACTGGTCGTCCTTTATTGTCATTTCTTTCATCAAGAAGATGTCGAATTTTATTGATCAGATCTTGTATGCCCGATTTCATGATCTCGAGTTAAATTAACCTGGGTTAAAGTGACGAGGAGTAGACCAATAAACGGGCTTTTAATTCATTTGATTAACTTAATTGGGCAGTGATGACACAAAAAAAACAGAAATTGATATTGTTACCAAGGAAATGAGCTCTTTAAACCGGATTAATTTAACTCGAGATCGTGAAACCGGCCAGTAGTGTCTTCTTCCTAAATCTGTGAATATTAATTTTTAATGCATCTTAAACAAATTATTGAAACTCTTTTGTTTGGTAACCTGTAAATCTGTTTGAATTTAATTTCATCATATTTGTCAAAAGGATTCATATGGTTCAAATAAATTTTTTGTTTTCGTCTCGGATTTTGTATTTCATTTTGAATGTCTTGCAGATCTTGCATGTGATTAACATGTTCAAAAATTTCGCTTATGTTTTCCATTTTTTGTTCTGTGAATAAATTATAATATGATAAAAATTAATAAGATATATGTTGAAAAATAGCAATAATAATAAAAATATACTTACATTTTGGAATATAAATAAAAGTTTTGTATATTTTCCCCTCTAAAATCAAATCCCTTGGAGATACACTGACATATTTTAAGGTTAGACTTCAAATAACTTAGGGTCGGAGCTAGTCTAAATATTAGACCAGAGTTAATCCCGAACTAACGCTAAACAACCTCTATGAATGGGTTATTAAGTAAGCTCTGACTTAGTACGCATTTAGACCGAGTCTATTTCTCTATGAATAAGGCTGTATGGTGTTTTCAAACTATCAATAGTATATTATTATACGAGCATATAATGAGGGCTATTATTCACGAAGGTTAAGTTTATGTCACGAGCGTAGCGAGTGGCATAATTAACCTGAGTGAATCATAGCTTATTATATGTGAGTAGAATACTATACTTTGTCCACGACTACTATTGACTTTAATTCCATAAGGTTTTTTTTTAAACAAGTTTTTGAATGTTTCTAATTTCTTACCTTCATTGCAAGATATTTTTCATCACAGGCTTGAATAAGAAATTTATAAATTTTTTCGGAAGGAAATGTATTAGCTTTTTTCGGACGAAAGCCCTGAGATCTCCGTTTTGAAAGTGACCGCAGTTTTGCCTAGTCTTATATCGACTCCTTGATTTATATTAAGCGTACTCCTAAGCATAGAGCAAAGTGTCCATAATATGGATGATTCATATTTTGCAGCTAATTCCGTAAAATATGCCAGTAAAACTGACCCTGAAAATAAATTGGTTTTCTTGGTCGCCCTTCAATCCTTAAAGGTATTGTACACAAGAATGTAAAGATTTCGGGATTTCTCAGGCAACAAATTCAGGGAGGTGACTTTTGCAGCTTCTGTTATCTCCGGTGTAGTACAAGTAGACAATAATATCTCTTTCTCACTATCAATTTAAATTTTTTACGTATTCTGGATCGAAATTATGACGTTTTCAAATTGACAACAATTTATGCTTCGCTTGTCATGTCATATCAATGGCTTACTTGATATAGTTTATTTAATGTCAACTTTTTTCTTCAAGAGCATTAAAAAATAGATTAAAGTAATATTTAAACAATATTTTTGTGGTTTGTATAAAGTTAGCTAATCAAAGTGCATGGTTATTGCCTCGACGTACTGAAAAATGCTTGCCAGATTCATAATATATACCGCGTGCCCTAGGAATTCTATACCCGTGAATAATGATTATTCACTGCTATTATTCACTATGTGAAAAATGACTATCGTTTTGCTTCAGAAAACTCATTTATAAGGTTTATATTATGAGGTAGTCGTGGACAAAGTTATATATTGCCCACTGTTATTCCATTACCCATTCGTTGCTACAGCAACGAGTGAATAATGAAAGTCAAAAGTCACGTATATACGCCTATTGCGTATCCTCAGTGGCTCCGCTCTATCGGTTAAATTTTACATCTACGAGATGTGCTGTCAAAAACGTCAAACTATCAAACATCATTTTTGTGTGTCATATTATTCGATAATCATGAGTATAAATCATCCACTTAGAAATTGTTGTGTTGTTAGATGTACTAATAACTAAAGCAAACAGCCCAGAACTAATTTTTATAGGAAGAGATTATGAAGCGAAACAAAGACAAATATGGATAACAGCAGTTGAACGAAAATGATTTTATGCAATAATCTATAAAAATGTATTAGATATCATTCAATTCTCAGTATCAACCATCTTTAAGAGAAGTGAGATATTATAATTGAAAAGGAACTCAATAAATACCTCTTAGATATGTTTCTTAATTGACTGAACAATTCATCTCAGAATCCTTTACTGAAAGCACCAAATTTTTGCTTGATATTTTTCCTTCTCAAAATTCAAGAAATGTTTTAAAGATAGACAAGATGAGAAAATCTCTTTTCCCCAAGGATTTCGCTCAAATTCTGTACGAATATAACACATTATAAATCTAACTGTAATTAATTACCTCTAGATGAGTCACATAAGCAATGAAAAATAATAATGACTATGATTGATTTGCTTCTTTTAGAATATTTTTGTCTACAAATGTTGTCATAAATTAAAGAAAATATTATTATTAGGAATACAGATGGTACGTCATGGATTTCACTTTGATTTGTAAGCAGATTGACATATTTCAAAACATTGACAGGTGACATCACACCTCGAAGTTGTGGTTTTTGAATAATATGCGGCGTTTTGGTCGAAATTTGAAGATACGCAACAGGCCTATAGGTTACGTGCATGAAGTCTACTAGCGCCTCTGGCGGGCAATAGAGAACGATTGAACTCCATTTTATCATTGTTTCATAACTATAATTTTTTTAATGTACTAATATTATTCAATTCAGCTGTGTGCGTACAATAGAACTTGCATAACATAAAAGGTACGTTGAAATTATTCATTTTGAGTATTTTTTTCTTCAATTATAACGTATCTATTATAGAGAAAACGTCTTAATTCGGCCAAACTGACAGGATAACCCCAAATTATGACGTCAATGATCTTGCAGATCGGGTTTGTATTTATCAAACACTGTATCCCTTTTACCGAGGAAGCATTGAAGAAAAGCGTGAAATTAGTTTTGCCATATTAAACATGTTGAAGAATATGTTGCTGACAATATTAACAACAAAATTATTGCGAAGTGCATCTGACAAACTTCTATCACTGAAACATGTTACAAATTAGAGATAGAGATAAATTCATGAATCCCAAATCGATGATGAATATTTCTAATTTCACAATTGAATTACAAATATATTTGTTATATAGATTAATAATGGAAGACAGACAACACTCTATTTACCGCTTTGATTCACTTCACTCGTTTTTTTATGTTATAACTGGGTACATGAAATCTATGAAACTATATTTCACTTGAATCATCCTTAACACAACAGCCTGAAACAGAAGAAATGGTTTCCCATGTTTTATATGCAATTATTTTCACTTTTATACTACAATGCTCAATGACAGTTCATTGACGTATTCTGAGAAATGGAGTTCAATGGTTACAATAGTGCTCACCATGAGCGCTTGCATCGATATTTGTTCAAACTCCGCCCTTTTGCACATAGCCTATACTGAGCTATCGATACTGTTTAGAATCTTGAAATAATTGAAAATTACTGAAGTAATGACCTATTGATTGCAAACGCCTTAAACGGAGACTTTCGCCGAGTATAACAGGCAAGCTGGCTGTCTAAATGTCATTAATTTATCTGCGTTAAGTATGAAGCAATTTGATTTGTCATGAAATACAAAAATAATTATAGGTTATATCAAGATATTACAACCAGCAAAGAAAGCAGAAGAAGGTATGAAGATATATGTTCAACTTTAATATTAGTCAAACTATGTGATAGAAAAATAAAATTTTAACTAGAATTACTATATTTGAAAGTTCTAAATGTAAGTAAATAGCTGGTCCATAATGTAGATGTTTTATGAATTCTACTAAGTTCATAGAAATATGCCAACATCACATCCTCGTTCAAACCCTTAATATTCTTAGTTTTCTCCAACTGTCATATTTCCGCTGTGAATTAGCTGGTATTGAATTTAATGTTGCTAATTAAGTTTGATCTTTAATATCATCTGAAACAACTTATTATTCTGGAATCTCCATAACTTACTGTATTAGATATCACTCAGATGTTTTAAACTACAAGAAGCGTTACTCAAGAATAGGCACATGTAACCTCGTAACTATTACACATGAATTCATTTTTTGTAATATATGTAATACGAAATATCAATAATTATGTTTTAAATCCATTCAATAAAATGGAATTATTAGATAAAATATTATACACGTGAGCTAAGAGCAATTATCCACTCGAAAATATTGATCCACTCGCCTTCGGCATCCTGGATCAAACAATTTTTTCGTGGATAATTTCTTACTTAGCCCACTAGTAAAGTAAATTACTATTATTCACCCAAATTTTGTGCACTATTCAATTTTTATACATGTTCTATCATAATAAATGGAATTATAAAAAGCCTTTTTTTATTGTGAATAAAAGAATATTCCATCGAAAGTAAATGTTCGAAATGTGAACCATTTTCTGCCAGACAATAACTTAATCTATCATGAAATACTCTTCGGAAATTACCTGATTGCCGAGGGGTAATATTTTCCTATTTCCCTATAATTTTCTGTCTAAATTCTTCTGAATTGTGGAATTTTCTTCCATGTCTATAAATATTGGATTTTGGATGACCCCAAAAGAAGAAATTTAACGGGTTCAAATCAGGAGACCTGACCACTGAGCTTGAAAACAAGCCAGCACACCTACGGAACAGCAGTTTCAATTTGGTACCAACTGTGAGTGCTGTAGTTGTTGAGAACTCAGCGTCACGCCAGACAGTCAGACAGCCAAAATTAATATAAAAGCGTATTATTCCTCCCAATAGCCGGGCCAGTAGCACAGTGCGTTAGCGCACTGTTCACTACATGTCTGTGACGTACTAATCCAGGGGTCCCTGGCTCGATTCCTGGCCGATATGTATGATTTATCGAAAGAGTGTTAAAAAGTCAAGCACTGAAAGCTCGGACATTATAGAATTACCACCTGTATGTCTTAAAAATTGATCCTGGTAGCATGAGAAATCTCTCTAATGCCGCTCAATCGTTGATGATTTGAGATCGTCACACAAATGGAGGTATCGAATCTATCAGGATGATTCGGTAACGAAACGAATACGCACGTACTTGAGGCCTTGGCCCTCCTAGAGCTGTTGTGCCACAGAAGAAGAAGATTCCTAACAAAAATGCGCTAAGAATATTATATAGCTATATAGTTCATGATGACACGTTGTTAGATATGACTGGACTTCACACAAAACATTGATGGTTGGCTGATTGCAGCAAAATTAGTAGATAGTAACATTCAAGTATCTTGATAATACGAAAGTACGATACATGTAAGGTGGCCGAGCGGTTTCGCTTGGGATTGGAACTGTTCACGCTCAAGTTGCCTCAGTTCGAATCCGAAACTAAGCCTCTCGTGCTGCTTTTGCATTTTTAATTGATTTAACACATCTTAAATTGTTGTTTTCTTATATTATATGGAACTCATTTCCATTGATACTTTTTTCTTATACATGAAACTACGTAGTGCAAGAAAGAAATATTTTGAAGTGTATTGAATACAATAACAAAATTTCACAATAATTACAGACCTTGAGGGCCCACTTTGGTCTTTATAGAAGTATAAACTAATTCCTGGTTGATTGCAGAAGATTATGTTGATGATGTCATTCAAATAACTAAGATATAATAATATTATGTATATTAACAGTGGCTGTGCGGTTTAATTTGATTTGAGGAAAGGACTTCGTAACATTTTAGTAGTCCCAGTTCAAATCCAAAGCAATACGTTCGTGCTGTTTTTTTATATTTTCAATTGAGTTCTTACATCTCAAATTGCTTTTTTCTTACATAATATGAAACATATTTTCATTGATACAGTGTAGACTCTTCATAACAAGACTCAAGTGACCAAGCATTTTTGATCGTTATAGAGAGTTACCGTTATATAGCGAAGAAAGAAGAACAACCAAATTCACAATAATTCATGCTTTGTATTCGATAAAATAGGTGATTAACCTATTCTCAATGTTTTACGACTGATAGTAAGATAGGTACCTACTGTTTTTAATTGTAAACCATCATTTTCAAGCAAACCAAGCGCAATAATGCACGTGTTCAAGGCTGTCTACGACCTCAAAAGTTTCGGGACCTCAAAGGTTCAGTCAGCGTCTTTTGTAACCTAATAAGATAACATAAATAATAATACCGATAATGAATATTCACTGTGTCTAAATATTGTGATGTTCATTGCTTGAATGAATAGTTTGTAAATCAATTTGATATTTACTGTTCTAGATTCGCCATTACACTACTCAAGACTTTTGCTTGCCTTTATATACAGAAATATCCATCTCTCGTAAGTTCACATTTTTAAAATACCGCTAGAGGCTTTCACCGGGAGGGGTGATGTGATGTGGTGCGGCGCGATGTAGGGACGTAAGGCTCTACCCCAGCGCGGTCAAGTCCAAGCCTACTCTACTTTTATGAGCCTCCACACTCTCGCACGTTACAATATGAACAAATTTCCTCGTAATAGAGAATGACAGATGCACTATAAAGATTTTATCAATGTGTGGGGTTAAGGGCAAACCAAGTTAATTGTGCTCACTTCTATGTTACAGGGAAGAAACGAACTTGGCTTTGTCTCCTACTTTTTGAAAATTGTCCTTCACGATAACGACGTTGAACCATTTCTCCAATTGTGCGCTAGGTGTAACATATGTCAAGAGTCTCTCAAATGACATCAAGAAGCTGTCTCCACGAATTGTAATTGAGCCCCAAGGCTTTAAAGCTGCCAACCAACAACAGATATCAATGGGCTAAATTCAGCTTGCTTCATTAGCTAAAGAAGTTCCACTCATTACCATGAAAATGTATTTTGTCTCATTCTCATCCAATTATTTTAACATATATTTGTCTTTATTCATAATATTTTGAAGTAGCTGAACTCAGCTCAATGTCATCAATTCATCCATTCAAAACTATCAACAAAAATATCAAACAGTACTTGGTGACAAAATTGATGCCAAAAAATTATTTCACAACTGCAGCAATACGTGCGTGTTTTAAGGGCCATTTTTCACAATTGTTTCATAATGTGCCATAAGAGGTTGCATATTTTCTTTGGCCCTTTGAAGCTATCCAGGAGTAATTATGCATTCCCCTGTCTGATATAATACACAATTTACAATAACTCATGCTCCATTTGTTCATGTTATGTTCATAATTAGAAGCAGCAACAGCTTGTATGACAAATTAATGTTCTTGTATACTTGCAATGATCCCGTCAGAATGCAGAATCCGCTACAGAGGTAGTTAACATGTTAAATCCCATTGGGCTTGCAGCTAACACATTTACAACCAGCGCCTGTTGTTCACGTGTACAGTGTATTCAATTCATAACCAACTCAGGGCTCTCCTCTCTGAATAAAAAAAATCTGACGTGGACATCACGTGACTTACTTGTACATCATTGGATATATATAATAATATAGTCGGTTGTTATGGAAACAGTATGTCATCATTCTTATGTCACAACATTCCTAAATACTGATTATGAATTTTGTCGATTTCACAATATTTTCTTGTACTTTTAGACCGTCAGATAGTCGTAGATTTCAGTGGCTCATTTTGTTTTTCATGCCTTCAGGAGATTTGATAAGTATGTATATTTGGAGTTCAATAATGCTGAAATTGAAGCTGGACCGTGTGACCAACATAATAAAAATTAATTTTAAATTTGTATGAAAATGCTTGTTTTGATCCAATTTTGTCGCTGTTGTCATGCTTACGAAATGAAACTTGGGGAAAAATATTTTGACATGTGAAATGTCAAACAAAATAAAAAATTGACAACAGATTATCATCGCCTACCTTATCATTCCAATTAAACTGATTGTTTTATACGGAAAATTCTGAATGTTTAGGTAAAGTGCATTTCTGGCTTGGCCGATTCATACAAAAATAGCAGATAATCATCCTAATACAACATCTTAAGGTTGATCATTCTGGATTTATAAGAATAACTCGAAAAACTTATCAAGTAAAGTGCACTTCCGGTACGGACGATTGAAATTATAATGCGAGGTGCACAACTAGACCCTATACCAGTCTTGAATACAAAATTTCACCATTATACGTTCAACCAGTTTTGAGATTTGCGAGTTACGCACGCACGCACGAACGCACGCACGCACGAACATACGTACCAATATCAAGCCAAAAATAGTCAAAATGGATTCGAGGATGCTCAAAACGAATGATTCCCTCAAAATCTTGATAGGTGAGTTTTGTCGGTTTCACAATACTTTCTTGTACTTAGTACAAGTAAGTAAAAAGGAATATTTTGCAACCACCTGATATTAAGCTAATTTTGAGTTCCGAATTCAAACTATCATTTAGTTTTATCTCTATGTAGCTATGAGAGAATAAGAAAATAATAGGGGATGATGAATTTAGTAAAGAAGAAAACGATCAATCAAGAATCTATGCGATAAAAAGAGCAAAAGAAAACATAACAATCGATGAAATGGAAGTAGCTCTCCAAAAAATAAAAAATAAAAAAGATGAAAGCGAACAGATAAAATATATGGGTAAAAGAATGAACAAATATTGGTCATCTTACTTAATACCGCAAGACTGGGAAAAAGCAGTAATATTTCCTATATTCAAGAAACGGTATAGTGGCAACTGCAACAATTATAGAGGGATATCACTGCTGTGTGAAACGGTGAAAGTGTATGAAACCATAATACATAATGAAGTTAGACAATTACCAGAAGTAACATTAAAGAAGGCAAAGGATGGATTCAGAAGTAGGCACTCTGTGCAAGACCATATATCTACGCTTAGACGAATGACAATAACGATGAGACATGATGATGAACTATATGTTACATTCATAGAGTTTGAAAAGGTATTTGATGGAGTATAGAGGGAGAAAACAAATAGAATCTAAGAAGAGAGAAATATGGATGAACAACTTCTACAAGCAATTTATAATATATTATTTCATTACATCCGAGAGCTTATTATATGATCGAGAGGCGAAGCTTCGAGGATCGAGATTATATAATCGATATGAAATCCTCACCGAAGTATGTATACTATTCCATTCACGATCATCCTTGATTTTCCGAGAAATAATTGATCCAATTCTGTTCTTTTTGCAACAAAGTAAATTGATGTAGTAGTCTATGAAAACAAGAATATTTTGGAAATTTGATTAATTTGGCATCTGTTGAACTTATGATTTATGAATCAAGTTATTTATACATGTATTCATTGAAATTGTGATAAGTGCAGATATCAGTAAATAGGTTATAACAGTGAAATGAAGACGCCTATTGCGTATCCTCAGTGGCTCCGCTCTATCGGTTAAATTTTATATCTGTGAGATGTGCCGTCAAAAACGTCATTTTTGTATGTCATATTATTCGATAACCATGGGTATAAATCATTCACTTAGAAGTTATTGTGTTGTTGGATGTTCTAATACTAAAGCAAACATCCCCGAACTACATTTTTATAGGTCTACGGGAAGAGATCATGGAGCAAAACAAAGAGAAATGTGGATTCCATCAGTTGAACGAGTGTAATTTCATGCAATAATCTATAAAAATGTATTAGATATCATTCAATTCTCAGTATCAACCATCTTCAATATCATAATTGTAAAGAAACTCAATAAATACCACTTAGATAAGTTTCTTGATTAACTGAACAGTCACACACACAAACTTGTCTTAGAATCCTTTACTGAAAGCACCAAACTTTTGTTCAGTATTTTTCCATCTCAAAATTCAAGAGTTGTTTTAAAGATAAACAGGATAAGAAAATCTCTTTCTCCCAATGGTTTCACTCAAATTCTGTACGTATATAACACATTATAGATCTAACAATGACTACGGTTGATGAATTTTAGAATATTTCTGTCTACAAATATTGTCATGAATTGAATACAATATTATGTTTTGGAATGGAGATGGTACGTCATGAATATTGACAGGTGACATCACACCTCGAAGTTGTGATTTTTGAATAACATGCGGCACTTTCGTCGAAATTTGAAGATACGCAACAGGCCCATACACTTGCCCCGAATCAAACGAAAATGCTACGGATGTGAGTTCATAGCGATTTTGTTCATAAGTTACAAATTTATGAATTTATAAGACATAGATTCACAATTGCAAAATAAATCCGCTTCTTTTCAATATTATTTGTTTTATTCAAGTCATTAGATGATATGATCTGTATTCTTGACAGCACGGATTATTTTACTCCAACAAAGATTTATGACTGATGCTGGCGACCCCGCATACACATTTCCCACCCAAGAGATGGAAGTTTCGCTTCCGACCCGTGAGTTTAGTCATTGCAATTGGAAATTAAATACTTCCCAACTTCCAAAAGGTTAGGAATTGCCATATTATTAAAATAATTGTGAATAAAAGCATTTACAGAAAAACAACAAACTACATAAGAGCATGAAATGAAGTTATAGACGAATTCATGACCACTCAAGGATTAGGACAACGGGGAGTATTGACTCCGATGTTAGATAAATAGAGCAAATAGATACGTTGACTTGATACCTATGGAGTAAATTGAAACAACAAAGGAGTATTCAAAACCACAAAAATGGCTATAAATAAAACTTTATACAGACAAATCCTAATATACGGAAGTAAAACTTGAGTTTTGGATCAAAAAAGTAGAAGTGAAATACAGGCGACTGAGATGAGATATCTGAAGAGACTAGAAGGGATACGAAGAGTAGACAAGATAAGAAAGAAAGAAATAAGAAAAAACCTACAGACTGGATGTATACAAATTACAATAGATAGAAGACAACTAGCATGGTACGGGCTTCTAATAAGAATGAGAGAAATTAGACAAACTAAACAGGTGTGGAATACAAGAGGTACACAGAAAGAAGAGAGAGGCAGACCAAGGAAAAATTGGAAAAGTTATATGGATTATTTCACTCATGTCAATTATACTGGCAAATTTTGCATAGTTACAATGACAATTATAATTATATATTCCTTGCCAACGGGAATTTACCTCGGTAAATTCCCGTTGGCAAGCGATTTATCGCGATAAATTGCCTTTGTCATGAAGAAACAGTACACAGTTCTAATATAAACAATCAATCAGTTCTCGGAAATGTCAAAATTTCATCGTTTTGGAAATGCATTTTTCGCCGTAACTAATGAAATTGAAGGAAAAAGTCTGAAAATACAAGAGTATATGAAGGCAATTTAGTGCATTTCTTAATAAAAAAGGTTGGTAGTTGCAACTAACATTATTTAATAGGAACTAATAGCAGCAATAGCTCAGATGAAATCCCTCGAGCTATGCTCTCGTGATTTAATTGGACAGATGACTCTCACGATGTTGCTAGGTAATCAATCTTCTCAAGAAAAATTTATTGATAAAATTACAGTTCCTTCTGATATTATATACAATAATTCCACTTCAATATAAAGTAAGCCATATATAAAAAAAATATTTTATCATTTTGACAGCGGATAAAAAGGAAGGTGACTTTTTGCAAGTGATACCTTTGTCCTAGCAACCAAATCAAAACACTTACTATATTTATGTCATTTGCATGATTTGTCTATGCTCAAACTGCAAAAAAAAAAAACAGAGTTTGTAATATTTTCGAAAAAATATGAAAGAAAATATCAAGTAAAGTGTCTATAAATACAAAAAACAATAAATCTTGTATCTGGAGACTATTCATCGTATTTTGTGGAAACCAGAATTATGTATTAGAAAAAGATACAACGGTATGTCAAATTTCAAATATTTTGCTAGATTGAACTGAAAGTATGCGAAGAATTGATGGAGAAAATTATGAAGAATGTGTAGTGGAATATGTCAAATGAAACGATGTATGATAATTGTACTCTCAATAATTGCGCATTTGAATAAACTTTTCCATAAATAAAATGTCGTTAAATTATCTCGCCGAATTACACTCTAGCATTTTATTTTTCTTGGGATAAATTCCAGTTTGAAAACTCAACCTTGTAACCTGACAGCAATTTGACTCGAAAACTGTTCAGAAAATAAAATCACTCCACCTACGGTGTCGTGATTTTATTAGAACAGTTTTCTTGTCAAATTGCTAGGTAACAAGGTTTCGTAAAAACAGAAATTTATCCAGCAAAATAAAAGCTCTTGTGTAATTACTGTTGAAAAAATATTGAAAAGAAACAGAATCATCACGAACGAGGCGAAGAAAAAAGAATTGAACAGAAAACAATGGAAAGAACTAATTCAAAGTATAAATTTTAGAGCGATTTCGACACCTGGTAGGATAGCAGGGATTTGAATAGATGATGATTATAATAAATTGATTCGTCTATTCAGCCTCAAAAGCCTGTTCAGAAGTCCAGAAAGTACAGAAAAAAAAATTTCAATGTTCTATTTGAGAGGATACAAGTGATTTGTGTTTTCAGTAGGCGTATGGAATATTAAAATCTTTTGCTCTAATCAATTCTATTATTTCTGGTGTATACCAAAAAGAATAAAGGTATAGGCATATTGCTTCAAAGGTATATGTTTTGCTGTGTAGAAGAACAGTCTTTTGTAGTATTTGATACCAATCAATTAATTCCAATTGATTCAATCAATTAAAATATGAATTTTAAAATGGAATTTCTGATTATGTCTTGAAGTATTTGCTACGAAATAGCTGCCATCTGTCGGCCAAACGCTTGAGACTAAAACAGAATGCAGATTGATACTGTAGAGAGACGAAGCTATTGAGAATGCTGTTGCCAGACAGAGATTAAGAACGCAGGGGCAGGGCTCAATATTGATTTTTTGTCCTGAACGGAATTTGATAATAATTTTTTTGTTATTAATCTCTGACTTTTCCTATCTTTTACACGAGCGACATTTTGATATGCAGTTCTGTTACAGAATCCAATTACTCTCTTTCCATTGTTAATAATTTCCAGGAATAATCATCATCAGCAACCCTATTCACTCATTCTTGAGATAGCTAGTCGTGAATAAACTGGCAAAAAAATCCCACATCTATCGAAACTACTTCAAATGAATATGGAATCATGTTGGATTATATGGATGTTTCATTTTGAGATAATGCTAGAAGTGACAATAAGTTGTATTCAACATTTTAGTGTCCAGAAAAATCCACACCATTACAAAGTCCATGAAAATACCAACGGATTAGATCCAGAAAGTAAAGGTGAGTAATCAATAGTACCTATTCAGGGAAGTCAAGTTTTTTGCAATTTTTTATCCATTAATTTGGGGTTGCTAGTGAATTTTCCGTTTGGAATACTTCCTGGAATTCCCATACATGCTGGATGTCTGTCCTTGTCTATAATTCATTTCAATTATTCAAACGCACGTGTGCTGATAATTGACAAGTGAAATTTCCATTTAAACGGTAAATACATGACATTTGACGCCAAATTTTAATTTAAAGTTCTCGTTGAAACCAATATTTGTAATGTGAATTTTGAAATTGTGAATATCAAACTCGAATACAAACATAAATATCACGCCAATCTTTCAAATTATACTGACATGAACCCTCAACCAAAGTCACATATTTATTTATTTATTTGTTCAGTTATCAACCACTCAACAGGATACCGAAGTATCCCAATTACAGAGGGTTGGATGAAAGTATGAATGACAATAATACCAACACCTGAGAATTATTAAATTACATTAAATTTGAGGAAAACATTGCACACTGCATGCTCATATATTAGCAAAGAATCACAATATGAGTCTATATTTGATGTGTTTGACACGAACATATTGAAGATATGACATGTCCGTCTAGTTGGGGCATTCAATTCATAGTTATTTATCTTTTTTTCAAGTACCTTGAACCTCTATCTGAATGCATTAACAGCTCTCATCTTATCTTTGATGGAATGAAGTATTGGATGCACCGATCATGAATACAAAAAAAAAACAGATAGAATCAAAACAATGGGCAATAATTAAAAAATAGAAAACAAAAACATTTAGGATACCACCACCCATACAAATGAAGAAACAGGGTACGTTATACTCTTTAGGGTGTGAAAGACACTGGCTATCCCAGCTATGAATTGGCTGTGCCTGATGTGCGATCAAATTGTTTCAAGCACTATGATTCATGTTGTTCCAGAAATCGTTTCGGAATAAAATGTCGTAGAGATTGTTTTTGTATGTTTTTAATTTTTACATGAGCCTTACAAAGTTCCAGATCTGTATATGCCGCTGGAGAACGCGCACGGGGTAAGCAGCCCCGCCGCAAGACGTAGACTTCCTTCCGTTCTATTTGCCTGTCTTATGTGCTTTGGGAGATTACATTTAGTTTGTGCAGTTGCCAGAAATCATTATGTTGCCGCAATTGTTTGAATTTACTTTTGTTCGCCGTCTTGTTATATGCAGATAAGCGATAATCCTATTACTGTTTCTCTAGTTATCTTGTAGATATGATTAATCTATTTATAATTTGAGGGGATTCCTCAATAGAAGCAGGATAAGTAGGTATGGTTTCATGATAGCCTTCAATGATTTGCATATAAGATGCATTCACATCAAAAATATCATACAATGATCTTCACTGACCAATGTATGATAAAGTTGGAGTCATTATCAAAGACTGTTGTCAAATAAATACGCTATTACCGTTTGTTAGTGAATTGATGGAGTCTTATAAATTTCCCAAATCATCACGACATTTGTTCTATTCATACAACAATACCTTCAACTATTCAGTCGCTAGGAAGAATAACAGGATTCGATTACATTCCACATCCCTTTAGATGCTCTTTCCTGAAACAAACGCGATAACCTTACGAACAGTGGAAAAAAATGCAATATATTACTTGGGCGTGGAACAAGAATAGGAAAGGTGTATTCGACTTGGGAAAATGTGAATCGTTTCCAGGGAGTGTCCAAATCCCTGCCGCAAATATTGGGCGATGGGAAATTGACCAGTCGAGCGCTGAATACAAATTTCTTAGAGCAAGTCGTTTGGAATTTTGTACCAGTAACTAATAAAAATGTTCAATTTGTGCACATACCTTTTTTTTTTTTTTGAAGATATATATATATTACTGAATGTGATAATACTTATAGATATCAATAATTGAGTATTGGATGAATCTTTCAGAAAATCATTTTTGAAAGGATGAAACCCATCCTAGAAACAAAACACATGATCCTCGAATACCAATTTAGTTTCAGGAATAAACACACTATAGTTGAACAGATACACAGAATTGTTGACACATTCCGAAGGAGCCTCGAAAGTAATAATATATTACATCTGAGGTGGAAAGTATTTCATTACAGCCGAGTGCTTATTATATGACTGAGAGGCGAAGCCTCGAGGATCAGATATAGCTCGAGGCTGATATGAAATCTTTACCGAAGTATGTATACTATTCTATTCACAATCATCCCTAGTTTTCCGAGAAATGATTGATCCGAAATAGTTCTTTTTTCAACAAAATAAATTGATGTGGTAGTCTATGAAAACAAGAATGTTTTGAAAAATTTAACTAATTTGACATTTGTTGGATTTAATATTTATGAATCAAGTTATTTATACATGTATCCATTGAAATTGTGATGAGTGCGGATATCAATTAATCATAACAGTGAAATGGAGCTATATACTTTCCCCGAATCGAACGAAAGTGCTACGGATGTAAGTTTATAGCGATTTTGCTCATAATTTACACAAAATTGCAACATAATGCCGCTTATTTTCAATATTAACTGTTTTATCTAAAACATTATATAATATGATCGGTATTTTTGATGGCAGGGATTATTTTATCCCAACAAAGATCTGTGACTGATGCTAGGCAACCCTGTATAGAAATGTCGCTTCCGACCCGTGAGATAGTCATTGCAGTTGGAAATTACATATTTCCCAACCTCCAAAAAGTTAGGAATTGCCATATTACCATAATGATTGTGGATAAAGAATATCACTGAGCTGCTCTTTTTGACATAACGCAGGCATCCGACAAAGTCTAGCATGATGGGCTCATCTATAATCCTAAGGAAATATTTTCTTCAATACTGTTTTGGAATTTGCATATTTCATAGCCAAAAATTATGTTGGAATAGAGCACATTCCACACTTATGTAGGAATATTCATTATATTATCGTGTAGAATAGCATTGTTCATGAAATAGTTTTGAAAATTAGCATGCGTTGACTTTACTATATTGTTTCGTTCAGTTTCGTCCCAACAAGCAGCAATAATAGGGCCAAAGACGTTTTTCAGTATCATATTGGATGAATAGATGATTGATGAGGCAAAATTGTTGAATGGTAAATTAAAGAAACATTCTTGCCTTCAATTGAAGATAAATTAGGGATGAGGTTAGTATTTTCTGTATTCATCATTCTTGTATTATACAGGATGGAATGCGAAATTGGAAACACCTTTTTTCTCGGAATTTATTATAGATTCCAAAAAATTGTTTAGATAAAATTTTCTGTACTTTTAATAAGCTTACTAAATCTGTGTGAATTTAGTGGAGAAAAAAATAATTCTCGTAGATATTGCCATATTTGTACTTTCTTCAAATGGAATCTTTTGTATATTATTGCACTAATGAATAGAAAATAATTTTTGCTTTGAAAAAGTTCCAGGGTTCTTACCTGCTAAACTTGATAGTTTTTGAGATATTAACGAAAATATCTAGATGTTGCTTCACAAAATCAAGTGTGCGTTTAGAACTAAATTTTTTGACAGTTGAGTTATTATGTGTTGTATTTGCGTTAAGAAAAATTGTGTTGTATACATTGATATTTTTGTGTCAATAATATTACTGTTAAGTACGCGGGGAATTATACAACGTTTATATTTTTCAAATTTAAATATTTTTGCGCGCTCAGACATTTGCACATCATCAAAAACGAGATGCATAGTTCAATTACTATTAAAAACAATGTACAAAATAAACAATTCTATTATCATAGTAGAACATAAAGAAGTACGGAATAAATGTTATCAAACTACATAAAATGTTCAAAATTTCCACCGTTTTCTCGGACACATAAATGAAGTCTTTTCAATAAATTTTGTTTTCTATTAACTGTATTCAATTCAACAATAACTTGTCTTATTCGGTTTTTCAATTCATCAAGTGTAGCAACGGACATTATATAAATTTTGTTTTTTATAGCTCCCCATAGAAAAAAATCTGAAGGCGATAGATCCGGAGATCTTGCGGGCCACTCTGTTGCCAATCTAGGAATTTGGAAATTGTTGATTCAAATACGCAGTTACCTCCAATGAATTAAGCGGAGGTGCACCATCTTGCTGGAATATCATTCTGTGTCTAACTGTCAATGGTATATCATCCAGATAATCTTGAAATTCGTTTTGCAGAAAATTTAAATATCTCTGTGATGTCAAAATGCCCTCATAAAAATATGGACCCAAAATAGTGTTGTTTATCATACCGCACCATACGTTAATTGAAAAGCGTATTTGAAAATTTGAAATAAATGTTTGACGTGAATTCGTTTCTACTGATTGCCAATAATGTGAATTATGTCTAAAAAATTAGGCTCTGCAATATTTTCTAGTATTAAGTTATTACAAAATTGTAATCTTCTCACATCATCGCCAAGATCAAGATTATGAATTTGGTAGATTTTATAGGCTTTGTACTTATGCTTTTTCAGAATCTTAAGAACCTTTGTATGTGTGGTATTTATTTCCAATGCAGCTTCTCTTATGGGACTTTTCAGGGTATACATTGAAATATGCCAATACATCAACCTCTAAATTTTCATCTACTATCTCACGTGTTTTGTAATTTCTTGAAACTGACCCAGTCGTACGCAGCTTCCTCTCTAATTTGAATAAATACGAATGGTTTGGATAAAAGCGTTCCGGATACTGTTGTCTGTATAATTGCAGAGCTTGTCTCGAATTATTATTTGATAGATAAAAACATTTTATCATATCTAACTTCTCATTGATTGAATAATCTGCCATTATTAACACCGAATAATAATAGTACGTACGCAACACAATTTTTTGTAGCGCAAATACAATACAAAATAACTCAACTGTCAACAAATTTTGTTCTCAAGGCACACTGGATTTTGAGAACAGCATTTAGATATTTTCGTTAATATCTCAAAAACTATCAAGTTTAGCAGGTATGAGCCCTGTTACTTTTTTACAGCAAAAAATATTTTCTATTTATTAGTGCAATAATATACAGGATATTCCATTTGAAGAAAGTAAAAATATGGCAATATATACGATAATTAATTTTTCTTTCACTAAATTAACACAGATTCAGTCAGCTCATTGGAAGATCTAGAAACTTTATTTGAACAATTTTTCGGTATCTATAATAACTTCCGAGAAAAAAGATGTTTCCAATTTCGCATTCCACCCTGTATATATCCCCGAAATTATCTCATTATTAATTTTGTCATCAACTATTACAAATTAAAATATATGACAGCTATGTCATATATGTGTATTTATAGCAAATGTCAAGCGATTGTGTATCCGCAAAGTGAAAAATGTACAATCTTCGTATGATAGAAAATAGCCTAATTTTGATTTTTTTATTGATATTCAGTTGGGTTTAGCTTGTGTGGGCCCAATGCCACCATAAAAATCAAGGGAAAAATTTGTGCTTTCTTCTGTCGATATGTGGAATAAATAGTACATACTATCTTCTCGTAATGATTTTGAACGACTGTCGGATTATATGTTCTAAAATAACACCGTTTTGTAGCTCCTTTCCTACCTTTCCGAACTCCAATAATCAACTCAGCTCAGCTACAGCCTTTTATAGTACCAATTATTCTTTGATATCAATAAGCCATTTGTATTCAACATTGGAAATACACTTTTACAATATTGCTTCACGTTAACTGTACGAAACTGTCCGAAACAATATAGTGGAGTCAACGCATGCTAAGTATCGAAAGTATTTCATGAACAATGCTATTATTCCGATGAATCAGAAGCTCTTAATTTCGGTGACTATGGTTACGTGTCAACAATTCAATTTTTTTTATCTGGCTTCACGTTTGGCATTTCATAATTTTCAAAGTTTTTTCTGAAATATTGGTGAGTTTTCAAAACCTTGCTGAAGAAAGTATAGTTTACAACATGTATTGGAATGGCGAATTCCACACTCGCAAATCGTTTTCCTCGCCTTTGGCTCGGATTACAGACCTTTCGCTCGTGTGGAATCAGGGCCAATCCAATACTTGTTGTAGAATATATTACTCTAATAATATCTACCAAATACTCGAACCATATCTTACAGACAGGCTCTTTCAAGTCAATTACTCCGCCCTACATCCGATAAAATAAGGTGTCTCACAAGGTAGTGTGTTTGGACGAATCCTTTACTTGGTATATACTGCTGCTCTGCCAACTCCAGAGAGAAATACAGTCGCAACATTCGCAGACGACACCGCGATTCTAGCAACAAACCCAGTACAAGAAGAAGCCTTGCGGTGCTACAATAAAATTTATTCGCATTAGAAAACTGGTTGGATAAATGGTGAATAAAAGTCAATTAGACCAAATAAATGCATGTGAAATTCACTAACAGGCAACAAACGTGTTTACCAGTCTATCTAAACAACTCCCCTCTTCCATAATCATAAACTACCAGGTACAGGTTCACACCTAGACAGACGTGGCAATTGGATGATATAAGTGAAAGGAAAGAGATTGCAGCTACGAATTAGGTACATGAAGTTAAAGAGAATGCTCGGGAAAAACTCAAAATTGACCATAGAGGACAAATAATTATTGCTATACAAAAACATGCTGAAACCTATACGAACATATGGATTACAGCTACGGGGAGCTACAAACAACTCAAACATCCAAACGATACGGAAATTCTAGTCTAAGGTACTTCAAACTATTGTCGACGCACCATGATATATTTCAAACCAAACAATACATGGAGACCTGAGAATTAAAACAGTCAGAGAGGAATACAATTCAATTTAGAAATAAAATGTTTCAGGCTCTCGCGTATTTAGGACTGTTATGTAACACTGTACCGAGATTTCATTAATCCAAGTTGCTAGGGCTTTTAAAGTTGATCAATCTTGCTACAGTCAGATGTTAGTGGCTACCAGTACGCTTACCAGGCACTCATTTTTCAGAACCTCTGGTAAGGCGGCATACTATCCATATCCTACTGGCTTTCCATTGTCAGTGCCGGAGCTGATTTGTCACACAGCTCACCAGCAAAAGCGACTTACTACCTCTAGGCAGATTGTCTCTTAAAGTCTAAAACCAACCAAGAAGGCCACCTTTCTAGGTGAGGACTCCTCCTCTTCTCGGTACTCGTGTATCCCTTTGACGAGTCGCTGGCAAGTAAGTTTTCACTCTACCATATATTAGCTATCGATCGATCTGCGCTCGTTGCCCTCAGCTGAGGGATTGATTGGCAAGGTTTGAGTTCCTTGAGCAAATGCCACATGGTTTACCATCTACATGTCAGTATAGCCAGAGAGTATGAATCTCTGCCTATATCTCCTCTTGTTACCTTGGTGAGTAACCAATCGAGCATTACACTCTACCACACATCTATGCTGTAGGATTGCGACCGTTGCCAAGTCCCCAGCAGTATGAGGCGTTTGGTTTATTTATCTATCTGGTTTGATATACGAGCAGGAGCGAAAATCCTGTCGAAATATCTTCTCGTATCACTGTTTGACGAGTGACCGGCGAGTTTAGCCGTGAAGCGATACTCTACCACACATCCTGTAATTTATGCCCTTTACCTTCATTTGAATGCCTTCGGATGAAGATCCAAAGTAGATGACGTGTGGTCTGCCGCAAGACTAGTCTCGGATACTAGGAGTTTCGACACCTCGAACGACTGCCTCACCATCTATACCCATGATTCTTTGCCTCTATCTACTCATGTAATCATTTGAAGAGTCACCGGCTAGTATTGCGGATCTTTTTATACTTCAACACTCTACCACACATATGTGCTGAGGTTTGCACTGGTATCCCTAGGGGAAGACTGAGGGATTGAGTTGGAAGGACCCCAGCTCTATGGGTGAGCATTGTATGGTCTGCTACAAGACAATGCTTGTTCTCCCGCCCTCAGTCAAAGATGAAATCAAAAATATCAATAAAAAGTATCTGAACAGATCAGAAACACATACTATCAATAGCGCAGTAGACTTACTAGACAACAGCAGTGCCAACTACAGACTTAAAAGGGTTAATACACTGAATTTACCATATATGTTCAATTAGGAATCTCATTGTGGTACTAAATTATTATAAAAAAGGAGGTCAATGGGTCTTTCTCTACCATGTTATTATTGATCAAGCATTTTACTCATTATCTTATTAGAGATAGATTGTGAATAGATATTCTTCAAGTAAAATAATGATGGTTCAGCTCTGTCTAATAGAAAGTGTTTCGACGTCTACGCCAAGAAATGTTTGGGCTAATTTTACTCTAACATTCTGAAATGATGTAGCTTGCAGAATATTACTTGGCAAGGAGCAAATGGCAATTATACCAGCTCGCGTATACTATGCAGAGGAAATTTTTGTCAATTGTTCTCGAAATATGTGGCATCTGAGTTTATCTGTGGTAAGACAGTTCATGATTGGCGCCGGCTACGACGAGATAGGACAAATTGTGCGACTGATAAATCTGAAGATCGTAAGAGAAGTGCTAATAGAAGCTTTTGGAATTTAGTTGGCAACAAAAATGTCAGATGATGGAAGAGCATCGCCGATGGTGAAGAGATCAAGGTTTGGGTGTAGCGTACCATGAATTGTACAAACTTCAGTTAGCGAGAGGAGAAGAATAAGATGTTGACAGTCAAGTCATTCCGCCGTTTAGGCTTCGTTTCCACATCGCCCTTATACGTTGAAATTGAAGTAACGTCTTGAGTTGCCATTTGGACTTCATTCTGTGTCGCCTTCAAGCGTCTTATGTTAGCCATCAGCACCTTCAAAATCGACTCTATATAAGTGTGCTAATGAATAAGCTGATAATACTCACCTCCTGAGTATCTTTCACGAAATTTCTCTTCCAGTCAATTTATTTAGCCGTTCGATTGCAGAGATGTACTGCAGAATCGATTAGCGCTCGAGCAAACCGTCTACAGCTTTGACATCAAAGACGACAGAAATCACACTAACGAGTCAACGTGTCGATGCACATCGGTTATAACTTTTTCGAGCGGCACATCACACAGTAAGCACCACGACAGAAACAATTTTCTAATCAATAACATCTGCACTTCTAGGAGTTTACTTCAAGAATCCATTTCACGCGATTAGAATTAGAATTTAAAATCATTAATCATGCTTTTTTGAGTGTGAATAACGTGCTTTTTCATATCATGCACGTCATCCATATTTTTGTTGTACTCCAATACAGCGACTTTTCAATGCTTTTATAATTTTTTACCTAGCCGTGCCCATATGTGATATGATTGATGATGATGAAAAGTTGACCTTTTGACATCAATTTTTAAATCCGATTGAGAGTTTGTAATATTTTTCCACTTTGCTTCAGTGCTTTCATTACACAGTGATTAATATCCAACTTCAATTATGAACAAAAGAATTGTCCCCAAGCATGTGAAAAGGTGCCAGCTGCAACTTTCAATATTGATTAAAAACATTGTTGGTTGTTCTATAGATTTTTTGTTGTCTCTCTGATATATGAGACTCTGAAAATGGAATGAAGTTGGAAAGTTTCGACAAACTGAAATTATTAGTCCACAAGAATTCAACATAACTATCGATCATATTACAGTTAGGAATGGATACGAACCCTAAAATCTTAGATTATCACAAATCACCAGAGCTATCTTTATACATTATCTTTGGAGGCTACATTTCAGGACGAAATATCAGAAAGAGCCATTTATTCATTTCTGATAACAAAAAAATCAGTAAATTTTTGTTGATCAATGAAAATAACTACTATTCTAAGATAATTCCTTGGAAGTGAACATTCCATGTTTCCTATAAAATGGACTGATTGAAAAATGTCCTGATGTAAAGGAATTACCAACCGTGAAAAACAGAACGTGTCAGGAACTGACATAGCTTTGGAATACATCCGTTGGAATATATGGCAGCAGCAGAATTCTCCCATCTATCTTTTAATACGTTACCGTCATTGATACATGTACATTAAACTCTTTTTTTCCTGGTGAGCGACCCGTCACTTTCCATTGTTCGAGTCAGTAGTAAAAGAAGAATAGCATGAAATTTGAAATCGCCAAGTTGGAAATAATAAAAATATTTCTCTAGCTTACAATTATTCTAACTAGTCTTGTGTTCATTCGCCCGTCAACCAACCACTGTAGAACATGGCTTTGTTCTTGTGGAAGAAACACATTTTTCCATGTTTATTTATGTTCAAATTGTCGACATTGTGAGATATTTGTTGAAAGAAGTTTATAAACATGTATATTTAATGAATTTATTATGTAATTTCTCAAACAACTGATGTTGGGTGCATTATTACCTAAAATGTCTAATATGTAGTCAATAAATATTGAATACATACATACTGAAGGCCTACAATTCCGGTCAATGATAAATGCTAAATCCTTTCTAACCCTTAAAATATCAATTATAGAAGTTTTTGATGATCAAGACTCCCATACCATAGACTCTTGTTTTTAATGAAAGCAAGATCCTTATTGTCTTGAAAGCTCAATATTTCTAAGGATATTTGGGACATAAATAAAAATGAGAGACAATTTTTGAGTTCTTTCTTATTTTTCATCAACGCAGCTCAAGATTTGAGTTTCGTAAAAGCTGCTAATGTGAGCAGTGAGCCCCGTATTACACAACGACTATTCGATTCAATCAATCTTATATCTCTTTTAGTTTTTACAATCCTATTGGTTCAACAAGTAAATATTCATACCATATAAAGTATGTTGTAAATTGCAGCTGAAAATAAAATCGGCTCCACATTTTGATGACACGACTATTATTTAAATATTCTGTTCCCTCTCGTTGAATAAGTAATTGAATTGAAAAGCTTTTACAATGCTAATTTGTGGAATAAGCTGATTTGATTCTAGAGTGAGAATATGAAGTCTCCATTCGAATGGAATATGTTCCAAATATATAATTCTCATCCTTTTCTTTCATGATTTACATTGTACACTTGATTAGGCTCTTATTCTCTCCATTTTATTCTAAATCCATGGATAATATTAAAAATATAATTTCTTCAACACTGTTTTGGAATTAACATATTCCATAACCAGAAATTATGTTGGAATCCATGACATTCCAAAAAATCGTTTAGAATGATCTCGTATGCCGTTTAGAATCATTTCGACGAATCAGAAGCTGTAAGTTTGGTTACTACCATGGTTACTGCCTAACAATTCAAGTATTCATAAATTAATGATTGAGCCACTGAAGTAATGAAATAATTAAAACACAGTAAAATTGACGTTATTTTCACAATTTTTTTTACATACTAACGTACATTTCGATAACTAAGTTATCATCATCAGAGTACAAATACTGAAAATTGAAAAATATGACGTCAATATAAACTAAACCTAGTAGAGACTTATGCTAGATAACAACCAATCATAAAGTAGTATTGAGTGGGCGGAGTTGAAATATACAGATGTTTGTCATACTTAACAAAACGGACTATCTAAATTATGTCAACCTTATGTTAGAAGAAGGTCCATTTAACTTAGTTCCAAAGTCTCCCTTAACTACATATATTAATTTAGTCAAAAACTTTACAATCTTGCAAGAACTTTATTAACGACGATCTAAGAAAGAAATTGATCATGGATAACCCAAGTCTTGCCAAATTATATTGTTTACCAAAAATTCACGAAAATGGTAACAAATTCAGACCTATTGTCAACAATATAAATACACAAACCTACAATCTCAGCAAATGGTTAGTTGAAGAATTCACGAACTTAAATTCAGAAATGGAGACTGTCTTACCGAATTCTCAAGAATTAATACATAGATTTGAAAATTATGAATTAAATACCAATTCAAAATTAATATCATTCGATGTAGTTTCTTTATTTCCTGGCATACCGATTGACAAAACGTTGAAAATCTTGGAAGCAACACTCACAAAAGAACAATTAGATAAAGTTATCGTCCAGGAATTTGTTACTTTGACAAAATTATGTATGGAACAAAACGCTTTTATATTTAATAACATAATTTATCGTCAAACCTTTGGAACTGCAATGGGCAGCCCCCTCTCCCCTTTTTTGACTAACCTATTCATGTCTCATTTAGAAAAACAGTTCATGAACTAAATTCCTAATTTCCCAAAGTTTCGGCATAGGTATGTAGACGACATAATCGCTATCATTGCTAAGGACTTGGATATAGATCAATTCTCAGATTCACTGAATTCAAAGTACCCTCTATCAAATTCACTTGTGAGATAGAACAGAATAACTCACTACCATTTCTGGATCGGTTGATTATAAGAAACGGAAATAAAATCGAATTTGATATCTACAGAAAACCTACACATACGGATAATTACATTCACAATAGTTTCCATACATCTTTTAGCAATAAAATGGCTGCCTTCCATTTCTTATTAAACAGACTTAACACGATACCATTGAACAAAGAAAGATACAATGCTGAATTAAATCATATATTCAAAATAGCTGAAAAGATCGGATATAATAGAGATACCATCAACAAATTGAATAATAAACTTAAAAATAAAAATTTCATAAAAAATTCTACAAAACTTGAGAAATTAGAAAACTCTATCAAATATGCAAAAATTGCTTATCATGATGAATCTTCCTCAAAATTATACAATCTATTCAAAAAACACAACAATAAAATTATATTCTCCAACAACAACAATCTGAAAAATCTAATTTCAAAGAATTTGGACAAAATTGATGACAAGCACAAGTTAGGTATCTATTCAATTACGTGTTCCAACTGCCCAAAATAATACATAGGTTCAACTAAAAGGAATATTTCAGAACGTTTCAAAAAACATTATTATCACATTAAATCAAAAAACATTTCCAAAGCAGCCCTAGCCTTCCATACTCATGAAACAGGACACAAGTTTGAAGAAAAGGACCTAAAATTGATAAAAAGTTGTAACAATAAAACAAATTTACATATGTTAGAAGCAATTTACATGAAAAAACATGTTATTAATTTGTTAAACTTTGACTTATCTCTTCTAGATAATCCTCTTTTAAAATTCACTCAAGACTTTGTAAACACAATTTTCCCCCAATTAGTTTTGCTCTGTGGACAAACATCTGTATATTTCAACTCTGCCCACTCAATACTACTTTATGATTGGTTGTTATCTAGCATAAGTCTCTACTAGGTTTAGTTTATGTTAACGTCATACTTTTCAATTTTCAGTATTTGTACTCTGATGATGATTACTTAGTTATCGAAATGTACGTTAGTATTCAAATAAATTTGTGAAGATAAGGTCAATTTTACTGTGTTTTGATCAAGTATTCATTTCTGGTTCTGAATTAGACATTTATCAATTTTTTAAGTTCCTTCTGAAATATTGGTGAGTCTCCAAAACCTTTCTAGAGGAAGTATTGTCTACAATAGCGCATTCCACACTTGCGAGCCGTCATCCGAGCTGAAGGCGAGGTTTACAGACTTTTCGCTCGTTTGGAATAGGGGCCATTCCAATACTTATTGTAGAATATACTATTCTGACATAGGTTTTTGTTTCGTTTGTAATAGAAAGAAGCATGAAGCACTCTTGATCAGTCCAGATTTCATTTCGAGTTTGATAATTATGGAAATCATGTAATAATATAAGACGGACAACGCTGTTACACAGGATGAACTTAACATTATCCTAGAACATGGATGGATAAGTTGAGTGCACTGCAACAGTTAGAAAACTGATAAATATGTTTCAGAATGTGTAAGTAGGACAATGCATTGACCCTGGACATTCCTTGAATTTTGTTGAGACTCATATTCCACATGATGATATGAACCTAAATTAAAGACTTTTTCAGTACTTTGCCTATTCTGTTGGTGATGCCTTAATCAGATGGAAGGTAGGCGTTAGTAGGTATTTTTCCTTCTTCTTCTCAGAGCTAATTGTTTTGAAGTAGTGCGGTCTTGATGATTTTCATTTCTTTCTGTTGGTTTTCATTGTCCGCGAATCGTTGTGATCTTGTGATGAGATGATCACTACTGACTATCACTGGGCTGGATGGTGATGAGAGTCAGCATTTAGATAGTGATTAGTACCTGTTACTTCCTTGTATACTGTGTGGTGTCTTCACAAGTACATTTAGAAACAGGAGTTGGCTTTCTTCTTCTTTTTCTTCCATGGTAAACTTAATATAGGGATGAATTCCGTTGATCCAGGAATAAGTTAATTCGCTTTCTTCCATGACTCCAGATCAAGAAGGTGTCATCGATGTATCGTAATCATTGCGGATTGGAAGGCTCTTTCATGAAAATGTTCACCAGGTCTAGTAGGAGCGCTTGCAACTTGTTCATATCGCTGCTTTTTGAATGTGAAGTTGGTGTTCGAGGATGTGTTCTGTAGGTTTATGCCTTTCTTTCATGATGTCATTTTTTTTTCCACCGGTATATTCGTGAGAAGGATTACTATGTCAAGACTGACTTGAAGATCCTCTGATTGGCTACTTCATTTACAGTAGCTCGATGAAGTGGCTACTTTCGAGATGGTTACAGCCAGAGGAACATAAAATTGGCACTGAAACCACGAAAATCTAGGAAAGAAACTGAAGAAGCAAAAGAACAGCTACCTACTAATCCTAGCTTCCTTATACGTTAAGGACTCCACCGACAAAATAAGCGGCGTACTGAAGAGAAACGAGATCAAGATCATCTTCACCGCAAACTAGAAAATCAATACGATTCTGCCTTCCAATCTTGAGAACGGTCTTGGTGGAACCGAAGCTGTAGAGCCTAAAAATGCATTTAATTTGAGGCTGCCTACTCTTTCATAGCTGACCATTGGTGCCTCAATAAGCGACATTGACAAGATTCGGTGCTGCTGTGTGACATGGACTAGTCGTGAAAGCTTCTCCTATGAGCCTTTTCACGGAAACGCTACTGTACAAAGCTAACCACTGTTTACTCACTCAGTATGAAACGCGGCGCTGTGTTGCAAATTAGTGCTGTCACAAAGTTTCTGAAAAGCCACGTGTGATCAAGACTTACAAAGCTGAGAACTGAACACTACGCTACCTTGTGATCAAGTGCTATCGCAAAGTTTCCGCAAGACCCACGTGTGACCACTACCTCACACAGCTAACAGCTATCAACTTGAACGATACAAATACCTAGAGACTTTAAAAAAGAAAACGATGCAAAAAATCGTACCCGAGAGTCGACGAGGTATCACTATTCAGACCCTACAGGGCTTGCTGGTGTTGTATTTACACTTCAACTCTCAATTGAATGTTTTAGAAAGGCTTGAAACATTTCAAGATGGTTATAAGATGATTCCGATGGTCGCTACGATGCTCTGCTCATGGGAATAAGGGTTGCAGATACTAGTATATATCACATAATACATATTTACATGTTTACAAAGTGTGCATCTGGACCACAGTTCCTAAATGCAACATACACCATCTTCAAACATATTCCTAGCATGCTGAGTGAGGGATTTAATTCCATTACATCACAAGTTCTACCTTTAGGTATCAGTTAGTGAAAATCTACTAGACTCAAAAGAATGAGCCCCAAAATCTATTGAGAGAGCAGGTAGTCATTTTTCATTATTTTATCATCTGGTACTAATGAGATGAGATGTCGCATCACTAACTAGTAAATGGCTTCATCCCATAGTGAAGATAGCACTGCGTTTCTGAAACTTTTGACTACCCACTTTTGAATACCAATTATGTATTCATGCGTTAAAAGCGAGCTTTTCCAAAAACAATGATTACTCAAATTCTTCTCTGTTTTCTGGTGAAGACTGCAGACCTGCATTCAATTTTTGTTAGAGGTAATCGTGAAAAAAGTGATCAATCTTCGTTATCAGATTTTCTCTCATTCTTGTTAGGATTAATAGAAGGGAGCCAAAGTATCTGTTGTTCTTCTGTTGAAAGCTTCAATGAAATCGTCTAAATTCCACCATTGACACGGTTTCAGACGCTTACCCAATTAAGAGTTGAATTACCGAATTCGAAATCCAATTTAGCGGAATAAACAAAGTTCTCCAAGCCAAGATTGGATTAGAGAGACTTGAATTGAACAAGACTTTGAGCTTGAGAAAATATTTTGATCACATTTCATTAGAAAATAATATTTGGATTTATTAAATCAATGAGTTCACGGGTCTACGCCTATGTTCGCGTTTAAGTAAGTTTAGTTTTTATGAGCACCGGCAATCTTCTCTGATATTTCGGAAATTACTGTGCAAATAAAAATAAAATAGGTGGAAAGAACGGTATAAAAGGATAGTGAACGCGAATAAATATAAGGAATTAGTGTAAAACCAGCCAAAAGTGCTGAAAAATCGTTTCTAAAGTGAGTGCGTGAAGTGGCCTTGTACAGGTGATAAGTCAGTGCAAGGTGTGTAAGAGCCTTGACACAAGCACGCTGTGTCAGGCAGGGAGCAAAGTCAGTGGTGGAGTGAGTGGAGAATGGACAAAGGTTTTAGAGAGCGAAAGAACACGTGGGGTAAGCGGAAAAGAGAGGAAAAGAAGGAAGAGGAAGGAGAAGGAGATATTTTCAAAAGAAATAAAATTGTGACAAGAACACCTGAAAAATTAAACAGTAGTGAAACTGAAATGGAAGAGCTAAAGGGCATGATGAGTGGATTGATTCAGACGGTAAATGAAGTTGATACTAAAATAGACACCAATCATACGGATCTAAAAAAGGAGATTAGCAAAAACACTATATCAATAGATCAACTTAGAAAAGAATATGAGGAAAAAGAGAAAAATTGGCAGAAGAAAAAGAAGATAATGATGAGAGAGATAGCAGCACTAACAAAAAGAGTAGAAGAACAGGATAAGAAAAGTAGAAATAAAAATATAATAGTGAAAGGCTTGGTAATTGAAGAGGAGGTTCCAAAAGAAGCAATAAGTGAATTGCTGGAAAAGGAGTTGAATATCAAGTGCCCATTAAAATCAGCTACATTAATCGGAAGTAAAGAAAAATCCTCAATAAAGTAGCAGAATTAGAGGATTATGAAGATAAAAACAGGATTATGAGAAACAAAAATAAATTGAAAGGACAAAACATATACATTGATAATGATTATACCAAGGATGAGAGAAAGATACAAGTGTTAATAAGAAACAAAGCAAAAGAAGAAAGAGGTAAGGGTGAACACGTTAAAATCTTTGCTAATAGACTACTAGTAGATGGTAAGACCCTGGTATGGAATGCAAAGAATGGTAAATGGGAGAAACAGTCAAGGGTATATGTAGTAAGTAGAAATGTTCCAAAAAACGAATAAGCACAGGAGAAACTTATACTGAAAAGACAAGGCTACGGACAAGGATATGCAAAAGGAATACGAAAGAAATTACTGTATGTACGTGGAATGTTTGAGGTACAAAATCAAGTGGGTCATATAAAAATTTAAATCAAGTTTTTAAGGATTACAGCATTGACATTGCTGCTATACAGGGAACGAAACAACAGGGGAATAACACGTTAGAAGTTAATGATTATCCAATTTCTAATAGTGGGTTTGAAACAATTCATTGAGGAACGGGTTTTATGGTGAAGAAAGAACTTGGAGTTTAAATCAATACCAGACAGAATATGCAAACTAAGAATTAGAGGAAGATATAGAAGAATTACTATTGTAAACGTACATGCCCCATCAGAGAATGAAGAGGAGGAAGAAAAAGACATGTTCTATGAGGAACTATCCAGAGCAGTGGAGGACATCCCAAGGTACGATGTTAAAATTATAATAGGAGACTTAAATGCTAAAATAGGAAAAGAGGAAAAATACAAACACATAACTGGAGGATATAGCAAGCACGAAGAGTCGAATGACAATGGGAGAAGATTGATAGAATATGCAATGGGAAGAAACATGAAAATAATGAGCACAAGTTTCCAAAAGAAGGACATATATAAAGGAAAATGGGTTTGACCAGATGGAAACACATGCAACCAGATAGATCACGTTCTTATTGAAGGAAATTTAGCAATCAAATAAAAAATGTAAGATCGCAAAGAGGAGCAGAGGGCGCAACTGATCATTTCCTTGTCAAAATTATAGTGAGGCAAGTAATCTCAAACGTTGCCAAGAACAAATGTTACAGGATGGAACGATATGAAGTACAGCAACTAAAAGAGGAAAATATAAGTCAAACATATGAACTTTTAATAGGAAGGTATCTCTCAGAGCAAAAAATGACGGAAACAATAAGTGAAAAATAGAAAGATTCAGAGGACACAATGAGAAAAACGGCTACACAAGTTCTTAAGAAAACCAAAGTAAGACAAAATAAGGACTGGTTTGACATGGATTGTAAAAGCGCAATGAAAAAGAAAAACAAAGCAAGACAGCAGTATACACGAAATAAAAACGAACAAAGCGCAAAGCAGTATGAAGAGAAGAAGAAATGTTTTAAAACAATCTGCAGGCGGAAAAAGAGGGAGAGAATAGAGAAAATGCTGGATTAAACAGAAGAAAACTATAGAATCAAAGCGATTAGGAATTTCTATCAGGACGTTAGAAAACAAAAGAACGAAACATTTAGCAAAACGGTGTATTGCATGAACAAAGAAGAACAACTGGTGACAGGAGAGGAAAAAAATAATAGATGGAAAAGATGGATTCGAAGAACTGCTGAATGTGGAAGGAAATGAAGGACTAGCGAGTGATGCAACAGAAATAATGTATACAGTGGATGCAAAACACGAGGATCTAATAGAAACTTCAGAAGAAATAAACCAAATTATTGATACATTGAAAAATAACAAGAGCCCAGGAGAGACAGATTAGCAGCAGAAGTATATGAATACGGAGGAGAGGAATTACGTGTTCAAATATTTCGCTTGATTGAAGAGATTTGGGAACAAGAGAAAATGCCAGAACGATGGAAAGAAGTGGTGATTTGTCCAATCCTCAAGAAAGGAGGCAAGACGAAGTGCGAAAACTATAGAGGCATAGCTTTGCTAGATGTGGCGTACAAAATCTTTGCAATGTGTTTGAGGAACAGACTGGGAATTTTCGCGGAGGAAACTATTGGAGAATATCAAGCGGGATTCAGAAAGAATAGATCCACCACTGACCAGATATTTACAATAAAACAATTAATAGCTAATAGCCATGAACATAACCTTGAAATGGACATATTATTATTAGACTTTAAGCAAGCTTATGATACTATCAATAGAGCAAAAATAATAGAAATTCTAAGAGAGCAACGACTTTCAAGAAAATTAGTTGAGCTAACGAAAATGACTCTGGAAAATATAAATTGCAAAGTTGTAGTAGATGGTCGAGTATCGGATAGTTTCAAAGTGGTAAGAGGACTTAGACAAGGGGATCCTATCTCACCCATACTTTTCAACTTGGTACTGGAAGGCATAATAAGAAGAAGCAAACTTTATCGAACAGGAACAATTTACAGACAAAGACACCAAATGTTTGCCTATGCAGACGACATTGCTACGGGAACAAGGACAAAAAAAGAGCTGAAACAAATCTTTGAGAGATTAGAAGAAAGGGCTAAAGAGATTGGCTTGAAAATAAATGAAGAAAAAACGAAATATATGCAAGGTAAAAGAGGCAACAACCAAGAAAAGAAAAATCTGAGAATTAATAGAGGAGATAAGGAGAACATTTTTGAAGGAGTGAATAACTTTGTTCATTTAGGAGCAACTGTTACTAACAACAATGAAGAAGATGTAGAAATTAGGAATAGATTAACCAAAGGTAGCAGATGTGTAGGACTCTTTTTCAATTTCCTTAAGTCAAAAGTGGTGTCAAGGGCAGCAAAAATCAGAATATATAGAACAGTGATACGCCCAACGGTTTTATACGGCAGTGAAGGGTGGATATTAAGCAAACTCAATCAAAAGAAACTGGAAATTTGGGAGAGGAAAATTTTGCGAATGATATATGGTGGGAAAAACATAGATGGTCTCTTCTTCCGAAGAACTAATACAGAAGTTATGGAAATGAATGGTGAAGTGAACATAACATGTGTTATAAAGAAGCAGAGGTTAAAATGGTTGGGACTTATAGTGCGTATGCCAGAGGACAGAGTGACTAAATCAGTTTTGAATGGAGGTGTAGTGACTAAGAAAAGTAGAGGGCGCTCGAAGGAAAAGTGGTTCAGTGCGGTTCAAAAGGACATTGCTCAAATAGGTATAAGACAGTGGGAAAAGAAAGCCGCAAATCAAGAACAGTGGAGAGGCGTGGTGCATCAAGCCATGAGCCTACAAGGCTTGTAGAACTGAATAATATAATAAATTGATGATGAAATTTTTCGGAAGTATGCACCAGAAAAAATTATTTGCCAGACTTAAGTAAACAGAGATTAAGTACTTTCTTGTACCTACTTGAAATCTTTCTGATTATTCATTGATTCAAAGCTTGATTGAATGAAAAAGAAACTGATGGTAATGTTTTAATGACAGCAAGAGTATGAATTACTCAAGATGTAGTTTTTGTTTGATGAGAAATAGCATTGAAAATTGAGTTCATGATTTTAACTCATAGATAACTCTCAGAAATGGCCTAACAGAATGAACTCAAAATTTGCAACATCTTGTTCGCTCCTTGCTTATCCGTAGTCTCGTGTGTGCTGTCTCTTTGTCCACGCTCAAAACTAGCAATATAGCATGACTTTCTGTTTCAGATAAATGCTGAAACTGAACAGAATTGTCATATTGTTAATTCCTACTCATTCTCTTTTCGATAAAATCAGTCAATTTATCATTTTGTGTTGTGTATACGCATGAATAACTCCAAATTCATAATTTTATGATCTATGTAACCAATTGAACATCAGAAATTAATTACTTCATTAAATATGAATCAATGATTGCTATTATTATTTTCCTGTTGTTGGTCGAATTTGTCCTATTAGATTGAAATTAATTCTGCCAATAACGATACTAGATCAAATATTTTGATTACTAATGATTGTTTCTCTCATTATTAGCTGATTGGAGATTTAATCATTTTTGACAAAAACGTGGCTTGCATAATATTTTTGCTGTGACGAGCCCTGACAGTTTTTTTTCAGGCTTAATGCACTATTTCATATTCTAGAGCCTTGAGCTGCCGTATTTTGCTCTAGGTTCAACAGCAACCTGTTTTTATTCTTTATTTTTCTCCCTGCAAATATTCACTCATCCACCAGAGCACTGTCCGACCGTATAGCATAAATATATTATTTCATAGAACATGTGTTCGGATAAAGGCTCAATTTTCATAAGCCTCAAAGACCTAAAATATAACCCTGTTATCTTATCATCTTTTTTTATCCCATGTACTCACCGCTTATATCTCAAGGTCTGTTGTTATTGTGAGATACTTGTATTTGATTTAATGACAAGATATAAGTAAAACTGATCTTCGACATTTGACAAACGCAACTCTACCGACCGGAAACTAAACTTACTGATGTAAATACCTAGTTACTGCTGCAAATGATTCAGGAAATTTTATTGTAAAAGGAAATTGTTACTTGGGAAAAATTCCCTTCTTTCTGCTTAAGCATTTCTCCTTCGCATTATTCTACAGCGCTAAATCTAATCTAATTCAAAACGCGCAAGTTATGTTTCATCAAGTAGTCGTTCCAAAGTGTGGTTTCAGTTTCGATTCCGAGTGTCATCTTCGAAGTGTTTACCGTTTCACCGTCCGAATGGAGTTTATGTGCTAAATCCGTTTAGCACAATTGTACGACACGAACTGTTAGTTAAATTTTTCTCTTTCCAAGTCCACTTAGATTTGTTTTGCTTCTGCTGTTTTGAACTTGAAATTATTTTTGTCTTACTTTGCTGTCTAGCTTCACGAACGTTGAATTAACTGAAGCCGCATTATCGCTGAGAAGATCCCTGTGATTTCACAGTGTTGGAAAAAAAAGTGAAGTCACCATTTGGGAATCATTGTTGATTTCACAGTGTTGAAGTTAATTAACGTAGAGTCACTGCTCGGAAATCATTCTGGTTTTCCGATTGTTGAAGACGAAGTAAGAGCTAATTCACTGATTTGGGAACCGCTTCACGTTTCCGCAAACTTCAAAGACTATTTGTTCAAAATTCTCCACTGTCTTCGACCGCTTGAGTCCGCATTGCGGACCGCTACTGTCAAGCATCTTGAACAGTCGTCACATCACCATCAGCCTTCAGCTATTCAGTCACCAATGCTTATTTCTGGAAAATATATGTTGTATGTCAACCGTCTCTGTTATTTATGTTTAAATAGATTTTTCAGTGACACCTACCTCCTGATTGCTCCTTTGACAAACCGGACCCTTCCCTCTAAGCTATTCATTCGCCCGTCTTTAGGAGCTGCGTCACCGACCGCATAAACACCCCAGCATACCGTCTGCAATTTCGACTTGAATTTCTCCCTACTCACTAGCTATAAACTTCTGATGTATATTTATTCATTCATCGTTGAAGTCAGAGGCCGCGACAAATTTGGATACTGAAGAGACATCGTTGAAGTTATGTAATATATCAAGGGTAATATACGGATGATGAACACAATTGAATGACTAAGTGTTCCGAATTCTATTGCTAATTGGACAAGATTCTGGAAATATCCCAAATGCCAGACAAACAGAGAACATCAATTATCACAACAGAATATTTGTTCTGAACGCTCTTTTGGGTTCCTTAAGAAGTCCTTGCTTCATTTTACAACATTTTTCTCTGTTCTTTTCTTTGCTGTGGCCACTAGACATGTTGGCAATATTCTGAAATCTTCATGATTTAAACTTCTCAACGAAAGAAGGCAATGAATATAAATTGAAGTTTCAAAAAATCAAAATCTGATCAGCTGTTTTGAAAATGATAGTGCTCTCAGGTCAAAGATTAAGACGTCACGACAAAAAGATTTGTGGAAACTAGTCAATCTTCTACTTCTCAAATTCTAAATCTTTTACATCATCTTTTTTTCAATATGTTCATCCAATGCAAAGAATCTTGAAATAAGGTATTTCTTCTTTTCCTCTTAGCCCGAATATTTAAGAAGTTGGTATGTGCAAATCCATTGTCATTGAATTGCTTCCAGCCCTGTCCAATATTTGAGGTGAAATTTAAGCCCGTTCATTCAAGCTCATGAGCTTATATAAAACGGACGGGCAAGAATTGATAAATCCCCTTCCCCTAAGTCTTATAATTATCAAGCCTGGTCCATCCCAAACACATTCTCATTGATTTTTTTTCAGCCCAGTCAAATTTTCAAGATGAAATTGTAAGTTCCAGTCACATATTACTCGATAAAGTTCTGCTATATCTGATTTTTACAGGAAGAAATATTCCAAAGGTTACTTCACAGTGCCCTGTCTTTCTTAAAGAAATATGTACTCTTGTGTACAACATGAACTTTATGTACATTAATTATTGTAGCATTTCCAGCTTTCGCAATCGTAATATATCACCAAATCTCCATTTCACACCGTGATAAATTATTCATAAGGCACATCTGCGGCTAACTCAAAAGCTGCAACTGTACAGATTATATGTTTCATGGAATTTTGAAATGTAATTCATCAAACATACCTTTTTTGAAATCAAATTGATTATATTATGACAAATTTATTTTATGAATACAGAAGAAGGTATTATATTGTAGCATTAGGTGAATATTTCCCTAATATCTCCGCGTTTTTTACATTCAAGCAACAATATTAAAGTAATTAGAAATTGATCTTATCCTATATTTGTGTTCGTCTATCGACTTCAATTTTCAAACCATTGGGTCAATTAAACTCAAAGTTTTGAAATTACGTCTTTAAAATATCTTCTGGAGGAACTTTTCAAACTTGGGAATATTATGGGAAGTTTACATGACATTTTTTCTTGAGGAGGACACTTCATTTAGTGTTTCACAAGAATCAAGAAATGGTTTTGATCTTGTCTTGAAATCAAGACAAGACCAAGACAAGAAGTGTTTTTTATTTTCCAAGACAAGACAAGAACTCACTATCAAGAATCAAGACTTCTTGTCAAGAAATCTTGATATCTTGACAATTAATTATTCAAATCCGGATATTTATTATTCTATTCTTGAAGTATTGAAATCTGCTGTGGTCACCACAGTTTTTTCCTGACATTAAATTTCATGACCAGTTTCATCACTGTTTCATGAATTTAGGAGTATCATACCAACTTCCAAAGTGACATTTGTCATTGTTAAACTCACAGTTCAAAGTGGCAGCGTCATTTTGAAAGTGACAGCGTTATTTTCAAAGTGAGAGCGTCATTTTCAAAGTGATAGCTGTCATCGTCGAAGTGACGGCTGTCATTGTTATGGTGACAGATGGCGGCTTACAATATAAGTATTTTTGAGAATGGAGAGTCTTTTTCTAAATTTTCTAGTTGAAAAAGCTCATTTCCAAATTTAAATTTTCATAGCAAATATTTGATATATATCGAAAGCATAAGTCGTCAGTTTTTGGTGATTAAATCATTTATGTAGAAGAGAAATGTATTGGTAGAATCCCCAATTGTTGTTAATTCTTAGCAACATTGCTATATCATATAACAATAATAATTGCAAATACTGATTAAAACATGGAAATGACAGACTTTTCATTAATTTCTATTGGTGGTAATCTTGGAAAACGTTGCTAGAATCGATTTATAACATAAGAACATAACTGACAGGGAGGAAACAGGATAGGACACTAACGCTAAACTAAGTGTTCAGATTGGATAAAACAATGGAGAAAAGGGATTCCCCCTAAAAGTCAAGATCAACAAGTATCAAGAATTCTTGAAACAAGACAAGAAATGCGTCGTCAAGAAATGGGCAAGACAAGAAATTTTTATTTTCTTGCCTTGAAAATCAAGACAAGACAAGAAATATTCATCAAGACAAGAAATCTTGTCTTGATGAAACACTAACTTCATTTCTCACTGCCCCTCTATTAGTCGCTGGTAAGATTAAGAAAACTTGCGATGTGCCAAGACTGAAAAAAATATGATAGATAAAATCGACAAACTGACTTATGACTATATTCTCTGGGCCTCAAGCGTGATTATACTGAGACTTGTATCTCGAACAAAAAAATTTTTTTTTGTTTGATATCTTCTTTATCTTATCAGCTGTGTAATCGGCATTTGTGCCCGATAGATGGTGCTGCCTGTGGTGTCTATTGCTGCGGACCTTTTATCGCAATGAGTTTGTAGACACTGGGATCTGAGGCTTGACCATCTTAGGATCGGCTAGGGAGTACTGGGAGTGTTCACTACCATGTTGAATAATTTGCACAAAAAATCATTAGTTTTCTCCAAAGCCGCATGATGGCACTGGCTGTTTTTTATTTATTTTATTTGAATTAGAATTTATGAAATAAGATGTAGAATTTCTAAGATATTAAATTTCAGGCTTCATAATTTAAGTTTTCATTGCCACATGAAAATTTGAATCATGAAGCCTGTAATTCAAAATCTTAGAAATTTCATGTCTTATTTCTTGATGATTCAATTTGATTTCTCATTATGACTATGAGTTCTTAAATCAATTTCGAAGCTCTTGGATATAATGACACAATATTTTATACAAAAATAGTATAATTACATATTTTACATATGAATACAATAATAATATTTCTCATATCTCTATAAATTACAATTTAGGGTACGTGACAATTTTTTGATGCACCCTCTTTACACAATGGTCTGGTTACGTGAACATTCACTTACTAAAGTATTCTTTAAAAATGTACAATATCAAATCAAATGTATTTGGCAAATTAGTTGCTTGGCATTGCTGTCAAAATTTGATTTGATATTGTTTATTTTTAAAGAGCTGTTCAGCTAATGAATGTTCATGCAACTGGGCATGGGAGTATTTGCGAATGATGAAGACGATGAACAGATACAGTTTTAGATAATTACATAGAGTTAGAATCAGACAATCACTTTACACAGAAGAATAAAATACATCATCGGGATGAAATTTTCACTAAATACATTGTTGTGTGGACAAAACTACTTATTGTAAAGACCGGCAGAAAGTATACATTTTGTCTCCCATTCCGAAAAAATGAATAGCTTTTTGAATCTTGCGTTATTGTTGGGATGGGCTTAGGTAACAATATTCGGACAGGTGATACGTTTCAAATATGTTTTCCTCTTCTCGAATTATAGGTGATCGTAATGATCTATTCATTTCAATAATTACTTGCAGCTATGAGAATTGTGATGAATGGAAAATTCTGTGTCCCAGATACTTTCTGCTCTTTTTGAACTCCAAATGAATAACAGGACCGTGAGCTGAATCCGAAGGAAGTGAAGCGGTAGTAATGTTGAAATAATATGTCAATTATTTACTCATAATAGCAAAAAATACAGTACTTATATACCTACCAATTATTTGCGGTACTTTGATTTCAATGCCTTCTTGCAGTGTCAAACCGCAAGTCGTTGTATGGGATCCAAAACAGCATGAAGACGACTGTCTTGTCCACTTAAGTATCTATTTATTTGTTTATACCACACAAAAATAGCCCCATCCTGAATTATTCTCCTTGTTGAATTGGGAGCAATCTACTTCTGTTCCAAATATTTCACACAAATCTCGTACTTATACCAAATAATCGGTTTCTTCTTCTATGAAAAACAGTCTTCGACGCAACAATGTTTCTTGTAGCTCATCTAAAAAAGTAGTAATGTTTATATTGATCCAGATATTCAGCATGACTAATCTGTATATACTTCATATTTACTAAAATGTATTCAAAAATATTGCCAATCTAACTTCCCTCTTCAGTCTTGCGCAAAACTTTGAAATATTTTTCATTTCTCTACATTCAACATATTTTCCTAAACAAGGTTAACAAACTGTGATGTTTGGCGGGTTGAATAAATTACACCAACACCTTCTAATACATTTATTTTAGCCGTGGTCAACCCGAAGAGTTGAGTTGAGTTGCGAAGTTCAAAGTGTGAAGACGTGTGAGTTTTTTCGATCCGATTTTGTTACCTAACCCAGGGCTAATCGATCAGATTTTTCTCACCTTCAATAAAATAGGTATAAATAATCAAGCTAATTTAAAAGAAAGTGAAAACGAGAGGAATTCTGCCCCTATCCAAGGGATTAGTGTGATGGAATAGTGAACTAATTGTATAAATAATAACAAAAAAAATACTTGCGAAAAACGTGCAATAAAATTTATAGGTATCGTCATAATATTCACCTGTGGTTTGTAAAAATTTTAGTGTAAGTCCAAAGAACATATTATCTAACATCTGACGTGACCAGGCGTGACCTACCTACGTCATGAAGCCCACGTGAAGTGAGTGACCGGGTATCAAATATCAGCGGCTGCTGCTGACGAAGCGTAAGGTGAGTAAGCAAACAACAACTGTAAAGAGGGTCAAGCAATACCAGGCGATGTAGAAACAAGAAAATGAGTCGGACGGATCTTTAACAGATGGAAGTCGGAAAAGACAAAATACGAGTGAATTATTTGGAAGGAGCAAAAAAAACGAGATCCCCCACTAAAGCCACCCAACAAACTGCAGGAACGGAAGATTTAAAAAATATGATGGTGGAAATTATGAGGGAAATTAAAGAAATGAGATCGGAACAAGCAATAGTATATTGTACAACGAGTATAGAAAATTACCTATTTCACACGAGGTGTGTAATTTTCAGCACGAGACGGAGTCGAGTGCTGGAATCACACAAGTGTGAAATAGGTGATTCTATACGTGTTGTACACTATACTTCCTGTACGATTACAGTATTTAATGAAATATGTAGGTAAATCATTAGTATAACTGAGATTTCACATCTATTTTCACAAATGTAAAATAACTTAGGCATTTTAATTGTTTGCTCTATTTATTTATTGTGATATTTACTTTAGTTATGATTTGGAACATTATTGAGATATTTTCTATCAGTTGATTGGCATTTCATTGTTGTGTAATCTTATTGTTGCGAACTACGGAAAGATTGTATCTGATTGGCCTACTCTTGCAAGGTTCTGATTGGCTTGTTAAGTAGAGTATTACGTGATCTCGGGTAACGTGTTTTCTAAATTTTTGTCACTAACCATTTTTCAACTGCAGTAATGATGATTGTGGATATCTAATTTTAGGTATGATACAATAATTACATACATAATTCCTCGATTTCGAGAGAATGTGATGAACGTGTATTGTCTGCTTCAATTTGACAGTTGTGATTCGCAGTGTGGCCTATCTTCGGAATATACATTACAAGAATAAGTAAATAAATCCAAAAGAACCAAGTGCAATTTTGTTACTCAAATGTGGCTTATAAAAGAGCAAACAGAGATTTATATCAAATCCGGGATATTTATCAATAAACTTGCTAAATATATCACCTAAAGAATATTCGAAATGAATTATTGATATATAAGTTGGTCAAACTGGTGTGAGAGATCATTTCTCACGACTTTTTCTACAGTTGTGTGAAATTGTTATTTTTCCAGTTGTGTTTTGTATGAGAAATATGTTGTTTTCTATAGTGATCGTAGAAAAAACATTTTACAGTTATAGAGAAAGTAAATGAAGAAATTAAAGAGCTTAGGAAAGAGAATAGAGAGCTAAAAGAAAGAATTGCGCTAGTTGAAGGAAAGGTAGATAGAGGAGAAAAACAGCAGAAGAAAAATAATATTGTCATAAAACAGAAAGATTTTAATAGTAATAAACAAGAAATAGAAAAGTTCTGCAAGGAGTAAATCGGAGTACAAGTAAAGATAAAGCCGTCTCAATGAGGGAATGTAGGGGCAACAAACAATTTCGTGACAGTAGTAAAATTAAGCAGTTGGAAGGAAAAAGAACTGATTATGGAGAATGAAAACAAACTTAAAGGCAGCAAGATATACATAGAAAATGACCTGACTAAAGAGGAAATAGCAATTCAAAAAATTCTTAGGGAAAGAGCTGGAAAAGAGAGAAAGGAAGGAAAAACAGCTAAAGTAGGCTATAAGAAAATATACAACGAAGGGCAATGCTGGATATGGAACCGCAAAAGCAGGGCAATTGAAAGAGCAAAAAACTGAGACATGACAACAAAGAAACGGATGTAATAGGAAATGACCAAGCAATGATCAAGGATAAAAGAATTTTAGAAATATTTAAGAAACATAAAAATGAAACGCTAATATTCAGAACATGGAATGTAAGAGGAAAAAATGAATCAGGAACACTCAAAAATCTATCAATGTTCTTAACATAATTTAATATTGACATACTGGCACTTCAAGAAACAAAGCAAAAATCAAACGAAATAATGGCAGTAGATAATTATATATTTTTTAGTAGTGAAAACGACACCAAATATTTTGGCACAGGTTTTATGATAAAAAAAGAATTGAAGCAGAAAGTTATAAAATTCGAACCAGTGTCCGAACGAATATGTACAATACGACTAAGAGGAGTGTACCGAAAAATAAGTATTATAAATGTACATGCACCAACAAACGAGAAGGACGAGGAAGAAAAAGATAAATTTTATGAAGAGCTTGAGAGAATAATAAATTCGATACCAAAATATGTCTTAAAAATAGTTATTGGAGATCTCAAAGCAAAACTAGGCAAAGAGGAAATGTACAAGACTACAATAGGTGCACATAGCAAACATGATGAAACAAATGAGAACGGATAAAAGTTGATTGATTTTGCAGGAACCAACAATATGAAAGTCATGAGCACACATTTTGAAAAAAAAGATATATATATATAAAGGAACATGGATATCACCTGATGGGTGTACATGTAATCAAATAGACCATGTATTGATAGAGAGTAAGCATGCGAAACAAATTAAATATATCATAAGCAAAAGAGGTGCAGTACTAGACACAGATCATTTTCTTGTGAAAATAATAACTAAACAGGAGTTGCCAAAAATAACATAGGATAAACACAACCATTTGAGACGATATGACATCTCGCCACTAACTAATGAGAAAAGCAGAGAGCAATTTCAAAGTCTACTGTCGAAGGAGATATAACTAGCAGAGCAAGTTTCCGAGGAAAGGGTAGATATAAAATAGAATAAATTGGAAGGAGCAATACCTGAAGTCTCAGAACAGATGCTGCGCAAAAATGTAAGGAACAAAAATTAGGAATGGTTCGAAGAAGAATGCAAAAGTGCAATTAGGAAGAGGGGTATAGCTGAAAGAAACCTACTACAAAATGACTCAAATGAAAATAAATTGAAATACAACATGCATAAAAGACGAACGAAACAATTGTGTAGACAAAAGAAAAGGCAAATGATGGAAAAAAAAATGATAATATTAGAAGAAGATTTTACAAACTAGGATTTGAGAAACTTTTATCAGGGGGCCAAGAAATAAAGAACAGAGTATCAACCGCCACTAGTGTACTGTAAAAATAAAGAGGGAGAACTAGTGACAGCAAAGGACAAACTACATTATGGGAAGAATATTTCAAGGAAGTGCTGAATGAGGGAAATCTGACTTTGGAAACTATAAACGAAACCGAAACAATTCAACAAAAAGGGAATAGTATAGAGCAAAACCCACCAGGCATAAATGAAATTCGAGAAATACTGAACCAGTTGAAAAATAATAAAAGCCCGGGAATAAACGGAATAACATCAGAGATATACAAAAATGCAGGAGACAAAGTAATCCAGTATATTAAGGAAATAATAGAGGATATATGGTGGACTGAACGTATGCCTGTGAGATGGAAGGAAGCACTAATATGCCCAATTTATAAAAACGGGGACAGACTGAAATGCGAGAATTGAAGAGGTATAGCACTATTAGACGAGGCGTACAAAATTTTAGCAGGATGTCTAAAAAAACAAGCGGACAATACCCTAGAAAAATATTAAGCTGGTTTCAGATCGAACAGATCAATTACAAATCAAATATTTGCACTGAAACAAACTATAGCGAAAAGTTATGAGCATGAACACAATCTAAGCCTGCAAATGTTGTTTATAGATTTCAAACAAGCATATGACACAATAAATGAACATAAACTGTACGAAGCACTCGCAGAACTAGGAATGCTGAACAGAGGACTGAGGCAAGGAGACCCAGTATCACTCGTCCTGTTCAACTTGGCGCTAGAATGGGTTATGAGGAAGAGCAGAATCTACACAAAAGGAACCATTTGTCAACTAAAATACCAATGTTTAGCGTTTGCAGACGACATAACGTTTATAACCAGAACAAAAACAGAACTAAAGGAGGTATTCAAACGTTTAGTCCAAACGGCGGAAGAAATGGGATTAAAAATAAACGAGGATAAAACTTAATACATGGAGATAGAGTCGGATCATCGAGAAACACAAGAAGCGTCTCTTAAAATACAGGTTGGAGGAGGTAAATCCTACGTATTCCAGAAAGTTGAAATCTTTGTTTACTCAGGTATTACGGTAACAAACAACAATAGCGAAGAGCGGGATATTATAACAAGGATAATGAAAGGAAACAGAAGCGCGGGAGCTATGGAGAAACTATTGAAATTTAAAAGTGTGTCAAGAAGTGCAAAAAAGCGGTTGTATAAAACCATTATAAGACCAGTGGTACTGTGCGGTAGTGAAATGTGGGTGCTAAACAAGACTGCAAAATAAACTGGAAGTGTGGGAGAGACAAATTCTAAAGAAGATTTATGGTGGTGAAAAATAGGGTGATGTGTGGTTAAGACGTACTAATATCGAGCTTATGGAACTCTATAGTGAGCCTGGAATAGTGGAAATGGTTAAAGCACAATGGTTACGGTGGCTAGGGCATGTGCTGAGACTACCAGAGGGCTGAATAGTAAGAAAGATGTTAGACGGAGGTGTTGTGAAAAAAAAAAAGAAGGGGAAGACCAAAGGAGAGGTGGCATGAGGCGGTGAAAAAGAACTTAGAGACAATAGGGATTACGAACTTTAAGAGATTAGCACAGGACCGTAAAGAATGGCGAAAAACTGTAACAGAAGCCATGAGCCTACTTGGCCTGCAGCGCTAAATTATATATATAACCCGAAGACAGGTACACAACTACTCATTTTGCCCAAAACAAGTAAACTTAATTGAATTACTGAACATATAAAAACTGTGGTTCACAAAATGTTCACACTACATTACACAAACATTACTTGTCTGTTGTCTACCTAGCTACCAATCAGATTCCAGAAAAATATTTTATCGCGCAAAAGCTTTCGAAACCTAGCACACACAGCTAGAAGCTTTAACTTTTTCCAAACTCGCTGGATAGCGCGAAACTGTGCAATTTACTTCATAAGAGTGAACACTCCCAGTAGTCCCTGGGCTTAGCTATACTGTACTGAAGAGTCCTAATAAGGACGAAACATATGTTTACAGTTGGATCTCCAATCTAAGATAATGGTGGTTCAAGCCTCGACTCTTAGGTGTGAAATTTCAATGGAATTATTCTTTAGAATTATTCATCCTTTTGAATGTTCCATAGCACTTCACATATTTCACAAAATTTTTTTTTCTTTTGTTTGATATCTTCTTTATTTCAGTACTATATTCTATAATTTTTTCTTCAATGGATGAAAGAGACTCTTTACATGCGAAAATGTTGTGATAGGAAATAAATTGAATATGTTTTGTATAAAGTTGTAATGATGTGTGTGGTTTCCATTCATATTTCAATTGAATGAGTGGATGATTGATTATGACCATTCATATTGATAGAATAATCAAAATAGCAATCAACATTGGATTGATCCTCATATTTATTATTGTGTTCCAAATGATATCTTCACCATCATTCCGAATGTAACTACGAATCAATAAAAATAGACGGTATCCGAAAATGATCAATAGATCATTCAAAATAGATGTCACAAAAGTAATTATGACATTTTTGATAGTAAAAATTATGCTTGACAGATGGTGTTGCATTTAATTTCTATCTCTACAGACCATCTATCGTCATAAGTTTCTACACTTTGGGATTCAAGCCTTTAGCTATACTATATTGACGAGAGCTACTTGATTGTCTAAGGACATATCCAATACAATCTGTCCTCGTTGGGAATCAAATTTCCAACAATAATAATCAAAATAGAATTACCAAGTTACTCGTAAGTTAACATTCACAGATGGTGAGTAATTCAGCTCTGTAATTTCACAGCAAAGTTTAGCAAGCAATTTGTTGCAGTTTCTACAAACCGAAGTTGTCGTACTAGATATGTTCATTCGAGTAAATAAACACCAAAATTAGTATTTACCAAGGCTTATATTCTCAAATTACGAATTTATATCTTCAGAATATCGATTTTGAGGTTTAATATTCGTCGAGCTAACATTTATAATCTGATTACGGTGGAGTCTAGCATCGACGGGAAGATAATCTATTTGCGTGCATTGTGTATTAATTTTGAGGTATTATTTCGCAATGAATTTGCAAGTCTGATCAGATTAGGGATAAAATGGGAACTCAAGAATATAATTGGTAATCCAATCAATGTGCGATGTTGGGGATGACTGGAAAACCGAAAGAAAATATTCTACAGGTTGTCGAGGTTCTGAATATGTTATAAATGTTTTGCGGAAATACTGTTGTTGTCAGACTCGAATCAAAATACGGCAGCTGAAGGCTTTAGGATGTGAAAATGTGCATTAAGCCTTGAGAAGAACTTCAAGGGTTCATCATACCCTTCATAGGAGAAAATGCAGAAGTGATAAAATTGGAAAGTTTTTATTTTCATGCCGCCCGAGGGTCCAGATGAAACCAAAACTGTAGAGTAAAATTAAAACTCTGTGACTGAATCCTTGTATAAGTTAATCCAAAAGCCTCATCTGCTAACCCATAAATATAGACCTAATTTACTTAACATGCAACTAAGTCTCATTTTATCGCCCAATTTCTTCCCCTTTGGTTATAAATCATTCTTTTCTTGCATAGGGAGGTAAAGTGTAGCTCATTTTGAATAGCTCGCGATATCCTTTCGAATTTTCCTCCTATCCTTTACACTTTTACGGCTAGCCACGTGGGGCTCGTAAAATCATAGCGCACAAAATGCAAAAAGATGATAAACCACGTTTTATGGTAAGAAAATGAGAGAATAAGAGAAGATAGATAGAGTTACGAAATTATTTTGATTATAAAATTGTAATATCAATATACACAATAACGTATTATGTTCATAATATTCTTCGAATATAATTATTTTGATTAAATTTTATTGTTTCTTTGAAATGCTATTTCAATAAGTGAACATCTTAGCCTCCAAGGATAAGAAAGTTAACATCAAGCTGAAGGTATATTAATCAATCTACCAAATGCGCTAGTGTCTGCTGCACCCGCATCGGGTAAAAAGCGTAGTTGATTGATATCTTATCAGTTTAATTTATTCTTTTATCTCTCAAATAAACGACGCAGTCTCTCATATAGATAGAGGAAGAGGTCTCTTTCATCTGCATTAGCCTGGAACAGTTCTAATACTTTTCGAGACCTAACTTATACGAGCTCATATGTTCACACATCAATTCTTGTGAGTATTACTGGCTCCTTACTCTATCTTGAATTTATTGTAAGGAATAGTTTTTATCGATCTCTGTTGCTCACCATAAAAGAATTAGGTTGGATTGGCGTGATTTGTTCAATCACCTTAATATTTATAAACTTTCCATGGAAAATGGAACTTGTTGCGGAATCGTCGATCTAATTATTATCGAAAGTTTTCAAGTTGATCATAGTTCAGAAAGTTTTACCGATATTTCTATCAGCAAGCATTGCAAGAGGTGTATGGAAATTCAATATTAATGAACCGTGATTGAAACTTTGAACAACTTTTCAGAATTTAAAAAAAAAATCTAATCTCGCACTATATTTATAATCCTTGTTCCTGTAAGTTTGTTAGCTCGTATTTTAAGGTACGTCGAAGGTTCACCACATGGAAAATAAACTAAAATATTTGAGAATCAAACCTGTGACCGTTCAAAACTTCACAACGTTGAGTAAATAAATTTCAGTTAGTGGTGCTATCAAAATTGTTTCAACGGGAAAAGTAGAGACTTATACTATTAAAACTCAATCGAAATCTTAAAGTATGATTGATTGCTGTTCTACTTCAGCATTTTAATGGATACTTTTGAATTCAGAAATATTTCTTATTTCAGCTTGTTGCACTGAGCTATCAATTCCCGAGACTTTTCTCTTGAGAATTCAGAAACAAGAACAATATCCAAAGAGCACCATGGCAGCAATATGAGATCATACGAAACAATCTACTTCATATAATAAATTCAAGTTGATGTGCTGATGCATTCCAATATTACTCTTAGAGCCAGTGGCCGGCTACCTGTATGTATTTGATCAGACATAGATTTTCGAACAGTGAGATCCGTATACGTACCATGCATGAAGTGGGGACTCACCAAGTTCAGCGCGGTGATAACAGTTGGAGCTCAGGTAACTCAGGTATCAAAGTTGAAATGTATTTGATCACGTCTGCCATTTGCAAATTTGAAAACACATTGTTATTTTCATTGAGAAATAATAATGGCAGACCATTTTTGTGTGACTTTTACCGTGGCAGATAATTTCGAATGTGCTGAAAATTGATGATGCAATCATACAGGACTTTTCCGTTGAAAATATAAGTGTTCCTCAGGCAGATAAGTAGAAGAAGATATTGACGGCGGAGAAGACGTATCGTTAAAGAAAATACCACCTGAAAATTCTGCAGCAGATTAATCTAACATTCAGAGACCTCTGACCCCGATACTTCAATGAATTTGAATGGTTTTTGTCTCTTTTGCTATAAAAAGCAGAAACAATTCCTGTCTAAAAATCTGACGTGAACATCACGTGACTTACTTGTACATCATTGGATAGATATATAATACGATGTGATTTTGTGTTTGATATATATATCAATTTATATATATATATATAATTTACTCGAGAGATTCTGAAAATCTGTCAAGTAAAATTCGCTTTCAGCCAAGTAGATTGCTATGGAAACAGTAGGCCTTTATTCTTATACTAAAACATTCCTAAATACTGATTTCTGAAATTCTACGACTACCAACAGATCTGATTTCATGCGCAAAATTAAAAAATAAATTCGTACTGAAGTGCACTTCCGGTTCAGTCTATTGTTATGAAAATAGTAGGCAATCATTCAGATGTTACAGCAGACTGGAATACCAAATTTCAATATTCTACACTTGACCATTTTGAATTTTGGCAAGAAATTCCAAAAGACTGTCAAGTAAAGTGCACTTGGCTTGGTGAATCCCAATAAAAATAGGATATGAGCATCTAGACGGAATAATCGTCCTGAATACTGAACTCCAACAATCCACGTTCAATCGTTTTGGATTTGTGCGGAAAATTCAAAAAAATGTCCCGAATAAAATGCTCTTGTGGCTCAGTCGATAGCAATCAAAATGCAAGGTGTACAACTAGATATTATAAAAGTGCCTAATACAAAATTTAAACATTCTGCGACTGATTGTTTAGAATTAATGCAGAAAATTCAAAAAGTCTGTCATATAAAGTGCACTTCCAGCTCAGCCGATTGTTACAAAAATAGAAAATGACTATTGAGATGCTACAGCAATTTCGAATGCTGAATTCCAGTATCCTACGGCTGATCATTCTGGATTTATGCGGAAAATTAGAAAAAAGTCTTGAGTAAAGTGCACTTTGGGGTTCAGCCGATCGCAATCATAATGCAAAATGTACAATAAGATGTTATAGAAGTGCATAATACGGAATTTCAATATGCTATGGCTGATCATTCTTGATTTATGCAAAAAATTCGGAACAACTTTCAAGTAAAGTGCACTTCTGGCTTGACCGATTCATACAAAAATAGCAGATAACCATTTTAATACAACATCAAGTTCAAATACTGATTTTCAACATTCTACAGCCAATCATTTTGGATTTATTGGAAAAATTCGAAAAAAGTTTCAAGTAAAATGCACTTCCGGTACAGACGATTGGAACCATAATACGAGGTGCACAGCAAGATCCTATACCAGTATTTTATACAAAATTTCAACATCATACGTCCAACCAGTTTTGAGATTTGCGAGCTACGCACGCACGCACGAACACACGCACGTACGAACGTACGAACATTCGTACCGACTTCAAGTCAAAAATAGTCAAAATAGATCCAGGGATGCTCAAAACGGATATTTCCATCAAAATCTCGATAGGCGAATTTTGTCGGTTTCACAATACTTGTTACTTTGTACAAGTTTTTCATAAAGTAGCAATAAAATTACAAAGTGTTCCTTCTGTAGCAAGGCTAATTCGTGATGCAAGAGACACACTTAATAATTGTCGAGTCAGTATTCCAAATAACGTTATTTGTACTGGTATCAATAATAAAGATAATATTTGCAACACTTTCAAGGTGAGATTGATATTGTCACGAATCAGCACTTGTTTAGTATATATATATAGAGTGAGGCAATAGAATAAGGAGGAGAGTGAAGAAGTAGAAGCCAAGAAGCATTAGAATGTAGGGGAATTAAGAGCTCCACCCGCACCTAGCCGACTAGTCGTAAGTTATAATCTTTATACTTTGTTTATATATTCATTCGTCATTATTAGCTTTGTTATTTATTCTTTAACATATTTATTTGTTATACAAATTTGGCATTCCTTATAATTGCAATAACCTTTACCCTCCATCCAGCAAGAACCCATTCATTATTTGTTATATCCAATTTAGGGTGAAACAAATGGTGGCAGCGGTTTAGGGAAATTCATGCTGGACCTGAGTGACTAGTATATCTGGCTCACTCGCGGAGAATAAGGTATATTGTAGATATCGAATTTTTTTTTTTCCTGTCAAAAATGCCGGGAAACGCACCTGGTGGAACATCATCCAATCCAATGTTTCAGATTTGCAGCAAACTTCAAAAACTGAGCTAGAGTCATTCTTCAAAAGCAACAACGACCGAAATTCCATCAATCCTGTAAGTGCAGCAGCCATCGAAACATTTAATGGGGAAAATGCAGCAGAATACTCTCAGCGAGTCCAAATAAGAGCAGATATCGAAAACTGGGAAGATGAAGATGCAACTAATTTACTTCGAACAAAATTGTCTGGAGAGGCCTTCCAATTTTATGTACATGCGAAAAAATTAATTGAAACTACAGGACTTTATTAACTCATTCCTATCTCGATTTACCAAACGAAGAATTGCTGTCGAAGTTCACATCGAGCTAGCCAATTGTCAACAAAATAGAAACGAAAGCGTGAGAAAATTCGCTAGCAGATTGAATGAGCTTAAAATGGGACTTATAAAAGAAGGAAAAATGGACAACAATTTTGCTACACAATTATGTGTCTACCAATTCAAATCCGACCAGAAATACGAAGATACATAAGGACATTCTTGGATATGAATGAAGAGCTAACCTTGGAGGATGCCATAGCAATTGCCGAACGCGAAGAAGCGGAGCTGGTGCGGAAGCGATTTACATCATCAGAAATAGGAGCGGTAGAACGAACTACAGAAGCAGTGCAAAGGGACACTACTAGGGTAAAATGTTTCGAATGTAGAAAACTTGGCCATTTCAGAAGGAACTGCCATCAGCGAGCAAGGGCGTCCTGCCGACGATGCGGGAAGTACGGTCACATCGCAATTGGGTGCAGAGAAAGAGTTGCGGAAGATAGCTATAACAGATATAGAGGGCGAGACAGAGACGGAAATTATGATAAAAGGGAGGTCAATACGCAGTCACATCCAAGAGCACATTTAAACTAGAAAGTCCTCCTGCGAAAGCCGCGTCTCAGGAGGATCCAGTAAATAAGAACACCCATAAATCACTTGTCATTAATCAAATCAGTAAAAATTCAGTATATGAGGAAATTCCAAATTATGTCTTTGCACAATTAAACGATGGAAATTTTTTTAAATTCATGATTGACACAGGATCAGCTGTTTCTCTAGTTGAACAAAATTGCATAAAGGGGCACAGAACAGAACCAGGGCAGTTAAGTAAAACGTAGAGTACGAGAAGTCGAAGAACATTAAAGCTCCACCCGCACCTAGCCGTCTAGTAGTAAGTTACGTCTTTTATATTTGGTCTCATTTATCATTGTTAATATATCTTGCTATTTCAAATCTTGTTATCTAATCCTTAATATATTTATTTGTTATACAATTTTAGTATACTTTATATTTACAATAACCTTCACCCCGCACCCAGCAAGAACTCATTTATTCTTTGTTATATCCAATTTAGGGTGTAACAATTTTTTTTCCATGTACAAAGACATGCTGCGATTCTCAAAGCTTCTTGCCCCACTGAATTAGCTGTATAGTAAATAATTTGAAATTCAGACAGGGTATTTAGGGAAAAGTCATATAATTTCGTTAACGCTCACTAGCCAGGATAAGCGAGATAAGTACACTGCAGTCAACAGATGTCTCCCTCATCTCTATTTGGGCTACAAGCAGCTTCCATCCAGTTCAAACTTGAGCAAAGCTGAGACCCTGATGTCTAAGATGGGCCGAAGGAACAGATGTTCAAGATAGAGCCACAGCAGACCACAAGAACACAGCAACAAGCACCAAGAAGCAGACTGGAGAAAAAAGCCATAGTCACACATAGAGCAATCGTTGGGAATAACGAGATTCCAGAAATCATCAACAATCAGAGATCTGACTGCAGCTGCGTCTGGAAGAAATTAGGCTGAACAATGACGTTAACGAAATGCAATGCAAGTAGCTAGTTTTTTTTTGAATAATTGTTTATTTATGTTAGTAAGATAAGATGAACCAGCTCACGGATCACCAGATGTTGCAACTGGCTATCAAGGGATACGGCCCAGCAGTACGCAGAATAACTGCAGTGCGAATCAGAGAGAGGATCCAGACGAAAAGAAGATCCATCTGCGACAACGGCCGCACCAAACATATGAAGTCCAGTAAGTGAGTGGTTCTTTAGGGACTTATAAGTGTAATTTTATTAAAGGGAAATTGTGCTCCCTTCGGAAGCTAATTCCTAGGAAGGGAGGAATGTAACAAGGCTAATTCGTGATGCAAGAGACACACTTAATAATTGTCGAGTCAGTATTCCAAATTACGTTATTTGTATTTGTATCAATAATAAACATAATATTTGCAACACTTTCAAGGTGAGATTGATATTGTCACGAATCAGCACTTGTTTAGTATATATATAGAGTGAGGCAGTAGAATAAGGAGGAGAGTGAAGAAGTAGAAGCCAAGAAGCATTAGAATGTAGGAGAATTAAGAGCTCCACCCGCACCTAGCCGACTAGTCGTAAGTTATAATCTTTATACTTTGTTTATATATTCATTCGTCATTATTATCTTTGTTATTTATTCTTTAATATATTCATTATTTGTTATACAAATTTGGCATTCTTTATATTTGCAATAACCTTTACCCTCCATCCAGCAAGAACCGACTTATTCTTTGTCATATCCAATTTAGGATGTAACACTTCTAATAAAATATAGTATCATGATAGTTGCTGGCAAAATTCTCGAAATCAAAATAGGTCATTTGTGAAAAGTCTTGTCCATACCTAATGGCAAATCAGTTGAGAAACTCACGAAAATGTTCACTAAGGAATCAAATTATTCCGAAATTACATACTCTTCAGCACTTTCCGAGTTATCTGCCACGGATTTAGTCACACGATAATGGTCTGCCATTGTTATTTTTCAATAAGGATCACAATGTACTTTCAAATTTGCAAATGACAGTAGTGATCAAATACAATTAAATTCTGTCAGCTTCTGATATCTGGTCCACAGAGCTGGGCTTAGTGAATCTCCACTCCATGTATGGTAGGTATAGGGGACTCACTGTACAAAAATCTATGTCTGATCAAATACATACGTGTAGTCGGCTACTGGCTCTTGAACTATCTATGGTATATTGCTATTATAAATTTATCATAATATGATAATTTTCTCTCTGATGACAGGTTAATCAGAGAGATATGAAAAGATACCAAATACAGAAAAATGAATACTTCATCAACACTTCTAAATAAATTTTGTTTTCTGGAAGTCTCTTCCTTAGATTTATCAGCAAGTACATCAAGTACAGTTTCTTTTCATTTCATACTATTATTTATGTGATTTATGTGATGAAACCGCCAGTAGCTTGCATCTGAAAAGCAAAAATATGAAATCCACTGAGGACACGAACAAGAAATTAATCTTGACGCAAATGGAAGAATGCGAAATGAGAAGCTACGAAAGAATGACAAATGTTGGGGGAATGCAATTACACACAAAGTTCTGAAGTCATTTTCCAGTAAGATGGGATGGAGCGTCGAGATGAAACGATATTGAAACGTAGATACCAGCTAAGATGGATACTCTCATGTGTTTTTTGTGTGTTACACTATTATACTCTTCATGCAACCACTAAATATCAAGACTATTGTTGCAATTTTGATAGATCTTACGATTCAAACTAGTACCAATCGATAGCGAAGTACTTTGAAAAAACGCCAGGATGCTACTGCCTGTTCTGTACAAGAGGGCGGCAGCCATCCTGAGTATATGTAGCCCTTTTTTGTATTCAACTTCCCTGTTCGAGCTTACGATTGTCCCTCACAGAAAAGGACTGTGTGAGTGACATCCTGGTTTTATCTTGAAGTACTGTAACGATACCTCGCTGCTGGCAAAGCTGTTAACTCTGGTGTCGCTGTTGAAGCTGCCAACAAGTACTAGTCCAGCGATGATTCTACAGTAAAACAATCTAACACTAAAATCAATAAAGAATTCTCCAGCGGTAACTATACGTTAAGTTATTCCAACGTTCGTGGAGCGGACGGCAGAAAAATTGAACGGAATGACTCCAATTCAAACTTTGCAAAAATATTTTAAGTTCAAGAGCAGAAAAAATATTCGAAGCTCAAAATTTAGCAAAACAATGGCAAAAATGAGCTGACCTCCTTTGACAGACTTATAAAAAAAAGTTATATAATCAGACTCACATTCTGCTTATCTTAAACAATCGCACCAATCGGACCTAGCACAAAGCTTCAAATGGACGTTGAACGCCAAACACTGGAATACTTTGGAAGATGGCTCGGAGAACTAACTCTCAAAAGAAGTGACCTAAATCATCCGCAAGGTCTCATTTATACTTATACCTTATTTATAGTTCAATGAAACACTACTCAACTTGCGTCTTTCAAATCAATTCCAAATTAGCGCTTTTAGAGTAAGATTGAGAAGAGGTATTTTAAAAACGAAGAGATTATATCAAAAGTACTAATTCCTTCACAAAAGTTAATATCCAGTTTTGAAACATCTTTACAGCGGTTGTAATTCTCTTGAAACATTTGAATAATATTACACTGAAATTATTTGTTTACGTTGGTAGTTGGATCATTTGTTGGTAGGGTCGAAAATGTCAAACGTCAAATCTTTATTGGCTAAGTCAAAGTCAAAGTCACGGTAAACACACTCAGGAACAAAATATACTAAGTATGTCACAGAACGATACATTTACGGTGAGTACATGATATAAACACAGACCAAACAGTTACAGAGTTGTATTTCGGGAAATTTACAAGACATAACTTTTATTGAACCACATGCTGTGAAATATTAAGAAATATTCAAGCCGATGGCTGATGACGTTACGGTGAGTGCTTGTGTAGTGTTCAAACATAATTACGATTGGATAAAATGGTTGACGCTGACTGGATATGTAAATAATGTAAGAGATATATTCTTGGGATTCCAGTCAATTTTAATTTTATTTCTTTTCTGCTTTACAGTTTCGGCTGCACCTCAGTCATCCTTAAAAGCGCTACAATTTTATTTGATCACTAATTATGTATATATGAATGTCAGAAATATTTACAAATGAATTATTGTTTGAAAAATTGGAGTTATACATTTGTTTAAATTGATATTAATATTAAAAAGCGAAAGAAGAAAGAGAAATATTCTCTTGTTATATTCCACACCCGACATCTATGGAAAGCGTTGGCTAACTGCGTGTTAAAAATCGTGCGTGCACGCATTGTCAAAAAAATACATATTGACACTGATAGAAGTTTGTCAATTGTGGTGTCAATCAATTAAAACTGTGCATCACGCAAGTTGTCAAAAATATAAACAAAAATCAAAAAAGTAACCTGAGTCTAGATCTGAAGGATATTGTTGTAAATCGTGCTAAGCGTTATAGTATCTGTCTTTTCAATAATATTTTGTTTGTCCTGTTTTATATATAACATCTCTAATGTAAGTCTTTTATTTAAGTTTACTTCATCATGAATAATACTAGTTTCATCAAAATTGAATGTATGACCTGAATCAATGCAATGTGTGACTAGCGCACATCACGGCGTATTTTTATTCAATTTTTTACTATTTCGTTTGTGTTCATCAAGCCTTGTTTTAAATATCTTTTAGTTTGTCCTGTGTATCGTGCATCACAATCATTACACAATATTTTGTAGATTAAATCAGATCTCAAGTTTTTATCAGTTTTATCTTTTATTTTGGAGAATGAATTGCCCACTGTTTTGTACTATTTGAAACAAATTTCAATTCCCTCTCTATTTTCGAATACTCGTTTAATCATGTAACTAACGCTGTCTATGCACGGAATTGTGAAGTATTTATCAGTCAGAGATTTTGTCTTTCTTTTGTCATTGTCATTTAAATTAGATGAATGATTCATGATTTGATTTTTGATACCGTACATGGATATTTATTGGAACGAAGTGAGCTAGTAACTGTGTTGATTACTTCGGTATGATATTTTTCAGAGGTCAATTTAAGTGCCCTACTGAACATATTTCTAGCAACATTGAGAAGCTGACTTTTGGGATGATTGGATTGAAAACTCAAGTATCTGGTACTTGCTGAGGGCTTTTTGTACCATTTGGTGGTAATGTTGCCACATTCTTCTCTAATCAGTACCATAGATGTCGGGTGTGGCATATGACAAGAGAAAATTCCTCTTTCTTTTTTCGCTTTTATATATTAATATAAATTTAAACAAATGTATAACTTCAATTTTTCAAACAATAATTCATTTGAAGGTATTTCTGACATTTATATATACATAATTAGTAATCAAATAAAATTGTAGCACTTCTGAGGATGGCTGAGGTGCAGCCGAAACTGTAAAGCAGAAAAGAAATAAAATTAAAATTGACTGAAATCTCAAGAATATATGTCTTACATTAATTATAATTACGATTCTTTCAAAATTACAGGGCGAGCAGGACTAGTTGTGATTAACTTCAAAATGAAAGACGGTAGCTGAAGGATCCAGGATGTGTAAATAGGGTCCAATTTTAGAGGAAGGATACGTCAGAGTACTTGACCTCTGCTATCAATTGGTACTAGTTTCAAGTTGACCCCGAAAAAATTGACCTCAACTTCTAGGCGTTAGATCGATCGGCTCTTCTTTCAGATAAATTTCTGGTAACAGCTGATTTAATGATTATTCTTACAGATTTTCTGGACATAAATTGAATATCTGACGTGGACATCACGTGACTTACTTGCACATCATGTGATATATATATATAATCAAACACAACAGCACATCATTCCACGGCTAGTCGGTTGCTATGGAAACAGTATGTCATCATTCTTAAGCTATTCCTAAATACTGATTTCTAAGATTTTACGGCTAACAGTTCTGAATTTATGCACAAAATTCCAAGATCATCAAGTATAGTGCACTTTCGACTCAGTCGATCTCAATGAAAATATGATATAAGCATCTAGACAGTACTATCATCTTGAATACTGTATTCTAATATTTTACGTTCAATCATTTTGGATTTATGCGGAAAATTGAAAAATGTTTTGAGTAAACTGCACACCCGGCTTAGCCGATCACAATCATAATGCAAGGTGTACAACCGGCTTAGTCGATTGGGACGAATAGGAGATGATCATTTGGATGCTACAGCAATTTCAAATACTGAATTCCAGTATCCTACGGCTAATCATTCCAGACTCATGTGGAGAGCTCAAAAAAAGTATCGGGTAGAGTGCACTTCCAGTACAGACGATTGCAACCATAATGCGAGGTGCACATCAAGATCCTAGATCCCTATACCAGTCTTTGATACAAAATTTCAGCATTATACGTTCGACAAACTCTGAGATTTGCGAGTTACGCACATACACACATACATACGTACATACGTACCGACATCAAGCCAAAAATAGTCAAAATGGATTCAGAGATGCTCAAAACGGATATATCCATCAAAATCTCGATATGTGAATTTTGTCGGTTGAACAATATTTCCTTGTACTTTTAGACCGTCAGATAGTCGTAGATTTCAGTACCTCATTTTTTTCCTCATGTCTTCAAGAGGTTTGATAAGTATGTATATTTTGAGTTCAATAATGCCTAAATTAAAGATGGACCGTGTGATCAACATAATTAAAATAAATTTAAATTTGTATGAAAAAGCATGTTCTGATCCGATTTTATCGTTCTTGTCATGCTTACGGAATGAAATTTAGGAAAATATATTTTTAAATGTAAAATGTCAAACAAAATTTAAAAATTGACAACAGAATACCTTATCATTTCAATTAAACAGATTGTTTCATACCGCAAGTTCTAAATGTCTGTTATACTCATAAACTGCACTTCTTGTTTGGCCGATTGATACAAAAATAGTAGATAACTATTTTGATGCTACAACCAGTTCAAACACTAAATTTCAATGTGCTATGGCTGATCATTCTAGATTTATGCGAAAAGTTCTGAAATAATTCCAAGTGAAGTGGCTTGACCGATTCGTACAAAAATAGCAGATGATCATTCTGATACATGAAGTTTGAATACTGAATTTCAACGTCCTACGGTTGATCATTCTGGATTTATCGTAAAAATTCGAAAAAAGTTTTAATTGAAGTGCACTTGCGGTACAGACGATTGAAACCATAATGCAAGGTGCATAACTAGACCCTATACCAGTCTTAAATACAGAATTTCAGCATAATACGTTCGACGGTTTTTGAGATTTTGCGAGCTACGCACGCACGCACGAACGTTCGTACCGACATTAAGCCAAAATAGTCAAAATGGATTCAGGAATGCTCAAAACGGATATATCCATCAAAATCTCGATAGGGGAATTTTGTCGGTTTCACAATACTTCCTTGTACTTACCCAGATAGCAATAAGGTCCTAAGAATATTCACTAGTTGTCCTGTGAATGCCCTGGATATTCGAAATATATATGGTATATTCCGAAATCCTATAAATCTTCTGGAAATATCCTATTTTGATTATTCTTGGAATATTCATAGTTAATATACATAGCATATTCCTATATACTATGTATCATCTGAGAATAGTCTATTGAAATTATTCCTAGAATATTTAATACAAATATTCAAAGATTATCTAATTTTGTATATTCTTATAGACTGGGAGCTAGTGACAGGTGGGGTTCTCCGATTTTATACCGCTTGCCTTTTTGAGGGTTGATAATTTACCTCTAAATAAGAAAGATAAAAATGTTATTAAGCGATGCACGCTTTCCGGTCATAGTTCAAATTCCAATTAAAGGTCTGAAAAAAAAGTGGTTTTTTCCGTGATATCATATTGCATGCCTTTGTTATGTAGAATAATTGAAATCAATCTGAAGCCAAATACTGAAAGGCAAGCGATTCGCAACAGCCCAAGTGGCTCAAAGGGTTGCATGAACTTGTGAAAAAAAATATGAAAAATGCCGTGTTCCCAAATTGCATGCCAATGAAAAGAATTGAAGTTTTGGTCATAAAACTCTTGTAAAAAAATTGGCAAGCATTCCTCGTTGGCGCAAGGGTTTGAAATTTGGGGGTAATCTTGCATAAATTTTGCATCAATTTGCCGTGATTTCAAACTACCTCAAATGGAGCAAAATCTTTATTTTGAAGTGAAATAATTATAAATTTAGAATGGCATGCATGTTGCTTAAGCCCTTCATATTTTAAATAATAATGAAAGTTGCATAAAAAACATGCAAAATTTCTCCGACTTTATTCTGCCTGCCATTCTATATAACATCAATAAATGCTGTTTTAAATACATATGGGCAATGGCAAGCATGTTGCTTAAGCCCTTCATATTTTAAATAATAATAAAAGTTGCATAAAAAATTGGCAAAATTTCTCTGACTTTATTCTGCCTGCCATTTTGTATTACATCAATAAATGCTGTTTCAAATTCATTTGGGAAATGGCAAGCATGTTTCTCAAGCCCTTCATATTTTAAATAATAATGGAAGTTGCATAAAAAACACGCAAAATTTCTCCGATTTCATTCTGCCTGCCATTCTATATTACATTAATAAATGCTGTTTTGAATTCATTCGGAAAATGGCATGCATGTAACTCTGTCCGATCATTGAAAAACTTTGGAAAAAGTGGCGAAACAAAGTAAAAATATTTCCGTGATTTTATTTTGTATTTCAATAAACAAATACTTATGCTTCAAGTTGAAATAAAAAAATTCAATGCATATGACATAGGAAAAATATTTACAAATAAAAATAAATCAAGAAAATATGTCTTAGAATCAACTGAGTTTGTAATTATAGACATGGCAGGTAAGTGTTTCATAATAATGCAGATTGTTGGAAGTAATACAATTAGGCTTAAAAACAATACTCTAATACCATTAGGGCTTATGTTTGACATGAATAAGTGAAGAATAATATGAAAATACCATGCACTGTTAGATTTTAATATGGTTTATTCTCACTTTGAATTATACATAACAAGAAATGTTTTTCTGTTACATCTAACTGATTAGGTAGTTGATCTGATTGTGTTAGCTATTTATCATGCAATAATTTTATTATTGCTGATTCAATATGTTTTTTTTTTGTGTTTACATCATGCGCAAGCACTTTGATTTGTTGCAGATTGGATATGCTTTGCCTGTATATTGTGATAAATAGATTAATAAATAGATAAAATCGTAGATAGTTTCTGATATTTATAGTAATTAAATAACAAATTAGTAAGTCGCTACAATAATTCCATTCTAGACTTGTCAGTGCTTTATGAGCATTGTCGGATACATACGAGCGAAATTGGACTGGATTGAAATAGAATGAAATAGAATAGAATACGTAATAAAGTCTGGTCAATTCCTTTTCCATTTCATTTCATGGTGTGAAGTCTTAATCACTACATGTGTATTTCATGTCATTTATGAATCAGGCTTATTTTTCAATCTTTCCAGTTTTCTATTGTGTAGTCATTTCGTGTAATAGGTACGCTTTATGTATCATGGAAATATTCCTGTGAATTAGATTGAAAGTGATGATAATAGTGATGTTCGCGCATTTTTTGTTCAAATATTTATTGGTAAGTACAAAAAAAATATATAAAATTGATTTATTCTATTCACCCTTCATCGACGTCACGTGTCGTGGCTCTGGTATTATTTTTTAAGCATATTTTTTGTCTTACTATCAGCTATCGCCTAGTGTGTGTTTCATTTAGTAATTTTTGTTATTTAAATTGAATCATTCTGAACTTATTTACTCTACTTATTGATATAAAACTTCTTCCAAATTTACGGTGGTTTTTTATGAGAAATGTTAAGGTACACTGTAAAAATATCTTCATTGGACATTTTATGCATAGTTATATGAAGTTAATTGAATACATTCGTTTAAAAAGCATACAAATTCTAATAAAATTTATAAATAAGTAATATTGGGTGGCATTCAATTGTATCCAATAATAGGGTATGATTGAAATTTCTTGAATCACCGTCTCAAACATGCTTCATGTAAAATTATTTAATTCTATTATGGTGATTTTCAAAATTTACATCCATGTTATGAGTCTGATTTTTCTCGGTTTCATGTTTTATTTGAAAGTTGTAGATGTTGTTTGAAACAATAATCGATATGTCTGGTGATGACAATGCTCTTGAGCGAATCGAACAAGAAAAAAAAAAGTGCTTTTTGAACTGTCAACGGACAGCTCCTATACATTTATTCACACCGGAGACGCTAAAAACTTGCGCAGACTCTTTAGAGCGAAGAAAAGTTCATCAATTGAAGTACAGCGACGTCGAACTTCCTCAAGAAGTCAATGATACTATTGGGTATCATTCGAAATGCAGGAACAATTTCAACGCTCTCAAAGCGCAATTCAAATCAGATAATCTGAATGAATCTGCGATAAGTATCAAGTGAGTACTTTGTTTTTTAATGGAAACAGGTTACCAGTATCAATTTCTTTCATAATATATTACTTATTCGATCATATATATTTGAATTCAATTATCAATTTGTTCCGTACATCTATTTATTCATTTTCAGTCCATCACCGATTCTAGATAATATCTTTACTGAAAAAAATGTGCCTGGAGCCAATAATAGTATAGATAGCTTTTTAAATATTGATGAATCCCAAGAATTTCAATATAAGGACCCGTCGGAAAAACTTACATGCGTTTTATGTAACCGATCTGGCCATAAGAAGGTACGAGGTCGAAGTGAAGCAATCTCGGAAAGTAAACAGTTCCGGAAGTGGGAAGATTTTATGTATCAAGCCATACTATGGGAGGATTTCGAATTAGTAGCCGAAATAAAAACATATGTAGATGTAGAACGCAAGGTCCCATATCATAAAACTTGTCGATTAAACTACAATAATTTGATTGCAAAGAGAGAACGTAGGTCTGAAGGCGTATGGCACAGAACGAGAGAGTGTTATAAAGTCGCGTTCGCAACAATTTTTAATTTTGTTAGAAAATTTGTAATTGATAAAAAAAATGCTTGTACTCTCGATTTGATTTATCGGCTATTCAAAGAAGTTCTTTTGGAACAATATAATAAATTTAGTGGAGATGAGCAGCCAACGTTAGTGTATACAAAGCACGTATCTAAAAAATTACTAAAAAAATTTCGCAGGAAGATCAAAATGGAATATTATAAAAGAACTAGGGTAATACTGCCTCATGGTGGAGTCACATTCAATATAGATACGTTGCAGGATGATGATATATTACAGGAGGCGGCATTACTTTTAAGACGTGTTATTCTTGATAACGCAAGTAATAAATTTGGCCCCGATATCACAATTCAAAATTTAATTGCTGGTGAATGTGAAATTCCAAAAGAGCTCACACATTTTTTGAATACACTACTTGCAGGTTTTAACTTTCGACGACGTAAAAGTCCCAGAACTGCGAGATTGGTGAAGTCTTTTTCGAGCGATATTATTCAAGCTGTATCTAATGGTAAAACTATACCTTCAAAGCACATAGTTCTTGGAAGCACGATTAAGAGTTTCACAAATAGTAAAAAAATTGTGCGAATTCTGCAAAGATATGGGCACATATGTAGTTATAACGTGCTTGAAGAGTTGGAGACGGAAGCAACTTTTTCGTGTGTGGACTCTTCACGAATCTGTTCTTCTGATGTTGTCTCTGAACCAGGTTTGCTTACCGTATGTGCCTTCGATAATTTTGATAGATTTATCGATAGCGTTACAGTACAAAATACGACTCTCAACGACACTGTTGGGATTGTTGTTCAAAATATTATTGATAGAGAGGAGCAATAAAGATGACGAAATCACTGGGCATTTCTCTAGCCAAAGAAAAAGAAGGCGAACTTTTGAAGCCTACCTTCCGGAACTGCAGCCATATCTAAAAAAACCGAAAATACAAGCTACTGTGTTACCGTACGATTCTCCTGAAAGAAACGTTATTCCGGAGAGCCTGGATCACGGTAGGAAGGTGGATTTGGCGTGGATGATGTCACATGCTTTCGGTATAACAACTCCAATGTGGGTTGGATTCAATGCGAAAATTGATCCTAATGATGACCAAGTGATACAGAAAGTTTTCTATTTGACACCAATTAATGAACCTCCCACAGATCATGCTGTCGTATTAGAAACAATGCGCAGAGCCATTCAAATTGCAGATGAGTGTGGCGAGCAGTATGCACAGGTGACATATGATCTAGGAATAGCAAGAATAGCTTTGCCATTACAAAATACAGAGCGAAATGAATTCAGAAGATTATTCATACACATTGGCGGTTTTCATATACAAATGTCGTTTTTCAAAGCAATAGGTAATTTCTTCAGTATTAGAAAATATTTATCTTTTGTTTGAGCTCATTTATACCCGCAGAAATAATATTTCCGTAGGTTACTTTCTATAAGAAGTAAAATATCCTATGATATTTGTAAGGAAATTTTTGGAGTACATCATTGGCTCAAATAAACGAGAACAAAAGTTTTTTTTCACATATATTTATATAATTGATATTATTTCAATAGGTACTTTCATCACTTCATGCGGATTGGAGACCGTATTGGTGGAGAGCGATTTGCTTGGAAGTGGCTCGATTTCAGGATTTTTATCTGGGAAACATTTTAATCGATGTAAACGATTACACGTTCTTGTTTATTTATGTCTTCAGAAGCTACAATTTCAAAACTTTTTGGACTCAAAGGAAATCGAAGTCAACCCAAATATAAAACAATTATTGCAAAAATTTCAGCGTAGTGAATGCACTATAGAAGACGTCGTTAATGATTCTAGTACGCAAGATATTTTAAATGAATTTGTAGGGTTCCAGCAAGAGACTCTCAACGAAAAATATGGCAAAACCCAAAAATTTTATGCAATATATCTGCAACTGATAGGTTACTATTCATTTTATATATATATATATATATATATATATATATATATATATATATATATATATATATATATATATATATATATATAATTTATTCATGTATACAGTGTGTAGCCATGAACATTTAACATGAAAAATCAGTTTTTCAGTTCGCATTGCTTCCCAAATTATATTGTTTTCAGTCCTGTGTAATTTGGAACCTGTAAAATAGAATGTAATTACTGATTTGGACAAATAATTTGATCCTCTGAATGTTATATTTGCAGTATTTTCATCTAACATGAATTAAAAACTTATTCCTCATGTTGAATGTCTATGGCTTGCTTTCTGGTTCACATACTGTATATATATATATATATATATATATATATATATATATATATATATATATATATATATATATATATATATATATATATATATATATATATATATATATATATATATATATAATTAATTAATATTCAAAACACATAGGTTATTACTTATTATTTGAGAGAAGCATAAGAACAGCTGAATTTGAGCTATATTGCTACGCCATAGACAAAATGACCAATTTATTTTTCACTTTGAATCATCAAAACTATGCTCGTTGGTTGGTATGGTACTTGAATACTCTTTTGAATGTCGATAATACACACCCTGGATTAAAAGAACAATTCAGAAAAGGAAGTTTTGGATGCAAAAGAACATGTAAACCATTTTCTCGTATGCCGATAGATCTGACTTTGGAACAGACCATCAATGCTGATGCAGGCAGAAGACTTACTGGTATTAGGCACATCACGAACTCAATAGCCGCTCGGCAAAGATGGGCTATAAATCACGGCTTGAGGTGTGCAAAAGTCATGGAAGAGTGCGGTCTTGATGTCGTCCAAGACATCACCAATGACTTGCTGCATCATAGGATAGTAAGAAGTGAAAAACATATGCACAGTTTTACTTCCACCTTGACTGAGAGAATGAATCCATTCTCTTCAGATGTAAGAAAGGATGTACTTTTAAATGTTTCAACAGGGAAAGCAGCACCTGATGAAGTATCAGAATTCTTATTGAATATTGAAATAATTGGGGAAAATATGAAAAAATGTATGATTGAAGAATGCAAAGAAAACGAGAAGAACTTTGGCAAATATGTAATCAAAAGAAATAAAATTCTAAACTTTGCAAGCTGCATAAAAAAGATGAAACTCAGAGTCAATGGGAAAATCCAGGAAGTGAAATTACAAAAAAATTTATTTGGCAGACTACTGGGGATAGCATGGGGCTCAAAAGAAAACATCAATATGGAAAAGGTAACATCGTTTTTAATTCATATACTCCTAGTATAGATATATTCATGATTTTATTTGAACTGATTGAACCATTGGTCATTCAAACCAGATTTTGAATGAACTGAGTGATGAAAATGTTTCATATATAGAATATTGAAATTCTGTATGTTTTCTCTTTTAGGTTTTATCTTACCCTCTAACACCGGTGCCTCTTTCGCTCTGTCATATGGATGGCACCATTAACAAAACTGACAAATCAGTTATAACTAAAATATTAGAAACTTACATCCAAAAAAGTGATTTTCCAGAAGAACATTGTCAACCAAATAATGTAAATGTAGTCATAATCGATGGCATGTTTCTATTACATCAATTAACACAAGTGCCATCGACACTGGGAGCCGTAGCAATAAAAATTCTAGAAAGTATAACGACGATAAATCCTAATGCAAAAGAAATATATATACTTTTCGATGAATACAAGAGTCCATCTATAAAGGATAATGAACATATCTTGAGAGATAATTTCAATGTACAATATGAGTTCAAAGGTAAAAATATATTATCAACTAGTTATACTATTTTGATATGACTATGAATAAGCAGAATAAGCTCTTTATATGCACGCTCGAATAAGTCAATTGAAAATGTTTCACGTCTTTTTCCGTCATAAGACAGAAAGCTTTTGATAACTCTTTTTACAGCCTAAGCAATTTCTTTTTTTGAACAGAACTTCAATGATCTATACATGCTTTTAGAATTGAAACATAATGATTAGGTTTTTCTAGTTTAAATTCTGTATATCTGTTTATATTCGACGTATTGACTCTCTCTATATGAAAGTCTCCATCAGAAACAATGATACAAAAATAAACAAGGCAAGTATCTACATAATTAAAATATACTGAATACTAGCTGTGAGAACTTGGGTTCCACATTTAGTGGAGAAAGGATAAAATTTCTCTGGCATTCACCCAAGGTCTGATCACGTGAAACAACCTCAAACAGAGGAATCAATAATTTGAGTCTTGACAATTATCATAGTGAAAAAAGATTTGATCAATATAACACACAAGGACGATGTCCCATTTTTGTAAATACACACAGTTTCAAGGTCCAAACATATCATATTTTTACTTATTTTTTCAAGTTCATTTTTATAATTCATCTGAAATTTGGTTTCCATTTTGATTAGGTCCAGATCAAAAGCGACCATCGGATTTTGGAGCTGAATTAAAGAATATTAACTTCAAGAAATCGTTCATTACTTTTATTATGGACTACTGGGCATCTGAATCAAAAGTGAAACATTATATTAAAGATAAACAAATTTTTGTCTCCTTTGAGCGATGCCAAAAATACAAAGTAGCTGAAGATGGATCAGTAGTTTGTGAGATAATTCCCCATTTGAAATGCGAAGGTCACGAGGAGGCTGATACGAAAATTGTATTTTTCTTGTGCCAAATGGAAGACAAAGAGGTTGTCATCAAATGTTGTGACTCCGACATCTTTGTTATCATCCTGGGTAATATGATGCATATACCACAGTCATTGAAGGTCTGGCTTCTTTACAGCACCGGCAATAATCGTCGGTATATAAATATTAATGAAATATATAAAGCGTTGGGAACCTTGAAATGCTCCGGCTTACCTGCGTTCCACGCATTCACCGGATGCGACTACAACCCAGCATTTTTCCGCAAGGGAAAAAAAAAACCATGGGAGTTATACAAAAAAAGTGAAAAAATTCAACAAGCTTTCGCTGTATTGCAAGACCCTTCAAATCAAAATTATGAAGCAGCATTTTCCATCATAGAGGAATTCGTATGCAAAATGTATGCAACAACAAAAAATTGCTTGGGAAGGTGCTCTAATGTAGATGAGGCTCGTTTACTCATGTTTTCATACAGCTATGGCCATAACATTGAGCCCACAGATAAATTCAAGCAAAAGTTGCTGGAATTTGATCCTTGCATATTACCACCTTGCAAGCGTGAACTTCATCAACAAATTCTTCGAACTGCTTACATCAGGCATTTGTGGAAAAATGCTTTTTCTGCAGTACCTAACACCAGCCTGAATGTGCAAGAATTTGGATGGCTATTGGAGAATGATGCTTACACCTTCAAGTGGTTTGAAGGTGATGATGTTCCACAAAATATTCAGGAAATTATTGATGGTACTTATATTTTTGATACATATTTCAATTTACAAGCGTTTGAGGGAATAATTTCTCTAGCTGTTCCAGTATTGTATTGGAAATTTTTCTGTAATTATACTTCAAGAGTAGATACTAATAATAATAATTTATTAAACAAAATTTTTGCAATAATTTTCACAGATCCACAAGAGAATAGAGTTGAAGAGGATGATATTGTGAGAAGTGCCGACAACGAGGACGATAAGGATGAATCGGACGATGATGACAGCGACACTTATTCTCAAATAGATGGTGAAACTCCTGAAGAAGAACCTGAAATTGACAATAATTATGATGAGGAAATGGAAATTTGAGCAATTATTGCCAATTTCAGATTCCTTTCCATTCCTATTTATTTATATTATGGAACATCCTATTAGCTATTTAAGTATGATTATTCTATGATAATAAATTATTTTTTTCTGATAATTAGATTCTTTATTTTTTCATAATGATAATAATATGTTCGCATAATAATGAAGATATACCTACTATTAAGTTCCAGATGAAGGCAATTGACCTTTCAAAAATACATTTTGCTACAATATTTCATCCACATAACTTATTCACATTCCGGGCGAAAAGTAAGAGCATAATTATTATGTTTTTCGTTGTTAATATGTGTGATTATTATTTTATTAATAGCAAGATTGAAAACTTTAATGTTTCACAAATTCAGAAGTTGGGATGTCAACTGTACATACGTGTTTCTTTCTTATCAGGACTCTTTGATATAGTATTATTCTAGTGCCTCATTGGTTGCAATTTAATGTTATACCCAGTTAGAGCTAATACCGATATTAATAGGGAAATTTGAGCTTTCCAGTGATTTCAATTGAATATTTTTGGAATTGTTGCTATGAAAATATTATGGATAAATTAAATTGTAGCTCTCTGCAGTATTTTGGAAGAGACTCACCTAGGCCATTATTGTTTAAAATAAGTCAAAAAATTTAAATAAATAAATTCGCCGAATAATCCCTGTTAATTTTACTGAATTAATTTACGAGCACTTTTTCCCAATCCTTTTTCCAAAATTTATCAATGATGAGCCTGAGCAACATGCTTGCCATTCTTTGTGTCGTCTAAAAAAAATAATTTTGAACGAAATACACAATGGCATGCAGAATAAAATGACGGAAATTTTACCTCTTTTTTTTGCAACTTCCTCAATGCATGCCTCCATTTTGGGACATCCTGGGGTGCATGCCAATTTTCTCAATAACAATTCATCGAGCAAATTACCTATAGTTGAAATGGCATGCAATTTGAAATCACGGCAAATTGGTGCAAAATTTATGCAAGATTACCCCCAAATTTCAAACCCTTGCGCCAACGAGAAATGCTTGCCAATTTTTTTACAAGGGTTTTATGACTGAAACTTCAATTTTTCTCATTGGCATGCAATTTGGAAACACGGCATTTCTCATATTTTTCTCACAAGTTCACGCAACCCTTTGAGCCACTTGGGCTGTTGCGAATCGCTTGCCTTTCAATACTTGACTTTAGATTAATTCCAATTATTCAACATTACAAAGGCATGCAATTTGATATCACGGAAAAAACCACTTTTTTTTCAGACCTTAAATTGGAATTTGAACTATGACCGGAAAGCGTGCATCGCTTAGTAACATTTTTATCTTTCTTATTTAGAGGTAAATTATCAACCCTCAAAAAGGCAAGCGGTATAAAATCGGAGAACCCCACCTGTCACCAGCTCCCAGTCTATTAGTAGAATATATGATGGATATTCATGTTATATTCAATTTTGCTTTGCTTTATGAACTTTACTCTTAACTGAATTTAATAAAATTTTATAAGAAAAATTATATACAAGTTTTATTTTCGTACATTGAGTACATTTCTCGTCAAACAAAAAAAAATAATTGAATGGGATGACATTTTTATCTAGTCGTATAGAATCATTGGGAACATATACAAAATACTCAAAATATTTTTTATGCTTCAAAGTCTTTTGTCTAGGTTTTAGTTCTTTCATTTTTGCAAAAACTTTATTTATTTCAAATAATTTGAGACAGGAAAATTTCACATGTATCTAATTTAGATATGCATGTTTTTATCACTTGATCATTGGAATATGACTTAAATAATATAATTGATTGGATATTAGTCTAAATCATTGGCATATAAAATTTTCAAATGAGTTTTAGTATCAGAGTAGTTCAGGACATGAATAAATGAAAGAATTTTGTAAATTCGAATCAAAAAAGCCTCGTTGTAATTTAGAAGTATTTTCTTCATGTTTGGTAATTTTCCGTAAGGTCTATTGTCACTCAAACGGTAGTCTTATTCATCAACAAACCTTTTGAGAATATTGACGTAAAGTAAAATAGGTGGCGTTATTGTCTTGCTTGTTAAGCATCATCTAAATTATTTCTAATACTTTCAGTTAGATCACGAGCTAGATAAATTATATATTGAACAAATTTACTTGTCAACATCACGCTTCTCTCGAGCAAACAATAATAAGGACGAAACACATCGATGATGGACTGTGTCCGACTCTTAAATTTGTAGTTTTCATAGAACATTCATATTATATTATTTGTAATATTTAAACTCTAATTTTATTAGAATGTTCCTAGCATAACAGAATGCCACATTTGTGATATTTATTTGTGAATACTCAGTAGTTTGAAGCTAGTTTTCTTTCTTTGCGCATGCCTGTGAAATTTGAAGGTTTGTCAGAATGTTTCTAAATAGCACTCGATAAATAGAAATGATATATATCTCAACTTTTCCCATACACTCCTATTGATTTATAAGTACATCAAATTATGACGCAACATAATTTTTTCATGAATAAGATCAAATTTTCCAGGAATTTTAACACCTATGGAGCCCACTGTTCGAGGAGAAACACAATAGATCTTTAGACATCATCATGACATCTTATTATTATTTATTCGACAATTCATTGGAACAAAGCAATATTCAATATAATTTTTATTACTTATACCTATTATTCATCCAATATTCTCATATTTTCATGAAAATTCATTAAACTTTGATAGTAGCGGAGTACGCCATTCACGCAGTAAGAGAAAATGAATAAATAACAAATGAATGTATAATATTCAGACTACATTCATGACGTGATATTTTAAAATGTTTTGGTATGTACGGAATATTTTTGCTAAATCTTGACCTGTAGAAGATGCACAAAGCTCTGCCGATTTCAGTGGAGGTTTTACAGCTGCGTTATAAAGATGTTATTCACCGTGTCGTATTTATTACGGCCACATGGTATAAGATATTTCTTTGTTTATGTGAGTATTGGTACTGAAAAATGTAAGTGTAAGGGTCAGCAAATTCAGAGTTTGCTGAACTATGACGAAATTGAGGAATGTGCTTTCTTGCAAGCAAGCAATAGAGGTATATGAACTATTTGTAAATACGATTGACGTCAATAACGAATATTGTTATATTGGCATTTTGGATTTTATATATAGAAGTCAATAGTCAAGTTATGAGGGAGAGAAGTTAGTTAGTTATGAGTTAGTCAAGGAGGATGTAGTTAGTTAGTGATAATGTAGTTAGTGATAAGTTAGTTAGTGCGTGTGTTAAGAAGTTAGAAGTTTGTAAATATTCATCGATGTAGTTTGAAAGCCGGTGAGCAATCGGAGTTTGGTAACTTGATCTTTATATTCTTTATCCTTTTAAATACATTTTATTATTTGTTAAACGTGCAAATTATTCCAAGTTCCTGTGCAAGTCATTCTCCCCTTTCAGAAGTATTCCAAGAGTAAATAAGTACAAATATAATATCCTCACAGTTCAGCAAAGAACCCAATCTACCAAAATATAGATTTATTGTAAGTGGGAAACTCTTACAATTGATGGCAGCGGTTGCGGGTATTTTGCTGAATACAGATAGTCAACATTTTTTTTTTGATTTTCTTGTGAGGATATATTTTTTATCTATTTTCTTAATTTTGTTGTACATGTCCCTACGCATATCATCAGACATGCCTAGAATTGCTGAAGAAAGTAGTTAATTTGAATACTTATATGAATTAAAATTCCAAAGATATTGTTTCAAAATTGATATTTGCCGTATTTCTCTCGAGCCATTCACAATAAAATAATAAATATTCCATAGTTGTTATATCAAACGTTCAGTTCGAGAATTATCAAAATGAAAGACCGATCGCGAGAATTCGAGTATATTTTAATTAATAGTCCGCATAATAGTGGTGCTGTGGAATTTCTCAGGAATCTTGTGATAGAGGATCCAGCCTTCTTTGAATTAAGTACTCATTTTCAAAATGTGAATGAAACCGTTGATGAGTTCAAAACACGACTCTGGTTGAGTGACCCAGTATATAATGATCCATTCAATTACAATTTGGAAGACGTGGAGTGGAAAGAATTTCTCATGAACACTCAATTTGTAACAGGTCTTAGACCACAGATAAGAAGTAAAGTATTGACAGAAATAAAAATAAAAGATTTATGTTTGATAGAAGACCAGTACGAGATATGTGAATTTGCTAAATTTATTGAAAGTAATGAATGTAACCAGATTCAGACAAATAGAAATGATCCAAATATAATTAATAAGACTAGTTGTAATAATGATGGAAATATCGAGGATGAAGATAGATATAACGAAGAAAATTACGTATTAACGACTGAAGGAGATTATTTAGAGTTAAACTTAGAAGTAGGAGAAAAGTCAGAAGATACGAGTAAAGAAGACATGGATATGGAAGAAAGTGAAATGATAGAATCAGAATTAGTAGATAGTGACCAAGAGGAAATAGATCGGTTTAAGGAAGATTTCTGGAAAAAGATATTTTCAAAGATGGATATAAAAGGTAGTAAAATGGATGATTTAGAATTAGAAGATAGTGACCAAGAGGAAATAGGTCGGTTTACGGGAGATATTGAGAGAAATATATTTTTGAAGATGGAGACAAATGGAGAAGAAATGATAGACTCAGAATTAGAAGAGAGCGGCCAAGTGAAAATAGAGCAGTTTACGGCAGATATAGAGAGAAAGATATTTTTGAATGAAACAGAAACAAGAAGTCTAGAGCAGGAAGAAAATAAGAAGGAAGCTGCGAGAGAAATGAAGAAGTTGATTATAGATTCAATTACTTTTGGGAATTTTGAAGACGGCGAAATTGAAGAATTGATTTTGATGGCACAGGATGATGCCAGAGACACAGCAAAGGTCACAGACACAAGTTTCACTGAAAGTAACGTTCTCGAAGAGGATGCTGAATTTTTTAAGAATATCTTATGGGATTCCTTGATTTTTGTAGAACAAGAGAAAATGATTTCAGAGTTTTCATCGATGCAGTTGACGGAAGTAACAGATCCGGTAAGCATAAGTGTACATAACCCAATTGTATTTTATAGCAAGTGCATAGCGGAGGATGAGTATTTCGCAACAGGATTCGTTCAAAACAGGATGATCAGTCAGACGTGGAAATCTCATAGGATCAGATACAGAGCCTACGACAAGAGGACCTTTCACAGTGGAATTTTCAGAAAACTCGACCATTGGCAAGAATACAAGCTATACATAACAGTTAGAGGTAATTCATTGTTAAAAAAGTTGATCAGATTTTTAACAGGTTTTATTCTATTCGGTTTTGGAAATAGTAGTATTTGTTATCCCAAAGTCAATTCTGTCATCCGATTAAATTTGAATGGTTTTATAAAATGCAGAAAACGAAGATAACTCAAATTTACGTCATGATGTCGGATAGAATCAACTTAGAAATTATTATTCTTGTCTTTTCGTATATATTTTCCTATTCATTCTAGTTTTAAATAATTTTCATTGCAGTTTCAATGAAATTTGATTCATTTTTATGTCAACGGAATCATTTTGGAACTAAAAGATATAGTGTGTGGTCATCAGAATTTTCTTCATTGGTTTTAAAATTATTTTATTTACGACTAAAAGCTATAGAACAAAAATATGAATTTTTTCAACAGTAGATTCAAATAAGTAATTTTGCTACGTTTGGTATTATGAGATGGTTGAGGATACAAGTAAAGTTTATTCTAGATTTGTTTACACGGATGCCAGGTAGTAATTTTGTCACATACTCAGGAATTTGGCTCTCCTGTCCGTTGGTAGTCAACTTGTGCTTTAGAATTGCGGTCATTTTTAGCTGCAAATCCAAATCCCAAGTGTTTTGTAAATAGTAAATTGAAATAGTTATGGTTCACCGGATGCCAGGGCATATATAATTAATATGATCCCCAGGAAGTTGCTTCTCCTGTCCACAAGGTAGGCAACCAGAGCTTCAGTTTGGAGATTTTATTTTGTTAATCATAAGGATTAAGATTAGAAAGAATCTGAAAATAAAGTGTATTTAGCGAACATAATTTCAATAAGTTGTAGGATTGCAGACAAATAAGGGATTTATGAGATTTTTATTTTTCCAAGACTTTATGATAAATTGTCTGTCGGTAATTTTATATCAGTTATTGATAGAGTTGAGACTAAGATTTTCAATTAGAAAAACCGATTATGTTAGATGATTTGTGAAGTGTTGAAAGAGCTTCTGGATTTTCTTTAAGAAGGGTATGAAAATACAAACAAATTCACAATTATGGTAGTTTAAGTCCGAACTAAATCTCTAGTGGGTAATTAAGAAATGAAATTTTGAATAAATGATCAAGGTTTAGTGACGTTAATAGCAATTATATGAGATTTATGGCCAAAATCTCATTTAATGAAAAAAGATGTCAAGATTATGTTATGTAGTATGATGTAGCGAATTTCGGAACAATTATTTTTAGGATTGTACTGCAGAATATGTCCACTTGTTTCAGTGTACCAAGACTACTCACTTGCTGTTGAGACAAAAGTTGAGTAAGAATGGCCATGACGGAGGTAAGAAGAAAGAAAATTAGAAGAGATCAATGAAGGAGGGAAGAACAAATTCACAAGAAGTTCGGCAACTGAAGGTTCAATTATGACGATTCCAACAAAATGGGTCGAATCAAGACGATCTAATGGCGACTACAAAACTGCTGCTTACATGAACAAAAATTCATGTGACAAAGGTCAAAATCCAATTCTACGCCAAGCAGCAGTGGGTCATCGGAAACATCGCATTCAAAACAACAATCATCAGCAAAAAAATCACACGACAAAAACTGATACCCGAGAAAGCAGTGCCAGTAATTATTCATGAAACCCAGTGTACAACATCGAGAACTTCTAAATGTGCAGTGAATCCCCCCCCCTACAAAACTATTACACAAACCCCCCCGAAAACATCACCATTGAAATGAGTGGCCGTGTAGAGACATTAAGTGTAATAATTAGGTCAAGGTTGAAGAAATGTCCATATAACAATAGTAATTTCCAAAATTTTACTAAATTGTGCTTTAGAGAAAGCAAATTTCTAAGAAGGGGAGGATTGCAAGGGTCAGCAAATTCAGAGTTTGCTGAACTCTGACGAAATTGAGGAATGTGCTTTCTTGCAAGCAAGCAATAGAGGTATATGAACTATTTGTAAATACGATTGACGTCAATAACGAATATTGTTATATTGGCATTTTGGATTTTATATATAGAAGTCAATAGTCAAGTTATGAGGGAGAGAAGTTAGTTAGTTATGAGTTAGTCAAGGAGGATGTAGTTAGTTAGTGATAATGTAGTTAGTGATAAGTTAGTTAGTGCGTGTGTTAAGAAGTTAGAAGTTTGTAAATATTCATCGATGTAGTTTGAAAGCCGGTGAGCAATCGGAGTTTGGTAACTTGATCTTTATATTCTTTATCCTTTTAAATACATTTTATTATTTGTTAAACGTGCAAATTATTCCAAGTTCCTGTGCAAGTCATTCTCCCCTTTCAGAAGTATTCCAAGAGTAAATAAGTACAAATATAATATCCTCACAGTTCAGCAAAGAACCCAATCTACCAAAATATAGATTTATTGTAAGTGGGAAACTCTTACATAAGTATACCATTTTATTTTCATTTTAGCTATTGATTAAACCAAAAACTAAAGATTTCTTAACTGAACATTAATATTATTATTTTCTTCTCTTGAATGGGTATTCATTTATTTCACTTGATGTTTGAATGAAGCACTGTAAATATACAGAATAAATGTTTTTCCAGGTATCAGATGGCTCAAATTAACAAGGAAAATGTGGGCAAATTCATGAGAAGAGTGATGACAAGAATACTAGCCAATGAATTAGTCACTGAATATAGTTGGCAGGACTATAAAGAGAACAAAAGATTCAACAAATTAGAATTGGCCACTGCAATTATTGATAAAGCATTGTATTATCATAATTAATATTATCTGTTTCAAACGATTTCTCATTTAGGAATCTGCCAGGCAGAGTCATACCGCCAGGAATGTTACGGAGATACAAATTGAATTATTAATTGCCAAACGGCTGAGCAAGGCTCCTGAACATATAAAAATTAGAGATCAATAGATTATATAATATATATCTACATTTGTATCTTCTTGTTATCGCGAATATGGTTATATTTTTCTCATATTATATATATTTTTTTGGTCTAGAAGTTGAGTGCAATACGCAATGTATTTTTACATTTTTGTGACTTTTATGAGTGTATTTCTTTTTTTTTTCTTAATTGTATTTATATAAAAATAAATATTTCCAATTAATTGAAATTTCTTGTCACAGATATGACTTTATTTCCCAAAAAAATATTTCTTCAATATGATCATGAACCAGCCCAGAATATCCCAAGAATATGATTTCAATCATTCCTATAATAATCTTAGCTTATATTAAACATTTACTTTATAGAGATTCATAGATTATTCCAGGAATATAACATCATATATTCATAGCATATTCACGGATGATTTCTGGGATATTTATAGGATATGCAATATCGGGACATATTCTATTGATATCCCACAAATATATACCGATAAATATAGGATATTCTGACAATAACTGAATATTCGGAAAAAAATATTCTCTGCTTATTCTTGAAATATTTCTTTGCTATGTGGGTAGTACATGCAAATGATGATCAGGAGTCGATAAAATTGCAAGGCACATAACAAAACATATTGTAGATGAAGAGAAATAGAAATTGGACACGAAATTTGGATGAAAGAATTAGTTTTATATCGATTCTTATATTGACATAAAGCGGAGATAGCATACCTCGCCGAGAACCAGAATCCGTAAAATACATTCCAGAGGTAATAATTTCTAGAATGAGACGTTACTCGTATATCTTCTGCTCCTTGATATAAAAAATTACGACCCACTATCGAGTTGAATCGATTGTTTTTCCTTCTTTCATACAGCATTTTTTAGTAGGAACATTCTGAAAAAGTAGAGGTATTTTGTGGAAAAACGGAATTCAACAAATGCAGGCAGGATAGGAAAATAAATCAAGTTTATTTCCAAAATAATGGAGAGAGGAGAGACGTACTGGAATAAGGTTAAATAATGAGACATTTTCAGCAGTGTTGCGACTCTCTGATAAGTAAGCTATGTCTCAAACTTTGATGTCATAAATGTGAATGATTATAACAAGAGAACTCAAAAGCGAGTACGTCTCTTGATATTGTAAAAGGACACTACTACCGACTTAAGTACAGACTTCCGTCTGCGATTTATGTCCTCGGACTCTCAGTAAAAGATCTTCATCAAGAATAACCTAATTATCAAGTTTCGTGCTATGCAGTGTAATATTCAAGCAAGGTAATTCACGAATGTGTTGAAGAAGTTAAAGTTTCATAGTTAAACATTTTCTTTGAATCTCACAGTACTTGAAAACGTGATAACTACATGAGAGATATTTTGTTATAAGCTATGTGCAAGGGGACGGAATTTGAACAAATATCGATGCGAGCGCTCATTGTGAGCACCATTGTAACCATTGAACTCCATTTCCCAGAATACGTCAATGAGCTGTCATTGAGCATTGTAGCTTAAAAGTCAAATTAATTGCATATAAAACATTGGAAAACTTTTGTTCTGTTTTAGGCTGTTGTGTTTAGGATGATTCAAGTGAAATATAGTTTCATAGATTTCATGTACCCAGTTATAACATAAAAAAACGAGTGAAATGAATCAAAGCAGTAAATAGAATATTGTCTGTCTTTCATTATTAATCTATATAACAAAGATGTTTGTAATTCAATTGCGAAATAAGAAATATTCATCATCGATTTGGGACTCATGAATTTACCTCTATCTCTAATTTGTAAGATGTTTCAATGATAGGAGTTTGTCAGATTCACTTCGCAATAATTTTGTTGTTAATATTGTCAGCAACATATTCTTCAACATGTTTAATATGGCAAAACTAATTTCACGCTTATTTATCAATGCTTTCTTGGTAAAAGGGATACAGTGTTTGATAAATACAAACCCAATCTGCAAGATCATCGACGTAATAATTTGAGGTTATCCTGTCAATCCGGACGAATTAAAACGTTTTCTCTATAATAGGCACGTTATCATTGAAGAAAAAAATACTGAAAATAAATAATTCCAACGTACCTTTTATGCTATGCAAGTTATATTATACGCATTCAGCTGAATTAAATAATATCAGTACATTTTAAAAATTATAGGAATGAAACAATGATAAAATGGAGTTCAATCGTTCTCCATTGCGCGCTAGAGGCGCCAGTAGACTGGAACTATTGAAAGTATTTTGAGGTTATAGTATTAATTCCGATGACAGCCAATTATATTTATCGATTTTTATCAATGATTTATTGGGAATTTGTACTAACATTAAAATAGTCTCCACAACAAGATACGTGAGAAGTCGAAAAAAACACTCTCAGTATCACATCGGAATTGTTGTAACTTCTTGTTTGTATTTCTTTTGTTATCTTATTTGGTCCGTGATGCCTAATGCTATGACACCCAGGTACAATGAAAAACTAACTTGTCGACTCTTTTTCCTTTAGAATCGAGGCTTTCTTCTACTGACTATTGAATAGGATGCTACAGCTGAGCGCCAACAGGCGTAGTGTCGTCACAGCAACATGGCGGTTTTTTGTTCATTCTAAAATAGTGTTTGCTAAACAACATTAGTTTTCGTCACCAAAAAATTAGTGCTAATGGTTTTTTAATGTGGTCAGAGTTCAATTTCGAGAATTTCTAAAAGTCGTGGAAGGCGTTACTAATGGGGGTTTTTCTTCTAATGGATAGGGCTGTCAAAGCACTATTCTGTTGAGTCTGAATTAAACAGTTATTCACGTATTGATAAAAAGGTATCTATTATGACTAGATCTGATTTTGTTCACCAAAGCAAAACTAAGACAGGCAAAGCTTTCGAAAACTCAGAAATATAATACAGTAGAAGCGGCATTAGACAAAGAATCCAACAAAAGAAATGTTACCAGTTTATATATATTTGCAAGAAATCGTTTTCTGTTACCTTTGTCTTTAAATAACTCAAGATGCAGACACCAAATTTCATGAGACTTTTGAGACAACTTTTAAAATGCTTCTTATCTCTCATTCCAAGATGAAACTCTGATTTGACTGTAATGTGCCGACCACCAATTCCTACAGCTTCATCAAATCTTATTTTGTCTTAAGTTCGAAGTATCCTTATAATATATAACTTGACGCTCCTGATATAAAATAGCTATTATCATTTTTGATAATTGGAATTGAAAGCTTCTCTATGGAATCATTCAAAATCTGAATCAAATAACTAATGTCACATCAAGGATTGGAGTGAGTTGAAGGTAATGTAAATTGAAATCAACTCTATAATATTATTATACTTTACAAAAAAATACAGTAATGAAATTTTTCCTGAAAATTTCAAGATGAATCTGTTATTTAAATGCTAAGAACCGAGCAAAAGTGAGCATTTCAAGCAAATATTTATGATATGAATAATGAATTCCCTACTATTCCAATATTTATTTATTTTGAACGACACGCTTCCCAATGAGAATATATCCAGGATAGGATAAAGTGTTCAGCTAGAATTCAAGATTCGGCTGACAACAGCGCTATGCAGGTGGGAAAATAAAAGAGCAACTGAAAAAGAAGCGGATAACGCTGACATAGAAAAATAAGATAATGTGAAAACTCCCACGGTGACTATTATCGCTTTACAATGTCACACCAGACGTTAGAGAAAGATATGCTGAATGGAAATGGAGCAAATAGAATACTAAAAGAATATATCTGCAAAGTTAAATAGAAATGTATGTTGTTATTTTAGTCGGAGGCGGCTGCAATAAAATGAGATTTTAATCAGTTCTTCTTTTGCTATAAATGTAGCACAAATTTAGAAAACGAGGAAAGGAGGTATTAGCTTGATTATACTATTGGTTGGATCAGAATTTGATCAGATCCTTCTATTTGTGGGCACGACTGCGAAATTGATGAATTGAATTATGATTGGTCTTAGAATCTTGAGGTCAGAGAAGAAAAAGTTTATTGTGTCTACTATTTGGAAAAATATCTGTCTGTTGGTCATGTGCAAAGAGGTATTTGTTTTGGTGCTCCGGTATTTCCTAGAATTATTTTACTCCAAGTGCTTATGAATATATGAAAATGTTTTTAATACATGTGTAAAAAATTCCGGACCCGTGAATGCTGAAAACTAGGGAAATAAGAGTGGTAATACGAAAATATAAGGGATTTTTTGTCAGGCATATGTTTGGACTATCAAATCCAGTTGTCAATCAGAATCAATTCACATTAAATTAGTGAATAAGTAAAACTTGATACGCACCTTATTCTAATATTCACAGAAACACGAATAATGAATATATATCACTCCAAATGAATAATTAAAGTATGTAGGTAAGAAACTTGTTTAGAGATCCATCTGCACGGGTCTAAATCTTAAGATCTAAAGTCTGTGCTCGAAAACTCATAGGAACGAATAATAAAAATATATAGTGGAAAATTAATCAAAAAAAGATACAGAGAAAACACTGGTCTGCTCATAAATTGAATAAATAAAATAAACAAACGTAAGAACTTTTGGTGCTCCAGAATTTTCTAGAATTATTGTGCTCCAAGTGCTAATTAATATAGAACAGTGTTTTTAATACATGTGTAAAAAATCCCTGGCGTGTAAATGCTGAAAATAAGGGCAACAAAAGTATGTTTATCTAATTCCGTTTTGAAAAGTCAAACTTTACATCAATTTCTAATGTTATGCAACGTCCTATTTTTCATAACTGCCATGCAACAGTTGCGTAAAGTAGCATAAAGTAGTTACGTAATGACTTTACGTAACTGGTCATGTTTCAGAGCTAATCAATTACACTTATCTTCGTACAATCAAAAGAAAGATTTACTATTCACAGTATGCAGCATTGGCAGAGTCTTTGATATCAAAGAGTACCATATCACTCAGGATATTACTGCTTGAGCACATTTTTAAAAATTATTTTGACGTTTTGTGAAAATTCGATATTTGTTTCTTTCAGTGCACTCTTGTTTTTGTAGTAACAATAGATGGTCATGAATCACAGTCATCTGAATTTTTTGATGTAACGTGAGAGATGTTATCGTATATAATATCACAAGGGACTGTAACTTTATTAATACATTTTTCTTGAAAACATTGGTTACCTAGCAACATCGTGAGAGTCATCTGTCCGATTAAATCACGAGAGCGTAGCTCGAGGGATTTCATCTGAGCTGTTGCTTGAAGGTAATCAATGTTTGAAAGAAAAATTTATGATAAAATTAAAGTCGCGAGTGGTATTTGTGGAGAATATATCTCGAATAAAATTGCTACTATAAGTATCTATTAAATAATGTAAGTTGCAACAACTTACCTTTTTTATTGAAAAATGCACTGAATTGCCTCCATATACTCTTGTATTTTTTAACTTTTTGTTTTCAATTTCATTATTTTGGGCGCAAAATGCATTTCCAATACGATTAAAGTTTGACATTTCCAAGAACTGATTGTTTGTTTATATTAGAACTGTGTATTGTTTCTCCATGACAAAGGCAATTTGTCGCAATAAATCGCTTGCCAACGGGAATTTACCGAGGTAACGGGAATTTTCAGGGGTAAATTTCCGTTGGCAAGGAATTTATTATTATAATTGTCATTGTGACTATGCAAAATTTGTCAGTATAATTGACATGAGTGAAATAATCATTCAAAAATATAGATTATTCTGACGGAATTAGATAAAATTTTGTACAGAATACGTTATGAAAAGCCATATTGTTTGACTCACATAATTTGCAAAACTCGCTACGCTCGTTTTGGCAAATATTACGTTTCGTCAAACAATATGGCACTTTTCATAACTAATTATGTAAATAACTATTATCTAATTCCGTTCTGAAAAGTCAAACTTTACATCAATTCCTGACGTTATGCAACGTCCCATTTTTCATAACTGCAATGCAACAGTTGCGTAAAGTAGCATAAAGTAGTTACGTAATGACTTTACGTAACTGGCCATGTTTCAAAGCTAATCAATTATACTTATCTGCGTACAGTTAAAAGAAAGATTTATCATTCACAGTATGCAGCATTGGCAGAGTCTTTAATATCAAAGAGTACTATATCACTCAGGATATTACTGCTTGAGCACATTTTAAAAATCTATTCTGACGTTTTGTGAAAATTCGATATTTGTTTTTTTCAGTGCACTCTTGTTTCTGTAGTAACAATAGATGGTCATGAATCACAGTCATCTGAATTTGGTCATGTGACGTGAGAGATGTTCCCATTGAAAAATATAGTTAAAATTATTCTGACGGAATTAGATAAAATTTTGTACAGAATACGTTATGAAAAGCCATATTGTTTGACTCACGTGATTTGCAAAACTCGCTTCGCTCGTTTTGGCAAATATTACGTTTCGTCAAACAATATGGCACTTTTCATAACTAATTATGTAAATAACTATTAAGTAGTCAAAGTCAGCTGTCAATCAGAATCAATCCACATTAAATTAGTAAATAAGGAAACTTGATACATACTTTACTCTAATATATTCTCAGAAACACAGATAAGAAATATGTATATTACTTCAGATAAACAATTGAAGTGACAGTATATGCAGGTTAGGAACATGTTTGGAGATCTAATTGCACGGGTCCAAGTCTTACGATCTAAAGTCTGTGCTCAAAAACTCATAGTAACGGGAAATAATAATATATAGGAAAAAAAAATAAAAAAAAATAATACAGAGAAAACACTAATCTACCTATAAATTGAATAAATAAAATAAATAATAAAGGCAACCAAATATTTAAAGAACATCCAGATAAGCAACAAGAACGAACAAACAGAAGGAACAGGACAAAAAAGACCCAGAGATAAGAACACCTACAAAAGACGAAACAAGGCCCGAAGTAAAAAAAAAAAGGCAAACATGGATGAATTGAAGAAATTGTTCAAAAATCTTAAAAAAGATATCAAAAATGATATGAATGAGATCAAAACAGAATTAAGAGAGGATATTATTGAAATTTAACAAGAGCTACAAAATTTACAAACAGAAATAAAGGAGAACAGAGAGGGATTACAACAAATTGAAGAGGAGCTGCAGGGATAGACAGAAGAATGGAACAGGGAAAAAGAAGAATTTCAGGACATGATACAGGATACAGAAAATAAAATAGAAAAACTATTGAAAGACAAAATTAAAAACAACTTGGTAATCAGTGGTTTCAAATGATGAAGAAATATTGAAAAGCGTCGCAGAGACCATGATTGATAAAGAACTTGAAATGAAAATTGCTGTAAAAAAAGCATACAAAATTGGAAAACAGAAAAGCATCATAGAAATGTAGAATTTCAAAGACAAATTAACAATATTGAAAAGAAAATCGAAGTTAATTGGAAAAAATATATTCATAGAATCTGAACTTACATGAAAAGATAGAAATATACAAAGAGAGCTTAGAATGATAGCAAAAATGGGAATAAATTAAGGGGCAACAGCCAAAGTACTGTATCAAAAGATTGAAATCAATGGGATGATGATGAAATGGGACCTAAAGGAAAATAAGCTGGTGCAAGAACAGGGAAAAAATTCAAAAAACTGACGAAAACACACAGTATCAAATACATGGTAACAGACCCTGCAAAGAACAAGGACAAAGATATCGGCAAAAAGATAAATTATAAAATGATAAACACCACAGAGCAGGAAGAATCCAACAAAAAACGAAAAAAGAAAAGCGAAATAAGAAAAGCAAATTGGAATGTCAAAATAATGTTAAAGCCAGGGAAAATTGAAGAAATAGCAAGAGAACTAGACAAATACTGTATTGATATTGCTGCGACACAGAAAGTAAGATGGAAGGGCTCAGGAGAAGTAACAAAAGAAAAATACAGTTTCCTACATAGTGGAGAAGCTAAACAGGGAAAAAATGGCATTGGATTCTACATCGCAAGCAGAATAAGAAACAAAATAATTAAATTCAGCCCAATAAATGGACGAATAGCTTCTTTGAGATTAAAAATGAAGGCATGTAACCTAACCCTGATAAACATATATGCTCCAACCGAAACAACCAAAGCAGAAGAAAAAGATAGCTTCTACGGAAAACTACACGAGGGATGCGAAGAAATAAGCAAAACAGGAGACTCCCTATTATTAATTGGAGATGCAAATGCGCAACTCGGCAAAGAACAATATCTGCAAGAAATTATAGAATGGCAAAGAAGCAATACACGATAAAACTAACGATAACGGACACAGATTGTGCGAGCTAGCTGGAATTCTAAGCTTGGTATGCCTCACAACAAAATTCGAACATCCCAGAAAACACAAAGTAACCTGAAGACACCCAGGAGGAACAACAGAAAACCAAATAGATCATATAATGTCAGATAGAGAAATCAGCAAAAAAACACTCGATACAAGATCATTCCGAAGAGCAAATACGGACACAGATCATTACCTAGTGGTAGCAAAAGTAAAACACCTCACCGCAAAAAAATACTAAGCTCAAGAAAAAAAAGAGAATTGGAATACAGGCCTACTAGAAGACACAGAAATACAAAAGATATTCGAAGAACGATTTACAGAAAAACTACAAAAACGAATTACTGAGCCAATCCGAATCGAAGAGAAATAGGAGGAAATAAAAAAACAAGTAACACAAACAAGTAACGAAATCTTAGGAAAACAACAATCCAAAGCACCTAACGAGGGATGGTTCGACCAGGACTGCGATATAGCAAGGAAAAACAAGAACGCGGCGAGACTGAGATGGCTAAACACAAAAACAGAACAATCAAAAAATGAATATTTAGCAGCAAGAAACAGAGCAAACGCAACCTATAAGAATAGAAAAAATGAATGGATCAACCAGTAACTAGAGGAAATAAAAAGAAACAAACAAAGCCAGAACCTAAAACAGTTCTACAGTCAGATTGAAGTAAGAACTAATAAACCAAGAGCTATCTTGAGAGGAATAAAAAACGCTAATGGCAAAGCCGAATACGATCCTGAAAAAATTGGGGAAATATGGCTAGATTACTACGAAAAAATATTGAACACAGACAAAAATGACACGTACAACCACCCGATAGGTAGTGAAAATAAGGAACATCCCAGAGAGTACTCACAAACAGAAAGAGAACAAAACGGTACAAATAATATAGAACCTCCATCTGAAAAGATCATTAAAATAGAAATAAAAAGAATCAAAAACGGAAAGGCAGCGGGTGAAGTCAAAATTGTAGCAGAAATAATGAAACATGGAGGAAATGAACTTCACCGCCAAATTTATTCTTTAATAACAGATATTTGGACTCAGCGAGTAATTCCTGACAAGTGGAAAACAGGAATTATTATCCCTATCTTTAAAAATGGGGACAAGGAAGAGTGCAGCAACTATATACCTATTACTTTATTAAACGTCACTTATAAAATTTTTGCGAACCTAGTAAATGTGAAACGCAAAAATCAAGCCGAAAGAATAATAGGCGACTATCAAAACGGATTCAGACCAGGAAGATCGACAATAAACGCAATACATAAAGCTGAACAACTATGTCAAAAATCCCGTGAATTTAATAAAGACCTCCACATTGCCTTCATAGACTTTAAGGGCGCTTTTGATTCAGCAAACAGAAGCAAAATGTCAAAAATATTAGAAGAGCTAGAAATACCCAATGAACTAAGAGAATTAGTAGATATAAGCCTTAAAAATACACAAGCAAAAGAAAGATTCCAGAAAATTGCAACTAGGAAATTTGAAATGAAGAGGGGAGTAAAACAAGGAGATCCACTTTCACCTACACTATTCAATTCAGTCCTGGAATGGATAGTACGTCACGCAAAACTCGGAAACAAGAATATTATAACAAATCAAGTCCAATTAATAGTGTACGCTGATGATGTTATGATAGCAGCAAACGCAAAGGCACTATTAATAAAGTCTATAGAGGAACTAGATAACGCAGCAAAGAAAACAGGACTTGAAATAAATGAGAACAAAACAAAGTATATGAGTCTTACAAAAGATGGAAACACAAGCACATATTCAAAAACAAATACATACAAATTTGAATCTGTATCCACATTCAACTACCTAGGAGCATCAATAGGGAAAAACGATAAAGAGAGAATGACAGAGCGAATTCAAAAGGGAAATCAAGCCTATGGGAGAACCAGAGCCCTACTAAAAAGCTCAAAATCAAGCAAGAGAACAAAAATACATATCTACAAGACACTGATAAGACCAGCAGTCACGTACGCCATGGAAACAACAACAATAAATAAAGAAGAAAAAGAAGATCTGAAAAAATTCGAGAGAAAAGTGATGAGAACAATACTTGGACCCAATATAATGATAGAGGGAGAAAGAGAACTGAAAACAAACACAGAAATAGAAGAAGCTCTGGAAGGAGAGAATATAGTTAGAAACATAATAGCGTTAAGACTGGAATGGTATGGCAATATAATGAGAAGAACACCCGCAGAATGATTCAAAAAAATTACCGTCTGGATACCACTAAGAGTAAGAAATGATTTTAGATGCACGACATACATTAAGTCTTCTATTCTGAGAGAGCATGGAATGTGATGCGTTTTCCATGGCACACAGCTTTAGAGCTTTAGAACTGCTTGCATTCCATTATTTATCATATCGCGTCTACTCTAGTCGTTTCATTCATCATAAGCTAATTAATGAAATTTCCAGTGACATCTGCACACAGCAGATGTATTTATTGCTTTGACAGGTTGGTTGTAAATATCCAACGTGTCAACAGTCTACAGGCAGATTAAATACAAAAGCATTTAAAATACGAGATTAATATAATATGTTTGAGTACTTGTGGTAGATGCCAACTTATTCACAACAATATGCAAAACATTGAAGAAAAGTCAAGGAAAGGAAACAAAGCTTTTCCTTGTTCATTAATATAAGATAATTTCTTGAAATTTTGGCTGTACATAATCTCATGAGAAGTATGAATGAGCTCTAAAACAGAAAGAAAATAAAAAATAGTTTGATGACTACTGTGTGAGTGTATTCTGTATAGAAATTTCCATTTACAGGCCACAGGTACTTAACACCCCACAATGATCCCTCCTGCCGACGTCGTTCTCCTGCTATTCAAACTCATCACGCTTGGCATAGCTGGAAGTAAATTGATGTGATCAACTAACGCCAAAGTACTTTGCTCTGGCAATAGGGTAGGAATGACGCTAGGAACAACAGGGCTTTCAACGTTCACTGGGAATGACGTTTTCCTGCACATGCTACATTACTTACAAGCGAATAATGGTGTAGCGAGAAATCAAGGAACGCAGTGAGAGATTGACATTAACTAGGGGTGATAGTTGAGATTCGATTGCTTCCAGAGGATACCAACCTTAAGAGGCAGTTTAAAATGCAAGAATTGAAGCTTCAGGAATATATGCGGAATAGAAATTTTTATTTCAATATTTGTAATCAAATATGAGTTTTGATTACGACAATGACAACGATCTTGCACAGAGCGACATGACCTGCAAATTTCATCTTTCTAGAACTTCTGGTTTGGCATTTGAGTTCAGTAACCGAGAACAACAGCCCTACTATGTTGTCCTATCCATGTTAACGTCATGTCCTGCGTCCTGCAGCGCTGCCACTGCTACTAAACGAGGGGAAAGGAAACAAAATGGTTAACTTCCATCAACGACAAGCTCTCACGTTAAATCTGATACGACAAATGCACTCATTCTCCCGATGAGAACGAACAAAAGGGATTGTAAGTTGTACAGTGTTATTTACTTCTTGTGCTAGCATTGAGTTTCCACTTTGAACAAGAAATATTGGATTGCTTGACCGTTTCAGCAGAAGAAATTCTGCAAGTGAAAGAGCTGCTTCTAGTTATGTACAATCTTAAAATATGAAATACAGGAGGAAAACGATGATATAATTTCTTGCAAAAGATTGTTCCTTATGTGATAATTATACTCAAAATATTACCTTCTATGAACTCTATAGACAGTAATAGATTGAATATGATGCCTAATGTATGGTTCGAGACAAATTAATACAAAGTACGATTCAATGTAGCTATTCATACAAAACACTAACTCAGTCACATTACTTGTCACAATGTGGGTCACAACGCGTTTCATTCTCTCAAACATCATCAGGTGTCTAAGATTTATACAGTCCAGGAAAAAGAGGCAACAAATGTATCCACATATTACCTGAACAAAAACAATTGACATTCGTTTGAATAATCTATTTGACGATTTTATTAGAATCATTTTTGCAGGAGCTCTAATTTGATCCCAAACACGATAGAATTCAAGAAAGAATTCAGACAGGGAATAGAGTACATAACAGATATGCGAACCCAACAAAATCTAAGTCACTTTTGAGAATATCAAATTAAGACTAAGCAAAGCACCAGTTGCAGTATATGGTTCAAAAGATGCTTTGGAAGAAAAATCCTAAGGAAAGTATATGGCCCCGTGTGAGAAGATGACATTTGGAGTATTACATATGACCACAAATTGTATAGCCTGATAAATAATGAAGATATAATAAGGTATAGATAAGAGCATAGTAAAAGCATGTAGAGAGAATAGACAAAAAGAGATTATCAAGAAACATAATGTATACCTAAATATATGGAAAGAGAAAGAAAGGACGTTCTTGCAAGAGCTGGAAAAGCAAATAGTAGAGTTTAATAAACTCAAAGTGAAGAACTGGAAAATAAGAGCAATGAACAGACGTGACTAGAGATAGAAGCAGCAGGCAGAAGGAGAAACAAAGAACCAAATTAATAATTCTAGAAGAACAATTGACGAACGCTTGGTTACAAACTTACTAACTCAAGCCTAGGTTTTCAATCAAAAAATTGATTGAATATGAAGTTTCAGTCGAGAATTCGTACGCGTTACCAAGTTATCATGCTTCAAGATACACACACCGACATTCTTTGAAATTATGTTGTTTGGGTTCAGTTGGGTTAAAAATAGCAAGAATAATACTTTTCTTATTATATATGGGTCAGAGAGGTACAATAACAATCAATGAAAAACTCTGTAGTGAAGAACAACGTTCATCGTTTTAAAATATTTCTAGAAGACATTGGAAAACAAAGTTATACCTGAATTTGCTTTTGATCTCTCAGCTATGTGTTTTGTGTGTTATTCCTAATCATGTTTTTCGCAATTGCATCACATCACTCTAACATATTCGCAGATGATCTCGTCTCTATGATATTTTGTCCATCAAACACATTCACGCTAACTGAAACATTCACCTTCCTAAACTATAACACCCCCACCTTCAAACTGTAGTAGTGACTGATGCCTCACACTTCTATACACTCTCCGACTTCGGCTGTTATCATGTCTGGATTCATCATGTTCTCAAGGGTCACACCGTAATTGAGTCGCAGGTTATCCCACTTTTTGTCGGTGCGCACGAGCTCTTGAAATCTATCGCAACGGTCGGATGAAGTCAAACCAGCCTCCCACAATTAGTCTCGCCCTGTTTGATCACTCACCAGGACCCCGGTGGTATTGCGAAGAGCCTGCTGCAAAAGGCTGTCTTTCGGTTTTATCCTGCCGTACTACGATAATGCGACTGGAGCCTTCTTGAGGTTGTGCATCTTTCTCTGCGCCGATATATTAGTCTCGAAATTTCACTCTGAGATGTATTGAAATTTGCGGCTATGTCGACCTGTCGATTACCTTTATGATGCATTTGTAAAGCCTAATCAACTCATTCTCTCAAGGTATGATTTCTCTGCATTTCTTCATTTAATAAGAATGCTCTGTAGTTCAATTTCACATTCTTGTCAATAATCCAACAAATATTAGCAGAAACTAGTTAATTTTGACTTGAATTGACTTTCTTTTGGTTTCAATACATATATAAGAAAATGAATATTAGTTACTATAAGATACTTTTTTTTCGATATCTCTTTTCACTTTTGTGTAGTTCATATAGTGTCAATGCCAATTGTCTCCAAGTAAAATGGCTGTGACACACGGATGACCAAACAGATGGACATGACGGAGTTATATGGGGTCAGTTTTTTGCCATTTGGCTACTGAACCTTAATAAAAACGGTATTTCATCGCCATTATTCCGATTAGGAGTTCAAAAATATTCTGGAAGATAAGCAATGAAAAAACACTGGAGAGGTAAACGAGACAGAAGACATAACAGAGGAGGAAATTGAAATGGTACTAAAAAAACTGAGGAACGTCAAGGCGTCAGGACATAATATTGCCAAAGAATTGCTTATAGTTGAAATAAGAAGTCACTATTTGATAAATGGAAACAAAATAAATGTTCTATTTCCCGAAGTATTACTGAACGAACACTATACAATTTATTTCCCACTTACTACTATTGATCTTCAACAACAAAGCCACAGATATTCATTTCTAACAACTACTCATCTATTCATTACTGATCACTAACTGGATATTCACTATCTTACTGTTTCACTGTTCACTGTCCTTCAGTCAGGCCCTTTGCTCATATATATACAGATATCCGTTTCTGGAAATGTTCTAAGTCAGTTGAGAGCACATTAATTGAATTTTCGACCGTGCGGTGGGATGCGATGCCAAGAGAGGGAGGGCCCCGCCCAGACAGGGCCGAATTCAGAGCTTATCTCATTTTTACGAATCATGACATTTTCGCACGTTACACTATGATACGGCTAGATCTACTTTAATATATGGGTGCAGAAGGAGGGCATATACTGCTTGAGATACTCAAAAGTACATGGAAAATTTGAAAAATAACTGAAGATTTGGAAGAGTCGGTGATATTTCATATCCATAAAAAAGGAGGCAGTAGGATTTGTAACATTTACAGAGAGATATCATTGTTATGTACTACAGCTGAAATATATGAATCTATAAAAGAAAACAAACCAAAACAAGGAGTGGGTCAAACAATGGGAAGAGCACAATCAGAATGTTCATAAAAAAACATATGAACCAGGAGAGCAAATTATATATAACATTTGTTGATCTGGAAAAAGCATTCGATAGAGTACAACGTGAGCATATGCGAAAAATATCAAGAGAAAGAATGGAAAGCGAGAAACTCATAGAAGCAATAAAAAGCGTGTATAGGAAGACATCAAATTTCATAAGAAATGGAAATGAAACATCAGAAGAACTTTTCACAACGCAAGGACTAAGGCAAGGAGATACATCAAGTCCGTTGTTATTCATAATATTCTTGGATAGTATTATCAAAAAAATTAAGTATAAAACAAGAAAAGTGGATACTGGGTACCCTCGGTTTACAATAACAATAGGTGAATGTGCTTTCGCAGATGATCTAGCAATTCTAGCTAAGAACGGGAAAGACGTGAATCACAGCGTGAATATATGGAACGATGAAATAAAGAAGCATAATATGATCATAAATGTAGACAAGAGAAAAAAAAAGTGAAAAGAAGATACGATAACTAAGATGAAAATAAACAGAAATAGAACAAATAGATACAGCCACAAATCTGGGGATAAAAATTAACAACAAAGAAAGCATATCATATTTGCTTTCCATTTTCAATATGGCAATTGCCAGTTCTCCAGGTTCAATTATAAACTATATTTACAGTAGAAATAAGTGTAGCAATAAGTTGATTCGTCTTACTTCGTGAAGCTTTGTTGACTCCAAATATTTATCTTTCTCCAGTCCTTTTTATGTCATTGTGGAATCTCTGTTAGATAAACATTCAATAATGCCCTATTTCCTGGATAAATACAAAGCCCGTGAGCAAAAATTATTTGAAAATGAATAATTCCACGTGTTTTGAGAGAGCTCAAACTCGAATTGAACAATTTCCATTTAACTTTGTATGAATCCCTGTATGTGGAGCCACAGGGTTATGAACATAGTTTAAAATTAGCCTGGGAAGTTATGTTCTAAATGGAAAGTGACCTAAGAACAGAGTTTTATTCCAGCATTTTCAGCACGAAAATAATTTAGTTAGCTAATCTGATGTAAAGTGCGTGTCACTCCAAACACATTTATGAGAGTTATAAAGTTTCCAACAAAATTAAATTATACTCAAGAAATATGAGTATAAACAGTAACGCGTTTACATGGTGGCAGAGATATGATGCGTGAACAAAATAGGGCGCAAAAATCATTTGGATTACGCATCATTGGCCAGTTATAGATTTGAACTCAAAGTTTGTGCTTTGTGAAGAATATAGCCAAGATATTCTTATGTTAGGTTATACAGAGTAATCAATAATGATTGTCTGTCACGTGACTAGCAAAAGTTCGCATTATGATCAAACTATCTTCATGGAATAAAGCTAGTATAAATTAACTTATTTCGATAACTACGTTACCAACATATCAATAACACAGTGGCTTATATTTTGCATATTTTGTGACGGATTTATGCATAATCTGATTCAAAAAACGAGGAGGTAAGTGAAAAGCTGTATTATGGAATGATTATTGGAAATTTATTATTATTCTACCAAATTTTTAGGTTAGAATAGTATTTTCGGAGGGACTGTCATCTGTTACTTGAAGCTCACTATCTCAAGCAGGCGGCAAAGAAAAATCAGAACAAGGCGGCATGGAAAATCATTTTTGATCACTCTGTATAATCTGACAAAGGCCTGGTATTTCAATCTTCGAATCATCCTAAGAGTAGCTCATCCACTTTTGTACAAGGTGTGTTCCAAGAACACTGGATACTAAAGAAATCTAGAGATTCTTGAGGAAAACGAGTTTATTGTTTTCCAATCATCCCCTCTGATCTGAATCACTCATAACAGGCAGAATATTAGGTCTAGCCTTTGAGATTTGACTTTACTTCGAGAAATCTTTTATCGCACTTGTTTCTTGAAATTGAGAAGCAAGGAAAATGCAGATAGAAACTCTCAAACAAATAGACTTCTGATGAATGTTCTTGTTTCCATTGTTTTTACTACTCCATATTTTCAGAGCAACTGTCGTATCAATGGTTATATAGATTACCTATGAACAGTTACTTCACTCAGACTCTTCAAGCTTTACACGGCCTCTTTATCAAAGGATACGTGCAGAATTTTATCATTCACGTTATTTTCTCATCTTGAATGCTGAATTCTTGAAAGAAAGTGACTCACTGTAAACGATTGTTTGATTAGTTGAGTATTGGAACGTGATGTAGAAAGAATGTGATTATAATGTAATACTTGGGGAAATCAAAGAACTAAACGAAATGGAACATATAAGCAGCTAAAAAGTCTAGTTCGAACTTTGAAATGAAAAGTTGAAATTCTCTGGAGAGTTCGGAAAACTTCAAGAAACTTCTTGGCTCTCATCTCGTAAAAAGATTATATGACAGATATTGGATAAGTTTGTGAATCTTGTGGAATGAAACAACAAGCCGAGGAGCATATGACTAGTCTGACGAACTTTTCCTTCAAAGCTACGCCTTATTCACACATCCTAGAGCCTTCAGCTACCGTCTTTCATTCTGTTTAAACACTACACAACCACTCACCGTAGCGTCACCAGCCATCAGCTTGAATAAGTATTTTCCAATATTTCACAACATGTGGTTGAATATAGGTGATCAGTTGTAACTATTAATTTCCTGAAACACAACTCTGTAATTGTATGATCTGTGTTTATGTCATGTACTCACCGTAAAGTATCCGACCGTTGTTCTGTGAAACACTTTGTATATTTTTGTTCCTAATTCTGTTTACCGTGACTTTGACTTTGACTTGAACCCTACCGACAAATGAGTAAACTACCAAAGTAAACAAATAATTTTGGTGTAATATCATTGGCATGTTTTGAATGATTTATAATCGTTGTAAAAATATATCAAAGTTAAAAATTAAGTCAGATAATTTGTATAAAGGAATTAATACTTTTGATATAATTTCTTCGTTTCTAGAATACTTTTTCTTCTGAGGGCGCTAATTTGAAATGTATTCAAAAGACACAAGTTGAGTGATGTTTCATTTAGTTTTGAGTACAAATAAGGCCTTGCAGCCCAGTTAAGTCACTTCTCTGGAAGTCCAGTCTTTCGAGTAGTCATACAGCTACCGTCTTTTATTTTGAAGTTATCCACAACTAGTTTTCATATACTGCTTGCCCTGTAGATTTGAAAGAACCGTAGCTTTGTTTAAACACTACACAACCACTTATCGTAGCGTCACCAGTCATCAGCGTGAATATATATTCAGGGATAATACCATAAGAGAGGATAATTTTTTGAAAATTGTTGTCGTTTCCACGACAACTTATATCAATTTCACGACACAAAACATCTGGAAATTTCCCGAAACGAAGTTGAGGGGAATTTTCTGTGATGTTTTGTGGAGTGAAATTGCAAATAAGTTGCCGTGGAACAGACAACAATTTTTAAAAAAATTATTGTCTCGAATGGTATTTAGGGAGAATATTTTTTGACATATTAAGTAAACACAAAAATTAAGAATAAACGCATTCAAATTATTTATGGGTAATGTTATAATTATTAGTAATTGTACAATTATTGTATGTGGCATCTCCAGTACTTCCTTCTTGCGCAACACTGGAAACTGTTTCACTTCTTATATCAGATATTATATTTTCATGGTGACCTTTATCTACTTGAAGATACGGTTTGATTAAACTAGTTTTAGTGTGACCAGTAATTTTAATCAGCTGTTCTTCACCAATTCCTAGCTAACTGAGTTACAGCTGTAGCTTGATGAGAATGATTTGTTATCTTAACATTTTTAGTGTTTATTCCAATCTTTTGGCATATTTTCATATCATGTGCTGGATTATATTCAACCACATGCTGTGAAATATTCATTTATTATACCATAAATAGTTGAAGTATCATCGATTATTTTTGTGGTGCAATCACTCATGTTTATTGTGCTTGTGAATACCTCTCGTGCTGCACACTCGTGGTATTCAAACGCAAGCACAATAAACATTTGTGATAGCACCACAAAAATAATCGATGATACTTCAACTATTTATGGTATAATGAACGAATATTTCACAGCATGTGGTTGAATATAGGTTATAAGTTATAAATATGGATTTCCTGGAATACAACTCTGTAATTGTATGATCTGTGTTTATGTCATATATTCACCGTAAATGTATCCGACCGTTGCTTTGTAAAATACTTTGTATATTCTGTTCCAAATTCTGTTTACCGTGACTTAACAAATAAATATTTGACGTTTGACATTTTCGACCCCACCGAAAAATAACTAAACTACCAACGTAAACAAATGATTTTGGTGTATTATTATTGGAATGTCTTAATGATTTATAACCGTTGTGAAAATGTATCAAATCTGAAAATTAAGTCAGAAAATTTGTGTGAAGGAATCAGTACTTTTGATATAATTTCTTCGTTCTGGAGATACCTCTTTTTTATCTTTCTCTGAGAGCGCTTATTTGAAATTAAACTGGGAGACGCCAGTTGAGTAATGTTTCATTGAAGATCGAGTATTGATACGGTCTTGTAACCGATTTTAGTCATTTCTTTGAAAGTGAGTGTCATCTTCGAAGTGTTTACCGTCAAAGTGGAGTTCTGTGCTAAGACATTCAGTGCAGTTGTACGACACGATTTGTAAGTCCGATTGTTTTTCATAAGTCCGTAAAAGGAACTTAGATTTGTTTGCCTCTGCTGTTTTGGACTTAGAATTATTTTGCTTGTTGCTGTTTCAACTTGGAGTAATTTTTCTTTGGGATAACGTGGCGTCACCGCTAGGAGAGTCTTGGTTGATTCCACAATGTTGAATTGATTTGACGTAGAGCCACGGCTGAAAAAGTCTTTGTGATTCAGCAGTGTTAGATTGATTAACGTAGCATCACCTATGAAGAAGTCTTTGTTGATTTCAAGGTGTTGAATTAACTTAACGTAGCGTAGCCACTGACGCAGTCTTCGTGATTTCGCAGCGTTAGATTGTTTTAACGTAGAATCACTATTGGGGAGGTCGTTGCTGGCTTTACAGCGTTAAGCAAGTTTAGCGTAGGGTCACTACCTAGAAACTAGTTTGGTTTCACAAGCGTTAAAGAAAAGTTCCCAAGTTGATCCATAGTTTGGAAAATCGCTTCACAATTATTGTTTTGAAGTTTATTGCCGTCTTCGACCGCCTGGATCGGCACTGCAATCGCTGGTGTCGAGTTTCATGTACAACCGTCCCACCACAGTCAGCCTTAAGCTATACCACCACCAGTGCTAATTTTTGCAAAATATATGTTCTATGATCGTCGTCGTTATTTTACCTCCTGGTGATTCTTTTGACAGCCGCAACCCTTCCCTTCTGAGCTATCCAGCCGTCTACCTTTAGAAACTGCATCACCGACCATATTGGTTCTCGGGTATACCGTCTGCAGCTTTGACCGCAACGCCAAAGTCGATAAGCCCGCCAGCAACGAGGTATCGTTACACTAGATTATGTCGAAATCTCTGCTCTATACGTACACGTTTTCATATATAGTGTGATGTAAGTAAATTCGTAATGCAAACTAGAGATCTGCACAAGGTCAAAACTCAGATTCTGACCCTTCCAAGCCCGACTATTTTCTAACTTGAGTCATCCAAGCTCATAGTCATTTAAAGTGGCTTCGTTGCCGTCCCGATTTCCAAAGAGAGTAACCATGGCACGACCTAGAGTAAAATACAGTTATATTCACTGAGATCTTGCAGTTGTTACAATGAAAACATCAGGTACTTATTGCATTCAGCATTGTTCAGGCATAGGTCAGGTATAATTGATTAAATATACTATTAAATTCAAAACTGGTTACGGCACTAAATAAACTAATCCTGAAATTTTCCGTAAACTTTAGCTTAACGGCCTAGCTCAGTATCAAGAAAAACTTATGAAAATTATCCCAGGGGCGGATTGGGTTGTTCTGAGGTCAGCTTTAAGAAAAAAAATATGAACATTACTGAAACAAATCTACTGGACGTTACGTAAACTAACTTCAATGAAACAAAAAAATAAGGGCGCCACGCAATTGTTAAATTTTTCGTCCCCAGGCACACAGCTACGAAAATACCTGTTAAAGAAAAGATGGTGGGATGGACAGGTAGAATATTGGATGTTAGGATAATCAGATCTGTTGCGTTGATCAAGATGCTGCAGAACATAAAACAGCGATACTTACTCACCAGCTGTAAGAAAACACTAAATAAAATTACTCTCTGAAAATTAAAGTGATAGATATTTTTTTTTTGCAGAATAAATGAGTGAAAATTCACTTTAAGAAGTGAATATATAATAATAATAATAATAATCCTCTTCTACCCGTGGGGTGTTGAGGCTATTATATCCCATTTCTCTTATTCATCTATAAATATCTTTCACTTTTCCCTGTCCTGTGCCAATTCATGTGCATCTCGATTTGTGATCTTCTTCTCATTCAGTATGCTATTCATCGTATCTTCCCATGTTCTCCGTGGTCTTCCTCTCGTTCTTTTTCCTGTAGTTCGAGCTTTCCATATTGTTTTCACCTGCCTACTATCTGGAAGTCTGATAAGATGGCCGTACCATTGTAGCTGTCTGGTCTCTATCGATTTTTGAGCTGTTTTTATGTCGAGTCTCTTTCTAATTTCTGAGTTCCTTATTTTATCCCAGTTGGTGACTTCTTCTATTTGTCTAAGGCACTTCATTTCTACCGCCTGTATTTTGCTCTTTTCCCTTTGATTTAGTACCCAAGACTCGCTTTCATATATCAGGGCTGGTAATACAATAGTTTTGTATACTGTTAGTTTGATAATTTTACTTATACTTTTATGTCCGAATATCGCTCTTCTCAGAGAATAATAAGTTCTTAAAGAAGGATATAACGAAGAAGTGAACAATAGGGTACAAGCGGCGTGCTTGTACCCTATTGTTCACTTCTTCGTTATATCCTTCTTTGCTTTCAATTATGCTTCCCAAATATTTGAAACTTGTTACTTGTTCGATTTCTTTTTCATTCAATTTAATTTTTATTGTCTCATCTTCTCTGGAAACTGCCAGCACTTTTGTTTTTTCAATATCAATTATCATATTTGCTTTCCCCAGTTCCTCGTTCCACACCTCCAAATTTGTTTGTAGTCTTTCCTCTGTTGTATCGAATATTGCCATGTCGTGAGCAAATAGGGTTTCTGATATTTTAATGTTATTCAGGTTCAAGTTCCCCACTTGTGTTTTTTCAAGCCTTGGGTACGCATTTTTTAATATCTCGTCGATAAATACCACAAATAGAAATGGACTCATATTTCCCCCTTGCCTTAGCCCTTTAGTAGTCCTGAATTCTTCGGATTTACAGTTACCGGTGCGCACATAATTCCTGCTGGTTTTATAAAGTGCTCGTATCGCATCTAGTAATTTATGGTCTACTCCTCTCCTTTTCAGAATATCCCACAGTAGTTCTCTATCTACTCGATCAAATGCCTTTTCTAGATCGATAGATCATATGAACAGTTTTTTGTTGAATTGCAAGGTTCTCTCTATCAATTGGCGGATTCTGAATATGTGATCCTGTGTGCAATATCCTGATCTTAATCCACTTTGTGCCTTTCCTATATCCTCTCCAATTTCTCTTCTTGATTTTGTTCCTATTACTGTCTCGTACAGTTTAGCAGCAACACACAAGAGTGAAATTCCCCTGTAGGTTTTGCAGGCTCTATCACCCTTTTTGAAGATTGGTATTATTATTGTCTTTTCCCAATCTTGTAGTATGTTATCCCCTTTCCAGATTTCATTAAGCAACTGGTATAACATACCTTTCCCCGATATGCCTAAATATTTTATTTGTTCCGGATTGATTTCGTCGAAGCCCGCTGCTTTACCAATTTTTATTTTTTTTATTGCATCTGTTATTTCATTAAATGCTATTTCTTCTTCACCTTGAATTTCCTCATTATATATAACTATTGTTTCTTGTTCCTGTTTACTATCTTCGACCTCCAGTAGCTCTTCAAAGTGTTCTTTCCACCTCCCCATAATTTCTCCGTCCTTTATTAGAATCCGGTCACTTTTATCCTTTATTTTTTTCAAAGGTGGATCTTTTTCTTGCCTTAGGTTTTTGGTCGCTTTGAAAAATAATTTTCTATTTTCCTTGTAATTCTTCTCCATTTGACTGCCAAACTCATCCCATTCCTTCTTCTTTTCTGTTTGTATTATTTCCTTCACTTTTTTCCTCTGCATTTTACATGATTCGTAGTTCAGTTGATTCTTATTGTTAATATATGATTTCCATTTTTGTTTCCTAATTCCAATTTCTTCTTTAATTTCCTTGTTCCACCAATATATAATTATGTTAATTCAAAAAAAAAAACTAAAAAGAAAATATCAAAAGTGACAAGGAGCATAATAAGCAGAGCGTAAAACAAAATAACGGAAATCAGGCCCGAGATTGATCAACCTGGTTCACAACGGGACGTAGCGTTTATAATGTAACCAGAAAAAGCATGAATAAAGAAAAGGCGATGACGAATGCCCACCGCAAAATTACACAATAAAAGGCTATTAGGCTATTAGCACTAACGAAAGTCTGAATATAAAAAAAACTGAACCACTTACCTGGCGACGTCACTGGAGATCCTACTTGACTCGTCTGCCTAGCGTCTGGATCCTGACCTCGGATCTAATTTGGGCTGGATTCCGGATGGTCAGGAAAGCCAGGGTGTAAGTGGGGAGCTCCCACAGTGTTGTGCCTTGGTGTTGGAAGACTGCGACGTTTTATCGCAGATGGTAAGCGAAAGCAAAAGAATAACCACTCACAATTTATAATAATCCCCAACACGTGGGCTCCTCCGCCGAACAAAACCAATGGCCAAACTGCCATAAAATAGTCGGCTGGAGCACAAGCTTTCCCAAAACTTGTAGTGAAAAAAATAGGATGAAAAACGTCTGTCTTATACAGGGGCTTAAGGCTGACTGTATTAAATTAAGTCAATTTCGGTCGGTTAACAAAGAGAAAAGAAACGGAACTGAAGATTTGAAAAATGGATGAAACTATAGAATTGAAAACTAAAATATCTTTAACCAAAAGTAAGCACATAAAGTTGACTGAAAAAAACCTCAAATTATCCCACCTATATTTGAGAAATCGACCCAGTAAGAAAAGTGACCAAAAGCTAAATTGGCACGTAACAATACATGCATTTGACTCGACCATTTCATCATTTTTATTTCAGCAAACTTTGTCCGGCGGGGGTGCCTTTGTATGTAGTGAAACTGGTGGTGGAGCAATTTTGTACCATGTGGCATTCCAGCGGCTTGAGATTTGAACAAGGTAAAACTTGTGAGCTTGAAGTTTTGTTTGACATGATATTTATAACAGAAATTTATGGATAGCGCAATTCTCCGTCAACTCACAGAAAGACCTTCGAAGGAGACTAATATGTGACTTGCCAAATGTTGTTCAGAAACTTGCAGTTATTGTTCCTCAGATCGTCGTCAAATATCCGCACTGATTATGAAATAATTGAATGATTTTTGATTGAGTCTCCATGTCCACGAGAATTCGTCTATGATATATCACAGTCAGTGCATTCAGAGGAGATTCGCAGAAGGTGTTTCAATTTATGACATACTCATTTTCCTCCTTGCTTTTCATGATTGTTTTCATATTTCCAAAGACATAATTCAGAATTCTTTAGAATTGCATTCCACGATTCCGAATTGAACATGAATTTGGATTTGACCTGAAATCTAGGCTTTTTGTAACGCTTCTCCACAAGAAGAGCACCCTGAATCAATCAAAAAAAGACTTCACTTTGCTCTGTCTTTCTTTGTTCCACTATTTTCACAATAGCACTATTTCCATTCATTTGAACTTTTTTTCAAGTAGCGCTTGAACAAGCGGTGAGAATACGGACCATGGAGTTCTCATCCTGCTTTTATTGTATAGAGGGCATATTGAATATGTTGGGCGATGCAATGCCGCAATGCAATTTCCAGCATCCCTTCTAAATTGTTGTGGAAAATGCGGTATCCGCATTTCCATTACGCTCTCCTTCACACATGCATACATGCACATATAAATGGGGACACCAATTTACAGAACATACAATTAGAAAGGAAAACTGAAATCAAAGGGGCGTATCCTAATAGTTGTATCCGGAAAACTTTGAATGAAAAACTATTAATGACTTATTATTGAGGGTATATCGTAAGAAGCATTTCAGATCAGATAGAAGACAATGTGAGTATTTCTATTGATCATCAAAACATAACAGGAGAAATTGTTAACAAAAAGTTGGTAGAATCATTCCATATGAAATTCTGCAACGCTACAATAGCAACAAGAACAAAACCACATTTTCTGATACCACTGACAATGCTTCTTTAACAAAGCATGTCTCTTGTGACAGTTGAACAAATATAGAACAGACTCCAGGATTCGTATTCTCCTCTCAACATGGTCGAGTATGTTTCCTGGACAGAAGACGAGAAGGGAGAACAATGGCCATCTAGATGCTACTGCAAGGTGGTCTGGTAAGTATCATTCTTTTCCTTTGTTGTCTATTTTTGCCTGACATGAAATGAACCAACACTTCGAGAAGTAGATATGCAATGTGAAGAATGAATACAGACTTATGAGAAAAGAAATTTAATTAGAAGCTGGTTTGCGTGCATAGACGTCAGTAGGTAATGGATGAGACAAAAGGACAAAGTATATTCATTTACTTCAATGTTGACAGCCTCATCCCCTGCGTCAAATTTTATGTAGGATGAAAATAATTTTGAGTTTCAGATACTGATGCCTCAAGTTTCAGATCACGCAATGAACACTAGACTAACGGTGATGTCGATTAAAAGCCCATCTTTTGTTGAAGCTTTTGTTTTTCAACGCGAATATAAATATCAACATAACACGATGATAAATTACTGTGCTACATAATAAGTCATAAGCGTCAAGTATCACAGACTAATTCATTGTGCTTTTTTCATTCCGCTGTTTGCACTAAACAATAATTCATTCTCTGGTCGCAGAGCTTTGCGGATCTGCAATGCATGTTTTGTTTTTAACTATTTGTTTTTGTTCCATTTGCAGTTTTTAATATTTTATCACCTGTGTTCATACAATAGGATTTGTTCAGTGTTGTATGAATTTAACTATATTTATAACTATTGTTTTCTGCAGTTTTTATTACCTGCAATGAAATTGTAACGTTGGAATTGAATGAGGTTATTCATAAATTATTTTGGCTTGCTTTAATTCGTATTTATTTCATAAAGCTATTATTACGAATACTTAATGGATATAAATACTTGTTAAAGGACTAGGCTTTGACAATAAGTTTGATTATTATCATGTGAATAGAAATAAATTTCCATAACGTCCCTGTTGAACAAATGTTCTATTAGTTGTGGTGTCTGTCTCAAAATCATCTAATTATTCCATCTTATTAGGTATTCAATTTTTGTGTTCTCGAGGTGTTGTTCATACTGAGTTTCTATCTAACGATTGAAGAAATACTTGAACTTTGAATGGCCATAATTTGATAAATATCAAAATTTGACCGAAAATGATATTCTTACAGTGGTGCTCCTACGCAATATTCGCGACCGCGCATATAACCGTGTATAGTCTACGATCACGACCAGAACATTGATTATACAAAGGCGTATTGCACCCACCATAACTTAACATTGCGCATACCTATGTGAACCTCTACAATTAATTCAAAATTTGTTACGATTGCTGCGTCAAAAGCTCTACTTTGTATCTTCTTATTTCACGTCAAATATCTTGGTAATTAATTATTTTAAACATAATTATTGGAGCAAGATTCCACGCTCACCAGACGTTACTCATATTCTGAGAAACGAAATGTACGGAATAGTATGTGTAAGTATGTAGTTTCATTGTATGTATACTTGCTAGCTTGGGCCGACGGCCATTTCACAGATATCAGGTGCTAGAGGTACGTTGAAACACTCAGTTTTCCTAAAGTCTAAGTGCTGATTTCTATGTATGTTTTAGAGCACATTGTTCAGAATTAATAATTGTTGAATGGACACTCAAGACAGCTTTGAAAAAAACAAAAAAATATTATTATTATAAAAAAATATATATATATATATATATATATATATATATATATATATATATATATATATATATATATATATATATATATATATATATATATATATATATATATAACAATATAATCCGGAATATAATATGTCAATATTGTAATTAAATGAGCTAGAAATAAAACTGATTCTTCTACTGCCTAGAGCCTAGCTATTTTCATCAGGTTATGCGCCCAGATCACAAATAATAAAAATATTTATCGACATTTCTTTTCAAGTATGGCAAAAACATCTTATAGCATTGAACCTTTGAATAAAATTAACTACGATACGTGGAAAGTGCAAGCCCAGGCTGTATTGATAAAGAATGGACTCTGGGGATACGTTAGTGGACAAAAAACCAAACCAGAAGAAGACAAAAAAGCAAAAAATGAATTTGAAGAAAAAGACTTACTTGCAAGATCTGATCTTTTATTAATTATATCACCATCAGAATTGAAGCAAGTGAAAAACTGTGTAACATCAAAAGAGATCTGGGACACGTTACAGAATATTTATCAAAGCAAAGGACCTACTAGAAAAGCAACGTTATTAAAGCGAATAATTTCATGCAAGATGCCAGAAACGGGGGATGTTCGGGAGCATTTGAATAAGTTTCTCGACATAGTAGATAAATTAGCTGAAATGGATATAAAAATAAACAAAGATTCATTGAGTATCATGATGCTTTACAGTTTACCAACATCTTTCGAAAATTTCAGAGTAGCGATCGAATGCAGAGATAAATTACCATCCTCAGAAGATCTAAAGAATCAAATAATTGAAGGAAATGATGCTATAAAAAATAAAGAGAAAGATGAAGAAGCATTTTATAGTAAAAATAGAAATAACTATAATAAAAATAAGCAAATATACAATGCATATAAGAAAACAAATAATTATTACAGTGAATATAATTATTCAAATGAAGAATGTCAAAAATGTCACAGAAAAGGACATAAAACAAGTGACTGTAGAAATAATTATTCAAATATAGAATGTAAAAATTGTTTTAAAAGAGGACATAGAACCAGTGATTGCAGAAAAAGAAAGGATGTAGACAGAAATTATAATGTTGAACCTTTCTGCAACCAAATGGTGTCTAGATAGTGGCTGTACTTCACACATGTGTTTCGATAAAGAATATTTTCAAAATATAACAAATGAATCAAGCTATTTAAAATTGGCTTCAGATAGTCATACAGCTGAAGTCGAAGAAAGTGGTAGAGTAAATGTAAAAATCAATGGAGATGTGATAAATTCATGGAATACATTATACGTAGCAACTTTATCAACAAACTTATTATCTGTTGCAAAAATAACAGAAAAAGGCAGTACTGTACTTTTTAGGAAGAATACAGCAACAGTAAGGGATAATGACGGAAAAATAACACTAAAAGCAGAAAGATCAAATGGATTATATTACATAAATTCAGAATATATAAAAGAGAACGTGATAAATAAACAATATGAAGAAGCAAGTAAAATAGAAAATAGACAATATGAAGAAGCAAATACACTAGAAAATAAACAGTGTGAAGAATATAACACAATGCAGAAAAACAGTATTATAAAATGGCACAGAACATTAGCACATATGAATGAAAATGACTTAAAATCTGCATTAAAAAATAATTCATTGAGAGGACTTTATTTCAATTCTAAAGAAAAACTTGGTGATTGTGAGACATGCATAATGAGAAAATTTTCAAGAAAAGCCTTTCCAAAAAATGAAGAAGGAAGAACGAATGAGCTATTAGAAATTGTTCATTCGGATGTATGTGGACCTATTCGAACAACTACACCACGGGGAGCAAAATATTTTGTAACTTTTATTGATGAACATACTAGATATTCAAAAGTATATTTTGTATCACATAAAAATGAAGTCCTAGATAAATTCAGAGAGTATAAAAATGAAGTATGTAATTTTACTGGAAAAAGAATAAAGTATTTACAAACGGACAATGGAAAAGGCGAATACTGCAATGAAGAATTTAAAAAATATCTGAAGATAAACGGAATACAAAGATGATTGACAGCACCGTACACGCCGCAACAAAATGGCCTTGCTGAAAGGAAAAACAGAAGCTTAGTAGAAAAAGCAAGATGTTTATTAATAGAATTAAATCTAAACGAAAAATTTTGGGCAGAAGCTATCTCTACAGTGAATTATCTAATAAATAAAAGTCCAACAAAATCATTAAACAATAAAACTCCATTTGAAAAATGGGATGGTCATATTCCTTCTGTAAATCATCTTCACATTTTTGGTTCAAAAACTTTTATATTGAACAAAAATAGAAAAGAAGGAAAATTTTCACCAAAAACAAAAACAGGAATATTCATGGGGTATTCTGAAAAAGTAAGAGGATCCAGAATTTGGATACCAAATGAAAAGAAAATAGTAGTAAGTCGAGATGTGAAAGTTATTAACAAGATGTATTACGATGAAAAAGAAAACGAAGATATGAATAGAAATAAACTGATGATTGAAGAATTTGAAGATGTAGAAAATAACAAAAATCAAAATATTAACCCTTCAACCGTGTGGTGGAAAAAAGTTGCAAGAACTGTGTGGTGGGGTATGACATACCCCAGCAATAAAAACAAGATAAATATACAAATTTACAGTTTCATATTGGATTCTTCTTATGATTCTCTTAACTTGGTATATATTGAACACAACAAAATATATATGATCTTCTTGAGGAGTAGAAACAATAAATGGTAGAGAAAATTGTCAATGTTCATAATTGACCGTTTTTAAAAAATATATTTCATTCATCCTCATCTCACAACTTGAATGTTAGATGGAAACTAACTTTTTCTCTATGGAATAAACTCTCAACTATTGGTAGAAGAACAGAGAAATTTTGATACAAAAATATTGTAACACAAAAAAGTTATGAACTCTCAATTCTACATCAATTTGAGCATGAAAAAATGGCATGCTCTAAACGAACAGCCTTATTACATTTGTTACACACATAAAGGTCCGTAGTCAGAACGCGGTTTTAAACCCAGGCCTGTGTCTATTTCATATATAACCATGACGACGTAACACTGTTTTGACATGTTGTCATGGTTATGCATAAGCCAGACCTAGAACCGGGTTTGAAACTGCGTCCTGACTACGGGCCAAAATGTCTTACGTTCTTTTGTTCTAGTACAAATGTTACACCTTTTCGAAGTACTTTAACGATTAGACGGTCTTCCTAGAGGTATATTTGCTGAACTTTAATCTGAACTTATACCACATTAATTTGTTACACTAACTGTGTAGTGGGGTATGTGATACCCCGAACAACTTTGAAACGCTTTAACTCGATAACAGCAAAAAATATAATGACGAACCTACCACTAAAATATTCTGTAACGCAAGTGAGACAGCTACTGATCTCTTTGAGACGGTACTCCATCAAATAATGAAGAGACGAACATGAGTAGCATCTATGGGGTATGACATACCCCACCACACGGCTGAAGGGTTATGATATAGAAATTCAAGAAGGTATTGAAGAAAAAAATGAAGAAATAAATGAAAATGAACTTCAACAAATAAATAATGAAAATGACGAAATAAATTTAAAAAGGTCGCAAAGAGCAAAGAAACTTCCAATATGGACACAAGATTATGAGATGCATTTTTGTGAAGAAGAAAATAGACAAGATAATGAATATAATGGAGAATGGGATAAAGCTATAAAGAAAGAAATAAAAGCACATCTCATAAATAATACATGGAAAATTTGTAAAAAAACAAACTTATCAAATATTGTAACCTGTAGAATGATTTTGAAAGAAAAATTGAATGCAGATGGAGCAATAGAAAGAAAGAAAGCTCGTTAAATAGCAAGAGGATTTAATCAAAGGCCTGGACTAGATTATAATGAAACTTTCGCTCCAGTGGCAAAATTAAGTACAATAAGAGCACTAATAGCTACAGCAGTTGAACAAAATTTGAAACTTGGTCACCTGGATGCATGCACTGCATTCTTGAATGGAGAAATTGAAGAAAATATTGAAATGGAAGTACCAAAGAATTTAGAAAATTTTTTGAACAATATAATTATTGAAGAAAGTGGAAATGAAAATCTTGTATTGTATAACAAAGCTACGAAAATGTAACAAGATTGTAGAAATTTAAAAGATAACAAAATTTGCAAATAGGAAAAGGCTATATATGATCTGAAGCAAGCTGGAAGACAATGGTATGAAAAGTTAGACAAGAAATTAGAAGAACTAGGTTTTCAAGCTTCAAATGCTGATCCTTGTATCTACCAAATGTCAAAAAGGGGAGACACACTTATTATTGCCATTCATGTAGATGATTCAATTATTGCGTACTCAAATGAAAAATATTATCAAGACATAAAAGATATATTGATGAAGACATTTAAAATGAGAGACTTAGGAGAATTGAAATATTGTCTTGGTATAGAATTCAAAAGTTCAGATTCTCAAATTGAATTATCACAAACAAGATACATAGAAAGTCTTTTAGAAAAATTTAACATGATAGAATGCAGGCCCCCACAACTCTCATTGCCGGCCTACTATAAATGTGTCCGCTGAATGCGTCAAGCATGTGGACGTGAGAGGTGAGAGGAAATGTTTCAAGATGGCGGATATGAAGGGCCTAGTTGCCAATTGAAAAGCGTTTGATTTTAGTGTTTGTGTCGTTGAATACAGTCAGATTATAGTAAATGAATAATAATTTAATAAAGTGATAGCCGTGTGACAAATGAACATTCAATTAAAATGCCTGGAAAATGTTTTGTCCCGAATTGTAATTCTGGATATGAGAGTTGTAAGATAAAATATAGTGTTTTTAGAGCTCCACTTGACATGATAGAAATTTGGGACAAAGCAATTGAATAAAATTATGTATACAAACACGTGAATTAAACTTCTTTATTTGTTCAAAGAATTAAAGCACTCGCGCTGAACGCGCTCGTGATTTTGAACTTTCTTCTCGCAAATAAACAGTGGTTTAATTCACTTGTATAAATAACTATTAAACTAGGTCCAGTTTCATAAATGAATTTAATTCTCATTCAAATTTACTCACAAAGTAAATTTGTATCAAGTCATTCAAATGAAATCTATATTTTGACAATGTTAATGAATTAAGTATAAGATAATTTAAAATAACGTGTATTTGTTAAAAATAAATATGAGTGCCCTTAATACAGAAAAAACTATTACGTTGTGAAACATTATGTATAATATAGAAATATAATATTTTGAACTGAATCTAATTTTTGTTCAACTTATGTTTTCATGTTTTCTTTATTGAAAGTTCGAACAATTTTCTTGTAATTGAAAACATATCATCTATATGTATTCTTGAAGATTAAACACATTGTTAATGTATTGTTCAAATATTTCTCAATTATTGTTAATCGCATGTGATCTCGGAATTTATCCAACTGAGTTTCTTGCATAGGTAATAATTAAATATTAAATATTGCTCAATGCAACACTAATTTAACAAGTATATCTATTTTTAATTAAAGTAAAATATATGCTGTAAACATTACATATACGGTTAACTTCAATATATAAATGATTTCGTAAAATTTTGTAAGTTTAGTGTAATTATACATTAAACACTGTCGTAAAACAGGCCTTACTGACGTAGGCGTCTCTAGCGGCGACAGCGCGAACTATGACCATCTCAGCGGACGCATTTTCGGGGCGAGTTAGGTTACCTACTATATCTTGTACCGTGATAGAATGCAAACCAGTAAGTTCTCCAATGGAAACGAATTTAAAACTGAAGAAAGAAACTCATTCAGAAGAAATTAAAAAATTTCCATATCAAAACTTAATTGGCTCTTTAATGTACCTAGCGGTAGCAACAAGACCGGACATTATGTTTCCCATCAGTTATTTAAGTCAATACAATAGTTGTTATAGTGAAGAACACTGGCAATGTGCTAAAAGAATATTAAGATATTTAAAAGGAACAAAAAATATGACAGTAAATTTTGAAAAGACAGGTAAACCAATTGAAGGATATGCAGATGCAGATTGGGCTGCTTGCACCATTGATCGTAGATCTTATACGGGATACTGTTTCAAATATGGAAATGGATTGATAAGCTGGGAGACAAGAAAACAAAGAACTGTTGCTCTTTCCACCGCGGAGGCTGAGTATATGACTCTAACAGAAGCTGCTAAAGAAGCTATACATCTTCAACAATTATTCATGGATATAGGAGTAGCTCAGAATAAAATAAAAAATTTTAATGATAATCAAGCTGCTCAGAGTCTCAGCAAGAATCCCATTATTAGCTCAAAATCCAAACACATAAATATCAAAGAACATTTTGTTAGAGATACGATAAAAAATGGTCAGATAGACATAAAGTATAAAAGAACAGTAGAAATGGAGGCTGACATATTCACGAAAGCTTTATGTGGTTTTAAACAAAACAAAATGAGAACAGAAATTGGAGTCTACTAAAATAAATTGTAAATAACGTCTTTCGTGAGGGGGAGTGTTGAATGGACACTCAAGACAGCTTTGACAAAAACAAAAAAATATTATTATCATAAAAAAGAATATATATATAACAATATAATCCTGAATATGATATGTCAATATTGTAATTAAATGAGCTAAAAATAAAACTGATTCTTCTACTGCCTAGCTATTTTCATCAATAATCAACGCTGCGAGACACTTTCTATCGGCGGTTATTCCTGCTAGACGCTTTATAGCTTTCAAAAAATATAACAACGTGCCGAGCTAACCAATATTATCATGATCGCGCTGAAGCTATTATAATCTGTTTATAACATATTAAACGTTATTTATGTTGTGACGGATCATTCTTCCAAATACCGCCCCATTTACGCATTCTAGAGCCATCAGCTACAATCTTTCATTTTGAGGTTAGTCACAACTAGTTCTTATATTTTGCTTGCCCTGTAAATCTCAAAGAACCCTAATTAAGTTCAAAAACCACACAATCACTCATCGTAGCGTCACCAATCATCAGCTTGAATAAATATTTTCCAATATTTCACAACATGAGGTTGAATATAGATTTGTAATTTTCCTGAAATACAACTCTGTATCTGTATGATCTGTGTTAATATCATGTACCCACCGTAAATGTATCCGACTGTTGTTTTGTAAGATACTTCATAAATTCTGCTCCTGATTGTGCTTACCGTGATTTTGACTTTGACTTGACAAATAAATATTTGACGTTTGACATTTTTGACCCTGCCGACAAATGACTAAACTACCAACGTAAGCATTTTAGTGTAATATTATTTGAATGTTTTAGATGGTCTATAACCGCTGTAAAGATGTATCAAAACTGGAAAATAAGTCAGAAAAATTGTGTAAAGGAATCAGTACTTTTGATATAATTTCCTCGTTTGTATAGTACCTCTTGTTCATCTTACTCTGAGCGCGCTAATTTGGAAATAATTTGAAAGACGCAAGCTAAGTAATGTTCTATTAAACTTTGAGTATAAATAAATGTTGGCAGCCGATTTGAGTCACTTCTTCTGAAAGCTAGTTCTTCGAGCCATCTTCCAAAATATTCCAGTGTGTTTACGGTTCGACGTCCTTTCGAAGTTTTGTGCCAAGTCCATTTAGTGCGATTGCTGACAAACAAATTGAAAGCCTGATTGTTCTCTTTTTATTTTTGTATAAGTCCGTTAAAAGAACTTAGTTCCAATTCTGTATATTCTATTTGAAACTTTGACGTTTCGATATTTTGACCAAGGATCTCTTTCTTGTTTTTTGAAGAAAACCCTTGGACAAAGGATCGAAACCTCATGCAAAGTTTCAAATGAAATATGTAGAATTTAAAGTCAAAAGCTGTTATTCATTCAATAAAATTCTGAAAGATGTATAGATTATTGTAACTTAGTTTATTTTTGCTATTTGTTGCTATATTTTGAACTTGAAATATTCTTGCTGTTTTTGAACTTGGAATATTCTTGCAAAGTTTTACTCAAATTCATTCCGTTCTATTTTTTGCGTTAGATTAACTCAAGTCATTATTGATTTCACAGTGCTAAATTGTTTTACCGTAGAATCACCGCTGTAGAAGTCCTTGTTGGCTTCACAGTGTTGAACAAGTTTAACGTAAAATCACCACTGGAGAAGTCTTTGTCGATTTTACAGTTTTAGATTGAGTTGACATAGAATCACCGCTGAAGAGGGCCTTGTTGGCTTCACACTGTTGAACAAGTTCAACGTAGAGTCACCGCCGGAGAGGTTTCTGTTGATTTCACAGTGTTTGATTAATGTAACATAGAATCACCAATGAAGTGATCCTTGTTGACTTCATAGTGTCAGAAATATTTTACGTGAAATCACTGTTGGAGAGGTCAATTGGTGGCTTCACAATAGTGGAACAATTGGACTTGGAGATATGTTTGGTTTCACAAGCACAGAACGAGTTTCAGAGCTCTGAAATTCATTACGAATCGTACTACTAAACTCGGCAAAAAAAACGCACCGCTGGAAATTGTACCAAGAATACTGATTTTTCAAACCGCCATAACTCGGTTGATTTTGATCGGAAGTGGATGAATCCTTGTGTTTTGGAAAGTTTGAAGTTCTGTTATCCAGAGTATGTGAGTTAATTTGACGCCAAGCTCGTCGCACTTCCTACTGCACCCCAAGGAAGAAATGTACCGGGTGCAAGAAAATTCGTGGACTCAACTCCTAACCCAGAAAATCAAGTCAATTAATTTTGCTCTAAATCGAGTCCGCGATGATTTGACGCGAAGTTATGAATTGAACAAGAAAAGAGTAAATTTTGCGATTTTTTGGCCATAACTCGGCACTCAGCTAATCTTGCATGAAAATTGATTAACATTGTTTTGATGATAGCATTTTACTATCACTTTTAATGAATTGTAGAAAAAACTTCTCACTTATCAAAATCTAGATGTTAATCAATTTCAATTAGCCAAGCAATGACCAAATTTTTTTTTTGTGCATAACTTTGCGTTGAATCTTGGATTATATGTTTTCATGAGCTTTACATAAAGTTATTTCGTGCTAAAGGACACATCTCTTGAATATTGTTATACAATTTCGATATTCACGAGCCCAGCTTCTGAAAACTATCAAAGAAATGCAATCAAACCAGCAGTTATTATTTCAGAATATCTATTCTTGCTCATGATTTATATTTGTGCTGATAATAACATTGAATTCTGTTCAAATTTTAATTCAAAGTTATCTGCATATAGATTGAGAAATTAAAAAATAAATTTTCACGAAACAAATAGGTGCTGGTTTTTTATAGAAGGAAAATAACGAATTTTTGAAACTTGTTAGCATATAAATGTCGAATGATGTTTTTTTTCTTCTCAGTCGTGTTTATGAATTCCAGAAAAAAAGGGATGAGCTCAATTTTCGTGAAAAAAATTGCACTTAATGACCCTGTAAATCAGATGCAACAATACAATTCATGAAATTACAATGGGCTCGTTCGATTTGGGAACTCGGAAGTTTTTACATAATATTGTTGAAAATTGGTAATCAACGCTTCAAAGCTTGCAAAAAATGACGTAATCCCATTCGTAATCTGAGTTCTAGATTTTATGTATGATACTCACAGAAGAATTTCAATACTTTCTGTAAATAGTCAGACCAATCGTAGGGGCCAAACATCCCCCAGACACAATGGAAATGTCACTGTGAGTATTAGCAAATGAGACATGTGATGACCATATCCAAATTTATATAAGTACATGTATCGTGTTGCCATTGGCAAGGCATGTTTTCAGCACACAATACATGATACATATGTTATGTGAATACTCTTTGTTAAAATAGAACAAAACATTTGGCAACAAGACCGTGGGAATATCGAGTAAGCTCTAAAATTACACTTTGTTATGCATCCATAGATACCAGATAATTTCTGAGGGGCTTTGATGAATGAATGATACATGAGCCTATGAATATGCATGTTAGACAACAAGGATCAGCAAGGTAGATACATATTATTACATAATAAGTTTGAATGTCTAATGAATTAGTGTTTTGACAAACTGTTGATGATTCTTGGATATAACCGAAGAGATGGTGAAAGTTCTGACAATAAAGGAAGATAAAGCTTCATGAAACCGATATCGACGAGACGAAATTATCTCTAAGAAGGAGTTATTGAAAATCATCTTATTTTTTTATATAAGCCAGTCGAAGAACATCAATAACTATTTTTTCAACTTTAAATGAGTGATTGAGATATAAACGATATATTAATCACGTTCAGTAGTAAATCTGTGAGTAGGGGATCGGAAAAAGTCGTTAATAATGTAGTTTTAGAAGTGGGATACACATGGAATGTCATCATTTGAATATAACAGAATCCCAAAAAATATGATTTGGAATGAGTCAAATTCAGCTTACTGATAATTGAATTCCAATAGTTAATTCGAAATGTGGCCAGTTTAATTATTCCAATCATACCAATGTCGTGCCAATATTTCTATGGACTATTAATAACAACATATTACCGTTAAATTCATCTTTCCCATTGAATCATTTCAATTGAATTGAAACAAGTGATTGATTCAATAATTTACTCTATCAATTGGAGTGTTTCAAAATAATTGAGAGAGAATTGAAACAATAAATTTGCTATTAATAACGTATAGAAGCTAAGCTTCATTTGGATGACTAAAACACTCTTGTGAAGAAACTCTTTCAGAAGCATCAGGAAAAAGAATTGCTGCATTCTCGTTGCAGTTATTGCGAAACTTTAAAAATTTCCTTGAGCTATTCATTCACAATTCACAGTGCTTTCAGGATTGAGCACTGCATCATCATCATCTCTTACTGCCGTTCGACTCCTAACTCTAAACACTTAGATCAATATATATGCGACAGTTAGTAGATAAACGATCAAATTTAGGTTCACCCAGGTGAACTCCGTAATATCCAGGAAACATTAGTAAAGTCCAGAATAGATTTGAAACTGTACATGTTCCGAGCTTTATCCTCAAGCTTTCGCTTGATTGAACTTGGCTTTATATTTATATTGGTCATGCTTCCAGTTTTATAGTTGCATCTCCTAAAAGTGTATGATCGTTCGCAAGTTGTCGTAAGCTTTTCTTTCTCAGAGACACACTTTCCAGATCTGCAAAAAAATTGATTCCTGAAAAATATTTCTTTGATGGTTTCTCTCTTATTATTTGCTAGCTCATAAAAATTGTCATCGGCTCTGTTTGTTTCTGAAATCTTCCGTTCCTTCACCAAATTCTGGCATTAACACTTTCACTGTATCTCCAACGGAACATCGAGCGAAGTTTGAATCAGATAAAGTTGTCATTTCCTTTGCTTGATTTCCTAAATTTATTGTTATCTCTAGTCTGTTTAACTATATTTTCTGACACAATGTTCATACCTTCTACTTGTTTTTGGTTCATCACACTCTGCATATTTGGTCTATTCTCTGGAAATTCTTCATTATAGGCGGTTTTTCTATAGTTATTTCCAGCATCTTCCATGTTACTACCTTCACTAATATTTTCTTACGGATTGTCTGTTATGTTACTGATCTTCGTTTTGTTCTTGTTCAGGCTGTTCTGCTAGAAATTTCCTGACGACTTCCTCAAGTTCTTCTACGCTTCGTATATTTTCAAGGTGAATTTTGGAAAAACTGATCTGAATAGGTTAATTATGGCATTATGTCCAAACCTGATGGCATCAAAAGATCGTTTTAGTTCATCATGGTATGCTCTACTTTTTATGAATTGGACAAATCTCAGAGCTTCTGATCATCGCCTGCAGTTTTCATCGTTAATTCACGTCATGAGCATATTTTGTATATCTTGATTTGCTTTTTCCACACTGCCTTGTAACTGACTATGACTTTTGGATTAATGGAGGGGAGAATCTTTCAAAAATCATCACCAGTATTTTGAATAAGGTATGGAAAGCAAACACATTTCCGAAAAATTGGACTAAAGGTATTATAGCGCCTATATATAAAAAAAGGAGATGCGAGCACAACAAGTAATTATAGAGGGATTACTCTCCTAAATACATTATATGGAGTTTATGCAATGATTCTTAATCAAGGGCTGTATGAAGAACTAGAAGTAAAAGAAATCCTACCGGACACACAGGCTGGTTTCCGAAAACAAAGAAGCACGATGGATAATATTTACATACTAAACTATCTAGTAGAGGAACAGTTAAGACAGGAAAAAGGAAAATCATACGCGTTCCTTGTAGACTTAAAATCTGCATTTGACAGAGTGGATAGAGAAATCCTAATGGAACTAATGAAGAAAAGTAAAATAGACCACTTTTGAATCAAAAAGATAGAAGATATATACAAAGAAACATCAAACACAGTAAGAGCGGTTGAAAATATATCGGGTGAGTTTTGGACGGTCCAAGAACTGAGACAAGGATGCCCGTTAAGCCCAACGCTGTTCGCCATATATATCTCTTACATTGGAGAACACTTAAGAAAAGGACGAACAGTTGAAGTGGTAGTGGAGAACATAAAATTTTGAACATTGTCATATGCAGATGACTTACTACTCGCAAAAATAGAAATGAGATCAATGATTAAAAGATTAGAAACCTATCTAGAAAAAAAGAAAATAGAACTGAATGTCGAAAAATCAAAAATAATGAAATTTAGGAAAGCGGGAGGTAGAGAAAAGTAGAATGGAAATGGGGGGGAAACTTAATAGAGACAGTAAAAGAATATAAATACCTAGGATACAAATTCAATCAGAGTAATAATACTAACAAACATATAGAACAGGTGGTAAAAAAGGCTAACATGGCGACGGAAGAGGTATAAAGTATAGGAGAAAGAAAATTCTAGAAGAATTACAAAATTCGAATGATGCCATTCGACAACATTGTTAAGAGTATAATTCTGTACGGAGCAGAAATCTGGGGCTGAGTTGAGCGCGGGAATTTGAAACAAGTACACTCGAAATATCTAAAATGGACCTTAGGTCTAGACACGAGTACACCACAATACATACTACTGTAAGAAACTAACAGAGACAAAATTAGAATAGACGCAGGATTACGAGCAATGAAATATGAAGAAAGAATAAAAACTGGCGATCTGCGAAGAATACTATACCAATGCTGGAAACAAGTCGAAAGGAAAACAAAAGAAAGTACCGTTGAATCGATGGCGAAATAGAAAGAAAGAGAGAAGGAGGTGCTAACATTAAAGTAGAAATCATAAAACGAGATCAGAGCTTACAGAAGCAAGAACAAGACAAAAAGATGAATGAATCGAAATACAGCACAATATACAGGAATATAAGACCAATGGAAACACCACAATATCTACTGAAGAAAGAAAATAAAGACTTTAAATTAACAGCCAGACTACGGTGTGGAAATGATCAGAACGCAAACAGATACTGGGTGGAAGAAAAACAGCGTTTGTGCAGACTATGCAGAGAACATGAAGAGACACTAATTCATCTAATGTATAATTGCAGATACCTGTAACCACAAGATTGCAGTCCGTACAAGATTCTGAATGAATCCGGAGCGGGGTATCACTGGGCCAAAGAGTTGAAGAAGAAGAGGCAAGAAGTTGCAGCTAATTGAAATATTTATTGTATTAAATTGAAATTATGTGAAATACCTGAAGCATTCAACCAACAAAGTAATTATAATTGACATTTTTGTAACAATTCAAAGCTGGAAGGCACGAATTGAATAAATAAATAAAATAAAAAAATATATTCTTGTACTTTTTCTTATATCGACTTTCCGCACGATGTTTACCACCATGTCTAATAGCCAAATGTGCATCATGCATAATGTTTGTAACGTGATATACGAGCAATAAGCTTCTCAACGCCTTTAACAGAAAATGTGTCAAACCCCGTCGAACGTCAATATTTTGGGATTATCTTGGTTTAAGCATTTTCTGCTAACTTGACTGACTCTAACATTTCTTAGTATTGTTCATTATTGGAATAAAACTATTTAATCTTCTCGAAAACATCAACTCATCGAGAACGCCATCTTAAACGCACGCGTCCACTCTCTCCGTATACCATTTTCGAACTGCACGTGGTGTGGTAAAAGACGACGCAATAATTAATCCAACATCCAAGTTCAACCAACCGAAATCGAATAGAACCAGGATAAAGCCCGAAACATGTACAATTTCAAATATATTTTGGACTTTACCTTTACGGAGTTTTTTCGAGTTGATCTATTGATTATCTAACTTTACTCGTGACATATGTAAAATGAAATATCAATAGACGAGCCATCCCGGGAGCTCAGTATGTAACAGTTTCAAACCATCTTCTGGAGGTGTTGTTCATAATTCGAAATATTGGGGATAGTTTATATGAAAACTTATGTTCAAAGAAGACAGATTCTCTCCTGCTGCCACTTTACTTGTCACTGAGAAGAGCAAGGTAGTTTGCGATATGCCGAAGGTGAACAATAAAATAAATTTGTCACATATTAATAGAGAGAGGAACTTGATTACTTCAAATTGATTTTGAATTCTGACAAATTCATTAATGGTCATATTTGTCAGGCTCTAGGCGTTTTCATACAAATCATACTGAAACTACCGTATCATTTACAAAATGATAGTACTATGTTTCATGATTTTCCTCTCCAGTGAATGGAAATTTGGGAAATCTGTGCATACAGAAATGTTTTGATAAGTAATTAATTGCATATGGATCAAATAAAATTATTATGCTGTGTGTGATAATCCATCAATATTTCAATTGACTCAGTGGATGATTCATTATTACCATTTATATCGATAGAATAATCAGAGTAGCAATCAACATTGAAGTGGGTTAAATATTTATTCATTGCGCTCTAAATAATAACTTTACAATCGTTTCATGTATAGAATCTAAAAATAGAAAAGAACGATGCTTGAATATTGATCAAAAAATATTTGTAACGTGTCAACCGTTTATAGTTCCATTAGATTCTGGCACAAAAATAATTCCGTTTGTCTTCTAATATCTCTAAAACCACATAATATTTATGAGTCACGAACATTTCCAGTCTTGAAATTCCCACTTTAATAATCGATTCATTATATATGATCAAAAATTGAGAAATGTTGTTATTGATATGAGAGTGGAGCGTTGGATCTTGGTACGAATGATTACTATTTGATTGTATCCCGTCATCGTACGGGTAATAAGAGAAAAATTACTTCTGATTCCCACAGTAAGCCGCGTCCAAGCATCATCAAATTTACTTCATATAAATACCGGTCACTAGTTCTCAAGAATCGTAGGAATCTACGTGGAACTCCTATCAACATCAAAGAAGATCTCACTCTTTCTGATCTTGTTTGTACTAAAGTATACTTAACTTCTAGCATCTTTGTCTACTTATTTGTTGTCTATTTACCCCCTACTATCTCTTTCGATCAGCAAAATTATATTTTTGAAGCTCTAGACTCTTTTTTAACTGTTGCTGACTCCAAATTTATCATAGTTGCTAATTTCAATATAACAAGGCTGATTGATAGCTACAAATATAATCAACTCGACACGTTTAGTTCTAATTTCGATAATTTTATTGCGTTCTTAGATGCAGCTCAGTATAATCATGTTGAAAATGATCACGCGAAATTATTAGATGTTGGGGTTAGTAACCTAGAATGCTCTGTATCTAGAGATATTGATGCATTAGTTCCTGAAGACTCTCATCATCCTGCACTTTCAATTTCATTGAGAATAAATTCAAATTCCAAATCTCAAATTTCTTCCTTCAACACCAACTCCAAATCGTATAATTTCCGCACCGCTGATTATAACTTACTGTACTATTCACTTTTACAATCCGACTGGAATACTCTCAGACAGTATGATGACGTCGATAATGCCTTCAGCAAATTCTATAATATTATTTACAATATTTTCGATAAATATGTACCTGTTCAAAATAAACGTCCTCCCAAATATCTGCCATGGTTCAATCAAGATATAAAAAATGATATTAAACTTAAAAACAACTTCCACAAATTATTGAAATCAGATAACAATGAACTCCACCTGTCTGAATTTGAACGTCTTCGAGCTCTTGTGAAAAAGGATATTAACACTGAACACCAAAAGTATATGAGTAACATTGAGAATTCAATTTCTTCCAGTCCCAGTAAATTCTGGACATTTATTAATAACAAAAAAAGAACCTCACGGATTTCAAACAGTATGCATCTTCAAAAGAATACATACAATACCACTTCAGAAATAGTAAGTGGTTTCGCCTGGTTTTTTTTTTCTGTTTATGTCAAATCAAATACTGCTACTTACTCCACTTCTTTTCACATCTCTAGTCATTTTTTGTATAATACTGTTTGTGTTTACAGTATCACTGATGATGATATTCTATGGGCGATACGACGTTTAAAGACTACTCGCACTTCTGGTCCTGATAATCTACCCTCTTATATAATAAAAGCATGTAGTCATATTTTTATTGAGCCGTTGGATTATCTATTTAATCTTTCCTTGAATAACAAAATTTTCCCTTCTATCCTTAAATCTTCTTTCATTTGCCCTATCTTTAAATCTGGTGACAAAGCTGATATCTCTAATTACCGACCAATCGCAATTCTCTCAAACATTTCAAAAATTTTTGAGTCTATACTTTATAAAAATATATATAGTTGCGTTCAGTCCCATATCTCAGATAAACAACACGGATTTGTGAATGGCAAGTCCACAACAACAAATCTTTCGAATTTTACCGAGCACACACTTAATTCACTTCACGACAATGCTCAAGTTGATGTGATATATACTGATTTCAAAAAAGCTTTCGATACTATCGATTACAATATTCTTCTTAATGAATTTAATACTAATTTCAATTTTTCTTTTGATCTTCTTGCTCTTCTACACTCTTATTTGAATAACCGCAGTCTTTCTGTCCAAATTAATAACTTTAAATCAACCCCGTTTATTGCCATTTCTGGTGTGCCACAAGGATCAAATCCAGGACCACTCTTGTTTATATTATTTATTAATGATATTGTTGATGTGATTGAGTATTCTGATGTATTGCTCTATGCTGATGACTTGAAAATTTTCAAAACAATAAATTCCTTGGAAGACTGCTATTTGTTGCAAAAGGATATAGAAAGTTTACTAGCTTGGTCTCAAAACTCTGAACTGTTTTTTAATTTCAGCAAGTGTAAAATAATGAGTTACTTAGTCCGTTAATCTGTTCATACATACTCATATACTATGGATAACTCTAAGCTTGAACGCGTTTTCCAGTTTAAAGACATTGGCGTAATTTTTGATGACAGACTATTATTTAACTTGCATATTGACTATATCACAAAATCATCAATCAGAGTTTTAGGATTTATTATTCGATCTACAAAGCAATTTCATAATTTGTCCACTGTAAAAAAGCTGTACTATTCATTTGTAAGGACAAAATTGGAATACTGTCTCCAAATTTGGAGCCCTATATACAATAAATATATTAAGAAACTCGAAGTCATACAGAAACGCTTTCTTAGATACTGTTTTTTCAAGAAGTTCCATCAGTATCCCAGTTCCGATGTTGAATATAAAACTCGTCTGTTTGAAATAGACATGCTTTCCCTATCTGATCGCAGAAAATTGCAGCCTTGTTTGTTTTTTTTTTAAATTGTTGAATTTTCATATCAATGATTGTATTATTCTTGGACATCTGCAACTCCATGCTCCACGTATTGCTTCTAAAAATAAGTCAACATTTAATTGTAATAAAGTCAGAACAAATTACGAGAAAAAATCTCCAATATGGCAAATGTGAACCATTTTTCATGATGTTGGCTCCAAAATTGATATTTTTGGTGATTCCTTTGTTGTTGTTAAACGTGATTTCATGAAGTGTTTTATTTCTAATTAAGTAGAATAAGTCATGACTTACACTGTTTGATAGTTTCAGTTGTGTGTATATATATTTATTTTTTTCTCTACAATCTGTAAGGCTTTCAATTGTATTCAATGTATTCAAATAATCATGCTGTAATTGGGACTACCTGTCCTGTTGGATCGATTTTTTCAATAAATAAATAAATAAATGAGATGCTAACCGCAAAATGCATGATGGAATGACAGATAAAAGATACGATCGTATAAGGAAAGTATCATGTCTCATTATCCGTCACAATAATGTTGATAACATTTGTTGGATTTTTTATGATTTGGCGTGTAGCTTCGGGATATCATTGACACTCCAATGTGTTCATGACGATTTTAAAAGGAAGAGGCCGTTGATCTCTAATTGTGATCGACCATTCTTCCTAACAGCAAATTTAACTTCGATATGGCACTTGGTTTATCATCGTTTTCTGAAAATAGATTCCATGGTGGAACCATAGCAAGTTGACATTGATATTGACTTAAGAAGAAATGAAAGCAAGAAATGAAATATAGACAACCTCAAAATACCAGCAAAAGCTGAACTATACCGCAAAGAAATGAGCAAAGCCCTGAAGGATAGTAAAGACGGTGATAATAGCAGCAATTTTACTGTAGAAGAAGAATGGACACAAATTTAATCAGTTATACTAAGTGCAGCGGAAGTCCCTATTGGAGAAAAAGAGAACAGAAGAAACGAAGAATGGTTCGATGATGAATGTAGAGCAACTATGAAAAATAAAAATACGACATGGAAGAAATACCTACAGATAGGAACCCGAGCAAATAAAGCGGAATATGATTATCTGAAGAAAATATCAGCAAAAATGTGCAGAAAAAAAAAAAGAGAGATTTGATAAACAAGAAACCAGAAAGCATAAAACAACACAATTGCAGGAAAGAATGAAGAAAATTTTAGAAGAATATCAGAGGTCCATATTAAAAAGGAACCGGCGAAATAATAACTGAAGATGCAGAAGTATTGAAAAGATGGAAGGAGCACTTTGAAGAACTTTTGAATAGGGAAGTAGGAGACGAACGCAACGAAGAAGATATCTACTATCATACAGCCGAGCCCCTTATTGAACCTCCATCTTTTGAGCATTGCACAAATATAATACTTAGGATGAAAAACTACAAAGCTCCAGGGATGGATCAAATAAACGCACAACTCAATAAGAGTGGAGGTTAAGGATTATGGAATGATGTATAGAAGCTAATAGTCAGAATATGGAATGATGAAATACTGCCAGTGGATTGGAACGTAGTTATAATACACCCAATCTACAAGAAAGGAGACAAAATGATCTGTAACAACTACAGAGGCATTACGCTACTATGCACAACATATAAAATTCTTTCAGCCCTAATTTATGACTATATTCCTGACTACGTCGAAGAAATACTTGAGGACTATCAAGGAGAATCTAGGAAAAGTAGATGAACTACAGATCAATCACACATTATGAGACAGATTTTTAAAAAATGTCATGAATACAACATTCCAATTCACAATTTGTTCATAGACTATAAACAAGCCATCGATAGCATAAATAGAGGGAACATGTTTCAAAAGCTGAAATTGATGGGTATTCCAGATAAACTAGTAAGATAAGTAAAATTAACACTTAGCAATTCAAGGGCCGTAGTTGCGATTCAATCGATTCAATCAAAACATACCGAGGAATTTATAATCAATACCGGAGTGAAACAGAGAGATGCACTGTCTGCACTACTCCTCATCCTAACATTACATCCAGTTATGGGACAGATAGAGAATTCCGGATTAATAAGTACCAAAGCATCAAGAATGAATTTTGAGCTAGACAACCTGATAGAGAGCGCAGACATTGTAAAATTCATTAAAAGCCGAAGACTCTCTTGGGCAGGGCATGTAATGAGGATGGATGAAAGTAGAGGGAATAGTATAGAGCAAACCCCACCAGACATAGATGAAATTCGAGAAATACTGAGCCAGTTGAAAAATAATAAAAGCCCGGGAATAAACGGAATAACATCAGAGACATACAAAAATGCAGGAGACAAAGTAATCCAGTATATTATGGAAATAGTAGAGAATATATGGCGGACTGAACGTATGACTGTGAGATGGGAAGAAGCACTAATATGTCCAACTTATAAAAAGGGGAACAGACTGAAATGCGAGAATTACAGAGGTATAGCACTATTAGACCTGACGTACAAAATTTGAGCAGGATTCTTGAAAAACAGAATACAAAAACAAGCGGACAATATCCTAGGAGAATATAAAGCTGGTTTCAGACCGAACAGATCAACTACGGATCAAATATTTGCACTGAAACAAACTATAGCGAAAGAGACCCAGTACACAAGAGGAACCATTTGTCAACTAAAGCACCAATGTTTAGCGTTTGCAGACGACAAAGCGTTAATAACCAGAACAAAAACAAAACTAAAGGAGGTATTCAAATGTTTAATCCCAACGGCGGAAGAAATGGGATTGAAAATAAACGAGGACAGAATCAAATACATGGAGATAATGTTGAATCATCAAGAAACACAAGAAGATTCTTTTAAAATACAGGTTGGAGGAGGTAAAACCTACGCATTCGAGAAAGTTCAAAACTTTGTTTACTTAGGTGTTACGGTAACAAACACCAATAGCGAAGAGCGGGATGTTATAACACGGATAACGAGAATAAACACAAGTGCGGGAGCTATGGGGAAACTATTATAATCAAAAAGTATGTCAAGAAGTGCAAAAAAGCGGTTGTATAAAACCATTATAAGACCAGTGGTAGTACGGTAGTGAAATGTAAGTGCTAAACAAGGATATGCAGAATAAACTAGAAGTGTGGGAGAGACAAACTCTGAGGAAGATTTATGGTGGTGAAAAAGAGGGTGATGTGTGGTTAAGATAAACTAATACCGAGCTTATGGAACTCTATAGTGAACCTGGAATAGTGGAAGTGGCTGAAGCACGAAGGTTACGGTGGCTAGGGCATGTGCTGAGACTACCAGAGGACAGAGTAGTAAGAAAGATGTTAGACGGAGGTGTTGTGAAAAAAAAAGAAGGGAAAACCAAAGGAGAGGTGGTATGACGCGGTGAAAAAGGACTTAGAGACACTAGGGATTACGAACTTCAAGCGATTAGCACAGGACCGTGAAAAATGGCAAAAAATTGTAACAGAAGCCATGGGCCTACTTGGCCTGTAGCGCTAAATTATATATATATATATATATATATATATATATATATATATATATATATATATATATATATATATATATATATATATATATATATATATATATATATATATATATATATATATATGAACTAGACTCACTTATAAACCAAGCGGATATAGTAAGGTGTGTAAAATCCCAGCGGCTACAATGGTTTGGTCATGTGATGTGAACAGAGGACGGAAGAATGATAAAGAGAACGACAAAATGAAAACCATGGAAAGCGAGAACGAGAGGAAGACCAAGGAAAAGATGGATCGATGAAGATTTGAAAAGTATGGAAATAAGGAATTGGACTGTACTTGTCGAGGACCGGAGGGCGTGGAGAGGAATTATGGAGTAAGCAATAACCCATCAAGGGTTATAAGCTACAGGAAGAAGAAGAAGATTGACTTAATATTTATAGTCATTTACCATGGAATATGAGCATGTTCTTGATCATAAGGACTTGACAGGGACCTTATTATTTCATCCCTCTCTAAAAATAAGATCCGGATCAAGACGTCAAGGATGGGGATCGATGTTATATCTCCATTGGTTTCACAAAGCAGAAATTTTTTGGAACAACTTTCATTTATAGTCCGTGAGACAGGGCATGAATTTTTCGTTGATTACCGCTCACTTGAAACTTCGTGAGTGACTTCATTGTGACGAGTCCGACAGCTTTCACATTTGACGAAATTCTTTGATTTGGGGGCGTTTTTCAGCGAGGGCTAATTGAATATGTCCATTTCATGAAGCCTCAAATATGTATTACCGTCATATTGATGTTCACACTAATCGAAAGATTTTTTGAATAGACTTTTTTGGTTTTAATTCTGTATATTTAATTTTATTTTTGACGTTTCGACTTTCTAACCGAAAATCTTCATCAGAAAAAATGATACAAAAATAAACAAGGCAAGAAGGTATCTAGATAATTAGAAATTAAAAATTGAAAATATACAGATAACTAGATGTGAATACGTGGATTCCACATTTAGTGCAAAAAGAACAAAATTCCTCTGGCATTTACCCAAAGTCTGAGGAAAAACCACGTAAAAACCTCAATAGAGGAATCAACGATATGAGTCTTGACAATTATTAAAGAGAAAATGATTTAATTGATATAACACATTAGGACGATGTCCCGTTTCTGCAACGCACACAGTTCCAAGGTCCAAACATGTCATAAAAAATTTTTTAAACAGAAAAACTGAATTTCAATGATCTACATCTACATGAATATAACAAAAACAAGTGTCAAGACAAATATTTCACAAATCAGGAATAACTATTACAAATCAATAAAATAATATGAGTCTTGACAATTATTATAGTCAAAAATGAATGAATTAATATAACATACAAGGACGATGTCCCGTTCTTGCGGACGCACACAGTTCCAAAGTCCAAACATGTCATAAAAATTATTTTTTTTTTTTTACAAAAATGAGTTTCGATTATATACATGAACGTAATAAAAATAATAATCAAGACAAATATTTTACAAATTATGTATGTCTATTATTGATTATTGGAAGCCAAACATTTGCCAACTCAAAACCATCAGTATAGTTGAAATTATTCGGATCTTTAATTATTTCTTGCAATTACTCTTGTTTCTTCGAACTTGATATCGTGCAAAAACTCAATGGCATGATCAGCAAATAATAATAATTTTTGCACGATATCAAGTTCGAAGTCTATTTATTATGATATAATTCTGAAAATATGTATAGATCATTGAAAGATTTTTTGATTATAAAATGAAAAATAATATTGTTCGACATGAATATTGGGGGCCAGCGGTGAGTCCGATAAGCCGCACTTGTCACAAGTACGTTGGTATGAAAACGAATTACCGCTAGTCGGAGACTTTAAGGACGTGTTCAATTATTTTTTATTTGGTAATTTTATCCGACAAATTTTCGGGGGCGTTTTCTCAGTCCGACACTGAAAACGTGTCAGGATTATAACAGTTCCTTCATCAATGACCACTCATCCCTATGTTTTTTATTTCTCATTTGAATAGTGTCTAGAATATTATTGTATACATGTCCGACAATTTAAGTGGAGCAATACTTCAGAAAAAGTGGAAATATGTGTTACGAATGCGGCTGCGTTAATAGGCATATACATATATGAAATGCATATCAAGTCAGTATGATTATTGATTATAAATAATAAAAAAAGGCTTGTGCACCAATATAATGATATTATTTTGGAATCAAATGTGTGATATGAAGTTAGTATACTGTGATAATCACCTCAAATATCATTCAAATTTACCTTCAACTGTGATATCTGTATATTAATACGTCAAGAGTAAACTTTCGACCTCTTTTCAAGCATATTGCTTGCACAGAGGAGTGTAAGATTTGGCATACTCAAAATTTATATGAAGAAGATGTGCAGAAAGCGAAAATTATATACAGGTGTCCTATTTTAATCTACATATTAAAACGTGAAGAGGAAGCTTTGTATCCCTTTTCAAGCATACTGCGCGCACGAAAAAATTTGATATTTGGCATACTTGAAGTTTATATGATCGAGTGCAGAAAGCTGGAGGTATATACAGGTGTCCCATTTTAATTTTACGACGTGAAGAGGAAACTTTGTACCGCGCACACAGGGTGATGTTACACTTGGCTTAGTTGAAGTCTGTGTGGAGAATATGAGATATGGCATATTTGAAGAATATCTGGAGAAATATGCACCGAATGGGAAAATGGCTGAAGAAAACTCTTAAAGTTTATTCTTCTCTTCCTATAGTCGGGGAAAACAGTCACTTTAAAATCTTGAATGGGAATCACTAATTCTAATTTGAGATTCGGATGGAGCATCGAATACCAGTTTAATCCTACTTGGAACCCCCGGGGATGGAAAGTTAAAAACAACGTCCGATACTCATCTCTTAATATCAAACACGTCAAAAACTGATTCAAATATATGAGCATTTTCCTGTCGGACTGACGATAAGAACCAATATTTCTGTCGGACAATATGTTTTTTGGACAGATAATATGTTTTCAAATTATGACTGTTTCGGTCCGACAAGCGGTCATTGATGAAGGAGCTGTTATAATTCTGACATGTTTTCAGTGTCGGACTGAGAAAACGCACGCAAAAATTGGTCGGACAAAATCACCAAATTTTAGAAAAAAGAATAATTGAACACGTCCTCAAAGTCTCAGACTACGGGTAATCCGTTTTCATATCAACGTACTTGTGACAAGTGCGGCTTGTCGGACTCACCGCTGGCCCTCAATATTCATGTCGGACAATATCATTTTCCATTTTATAATCAAAAAATCTTTTGATTAGTGTAAACATCAATATGACAGTAATATATTTTTGAGGCTTCATGAAATTAACATGTTCCCCAAATCAAGAATTTCGTCGAATGTGAAAACTGTCGAACTCATCACAATGAGGTCACTCACAAAGTTTCAAGTGAGCGGTAATCAACGAAAAATGTATGCTCTGTCTCACGGACTATTAGCTTAAAATGATATCTACAGATTTTTCTGCCTGATCTCTGGGTTTAATCCAATTTTATTTAGACCTTATTTACTTAAAATGAATTATGTTTTATTTCATTCTCTAATTTTCTCTCCTTTGGTTATAAATCATTCATTTCTGGCGTTGGATGTAAAGTAGCTCGCTTTGAATAACGTGCGATACTCTTTCCAATTTCTCCCCTATCCTGTGAAAACGAAGTACACGTTCACGGCTAGACACGTGGGGCTCGTAAAATCGAGACACACCAAATGCAAAAAGGACGATAAGAGCAAAATGAAGAAGATTTTATAGTGGAAGAGGGGAAAGATTAGATGAGAAATGACTAAAATATCTTGGGAGAAGGCTTCACTTTGACTATAAAATAGTTGTAGTTGTAAATGAATGCGTATATAAAATATTCACATTCGCATATCACGTACATGAAATTGTTCCAATACGATGTATATATTATTTTATCATTATAAAGTGACTGGTGAAGTCTTGATATCAAAATCAAAATTAAGAAAAAAAGACAATTTAAAGTATGAAACACATAAAAATTTTGTGCATGATGAACATATGATAAGCTTCTGTATATACAACAAGATATAAGCAATGCTAATGATTTCAATATTTCGGAAGATAAATGAATTGAAATAACATAAATCTCACAGTTGAGTTTAATTTTAATTCAAAAGTATGGATGTTTCCTTTCGCGAGAAATAAAACTTGGCACAATCGTATAATATTCCACCATTCCTGTTTCATTATTTCTGGAAGACATCCGCCCACTGCTCTTTGCATCTGGAGTTAAAAGGATCTTGTTTGCGTGGGCAAAAAGTCAGGCTTGTAGCTTCGTGCTTCCTGCGCTTTTGGCACTTAAAGAAGAAGATCGATAAGCTTCCTTCAAAGACACACAGTGTTTTAGATTCAGTAAGGATGTAAACAGAACGCGAGACCCTTAGCGTCAACGAAAGGAAGAATAAAATAACGGTGGTGACATGGGAATGATTTGAAACGTGACATTTTGTGTCATGAAACCCTAACGCTGCGATATTTTTTGTGGATAGAATGTACTATTTGGAAACGGATATTGATTAATTTGCAATTGAGAGTAATATTACTCCGGGAAAATCATGTTATAACATTCAGAAAAAAGAATTCAACAGAAAAAAGTTCTGAGAGTCATTGAATTCAAAAAATGATTTCCATTTCGGTAATACCTCCTCTATATGTATATACTCTTGTTGAATATAAATTTATTCTAATTAGTCTCATCTCTGACCCTAGTTAATTACGCAAATTCAATCAAATATCCGTAAATTAGTTATCCTGGCTCGGGGTTATGCCACCTAACCTGAAATTATCAAGCTACTGCCCTATTAATTTTTTTTTAATTGGAGTGGAGAGTCAAAGACGGAGAAGATGGAATGTTCCAGAATCTAAATTCAAGAGGATGAGAAGTCATTCGAGCAATTTACGTGTCGAAGGAGTGGCAATGTTAATTGAAAGTTCAGAAATCAACTTCATTAGCGAAGTTTATTGAGGAACAAATAGGAGAAAAAGAAATTGAAGGCTCTCGTCTAGGAAATTGCATTTGAAGTATGATCAAACTCTCAAGACATCGCAGACGTTTGGCCGTGAAATTTTGAATTAAATTTTGTGAAATTAAATTATAAATTGAACACTATTTTTTATGTTCCATCTTCTGCATACTCCACCAAGTGCTTTCAATTGTTCCAGTTCCGGTTCCCAAGTAGAGAGATATCTATCTTGCAGACTAACTTCATGCGATTGCAATTATGCAAGTTGCATTGATGTGGTTAGTGGCTTGAGCTAAACAAAACAGCTTTGTGAAGTTTGTACAACTTCATAGTGCTTCTTGTAGCACTGGAGTACAAAGATCTTAAGTTCAAGTAGAGACAATTGTATCTTTGAGGAAATAATAATAATATGTAGCTTTACAGTCAGATAACAATAAGAAAACGTAATAATATCATATTTTCTGAGTCTCTCATAGGGACTAGAATTATTTTCATCTTCAAACAATGCTTATATGATTTGAAGAAAAATATTGGAAGACATGCATGTCTACAGAAAGTCTAGTCCTTGATAGGAAGTTGCAAAATAAGTTATGGATCCTGCTTAATCACCTTCTAGATTACACAGCTGATTCAGCACCTTGAAAGAAGCAATAGCTAATAAAAATACGTAGGAACTATTTTCATATCCACTTTCAGTTGGAGTTTGATAAGCCAATGTTATAATCACCTCAAGCGATTTGTATGACACAATTTCGTCCAGTATCTAGTCATATGAAATTCTGTGAAAACATACATGATCCTTGAAGAAATTAACATAGTCTGAAGCTTACATAATCTGATTACACCGAAAGCAGTGTATAAGTAGTCAACCCATTCTGGAACAAAATAATTACCCACAACTTGAAACTTGATTTAGCTTAGAAATTTATGCTCAACAGCAATTTATCAAAAGCTTCGTTGAGAATAACTTTCACATTACAAAAGATAAGAATTTATCATAATTAAGCTGCGGTAATTCTGTGCAGAATAATTATCATACTTCAGAAGGTGAATGAGCAAAGTCAGAATTCTAGGGTCAAGTTACAATAAAGCTCTAAGAGATGTTAATTTATAACCGAATAGTTTTGTCCCTCATTGCAAACTCTTCCCCAAAAGATCCACGGAATCAGCGTGGAAAAAAGATTTATTAGGCAATGTTTGCAGATGATTTGACGTACTTCAATTTTTTATAGGATGGTCCCAGCTGTACATTGGATAATTTGTAAGATATTGTAACGTTATTTATTTTAATTCAGGGAGCAAAAGTTATTGAACACTACTATTTATATTTAAGATTTATTAAAGTAATGAATTGGATAACTAACACTATAAGAGCAAGATCCCAGGCCCGCCAGACCTTACTTATTTTCTGAGAAACAAAATGTGTGGAATAAAGCAGTGTTAGAATGTTCTTTTATCATACGCATACTAGCTAGTTTGTGGCGACGGCCAATTTACAGATACGAGGTGCTAGCGGTACGTTAAGACATTACTCACTTTTCTGAAGATCTTGAATGCTGATCTTGAGGTATGTTTCAGAGAAAATTGTTAAAAATTGATAATCAACAATGCTAGACACTTTCCATCAGTGGTAATTTCAGCTAGACTCTTCAAAGCTCACAAAGAATAACGTGATCTTGCTCATAGTTTGAGTGCAAATTTTTATATATGACACTCAGGGTACAATTTCAATACTTTTTGTTAACAGTTAGATTAATCGTAGTAATAAACATCCGCCAGACACATCTAAAATATCGCTGTGAGTAAAAGCGCAAGTTCACTATTTGTAGGCTTGATAGTAAATGAAGTATCTATGGGCATCCAACTCTTTCTTGGTTTGGCTATTAATAAAAAGTCTTGAAATTGCTCACTAAGTATTATATATAAAAACTAGGACTCAGACTATAAGTGAGATAACGACATTTTTTTGCGAGCTTAAAAGCGTTTAACAGGAATTACTGCCGATGAGAAGTGTCTGGCAGTATTGATTATCAATTTTCAACAATATTCTCTAGAACATACATAAAAATCAGCACTCAGACTTCAAGAAAAGTGAGTATTGTCTTGATGTACTTATAACACCTCGTATCTATAAATTGGCCGTCGGCACAAACTAGTAAATATGTGCATGATCAAAGTACCGACTAACACTATTCTAATCCACAAATTTTGTTTCCCAGAAAATAAGTAAGGTCTGGCGGGTCTGGGATCTTGGACTATATTTTTAATAACTAATTCTAATTTAGACTGAAGATTATTATACACTACATCATAACTTCAATTATTTATGTCAATGTTGATTCATTTTAAATAACACAATTTATTTCTATCACTAGCAATCCATGGTATAATAAAAAAATCAATAATCTTCTCACTGTCAGTCGCGCATATATACCACAGGTCTCTCCCCACTACGTTCCTCCAGCAAACGTCTAGGCGTTTCCAGGAGAACGGTAGAAGGTGTCAGTAATTTTTCAGAAAACAAATATATTCGCTTCTATTTCTTGATGTAAAATAATTCCACAATCATTCTAAGCACCAGTAGAGCCGAAATGACAAATTTATAGACTTAAATTCGCTACACTGCCCCCCTCTTAGGACTGTTTCGTCCCGAAACGGTTCTTCACGAATTATTGAAGAGTCGTGTCGGAATCTGCATTGGTCACCCTTGGTACATCGGGATGTTTTGTAGAAGTAGCAGTCGACGGTCCGTCCATTATTCGTCTGCTGTTTAGGGTTGTAGCTACAGACGAGGATTTCTATTCCGATAGACCGGAAGAGGGTTCCCAACATATGCCTCACTACCCTCCAATCCAGTTTATCTAGTCCACAACCCAACTTCGGTACTGCCAGCTTCATCACATCGTTGTCCAATAGGTGCTTCCGGAGGTCGAGCAGAGCATTCCACATAGTGCGGTATGTCGGTTTCTGGTAGGAGCATGACTTAGTCACCATATAGTACTGCTCCATGCGGGTGTCCTTTAGGTGTAGTGTTTTCCCGACTGATGGATTTTGGTTGGCCAGTTCTTTTAATCTTTCATAATTCTTCTTGAAAATGGACGCTATTCCTCGGGACATCTTCAAATCACTTGCCACACAGTGAGACAGGGAATAGTTCAAATGCACTGTTAACAGGTCTTGTTGTTCTTCTTTCGTCACGCCGTACCGCACTTTACGACCGTTGAAATAGTTGGCCATGAACTCTTCGAAGGTTAGTTTTCGCTCAACAATTTGTCGAGTCGTGGCTCCATGTCGGTCTTCATGATTATCGCCGGCAAATAGGGCTAGCCGATTAAAGTGGACAACTCTCGGCTTTCCGTTTGGAGTTTTCCGTATCCGGTAGATGATGTCGTTAATTCTCTTCATCACTTCATATGGACCTTCCCAGTTCCACTGAAGTTTTGGTGACAACCTTCGGCGCTTCTGGGGATTATGAAGCCACATCAAATCATCGGGTTGATAACCACCTTTCTCGGCCTTGATGTCATAATTTTCCTTCATTCGATCGCTGACATTTTGGAAGTTTGTACGAACTCGGCCATGAATGTCGTCTATTCTTCTTCGGAGGTTGGTAACGTAATCTTCTCCTGCTAGATCTTCACCTGGTTTACCACCAAATATCAGGTCGCATGGTAAGCGCAATTCTCGTCCAAATAAGATGTTCGCAGATGTCTGCCCAGTAGTTTCGTGTACTGCTGAGCGGTATGCTAACAGAAACAGATAAAGGTGTTGGTCCAAGTCTCGCTGATGGTCGGAGACAATTTTTACCAGATATCGATTTATTGTTCTGTTCATCCGTTTAATCATGCCGTCGGACTGCGTATGTAATGCAGTGGTCCTGGTTTTGTGGATTCCCAAAATTTTACAAATGTTTTGGAAGACGGCCGACTCGAAAATTCCTCCCTGATCCGAATGAAGTTCTCGTGGTACTCCAAATCGACAGATACATTCTTCCACCAAAACGTCGGCGACAGTGACAGCTTCATGGTTGGGTAGAGCGTACGCCTCCACCCATTTACTAAAGTAGTCCATCACGACGATTATATATTTATTTCCGTTGTAAGTTTCTGGAAATGGTCCGGCCACATCGATTGCAATGCGCTCGGAAGGACTTCCCACATTGTACTGCCATATTGAAGCTTTTCTTTTTCTCTGCGGCTCGCTACTACTGGCGCAGACCACGCATTTTCTACACCAATCTTTAACATCCTCCTTACAATTTACCCAGTAAAATCGCTGGCGTAAATTTTCCAATGTACTACTGATTCCAAAGTGCCCTTTACCAGCTTCATCATGAATCCCTTTCAGTACTTCTGGTATTCTGTTCCTAGGGATTATCAACTGCGTTCTGCTCTTATTTCCGTCCGTGCTCTACACGACAAGTTTCAGGAGGCCCTCTTCAACCACGATGGAATGCCACTGCGCCCAATACGATTTTACATTCCGAGAGTGAGGTGCAACATCTTCCAAAGCTGGTCTAACATTATCATTTTTCCACTCCAGTACAATTTTCAAATCCAGATCATTCTTCTGGTCTTTGCCATGTCTCATCGACTACTGTTGTCCTCTTGACGGCAACAAGTTTTTCTTCTTCTGCTTTTTTGGTTTTGATTACCGTCTAAATCTTCGGTTTCTCGCACAGCCTCTGCGCATGGCCCAATTCTCCACAGTTTTAGCAGCGAAGTTGTCTTTTCCCTGCAGAAGTTTTGGACTCGATGATACGCCGCAACTTTTCTTCTAGGCGGGTTTCCAAATCTTCAATCTCATCATGTTTGTCGGCATTCATTTTTCTAGCTCAAGACTGTCCATGCGATGCTTGTTTTGCTGCTTTATGCTCTAACGCATACGATAATGCATCAACTAAAGACATTGGACGATATATCCGCAGTGCCTGCTGTATTTCGCTATCTCGAGTCCCATAAATGAATGCTTGAGTGGCTAAGCCCTCCAAAACGCTATCGGAGGCGGTAGGGTGTGCGAGGTGAACTAAACGAGCAATGTCAGCTTCAAATTGGAGAGTTTCTTGCGGTTTCTGGATTCGGTTTCTCAGTTGCGTCTGATATACCTGTTCGAGGTGCGCGTTGCCATAGCGCATCTCCAGCCGCTTGATCAGTTGGTTATAGTCACCTTGTTCGTCTTCTTTTAATGTTTAAAGAACATTCATGGCTTCTTCCCGCAACGAAACGGTCAATGCTTTGGCCCTATCTGCAGATGACCATCCATATGCCTTCGCAACAGCTTCAAATTGTTTAAGGTAAATCGGCCATGATGTCTTCTCATCAAATTCCGGTGTCTTAATGTTAATCCTTGCATTATTCTCTTCTTTTATTATTCTTACATTGCCCGCTTCACATGCAGCAGATTCTGATATCGGTGATGAAGTCATCTTTGAGAAATTTTCTTCCAATTTCTGTATTTTCTTCTCATAATCTTCCCTTAAGTTCTTCAAATCCTCTTCTGCTTTTCTAGAACCCTCTCCCAATTTTTCTTTCATTCTCTGTTCCAAGGTTCTGGAATTTTCCATTAATTTATCTTCTAGCGTTCTAGAATAGTCTAGCAACTCATCTTTCAGTATTTTACAGTTTTCAGGTAATTTGTCTTCTAACGTTCTAGAATCTTCTAGCAACTCTTCTTTTAATGTTCTACAATTTTCAGTTAATTTGTCTCCTAATGTTCTGGAATGTTCTGTAAGCTTCTCTTCCAATGTTCTAGAATTTTCTGTAATCTCGGTCAATTTTTCTTCTAATTTTCTAGAATTTTCCATTAGCTCTTCTTCCATTTTCCCGAAATCAAATATGCCATACGGAATAAATTCATTAGGATTCTCAACAGCATCTTCCAAAGCTTGTCGGAGACGTTGTTGGAGAACGGTCTTGGTTCTTGTTGTCTCCAATTCTCGCTCTTCCAGCTGATTCTTAAGATCAACCACTTTCAATTCACTTAATTTTGATGTCTTTGACGCCATTTTATTTCTTTGAATTCGAAAATTCACACCTGATCACCAATTGTAACGTTATTTATTTTAATTCAGGGAGCAAAAGTTTTCAAACACTACTATTTATTTTTATGATTTATTAAAGTAATAAATCAAATAACTAACACTAGTTTCGATAACTAATTCTAATCAAGACTGAAGATGATTATAAACTACACTATAACCTAACTTCAATTATTTATGTCAATGTTGATTTATTATAAATAACACAATTCATTTCTATCACTAGCAATCCAAGGTATAAGGTCACTCTGCTGAAAAAATCAATAATCTTCTCACTGTCAGTCGCGCATATATATACCTCGGGTCTCTCCCGTTCCTCTAGCAAACGTCTAGGCGTTTCCAGAAGAACGCTAGAAGGTGCCAGTTATTTTCCTGAAAACAAATATATTCACTTCTATTTCTTAATGTAAAATAATTCCACAATCATTCTAAGCACTTGTAGAACCGAAATGACTAATTTATAGACCTCAATTCGCTACAATATTTTGAAAAATAGGGTGATCCGATAATTTCAATAATTTTTCCACTTTCCTCATCACAAACATAGTATTTCAGTCGACATTTACTTTGGGGTTAGAAAGAATGCAAACTTGATGTCACTTTTGTATGTTGTTTTTAATTATCTAATAGTATTATTTTCATATTTTCCGACCAAAATTTCGCGAAGCAATTTTCAGGGGAAGGAAAAAACCACGAAATTTTGGCACTGTTTTCAATTTTTGCCCTGTAACTTTCCCCTCTTCATTCCTACGCCTTAGATAATCAAGTTCAATTTTGTAAAAAATCAAATTTTCGATAAGTTTGATTTGTAAAACTTGTTTGTAGACTCATTATGTTCCAAGATACAGTACTTCAAAAAAGTGATAAATTCCTCAAAATCCAAAAGAACATCAATGCAAGGTGAATTTCGCTATATATCTTTTATTACCCAATATTTTTAATGGTATTATGGTTCCTAGCTCCATTCTGACACAGCAATTATTCAATCATTCGATCAATCAAACCCCTTTTCCTCTCTACCTGTCTTTCCCCACTTGCTTGCTTTAAGGTACTCTTTCAGTAAGGAACTACTTAGGTAATTGTGTATAATTTGCAACAATTGGAAATTGAATTAATCATGATGATTCAATTCTCAATTAATGATAATCAATAACTGAATAATTATTAATTTTCAAATATCGATAATCATAGTGATAATTATAGATATCCACGATAATATTTAAAGATGTTCTGGTTGATCTTCCTCTTCAAATATTGAAGCAACTTGAATATTCAAGGGGTAAAACGCTACTGAATTATATTAGTCTTGAATAAAAGGGATTGTTATTTCCTCCAATTCTTATATAAATGGATGAAATTCTTGTATGTATCCCACCAAAAACATTTTCATATAAAATGTTGTCAAAACGAGACCATATGGCTCGCACTGTCCAAAAGCTATCAAAACTCATGTAGATCCAAGCTTCAAACTCTACACACCCTAACTCTACAAACCCCAACTTCACAAACTCCACACCTCAGTCAAAATATATGGCTTGGCCGTTTCGTCACCACAACAACTATTGTATAACAGAAAAGTAGTGCCAATGTGAATGTAGCGAAATGACCAAAACACATATTTTGACTAAGGTGTAGAGTTTATGAAGTTAGGGCTTGTAGAGTTAGAGCGAGTAGAAATAGAAGCTTGGCTCCACATGAGATCTGATAAAAGTGCGAGCCATATGGTCTAGTCTTATTCTTAACATTTTATATGAAAATGTTCTTGCTGGAATTTCACTTATTTTCATAATTTTTATTTTACTATCATTTATAACAAAGAGCCCTTATATCAATTTTCAGACCTCTAGCATCAAAATTTGCTGAAGTTTCATACTAACTTCCATCCCCTAGTTTAAGGGGTTGGGGGGTATAAGTTCCAAGTTTTAGAATTTTGTTGCTGTTTCAGTACTAGTACTAGCTTGCATACCAAATTTCAGCATTCTAGGACTTCAGGAAGTACCCTGAGAATTCTGATAATTATCAGTAAGCGAGTCATCGAAGAAATCGGAGTTTTTTAGATATCAATAAAATCTAAATTATAAGAGCTATGCAATTGAAACCTTATAAGTTCAATAAGTCTACTATTGATTGACATCATATCGCGGAAATTTTGTTCATCTGATATAATCCAAGCCCAAGTTATGAAGGTTGAAAAAAATGACGAAACTTTTCAAGAAAAATAGGTGGTGCTCTTGCGCTTCGCTTGGCTCGCCTTGGCAGGAGCACTACCGCTACCGCGCCTTCAGATATAGTGGCGTAGGTAGGTGAGTTGTTGATTAATTACTGCCTCAGAATGGAACTAGGCACATTGGCTGGTACCACAAGCTCTGTTTTTGGCTATACTAGCAGTGTTATTTTAAGAAGCGTTTTAAGGCAATATAAATATTTCAAGCTATTTTAAAGGAAAATATTCAGATGAATTTTGTAGACATATGTGTTTCCCGTAATTTGTATCTGAAAATTATTTTCTGAAGTATTTGTGAAAATTCTAATTGCGTTAAAACACATCTTGAAACAACGCTCTTAGTAGCGCCAAAAACAGAGCTCGTGGTACCAGCCAATATTACCCTAAAAAATATAGAAAAATGGAAGATATTCAGCAAAAATCACTTTCTTTGATGTTTTTTTCTTATTCTCAAGAATTTTCAACTTTTTTGAAGTGCTGTATCATAGAACCTAGTGGGTTCACAAACAAGTTTTACAAATCAAACTTATCGGAAATTTGATGCTCTACGAAATTGTACTTGACAATCTAAGGCGTAGGAATGAAGGGGAGAAAGTTACAGGAAAAAAACTAAAAAATGTGCAAAAACTTAGTGGGTTTTTTCTCCTCCTAAGAATTTTTTCGCGAAATTTTGGTTGGGATACATGGAAATAACACTATTGGGTGATCAAAAACAGCAAACCAAAGTTTCATCAAGTTCGCATTTTTTCCCAACTCCCTCCCTATTTTTCGACATACCGACTGGACTAAGTACAAAACGATGAGAAATTCCATTTCCAAAATGAAAAATAAAACAGATAAAAATTTTGTTTACAAAATAACATGCAATAATTGTGATGCACAGGACAAACTAAATGATTTGAAAACAAGACTTGATGAACATTAAAGAAACAGTAACATACTTTTATTTTGATTAAGCTAGTATAATCTACGATGAAATCAACTTGACAGTTGCATAAAGCATTGTTAACTTCAATCACATTTTCAAATATTGGATCACATGTTTTTTTTGTCATCTGAATAGAAGTTATGATATTCGATATTCTCATATATAATTTTATGACAAATACATTTTAAAATCGTCATTTGAATGTTAGAGGCAAGTAAATTATTCACACGATCTATTTTTCCAGATAAACGTCATCAAGAAATAGTGCTAACATCATGTTAACTGACAGCCTGTTATTTATTTTTATTCAATTTTGACGTTTTAAAGCTACCATATGAAATCCATAGCAACAGTCATAAGTAAATCTTTATTCACTAGTCATTTAAAATGAATTATTAGTGATTTAAAAAAACTTAAATCATTGTTGGAATTCCTTCCCATCAAAAGATTTCGATCTCTGAGGAATAATTTTTCCAACTGCTGCGGCTGCTTCGTTCAAAATGGTATCGGGGACGAGAACATTGTTTTTATTACTTTCTTCCATCATTTCAGACAATACTTTTCACAATTATAACGCTTCAATTCAAAATTCACAAAACTGACAGTTTATTGACAGTCACACTCCCGAATGTTTGAAAAACACACACTCGTCGCGATATCAACGAAGCTCTCCTGCAACTGCAATTTAATTTTTTCGAATTTTGTTTCTCAGTTTCATGTTCCAGAAATTTACGCAAAATTAATAAAATTATGTATACAAACACGTAAATCAAACCTCTTTATTTGCTCAAAGAATTAAACCACTCGCGCTAAATGCGCTTGTGATTTTGAGCTTTCTTCTCGCAAATAAACAGTGGTTTAATTCACTTGTTGTATAAATAACTATTATGCAATTGGCACTAACATTGCAAATGTTGTGCATGAATTAGGACAAACACAATATTAATGAGAAGACTGATACTATAGCGCTTAGAAAATACACAAGACTATTCCATTCGTAGTATTTATAACAAGGTTAACAACGCCATAGAAACGGTGCATATCAGTGGGTATTTGGACGTGAAAAAATACCATCGGGTATCACATTAGTGGTCCAAGTGAATATTTTACTCAAAGATGTGGATACCTCCAATTTGTGCTTTCTTCGTATTCAATGGAATATTTTCCTGAATATCTTCATCAATTTTATCTTCTGATTTATCACCAAACCTAATACTAATAATACGTGCTGCACACTCGTGGTATTCAAACGCAAGCACAATAAACATTCGTGATAGTACCACAAAAATAATCGATAATACTTCAACTACTTATGGTATAATAAATGAATATTCTTTAAGATCTAGGTGCAAATTACTTCTCCTAATAGTTTGGAACATACTTGAACAATACTCAAATAATTTTTCACTACCATTTTTTCATTATGTATTCAAAGGGATACCATTGACTAATGGTAACTGAAATAGGTCATAAGTATATCTGACTGAGATTCATGTGAATATCTTGAGAAAACTGCATCGATCATCGTTTTATGTGTGAGCTGTCAAAATACGTCAAGCAATAAAACACAGATCATAACATTTCAGTCCAAATAAGAACTTGTTTCTCCATAGCATACTCTATTTCATAAGAAAATCGGTGACGTGAACAAAAATTTCATTTCAAAAGTATATAATTCTTCAGAATTCCTTTTAACGAATTAAAATGCATCATAAATCATTCACCCCTGGATGTTATATACTAAACAATTGTTTAAATTCAGGTACAAATAACACATTTGGGATGAACTGTCAGCATAGTGACATTACACAGATAGTGCTCTCTGAAATATAAGAATGAAAGATATGGCCCCGCTGATTAATGCATGCCCCAGTAAGATTCAACCAATCAGAGGAATTCCTAATGTGTCCCTCAAAGGTCTCGCTTCAATAATAATTAAGGTCTCAGGCTGGTCGACAGCGACTCACTCCGGTCAACAGTGTCTCACTACTATCTTATATACGAATGAAATTAAACTTGAATTCATGGAGTCAAATAAATCATTTTTACATGAAAGAAGATTTCCAAAATTTGTATGCTGAAATTATATTTGCATTAATTCCACAAAAATTTGTTTCTGAATAATTCAGGCGTAAAAGTTTCTGATTCAATTTCTTCCTTCTTATCTTTTGCAGAAACTTGAAGCTACTAAAATATGATTCCGAAAACTCTGTTTTGAGTTTCATTCAACTCCGATTTTATTCTTGGATATATTCATTCAGACGCGAGTGACCTATATAATTTTTTTCTATACCTCCTGTGCGATGTGTTTATAGAGTTGAGAAGAGGTTACGTTCAATGAACAGTTTTTGTTTTTGACAACTTCCAGGTGGTAGTATTAGACAAAAAACACACAAACAGGACAATGTGGAAAAAAGAGATGAGGTTATCAAAGCCTCATGTTCTTCCATTTGTTCGCAACCTCAAGAACCATCAAATGTAGGACATGCAAACACTTTTAAACCAACGCCAATTTGTGAATACCTCTCACATCATTCTCGTTGAGCCTGTAGAACAACTTTTTGCTCGACCGACAGAATTTACAATACATAAACAAGCTACTCAAACGACCAAACACCCGAATTGTGTTGAAAGATACAATGTATATAGCGGATGTACTTTCAAATGTTTTCTACGCTCTGATGGAAGTTTTCGCGTGTTTGGATGATGTGAAAAGATTTGTTTTGCTGCTCATTTTATTTATCCCAAGGGAGAAGTAAGGACTCGGAAGGGCGAATATTACAACTTTTAGAAAGAGGCTTAGTTGTTAGGTACAGCAATAACAGTTATACAATGAACACGGATCTAAAATTTGTCATGAGAAAAACATTTGGAAACATCAGAATGCACGTTTCATCTCACAATAATTGTGTCGCGATCGGCTTATAACTTTAGTTTTTTCCATTTAAATCTTACTACTTAGATTTCACCTCTCAAATGGTGAGACTTTACCACTTATATCTTAAATCACTCAAGTAGTGCAATTTACTGTTTTTAGTGTATATCAAAACTTGGCATGCTCTTACTGAATTGAATATTGTCAATCTTCAGTAAGTATTTTATTTTTCTATATGCATGTTGGCAAATTCTATCATTCCTTTGTTTTGGCTCTGAAAATTGCGCTATCAAATTGATCTGTAAATCCTCCGAGAGCGTTACGACACTTTAATTGGCTCTTCTAAAATCAATTCACGTAACTTATTCAGATAATTACCTTCTTTCCAAACTATTATTTTCTGCTCACGGATTTTAATTGCACGTATAGTTCCTTTTGTGTTGCATGCTCCACGTGGCAATAAAATAATTTCCCTTTTAGTATAATTGAATTCTCGATGCGCGAGATTGCCACGATTGCTTTCTTCCTGCTGTGATAGCTTTTCTATCAGATGCTGGCATTTCGCTGTTCTAATAAGGTACCATACATGCAACTACTGAGGTTCAACTGTGAGTGATTATGTTTTTAGACAGTGTGAATAAGGTATTTGTATTTTCATTTATATGTGGAATTGTTATGTTTGGATAAGGATGTCTAACAAAAATTATTGCTGGCCAAATATGGATGCGTTCAATACTAGCCTTATATCGAAGAGAAGGCATGATATATTAGCTGCAAAATTGAACTACGTAGCTTGGTAAAGGAATGCTTACAAGTGGAGTGTGCATGGAAAGGTCGAAAGCAGAAAGTTGAATTTCGGAACTTTGTTTGGACCCCTCAGATGTAAACTATATAGGATGAGCACAAAAAAAATTCATTCTATTGGATTTCTGTATATATCTCGATAACGATGAAATTTTGTTATACTGTATTATGAAAGCTGATAGAAATTCTCTACAACTTTGATTCTATACACTTTTTACCTATTCCCAATCGTTGTTTATATATGAGCTTCCAAAAATAGTAGATTTTCAAAAATGTGCTTTCTACCTCACGTAATCGTAGTTACCACTAGACTAAAGACTTGGACATGATATTTCCCCTGAGCTAGGATGGATATGAAACTAAAGTCTACTCTTGGTCCCTCTCCAAACCAAAGATTCAGCTGCACCGGAAGGAATATTGAAGTTAAATTCTAGCAGCAGTGCTAGATGTGGTTATATAAAAGCCCCCATACTGTAATCCACCATTTGTCACAATTGCCACGGAAGATGCATATATGGTATCCCCATGCTGGAGGATAACGACAACGACGACGACGCGACGGTGGCGACGATGTAGCGGAAGTAGCAGCTTTCGTACCATCATCTGATCAGGATTCAACAAATGAAAGAGAAGAAGAAGAGGCAAACTCTCAGGAAGAACAACCAGGTCTGTCTTGTCCAAGAAGGTGGCGATTGGTTAAATGAATAATTTATTGATTGCAAATATCCTCTGTGCTTATTCCGTTCACTTCTGTGTAGAATGTGAATGAATGGCACTATATCTTAGCAAATATTCCTTGTTGAGACGAAGGAAGGATATAAGTGACATTTTGAAATTGATATATAACATGAAATCTACGATTGCAGCTGAGAATAGTGAAAAAAATGAACTGTGCACGATTGAACTTAAATGTTCAAATTTACCGAAAATTTTTAGAATTGGTATAGCTTTTGGACGGTAGAAGACATATTGATATATTCTTAGAAAGAACTTAACTCTATACAAGTTTTTCCAGTAAGATGTTTTTCTCATATAAATATTTGCAAGTTATAGAGTAATGTATGACAAGCAACGTGAGTTGAAAAACACATTTTTGAAAATCGACTGTTTTTTGGAGCTTATATCTGAACAACAATTGGAAATAGGTGAAAAGTATAGGAGAACAATGTTATAGAGAATTTTATCAGCTTTCATAATGTAACAGAACAAAGTTTTCTTTGGCGCCTCGTTTTCGAAGAATAAACAAATAACCAAAAAACGGTACCTTCATTGTGTCCCTCTCCTAAGGACTTACGTCTGAGGGATGAGGACTTTTATTATGATTGTCTCCTAACTAGTCCAAACAAGGATTTCGGCGTCAAACTTCCTGCTTTCAACCTTTTCAGGCACTATTTATTCAAACTTTCCTGAAACTCATCAGTAGCCCACATTAAAAGTGAATCTGACGTGAACATCCCGTGACTTACTTGTCAACATATATATATATATATATATATATATATATATATATATATATATATATATATATATATATATATATATATATATATATATATATTTGAAAAAGGTGCATTTAAGGCTGTATAAATAAGTCTGATGTCTTGTTCTTTTAAGTAATTTTTGAAGTCTTTGGAGTTGAGTCCTGGATATTGATCTGTTAATATTGTGTTTATCTTGCTAATTTCTAATGTATTTTGAACTATTTTAATAAAATCACTTGCAGCTTGAATTTTTGACGTTAATATATATGCGTATCTTGTATAGTGATCAACTAAAAGATGGAGGTATCTTTTCGTTGATCTTTGACCACCAAATCCACCGATCGTATCAATCGACACTATCTCGAACGGTTTTGTTGCTGGTCCTAATTGAGACAATTATCCGTACTTTGTTTGACCTCTAGATTTATTTTTTTTGCAAATATCACATTTTTTACATATTTTCTGTATATTTTCTATTAATCTTTTTGAAGTATAATATGGGCATATTCTATTTATCATCTGTCTTATGCCAATATGACGCCAATCTATATGTGTATTTCTTATTAATTCAATACTCAGTTTCTCTGATAATATTATCTTCTTTTTATTTTTACTTTGTTCATAAATCATTCCATGTTCATCTATTGTTTTTTCCTTTAGTTCTTTCAGTGCAATATTTCCATCCTGATCTTTTTTAATTTCCTGTAGTTCGATCATGTTCACTATTTTTAACATTTCTTGAGTACTGTCTTTTGACTCTAACACTGGATTTCTACTGAGACAGTCCGCTTCAATATTATATTTTCCTGGTATGTATATTATGTTGAAGTCAAATTGAGACAAATAATATGTCAAGTCACCTAAATCTTCGTCTGTTCTCGCTTTTATGTTAAGGTTTTCTAAAGGTTTATGGTCTGAATACACTTCAAATTTTCTCCCTATCAACCAGTGCTCCCAATATTTTATCGCTTCTCTTATTGTCAAGCATTCCAAATATATAGCTTTTTTCCTTTTTTGCGTCTCATTTAATTTTTTTGAGAAATAGGCTACTGGTTTTTCCTTTCCATTTTGTTGTGTTTGTTTCAGTATTGCACCCATACCTTCTATTGAAGCATCTGTAAATATCTTAATAGGCAAATCTTTATCGAATATTTCAAGCACTGGTTGAGAACATAATAATTTTTTTATTTCTGTAAATGATTTTTCACAATCTACAGACCAATTAAATTTTACATCTTTTCTCAACAGTCTATGTAATGGATCTAGTATTGTTGAGATTTTCGGAATGTATTCGTGATAAAAGTTTATTTTACCTAGAAATTGTCTGATATTCTTCTGTGTTTTTGGGGTAGGAAAATTATGTATTGATACTAAGTTGTCTTTGATTGGTCTTACTGTATTATTTTCTATTATATGTCCGAGATAATTGATTTATTCGGATGCGAACGTGCATTTTTTTAATTTCAGTCTAAAGCCTTCTTTTATTATGGCGTCTAAAACTTGCTTTATATGCATGATATGATCTTCAAAAGTTTCTGAAAATAATAATATATCATCTATATAATTTTCCGTGAAGTTCTTAAGATTATTTTTTCTTAGTATACTTGATAAGATTCTTTGGAAGATTGCCGGTGCTGTTTTTAAACCGAAAGGCAGGCAAGTCCATTGATAATGTCCTTCTTGAGTTATGAAGCCTGTTTTATTTCTATCTTCTATCCTTAGTGGTATTGACCAAAATGCTGAATTGATGTCCAGTGATGTAAAATATTTACAATTTCTAGCTTTAATTATTAGGTCATCAATAAGTGGAAAAGGTTGAACTTGGGGTGTCACAATTTTATTCAAATCTCTAAAATCAATGCATAATCTGGTCTTTCCTTCACCTTTTTTTAATGCTAGAGTCACTGGTGCAGCGAATGGGCTATATGACTCCTCAATTAAATTTTTTTCTAATAGTTTTGCCACCTGCTGTTCTATTTCTTTCCTGTCTTCAATTGTACATCTATATGGTCTTTTATTACAAAATTTATCCACCAAGAGATCTATTCTTGCTTCATAGTCTTTCACAGTTCCTATATCGTATTTATCTTTGGCAAATATTGTTTTATATTCTTCTATCATTTGTTCTATTTTGATTTTCTGTTTATTATCTAAATGATTTAAGTCTATTTTACAATCTTTCTCTTTAACATGTTCGTTGAAATTTATTTCTTTTATATCTTCTCTTTGTACTTGTTTTTGACTTATATTTAGATTTTCATCTTGCCTTAATTTAAATTCTTTTATAATATCTAGGCCTATCAAAAAGTCATGAAAATCCTCATTTTCTACAATAAACACATCTACTTCTTTCTCAATATCGAAAATTTTTAATTTGATTCTTGTTAATCCTTTTGTGAGTGACACACCACTAATTGTTTTTAATTGTATTTTGTTCTTATCTTTATTATTATTATTTATAGTTTTTATTAATCTTTTATTGATTAATGAAATTTGTGATCCTGAGTCATAGATCCCTTCTAATGCTATTTTATCTTCCAATACAATATTTAATTTAATTAGTGGTGTGTTTATTCGTTTTTTGTTTCATCATAAATTTCTACATCTAGGATAGAGTTGTTGTTTACCTTTTTTGTTGTAGTGTTTCTTTCTCTATTTTCTTCATTTTTCTTAAACCAACATTTTTCATTAGGGTGGTATCTCACACCTTTACCCAAATCTTCACATGTCTTACAAGGTTTCTTTTCTTCATATTTTTGTTGAGAATTAAATGTAGTTTTTTTTTGAAAGATTTTTTTGTTCACCAGACATTCGAGTTGTTTCAATTCATTAAATAAGTCTGTTGTTTCTTCTAATTGTGCCTTATCAATTTTGTTCAATATAAATTCTGGTAACCCTACTGCTATTAATGCTATAAGTGACTTAATATCCATATCTTTGTTAAAATCTATCAGAAGTTTCTTTTTTTTTCAAAGCATAATCAGTTAGCGGACCTTCTCGATATTTAAATGATAGTGCATAAGTGACATTATTCCATCCATTATCTGTAAAGCATTCTAAAAACCTTTTTTTCCATTCTAACCAACCAGCATTTACTGTTAATCTTATGAGTGTAGAAGAGTGCCAATCTAAACTTGGTTTATCCAAAAATAGTTTCAATAATTCAATTTTATCCTCACTTTTATCTATTTGAAATCTAGAGCACTGTTTTTCAAAGCTTTCCATCCACTGTTTAGCATTAGTATTTTTGCTTGAAAATTTTTCTATCAAAAGTTTTTCTGAAATTTGTTTTAAGTTTTTTTCTTCATCTTTATTTTGTGTTGTTTCTATCAGTTTTTCTAGTATCTCTTTTAGATTATGATCTTGTGTTTTGTTTGTATCCTCTTCATTCATTTCCTCTAAATATTGATCTTTAAATTGTAGATTTCCATCTTCATCTATGTATGTCTCCTTTAATTCTTCTGTCATTGTAATCCACACTTTTCTAACTTGATTTCTTCTCTTTAATGAATTAACTAGTTTTGTGTAATTGTTTGTTTTTTTCGATTCTACATGGTCTCCCATATACCTAAATTCTTCTGGCAATACATATTTTTTCCCATCCTCTGTACAAATTGAGCTTATGGCAAATACATTTGTTTTAGTATCTTTTGGTGAAGCTGCTACCATAAATTCAAACTGTAATTTCGACATCATAAACAAAATTGTTGTTTTATAATGAGGTTAAATTCTTATTGATAATAATAATCAGTTTGGTTTCTCTGTAAAACAAAAGTATTTATTAGCTATTATTTACACTATTTACATTAATTACAAAGTTACCTGTAAAACAAAAGAAACAACAATTAAAGTTTATTATTATCACTCTTTGCTTTACTTAATTAGCGTATTATTTTCAAATCTTCAAAAATCTGCTCGTCATCTTATCTACTCTTCCATCTAGCGGGAGTTAGTTGAAGGGCGCACGTAATCATACAGCGCGGCAAATTTAAATGAAGAAAGTCTTTCTTCACATATATATATATATATATATATATATATATATATATATATATATATATATATATATATATATATATATATATATATATATATATATATATATATATATATATATATATATATATATATATATATATATAAGACGATGTGATTTTGTCTTTGATCGTATATATATCATTGGATATGTATAATCAAACACAAAATCTCATCGTTCCACTGTTAATTGTTCTAGATTTACCCAAGAGATTCTAAGAATCTGTCAAGTAAAATGCGCTTCCGGCCAAGTCGGTTGCTATGGAAACAGTAGGCCATTATTCTTATACTACAACATTCCTGAATACTGATTTCCAAAATTCTACAACTACCAACAGATCTGAATTTATGCGCAAAATTAAAAAATAAATTCCTTCTGAAGTGCACTTCCTGTTCAGTCTATTGTTATGAAAATAGTAGGCAATCATTCAGATGCTACATCAGACTGAAATACCTAAGTTTACGATTCTACACCTGATCGTTTCGAATTTATTCAAAAAATTCCAAAAGACTGTCAAGTAAAGTGCACTTCTGGCTTGGTGGATATTAATAAAAATAAGATATAAGCATCTAGACGGTATAATCATCCTAAATACTAAATTCTAACAATATACGTTTGATCGTTTTGGATTTATGCGGAAATTCAAAGAATGTTTCGAATAAAGTGCTCTTCCGGCTCAGTCGATAGCAATCATAATGCAAGGTGTACAACTAGATATTATAAAAGTGCTCAATACAAAATTTAAATATTCTACGACTGATTGTTTAGAATTTATTCGGAAAATTCAAAAAGTCTGTCATATAAACTGCAATTACGGCTCAGCCGATTGTTACAAAAATAGAAGATGATCACTGAGATGCTACAGCAATTTCAAATGCTGAATTCCACTATTCTATGGCTGATTATTCTGAATTTATGCGGAAAATTGGAAAAAAGTTCCAAGTTAAGTGCACTTCCTGCTTAGTCGATCGCAATCATAATGCAAAATGTACAATAAGATGTTATCGAAGCTCTTTATACGAAATTCCAATATGCTATGGCAGATCATTCTATATTTATGCAAAAAATTCGAAAAAAGTTTCAAGTAAAGTGCACTTCTGGCTTGGTCGATTCATACAAAAATAGCAGATGACCAATTAGATACAATATCAAGTTCAAATACTGAATTTTCACATCCTACGGTTGACAATACTGGATTTATTAGGAAAATTCGGAAAAAGTTTCAATTAAAGTGCACTTCCGGTACAGACGATTGGAACCATAATGCGAGGTTGGTGTTGCCACAAGACAAGACAAGACAAGATTTGAGTTGAGTCTTGTCTTGGTCTTGAGCAAGTCTTGCAGGACATAGTCTTGTCTTGGTCTTGACAAGACAAGACTTGAAGCGAGTCTTGTCTTGGTCGAGAGTCTTGACAAGAGTCTTGTCTTTGATTTTTTTTAAATAATTTTCTCTAATTGATATTATGCATTGAAAACTGGTAGCAACAATTAAATCGAAGTTCGAGATGATATCATCAGAAATTGGCATTTACACGTAAAATTTTGATTTTGATATATGTCCAAAGAATTAATTTCTCATATGTGGATTCAAAAAGATTGTAAAAACATCATAGAATAGTATATTCTACAACAAGTATTAGAATGGCCCTAATTCCACACGAGCGAAAGGCGAAAGGCGAGGATTACGGTTCGCGAGTGTGGAATACGCCATTCCAATACATGTTGTTGACCATACTTTCTTTAACAAGGTTTTGGAGACTCACCAATATTTCAGAAGAAATTATGAAATGTCAAACGTGAAGCCAGATAAAAATAATTGAATTGTTGACACGTAACCATAGTCACCAAAACTAACAGCTTCTGATTCGTCGAAATGATTCTACACGGTAACAGAATAAATATTTTTACACAAGTGTGGAATGTGCCCTATTCCAACATAATTTCTGGTTATGGAATATGCAAATTCTAAAATAGTGTTGAAGAAAAAGTTTTCTCTAGCTTTTGTTTGAACATGTTACATGTTCCACGTTAAAATTATATTATTATATAATGTGAAAAGTCAGCCAAGTGCAAATCGAACTCGCACGCGAAAGGTTCTGTACCACCGAGCAATATTTATATTACCCATTCTTTTGGAAATCATCTAGTTAATAAAAAAAAGAGAAGCGCTGAAGCAATATGTTGTTATTCGTTAAGATCTGTATGATGATCCCATATATTTACTTCATTTTTATTATTTGTTGCCATAGTGGTCATAGTCATACATATTCTATGAAATCTCAAGAGTCTACCGATTACGGTACGGATAGACGGACGGACAGGCAGCGGAGCTCCAGTAATAGGGTCAGTTTGACACCCTTTGCGTACGGAGTCCTAAAAAAGGGCTCTTTACGTGATATATTTCAGATGCCCATGTCTGGATAGTATGATAAAAGAGTTATCAATCATAGGGTTTCCTCAACAAATTACTCAGCATCATAAATCATAGTTAGGATATTGAATCAACTCTTATAAGAATTGCAAGTATATCATAACTTGAATTTCAAACATTTCATATTTATACAGTTATTGTTTCGCTATCAATAAGAGCAAAATATTTCATGAATACTCAACTGGATCTGAAGAAATGTTACTGAAATGAAAAAGAGATTATGTTGAAACATTGTAGAAATAATGCAATATATGTGAGAGTTAGTTACAAATGTTTGAAAAATTCTTAAAAAAAAGCAGCCACTCCACTTTCAAGCACATTTTTTTGGAGAGGGTTAGAGAAAAGCCAATCTCGGCAAACACCCCTGACCAAGCCGTAGGAGATCTGAAGAAACGGAGGGACGTAATTTCAAACAAATTCATAAAGAAGCAAACGTTTGAAATATATAGACAAACATTCGCTGTCCCATGGTCAAGGTCACATACTTCTTATACCCTTTTTGCGATGAACAATAGGGACGAGAACTAATGTATTGCAGATGTCTTAACTTTCACAAAAATGTGTAAAACCTAAATTTATATATACATACAAAGAAACATCTATTTATAAATAAGAAGAGTTCAATAGTAGATCGACCAGTTGGGTGGATGTCTACATTCTTTTATTTGTTGTGATTGAAGTTTAACTTTGTGTTTTGAGATTATACTCAATGTAGACAGTACAAGGATTGGTGTGATTTTAGTGTTTAAAGACATGAGACTGAATATTGCTATATGATCTCGTTTTAGGGGCTGTAGTTGAAGTTTTTCCGAGAATCTTCTTAAGTAGGTGATTTGAGACCCACCAAGATGCTAATAAATTTCAAGAAAACACGGAAAATATTTTAAAAGCTGAAGTTAATGTGTATTGTCTTCAACATATATCAAGAGCATCATATCGAAGTTCAATTATATTCAGTTATTTGCAAAATAAACAAGGTTTAATGTTTTATTGCACAAATAATGATATATGAAGAAAAGTCTAGACTTATCTTGAATAAACGTCAAACACAATTCTCCACAGCTACGATGCAATCGGATGTAGCTGAACGTATCCAATATATTTCACTCAAATTCATAAAAAAGAATAAAGTATTGCTAACAATTTCCAAATTTCAATGGAAATTGAGGATTGCAAACAGTACACTAAATCATCATAATTTTGCAATAAATCAATACTGGTAGTCGAATCAAATGGAGTCAATTTATTTCTATTAATTTATTTTTTCAGTATATTTTTAGTATCTAGTTACTTGCCTTATTTTATTTTTGTATCATTGTTTTCTGAAGAAGATCTTTAGTCAAAGGATCGAAACGTCAAAGTTTCAAATAAAATATACAGAATTTAAAATCAAAAGTTGTATTTTTTTCTATTTCCAATTCAGAGTATACAAAAAAATATGACAAATATCTCAAGTTCCAATATGATGTGATTGACTACGTACAAAAATTTATTCCATCAAAACCCAGAATAAAAAATTCAAATTAGAAATTAGAATTTTGTGGAAATAAAGCAGGCAATTTTAGTCAAGAGTCTTGAACAAGACTTCAAGACTTTCTTGTCAAGACTCAAGGTGCGTCTTGTCTCGTCTTGTGGTCTTGAGGCAAGACTAAATAAAGGTCTTGTCTTGGCAAGACCAAGACAAGACAAGACGAGACCAAGACTAGTCTTGAGTCTTGCGGCAACACTATGCGAGGTGCACAACCAGACCCTATACTAGTCTTAAATACAAAATTTTAACATTAAACGTTCAACCAGTTTCAAGATTTGCGAGTTACGCACGCACGCACGAACATACGTACCGACATCAAGCCAAAAATAGTCAAAATGGATTCAGGGATGCTCAAAACAGATATTTCCATCAAAATCTTGATAGGCCAATTTTGTCAGTTTCACAATACTTCCTTGTACTTAGTACAAGTAAGTAAAAACCAAAAAACGAGACCTTTCTTGAGCCTTCCCTAAAGGCTCACCTCTGAGAGCTAGATACTTTAAGTATGCCTGTCTTCAAACCAGTCCAAACAAAGTTCCGAAATCAGTGTTTCTCTGTTTCTTATTAGTTTCTGTTTCTCATTAGTAGTCCACACTGAAAAATATACTATCATATTGAAAATAAAACCTATAATTCCCATGATGAATATTTTGACATCTATGTGAAATTGAACTCTGTGAACTAAATTGTATTGATATTCTATAAAACAAATAATTGGGAATAAAACAAATAATTGCAGTGTGAAATATTCATAGCTCGATGTGTTGCAGCAATATAGATGAATAAACAAAACTATAATCTAATATCAATAATTATTGCTGCAGTTATCTCGTTTCACATAGAATAATAGATATCATTACAGAATATAATTCACATATTGTGAAAAATACGCTGGAAATAAAAATAGGGTGCTCCGAAAAATGATCCGAGAGTTGAATTAAAAATAGAATATTTAATATAAATGTCAAAAGCGATTTGTGGCAACGATATTAAAAATGGTCGTGAGTGACACAAGAATTATTACGGAATTTCAGTAGGCGACTAGGATAATGCTTTCATTGAAAGAAGAATACAAAAGTCTCAATTCTCCCATACTAAGATAACTAAGTGCCAAGAGAAGCAATTTTATCAGTATCCCTGTTAATTTGAAGTGTTCAGGTTGAAGATTTTATAGTTGTGGATACCATTCAAAGATTCTCCTGTGAAATAAATGTGAAAAATTATAACCTCTATGTCTTCTGTTATAGGGTATATAATTGTGCGAAGTTCATTATTATAAAAGGTTTCTTTCAGGTCCCCAGCTTTGCACTAGATTTGGAAATCTCAAAGTAACATCAGCATGCATCACTTAATAGAGATAGTTTATTTCTAGACAAAATATTTCTGTCTTGTTATCTTCATATCGTTCAGTAATCCATCTATATTAAGCTGGGCATACTTATGTTACTTTGCGATTTCCAAATCCAGCTAAGTATCTGGAACGAACCTTCCAAATCTAACGGTTTCTCACAATTATATAGTCCATAGTAGAATACATGAAGGTCACATTTTTCTCACATTATTATCTGAAATAATATATAACTTGTTTGTGCTTTCATCTTTCACAAAAAGAACATAACGGAGACCAATAAAAACTAGTTTTGGTAGTTGAAAAAAAAAAACATTGAAATCAGCCAGAAGCTGCGACCAGTATCGTTTCCTAGTACGAATAGACTATAGATAAAGAGCCAGCAACGTGATGATTCAACCAGAAGATGTAAAGCTAGGAATCACCCAAATCGACAGTACTCAGTGCTCTGAAAGATGAATCGACCGTCAATCACGCTTCCGCCGGAGCTTTACCTTCGGAAATTTGAATTGAAGTTGCCTAATTTCTATAGTTCATTTAACCGAGATATGTATGAGTGAATGTCAGTCCCAACATTCGGTTCCCATCACTGATGGATGATCATAGCTGACTGACGGGCTAGCTCGGTGCTATTTCTAAACTGACCGGATTGAATTTGACGAAATTTTGCATACAATTTAACCAAGAGAGATATGGCTGCTTCTTTCACCAAATGTCTAATAGACTATCCTGAATGATATTCACGAGCGACTGACGATCTGAGTGGGTGCGGTTTCAAAACTGACGGAAATTAAAATATGTGTCAATATTTGATTATCATCACTGATAAAGGATCAGAAATGACTGACAGTATAGCTCGGTGCAATTTCAAAACTTACCGGCTCAAATATAATTAAATCTTGCATATAATTTAACCGAGAGATATATGGATATCTCTTTCACCAAATGACCAGTAGATTATCCTAAACGATATTTCAGAACGTTGCATGGTGTAACGGTGTAGGTGGGTAAGGTTTTACAACAGACGGTATGAATGTTTTCAAAAATAATAAATTGTTCATATTTTCTCATAAGGTGGATAACTTGTCACAAATATTCATTCCCCATCAATGATTCCAGTCTTCAGCCAATGAATAATCTCAAAAATTCAAATAAAAGCAATATATCACTGGATAATGAACAGTCACAGCATCATCTGGCTGAAGATGAGTACTTAACACCTCCGGACAAAATTTACCTCCGACGTTGCATTTGCCTCTTCGCTGTCTGAGTTGTCGGATACCATAATATCATCAAAAGTTGACGGGACGATATCTCCAACGAACCAAACGGGCTCGATACTGCGTTCCTTGATGACCCAGTTATAGTCCAGTCGACATGTACTTTGAGGTCGAAAAAAATGCGAACTGAATGAAACTTTGGTATGTTGTTTCTGATCATCCAATAGTGTTATTTCCATGTTTTTTGACCAAAATTTCGCGAAGTAATTTTCAAGGGGAGGGAAAAAACCACGAAATTTTGGCACTTTTTTCAGTTTTTGCCCTGTAACTTTTTCCCCTCCATTCCAACGCCTTAGATCATCTATTTCAACTTTGTAGAGCATCAAATTTCCGATAGATTTGTACGTAAAACTTGTTTGTAGACCCACTAAGCTCCAAGATACTGCACTTCAAAAAAGTGAAAAATTCCTGATAATTTAAAAAAACATGGAAAATGGCGGTTTTTGCTAAATATCTTTGATTTTTCAACATTATATATGGTATTATGGTACCTAGTTTCATTCTGACGTAGAAATCAGTCAACAACCAACTCCTTACCCTGCCTACCTATGCCACCATATCTGGAGGCACGGTAGTGCCCTCGCCAAGACAAGCCAAGCAAAGCGCAACAGCACTACTTACCTTTCTCGAAGAGCTTCGTCGTTTTTTTGAGTCCTCATAACTTGGATTTGGATTATACCAGATAAACAAAATTCTCGGGATATGATGTCAATAGTGGACTTATTAAACATATTGGCTGGTACCACAAGCTCTGTTTTAGGCTATACTAGCTATGTATATTCAAATAAATTCTGTAGAAATATGTGTTTTCCGTAATTTGTATCTAAAATTATTTTCTAAAGTATTTAGGAAAATTTTAATTGCGTCAAAACATATCTTGACACAATGCTCCTAGTATCGCCAAAAGTAGAGCTCATGGTACCAGTCATAAAGTTTCAATTGCATAGTTATTGATATCTAAAAAAACCCCGATTTCGTCACTGACTCGCTCACTGATGATCATCAGAATTCTTAGGTTACTTCCTGAAGTCCTAGAATGCTGAAATTTGGTATGTAGCTAGTATTGGTACACAAACAACAAAAAATTCTGAAAATTGGAATTTTCACCCCCCAATCCCTTAAACTAGGAGAACGAAATTTGTACGAAACTTCCGCAAATTTTAATGCTAGAGGTCTGAAAATTGATATAGGGACTAATTGTTATAAATAATAGTAAAATAAAAACTTACTAAAAGGAGTGGAGTCCCACCAGAAATATTTTTAAATAAAATGTTGCCAAGACGAGACCATATGGCTCGCACTGTCAAAAAACTGTCAGATTGAGAGCCAAGTCTCCAATCCTACACGCTCTAATTCTACAAGCCTCCTTGTCCATCTACCTGTCTAGCCACCACTCATTTAGAAGGGAACTATTAGGACTATTGTATAACAGAAAACTGATTAATAGTGAATAAATTTCTCACTTTATGCCCATGTGAATGTATCGAAATGGCCAAGTCGCATAATTTGACTGAGGTGTAGAATTGTGAAGTTATGGTTTGTAGAATTAGAGCGTGTAGAGTTAGAAGCTTGGCTCTACATGGGATCTAATAACTCTTTGACAGTGCGAGCCATATGGCTTCGTCTTGGCAACATTTTACATGAAAATGTTTTTGGTGGGAATCCACTTCTTTCAGTAAGTTTTTATTTTACTATGATTCATAACAAGGAGTCTCTGTATCAATATTCAGACCTCTAGCATAAAAATTTGTGGAAGCCTCACACAAATTTCCATCCCCTAGTTCAAGTGGTTGGGAATAGAAGTTTCAAGTTCTAGAATTTTGTTGTTGTTTGTGTACTAATACTAGTTCACATACCAAATCTCAGCATTCTAGGACTTCAAGAAGTAACCCAAGAACTTTGATAATCATCAGTGAGCGAGTCAGTGACGAGATCGGGGTATTTTCAGATGTCAATTAAATTTAAAGTATAAGAAATATGCAATTAAAATTTTATATGTTCAATAAGTCCACTATTGAAATTATATCCCGAGAATTTTGTTTATCTGGTAGGTATAATCCAAATCCAAGTTACGAGGGTTCAAAAAAACGACGAAGCTCTTCGAGAAAGGTATGTAGTGCTCTTGCGCTTCATTTGACTGGTCTTGGTGGGGGCACTACCGTGCCTCCAGATATAGTGGCATAGGTAGGCAGGGTGAGGGGTGGGTTGTTGATTGATTTCTGCGTCAGAATGAAACTAGGTACCTTAAAAAGTTTAAAAAATAAAAGATATCCAGCGAAACCTCCATTTTCGATGTTTTTTTAGATTTTAATAATTTTTTTATTTTTTTGAAGTGCTGTATCTTGGAACTTAGTGGGTCTACAAACAAGTTTTTCGATTCAAACTCATTTAAAATTCAATGCTCTACGAAATTGAATTTGATGAGCTAAGGCGTAGGAATCAAGGGGAAAAAGTTACAGGACGAAAACTGAAAAAAGTGCCAAAATTTCGTGGTTTTTCCTTCCCCTGGAAATTGCTTCGCGAAATTTTGGTCGGAAAATGAACATATAACACGATTAGGTGATCAAAAATAATATACTAAAGTTTCATTAAGTTCGCATTTTTTCCTAATTTGCCCCTATTTTTCGACATGCCGACTGGACTATTATGGTTGTTGACCCAAACAATGTTGCCAAATTGCCAGTCAGCGTTGCTTCACAATACTCTACGAAGCTGTGTTGTTTTGATCTGTTTCTACAGTTCAGCTTTGCTTGAAAGAATTGTGTAGGAACTGGACGATCGGGCAGACTTGAGGAATAGTTAATTATTCTTGTTTGGTTGATAAGCTTTGCAAAAGAGTTCGAAACTTATATCGCTCACGGATTGGCATCTTCTTATTCCATACATCTTGAACGTGGGAAAAACAGCCATTAATCAAATTTGAACCAGTCAGCTTTTAAATTTTACCGAGCTAGACAATCAATCAAATATGATCCTTCATCGGTGATGATAACCAAATATTGGTACAGAAACTCAGCTATATATTTCTCGGTTGAATTTCTTCCAACCAAAATTTGAGTTCTCGTCAGTTTTGAAACCGCACCAACCTGCGGAATATCGTTTAGGACAGTCTACTGTACTTTTGGTATAAGAAGCAGCCATATATCTTTCGTGTAAATTGTATGCAAAATTCAATCAAATCTGAACCGGTTTTGAAATTGCACTGAGCTAGACCGTCAGTCAACTCTGATCCTTGACCAATGATGATAACCGAACGTTTGCACGAGAGTTCAGCCATATATCTCTGGGTTGAATTCCTCCTAACCAAAATTTTAATTTCCATCAGTTTTGAAACCGCACCCATCTAGATTATCAGTTGCTTCGGAATATCATTTAGGATAGTTCACTGGACATCTGGTGGAAGAAGCAGCCATTAATCTCTCGGTTAAATTGTATGCGAAATTTTGACAAATTTGAACTGGATGAAATTGCACCGAGCTAGCCCGTCACTCAACCCTGATCTTCCATCAGTGATGAGAACAGAACGTTGGGACGGACAATCACCCAAACATCTCTCAGTTAAATAAACTACAGAAATTTGACAACTTCAATTCAATTAACGCCCCGGGGAGAGCGTGACTGACGGTCGATTCATCTTTCAGGGCACTGAGTATTGTCGATTTGGATTGTTCCCAGTTTTACATCTTTCGGTTGAATCATTAGGTACGTTGCTGGCTCTATCTACTAAGAGAAGAGATGGAGATTCATGTCATTTCTCGAAAGCAAATTTTTATCTTCGTTATCCTCAACCTCCATATTATAAAATTGCTACGTACAGCAGAAACTACCACAAGTTGACAATAAGATCTTCTAATAACATAACAAATAGATCGGTGATCGGTGTTCAATTACACTACCAGAAAATATATCTTTTCTAATAAAATGTCTTTTAATAACACTTAGACATACTTAGAGAACTGTAAGAATTATTTCTTCCATATAATGTGTAGTATTAATAATTATGAATTCAATGCTTTTATTCAGTATCTTTGAACCAGTAACTATTTTACATCAGGAAAAGCATAACTCTACCATTTTCTCTTGGCTGCTGATCTAGTGTCGCAACGTTTCTTTGTAATAAATTGTACAGTGAATATATCGACTGGTGCACTGAACCAGTTTACAGGAGCGTGTTGGGTGAGATAGTGGATTGCCAATTTGTCAACGCAGCGCTGCCAACAGGAGTGAAATATAGCAGATTTAGGTGCTACCAATATTTGTATGAAGATAGGAGTGAATGCATGTTTTATATTTATTTCATTCAATTGTATCTTGGGAGATTCTCCAATTAAACTATTGTATCAAAAATCCAATATAAATAAATGTAAATATATACATAGAATTCTGCGATGGTTACTCAAATAGCTACAAGTTTTCTTAAGAAAAGAAAAGAAGCATTTCACCAAAGGGGATTATTGTATCCCTTATTTCGACTTTCCTATTCTACGCAAAACAAAAATTTGCTATGAATACAAATCCACTGATGTTCAAATATATATATTTTTTTGTAACATGTACACCGAAAGTTCTCTGTTACTGAACTGAGTTCTGCTTCGAAAGTTCTCACCTCCTGACCATGTAAACAATAATCATCAATTTTCTGTCATTAATTCCCTGTGAAAAAAGAAAAAATGATAATTGTGCATCATGGATGCCGTTGGTATCTTCTAATTGCATTGCATGTACTTTGGTGTACTTGTTACAAAAAGTATCATATGCAACACGGACACTGAATGACCGTCATTATTGTCACGGATGACGTTAGCTGCACAAGGCTACGCCTTGAGCTTTGTCTTCATCTGCACCGAGTTCAGCCAACTCCGTCCAGTACAATAATGACGGCTGTTCGGTCCTTCTAGCATAATATGAAATGGGACGAGTTTTTTTTTCAAAGCTCCGTCGCAGTTGCACAGCTTAGAGCCTTCCGCTACAGTCCTACATTTTGAAGTTCTTCACATCTAGTTTTTACATCTTGCTTGCCCTATAAATTTTCAAGAACCGTACTTCTGTTTAAAAACTACACCACCACTTACCCTAACATCACCAGCCATCAGCTGCAATAAATAAGTTCTAATACTCCACAACATGTGGTTGAATAAAGTTATATGTTTTGAAAATCTGGAATACAACTCTGTACTGTATAATCTGTGTTAATATAATGTACCCACTGTCAATTTATTCTGAATGTAATCAACCGTTATATATTTTGTTTCTGATTTCGTTTATCGTGACATAACAAATAAAGATCTGACCACGCCTATGCAATTCCCTATCTCAACTGTGTTGCAGAAGTGGAGCCAAAAATTTAATATTGTTAGAGAGAGAAAGTAACTGAGAGATAGGTTGAGGCGGGCCCATGTTTGCATGGAGTTAAATGGCTAGGTTCGATTTATTTAATATTTTCAAGTGAAAATATATTGTAAAATGGGAAGAAAATGTCTTGTGACAAATTGTGATACTGGATACAGAACATGTTAAGAGAAATTTTCTCTTTTTTCTGCACCCAAAGATGATATTTTATTAAATAAGTGGCGAGGATATCATAAAATAATGCTCGTCTAGAGATGTGAAAGTGAGAAGAAATTATTTTAAAATTATATCAAAATTAAAGGTTATATCAATGTTTTAAATTATTTAACGTATCCAATCTAAACTTTCAATGAAAAATTCAACTTGGAGAAAACTTCTTATCAATAAGGAATATAAATATTTCTATTTATGTTTTGAAATCAATAGAGATGTAATAATTGTTTACAAATCCACTGTACAGTATAGTATGGAATTGTTCAATTATGTGACAAATATATTATAACAGATACCGTTCAGATATTTCCGACTAAAAAAAAAATGCATGTCCGAGTATTTTTCCAAATTGCCCAGAATACTTAAGTGTCTCTAAAATAACAAGGAAATCTCTTATAAAACAGGATGGATCTTTGAAAAATCCCAAGCTGTGCAAAAAAAAAGATAATAAAATGTAGATAAAATTAATCTTCCATTTATTCGATTAGAATAATTTCTAATTTTTAGTAGAAGACACTTCAACCCTAGAAATAAATTTAAATCCAAAGCAAAACTTGTAAGAATTTTTTCGATTTGAAAATTATATCCATCGAAGAGAAACAAATTTTTATCAATGAAATGTTGAAGACGAAATACTTTGTTTCCAGAAAGGAATATAAAAATGAACAAAATTTCCGCATAAATATCACGGATGTACGTAATTTAGGAGATTTTTGCCAAATTTGTTCTTTATATTTTCTTCTGGTATATAAGAAATTGTTTGTGTATACTTTCTCAATTTTATTACGCCCATTGTAATATAAAATATTCGTAAAATTGTTTATGTATCTGTTATTCATAATTAGAAAACTCTTATCATAGGAAACATTTATAAAACATGTTTCTTAATAATGTATTTTTTCATTGCAGATTTTAATAATGAAGTATTTAACGTAATGAGAATATTGAATTTATCTGGCAATTGTTTTTTATTGAAAAAAAATTAACTATTATCTCATTTCTGTATATTAAGCATGCAAACCTGGGCCCGCTCTCGCTATCTCCTTTACGGCTGCTGCATTACATTTTAGGCTTCATGTTTTCCAACTTAGTGTCCGTTCCTCTATTATTCTGCTTCGTGGATCTGACATTTGACAGTTTTAATCCTACCGACAGATGACTTAACTACCGACGTAAACAATGAATTTAGTGTGACAGTATTTTAATGTTTTCAATGTTTTGTGAATGAAATGTAACTGTTATAAAGATGTATCTGAGCAGGAAAAAAGTTAGGAAATTTATTGTAAAGAAATTAGTTTTTTTAAAATGACTTCTTCTTTTTCAGTATCTCTTCTTTACATTACTTTAACAGCGCTAAATTGAAATTGATTTAGAAGACAAGTTAAGTAAGGTTTCATCAAACTTTAAGCATAAATAAGGTCTTGCGGCCGATTTGAGCTACTTCTTTGAAAGTCCAGTCTTCTGAGAAGGCGTTTCAAGCTGGTACGCTTCTTGTTCCGATTCCGAGTGTTATTTTCGAAGTGTATACCGTCCAAGTGGAGTTTTGTGCTAAGTCCGTTAGCACAACTATACGACAGATCTGTGAATCCATTTGTTTCTTATAAGTCCGTAATCTGTTTGCTTTTGCTGTTTTGAACTGGAGAAGTCTTTGTTGATTTCACAGTGTTGGATACACTTGACGTAGCATCGCCGCTGACTGAGTCTTCGTGATCTCGCAGCGTTAGATTGTTTCAACGTAAAGTTACCGTTGAGAATGTCATTGTTGGCTTCACAGCATTGAACAAGTTAAACGTGGAGTCACTACTTGGAAACCAGGCTGGTTTCACAAGCGTTGAAGATAAGTTTTGAAGTTAATCCACTGTTTGGGAAATCGCTTCACGATTCTTGTTTTAAAGTTTCTTGCCGTTTTCGACCATCTGAATCCGTACTGCGATCGCTGGTGTCAAGTGTGATGTACAGCCGTCCCGTCACGGTCAGCCTTAAGCTATACTGTTATCAGTTTTTTCTGCAAAATATATGTTGTATGTTCACCGTCGTCGTTATCTGTGTGCAAATAAATCTCATAGTGACACCTACCTCCTGATGATTATTTTGACAACCCCAAACCTTCTCTTCTGAGCTATCCAGCCATCTGCCCTTAGAAACTGCGTCACCGACCGCATTGGCGCCGGGACACATCGTCGGCAGTTTTTACCGCGACGGCAAAGTTAACAACCTTGCCAGCAGCGAGGTATCGTTACAACTATCGTAACTCTGCGACATATCTCTCACTCATAGATCCTTAAGTTGGGTAAAGATTCATTTGTCGCCCTTCAATCATTTCATCCAGAGATTCAGAACTATCACGATACTTTAAGCGTAAAAAAGATAGTCTCGAGATTCAATATAAGATGCTTGCCTTTACATTAGATTAATTATTTAAAATCACAAAGCTATGTCTTTACATAAATGTATTCAACACGGTAGAAAATTTTTACTGTTCAGCGCATCAGAGTTATTTCAAAAAAATTACTTCTTCGCTTACATGAACAACACCACGCCTTTTATACTTCTCGAAATAGCAATAAAGTCAAATTCAAATTGAACAACTAATTGAACTTCCTATGTACGGATACTATACGTGTTTGCAGTTCAAACCACCGGCAGCTTTCATAGAAAAATGAGTTTCATTCCCGCCTCACATTCGTGAGATGTTCTCTGTCAGTGATTAAATTGGTTTTTTCTATCTATCTCCTAGTGTATAGCACAGGAATAAGTCACTACGAATAATTTTTTTGAGCCATGCACAATTAAATCGCAACTACCTATGAAAGTTTTCCTCATCATGTCTAAAAAGCTCGAGAAAGTGACAATAAAATTTCCAGTCAGCTAAATATAGTAAACTAAGCAACTATAGAGCGTAGTTCCTTGCGTATTTTCGTGCAAAAATCAACGGATAGTTGCAAATTGTTAGATCTCTTAAATAATAACAAACAGTGACAAAGCCATTATTGTAGCAAATAATCATGAAGTTGAGACAACAGATAAAATACAGCAAACAGACATATAGACTGCAGTTTATCATGGACAAGATAGGAATTGTAAAGGACGATGGAGAACGGAAATGTAGTATACAATGATAAAGGACACAGCGGTGTGGGAACAATGACAAAAGACATGCTTATTGTGTTGCTGATAGTTGCGAGTTGTTTGTATTATGAACTGAATGTTATATCAATATGAGAATACTCCTTCGGAACCGAATGAATAACAACTTTTTTGCAACTGGAGACTTCTGCTCTCATTATTTTTCCTTCATTCTCATTTATTACTGGAATGTAAGATTACAAGAAAGTCAAAAATTAAAGAGTTTTAAGCTTCTCTACTGACCTGATCAGCCGCTTAAGTAATTTATAAGAAATGAGCAATACCTGGCGTCATAACAAGTAAATATGTCCTTCAATAATCGGATATGAAACCTAGTATCTACTAATGAAATGTTCATATAAATATATCTCGGAGGCTCTGTAAATCAATGTTTTCAAACAAGGAAGTACCAAAGCCGAAATCTCCGTTCTTGCTGCAGGCTATTTCCTAAAAGACTTCCTTTTCCTGCTCAACGGAATCATCTCCTGATATATACATTCGAAGCTACTTGCTTGCGTCGTTTGTTGCTCCGAGCTCTGTTCGATACACGATTAACCGGATGTAGAAGTTTCGGTAATTATGCTGGGTGGATTAATTAATCAAAATTTTATAATAAATCTAGATTAGAATTGCTAGTCGCTGATTGCATGGCCCAAGGATAATTGGAAAACACATTAATAAATATAATTAATTCATCAGAAAATACGGAATTGAATTTGCAGATCGTATAAATCTATCGCTGTGGAAGAAGATTACAGTATTAAATCTATATTTTTGATTGAAAATTAGTATCCTGGACATATTTGATGACTAGATAGTTTATGCGCAATTGTACAATAAAAAGACAACAAAAAATACGATGTTGGAGGACTGGAAATATATAATTCTGGCCTTAATTTGGACTCAGTAGCTTAAGATGCAAGCTTAAGTATCAGTTAAAAAGATGTATATAACTTGTTGCCAATCCTTGTCGGTATTTGGGTTGTTTTATTCTAGCTAATCGACTGGATCCGTAATAACAAGAGCAGATAACATTCAGGACAACAGACTTGAGCTAAGCTTTTGACCTTGTTACAGAAATAGTATATTACATCTGAGGTGGGAAGTATTTCATTACAGCCGAGAGCTTATTATATGACCGAGAGACGAAGCCTCGAGCATCAGATATAGCTAGAGGCTGATATGAAATCCTCGCCGAAGTATGTATACTAATTTATTCACAATCATCCTTAATTCTCCAAAAAATAATTGATCCAATTTCGTCCTTTTTTCGACAAAGTAAATTGATGTATTGTCTATGAAAACAAGAATGTTCCAAAAAATTTAATTTGACATTTGTAGGATTCATGATTTATGAATCAAGTTGTTTGTACGTGTATCCATTGAAATTGTGATAAGTGCAGATATCAATAAGTTATAACAGTAATATGGAGCTATATACTTGCCCCAAATCGAATGAAAGTGCTACGGATGTAAGTTCGTAGCGATTTTGTTCATAATTTACAAATTTATGAATTTATAAGACATAGATTTACTCATAATTGCAACATAAATGCAATATTAATTTATTTATTTGGATCATTAGATTATATAGTCAGTATTTTTGACAGCACGAATTATTTTACTCCAACAAAGATTTATGACTGATGCTAGGCAACCCTGCATAAACATTTCCCACCCAAGAGGTGGAAGTATCGCTTCCGACCCGTGAGCTAGTCATTGCAGTCGGAAATTACATACTTTGCAACCTCCAAAAGATCAAGAATTGCCATATTACTATAATGATTGTGAATAATAACTATTTACCACCCACTTTTTGACTTAGTGATCCACATATTACAATTAATTCATGAACTAAGTGCTTACGCTTTATGGATCTACCATTATTTGAGCAGTGTTCCTCTCCAGAGGATGCAGCGAATCGACTCATTTTCTATCCAATCGTTGTCGATACGTTACCTCTGATGGTCCATTAGATAGGAATGCGGAGTTTAGAGAATGTAGCTATCAAGTGAGATTGAAGCATCCCAAAGGTGGTTACAAGTGCAGCGATCGAAGCATAGTAATTTAAACATTCACCCTTTCTCTCTAAACAGAGAAAACTGGTAATGGAAAGGAGAGTGGTAGTGAGGTATAGTTGAGATCCATCAGGCCATAGATTTAGGAATTAATGAGAGAAATGGCGAAAATCACAGTCGAACTAAAAGAGGAGATCAAAGAAATGAAGAATGAAATAAAAAATAAGGAAGAAAGATGGAAGAAGGAGAGAATCCAACTCATAGAAAGAATAGAAGCTTTAGAAAATAGAGCAGAAAAGGAAGAGAGAGTCAAAAGGAAAAACAACATCATAATTAAAGGAATACACGTAGACAAAGATAAGGAAATAGAACAAGTGGAAAACTTCATAGCGAAGGAATTACAGACCCAGGCAAAAATTATGAAGGCATACAAAATAGGCAAAGACCAACAACCAGGACTAATCCGGGCAGAAGTAGAATCGTGGCCCAAAAAACAAGAAATAATGAGAGCTAAAAATAAGTTAAGAAAAAGCCAAATATACATAGACAATGACCTGACAGTGGAAGAAAGGAGAATTCAGAAAGAAATTAGAGACATGGGTAAGGAGGAAAGACTAAAAGGAAATAGAGTCAAGATTGGATACCAAAAAATTACAATAAATGGCGAAGAACATACATGGGACATAAAAGATCAAGGGATAACGAAAGCAAAAAAACGATGGAAGGGGGCAGTAGCCCCAACAAAAGAAAACAAGGGAATATTGATGACAACGAAAGCAAAGTACCAGGCAAATGAGAAACCAAAATATGATAAAACTAATAAAAACATATCAATAAAAAAAGACAGCAAGAATACAAGAACAGAATGTGAAAAAGCACGTAATAAAGAATGCATAAGGGTAATAGCAACCTGGAATGTAAAGAGCATAAGTAACAAAGAAGTGGAATTAACAGAAGAATTAAAAAGAGCGAAAATAGATTACATAGGAATAACAGAGACAAGAAAGAAAGGAAAGGGAGGCAAAAAGTATTGGTCGGGAGTAAAAATTGAGGAAAATGCTAAAGCAGGAGTAGCATTTATTATAAAACAGGAATTAATGAAATGGATAGAGAAAGAAAACTATATAAATGAAAGAATTTTAACAATAGAAATGAAGGCAGAAACGCACAATGGAAAATACACGATAATAATAGCTTATGGGCCGAATGAGAACGCAAAAAAGGAGGAAAAAGACTCCTTCTTCAACGAACTACAAGTACAGGTAGATAAAAGCAATAAAAACGTTATAATAATGGGGGATCTAAATGGCAGAGTAGGAAACAAAAACAACGGTATAGAATGGTGCTTAGGTAAATATGGAGAAAACAAAAAGAACACAAACGGAGAAAGATTAATCGAATTCTGTACAGGAAACGAACTAATAATAGGAAATACACACTTTACGCACAAAGAAATACATAAAATAACAAGAGAAGTGACAAGAAGAAAGAAAAAATCAATAATTGACTATTTTCTAGTTAGCAAAGAAAGCTGGGCGAACATAAGAGACATAAGAGAGAGAAGAGGAGCGGAGATAGGAAGCGACTATTACCTAATCACACTGACCTTTAAAGACAAGAAATATAGAGAACCAGAGCAAAAGAAAAGAAAGGCAACAAACAAGAAAATAAGATGTTACAAACTGAAAGATGCAGACATAAAGCTAAAATACCAAGAAAAGTTAAACCAGAGTTCAAGAGGAACATGTAAACAAGAGGAAATAGAAAAAATGTGGGAAACTTTTGAACAAAACATCATAACAGCGGCAGAAGAGTGCTGCGGAACAACAAAAATCACGAACAAAGAGATGAAACAAACGCTTTGGTGGAATGGAAAAGTAGAAGAGGCAATCAAGAGGAAGAAAGAGAAATGGAAAAGATACATAAATACGAAGAACGAAAAGAATTATGAAAGCTATAAAGCTGAAAGAAAAAAGGCAAAGAATGCAGTAATGGAGGCAAAAAAAACTCATGGACAGAATTTGGCGAACTAATGAAAACAGCATATAAGGACAATCAAAAACTATTCTTCGGGATAATAAAGAAAACAAGAAAGAGAAAGACACAAATGTTGGATAATATTAAAAACAAGATTGGAGAACTGGTGACAAAAGAGAAAGAGATAATGGAAACATGGAGACAGTACTTACAAGTGCAGCGATCGAAATATAGTAGTTTAAACATTCACCCTTTCTTTCTAAACAGAGAACACTGGTAATGGCAAGGAGAGTGGTAGTGAGGTATAGTTGAGATCCATCAGGCCATAGATTTTACTTTTATCTTTATTTTGTAGGGAGAAAGACCGTCTGATTAATCTCACATGGAGATAAAAAGATTCAAAGATGCCCAACATGTCCATAAAAACATGTGCAAATAGTGAGAGCAAGCGAGCGAGAACAAGCACTGTTGAGTCTATGCACCAAAAAATTTTGTATGAGAAGATCAAGAAAGATCGAATTCAATGTGTTAATCCATTATTTTGGTCGTGACAACAGGCATAAGAACAGTGTTATTCCAAATAGTTGCATTTCAACACCATTTAGTATGACCGCATCAGTAAAGTACCAAGATACGAGTTTATAAACTATCTCAAGTGAAATACTGTTCTTATCATCAAGAGAGGAGGCTGCAACAATAACCAAAGAGGTCTAATTCCGACGCTGGCTTGGCAGCCTCTTTGAATCTTTTCTTGAAGGTGTGTTTTTCTTCAGCTACTATTTTCATTTAGTCCCAACGAATTTGATGATGATGTTCCCATGCGTGGTCTGCAATGCCTGATTTCAAAGTTTCTTCTTTCTGTGTGTGACATCTATGTTCCTCAATCCGGGTTTCTAAGGATCTCTTGGTTTCTCCGAAATATGATTTTTCACATTCGCAATCAATCTGGTATATTCCTTTCCTGGGTTTGTTTGTTTGTTTGTGGTCGCGCAGTTGATGAGAGTACAGTTTTCAATGTTGTTGTCTGAAATCTTGTCTCCATATGCTATTTGCTACCTACTAGTTTTATTTTCTTGTAACGCCCTTGATGTATGGAATGTATGACTCTTTGCGTTTTTTTTTCTCCTTCCTTTGTGTGGATGTCATCCTATGCTCCTTAGTATCTTCTTGAATCTATTTGTCCTCAGCGTATAGCAGATTTTTCCCACCCTGATTTTGTAGCATTCCTTCATGTTGCAGTGACTCTCTGCTATGTCTGGTATAGTTTTAACCACTCCGATCTCTGTCATTTCTAAGTGATTGGATTAGAAGTTCAGATATCTTCCTGTATGTGTTGATTTTTAGTAAGCTCATGTTGTGCTACTATTTCCAGTTCTTCCTACCAACACATCCAAGAAAGGTAGACGTTTTGGGGTTTTCTTTTCCATTGTGAACTTGATTCTGGTTCTGAGAGAGTGATTATGGTCGTTCACTTTGATTTTAGATGACAAATGCGTCATTCACATATCTCACCCATTTCTTTGGTCTAAACCGTGCTGTTCCCATGACCATTTTCTCAAAGAATTTCATATATATGTTGGCTATAACAGGAGAAGGTAGTGATCCAATTGGTAGTCCGTCGTCCATGTTGGTAGAAGTCGGAAAATGTTTGGAAATGAGTAGTTTTCAAACAACATTCCAGGAGCTCTACAATTGCACGAAAATATAGATTTGTTTTGTTCTCTAGACCTTTATCCTTATTTGATCATTCTTCTACGATCCTGATGGATTCCTTGACCAGTAAGTTGGTAAACAGTGTTCAACCAAGCCAGCGTCGAAATTAGAGCCCTTTGGAAGAAATTTATAGTTCAAGAACCATCTTTCAAAGATAATAATCAAGGATCTACAAACACTCACTGAACTACATCCAAAGCCTCTAGAAGTACTTGTCACACTTGACCATTGAACCAATACGCAAGATTTACCCACCACACTTGATCGCCCTCATTTCACTAGATATGAAGCTCGAAGACTTGGGAATATTCTATAGTACCAGTTCACCTGATGACGGCAACAGATCTCAGTTACCGAAACGTTGTGTATTATGTTGAATTTAAACTTGTGTTATTCGTAAATTTATGTGACTCGTAAATAGAGATGATGAAAGTCTAAAATCAAGTTTTATCAATCAATAGTGGATTATTATCCAATAAATTCCAAAATAAAATGATACTAAATGCTTTAGAGAAATCAAAAAATATATAAGCGGTGTGATGCTCCTTATCCAAATTGGGATGAACTTGGAATATTATTCTCTTTGGAAAAAATCTATCAATCTCTAGTACATCAATTTCTCGAATATTTCGGGAAGTAATAATGATACTGAGGCTGCTCTGTAGTCTCCAATGTGTTGCTCATTTCATTTTTCATAAACTGGTACCATCTTTGCTATTTTCAGTGCGGGGGCAAGAAGATCAGGCATAAGTGATTCCTTAATCAAGTAAGTGAGGAGATTCAATTTGATTTGTAGCCAATATTAAGATAGAACAAGGAATGTCATCAATTTAGCTGAACGCTTTTTCGAAATTTCAGGTATCACATTGAAAACTTCTGACTCAGTGATAAGATTTAGAAAAACTGTGTCGCGGGTATGAGAATTCAGAATAAGATCATAAAGAGATAAGATGGTCAACAGATTCAATAAAAAATGTATAGAACAAAGAAGGAAGGTCAGAAAGCAAGGATATTTAGATGGTATTGTGGCAAATCGGTAATGGAAGGGTAATTAATTGTAGTTGCTCCCAAATTATTGTCACAACAACCAAAGTGTGAAATATGACATGCACAAATGTTCAACAAGCATTAATCATAGAACAGACCTCTATTTTGTAGATTTGTAATTGAATTTGAAACTCTGCGAACTGCAATTCGGTTCCTATTCGGATTATAATAAAAGGCTAAACTTTGAAAGCCGCGGCCTTCAATTGGAGTACGTGATACTAGATTATTCACTTTGAAAGTGTTATTCATAACCGACAGCTAGTATTAGCTAGAAAATGTGAGTCAAAACTCGAGCGAACTGCCAATCACAAGAAAAAAGGCGTCTAGAACTTTTAAGAGTTTCTGAGTCTTCCCAATTCTGTTGTACCTTCTTTATGACGCAATATGAGATTTCACAGAATGATCCAGGATTACTAGAACGTAAGCTTACTGGACGATTAGTTTCTTGACCTCCTTCTGGAAGAAATGCACCTTAGTCTTTTTGGCAGTTCATGTACTGTTACAAAAATTTCGTCTCACGTCATTTTTGTACAATTGTTTTCCCATTGCATACCTATGTCGCCATCTATGTAACAAATTTGCACTAATTTTGTAAAATAGTACGTCATAATGACACTTGATTGGAGAGCGCTAACTTAGGGAGCATGCGCGTCTGGTTCTTCCTTTTTTGTGTCCGAGCCGTTGTTGCAGACGGGTTGTTTTTGAGTAGTCTTGTGATTTTTCTTGTTGTTCTAAATTTTGTGATTATTTTATTTAATTAGAATCAGTGTTAAGATTTTGTAAGTATTTTGTTTATTATTTTTATTCACGTTATTCCAAATTTTTTTTGCTAGTGATTTCGTTTGAAGCGTCCCGCGTGGTCAACCTTTTGATATCCAAATTCATCTCTTCCATCCTCAATTCTCTGTTAGTTTTTTGTGTTCAGCACCTTTTTACTACCTTGAAACTTTTATACCAAATTGATATTTTTGTTCTGAATTTATTTTTTTTCTAAATTTTACAATAGCGTAGGCAATAGAGTTCCAGTCGAAGGAGCTGGTCTTTTCCTCTTTGGGAAGTTATTATTGTTTGTTGTCCTTCCTCGGGAAGATTCGTTCAATTATTTCTGATGTTTTATATTCAGATTAGTTTTGATAATCATTACTATTGATAGTTTCTCGTACACATGTTCTAGTTGCTACCTGCCCTAGTTTACCATACTATTCCGTCTACAAGAGTAGACATTCCTTTTTTGTAATTTACCGTTTTTTTTGTATTTCTGTTTTAAATTTTTGTTCCACTACCAAACGCGATTAGGCGGAAATCGATTTGGTGATACGCGATTTCTTTTATATATATACACTCAAAGTAATAAAACCTACGAGATTTGTGGCTATCTTCGTTCCTCCCTTTACCTTTTCTCACCTTAGTATGCTTGATGTATGAATGATTAGTGAAAGTGGTTGATAATACATAATTTAACTATATTTTGGATCCAACGCGTTGCGGATTTGTCATTCAACAACTCGTAGTTTAGTTTCTTACGTTGTTTGTGTAGATTTTTTGTTTCCAAAGCTTAAAATATTTTGTTGTGGGCTTTAGTTCACGTTTTTAAGCTGGAAAATCCTACGAGTTTGTGAAGATTGATCCAATATTTTAGTAACGAACCACGTTCGTAAATTTATCGGCTCGTCACTAATAAATCCTTTTTCTTGTCCTGCTAGACTTGGTATTATATTTGTTTTTCTTCTCTTTAATGCTCAGCGTAGTTTTTTTTCTTACTTTGTAAATTTTTAGTGCACTATTTAAAAAATCAGACAAATAAATAACTTACTGATTGTTTGAATTAACTTTTACTAAATTAACAGTTTATCCGTTTTTCAATTTGAATCTAAATTTATTCATTCAAGTTTAACGCTTCACGTTTGAAGAGAGCTTTCCAATTTTTTATAGGAACCTCCTGTTTCAGTTGAATTGGATACTGGTTGGGTTGTTTGTTTTCAGTGTAAACTGCTAGGGATCTTAGGGACCAATGGCCACTTGAGACTAGTTTTTGGCCAACTTCAAGTTAAGAAAAACATTAACACGTCTACGAAATTAAGAGGAACATTAATATCTCCCGAAGTTGACGACCAAGCGCACGGCCAACCTTAACACCTTCAAGGACCGTTGGGTATTTATCAAAGCGTTATACGACGCAAGATCAACTTTACTTAATTTAGGGAACGTTCTTGTCTGACGTTGTTTTTGTAGCTACCAATTCGACATCTATCTTCTCTGCCGAGACTAGTCTTGAGTTCCGCCTGAAGAGGATATTCAGCTAGTTTTTGTAACATAATTTTTACGTCTGTGACGTGCTCTCCAGTTCCCTTTTGGCTGTTGCAGTAATTTTTTTTTGTATAATAGCTTTAATCATTTTCGTAAGTTACAAATTTTTTTAATTATAATTTTTGGAGTTCTTTGCTTTAAATTATCAATAATTTTATTTATAATTGATTTCGACGTCTATGCTTAATTTCTTTTGTGCTGTCGCTATTGTCTCCCAGAATAGTACCTTTTTCTCCTTTGATCATTTCCTGGGAGTGGCGCCCATTTCCTATTTTTCAGGTAAAATATTTCTAGTGCCTTTATTAATAGCTAGCCTGGGTCTTAACTTTCAAGGTAAGATATTCCATTACTTAAATTTAGTGTCAATCAGCAGTACACTAAGTTTTTGCTACCAAATAGTGAAGAAACATTACCTTTTTCCAATTTCCTACTGCCACCTTGGAAATAGGAAAAGGTACAGTACTACTTATTGACAGCTTCAGACCATTTTCAGTTTATTTGTATATCTTTGCTCTCTGAATTTCTAGTTCATCAATTGCAAATTGACTTATGGTGATACCAGCTGTTTGGTAATTGATTAATCCATCCATATTAAATTTCGCTGATTCATGAGTTAGGTCTCAAATGATACGGATAACATACAAATATTAAATCCAATTGAATATTTGGTGAATTGCAGAATGGTGTTTCAATTTCGAAGCTTTCCGAATAAGTTTTGATTGATGACGAAATATGAACAATAACAAATATATTTTCGGAGAAGATCGATCAAACAATTATCTCTTTATATTGTAGAGGACACAATTGGAATATTACGCTTGTTCATCATTCAACATCATCATTCCTCATCAGCAGATCAAATGAAAGGATGAATTGCAAGCCATCTCTGTTGGAAATCTTTTAATGAAGCTCTCACGTAGCTTAATCGAATCAATATTTAATATCTGTCGTTCTTTTGTTCCATATTGATTCTTCATTTTGTATCAATCAAGCGAGCAAATCTAATTTCTGATATGATTGAATTTGAGACGGCAGTTTATTGGAAACCTTGGAATGATTCTTTAGTAAAGTGGAACTAGCAAAAACTCCGCAAACTCCAATATCAAAGTGTCAATATTCTTAGGGATTTGTGTTACATAATAATATTCAGCCATTAAGTGATAATGGTCCTCTTGAAGTTTGGAGTTTGGCCATAGACAACATCGCACAGTGTGAATAATGGATAGACGTGAGGAGCATACTAATATCATCACTGTGAACTGTTCTTCCACTGATAAGAAAACGTATAGAAGTAAACAGCGCTGTGATAATTAATTTATAACGTTTATCAATGCGGTATTCTTATGGAAATTGGATACATATGTTGGAAAACCTGCAATGAATGTAAGTAATATAATGCTGGTTTCCTTTTTCAGATAGCATGGAGTTTATGGTCTTCAGTTCTTACATAATGTTCTAAGAACTACAAACTTGGCCAGTTTTTTAGTAACATAGATCTCTTGACGATAATGCATTTGAACACTCTGCCCTCCCACTATCCTGGGAGCTTTCAACCACTCCTCTTTTGGAATTGTTTCAGATAATCATGAATTGCGTCATACATTCCATCCTTCAGCGAAAATTTACTGGTGGAATGAAATATCATCATTGGTACTAAGACATGTCTTTTTGATCGCAATAATTGTAGGCAAGCTCGCAGACATTATATAAAACTAGAAATAGACTACTAAAAATAGAGGAATTATCTTCAAGCTGCTACATCCTGTATTTTAATCTATCGACCGATGATTTGGTTTCATTGTCGTACGAAATTTCATTATGAAAAATAATTTTTTCTTTGTTTTACCATGAAATTTCATATTTTCTACGCTTCTTGAAATAATTCTGTATCGCTCCATTTATCGATTGATTGATTATATTATATAGAATAAATAAATGGTCAGTTCATCCCTCTCCGTAACATGAATGATCACCATCGCCTGATTAATAACCGTTCTCGAAACAGATGTACATAAATCATATCGCTTCTGCCATTTGCAGGTAATATCACAGATTATTATACCTCCATCACCTTCACTGTAGTACTCAATGAGGAACGAAACATGCACATATTATATGAGTGTTTGGGTTTATTCCAGTGATCCAAATCTAATATTTTTGTCGCCATAAAAAATGCAATTGTTATACACAAAAAATGGAAACAAAAAAGTCGTCTAGTTTTTTTGCATTACCTCAGAATTATGAGAGGTAGTGGAAATCGAGAAGATGATTCTGGAAGAGAAGAAAATTTCCACCAAACAAGTCGTGCTTTTTAATCTCTAGCTGTATTTTTCATAGTTTTAATTTAATGTTGAAAATAGGGCTCCAAGCAGTGGTGTAGTGGAGCAGGAACGCGTGAAAACTCAACGTCAATCAGCGAGCTCAGATGCATCCTAATTCTATGCTCTATGCGACTTGTCTTATAATTTGACAAATATATTTAGCGTTCTCACACTGAAAAATTTGTCAAATATATTTAGCGTTCCCACATTGGAAAATTTGCCACCGCACAACTGGTCCCAAGCAACCTTTATAGTACAAGCGCAACTGCTGCTGCGAGATGACAGCATAAAAATAATTTTTTTATAGTATTAAATAACAACTTGGAAATTTCAAAAACATATGGTGTCATATTAAAGCTTGATAGAATAAAATTTTGTAGGAAATAAGTTTTAAATTCATTTTTAAAAAAATGAGACTATAGTAATCTAATTTTTTTCGAACCTCTATTTTCATTGACAGCAACAAAACATGTTAAAATGATTCGTCTATAGATTTTTTGCTTCTTGGAGCCTCTTTTACATGTACACTCAACAAGATTACGTCATATAAGTGTTCAAAAGTAGCTTATCTCATTTATTATTAATATGTAGAATTGTATATGTTATGCTATTGCTGGTTTTATGTCTAACAAGGCATTTGAATATCTTGTCTAAAGTTTTTTCAAGCCATTTGTTCATATTTTTTCTATGAACAAATTGACATGTTTGATATTTGGAAGAAAAATTTTTCTACCGTGGATCACAAAAATATTTTCCCTTCAAAAATGATAGCTGGCAGCAGAATAGAACCGCAAAAGAATATATATTTGATTCATTGATAATTCCATTGTCTATCGAATTTCCAGTTAGTTGAAAACTATTTCTGACTTTTGGTATATTTCTTCTCTAAAGCTACAAAATTAACAAAAACAACTATATGTAACCAATTGCTGGAATTGAATTTCTAATTTTTTTAAGCATTCTGCTTATATTTCACAAACTATTACAGTTAGGAATATTATTTTCCAAGATGATTTTGTAAGTTTATTATTTCACTATCAAATAGAATTTCTATCTCAGTCTTTAACATCGATAGCTTCCGATATATCAGGATTCAAATTTGAATGGCGGATGTGTGAAAAAAATCCGACGTGAACATTACGTGACTTGCTTGTACATCATTGGATATATATATATATATATATATATATATATATATATATATATATATATATATATATATATATATATATATATATATATATATATATATATATATATATAAAATTGCTTATTTTACAATAGCCTCACTTTCTTAAAAATCTATTTAAAATTTTTTTTCCAACAAAATTTTATTTCTTTAATTTTCAAGATGATTTTTTCAAACTGTTATTTGATACTTTGAAAAAATATATTTTATATGCAGTCGTCTCTCAACAGCCGTTGCGTTCGTACTATAAAGGTTGCTTCGAACCCTATTTCAACATTAAATTGGAACTATAGACAATACAGATAGAGATTAGGAAGCAAGACCTGTGCACTGAAAATTTTCTCCTCTTCAAGAATCACTTTTTCGATTTCCACTGTCCTCTATAATTTCTGAGTTATTGCAAGAAAACTTGCCGATTTTTTCTTTTTTCCATTTTTTACTTACTTGTACTGAGTAACAAGTAAGTATTGTGAAACCGACAAAATTCACCTATCGAGATGAGGATGAAAATATCCGTTTTGAGCATCCCTGAATCCATTCTGACTATTTTTGACTAGATGTCGGTACGTATATTCGTGTGTGCGTTCGTACGTGCATGCGTGCGTTAATCGCGAATCTCAAGACTGGTTGAACGTATGATGTTGAAATTTCATATTTAAGACTGGTATAGGGTGTTGATTTGCACCTTGCATTATGGTTGCAATCGCCTGTACCGGAAGTGCACTTTACATGGAACTTTTTTCGAATTTTTCGCATAAATCCAGAATGATCAGCCGTACGATACTGAAATTCAGTATTTGAACTTGATATAATAACAGGAAAATTACCTGCTATTTTTGTATTAATCGATCAAGCCAGAAGTGCACTTTACCTAAAAAAATTCTGAATTTTCTGTATAAATATAGAATGATCCGTCATAGCATATTGAAATTTTGTATGAAGAATTTCTATAACATCTTATTGTACATCTTGCATTATGATTGCAATCGGCAGAACCGGAAGTGCACTTTACTTCAAGCTTTTTTTCAATTTTCCGCATAAATTCAGAATGATTAGCCATAGGATACTGGAATTTAGCATTCAAAATTGCTGTAGCATCCAAATGGTCATCTTTTATTCTTGTAACAATCAGCTGAGCCGGAGGTGCACTTTATATGACAGACTTTTCGAATTTTCCGCATAAATTCTAAGCAAGCAGTCGTAGAATATTTAAATTTTGTATCAGGCACTTTTATAATATCTAGTTGTATACCTTGCATTGTGATTGCTATCGATTTAGCCGGAAGAGCACTTTATTCGGAAATTTTTTTGAACTTTCCGCATAAATCCAAAACGATTGAACGTGGATTGTTGGAATTCAGTATTAAGGACGATTATTACGTCTAGATGCTTATATCCTATTTTTATTGAGATCCACTAAGCCGGAAGTGCACTTTACTTGACAGTCTTTTGGAATTTTTCGCATAAATTTGAAACGATCAGGTGTAGAATATTGAAATTTGGTATTTCAGTCTGCTGTAGCATCTAAATGATTGCCTACTATTTTCATAACAATTGACTGAACCGGAAGTGCGCTTCAGTAGGATTTTTTTCTAATTTTCTGCATAAATTTAGATCTGTTGACCGTCGTAGAATTTTGGAAATCAATATTTTGGAATGTTGTAGTAAAAGAATAATGGCCTACTGTTTCAATAGCAACCGACTTGGCTGAAAGCGCATTTTACTTGACAGATTCTTAGAATCTCTTGGGTAAATCCAAAACGATTAACTGTGGAACGATGAGATTTTGTGTCTGATTATATATATCCATTGATTTATATGATCAAACACAAAATCACATCATATTATATATCCAATGATGTACAAGTAAGTCACGTGATGTTCACGTCAGATTTTTGTTACTAACAATTGCAATTTTTGTTGGCGAGAAAATTTTTAGGACTTTTGGAACTATTTTATCCAGAAAACTCACTTGTCGACTAGACTATTTGGGGAAGATGCAATGGTTCCACAGTACAAGTGTTAATCGAGAGCAAAAAAGAAGTTTCTCTCATTTCATGTTAATTTTTTGATATTATTGACATTTCACTTCTAGAATTTCAATTTTAAGGGTGCACAAATAATAACTGAAATATTGAGGTCAATTTCGTTCTGCTCTGATGACGTTATTAGAATTTATCTGCCTTTGAAAAATTATATGAAAAGATATCAATTCAAAACCAATCAATTTTGCCGCGGAGTGATCACGAAAAGAACCAGTGAACTATGCGAAAATGCAATTATAGGCCATTGGAAATTCTCGACTATTTTTGGTATTCTTCCGTTTATGAACAATTTTTCCATCTAGATTAACTTTGTGAACATGAAAAGCTCAATTTTCAATTGGAATTCTCCACGACATTAATTGCGCAGATTGAATTAGAAATAAGGCCTGGAATATAATTTTCATCAAATGCTACATTTATTACGAAGAGAATTCTCCTTATTTTAGTAACAAGAATTGTGAGTCTTATATCAAATTTCTTTGCAGCAGAAATATTGTGGATAAAAAAGAATCGTCTTTGATAATTATGTTCTACTTGTTTCAATAAGGTTTGTACTGACACTGAGTTCCATCAACTTGTCCTTATCATAGAATAAGTTACAAAAGACACTAATCCCTACGCAAACTTTGAATATCAATAAACTTTTCATTGCAGAAACTCATTTTGAACTTGGATAAGAGTGTCAGTATGTTTTTTATGGATTACTGTAAATTCTGCCGATATGAATTCAAGATGATTAAGGTGGTTGCACTGCAATATGGCGCAGTTGGACACTTTTTGTCGATGGTAATTAAACTTTTGTTACGACCTGAAACGTTTGAGAAACTGTAGGCAAGGATTATGAGAATTTTGTGCGCTCAATTGAAGTTAACTGTAATCAAATTCCTTTTTAATTAAAGAATAATATTGGAGTTACAGATTTTTGTCATTTCTGTTTGTTCGTCAAGCAAATGATTCTCCGTTATTATATTAAGACCTGGTTGTACAATCTAAATTTATCCACACTATAGTTGCACTCAGTTTATTTCTCGTAGTTACAATTATTTCAGCGATCGTAATTATACTAAATGAGCTCGGTTCAACTAAACTGTAGATAAGATTAGATTGTACAGCCGGGCCTAAGAGCTTTGCATTCTCAAAGCTATCTCAACTTTTTCCATTCTACTTTGCATAAAAGTTTGATAGTCATTGCCGTAAATCGTGAGCTTTGCACGACCGCAGTGGGACGACTTTTAAAAGCTCAAGCGAATGTCCCGGTGTGTAATGAACCGGGAACCCAGGACACATTCTCTTCCGGCGTAACTGGAATTTGTTGCGTGCGCATAAAACGGGCTATATCCTCTGTGATATTCACTGTACACTTGACAGCTTCACGAATCGGCTTATCCTGAGTTTTTGCCTTGATTCTTATCATGGAATTTGTCGTAAATATTGACGCTACGCACGTGAGTTTGAAAAGAATAAGAGAATACCTGAACAGCTTACAAAATGTTTGTAGTGATGAAAAACTCAGGGTAAATAATCAACAGACATAAGATTCACATAGTTTCTACTAATTTGACCTAGCATTAATTTGAACATCTCTAATTCTATCTATTTTCTATTTGCGAATAGTTTGATGTCAAGATATTGGGAAGACGAATACTACTCCGTGAAATTACACATTTAGAAGCAGTTTTCATCAATTATGTGTAGGTCTGTGTCAAAATTACTCAAATTAGAACTTATAAATCAGCAATAGAAACTATTAATCTAGAATTTGTCATGTGAGGTGCTATTAAAAAGTTCCCATTTAGAGAGCACAGATGTCAAAAAGCACTTTCATGTAATTACGCGAACTGCAGTTCCGTATTAGATTCTCCCCTTTATTTCACCGGAAATTAACAGCGAGCTCCAACGAATAAAGTTGAAGTCTAGAGCTTTCCAATGAAAAAAAAAACTGTTCTGAATAAACATTTTAATTTCTGCAAACAAAGAAGGGTTAACTAACTGTGGACTATGTAGATATTATGGAAATTTCAACAGCTTTCACTTTTTCATTTCGTTGGGAAGATTCATTATTATTGTGAATTGAAAAGGTTGTGAATATTCATATTGAAGCTTTATTATCCTACTACTGTTTGTTTTAGGTTTTGAAATAGTTTCTGTAGGAATTATTGTTCATGTGATCATTCATTATTATTATTATTATTATCTATTTAAATCTCTGTTACCCTTTCGGGTGTCGAGATTATCAGTTCTTTAATTTAATTTTTGAATTATTTCTTTCCATTGCTTCCTGTCCAAAGCCTTTTTCTTTGCTTCGTTATTACTGATGCTATTTCTTTTTAATATTTCTTGTATCGAACTTCCCAAATTCTTTCTAAGTCTGCCTCACCCTTTCTTCTTCGGGTATCTTGCATTCCACACTTGTTTAACTTGTCTCTTTTCTGGCATTCTTATTATGTGGCCATACCATGCTAGCTGTCTTTTGTCTATTGTATTTTGTATACTTTCGGTCTGTAGATTCCGTCTTATTTCTTCGTTTCTTACTTTGTCAATTCTTCAAACTTCTTCTATCCTTCTCAAAAACCTCATCTCAGTCGCCTGTATTTTACTTTGACCTCTTTGATCAAGAACCCAAGTTTCACTTCCATAAATTAGTGTTGGTCGGTATATTGTTTTATATACAGCCATTTTTGTGGTTTTTGAAATACGCTTGTTACTTAGAATTGTTTCGTTCATAGCATAGTAATTCTTATTCGCCGCCTGGATTCTCTTATTAATTTCGGGCTCCATACTTCCCTTACTATTTATTGCAGCTCCTAGATATGTGGACGTTTATACTTGTTCTATCGTCTTTCCATTAAGTGATATATTAGTTGCTATATTTTCTTTGGCTATTACCATGATCTTTGTTTTTTCTATATTGATCTCCATTCCATGTTTATGCAGTTCTTCATCCCCCACATTCAAATTATGCTGCATATCTTCTTCACTTTTAGCGAAAATTGCCAGATCATCTGCGAATGCACATTCTGTCAAAGTAATTCTTTCAAGTTTGTAATGTCCTATTTCAATTGCCTTTATTTTGTTCTTTGTTCTCTTCATGATATTGTCTAGATATATGATAAATAATATCGGACTTAGGGCTCCCCCTTGTCGTAGTCCTTGGGTGGTTGTGAATTCTTCTGATACTTCGTTTCCTGTTCGTATGTAATTTGTTGTTCTTCTGTAAATGCTTTCAATTGCTTGTAATAGTTGTTTATCTATTTTCCTCTCTTCTAAGATTCTCCACATCTTCTCCCTCTGTATTCTGTCAAAAGCTTCCTCAATATCTATGAATGTTACATATGCTTTGCTATCCTGCCTCATCGTTATTTCCGTCATTTTTCTGATCGTAAATATATGGTCTTGCACTGAGTGTCCGTTCCTAAAACCGCTCTGTGTTTTCTCAAGTATTGCTTCTGTCAATTTTCTTAATTTATTGTGTAGTATGGCTTCATATACTTTCGCCGTTGTACATAGTAATGATATGCCCCTATAGTTGCTGCAGTTGCTACTGTCCCCTTTTTTGAATATAGGAAATATTACTGCTTTTTCCCAGTCGTTGGGTATTTTATCAGCTTTCCATATATTTCATAGATCATTAAAATGTTAATTTATTTCCTAACGTTAGGTGGAAATTGGACTCTTAAATGGAAAAGCAGAAGATTTTCGCGAAGGTGATTTAAAAAATTCGTGCAGAAATGAAAAGAGCCAAGTTTTCTGGAAGAAGCATTCTGGTTTCTCAACGTAGCCTCCTTCAACGTTTATATAATTCACCTAACGTTGCTCTTGTTTGTTGATCCTCATCAAATAATAGGGTTTCAATGCCTCGTATAGGCACCCATTTTCACATCGGCACCTTATTCAAATAAAATATCTTTTAAAAAACTAAGATACGGAAAAGCAGCTGGTCATGACTACATAAGAGGAGAACAGTTGAAATATACGAGATAAGGAGGTGAAGAAACGCTATCAACGACTCCGTAATATGAAAAAAAAAAACAATACTAAAAAACTGGAAGAAAAGCAGTGATATTTCCTAGATAAAAAAAAGGGACAATAGAGACAGCAGTAACTATAGAGTATCATCACTATTATGCTCAGCAGCAAAAGCATACAAAGCTATCTTAGAAAGCAAACTTAGACAAGTTACAGAAGAAGCACTGGAAGAAACCTAAAGCAGAATCGGGATAGGACACTCCACACAAGATCATATATTCTCTATAAGAAAACTCACAAAAAAACCCTAGAACAAAACAAAAAACTATACAATGCATTTATTGATTTAGAAAAGGCATTCGACAGAGTGCCAAGAAGAATTATATGGAAGATACTGTGAGAAACACAGGTAGACGAAGTATTGATACAAGCAATAAAATGTATATATAATAGAACATCGAACTATATAAGAGCAAACAGTGGAACATCGGATAAATTTACAACATCACAAGGACAAGAGTAAAGAAGTGCTGCAGAACAACCTGAACGAATAGGATACAGAACTAAGGAAACATAATATGACGATAAATACAAATAAAACCAAAGTCACGGTCATACCCAGATAGCAATAACGTCCTGAGAATATTCTCTAGTTGTCCTGTGAATGCCCTGGATATTCAAAATATACATGGTATATTCCAACAGCCTATAAATCTTCTGGAAATATCATATTTTGCTTATTCATGGAATATTCATAATTTACATACATAGCATATTCCTATATACTATGGATTATCTGAGAATAGTCTTTCTGAATTATTCCTAGAATATTTGATACAAATATTCAAAGGTTATCACATTTTGTATATTCTTAGTAGAATATATGATAGATATTCATGTTATATTCAATTTTGCTTTGCTTTATAAACTTTATTCATAACTGAAAACGATTGTTGTTTGCCAATTGAGACTTTTATGATTGTGTTATCACAGGTTAGGATGAAAGATATGAACGATTTCAATTGTAACCAAAACAAGAATTTAGATTTCAACAAACCCAATCACAATTATCGTAAAATTTTATGAGAAAAATCATATCTAAGTTTTAATTTCGTGCTTTATGTACATTTCTCGTCGAATAAAAAAAAAAATAAATTAAGTGGAATGAATCTAACATTTTTGTCTAGTGAATCATTAGGAGCATATAAAAATACTCAAAATTTTTCTTATGCTTCCAAAGTCTTTTGTCTAGATTTTAACTCTTTCACTTCTGCAAAAACTTAATTTCTTTATTCAAAATAATCTAAAACAGAAAAATTTCACATCTATCTAATTTGAGGTTGTTAAGAAGAGAGTGGGGTCAAGCTGTGGTGGGAACCCTGCTCTATGCTAAATACATAGGATAAACATTCATTACCAACTTCAAATAAACAAAATTTCAATGATTAAAACTAATGGAAATGTTTGTTTCAGGCTGAAAATACATGATTTTGAATAATTTGGTTCCTTATTCTATTCTTTTAAAGAGCTTTCATCCGTTGAAATATTCTTTTTTCATATTTTAACAAAGCTACAATATGATATGTATAGTCCGCAACGCTGTAGACTTTCGGAAATATTTTTAACATCTGACGTTTAGTAGTGGTACTGCGTTTCATAACCAAACAAACTTATTGATGATAAATCTACATCAACAAAATAGTATCGATGGAAGGATAAATGGGTTACTCAATCAGTGTACCGTCAAGTCAGAGAAATGATAAAAAGTCTTGTTTATTCTAATCACACACACTTTTTCCAATTCATCTCATGCGGCGACGTTGCCAAGCTTATGATAACTTACTAAATTCTAGTAGCTTTTGTTCAATTTTTTTGAGTAATAATTCAATTTTCTCTGAAACTATAAACAAGACTTTTTTGAAACTTGGTACACATGTTTATAAGACTTTCGTAGATATTTTGACGATTTTTTGTGATGTTTTCATTTCAGGTAGTCGAGATAATGACGTATAAATCAATGTCAAACACGTCGCGTGCATTAACGCAATGTAATAACATGTCACCGAACAGCATCTTTGACATTTTTTATCTCGATAACTGGAAACAAGATTGCGTTCAAACTCTGCCAGAGTATTCTTCACTAAACAAGTAGTATACTGTGAAAATTTGAATGAATTCTCATATACTTTGATTTTCTTCTCAACAACCGTAAATATGCATGTTTTTATCACTTGATTTTTGGAATATGCCTTAAATAATTGATTGGATATTAGTCTAAATCATTGGCACATAAAATTTTCAAATGGATTTCTGTATCGAAGTAGTTTGGGACTTGAATAAATGGAAGTATTTTGAAAATGCGAATATAAAAATCCTCGTTGTAATTGAGAAATATTTTTTCAGGTATGGAAATTTTCCGTGACGTCCAAAGATCTATTGTCTCTCAAACGGTAGTCTTATTGATCATCAAACATTTTGAGAATATTGACGTAAAGTAAAATAGTAGCGTTATTGTCTTGCTTGTTGAGCATCATCTAAATTATTTTTAATATTTGCAATTAGATCACGAGCTAGAGAAATTATACATTCAACGAATTTACTTGTCAAAATCACGCTTCTTTCGATCAAACAATGCTTAGTATTTTGAAACTAAGTTCTCTTCCCTTGCGCATGCCTATAAAATTTGAAGGTTTGTCAAAATGTTTCTGAATAGCATTCGATAAATAGAACTTTTCTCATACATTTCCATTGATTCATAAGTACATCAAATTATAACGCAACAAAATTTTTTCATGAATAAGATCAAATGTTCTAGGAATTTGTACACCTATGAAGCCTGCAGTTTGAGAAACATAATAGACCTTTGGACGTCATCATGACTTCTTATAAGTATTAAATCGACCTTTCATTAGAACAAAGCAATATTCAATATAATTTTTATTACTTATACCTATTATTCATCCAATATTTTCATATTTTCATGAAAGTTTATCAAATTTTGATAGTAGTTGAGTACCCACGCCATTCACGCAGTAAAAGGAGATAAATAAATAATAATAAATGGATGTATAATATTTTCAGACACTGCATTCAAGACGTGACATTTTAAGATGTTTTGGAATGTATGGGAATATTTTTGTTAAATCTTGACCTGTAGAAGATGCACAAAGCTCTGCCGATTTTAATGAAGGTTTTACAGCTGCGTTATAAAGATGTTAGTCACCGTGTCGTATTTATCACGGTCACATGGTATCAGATATTTCTTTGTTTGTGTGGGTATTGGTTCTGAAAAATGTGAGTATTCTATATCATTTTCATTTTAGCTATTATTTAACAAAAAAATAAGATCTCTCAACTGTACATTGATATTATTATTTTCTTTTCTTGAATCGATAATCATTTATTCCACTTGGTTTTTGTATGGAGCCAGGTAAATATACAGAATGAATGTGTTTCCAGGTCTCCGATGGCTCAAATTAAAGAGGAAAATGTGAGCAAATTAATAAGAAGAGTGATGACAAGAATTCTCGCGAATAAATTAGCCGCTGGATATAGTTGGCAGAACAAAAATTTCAACAAATTCAAATCGACTACTGCAATTATTGGTAAAGCATTGTTTTATCATAATTATTATTATCTGTTTCAAATGATTTCTCATTTAGGAATCTGCCAAGAAGAGCCATACCGCCAGGAATGTCACAGAGAAACAAATTGAATTAAAAATTACCAAACGGCTGAGCAAGGCCCCTGAACATAGGAAAATCAGAAATCTATAGATTATAATGTATATCTACATTAGTATCTTGTTGTTATTGCAAATATGGTTTTATTTTTTTCATATTATATATATATTTCTTTACTTCTGGAAGGTTAGTGCAATACGCAATGTATTCTTACATTTTTGTGAGTTTTATATGTGTGATTTTTTTTACTCAATTGTACTTATTTAAAAGTAAATATTTCCTATTATTTGAATTTCTTGTCACAGATATTATTTTATTTCCTAAAAAAAGCTACCTTCAATATGGTCATAGACCAGCCCAGGATATTCCAAGAATATGATTTCAATCATCCCTATAATATTCTTAGCATAATATTGAACATTTATTCTATAGAGATTCATAGATTATTTCAGGAATATAACATCATATATTCATAGCATATTTCAGGATGGTTCCTGGGATATTAATAGGATATGCAATTTCGAGACATAGGAATATTCTATCAATATCCCACAAATATATACCGATAAACATAGGATATTCCAACAATAGCTGGCTATTCGGAAGAAATATTCTCTGCTTATTTCTGGAATATTTCTTCGCTATCTGGGTAGCGAAAGAAGAAGTGGAAACAAATATAACGCTATTGGAGGAAACATAGAGCAAGTTCATACGTTCACTCACCTAGAAGCAACACTAAACGATAGAGGGAGCTCAGAGTATGGAATCAATAAAAGAATCCAAACAGCTAACAGAAGTAACTTCGCTTTTAATAAAATTATAAACAAGTAACAAGAAAGACAAAAACAACTTTATACAAAACAATTCATATGCCAACATTGATACACGACAGCAAAACTTGGGTAATGAACTAAATACTGAAAAGCAGAATACAAGCGGCCGAGATGAGGTTCTTGAGGAGAATAGAGGTAGTAAAAGAGATAGATAAGATGAGGAACGATCACATGAGAAATTATATACAAATAGACGGTATACAGAAGACAATAGAGAAAAAACAGTAATCATGGTATGATCACTCGAAAAGAATGCCCGACAATAAACAAACGAAAATAATATGGAATGCCAGAACAGCGAAAGGAAGAAAAAGGGGAAGACCAGTAAAAATATGGGGAAGCAACAAAAAAAAATACTACGCAGATACAGTATCAGCCTGCAAAAAGCAGAGAATAAAAGAATAAAGCACTAAACAGAAAAGAATGGAAGGATATAGTAAACACAATAAACTGAACTAAAAGTCCAATCTCGGCGCACGAAAGGATATTAAAAGATTTAAATAGATAATATATATATATATATATATATATATATATATATATATATATATATATATATATATATATATATATATATATATATATATATATATATATATATACATATATATATATATATATTTATATATATATATATATATATATATATATATATATATATATATATATATATATATATATATATATATATATATAGATATTTTTTCTATCAACTATTTTTTTTATTGAACATCTGCTCAATATTTAAACAGTATTTGAGCAAGAGTGAAGTCACTGAACGGAGTCATATTAGTTTATTACTTTGGGTACGAAGCTCTATGGCATTGTTGTATAAGCATTCAAAGTTTGAATAATGTTCGTGTTCGAATAGATTCACACCATTAAAAGTTCAACAGAAAAACCAACAAAATAAACCGTAAGAGTTGAACGTGAGAGTTCCTTTCAACAATCAATTCAGAATTGTGAAGCTAAGAGCTTCTGCGCTCTTTTTTAATCTTCAATTTGACAAACATAGATCGTTTCATTATCTCTTTGCTGCTGAAAGTACTTCTCTCAAAGTATAATTAGACATTATGAAATATTTGTAAACTCTCATTGAGGATGCAAATTATTCGAATGTACAAGAATTAATAATCGATTTCCTAAATTATTATGCTCAAAGAGATAACATAAACTGCATAACTGGTCTGCTTCTAACGAATGTACTGCTCCATTTATGAATATTTGTGACTTCTTATTTGCCATCTTAGTTGAGAGATCAGTTTCAATATTTTGTACGAAATGTCTGACGTTGAGGATGAAAAAGAAAAAAGAACAAAATATGGAAAGTAACACAATTAATGAGGAAAAGATAAGAACACATGAGCAGGCAGAAGATATCAAAACAAAGTATATGAAAAAAGTTGAAGAAAAATTAACTTCTCGCAATGAGGAAAGAAATATAGAGAATAAGTGTGGAGAAAATTTGAACACAGTCTATTAGAAGCATAAAAAAAAAACATGTAGCACAGCCTAATTCAATAATAAACAATTTTAAGAGACGCCCTGGTGGTCAATAGCAATAAAAGAGAAAATTGAAGAGAAGAAGAGAGCATGGCAGGTCTATTTGACAAGCAGAGATTTAAAGAACTATGAAGAGTACAAGAAATGTCGGATAGAAGTTAAGAAATTGGTGAAAGAGATGGAAAACAATGGATGAGTAGGGTTCGAACATAGATCGAGTAATACCTACAATGAGAACCAAAAATTATTCTACAAAGTTTTGAAAAGAATGCGAAATGGAAAAAAACAGACTCTCAGAAATAAATAAGATGGAACAGGTAAAGTACTAAATAAAGAAGAAGAAATTATGAGCAGATGGCGAAAATACCTTGTGGAACTATTAGAGCAAGACGACAAGGTCAGCAACAAAATTAAAATCAGAATAAATAGAAAAAAGAAGCGGAGAATATGATTACTCAGCAAGAAATGCTACATGGAATTAAGAAACTGAGGATAGGAAAGACACCAGGGCATGATAACATAACGGCAATGATGATTAAGAACATAGGCCAGACCGGACAAGAATGTCTGCTGAAAATATTCAACATGGTAGAAGAACAAGGTGCACCAAGTGTCTGGAAAAAAGATGCGATGGCCTCCATTTTTGAAAAAGAAGACAACAAGGACTGCGAAAACTATCACACTTTTGAGCGTCCCAGGAAAATCAAATGCACGAATACTGGAAAACAGAATCTGAAAACAAATAGAAATGAAGTTTAAAAAAGCACAAAGTGGATTCAGACCCCAAAGAGGAGTACAAGACCTTATTTTTGCATCAAGACAGCTCATAGAAAAAGCCAGATTCACAAAAAAAATGTTACGTCTGTGTTTTATCGATCTGGAAAAAGTATTCGACAAGGCAGTAAGAGAGAAAGTGTGAGAACTGCTGGAACTGAGAGAAGTAAGCAAACATACTATTGAAAGTGTGAAAAGGTTATACGAACAAAATTAAAATTATGTCAGAGCTAGAAACAATAAATCCAAGTCATTCACAACAAAAACAGATTCAAGATAAAATAATAAAACATATTAAACTCAAACTGCAGACATACAACGTAGAATATCGAAAAATTACAATGATAAAAGTAGGCGAAATATGCTATGCGGACAGAATGATAATTATCGCTGAAAATGAAGAAAATTCACAGCACAACAAAGATGTGTTGAATGAAGAACTAGAACAATGGAATATGATTATCAACAAAGAAAAACTAGAACAATGATTGTCAACGGAGACGTAAAAACACATGAAATAGAGATAGAGAGCATAGAACTGGAACAGGTCGAGACATTCAAGTATCTAGGAGTAACAATCGATGAAACAGGGAGCCTGAACCAAGAGATAGCAGAAAAGAATAATAAACAAGAAAGACTGTTTAATGTAATGAAGGAAAAATTTCGTGACAAAAAAGAAATCTGCAAGGAAAGTAAAACAGGGGAGTTTGAAAAAGTAGCAATTCCAGTTCTAAGATATGGATGCAAATCTTGGACAACGACGGAAAGACATCAAAGTAAAATAAGAAGTTTCGAAATGAGACTCCTTAGAAAGATGGAAAGAGAATCTGAATTGGATAAAACAAGAAATGAAGTATTTCGGAATAAGTTGCAAACAAAGCCAGTTAAGAATATAATAGAAGAACATTTTAGATGGAGAGGACATGTCCAAAGAATGAGCAAAGAAAGACTTGCGCAACTGATCTACTAAACTGTGCCAGCGCTGAAAAGAAGGAGATGTTGGTCGAATGAAACTTGGGACACAGAAATACACAAGGCGATAAATCGCAAAGGAGTAGAAAAATGGAAGTAAGACTTTGATGAAAGACAGAACAGCATGGAAAGAAGCATGGGAAAAGTCCCAATGGAATGACGCCTTACACCGCAAGGTGGAAAGGCAAATGGATTAAGTAAGTAAGTAGCTTTGACGTTAATCTCTTGAGTCCATATAATATAAATACTAGGGATTTTAGGTCGAATTCTGGATTCTTTGAATATCTTCCCCTTCATGTAGTTTTAAATATGCTTCAATGATATTATCTGGTTCTTGCTTCACATATATCAGATTTTCTAATGAAAAGATGGATAGCCTACTCTCCAAGAGTTGTTAGAAGGCGCTTACAACAGAACACTTTAACACATAGTGGTTGTGGAGGAGAGGATCAGACCCTTGAACATATGATATGCTACTTCAAGACTTTCACTGCCTGCATATTCAGTCTCCTAGGAGTATTTTGTAGTTCGTTAGACAGAGAAGACTTGTGTCAGAGGCATGAATACATACAATATGCCAAACACCTTGCGATATGAATATTTTAGGAAGAAGACTTTCTTGTCTGATGATGCTCCGAAGGTTTGAAGTTGTTGCTACTACTTGAATCAGAATTCGTATTGATTGCCAATGAAATGATTATTACTACGAGTTTATCTCATTGCTGGGAGCTCAAATGGCTATTGATAGGAGCTCATGCTCATACAGATGATACAATAGGTCAAATGCTTGCAGTATGAAGACTTCAAGAAAACCACTTCTTTTCTAATAATACTCTGAATATCTGAAGTGCTTTGCACTAATTGGATCAAGAATTGTATTGATACTGAATGAAATGGCAAAAGATTTCTTGGACACAATCATCAAACCATGATTCTGGATGAACCATTCAGGTACAGCACCTACAGTTAGTCTACTCTTGACGAGAATGTAGGAAGTCAGAATGACTAGAGATAGTGAAGAAGAGGTTAGGCCTCTGAACACTTAATATATCCAAGTAACGTCAGAATATCAATAGGAGCTACAACATAATATCTTCAGACGAAGGCTGTGAAGAAGACTGAATCCCTGGAACCTCAATATATCATAGAGTCAAGATATATTTCTCATAATCTGCTTGCAGAATTTCAATAGGAAAAACGAAACAGGAGATGGGGACATTGCTCCAGAAGCACAATATGTATTAGACAGATTCACCAGGTCAATGCTCTTTCTTAAAAGACGTCAAAGAAGGGGAAAGACAGCCTACTTAGTTATGAGCCAACACAATATCAAATTACTGATACAGAGACTGTAAAAAGTAGGATAAATTCCTAAACATGTGAAATGTAAGGTATTCACTGCCAGCAGACATGGTCTTCTAAGAGCAGAAAGTCTCTGAAAGAGTTGAATTCCAGACTTCGTAAGACAATCAGAGCTCCTGTTCAACGACTAAAGGCAGTGGATACAAAAGGCCAAAATGTTGCTGAACGGGGACTTGGGAAAGATCATCTCTTGTCTAATAATACCTCAAAGTTCTTTGTACTTCTTGAATCAAGTATCGTATTATTGCTCTAAATATATAATCACTAGGTCAGAGACAAGCAAGGCTTTTTCTGAATGAACCACTTAACTCCTGGACCCCATGAGTTAACAGAACGTCAAATTATTGATAGGACTTATAGGAGAATACCATACAATGTACATTCACATACAAAAGCTGTGCAGAAGAGGATAAGACCTCTATCATGTAAAATGTTCTCGCAAGGTATTCACTGTCAGTAACCAGTGTCTCCTAGAAGAGATTTTCTGAAAGAATTGAGTCTGAGGCAAATTTTAGACTTCGTTAGACAGTCAGGACTTCTGTCCGAGGATTGAAGGCAGAGGATACAATACGTCAGCAGATTGCTATACAGATACTTCAAGAAGACCACCTTTTGTCTAATAATACTCTGAAGTTCTTTGTACTACTTTTTCCAAATATGACAATATCGTCTGCGTATTGTAAAGGGATCCACTGATTGATTCTAGTCCATTTTCTATAAGCACTTAATATAACATAATAAAACAAGTCTTTTTTTGTTGGAAAATAAGATTTCGCGACTTAGAAAGTAGGAGCAGTGTCTATCCTACTAACTAATCCGCTAAAAACAATAAGTATTCACTATTTCTCTCTAATTATCACACAATCCTTGCAACGTTCTAAAGTAGAAGCTAAAGTGTGTGCGCAGGGCAAACAATTCCGCCGCAAGTCACAAACTTTGCCTTATTTGCCCTTCTTATGTGCTTCAGGAGCTTATGCTCAGTTTGTGCAATTGTCAGGAATTATAATGTTGGTTCCAATTGTTTGAGTTTACCTTTGCTTGCCATCATGTTGTATGTAGATATGCGATAATCCTCTTATTGCTGCTTGAATTGTCTTGTGTGTTCAATGTATTAAATTGCTAGAATGTATTTCAGATGATATTTTGGATTTGAGTTAATTCTGCAATGCAAGCATGTTCATAGGAAGTATGATATAGCATATTACTGTCTTTTTCTTGGACAATGGTCAATGTAAAAACCTTGTTGGAACTGTCAAAATTATGAGTATGTATCAATTATAAACTAAATACGAGAACCGTATAATTGGATAATTATTATTCATTGGAATGAATGGCCGATAGAACATCAACTTCAATTAGAACAGAACAAACCTCACACTCAAGAAAACATAATTTGTTCCTTCCAGTACTTTATTAATAATTTCAACTTTTGTTCAATCAAAAACTCTTTGCAGCAGAACTCGTACTATTGATTTAAAATTAATTTCATTATGTACAGAAAAACAAGGAAAACTTTTCTTTCATGATGAATCTGTGGTTAGAACAGGAGAAATGTCTGCGGGTATATTTTCGTCATGTGGTTGAGCTTCCATTAATATCAGTACAAAGTGATCATCATACTAAGCTCAATTTAATATATGTTTGATGTTTGAACAAGGATCATTGGATCCACCAAGATTAGTTTTGCTGAGGAGAAAGTACTTAGCTAAAAATTAAATTTAAGGCACGAGCAATCTCTTCCGAATTGGAATAATAAACGTTTTCTTGATGGAAATGAATGTGAATAACATAAACTCATTGAAGGTTTTGAGCACGATCTTGGGGAGTGTAAGCCCAGCGTAGATAATATAAATTCAGTCCTGTGTGCATCAGGAAAACATGCATACAGGACGTAACGGCTTAATGAACAAAAAGCTAGAAAAAATTATATCTCAGACCAGAGCGACTTCCGTATTGATTTATTCCTCTTTCTATTCTAGACGACTTTATGCTGAAACAACTCTCCAAAGTGCTTGATGTCCAAAGCTTTATTACTTTTCGAAGCACGCAATTTAAAATATTCATAATCCTGCATCTGGAATATTGGGATGAATACCCTTAGAATTTCGCTTTAATTACTTCGCAGCCGCAACCCTTGCTCTTCTTGGCAAATTTTCAATCAACTTTCTCATTTGGAACATCTAACGCAGTTTTGAAGTTGTGGTGCACTGTCCTCAATATCATAAAGTTCAGTTGTTTCTTATCTTGAATCTTGTAAATTATCGCATTATTATCAGTTTTGAAATACTTTCAACAGTTTCAGAGAGATCTTGGGAAGATTTGTTTCTCGGATATGCTGCTTGTACTATATTGTATTTGCCGTTATCACGTTGGATCCAGCATTCAATTCAACCAGTTCTACATAAGTACAAAGATTGAAATAAATAACTCTCTGAATGGAAAGCTCGTGTTATTACTCTAGGTTGAGCTGTAATGATCAATCAAGCCCGATCCACTGAATACAATCACTGTAATGTGCAGCACAATGTGTAAATAAAGAGCAACGTTCAATTGTTTAACAGTATAGGTTGAGCATTGTGTATCCAGTATGCATTTAGAGTACCTTTCGCATGAATGCTGCGAATTTATTACTGTCCATTTGTTTGAAATCGGCAGCGCGCGCGCACTACGACCTTTCAATCCAATGTGATTGAACTCGTGGAGCAGAATACAAAATAATCCAATCTAAGCATTCCGCATCACACTAAATGCGAAATGTAGTGCAACAAATGCATCTTCTAAGAAGAATATATAAATTCATTTTTCATTCCAGTTATGGTATCAGGATATTGAGAAGAGTAAACGTGGGAATATTTATTAAGATAGAGTTGATATATTGAATGATGGATATTTGGACCTAACAGATTTTGTCCTCCAAACCTTTATGCATGAAGAGATAATGTGATAACAATTCTGGTTATAGCCCTGTCAAATGGTAACCAAAAAAAGCAAAATTGTTGTCAAGCTTCGACAAATATGAGAAATCATCAAAAAACCACGAAAGATCAGAGTTTCTGGCTTATAACTTGAAAAATAGGCTCGAAACGCTAAACATGATTCCAAACTAAAATAAAGGTAAAAAAAATTCTTACAATTCAAGTCTGGATCATTTTATTGTACGATATATAGGAACATAGATATCATCGAATGGAGCTATATGCAATCAAATCGATCATGTGATCACGGAAAGGAAACACGCCAATTTTATAAGAGATGTAAAAATCAAGAAAAGGGCTGTATGTGAGACATATCACTTCATGATTAAGATTTTTATGAATCAAGAAGTCCTAAAAATAAAAAACTGTGAGAAACAAATACTGCGTTATAACATAGAAATATAATATTAAAATCACTTATGTACATTTCAGTAGCAAAGCTACCATCTTCAGAGTACAATAAATCAGAACAGAGAACAAATCTTATAACCACAAGCATGATTCAAAATACCAAAATAATATCCAATCAAACCATAGGGATTGAGGTGGGTGGAGCTAAGAACTACAAAGTGAGTTTAGGTGTAAACAATGGTTAAACCTGATCAAAGGTATGCAATAAAGATTATCTAAAGCAGACATATGTAATGCAAAACCAAAAAAAAAATCAAGTCAAAATACTAAGTCTGAGGTGGGCGGAGCTGAGAACTGCAGTGTAATGATAAAGTAAAACCACAGGCAGAGATAATCAATGCAATCTGATACAAGGCTATCTAGAAGATATAGATCAAAATTCAGTGAATGATTTTGGTTTTTTTCCATAGGTATATAGCTTCTGACATGTTCAATTGACTATAATAGTTACAGTTTTCAGCAACTCTAAATTATTTTCTTCGAATTTGTTTCAATATTTCTCTTCGTTTTAAATAAATACTTGGTTCCATCTTATCATCTATTCTATCTAAATTGTTGGAAATCAGGTTTTTCAATTTAAATTTATGTGTGAGAACTATTTGGATATCATGGTTTTTTGCAGAAATTACTTAACTTATTGTTAGTGTTTTCATTGAATGTGATTTTAGCGAGTCTGTGTTCATTTTCTGTATTTGTCAACTTGGTTGAGTTTTGTTTCAACTGTCTAAATTTATGTTCATCCAATAATTTTCAAATTTAGGCTTTTGTATAACCATCCAACTGAACTAAGTAAAAAACGCGATTTAGTTCTATGTTGTATCTCCTGGTTCAAAGGTACTTTGAGAAGTCTATGGATTAAAAAGTTGAGAGAAGCCATTTTATTATTGAAAGATGTGTAGGACGTGTTATGTATATAATTTTCTGTGTATGTGGGTTTTCTATGAATATCAAATTCTATATGAAATTCGTTCTAATGACCAAAAAATCTAAGAACATAGAAACACTTCAAAATAAAAATAGTAACCAATAATTTAGGGCAAGACTGGAAATGGCATCACAAAATACAGGAGCGATCATATAAGAGATATGAAATAAAATGTTGAGGAAAACAAGCAGCAAGAAGAAAAAAATCTGGTCCAATGGCGAATGTGGAGAAGCCATCAATAAAAAAAATATAACAAGAAGGAACTGAGTTCAAAAACAAGATGCACAAAGTATAGATGAGTATCAAAAAGAAGAAAAAACTTCAAAAATATCTGCTGATAAAGAGAGAAAGTAATAATAGGAATTAAATTGGGAAAAGTTGAAGAAAAATATAGAAATGAAGCAATACAAAATTTATATCAAGCAGTTAGGAAACAGAGCAACATAAATCAACCTAGAACGGTAAACTGTGAAAATAAAAGTGGACAATTGAGAGGAAAATGAAAAGATGGGAATAATATTTAAGAGAATCACTAAATGAAGAGGAAAAATACGAAGGGAAAGCATATAGAAGCGAAATCACACAAGAGACAGACAGAGGAGGAGATGAGCCGAGGAAAATATCATCTCAAGAAGAAATATTGGGGATTCTAGAAAATTACAAGAACAACAATAGTCCTAGAAAGAATGGTATAGCAGTATGAATCTATAAGAAAGGATAAGGAAAACAACAAGAACTGATACAGGAAATACGGAAGAAGAAAGAAGTACCAGATCGATGGACAGAAGTTGTAAACTGCCTAATTTTCATAGAAGAGGACAGAGCTAATTGTGAAAATTATAGATGAATAGACCACTTGATACGGCATATAAAGTTTCGGCAAATTGTATTAGGAACAGACTGAGAGACTAATCAGAAAATGTCAAAGGAGAATATCAAGCAGGTTACAACAAAATAGATCAAATACTTACTATTACTTACTAGCATCATCTGGCTGTGTATATATATACTATTCATAGATCGCAGACAAGCATATGAATCGGTGAAGAGCAGCAAAGTGTATGAAGCTTTAAAAAAGGAACAAAATATAAAGTATACTCGTGGAAGGGAAAAAATCGAATGGTCTAGAGGTGAAGAAAGGTCTCAGACAAGGAGACCCGTTGTCACCAAACTTATTCAACCTTATTCTGGAACTGATCATGGGAAGAACTAAAATATCAACAGAATAAATTTTATATAGACAAAAACATTATAAATCCTAGCCTAAGGAGACGATATTACTATTTTAACGAGAACAAAAGAGGAACTTGTTACACTTTTAAAAATGTTTATGTATCGACTTTATATCTATCTGTGAATATTAAATTCGAGAAAACAAAATGTTGGTGCAGAGAAATTATAAAAACACATTAATGAATTGCACAATAATATGGGAGTGAATAAACAAGTAACATCAACAAAATTCAATATTATTTTATTACGAATACTCCAAATAAACTGAATTTGTACATAACAAAATAATAATTATATTTGATATGCAAATATTCTGCAAATAAAATAAATTGAATAATTATTCATCCTTTCAAATTATCAATTCTCTATCAAATAAACAACACGTCTATATACTCTGTGAGTGGAAAGTCTACATAAAGTTCTCTTAGGATCATCTCCAATCGGTATAATCGAATCGATCCAGAATATAATGGTCAATAGGGTGCCAGACTTTATAAATGTAGAATCCTGTCTCAAGTGTCAAAATAAAGACCACTTCCGGTCAATTTCGGAGTCAACTTTTCTGATAGAACTGACGATTGAAATTTGTACCGATCGATAGCGAAGATCAAGTACTTCAAGAAAACATACCGAAGAGGCACTCTCTGTCTTGTTCAGGAAGACAGCAGCCATCCTTGAGTGTAACTTATGTTCGTATTCAACTTCTCTGATTTTATTTTCAATGCGATAAAACACTTCCGGTACAAACGATTGAAACCATAATGCGAGGTGTACAATAAGATCCTATACCAGTCCTAAATACAGAATTTCAACATTATACGATCAGCCTGTTTTGAGATCTGTGAGTTACGAACGAACGAACGCACGCATGAACATACGTACCGACATCAAGCCAAAAATAGTCAAAATGGATTCAGGGATGCTCAAAACAATTATTTCCATCAAAATTTTGATAGGTGAATTTTGTCGGTTTCACAATACTTTCTTGTACTCAGTACAAGTAAGTAAAAAGCTGTAAAGGAGCATATTCTGTTTTTCAAATAATAACCTACCTAAATTCCACTTTCCTTACCATTTTGCTGGAATTATTGATTTATTTAAGTTTTTTGCAGTAGGGGACTCAGCGGGACTCAGTTTCCAAGAAAAATTCTCTCATGTGAAGTGGCTGCCTAGACAACACCTCAAATGATTATTTCAGTGTTTGTTCTATTCAGTTGGGGCTCCGCCTACTAGAACTGATCACCCCCCGAAAATAACCCTCTGATGCAGGTCATCGTCATTGGGCCAACAATTATCGCACCCTCCGGCATTTAATCCATCACTGGATGACTCACAAGCATGCAAATAGGCTGCACGTTAGGCTAGCCCCCCACGATGAAACTGCGGCGACAAACTACTCTAAACAATTATTTATTTGTTTCTTCATTACCTGAAAATTGTGTGACTTTTTCTTGAGTTTAAACAAAACAAAAATGGGAATATTGATGTGTATTGAATGTTTTTATCTATTCACTAGCAACCCGTGCCGGCCTCGCACGCGTGGACATTTAATAATATTCAACATTTTTATACGAATCTTTGAAGTATAGTTTTATAGTATAAGATAATTATTAAGAATAATACCACATATCTTGCTTAAGTAGCTCAATTAAAACATAACCTAAGCTGTCAGAATTTCTTGATAAATGCGTAGATCTATGTAAAGATAGCATCATCAGTATTTAATTTGATCATTTACGGTAAATAAAAGATTGTATTGCAGCGCAGGCAATGCAAGGAATTTTACTCGTAATTTTTTCACATCTTGGGTTAAAATTGAAGTTTTTGTAGATAACCCTTTTTTTGAGAGTAAATCATAGCCCATGTTTATAGTGATAATAGGTATGTGATTCTACAGGTGGAAGAATTCTTGAAATCGGTCCCCACGCAAGCGCCAGCAGCAACTATAGAAAGTTTCAATTTAAACGGTTGAACGATGCTCGATCGGACAAATACCGTTAGTGTTACTATGTCTTCATTCAACAACCACTATATAAAATTATAACTCAATTGGATGAACGATGTGTGAACGGACATAAATACGGCTCGTGTGCCACTTGAGGTATGCTGGTTGTACAATACTGAGAACTTTCTCGAAAGAGCCAACAACAACTGTAGTAAGTTTCAAATCAATCGGATAAACAATGCGTGAACATACTAATACGGCTCGTGCACCACGTTGATAATACTACAGTAAGAACCCTCGCGAATGTGTTGTGATAAATCTCGTAGAGTTCAGCCTGCGTTTGCAATGTAAGCGGAAAAAATGTAATTATTTACGACATCACATTAGAAACTTCAGAAATAACAGTATTTCTCCACTATTTAATGGATGTTATTATACTTATAAACCTTCCTCTTCAATCACTCTATCTATTAAAAAAACCGCATCAAAATCCGTTGCGTAGTTTTAAAGATTTAAGCATACATAGGGATATAGGGACAGAGAAAGCGACTTTGTTTTATACTATAAAAAAAAATAATAATAAATAAATATATATATATATATATATATATATATATATATATATATATATATATATATATGTCTCATGATCATTTCGGGGTCCTGTATAAAAGTATACTGGGAAATTATAGAATAGGTATTATGGGGTCTCACCACGAGACTTCATGATGGATCTAAAATTAAAGTTCTAAAATCATGAAAAATACTGGCGAATTTTTAATCATATGAAAATAGATAGAACCTTCTCATTTTTCTGGAAATATACATAGACCACTGGATATAAGCGAAAAATTGCACGTTCTATAGACACTGTTCTATGACTAGTTTATAGGTTAGTCGATTTTTTTTAATCTTTACGATTTCTGATAAATTGGCATTGAAAATCAGAATAATCCTATAAACTCACCATGAAAAAAATATCTGTAGGAATTAGAAACTTTTATAAACTAAACCAAATCGTTGTAGTAAGAATGGAATTGGCAAACCATAATTTTCTGTTCATATCCTATGCATTTCTAATATAAAACAATAATAAAATCATGCTTGAATATGCCCCCATAATGAGGCAACTGTTCATTCCACCGACTTTGTATCTCTGACAGTTCTCAAAATCCTCAAGCTCAACAGCTTTTCTGAGACACCGTATAAATTGGTAGTAGAGCGTGTTTCAATTTTTACAGTTTGGATATAGTTAGCAAAGGATAATAAGTTAGTAAAATTATCTCTTTTCAACTTTATTTAATTTTCTAAATGTTGATTTTCTTGTATTTGTTCTCTTCACAAATTCACACTTACACTGCTAATAGTATTTGCTTCAAATGCTTCGACATAAAATAAATGAATTAGGAATATTTTATGATAATTGTGTACAAGAGATACTTCAAGCATTGTCTTCAAATTCATCTCTGCCAGCATTCTTGCTGCACCTAAAAATAGATATTTCATAATTTTTACCAAGTGTAGGTTTTAACTTATACTTAGTTTGTCAACTAGTTTCTCATACTAGATCGAAGTTCTCATTTTGCTAATGTTCATTGGCTACCATAAATTATTGTACTTGCAATCATTATATGTACTCGATAAATGAAATTAGATTAAGGCCCTAGATATTCATCTCTCAATAAATTTATTCGGTAAATAATAACTATGGCAACAATTGTCTGCACAATTGTTACAATAGTTATTATTCACCAGATAAATTTATTAGGAGGTGGATATCTCGAGCCTTAATGTAAAATTTTTCTTACAATAAAACACAAAAAGAGAACTGAAGCCAGCTCTTGACTGTTTTGGAATAATAATACGTCAAAATTATCTTGATCAATTTGTTTGAAATTGGGAATAGCACAAAGAATATATTAGCTTGGACGACATCACAAAGTGGCACTAATTGGCATTATACTTTATTTTATTTAAATTTGAATTTATTGAATTTGTAGGACATGGACTTTCAGACTTCATGAAAAACATTGAAATTTTGATGTGGTAATGAAAATTTCAGTTTCTCTGAACTCAAGATATAAATGATACATTATTTGTTAGAAAAATGATATAATCATATATTTCATGTATTATACAAAAATAATTTTCTCGTGTTGGTACATTACATGACAGTCATTTGATTCAATAAATAACCTCTCGTACAAAATAATTATAATACTGAGAATGTTTGCGAATGATAAAAACGATAGACAGATACAGTTATGGATAATTACATAGATTTAGATACAGTGACAATCATTTTACACAAAAGTATGAAATACATCATTTGGGTCAAAATCTTCAGTAAATATTTTGTGGTCTGAACAAAACTTCACATTGTTAAGAAATGCAGCTAATATTCATTTGTCTCCCATTCCAAAAAGATTAATACACTTGCTTATCGTTTGAATTTTGCGGTATGGTTGGGATGAGAAATTCTTGTCACTCACTGAACTCTAGAAATATAAATATAGGTAACAATATTTGAACAAGTAATTCGTCTTAAAAAATTCTTACTCTTCTCGAATTATAGATAATCGTAATGATTTATTCATTTCAGTAATTGCTTGCATTATTTAAAGCTGAGAGAATTGTGCTGAGTGAATCCTCTGTCCAAGATATTCTCTGCTCTTTTAGTACTCCAAATCAGCAACAGAATAAGAGCACCAGGGTGAACTCAAAACCGTGAGCTAGAGCCGAAGGAAGTGGAGCGGTTATAACCTTGAAATTATTGTCAATTATTTAGTCATACCAGCAAAATGTAAAGAACTTATATACTCAATAATTATTTGCAGTACTTTGATTTTCTTGACAGCATATGCATGATTGTCTTGTCCGCTTGACTGTCTTTTTGTTCATTTGTACCATACAAAAATAGCTTCTCCTCAATTTATTATCCTGTCTTCCAAACAACAAGGTTTCCTGTAGCTCATCTAAAAAGGTAGTAATGTTTACATTCATCCGGATTTATTCATGCAATAATTTGTATATACTTCATACTAACTGAAATTTATCCAGAAATATTGCCAATTGAACTTACCTCTTCAGTTTTGCTCAGGGAGAACTTATTGCTCAAAACTTAATAAAGTTTTGTAATTTTGCATATCGGATATGTCTTATACCAGTCGTCAAGCTACGAGTACTCTCAATTTTTGTGGAGAGTACGCTTATGAAATATCAATCAATTTACAGAGTGCAATAAAAGTGTTTGCTACACCTGTAGCGTGGCGTAAAAGGCGTGATTGATATTTATCTATTTTTGACGTTTCATAAACATCAACGATCAATAAGAAGATAGGAATCAGCATTGTTATAACTTGATACACGATTAGCAGCTCCATCTGATTTTTTTTGATCAGAACAATATAAGCTACGCGGGAAGTTTGAATCTCATGAATGATTGAAAATCATCATAAACTTCTACTAAATACTGAGTATAAGTATAACTGAATTAAGTGGAAGTTCAAAATTTATTTGTTGAATACAAATGAATAACTCAGACATGAAAACAGAAAAGAGATTATTGTTCAGTTCTATGATGAAAAATAATTGGTTCCACTCTTATATTGTTAGAAAAATATGCAATAATAATAGCATTTATAATTCGTCAGTTACATTTATTGTTGTGTAGTCTCGCCGGTACCACCCTGAAGATGGCCACCAAGTAGCCAAAACCGGTTGGTAATTGAATAAAATCACGAAAACAGTGTAAACAGAAGACTCTTTGAAGTTTTTATTTCTAAAAACCATCCCCTTTTCTCTTGTAATATTCACACTTTGGGCTCCTCTTATTGTATTATTGTTAATTTGAGAATAGTGCCTACTTTTTTTTTGTATTTGCATAATTCTGCTGATAATATTCACATATATGGAATGCAAAATGGAATATTATCATAAATTAATACAAAAATTCTCCTTTCATAGGAGTAGAAGATTTTTGAACATGAAATTAAAATAAAAAAATAAACATGTTAACATAGAAGCAGTCATAAACTATAATTCATTTCTTCAATTTGCGCTGGATTTTGTCTTGACTCATATTGCAGAAATGAAGAATAATAAATTCAATTGGCAGTAGTGCTATTGGTGATAGAGCAATAATTCAGAGATAAGCCCTACAGGGGCAGCTTTCATGAAAACTTGCTGCATATGTGAAGACTTTTTATAGAAACTGCTCTATAGTGAAGTGAGTACCATATTAGATGTATTAGTTATCCAAAAGCACTTGGCAAAGATGGCAAAGGGAGACTTTTTGTTGACTATCCAATGGTGAAGCAAAAGGTGTGTTCGTTTTTTGAAAATTTTGGAGCTGAACAAGAATGAAATCTTCAGGGTTCTAGGAAGGTCTTTGATGGATTAAATTGTGTCAATAGGAGTTTTGGATTCAGAAAAGGATATTTTACTCAGGATACCATGAGGTTGTTTCAGAACAGCTTCTGCCCGTTCAAATTGTTGTATCTTGCGGTACATTAGCTGGGTAGCAGTACAAAACGCTAAATTAAAAACACTTCTTCGTACAAGCATGACTTATCACAAACACAGCTTCGTACATTTAGCGAAAACTTAATTCTGACTTAAATTAATGTCCTAGTTGAGCTTTGAGCCTAAATTTAATAGTCACGGTTAGATTTCTAGCTCACAGGTGGCGGCAGCACTGAATTTGTCAATATTTATATATATATATATATAAAAATATAAGCCTCACATCAAAGTTAAAAAAATGGCGGCAGTAATAAAATTTTAAGTTTAATTTTTTTTTTCAATAAAAGGTATCTCATAATCGGCGTTGGATGGCATACATGTATACTGGATATAATTGATACATTTTTAAAAATAAATTTAAGCATCACGATTGTGAAATAGTTAATTTTGGAGTCACAAACACTCATTATTTATTCTGCAATAATGATTTTTCAAAAAATATGTTTTATGCTCAATTTTATAAAAAATAGAATAATTTACTTCTACAATAAATAGAATTTACTCTATCAAATAACAAACAATTATTTGACAGCAATAATTCATGAAGAAACTAAAATTGATTAGAATTTGTTAAATACTAGTAATATATTGAACAGATTGAATAATTTTTTCAGTAGGCGTTTAAGTGTTTAAACGCTAGAACTTTCCATCCAAATATTATTAAGAATCATTTCAATCTGGCATCTTGAATTCTCGATGTCAGACGGAAATCACTGAATGTCATCTGTCATCTCAAAACTCCGTGAAATCTTGAAAGCTATGACTGGCTACTATGGTAAGCTTGTTTACTCTGATTATGTGTGAACAGATTGATAAAAAATAGTGTATTTGGAGTAGAATGAAAGAAATTGACTTTATTCCTGCAGAAAGTCTTGAGAAAGTTCAAGAATCAACTCTGCGTTTAATGCCTGACAAATTCAAGGCACTCTATAAAAAAGCATTTGCCTCATTTAGCGACTGGGAAGAACAACGAAGAGTAGGGACAATGAATGAAGAAGTCATTGTTTTCATATTTCTTGAATATCAAGAAAAAAGTATGCGGTTTTATTATGGATGAAGTATTCCATGTTGAAAGCTACTATAAAAGTGAAAAAAAATATGGATATCTCAAAATACGTCAAACTGATAGTCCGTGAGACAGCGCATAAATTTTTTGTTGATTACCGCTCACTTGAAACTTTGTGAGTGGCTTCATTGTGATGAGTCCGACAACTTTTTCATTTGGCAAAATTCTAGATTTGGGGGCGTTTACCCGCGAGGGATAATTAATTGAAAGAATATTACCGTAATACTGATCTTTATACTAATCGAAAGATTTTCTGATTACAAAATGAAAAAAATATATTGTCCGACATGAATATTGGGGCTAGCGGTGAGTCCGACTTGTCATAAGTACCAACATACTTACCATTAGTATCAACATACTTATGACAAGTGCAGCTTGTCGGACTCACCGGTAGCCTCAATATTCATGTCGGACAATATTTTTCCTTCATTTTATTATCAAAAAATCTTTCGATTAGTGTAAAGATCAGTATTACGGCAATATTCTTTCAATTAATTAGCCCTCGCTGGAAAACGCCCCCAAATCTAGAATTTTGCTAAATGAAAAAGTTGTCGGACTCATCACAATGAAGCCACTCACAAAGTTTCAAGTAAGCGGTAATCAACGAAAAATTTAGGCGCTGTCTCACGGACTATGACAGCTTATTTGAAAAGTGAATCTAAAGGGTAGAAACCGAAAAATTCCAGCATTTGGGAAAAAGAACACATCGGAAATTGTTTGAAGGCAGCTCCCGACAAACAGTATTGGTGATTAAGATACAACTCTCATTTTTACATAATATTCAGTATAAATTTTAAATTACTCTAGGTTACACTAATAATGGAGGTCGCAGGTGCCTGTAGATGTAATTGATCAATTTGAAAATACATGTACAATACAGGGTCATATTCGATTGATTCAATAATCGATACCAAAATCCACATTTCTGGAATATTCACCATATTATTGAGAAAGTATTTGCTATCAACGTTGTGAAAAAGTGTAGATAGTACATTTCTCTACGTCCAAAGAAGTTTTCACAGAATAGATTCTTTTAGCGATATACTAATCAAAAATGCACTGCACAAGCTTCTGGTATCACTATCAACACATTATTAAAAATATCTTGAAATTACTAAATGAGGACATTTACACTGGCCACTGCTTACGACTTTGTTAGCCAACAAATCTGCTGATATTACAACCTTCAAATGGCATGCTGGATGACGATTCTGTTTATGCATAAATTTTAGCAGGAAAAACTTCTCGGAATTGAATAAAAAATATGCCTTGTATCGCTCATCCCATATGTGTCCTCATGTGTGATTTTATATTCGGTTTGATAAAGGTAATTATAAAACAAATTTGCTTCAAATATACCTTATAGAAAGACACTCTGCCAATATTCATTTATTCCAGTGAGTACCTGATTTGTTCCTTCACTCTCTCACGAGATTGTGGGAGAAAAGTGTAATTCTGATTATTTTATGTATTTAAAATAGTTTTACAAAGTGATTAAGGCAGCTTCATCTCAATTATAGTACAATTTTTTGTAACTTAATTTTTACGTTTTCCAATTGAATAAAAAGATATATGATATTTGAAGGTCTTAATTTTTGAATTATGTTTAGCAGATATAAAAAATTTCTGTTCATATTTGGTAAGTTTGATCCAGAAATTTCACTTGGAATTACCTAAAAACAAAGTGTAGGATCAGAGTTTCACTGCAACATAATTAGCAATTTTCATGAAAATATTTAGTATATTCATGTTGGCTTATTACATAATTACTTAATTAGTATGTTATAACATAATAATAATCAGAGAAATCTGTTGTACGAGCTTCTCCACAATTATTTGTGGCTATGAAACCATTTATTTATTCGAATTTGTGTTCGAGGAACAATCTTCATCAGACAAAATATTTGATCAGCATTTCAGATGGAACTCATGTAAAAAAATATATTTATTATTTAAAACCACCACTTATGATTAATAATTTGTTTAGAAGAATTACATCCTTATGTGACAATTCGCACATAGAACATTGTTATAAATAATAACAGACATCTTCTACAAAGAAATGAGTTTTAGAAAATAAATAACTAATGTCTGTTTATCTCTAACCTCAGTTCACAAACGTCACTTTGACAAGGATCCACGAAGGAGGGTACGTTCGAAAATTGGCTGAGCACTCTGAGCGCGCTCGATGTGCTCCGTAGCGTTCGGAAATAGAATCTGGAGCGCTCGGAGCACGCGATCTGCGTTCGTTTATTGACTCACGGAGCATTTCGAGCGCGCTCGATCTGCTCAGAGATCAACCATCGAGCGCTTAGATCCTTGTCAAAGTGACGTTTGTGAGTGTTAGAGATAAACAAACATTAGTTATTCATTTTCTTTTTAGAAGATGTCTGTAATTATTTATATCAATCTTCTATGTGCGACTTGTCACATGAGGATATAATTCTTTTAAATAAATTATCACTCATAAGAGGTATAATATTTCCAACATAATTCTTAATTTTAGAAGTCTGTTCTATATAATGATATATACATACTCTCCGTGAGTCAATAAGCGAACGCAGATCGCGTGCTCCAAGCGCTCCAGATTTTATTTTCGAACGCTACGGAGCAAATCGAGCGCTCTCAGAGTGCTCAGAGCCAATTTGCGAACGTACCCTAAAATTGTAGGCAAAATATAGGCGCAAAGTTCAAATTCAAATACAGATATGGAAATAAAAAGTTATAAATTCAATTGATTCCCTTTCCGACACTTATTACTTATTCTTATTCCTCACTCTCTAGCTTTAACCAATGTAGCGACTTCGCTCTAAGATTTGTAATCATTGAATTTACCTTAGCCAGCTTTCTTGAAGTATTTTTATAAAATCATCTATTTTTTGTGCTATTGCATTTGACTTGCTGCAAGTACGTGATTTTATCATTATGCTCACTTTAAAATAGTAGCCCTTTGCTGCTTATTGTTTGTAAAGCTCCAAGATATTGATGACAAACTGTGAAGATCAATTTACATCAGTTATAGCCAGTTGCACCGCTCTAGCTTAGATTTTAAGTTTCACTCAAACAAGAAGTATCGAATCGTAATAATGACAACAATGTTCATGCCACAGTTAACTTTTGGAGTCTTGATACGATATTGTTCTGTTAAACGAAACCTAAAATTCAAGGGACAGGGAATGCAACCGGTCATCACTTTAGCTGATGAAAGGAAATTAATTCGTCAAAATGTATATTTTCTTCTCAAATACTAGTACTTGAATAGAGTTTATCCAATACTATTTTTATTGTGATTATTGGTACAGAATGATAAGATAATTAGTAATATTCTGTAACTCATTCGATGAATATTTATCGATCGTTCGATAAAAAGTGATTGATTGTATTTTAGAATACGGGTGAATATCAGTTATTTCACCCCTTGAATTTACAAATAAATATCACTCATGTTTTTTTAGGATATTTGTTCTTTAAACAACTTTTTTTCAAAAATAATAACAACACCCAAATAACATAAGTGACCAAGATACAACGTAGTATCGACGTCACAGACCTGGTCGATTGACGGTCCTCAAAACGTCTCAGCAAGTAGCTTACGGACATCATTTTGTGACGTCAAATAGACCATTATGCTGACTTAGAATTAAAGTTTTTTAACGACGTCGAAAGTGACGTGTATTTATGACGTTTAAAATAAAAACTGTTAATAACATACCACAACGTCACTTTACTACTCAATTTTAATGTCAAAAACGAATTAAACTGGTAAATAAAAAAAAATTGAATAAAATGTAAATTTTATTATTTATACATATAAACTAACATACAAAATAGGTATCAACGAAACTAAAAATATAATTATTATTATGGTCAAAAATGAATATTCACATCAATAAAAGAACGAATAAAAAAAAAACACTTATAATTGTACATTAAGAGAAGTTTTATATATGGGAAAATATTTACCAACAAAAAAATATATAATTAACTGCAAAGCAAAGGCAAACTATTTCTTTCAATTTACTTCAAACCGAATGAGTTCATAATTTCTACTTCACACACATCGAATTCATCCATCGCTCTTTTACTATCTTCCTATGTTTTATCGGAATATTCTTTTGATGATAGGGCCATCTTGCTAATATTCCATTTCTGGACCAAGATATTCAACCACTGCTATCTCCGAGTTTCCATCAAATACAATCACATGGCATTCTGCAAATGAATAATGTATTACTTAAAAAAAATTGCAGAATATTACTACATTATTAACTTACTTTGATTTGTCACAGTAGAAAAATGATACATATGTAACTTCGTCAAACAGAAAACACGAAGAATCTGAAAGGGCTTGCCTGCCTTGGCTGGACAGCCTACAAGTGACTCATCCCTCAAATCCAAAATATTTTGTTTGGGTTCCATTCAGTGTACTAAAATCTGAGAATAAACATAATTTCAAGAAAAATAATCAAAATTTTACTCTCTTATTCCCGTATTATTCACGGTAAACAAGCAAAGCTTGTAAAAAAAATCTGTCACTCTCCATATTCGTCCATAATTCATTGAAGAGTATAAAATTGGGAATAGTAAAATTGAAAATGAATTTTAGTTTAGTGAACGCTTTCTTTTTCTTACCACTGCTCGGGGGCTGTATGAATCTGACCACTATAATTTTCAAAAAAGGAATGCATTTGTTCATAACAATTAGCTAAAAAAATCGTATTAAAAATAAATAAAAATAATTTAAAAATAGATTTGCTGTACATTAGTACAAGTTAAAAAAAAAATTCATTAATTTTTTTTAATTTTTCAATCATTTTTTTTTTGTTGATAAAAATTTGGAGCATGGAAATCAACAATTCAGTAGACAAGAGTCTATATCCGTAACTTCTGGAAAATTGATTATTAATCGAGAAAAATTATAATATTTTCTACAACAGAATACAAAGATTCTTTCGAATAAAAATTTAAAAAAAAATAACTCATAAACATTTAAATAGGTTAAAAATATCCCGTATTTTTTTTCCCATATTTGTTTTCGGTCTATTTTTTAATAACTTTCAAAATACATAATATCAAATTATGACGTCAATACAACTTGAATATGACGTTGAAATATAACATTCAAACTACGTGAATAATGTACGTAAATAGAAACGTCGATTCTACATACATTTGAGGTAACAAAATGACGTCTAGGTATGACGTTCATACAACCAAGATACAACGTTGATTTTCAGATATGGTTACTTGAGAAATACCCACACTGACTAAAAAAATATGACTAAAGAATCATATAAAAAATAAGTATGATTTTGTAAAACGCTGAAACATAAAATCAAATTATAACGTTACTTCAACATCATATGACGTTATTTCTTGACGTCAATTTATGACCACAATTTGACTTGACGTGTGACGTCAATTTAACGTCATATGACGTCTTAATATGACGGTCACATTATGACTTCAATATGACCAAAATGCGACGTCACATTTTGGTCGACCGTCAGTCATTGTTACTTGGGTATAGTTACTTGCTGGAACTGGGAAACTTGTTTGTTATTTTTCAAAATAATGCCCGAGGGCATTATCTTGGAACATATTGCCCTCGGGTATTATTTGTTAGGTAATTACCCTGGAATCAGTGTTATTATAACAACAATAATAGACTAGTCGGACATTAAAAAAATAATTATTTCAGGATACATAAACGACTGTGACTTTAAAATCAATTGTTTCACAATCGAGTTGCTTAAACTTATTTCTGAAAAAGTATCAATTATATCCAGTATGTATGGATCCCTATCCAGGGAAAATTATGTGATGTATTTTATCAAGAAAACAAGTGTAAAACCTATTCACATTAAAATTTCTATTACTGCCGCCTTTTTTTTTGAACTCTGATGTGAAGCATATATTTTTATATTCGATAATATATAAATCTAGACAAATTCACTATTGTCGCCATCTGTCAGCTAAAAATCAAACCGTCATTATTAGACTTGAGCTTGAAGCTCAGCTAGGACATTAATTTAAATTTTCGCTAAATGTACGAAACTGTATTTGTAATAAGTCATGTTTGTACGAAACTGTGTTTGTAATTTAGAGTGATGTACGCGTTCTCCATATGATATGTTAATTCTAACCTTACATTGTAACATATGTTAATATCAATTTAATAAATGAAAAAGAATGTAAATATTAACTTTCTTAATTATATTTATCATTTTATTGATGATTCACAGTTATTGAAATAAATATGTGTAATTTGTAGAAAGCTTTCTCTGAGTATCATCTCAAATTGAATTACCTAATTACGTCTCATAATGAATGTTGTACTGGGTCATAACGGTGAGAATTGATACAATTAGAAGAGCATAAATAATCCAGAGTCTAGAAGTAGTTTTAATAATTCTTATTTGACACAAGGGTAGGTACATATAAATTCCTTATCGTTCTTTACTGATTTATAAAATGATTTTTCTATCAATAAATTAACTTCAAAATTGTGGTAAATACTTGGATGGAGTTTTATTTTTGATTCATAAATTGTTTCTGTATAAATGAATTATTCAATGAACCCAAATACCTAACTGTTTTACTTGTTTATATCCTATTTATTGCTTGAGCATCTGCAACTACAGCTGACTTTAGATTACGTTTGGTACGAGGATGTTGGAGCCTTCAAAACTATCCGGTAACTAGGTAAACGTTTTCAAATAGTTGCCCAAGTAACATATTATATAAAAGCTCGGATATTTCACTATAACGTTATTATAACGTAAGTACAATAATTACTATTCATTGAACGGTTAAGGTTTCCTGGAGCGAGGTTTCTTCCATATCAAGTTTCTACCAATGAATAAGATCAATTGTACCTAAAAGTACTCCGTAGAAAATGTCAAACAACCATGCTTCACACTATGATTTTTTTAAGCTGTAATTTTATACACCTTCACTTCCTGTTACTTGTTAAAGCCACCTAAACTTGAAGTTCATGGTAATGCTAATGATAGATTTAATCCTTTATCATAAATAAAGCGTTATTTATGTATATTTGACTGCTAATAATGTATTTGTGTGTGGATCGAAATATTTTACCAAGTACATTGTCTTGAGGATATTTCATTGAATGTTCACCAAATATTTATACACAATCATTGATCAGCCACAAAACTTTACTTATAGACGATAAACTTTCTTGCTTATATTTATTCTGCCTATCCTCATGGATTTGAGAAAAATAATAATTTCTCTCAGTGGAATTTGTTCAATAATCTTTTTAATCCTGATTTTGCTCAAAATACCTAATAATATGCACAGGAATTGTGTTGAAAATTACAAAATTCCACTATTTATTCGCCTGAAACAACATCCAACAAAAAATTCAACATTAATTATTTAGATCCAAATGTTTAGAACTAAGGACCGACTTGTTATTTATGGTTCTCGCCCAGGACCCCAGACTGCCGGTTTGAGGACCCCACAATGACTAGAAGACCCCAAACTGACTGTTTCATAAATTATCAAGACCCCAAAATGATCATTTGACAAACATATATATATATATATATATATATATATATATATATATATATATATATATATATATATATATATATATATATATATATATATATATATATATATATATATATATATATATATATATATATATAGTGATGTATTAATTAACTAACGGTTGGTGAACGTTCGGTAGGTGGCTCGAAAAAATGGGTCACTTTACCTCGATGTGAGTCCGAAAAGGTTCCTCAAACAATAATAAACTTCTATCAAGGAGAGGGTGAGCCAAAGAGAGATGGATTATTCCAAATGCAGTATAGGCTACGTGCATGAAGTCTACTAGCGCCTCTAGCGGGCAATGGAGAACGATTGAACTCCCATTTTATCATTGTTTCATACCTATAATTCTTTAAATGTACTAATATTATTTAATTCAGCTGTGTGCGTATAATATTTAACTTGAGTTTTAGCAAGGTCTCCTTTTTTATTGACTTCACGGCTCCTGATTGAGTTTGTAAGAATTACAACAAAATACTATCCTTTTACAACAAGTAAGGATTGTGTTAGAATAATATCTTTTGTAATGTGTTAGCTGTGTGGGCGTTAAGTTTTCGGATGATGTGATATTATGAATGTAGATGAAGCAAGAAAATAGTTTTTATCCTATTAACTCAAATCCAACAAATAAATGGTAGGTAATTTATGAGGGGAATTCATAAAAGTGCACAACTGTCCACCTGATAAGCAAACAGCCCTTTCAAAATTATCCCGAAAACCGGACCGGACCAGATCCGAACCCAATATAGTTCACTAACTTTGAATCAATAGCAAAAAATTGCTCTTTATGGAATAAAATTTTGAATAAATGTTTTAAATAATGTAGCCTGTTCAAAAAAGTAATTGTGGATAAAAATTATATTTAGAATCTGTGTTTATGAGCTGGAATAAAATTGGACGTATTTTGTTGCTGCTTATGTATTTTGGAGTCCCTTGAAGGGCTCTACGAAACCTGCTGGTCTTTTCTAGAATCTGACCGTTACCGCCACATACAATGTATAACCGTTACTTATTTGAAAAGAATTCAAATAAATACAGCCGAAAATAATAATAATTCGAATGCGGGTTTATATTTTTGATTTGTAGTCGGCACACATCCAAATTATCTAACTACTGGAAGACGTTGCATGTGCCACATGGCAAAACATAATAGAAATATTATCTAACATCTTAAATCAAATTTTAAAGAAAGCTGATAGAATCTAAATTACACAAAATGTATAAAATATGAAAAAGGGATAGAGTAGAAAGGCAAATATTTTTATACTGAACCTTAGCCTCCTGTTATCCACTGACCAGGTCCTATAGCACAAAAAAAAAAAATGAACAGAAATAATTTTCCTAAAAACTATGCATACCTTCAGAAGGCAAATTTCTTGACCTCAGTACAGCCCTGCTGCAAGCTGAACCATATATGAAAGTCTTTTCCATTTCACACACTATAATATAACCTCACTTTAAACTCTATTTCCTCATAAAGTACCACTAAAATGTCCATCTTTCTTGAATTTCTACACAGAACTATACCAAATTCAACAGTGAAGCTACACTGCTAAGTCACAGTGCGCTTGTTCAGACCAAGTTTATTAATCAAAAATTATTAATACTGAATAAATCGACACGAAAATGGAGGGATTCTATGTTCAAATTGATCCATAGTTAATTTTATTAAGATATGCACATTTTTACATTACCTATTTTGTTACTTTTGAAGTAAAATTCAAAACAAATAGCGGAAAAAAGTCATGTAGAAGTCAATTTTGGAACAACGTATCCAGTATTCAACAACTATATCGCACTATGAGAATAAAAGGGGTACATTTAGAAAAAATCTGACGTAAACATCACGTGACTTACTTGTACATCATTGAATATATGTATATATAATACTATGTGATTCTGTGTTTTATCATGTATATCATTGGATATATATAATCAAACACAAAGTCTCATCGTTCCACAGTTAATCGTTTTGGATACCCAAGAGATTCTAAGAATCTGTCAAGTAAAATGCGCTTCCAGCCAAGTCGGTTGCAATGGAAACAGTAGGCCATTATTCTTATACTACAACATTCCTTAATACTGATTTCCAAAATTCTACGACTACCAACAGATCTGAATTCATGCGCAAAATTGGAAAATAAGTTTCTACTGAACTGCACTTCCAGTTCAGTCTATTGTTATGAAAATAGTAGGCAATCATTCAGATGCTACAGCAGACTGAAATATCAAATTCCAATATTCTACACTTGATCGTTTCGAATTTATGTGGAAAATTCCAGGAGACTGTCAAGTAAAGTGCACTTCCGGCTTGGTGGATCTCAATAAAAATAGGATATGAGCATCTAGACGGTATACATGTCCTAAATACAGAATTCTAACAATCTACGCTCAATCGTTTTGGATTTATGCGAAAAATTCAAAAAATGTTTTGGCTAAAATGCTCTCACGGTTCAGTCGATAGCAATCATGATACAAGGTGTACAACAAGATATTAAAAAGTACCGAATACAGAATTTGAATATTCTACGACTGATTGTTTAGAATTTATGCGGAAAATTCAAAGTCTGTCATATAAAGTGCACTTCCGGCTCAGCCGATTATCACAAGAATAAAAGATGACCATTAAGATGCTACAGCAGTTTCAGATGCTGAATTCCAGTATCCTATGGCTGATTATTCTAAATTTATGCGGAAAATTGAAAAAAAGTTTGAAGTAAAGTGCACTTCCGGTTCTGCCGATCGCAATCATAATGCAAGATGTACAATAAGATGTTATAGAAGTTTCTCATACGAAATTTCAATATGCTATGGCGGATTATTCTATATTTATGCAAAAAATTAAAAAAAAGTTTCAAGTAAAGTGCACTTCTGACCTGACCGATTCTTACAAAAATAGCAGATAATCATTCTGATACAACATCAAGTTCAAATACTGAATTTCAACATCCTACGGTTGATCATTCAGGATTTATTAGAAAAATTCGAAAAAAGTTTCAAGTAAAGTGCTCTTTCGGTACAGACGATTGAAACTATAATGCGAGGTGCACAACTAGACCCAATACAAAATTTCAACATTATACGTTCAACCAGTTTTGAGATTTGCGAGTTACGCACGCACGCATGCACGAACATACGTACCGACATCAAGCCAAAAATGGTCAAAATGGATTCAGGGATGCTCAAAACGGATATTTTCATCAAAATCTTGATAGGTGAATTTTGTCGGTTTCACAATACTTTCTTGTACTAAGTACAAGTGAAAAACTCAAAATATGTGAGTTTAAAACAATTTAATTCAAATAGCTCAAATTTTTTGTTTTTATTCGAATATTTATCACTAGAAAAAAGCTTCAAATAAGAATCCCAACAACTTTAAACCCTGAAAAAATTCACATAGAGTGAAAAAATCTGAATCTAGGAGTAAAGTAAAATCTTAAGCCCAACAACATTGACAAGCTAAGAAGAGGATAAGTACTGATAGAGTAGAGAGGGAAACTTTGACCTTATTTCCTATAGATGCATATTATTGTGATCCTCTCAACACACAATTTTTCCGGTATATATTACATGATCACATTTACCTGTAATAGAGTCAATAATACGTGATCTGAGCATAATTCATTTATCATCAGAACAATAGATCTCATATATATTGTCCTGAATGTGGAGTCTTCTCATGATTCCCATTTCGAATATACTCACACAAAGAATGACAGTTTTGCTTGTTTCCATAATTGTTCCAGGCAAAAATGAGCTAAAATTGAACGCAATTGCACAACAAACGACGCTTATAATGGTCAAGTGGCTTCAACTTTTGAGTCAGCAAAATCTTGTGAGGATATGAACCCAAATCCTTCTCCAAACATTACCAAGTTGTCATCCTCAAGAGTTCAACTTTTTGAGAACAACGATTCACTAAAACATTTGCATTTACTGCATCACTGGCTCTTACAGCAGCAACGTTGTTTTGATTTCTTGCATTTCGTAGTCACTGTGTTGTTACTTTTCCGACCTATATAATAAAGGAAGTATTGTAATCGTGATTTCTTGACAGCTCGACATTTTGATAAATCTTCATCGTTTTTTCAAAATAAGTGATTTGGTTTTATCGTTCGTGTATGAGTACGTTCCGCTGGGCGACCACAACGCTTATACTAACTCAATAATCGTTCCTTATGGTCGCGATCGTTGCGTTCAAGATCAAAACGACAAATATGACGTCATTAATCGCGACAGTTTCAAGCTAACTGCGCCCGCAATTAAGGTTTTTGAGAAGGAAATCAAAGTATATGAGAGTCTACTCAAATTCTCACAGTATATTATTTGTTTAGTGAAGAATATTGTGGCAAAGTTTGAACTTAATCTTGTTTCTAGTTATCGAGATAAAAAATGTCAAAGTTGCTGTTCGGTGACATGTTATTACATTGCGTTAATGCACGCGACGTGTTTCACATTGATTTATACGTCATTATCTCGACTACCTGAAATGACAATATTACAAAAAATCGTCAAAATATCTACGAATGTCTTATAAACATGTGTACCATTTCAAAAAAGTCTTGTTGATAGTTTCAGAGAAAATTGAATTATTACTCGAAAAAATTGTACAAAAGTTACTAAAATTTAGCAAGTTATCATACACTTGGCAACGTCGTCGCGTGAGATGAAATAGGAAGAGTGTGTGCGATTAGAATAAACAAGATTTTTTGTCATTTCCCTGACTTGACGGTACACTGATTGAGTAACCCATTTATTCTTCCATCGATATTATTTTTTCGATGTAGATTTATCATCAATAAGTTTGTTTGGTTATGAAACGCAGTACTACTACTAAACGTCAGATGTCAAAAATACTTCCGAAAGTCTACAACGTTGCGTACTATACATATCATATTGCAGCTTTGTTAAAATATGAAAAAACAATATTTCAAAGGATGGAAGCTCTTTAAAAGAATAGAATAAGGAATCAAATTATTAAAACTCATGTATTTTCAACCGAAAACAAACATTTTCATTAGTTTTAATCATTAAATTTTGTTTATTTGAAGTTGGCAATGAATGTTTATCCTATGTATTTAGCATAGAGCAAAGTTCCCACCACAGCTTGACCCCACTCCTCTTCTTGACAACCTTAAAAGGTGGGTCAAGCGGCCGTTTTATCTGTTTTCGCGGGAAAATTCGACATGATTGAAAATGCGACTTTTAATGAACTTCTATTTGAGATTGTATGTTATTAGATTGATTTTGATAATTTTTGAGTATGAGAGATGATTTTCTTTCTCATATCTATTCAAGGAAGCACGTGAGATCTAATTCATCCATATTGCCTTTCATTCAGGGTTCAGAGCGATCAGTAGCGCATCCAGAATTTTTTTTCGGAGAGGGTTCTGAATTTCCTGGCGGGGTTTTGAAAGTGGAAGTAAAACAATTAGCTTACTTGAATAACATATATTTTCAACAATCCTAACTATGAAAATAAAATCACAGTTTTAAAAATAAATCCTGATTATAATTCAGACTCCAGCGAAGCCGAGCTGAACCAAGATCGGACGAGTTGAATTTGGAGACGGGGAGGAGGGTTGAACCCTTAAAGCCTCTCTCTTGGTTGCGCCACTGAGAGCGGTCAATTGTGGATGAATATGGCAATAATCAGTTTGTTAAAAAGAAAAGAACGTCAAGTATGAAGTGAAGAATGGTTTTCAAACTCGTCGTCGAAATATTGGGAGAATATGTACATGTATTCGACTTTATGCCGACTCTGTGGGGGTGATAAACCCTCCAGATGAATCTGACTTCTTAAACCTTGAGTTAAAATAGTTATTTGAGCATAATATATGAATCCCAGACTTCATACTTTGACGTGAGTAAGTCAGGTTATTGCACATCTTTATTTTGTGATACCTGTATAAGTCACCGTTAATCTAGAATCGTAGACCCCGGACGTTCTTATCTATAGTAGTGAGAAAACTTACACAGAATTTCAGCTTTTATACTTTAACGTGTGTCTGGCAGGTGCTGGCTCTCACTCTATTAGTTCAGGTGGACTGTGAAACATAAAAATCTAAATCTACTCTCATAATTGGGATGTTAATTCTCTTTTAAATATCAGTCTGTCGTGTACAATATTCAAGTTTTACAAAAATAGCAATGTGATTCTCATATTCATGAGGATGCGCAAAGGACTTCATTTCGAAATAAAAATTTATTTTTTATACCAAGGAGCAATGTTGATGATTGTGTCAGAGCAAAAATAATACAATTAAGATAGAGCTTACCTGAAATGAAGCAGTCGGTTGCCCACTCCAGCTATTCCAGTTTCAGGTTCAATTCATTAATCACTAGTGGAAAATTAACTTTACAGATTGGAATTTGATGTTAGCTAATATTTCTGATATTTCTAGAAGGGATTGAATTTGAAAGAAGAAGACAATGATAAAGTAGCACCTTGTAAAAATGTAAATGAATAGAATAGTTTTATTTTGATATAATTTATTTTACATGTTTCTTGTTTTATATGTACATATCTGCAGTCTTCGAGCTGTCGTTCATTTCCTAATTAATTTGTACATTTCTATAGGTGTTGATTGGATTCTTTCATTTATGTACACTATTGGTTTTTAGCCAATTGCTCAGCTATATTGTAAAACCGTTCTATAAAATATGATATTGTGTATACGATGCAGTATTGTGGGCCTCAAATTTTTTTTCATGAATGAAATGATATCTTGAAGAGAAATTTCCAATCAGAAATAGACACCAGCTTCAGGGAGAACATATATCAACTAATCTACAGATAGATATATTTTATAATGAATTGAGATTATTGATTGAGATAAATGACAAAATGAGTAGTAAGTGGTTATTATATACAATTTGTGAGTCTCACTTACGAAATTTAGAATTGGCCGTGACCACGAAATCTTATTTTGGTGCAAGAGAAAATAGCTTTGGAATGACGTATAAGAGAGGTGCTTGTGATGGAGAGGTGGCAACAATTTTTTACAGGCTGTCATTTATAGAGAAGATACCTCCAGCTATGAGCTGAAGATATTCGAATTTGGAAATGTCCACTTGGTGGTAGTCGATTTTGCAAACTTGCCTTGCGTTCTAAGAAGTGGCAGACTGTAAAAAAAGTCCATTTTTCAATATGCATTAACACCTAGCAAGGATATCCTAAGTACAACATTGGTGTCTATTTCAAAAGTGGTCGATTTCATTTGATTATCCCACAAAAGTATTCAATATATCTCCTTCTACTCGAATACTGCAATCAACCCTGATTAATAAAATATTATGGAGATAATTACATATATTAAACTCTATTACAACACTTGATATATTCATACAAACTTAATAACCGATACAATGATTCTGTCTCTTCTATTTTATTCAAGTTGCTTTATATTTTCCAAATCCAAGCGGCGTTAGTTTTTCGTCTTGCAACTGTACTTTTTGGAGGGTGTTAGCGGTATTTGTGACTAGAGCTGCTTTGATGGCTGCCTTGTCAAGAGAATTCATCTCGAAAAGCTTCCGGAGGAGACGATTGCTGTCAGGTAGATTAGAAGACCCACCTCCAAGACCCTCTCGTGCTGCGGGCACTAGTTCGGGGTGCTCGGAGAGAGTGTCAGTTAAAGCTGCGATTAATACGTCTGAAATATAAACATATTCTCTAATATTCCAGTATATGACAACAAGATTCATTATTAAGACTGGAATAATCGATTTCAACCGCTGTTATTGTGAAAAAAGTAGTGCTGCAGAAACTATTGTACATAAAGAACTTACGCCAAATAAGTGTCAAATGAAACATGGAACTAGTATCAATCGATAGTGGAGGTCGTACTTCAAAATAAAACTAGGGTGCTATCCCGGTCCTGTCCGGAGAAGAAAAAAAAATGGTAAGGAAAGTTGAATATGTAAATGAATTACACTTAGGGATGACGGCCGCCTTTCTGGACAGGACATAGAGTAGCACCTTGGTTATTTCCTGAAGTATTCGACCTTCTCTCTATTTTTCAAGCAAATATTCTCATTTCTTACCGAGAACTTTTTTTTCCAACGCACGTGATATGTGTCCGTCTTCTGCTTCCGTTTCTAAGAAATTGGTGAACTTCCGCAGTGCGGCTTGAGCTTCTGCACTTCCGCGAGTCAAAGACTGCGTGAACATGATCTTCGACAACTGATAGATCACTTCTTCGAGAGAGTATTCAGTGTACAAGAAGTCTGCAACGCGTAGTTTTTCAAGAAGTTCTTCATAGTCCTCCTCATCGTCTGAAGATCTCTCTTGCTTGAGGAAATCTACATAAAGAAGAAATACGAACTGTTTTTTTTTATAATAAAATTAAGTTACACTATGATTGAATAATTTTAAAATATGTGAGAAATAACCTTGATTGTCTTCAGCAGTAAGAATATTTTTTTTATTCATTTCTTGACGAAGCTCATTTAAATCATATTGTGGTCTTGGAGCTTCTGCATTCCGTTCAATTAATTTTGGCTTGTTCATCCTCAGATACTTTTGAATCGAATTGGGTCGGTCCTATAACAAATAAATGCAATGTGTGGACAAGATGCACAAGTGATATTCTAACGAATATGAAGCATTGCCCAACAATCCATGGTTGCTAGATACTTGGTTGCCAAACATTTAAATGCTAGTTCATTGTTATTTAACCGCCAGACATTTGAATGTCGATTCATTGTTAGGGTAGAGTATATAAAGCGCGTGAGCAAGCGGAAAAGTGATCATTCAATAAGAGTAACTGTGAGCGATTTTATCATCGAGCGAGCTTGTAAAATAGATATTTGCACTGTAACCTGTGATAATATTATTCGTGATAAAATTTTTGACAAATTGGTGTCAGAAGAGGGCTCCTGAGAAATTGAATGAGAATAATTTTTGGGGAGTGAATTGTGTTGAGACTGTCTCAATGCCAAGGGCAAGAAGCATGGCTATCAGAGAGATGCAGAATCGGCTGAAGATGATGATGGAATTCATGAAGACGTCAGTGGCATCCATGAAGAAGAAAATTTCTGACTCCACATAAGATATAATAAGAGAAATATATAGAAAAATAACTCTAGTAAATGTCCATGCACCAACAAATGAGAAAGACGAAGAAGAAAAAAGTATGTTCTACGAAAACCTAGCAACAAGCTGGAGGTAAATCTCAAGATATGACAGCAAAATACTATTAGGAGATTTAAACGCAAAAATTGGTAGAGAAGAAATATACAAACAAATAACGGGGGGAAACAGTAAGCATCTAATGTAAAATGAAAACGGAATTGAACTATTAGAATTTGCTGAAGAACATGAACTGAAGATTATGAGTACTAACTTTCAAAGGAAAGAAATATATAAAGGCACCTGGGTATCACCGAACGGTAAAACTTGTAATCGAATTGATCATGTGCTAACAAAGAAAAAATATGCGAACATAATTAAAAATGTGATTACGCGAAGAGGCGCAGAGGCAGACACCGACCATCTGATGGTTGCAATAGAAATGGAACAGAAACTTCCAAATAACAACCTCAATAAACTGAAGACCAGGAAATGTTATGATATGCAACAAATACAGAACAAAAAAACACAGAAAGAGTTCCAAGAACAAATAGACACGTATTCAAAGCACTCGGATCACAAAAACACAATAGAGATCGAACGGACAAGTTTTGAATAGAATATATGTAAAGCTTCGGAAAAAACGCTGAGCAGAAAGCGAAAGAAGAAAGAAAAAGAGTGGTTCGAAGATTGCAAAGATGCAATGGTCAAAAAAGCAAGAGCAAGAGTCAGGGAACGACAAAATTCAAACATAGAAAATAAAAGGTTATATGACCTAGAGAAGAAACGCTTTTAAAGGATGTGTAGGCAGAAAAAAAGAGCAAGAATGGAAAAAAGGCTGGAACACATTGAAAACAATTATAGAAACAAATGTATTAGAAATTTCTACCAAGAGGTGACGAGGGAAAAAGAGGGATATAAGCCCAAAACAATATTCTGCAAGAATAAAAAGGAAGAACTAGTTACGGGAGAGGATGGGTTGGACAGGTGGGCTGAATATTTCTCGGAACTTCTAAACGATGAATCGAGTAGTAGAGCAAGGAGAGTACGGGATCAAGGGGTGGTATCTGAGGGGGGTATAGAGTTCAAGGGGTAAGACGGGAGGGGGAGTTCAATGGTTGCGTTGGGGAGGGTGGTGCGGACCGGCCGCCGCGGCAGCCCGCGAAGACGTTGACTGACGTTGGCTGAAGGTGTTGGCTGAAGACGTTGGTTGAATCTTGAGACATAGGCCGCGGCAGCCCGCGAAGACGTTGACTGACGTTGGCTGAAGGTGTTGGCTGAAGACGTTGGTTGAATCTTGAGACATAGACGTTGACTGACGTTGGCTGAAGGCGTTGGCTGAAGACGTTGGTTGAATCTTGAGACATAGGCTTGAAGACGTTTTTGTTAGTATTGATTTTTGAATTTTAATTTATGCACCCCAACCAGCATTGGTTATACTTATTAATTAACACGTGTGTCTGGACTTCAAAAGATGACTCATCATATTCATGCACCCTAATTAATTAAACCCTCAATTGCACAGGAATTAGCAAACCGTTTAACCCTCGATTTTACCATATGTTATTGGATGTTAACCCGCATTGGTTTTGCTTATTAATTAACACGTGTTGTCTGGATTGCAAAAGATGACTCCCCCTAGTTGCGAATCGTTTAGCACTCGATTTTACCAGCTCATGAAATTTATGTACCCTAATTTTTATACTCACGCACAAAAGTTTATCATTTACAAACCGTGACGGATTTTCACATCTGTTTCAATTAACAAATAATCTATACACATTTCGGAGAGAAAGAAATTAGGAAAATGAAATGAAACACAATATTAGATATAAGTAATTTTATTCACACATACATATCACACAATATAGTAATACATTTCAAGTTCTCTCAAAACTCTATCAATACAAAGCATAAATTCTTGGAAAATCAATAATTGTTTTCGATTGGAGAGGCGATTCTGGATTGTCCATACATTTTTGCTTCCACACAGAACGCATATAATACACCACGTTGTCGTTGGATAACAATTCTGAATCAGTTTTTGTGAAATATGCTCTGTCGCTGGAGGCACAAATCCAGGACCTCTGGTTTTCATGACCTATCACCTGAACTACGACAGAGCATATTGTGACTTACATCATAGTCAAATCAACTTTGAGGGGGCGATTGTAAAATTTCATCAACGTCCCTGCACAGCACGCACAAACACAACACATTGTCTCAACTTGAGGTGTAATTTAAGGTTGTAAAATTTCACTTAAATAATTATCAACCTCTGCGCACAGCACACAGCGACACACTACGTCGTCCATTATTAATAAATCCCAATTTGGAATACGATGTACTCTTGAAGGCTTCTCCTGTTGATCTTCTTCTTGTTTATAATCTTCTTTTATTTCTTGAACAGTGCCATTGTTTTTAGTAGCCATGTTACTCAACAGTTCAATGCAACTAAACTAATGAAATAATTTTCTGATGCCTCTTTCATAATATTTTTATAATTCGCGACATATTGCAACTGTGAATTATACTGGTGCTAAACGTTGAAATATGATTTTATCATGAAATAGGGGATAACTTTTAGTTTGCATATTTAATATGTATACTAGTGACAATAAAATCATCTGAGTGTTGCGAAAACAAACTAGGGATTCAGGAAGGGGTGAAATTGAAGTGGGGGAGTTATACAATAAAAGTGTACTTTTCATCATAATAATTCAGTTAACATTTGAGAATCATCGAGTAAACATCAACAACAGTAACAAAATAAAAAATGTCTCTTTTCGAAAAACTAAACACAGTTGCTCAAGTTAAAGAGCCTCTTCCTTTGGCAAATTTGAAAAAAGGAAAAAAATATAAAATTTTGAACTGCCGGCGGACTACTACAACATTTGGAGATCGAATAATTCTGGAACTTGAGGACAACATCCTATTCCTGGGGGCGAGGTTTAATAAGCTGTCTGATGAAGATCTGCAAAACGTGAACAAACAGGCTGCAGAAGGTCAAATATACATCGTGTCCAAAGGAAAAAATGGGAAAACTGTGGATCTTGAATTCCAAAGTTCTTAAACAGTGAATTAAAAGTGCTAATAACAGGCTGCTGCATGTAACTATACATTGTGTCCAAAAAGAAAAATTGAAGCACTGTTATCTTGAATTTCAAAGTTCTTAAACAGTGAATTAAAAAGTGCTATTAATAAACATTTGTTAAAACTTACACAATTAAAAACAGATATAGATACGTTTTGTGCTACAAGAAATTTATGCGAAAATTTCAAGCTATTAAGTATTGAAGATGAGTGTACATGTAAAATTTATTACATGATAACATGGGGGGCTCGAGGACAACATCCTGGGGGCGAGGTTTGATAAGCTGTCTGATGAAGATCTGCAAAACGTGAACAAACAGACTGCAGAAGGTCAAATATACATCGTGTCCAAAGGAAAAAGTTGAAGCACTGTGAATCTTGAATTTCAAAGTTCTTAAACATGAACAGTGAATTAAAAAGTGCTATTAATAAACATTTGTTAAAACTTAGACAATTGAAAACAGATATAGATACGTTTTGTGCTACAAGAAATTTATGTGAAAATTTTAAGCTATTAAATATTAAAGATGAGTGTACATGTACAATTCAACGATACTGTCAAAATTTATCACATGATAACATGGGCTTTTGCTTACAGAAATGCCAGAAAAGGTCCGTGGATTGAAATGGTTATTGATAGAGAAAGATTTAAACGTAAAATTAATACTTATTATGCATGTATTCTCAATCCTATATTAGAAAATAAGATAAGTATACTGAAATGTAAAAGTAGTTAAGGAATTATATGAGTATATGTATTTTGATTATAATACCATGATTTTATTGTCAATAAATGATTATTAATAATTATTTTTTTTTACTCAACCTTCACCTGCTTATCCAAACAAATATATGTGATTAGGTTTATTGAAATTAGAACAAAACTCTTCTTCTCATAAAATCATTTATTTATTAATATTAATACAATAGAATATTTAATTACAATATATATTAAAAATTACATTTTATACAATTCTTCTTTAACGGAAGTAATCCACCTATTTGGTCTTCAGTATTAATTTCTGAGTGTTCAGTACAGCAGCGGTATTTTCTAAATTCTTCATTTTCCCGCCATATCTTCGGAAACCAGTTCCATCGACTATCGATTTGCCGCTCTGCATAAATCATGATAAACTCCATAGGTAAACAGGCAATTTCTTCTTGTAACATAAAGTGTAAAATTCCACATTCATGAAATTTTTTAAAAGATGTCAGAGAATTAAACTTATTTTTATACCACTTTTTTAAAGCATGTACATTTTGTACAGCACAGTTTTTAGTATGTGACGTGCAAAGATCGGGTTTTGAAGATTTGCATATTTTTTTAAATTTTGGACAGTTAAAACTCTCAATATTTTTGATATTTATTTCATGAGGCTTTAATATATCATCTAGCCATCTAATTTTATCATTACCTTTTACATATATTGTTTCAACATTCATAAAAACAGATTTTATACTTTTTTCCAAATCACTATATACAGTTGTACCGTAATTCCAATCTAAATTATGATATTTATTAGTTAGCCACGTAACATTTCTTCTACTTTTTGTATTCAATTTACTCAAAGGGAAGGGTGGTAGAAATATTTCTGTAGAATATTCACCACTTTCTAAATTCAAAGCTGCAAATTCTTTACAAATAAAGTGAACTTTATTATCACGAAATATTTGGAAACCTTGTAAATCAACCATGAAGACAGACATGTTTAAACCAGTTGATGTTCAAGATATAAATGAGAAAAAATTTATTCTATATTATTTTTATGTATCCAACTGTTATGGGCGGAGCTAAATCCCAACCATTTGACATACACTTTGTCACCCTTCCGCCTGATTACTTTTTCAACAAGATAAATATCAGGGTATTTTACTTTTTGCAGTTCATGTTCATAAAATCCACCTTTAACAAGTTGCTCACTTTGATCCTTGAGTACATATGTTATTGGGTTCGTCATTTGTACTTGATGTATAATAAAAATTTCATTTGACCAATTAGGAGTGTAACCCTTTACAAAAGCTTCTCTGTGTTTACTTATACGTACAAAATCACCTACTTTTAATTTTGCTGTTCCAACAATCTTAATTTTGCTATAAACACTATTGAGAAGAGCCTTTTCATTCTTCTTACTCACATTAACAGGTTTCATTTTGATGGTCGTATGAATTGTATTATTATATTTCTCAGTCAATTTTGGTAATAAATTCAACCATTTATATGTTCCTTGCAAGCTAAATTCTTTCCACATCCATGATTTCAAAGTCCTATTAACACGCTCAACAACAGATGCTTTTTTAGTACTAAAAGATGAATAATGATTAATGCTATGATTTTTCATTAAATTTTGAAAATTTTGGTTATAAAACTCTTTTCCTTGGTCTGTCTGAAGATTACGAGGAATTTGGTTACTTTTGCTCAAAATACTTTTCATAGCTTGAGTAATTTCTACGCCTGATTTAGTTTTGACAGGTTTAGTCCAAAGATATTTAGAGAATACGTTAATAACAACTAGAATATATCGATATCCTTCATTCATTCTAGCATAAGGAATCATTTCTACTAAATCTGCTTGAAATAAATCATTCAATCCTTTCACTATTACTCGTCTTCTAGGAAAATTTATACGTGCAGCTTTATGTAGCTCTTCTACAACATCACGTTTAATTTTCGACATAGTATACTGGGGTTTCTAATAATAATTCAATATATAATAATGGTGTATCCCAACTCAATTTTCCACGTTTAATTTGTAATCTATCACCTTGAGTAACGTTTTTATTAATTAAATCAAAATGATAAATATTGTTGATGGAATAATTGAGAAGTTCTTTTGGATTATTTAGTCTAACATCAATTATTTTTCCACTGCAGGGTAAAATGTAAGTTGCTCTATCTGAACTATTTTTTATTTCATACTCTTGACCTTGTAATTCTAAAATCAAATTTATTACAACAATATTCTTGAATTTTGTTTTTAATAGCTCTGATCGAATACTAACTTTAATTTTTTCTACTTCCTTCAGCAGACTAATTTTCAAATTATCAATGTGTTTCTTTATTTTGTAATGCTCAAAATGTCGTCCGAAGCGGTCGAGAGTCATGATTGAAATGAAACTATTCTATAACTTGTGCTTCTTTTAACTCTTCGATAATTGATAATATTTCATTATTGTGACCAGTATGACCAGCATCCCGCGATGCAATTAGTAAGCGCAAACGATCAATTAGCTCATTAACATCATTCCAATGAACATACTCGATGGATTTATTAGTAAAAGTTTTAAAATAACCTTTAGCATATTTTGTCGTAGTTCTCTTAGGCGCTGATAGAAATCTTCTCCGAGTTTCAAATGATGGAGCGATGATTGTTTTATATTTATGTAATCTAGTCCCAGCAAGCTGTTCACTGTCACTGTAATGTCTACGAGCAGCATTAGTTCTTTTCACAATATCAATATAATTTTTTCTATCGATTTCAGTAAAACCGACCGGATTCTTTTTGAATAAAAGTTCGTATAATCCGGGTGTTCCAATGTATTTAATATTTTTAATAATTATATCTTTACCGTCAAGGTCGAATTCAGAATCGCCTATGAAGAATTTATCAGTACTAACATCATGTCGCACTCCGTATTTGAAATCGAATGAATCTGTATCATCGAGCACAAGTTCTTCAATATACTGTCGTGGTAGTTCATGATACTGATCTAAATATTCACGGAATGAAGGATGTTGTGTTAGATTTAAAATATCTTCTCTTGTTAATGATGGCTGATCTTGATCTGAACTCATAGATCTACTACGTTCTCTGAATACACCATCATCATTTTCAGTTTCAGCAACAACATCTGTTTTCAAGAAGTCTGGACCTGAGTAACTCTCAGATGCATCAAGTTTTTCTTCTATCTCTTCTTTTGGCTCACTTTTTACTTCCTCTTTAGTTACTGGTAAATTAGTTGCAATTTCTTGTAAAGATTTGATAATTGGTTTGTATTGCGTTTGTAATTCTGCTTCTCTGTGTAAAGTACCAAGTTTAATATTTTTAAGTTTTTGTTTGATAATATTTCGGGTAGCTATTAAATTCTTCGTTAAACGTTCATTCATGTTTTCAAAATACAAAAAAAAAAAATAAATAAATTTATAAAAACAACCCTAATATCTGGAGAATTAAATTAAAACAATTCAATAAAAAATAAGATACAGATGTTGAAACAGACTGCCAGCACATAATCTATAAGCTGTTTTAAAGAAACAGACCCTGTTTAGTTAACTGTTTTCAAGAAACAGACCCTGTTTAATATCTGTTCTTAAGAAACAGACCCTGTTTAATTAGCTGTTTTAAGAAACAGACCCTATTCAATTAGCTGTTTTCAAGAAACAGACTCTGTTTAATTAGCTGTTCTTAAGAAACAGACCCTGTTTAATCAGCTGTTTTTAAGAGACAGACCCTATTCAATTAGCTGTTTCCAAGAAACAGACTCTGTTTAATTAGCTGTTTTCAAGAAACAGACCCTGTTTAATTAGCTGTTTTAAGAAACAGACCTTGTTTAAAATACAAGATCTTGAATGCTACTAGGTGTTTACTGCTAAAAGCGTAAGAAGCAACTAATGATTTTCATTAGGTTTATCACTATTTATTATAAAATGATCAAACCCTCTACGGTAGCGACCTGTATTAATATCACTGTCTTTGTCGATAACTACGAAACCATACTTATCACGCCAACACAAAACACAGAGGTTCTTAAAAGTTTCATAAGACATGTCCGTATTAACATGATCTGTATATACATGTTTTAAATTCAAATCATCCTGTTTAAATAGAATTAAAAAATTTACATTATCACGTATGAGATGTTTAGGAATTCTGGTATATGTTTGACATAGATAAAAACAATCTAAATCTTTATGACGCCCCATACTAAAGTATTCTCGAATAATATCTTGCTTGTCACATGCTACGTCATCAAAAATTACAACTGAATTATTTTTAGCATCAACGGGTTTTCCTACTGTATTACTATCTGTGTACGCATAATAACCTATACCTTCAATGGGATCTAATAAACTTTTCAAATACTGATATTTCGGTTGAAATAAAGATTTAGAATAAATGTAAACATTTTCAAAATGTAGTCCATTCTTATTTTCCAATAACGCTATCATAACATTTGTCTTTCCTGATCCCGATGGACCAGTACAAACACATCTAATTGTATTTGGTAACAGTGAACTATGCCGACGTACTCCATCTTGTCTTTGAAAATCGTAATTTTTGACCATAAGTTTATTATTCTGTTCAACAACCTCCATTGCTGAGTATATAAAGCAGCACGATTGTGTCTCGGTCACAGTTCATCACCGACTGTTGACTGGGACAGACGTGTTTGTATTTAAATCATGATCAAAGTACCAAAGAATGAATTATCTTTTCATCACGCGATCAGTCGAGCGCGAAAAGCCATGAAATCAAATTCTGACTTGAATAAATCTGCAAAAGTAGCTTTACGCACAATTAAACGAATAAGAAGAAAAATTAAAAATCCGAGAGTAATATCAGTTCCTAAAAAAGGAGGAATTTTACCGCTAATTCCTATATTCGCTGGACTTAGTGCTTTGGGGGCCCTCGGGGGTGGAGCCGCGGGTATCGCAAAGGCTGTAAACGACGCGCGTGCCGCCACTGAACAATTGAAGGAAGCTCAGCGTCATAACAAAATGATGGAATCTATTGCAATAGGTAAAGGTCTGTATTTGAAGCCGTATAGGAAAGGTCTTGGTTTATATGTGTCAAAAAACTTCCAATAAAACTACCATCACGTGCACTAAGTAATTTTGATCTTATTAAATATGCGAAAATTTTAAAAATTGCCCACTTCCGAGGCGTTTTTATGAAAGATAAATTGCCTAGAAGAATAAATCGATATGAATCAGCAATAATTAATTTAGATAATAGTGACAAGCCGGGGTCACACTGGACAGCATATAAAAAACGTGATAATATAGTAACATATTTTGACAGCTATGGTAATTTACCCCCACCAAAAGAATTAGTGTCTTATTTTGGTAAGCATTCTTTAATTAGCTATAATTACGATACATATCAATCATATAACAGCGTGAAGTGTGGACACTTGTGTTTGTCTTTCTTATACGAGCGGACGTAATCATGTCGTTCACATTTACTCTGTTTGGTCAAGGCTCCATTCTTGAAAGACACTTTCACCCCCCGATTGAACTTGATGATAATTCTGAATATTTGCTTGGCTTAATAAGTTTCGAAGCATATAATTCAATTCCAAATATTGAAGAGAGTAATAATAAATTTTATTTACAAAATAGTGTTATTACGGTCCCTGAAGGTTCCTACGAAATTGAAGACATAAAAAAATATTTATCAAAAAACTTGAGTAAAGATACTGAATTGGAGATTGAGGCTAACAATAATACGCTCAAGTGTGAAATAAAAAGTAATAAAGAAATTAATTTTGAACCGAGTGATTCTATTGGTAATCTTTTAGGGTTCAAACCGCGTAAACTAAGTGAAAATAAACTCCATGAATCTGATTTTCCCGTTTCTATAACTAAAGTGAATGCAATATGTATTGAGTGTAACATAACTACAAACTCATATTCTAATAATAACAAAGTTCATATATTACATGAATTTTTTCCGCGCGTGCCACCTGGTTTCAAAATTATAGAAACTCCAAACCAAGTTATTTATCTACCAATCAATACGCGTATAATATCATCTCTTAGACTTGAAATAGTGGATCAAGATGGAAACTTCGTCAATTTCAGAGGTGAAGTTGTCACGGTAAGACTACATCTTAAGAAGCAGAATGGGTATTAAGTTCAACTGTCCTTCTCGGCATATAAATAAACCACATTGCTACAAAGATGGCATTATTAAGAAAGCTGTCGTTGAGTTAACACCTCTTAACCACCAGTTTCTCAAGTCTTTAGGATTCAAAATTCGATCTGGATAAACGAAAGAAGCGATTTAAAGCCGTTGTTATTTGGATAAGAATTCAGTATAAAAAATCAAGAAATTTTATTTTATGTATACATCATAATGAACGCTAATATTTTAAATGTTTCGGAAAAAGCTCTGTTCGATGACTCAATTAGTCACGCAGAGAAACACACGCATCAGCCATATGCTTCAACTACTTTGAATAATAATGATGAGATACGAATTCCTATCCAACAGCAAGATATTTATACATACCCCTGGAATAGCTTATTATATATCGAGGGTAAACTTTTAACTCAAGACAACAAAGTTTCAACTACAGCTAAACTGGTAAATAATGCCTTCGCATTTTTATTCAATGAAATTCGGTATGAAGTTGGAGGTGTTGTAATAGATAGAGTTCGGAACCCTGGTTTAACTTCTTGCATGAAAGGTTATGTTTCATATAATGCTAATGAAAGTAAACGCTTACAAAACGCAGGCTGGTCCCCTACATCTGATATTACAAGTCAGATCATTGATAAGAAGGGTAATTTCAACGTATGCATTCCACTAAATATGCTCTTGGGTTTCTGTGAAGATTTTAAAAAAATAATTCTAAATTTGCGACAAGAATTAGTTCTTATACGTAGCAGTTCGGATGTAAATGCCATTGAAGATACTTCGGGTAATAGGCAAATGAAGTTAGATAAAGTGTATTGGAAGATCCCTCACATATCAGTGGCGGACGCAGAACGGTTAATTCTTATGAAGTATATGGAGAAAAGTGTCAACTTGGAAATAGCATTCCGAAGCTGGGAACTTCATGAATACCCTTTACTGCAAAATACACAGCGACATTCATGGCCAATCAAAACATCAACACAGCTGGAGACTCCACGTTTTGTCATCGTTGGATTTCAAACTGACCGCAAAAATAAACATAATAAAAATATGAGTCGATTTGATCATTGTAATTTGACTAATATTAAATTATATTTGAACTCTGAGATATATCCATATGATAATCTGAATCTCAATTTTAATAGTAACCAATGGGCTATGTTATATGAAATGTACACTCAGTTTCAATTGTCTTACTATGAACGACCATGTGAACCTATTTTCACACCACATGAATTTGTAACTTTAGCACCACTTGTTGTCATAGATTGTTCACATCAGAGTGAGACACTGAAATCGGGTAGTGTAGATATAAGGTTAGAATTTGAAACTAATGAAAATGTGCCTGATAATACTGCAGCTTATTGTTTAATATTGCATGATAAAATAATTAATTATAATCCTCTAACTAATTCTGTAAGTAGTCTATAAAGTTTCAATTTTGTATTTATTATTTTTTTTTTTCTTTTATAAATAAAATATGTATGAAAATTTATTACTTTTATTCCTCTCACGCACATTCCTAAAACCTTGGTAACACTGCTCATATGCTTTCCAGGAAACCGTTGGCAACACTGCTATGCGGGTACTTAAGCGAGACACTTTGAATATTACAGACACTTGCATTTTGATTAACATGGCGAGTCTTGCTGAGCTCAGTACCAATATTCTCAAAACACTTGATAAAACTGTGAAATTTTTGAATAAATCAGAAGATTATATTCGTTTAATCAAACAAATTAATAAGTTTATTCTATTGATTAATAAAGCTTTGAAAAAGAACAAAACAGTAAATGGAAATTTGTTTCAGTTAGAATCTAACTTAGCACTGTTCAAGTTTTGGCGGGAGAAAATCAAAGAATCAAAACGAGGTGCTGGTCTAACTAAATCAAATTCAAGAAAACTAATTTGGCAGGATTTACAATCATGCTTTGATTGTCGTATACGTACTGGTATGATTGTTAATATAAAATATAAAGATCCTGCTTTATTTTTAAAAAAATGTTTCAGAATATTTTCGAATAAAATAAATCAATCGTTGAAATTATCTCCATTGAAAGTAAATGTTATATTCAGTGCAAATTTTATTATGCCTAAAACAGAAGCAGTAGAAATAAAATCATTTTGTACATCTAATGCAATTATAACTAAAACTACAAATATAAGCGAATGGTATCACGATAATATTGAAGATAAAATATTAACTAAATTATCTGAATTCGCCGAGCGCGATTCCGGTTGGAGTTTATTTGAAATTTTACACTTGAAAATTAATATCAATAAATACATTCCTATTGGAGGCGGCTCATATATTGAACTTCCAACTGATATTAAACAAAAACAAGCTGTTATCAATGTGAAAAATAAAGATGATTATTGTTTCTTGTGGGCCATAGTTTCTGCTTTGTATCCTGCAAATAATAATGTAGACCGAACTTCATCATATCCTCATTTTAGTCAAGTTTTGAAATATGAAGGTCTAGCTTTTCCGTTACAGTTAACAGATGTACCAAAATTTGAAAAATTAAATAATATATCAATTAATGTTTATACTTTAGAAAAAGTATCTAAAACTAAGAATCAGATAGTTCCAATATATTTATCTAAATTTGAATATGGAGAATGTATTCATCTGCTCATGATATACAAAAATGATGATGATGAAGGAAGTGAAGAAATGGAATGTGATAATACAAATGAAATTATCAGAAGTATCAAGGCAAATGTAAATTATCATTTTATGTGGATAAAAAATTTATCTAGGCTTCTAGCAAAACAAATTTCCAAACATAATGGGAAAAATTATTTTTGCGATAGATGTTTAAATCATTTTAAAACAGAGGCTATACTGAGAAAGCATTATTTGGACTGTAAGTTAATAAATGAATGTCGCGTTGAATTACCAACAGAAGAAAATAAATTTTTGAAATTTAAAAACTTCCATCATCAAGATCAAGTACCTTTCGTAATATACGCTGATATAGAATCTATACTACAGAAACAAGTTGAAATTCAAAATAAAAATTCGCAAAAAGTTCATAAACATATTCCATGTAGTATAGCATTCTATTTGAAATGTTCATATGATAATTCACTATCGTTTTTTAAACTAAACAGAAGTCCAAATTGTATTGACTGGTTTTCAAATCAACTTTATAAAATTGCTGAATTTATAAATGAAAGATTTGAAAATCCTGAACCACTAATTATGACAAAAGAACAAGAACTTCAATTTTCAAATGAAAAAATTTGTCATATTTGTAGAAAGCCATTTTTACCATCAGATATTAAAGTTCGCGATCACAGCCATTTTATATCTACGAATAGTTATAGAGGAGCCGCCCACCAGGCGTGTAATTTGAATTTCAAGAAGTCGCATGCCATTCCTGTAGTGTTTCATAATCTTAGTAATTATGATGCTCATTTTATTATAAAAAACATCGCTAACGGATTTCCTGGTCAGGTATCTCTTCTACCAATAAACAAAGAGCGATATATCTCATTCACAAAATATGTAAAAAATACAAAAATTAATTTCAGATTTATAGACTCCTTCCGATTTATGGCTAGTAGTATTGAAAAATTATCATCATATTTGGATGAGAATGAAAAATTAATTACAAGGGAATTTTGTAAAGATGAAATCAAATTTAAATTACTAACTCGAAAGGGTGTATTTCCCTATGAGTATGTTGACTGTTGGAGTAAATTTGAAGAAAGTTGTTTACCAAAATTAGAAAATTTTTTTAGCTCTTTAAAAAATGAAAACATCAGTCAGGACGATTATACGCACGCACTTGATGTTTGGCAGGTATTTGACATAAAAACTCTGGGAGAATATTCAGATCTTTATCTTGCGACAGATGTGCATTTATTAGCGGATGTATTTGAAAGTTTTCGTAAAAATTGTTTCGAAACATATAAATTAGATGCACTGCATTATTATACTGCTCCTGGTTTGGCATTTGACGCAATGTTGAAATTAACTAATATAAAACTTGAGTTATTAACAGATGTTGGAAAACTTTTATTTATTGAAAAAGGTATACGCGGAGGTCTTGTACAAGTTTCAAAACGATATGCAAAAGCAAATAACAAATATATGGGTGAATCTTATGATCCTGAATTTGATGAGAGTTATTTAATGTATTTCGATGTTAATAACTTATACGGAGCCGCAATGTGTCAGTATTTACCTTTTGGAAATTTTGAATGGATTGAACCGTCTGAATTTTATAATATTGATTTAATGAACATGCCTGAAAATTCTGAAATAGGATATATATTTGAGGTAGATTTAAATTACCCTGATAGATTACATAAACTTCACAATGATTTACCTCTGTGTCCTGAAAATTTTACTCCGCCAACATCTAAATATTCGAAATTAGTTGCACATTTGTATAACAGAAAAAATTATGTTATTCATTACCAAAATTTGAAACAGTGTATAAGTCTAGGTCTAGAAATTACGTGTGTTCATAGAATTTTAAAATTTAGTCAAAGTCAATGGCTAAAGCCTTATATAGATTTAAATACTGATTTGAGAAAAAAATCAAATAATGAGTTTGAAAAAAATTTTTTTAAACTTTTAAACAATGCAGTTTTTGGTAAAACAATGGAAAATGTTAGAAAACATAAGGATGTTAGATTAGTGAATCAATGGGATGGTAGATATGGAGCCAAAGCGCTAATAGCTAAACCAAATTTCCATAGCTGTGCGATTTTAGACGATGATATTATATTAATTGAAATGAGTAAAAAAACAGTAACTTTTAATAAACCTATTTATGTCGGTTTTTCAATTTTGGATATTTCGAAAACATACATTTATGATTTTCATTATAATTATGTGAAACAAAATTTAGGTGCAAGAGCTCAACTTTGTTACACTGATACAGACAGTTTAATTTATTTGTTTAAAAATGTAGATATTTACGAAATTATGAAAAGAGATATTCACAAGTTTGACACGTCTGATTATTTAATCGATAATGTTTATAACATGCCCTTAGTGAATAAAAAAGTACTTGGCTTGATGAAAGATGAAAATAATGGTAATATCATGAGTGAGTTTATAGGTCTACGAGCAAAAATGTATGCTTACAAGACACTTATTTCAAATACATATAAAGTAAGTAAAAAAGCTAAAGGTGTTACAAAAGCTACAGTAAATTCTATAAATTTTGACGATTATTATAGATGTCTTTTTAATAACGAGTCTGTAACAAAATCACAGACTTTAATTACATCCAAAAATCATGAAGTATTTACAATTAAACAAAATAAGTTGGCTTTATGCGCGAAAGATGACAAACGAATAGTTAACAATATTTTTACAAGCACATATTCACATGGTTACAACTTCGTGGTGGCTGGAAATCAGATGGAATTTTAAGAGAACTTGAAATGCACTATTATATTTTGAAATATGTATGTATATATGAATAAAGTTATTTATGTGTAATCTTGTGTTTTATTTTCCTAATATCCTTTCCTTTTCTTCGCAATTAGGATGCATATAGGTTATTCATACTTTATGACACTTATAAATTTTGTTTGTTTGTGAGTCATTGTCACGGTTTATGAATAACAATTAAAAATCCTCACGCTTGCTAAAGTGAATGTAAAAATTGGGGTACATAAATTTATAAACATTCATGACTTAAACGGTTTGCTAATTCCTGTGCAATTGAGGGTTTAATTAATTAGGGTGCATGAATATGATGAGTCATCTTTTGAAGTCCAGACACACGTGTTAATTAATAAGTATAACCAATGCTGGTTGGGGTGCATAAATTAAAATTCAAAAATCAATACTAACAAAAACGTCTTCAAGCCTATGTCTCAAGATTCAACCAACGTCTTCAGCCAACGCCTTCAGCCAACGTCAGTCAACGTCTATGTCTCAAGATTCAACCAACGTCTTCAGCCAACACCTTCAGCCAACGTCAGTCAACGTCTTCGCGGGCTGCCGCGGCGGCCGGTCCGCACCACCCTCCCCAACGCAACCATTGAACTCCCCCTCCCGTCTTACCCCTTGAACTCTATACCCCCCTCAGATACCACCCCTTGATCCCGTACTCTCCTTGCTCTACTACTGAATCGGAAGAGCAACTTATAGAAATGCCAGTGGACACAAGAGACCAAGTTGAAAACTATAGTTCAATAGAGCCGCCAAAGATGGAAGAGATGACAAAAATCATAAACGATCTTAAAAATAATAAAAGCGCAGGAGAGAATGGTATTGGGGCAGAGATTTATAAATATGGAGGAGAGGAAATTCAAAATCAACTGTATGATATAATAACAACAGTATGGGAGACAGAAATATTACCGAGCAGATGGAAAGAAGCCCTGATAGAGCCAATATACAAAAAAGGTGAAAAAGAAAACTGTAACAATTATAGAAGTATTGCGTTGCTGGACGTTGCATATAAAATCTTAGCCATCATAATTAGAAATAGATTACAAGGCAGAGCAAATGTGATCTTAGGAGAATACCAAGCTGGTTTTCGAAACAACAGGTCAACTATAGATCAGATTTTTACGATAAAACAAATAATTTCAAACAGCTATGAACACAGGTTGCCTCTTTATATCTTGTTTGTGGATTTTAAACAAGCATACGACTCAATCAGCCATAGAAAACTGTATGAGATTCTTACAATATTCAAAATACCAGAAAAGATAATCAGATTGATCAAAATGACATTGGAGGATATTCGCTGTAAAATAAGTATCAGCAACAAGATTTCCAAAAGTTTCACAGTTAGAAAAGGCCTAAGACAAGGTGATCCTATGTCCCCAGTTCTCTTTAACTTAGTTCTAGAATGGGTTATTAGACAAAGTGGGATGAATGCATAAGGCATCATAATTCGACAAAAACATCAGATTTTAGCCTACGCAGGTGATATTGCAATAATAACCAGAGCAAAAGACGAGTTTGAAAACGTGCTCAAAAATTCAGTACGCACAGCAGCGTCGGCAGGACTCAGAATAAATAGAGATAAGACAAAATATATGCACGTAAGAGGTCATCAAAAGGATGAAATTAAAACTTTCAAAGTGAGAGATTACGAAGGAAAAATACTGGAATTTGAAAAAGTTAACAAATTTAATTATTTGGGAGTGTTAATAACAGACAACAATGATGAAGATATAGAAATTCAAGCAAGAATCATGAAGGGAAGCAGGAGTGTAGGATCACTAACAAAAATTTGGCAGTCAAAAACAGTAACAAGAAGTGCAAAAATAAAAATATATAAAACTATAATAAGACCAACAGTGCTCTACGGGTGCGAGGTGTGGGTGTTGAATAAAACAAATCAAAAAAAAACTAGAAATTTGGGAGAGAAAAATGCTGAGAAGAATTTTTGGTGGTAAAAAAGTGGACAATATAATAGTGCGCAGAACAAACTCAGAAGTTGCGGAACTGTTCGGGGAGCCTAATATTACAGGTATTATAAAGGCACAAAGACTAAGCTGGTTAGGACATTTAGTAAGACTACCGGAAGATAGACCGGTACAACTAGTGTACAAGAGTGAAGTAGGGACCAAGAAAAGAAGGGGACGACCAAAAGGAAGATGGAGGGACGCTGTACAAAAAGATATACAGTATCTAAATATAAAGAATTGGGAGCACGAGGCGCTAGACCGTATCCAATGGAAGAGTATTACTCATCAAGCCATGGGCCTGCTAGGCCTGGAGAGCTGAAATATTATTATATTTTTTTTATTACATAAGGTATTAGGGCGGTCGTAGCAAAGCAGATGCAGTCAATGGAAGAGAAGATGTCTGAATCTATAGAAGCTATGGGAAAGAAAATAATCGAATCTACAGAAGGTATTTCCTCTGACCTTGAAGTGGTGATAACTGCAGAAATAAAATAAATGGAGAAGAGAATAACTGATTCTTCGAAAGGTATAAAAATGGCAGTTGCTGCAGAGATTTAAGCAGTGAAAGCGGCAGTGGCTGCAAAGATATATAGACTATAAAAGAATCAACAGGAAAAATGTCTACAGAGTTGAGGAAGATGATTTCGAAGCGGATGACAGGGAAAATCCAGGAAGCTGAAAGGAAACTAGATGAATAAAGAGTCAAGTCAAGCATTAAATCTAGCAAGTTAAACATGATCTGGAAGCAAAATTATTGTCACCAAAAAACTGCAAAAGTTTCAGTCTAGATAGTGGCGCAGCCCTACGGATATAGAACTCTAAGAGAAGTAAGCATCAATTTTACACTGAAACCGATACTGTATGATAGCAAGACATCCTGGGATAAGTATTTTGCTCAATTTGAGTGGGCTGGAATGTTCCGGGATACAAGAACGCTCGGATTAAGGGAAGCTTCGAACATGAAAGAATTACTACATGGACAATTACGAAACTGCACACAACTGCATAAGGATTTGACTACGTTTGCGTATGCTGTGCAGAGTCTGTCCAGGAGAGCTTTTGCAAATTGTCCTAACTCAACACAGGAATATGTAGCAGTAAGTCAATTTGTCCATGGTATCAGCGACGATGAGATTAGGCGAGTCGTGCGCTTAGCAAATTCAAAGACAGTGGAAGAAGCACTAATAAAAGCTCTTGAAATTGAAGCTGCCACGAAAGCGTCAAGAATGGTGAGTAAAATGGGGAACAAGAAGAGCAGGAAGAGCTCAAGGTGAGAAGGATCATGACTATCGCAGGAAGTCGGCGATGAGAGCAGAATTCTTTTCTTCGTACACCAATAACTCCAAGATTGGCAAAGAGGGTTATATTCAAATTGATTATTGTATCAGGCTTACTGTTGATTGTGGCACGTCTGAACAACAAAAATTGTCCTGATTTGGAAGAAGGAGATGCTGGTAGGGCTATCAAGAAGAACATCTTCAAGCAGATTGTCGCACCAAGTCCACCGTTGATTGCGGTGGTGTGCACGCTTTGTCAGGAAAAATTAAGTTTTCCTGTCTGCAGATGCAGAATCTAGCTAAATACATCATCGGAAGTCCTGAAGTCATCGATTTCCAAATGCAGAGAATAGAAATGGTGCGTTCTCTCACTCCAAGAGACTTCCAGATTTCATCTCGTTCGGAGCAGGCAATTCCGGTTGAACTAGTTGAAGTTCCAAAAGATAGCACAAAGAACGGTTCACGTCCAGAGAGATCTGTGTTGTTACTAAATGGACTACAGCGCACAGAGCTGGATGACTTCATTCTGAAATCGATCATAGAGTAGAAGAAGACCAGTCAGAAGCTTGATTACCAAGAAACATCAGCTTTGAGTACAGTATCAGGGCCCATTCAGCAAAATAGAGTTTCCTTAGAGTGAGAAACAGCATTTTATGGGTTATTGCAGAATCCTAATATTAATAATAAATATTATTATTATTATTACCCAACGGAAGTCATACTACAGGGTGAAAGTTGTGAAAAAAAGTTACATGAATGATAAGAATGAACATATTACACGATATATTTGAAAAACAGTTGACAAAAATATCGGTGATATGAGTTTCAGCAAACTTGCACATGATGCGGACTGGAGAACGTCTCAGGATCTCAGTATTGTGCGAATTTGAGTGAAAAGTACTCATGCGTCTCGATGTGAACTGCGGAACGTGGATGGGAATGCGAGATAGTAGAAACGGCGGATCTATTTTGTTATTCATTAGGATCCACAGGGACCGGGCACAGGATAACTCCCTTCTGTAACTTAGATCTTGCATATTATGTCGTGTACAGAGCACATTCTGATTTAATTCTTGTTCTGGGGTACACAAAATTGATTTTTTAAGACAGTTAATTTTAAAATTTCCTATGGATACAATCAAGAGCTTGAGCCTGAAAGTTGTATGTAGAAGACTAATACGGCGTATTCCAGTTTACTAGTAACATACGCAATATATCAAGTCTTTAGAACTGAGATATCGTGGAATGGTTTTGTAATTCTTATTAAGAACCCAAGTGTCCAGCTAGCATTCCCACTGTTATGTTTATTGTTTGATCAAATAATTTGTAAATAAATAAAAATCACTATTTGATAATTTAAATTGAAATGGAAGTTTTATTATTCCTGATATCACTAACAACACTATATTTATTCATTTATCACTTAATTCTAACTTAAACAAAGTCGCAGATATTTATATTTAACTATTTATATACACTGTTCACTTCACTTTTAATATTCACTGTTCTAGTTTTACGATTCCGCTACTACTGAAACACACTCATTTTGCTTGCCCTGATATAGAGAAATATCGATTTTCCGAGAGTTTTTCCATATTCTGGAAAATGCTAGAGGCTTCCATCGGGAGGGGTGACGCGATGCGGCGCGGAGCGACGCAAAGAGGACGAAATACTCCACCCATGCAGTCATCCTTACGAGCCTACCCAATCTCGCACGTTACATTACAAACATATTTAACATGTTCAGTACATTTCATGTCAGAAGAAAAAGTGGCGCCTAAGTCATTTACTGAGGATTTGCGATTGAGTGTTTCGGTACAAATGGAGTAAGAATAATTAATAGTATTCATTCTTCTAGTGAATGTAACGACATGACATATTTCAATATTTAGTAGAAGTTAATTTTTATTCGATGGAAATGAGGCAGTGGAAAAGCTGATAGTGTCGAGAAAATTGAGAAGGCAAGTTATGAGGCAGATGCATAATGGTAACAGTAGACACTCAGGGATTAAGAGGACTCTGGAAAAAGTTCGAGAGCACTTCTACTGGGTTGATTGTCAAGAAGAAGTCGAATGGTACTGCATGGCTTGCAGACGCTGTGAATCAAGCAAAGGGCCAATACCCGACAGCATGTCAAGGTGCAGTGATACGAAAGAAGGTATAAAAGGTGAGATGAATTGTTACATGTCTTCAAATAGATTACAGCTTGTAATGTTTAGACTGCCGCAATAAATTCCAGATACGAAGTATGTTTTGAGAACAATAGAAACGAAGAATTTACATTACAAGAATTGAAGTCACAAAATTAACTTTAGACAGTTTGTACCCGCATTAAAAAGGAAATTCAATAATATGATGTAAGATGGACATAGTGACCAATTTTCCGTGTTCATGAATCAAGCATCAAACTGTGCAATGATTTTGTTCGATTATAAGAAAGGATTGCTGTTCAAGTAGAATAACAAAAATTTGGTGGCAACTTCTGGGGGTAATTGTTCTCCAAAATCCACGACTGGCACGTGGTTGCGTGAAACTTGACGTGAACAGTGTCATCTGGAAGATAAACAGAAAGCTGGAAAGTCTGCATTAGCTTTGAATGCAGAAAACCTTTGTACTGCAAAAAAATAGCTGGGAGAAATCAGAATGTCACACTTAAGGATACTCAGTGGAGTCTAGGCATTGAATTCGTTGAAGGAGATGATATGTGAAGAGACTGACATTACGACGAATTCCACATTTGTTGACTCCGGAATTGAAGAATTCCTACTATATTCTATTTGGAATTGGAATTTAAGACAAAGAAATATTTGGGTCTTGTTGAAACTAGAAGTCCTCACAATATCAGTGAAATTATATGTACGAAAAATGTTATATTCAAACCTTTGTATGATCTTGCGCATACAGTCCTTGCTGCGAGTAATGTGTCTGCAAGTAATCCAGATTGAATTTGATCTCTTGTAGAAAGGTTATAGCTTCTTCGCGGCTCATCTGAAACAGGAAGCAGAACAGTAATTTCCGGTGCAGTATCAGCTAGTTAGGGATTAGATACGTGAAGTCTCAAGAGCTTGCACTTTGAGAATACATAATGTTGGATGAAGACATGCCCTGATGAGCTGGAAGTAGCATATAATTTGAACTGAGATTTGGAATAACAAAATCAATACATTATCGTAGAAATGATGTCATTCTTGATCCTAGCAACCTAAAACACATTTTCTTCTATAAAAGTAATGTGCACTCGTTCTCCACATTGCATATTTACTTTGCTCTGCTGATATACCACAAGACAAGCAAGAGAAGACAACAAAGAAAAGGAATCATACTCACCAAGCCTTCTTGCAGAAACTCCTCGATGGCCATTGTCACTCCCTTTTCATCTCCCGTCCAGAAAACATACTCGGCCATGTCGAGAGGAGAATACTGCACACCAGAGTATGTACTGTATTTGTTCATCTGTCACAAGAGACATGCTTTGTTAGAAACGTATTTTCAATGAAGTTGTTTTTTATTTGTTGCTACTATAGCAGCAAAGAATATTTTCTACATTTGCAATGAAAATTTGATGTGTAACAGTTTGCTAACTTCACTGTGCATTTCTCGTATCCCTCAAATATTCAAAATACTGAGGATTGGACCCTCTCGCTGGAATCATACTTTCTTATACTACGGTTTTGCATGAAAGCCTACTTTTCATATTAAAAATGATGTAAAAACTTTCAGGTTATATACGATCATAGATAAATACTTTTCAGCGACCCTAGGATTAAATACTTCTTCTTATTCGAGATTTCTATGTCCAGTTTTCCAATGATCTTAATTTAATGTCCCTGCCTTGTAAAAGAAATATCATGATGAAAGCTATGGAATCGTTGAAATGTCAAGGGATCGATAGTCCTATTATGTATTTTGATGCTGGAAGATATTTATGAAAGCGTTATTTTTATTTTGTCGCAGAAAACATCGCTTGTGTTTTCTGACGCATAAATGGCTTCTACAACTTGCTGCCAAGTTTTATTCGTATATTTTGTAAATGGGTGCTCTCATAAATTGATCGTGGGCGTGTGGATGGCATACATATGTGCATTCAGGATTGTAAAGGAAAACAAAATGGAAATGAGGATACCACATCTTCCATAATAGCTTGGAAACGATTCCAGGGATTGCAATATTTGAATAGTCCGACGTAATCAGTATGATTTTTGTTTAATAAAAATAAATGGAGGACTCCAACTTATTGACAAATGAGTTTTTGAATGAATATATCAAACGCTCACTTCAATACTTCATCATACCAGACTGAACTTTTAGATTTACCTATCCATGTTAGAACAATACCATCATCTCTGACTCTGATGTGACGTACCGTAGTCTTTGGTCAAATGGGGGACCGCCAATTCAACCTTTGCAGCTGAATTTGCGCGATTATCAAAAAAATTGAAGAATCATCTAGATGATGAAAGCGCATTTTTGACAGCTCATGAATGCTTGTTACTTCAGAGAATTCGCAAACTACCATCTCCCACAATTACTGAGCTTGAAATCAAGTAGTTTGGACAAACTTACGAGACAGCAGCATCCATTTTGACTGACGGGAGGTTAAGTGCTGTACCTTAAAATGATAATTTGATCTTTATCAAAGCTATATAAAAAAAATACACCAAAAGTGAACAAATTTTCAACCAATGATAATGATTCATTCCAATAAGCTTCAAATTCGCGTCAAACAAGTCATTGAATGAATCCCGGACAGATTTGACAACTGTACATAATAATAGTGACACCCCCGGCTGAAGTTGTAACAAAATTTTTAACTATTTTAATAAATTTTAGTTGCCATATCCCTAATGTCATATATATCCATGGGCATTGTTTCACTTGAAACAAGTAATTGAATAATTCAATCTTCCACAATCACTGAGCTTGAATTAAAGCAATTTGTGCAAACCTACGAAACAGTAGCTTTTATTCAGTACCAGTTTCAAATCTGTAAATAGTATAGTTGCTGAGAACTCAGCGTCACGCCAGCCAGCCAGACAGCAAAAGTGAATATAATAGCGCTTTTTTCAAAAAAATGCGCTAAAAATAGGATAAAAATGGAGTTCGATACAAACAATTTCAGGGACAACTTCGTTTTTTGGTTGTTGAAGGAGATTTTAGTAGCTTATTAGGACTCGAATGGTTCCAATCACTGAGTTTGAGTATTTCTGGATAAATCAGATGCAATCGATGACTGAAATGCAACAAATAAGTTTTCAATGAGGAATTGGGAACGTACAGAGGGCCACCAGTTCCCATTCCGCTTGATCAGAAGATAAATTCTATTAGTTTGAAAGCACGTGATGTTCCACTGGCACTTCAGCCTCGAATTGATTTGGAAATCAAAAGATTATTGGAAGAAGGTGTCTTTGAATCGATCTCTGATCCGAAATGGTCCACTCCAGTAGTTCCTGTGGTCAAACCAAACGGAGCTATTCGCCTCTGTGGTGATTACAAAGCCACCATTAACAAGGCACTACAACAACATCCGTATCCTATTTCTCCGGTTAATCATCTTTTATCAAATTTATGCAATGGTGGTTATTATGCTGAGATAAATAAGTCTCAAGCATATCTTCAAATACCTGTAGACGATGATGCAGCCGCGGTCCAGACAATCATAACGCATCAAGGCGCGTTCAAAGTAAAACGTCTCCAGTTTGGAGTGAGTATTGCTCCCGAGACTTTCCAGAATCTTATAGATGAATTGTTAAGGGATGTACCTGGTGTAACTTCATATTTTGACGATATTCTAATTCGAGCTACGACAATGTCACAATTGGCACAACGAGTGAAGCAAGTTTTGCATATTTTTCAAAATAAAGGACTTAAAGCTAATCGGAAGAAATGTCTTTTTGGTGTCGGATCCATCAAATTTCTCGGATATCGTATCGACAACGAAGGTATCCATCCATCTGAATCCAAAATGATAGCAATAAAAGAAGCTCTAATTCCAAGAAACAAATTAGAGCTTCAAGCTTTTTTGGGCTTACTAAATTTCTACAAAAGCTCCCTTAAAGATAAAGCCACAATTGCAGAGCCATTGCAAAGATTATTAGACAAAACAGCATCATGGAAATGGACTGCAGTTCATCAGCAGAGCTTTAACATGGTGAAAGAACTTTTATCACCTGAAAGTGTGCTTGTTCCTTTTAATAATGATCTGCCAACTATATTGACTTGTGATGCTCCACCATATGGTATGGGCGCTGTATTAAGTCAAACACAGTTAAATGAAAGGAAAGCCACTCTTGCTTTTGCGTCAAGAAGTCTCACTACAACAGAACGGAGCTACACCCAAATAGACAAAGAAGCGTTATCTTTAGTAGCAGGTGTAGAGAAATTTCATCATTTTCTATATGGGCGTCCTTTCACTCTTATAACAGACCATAAACCACTTCTAAGCCTACTCCAGAAATCATCTTCCCTAGAATGTTGCGTTGGTCGATATTGTTGAACTCATACGATTGTAAAATTCAATATTGTCCAGGATCGAAGATTGGTAATGCTGATGCCTTGAGTCGCTTACCCCGTTTTTTTCCAGATGTTCCAGTGCCGGATGCAGAAGTTTCACAAGGATTGCTTATTGTGGGGTTTTCGTGTAATTATTCCTTTAGAAGCCCGTGAACAAGTACTGAAAAATTACACATAGCTCATCCAGGGGTGATAAGAATGAAAGCTTCAGCTCGCTCTTATGTTTGGTGGCCTAACATCGATTCCGATATTGAGAAGTATGTAAAAGGGTGTACCTTATGTCAAGAATCTCGCCATGCTCCTCCGAAAGCACCTATCCATCCTTGGGAAGTATCACCATATCATGCATCCAGTAACGGCTAAGCGGAGCGATTGGTGCAAACAACAAAAGAGTCTTTGAAACGAATTATTATCAGAAGTTGGGATCAAAGACTTGCTACATTTTTACTTGGCCAACATGTTACACCGTCAACAACTACTGGGTTTAGTCCAGCGGAATTGTTGATGGGGCGCCAAATTGAAACACGTTCAGATCGTTTACATCCAGACTATAGTCTAGAGCAACAATTAAGTAAAGATGAACAACTAGCAACCAACAGGGAATTAAGGAAAATCCGACAGTTTGATGTGAATGACCCCGTGTATGTGAGAAGCTATGGAGCCGCATCACCTAGGGTGCCAGCAACTGTACAGAGACAGACTGGACCAATATCCCACGAAGCTGAGACAGATGATGGCTGGTCCATACGTAGACATATGGATCTAATGAAAGATCGAACATCTCCTGAATCAATGGAATCCCTGACGCCATCAATTCCAGTTACTACACAAGAGTCTGCTCCGTCTTCACCTTCCCCATCAGAAAAGTCTCAAACCACGCCTCGACCAAAAAGAAGTGTGAAACCACCATCATATCTGAAGGATTATGTTACTAGCTAGAGGGAAGGAATGTTACGTATTGAGTATCTTAGGATTCGTTGAAAGGATTACTTTAGTTGTTATCATAGAAAATGATATGTAATCTGTCAGTATTAGAAATTAGAAATATAATGTTTCTACATTTGAATAGTTGAATAAACCAGTTTCCTCTTATTGTAATTATATTTATTGCGATACACTAAAAATATTGCCAGAAAAACAAACTAAACGGAATTGAGCTGAGCTTTTATAAACAATTTAGTATAAAATAGTATAAATTGATAGGAAGAGTGAATGACTATTTGAAAATATGTAACATGATTTAAATAATCATCACACAGTATTCTCAGCATAAAACTCTGACTCCATTTTTTGTAAAACTTCATAGATCGATATCTTAAGCTAAAAAATAAGCATAAAGTTCATCACAAGTGGAAGTAGAAGAGAGAATACAAAATAAAATTAATAATTCAAAATTATAGCAACTGCGATAGTTCGAGCAGCTTGATTATTCTGAAAGTTTGACTGTTTACATAACCTACATACAAATTATGCGTTTGAATTCACCTTGAATTTAAGAGCAAATAGAGTTTGTAACAGATATCAAAGAGGACTTCCTCATGAAGCTTGCTTGAATAATAATCAATTCTTCTTCCATAATACGGTCCTCCAATTGTCTTCTGTTGTTCCAGAAAGTCACCCAAGACTACTTCCTTCTTATCATATAAAGGGGGTCAGAAAGTTTGGATATTTCTTCACTACGAGCTTCCTTTCAATTGCTGAGCAATTCTAGCTGGTATCATTCACAAAGTCTTCTTGACGTTCCAGGTTCCGAGGGAACATTGAGATGTCTCCATAATGTTATTTCAGTCCTTTGTTGTAGAGGATTACTTTTGTTCCACCTGGGGATTCTGACCTTGGCCCCTTCAAGTCTAATTTACATTTTAGAGTTGAAAAATGATCATATAGGACTAGATCTGAGCTACAAGGGTGTAGGCACAAAATTATCTTTGTTCTTCAAGCGAAATGTGCAGGAGTATTATCCTGACGAAAAAGGATTTCCTCATGAAGATTGCTTGAGTAGTAGTCAATTTTTGTTTTATAATATGGTCCCCGATTGTTTTCTGTTCTCCCACAAAGCCAATCAAGATTACCTACTTGCTATTCCAGAAGAGAAGTTCTGCTACCTTGAGCTTCCATTAAATTGTTGGGCAATATCAGCTAGTACCATCTACAGAGATCCCTTGACGTCCCAGACTGCGAGAAAACACTAAATGTTTTCTGGATAGTACCTTCAGATGTCCAAACATTTTTTCATCATTTTTATGGAAGGTATTCAATTGCTTTTTTTTTCACTTGAGGATTCCTGCCATTGCCCCTTCAGATCTGATCAAACTGGAATGAGAATCTAGAGATGAAGAATATTTCTGTGTGTTTTATTCATATAGAAAATCTATATTTCGAAATAGAAAGATGTAGTTTATAATTCATTTTTAAATTCATGAGCATATTTTGAAGTTTCGTATTATAGTAAAAACAAAACAGATATACTCGTATTTTGTTCACAGTTGTATGTTCACTGCACTGTGAAATACAAATTGGAACAATTCACAAATGTTTCAGTCGAAAGTTCCAGTGGTTTTACAACTCCACCACACGGCTTGCAGAATTGTTATCATATCAATACAAAATGTGTATCTACCACACACGTATCGGGCGAAACGCGTGAATAATACTCTTCAAATCAAATGAGGTAAACAATGATTACAAAACTAGAATCACAAGGATAGAGTGCAATTCAAGCAAATATAGTTCGAGTTTGTATTACTTCCACTGCATTAGTCATTAGAGAATATGCAACAGCAGAGAGATATGGTAATTGACGTATGTTGAATTTAAGCGCGCATATCGATTATTGACTTTGAAGACCAATTCACGATGCTTTGATAATTGAAGTTGGAAATGGATCGTCTTTTGCTAGATTTGAATAAGTTGTTAGACATCAATGTGATCAAATTTAGTTAAAGCACGTATAATGTCATAAGCATCGATTTGAATCATAATTTATTTCCGTCACATTTTTTTACCTATAAAGTAGATATTGTATGCTTACTGAATTCGCTAACTCTTGATTGACATCCACTTGCAGTCCCGGAAATGCCCTCCTGTTTCCATTCTCTGTGATCGACAGTTGCGGTACATGTGGTTCACCATTTCCGGTATCGCTTTGATGCTGGGTTACCTGATGAATTCCTCTGGACGGGACGTCCACTTGAGTACGTACTTGACTCACAGGCATCTCACCAGCAGATGGGACAATGGAATCCAAGCGCTGGGAGATACTCACCACAGGATTACCAGAAGATGACACTGGAAAAAAGAAATACAATAATTTTTTGCTGCCATTTATATTTGAATATTTGTCAACTAGTATAACACACTAGACATAGACTTGGGGAATTGGTATTGATTTATTCTTAAAGTCAATTTATCATGGATAATGGACATGTCTCCGATCAGAATTCATCACAGATAATTGACAGGGATCAAACCGGGTTACTATTTCATGAAATTGAGATCTGAATCAAGATGACAAGGATAGGCAAAAGTACGGAGCACATTGTTGAAGAGACAAGTCTTTAGAAAGATAATGCTCGAGCATTGAGGCTGCCTTTTTACGAGATTGTAGCAATACAAATTTTGTACAATATTTGCTCCATGAGATAAAAGAAAATAAGAATCTCATCATTGAATGAAGTCTTAGTGGAAGATTAAAGCTTTATCGATGTTTAAACAGTTAGGATAAGACGTGAGAAAATTGCAAAGCAATTTTCTTGAAGGGAAAATTAGTACCGATTATATGAACACGATAAAAGAGCTTCATTGAGTATCACAAGGCACGGGTTTCTTTTCAACGTAACATGATAACCAACATCTCATAATATACTTGGCTTCAAGAATCTTTCTCCCGTCGACTAAAGATATTTATTGGAAGATTTCGATATTCAGGACTTTATTGACTGATTATCTGTTTATTGAAGTGCATTTTATCATTTAGTTTACTCAAAATGAGTTTGAAATAACTATCAATTAGAAATCTATCTTCCGTTGATGCTTCAACTTCAACATAACATAATTTATCTACGCCCGGGAGTTAACTGCCACTTCTGCCACTCATTTCGCGTGAGTTAAGAGCTTCGTTAACGCACCCGTTTTTCATCAACGCACTGGGTTTTGAAAATGAATAATGGCAACAAAAATAATAAATTTATTGAAATACAAAATGAACTATTTATTATAAATGTTAATTGTACAGTTTTTACAGTTTTTCAAAATGATTCCTGATGAAGAGGAGAATTGCGATGAATTTTTGTTGACTACATTTAATTCTTGATTATTTGCACTGGTCCGTTTTCTTTTTCACCTAAAATGCCTGTGGCTATCTTGTTTTTGTTTTCAACCGTACTTTCTATATAGCCCTCAGCGACAGTATTTGATCACCAACCACCATGGCGCTTTATAGTTAGCAAATCCGCGCCTGAATCGGCTAACAATGACGTGGATGAGCGCCGGAAACAATGACCTGTATATTCCTTAGCATGTTCAACGTCAACGGAAAAAAACAAAAAAGATGTAGAAAATATGGACGAACTGAAGGAAATGAAGGAAAAAATGATGACAAAAATGGATAAAAATATGGAAAAAATAAAACGAGACATAAAAGTGCTTAAAACAGGAATGGAAAGAAAGGAAAAAGCCTGGAGGAAAGAAAAAGAAAAATTGATAGCTAGAATAGAAACGTTAGAGGATAAACAAGAGAAGGACGAGAAACAGAAGAAGAAAAACAATATAATAATTAAAGGATTAAAAAATGCTCAGGAACCGGAAAAAGGGGTTAAAAAATTGCTAGAGGGAAAACTGCAAATGAAAGTAGAAGTTAAAAAAATAATAAATCTAAGAAATGAGATCATATTAGCAGAAATGGTAAACTGGGAAGAGAAATACAAACAAGGTAATGGCAGCAAAGAATAAATTAAAAGACCAACATTTACATTGAAAATGATCTGACTTGGGATGAAAGAAAAATACAAAAAGAGATAAGAAGTATAGCAAGAACAGAAAAAGACAAAGGGAAAAACGTGGAAATTGGATACCAAAAATTAATAATAAATGGGGAAGTGTATATCTGGAACAAGGGAGAAAATGAGGTCACTTTGAATGGAAAGGAGTGGCTTCAAAAAACGGATAGAAAATAAGGCATTGAAGGAGGAACCAAGGAAGACGGATCAGCAATTGAACAGGATAATGAGTATAGGAACATGGAACACTTAAGGTCTAAATGGAAGAGAGGAAGAGTTAAAAGATGAACTAGAGAAAGCAAAAGTGAAGATATTAGCTATCACAGAGACAAAAAAAAAAGGAAAAGGAACAAGAAAGATGAGAAATAGCCACAAATTAATATATAGTGGAGTCGGAGAAAATGTAAGAGCAAAAGCGGGAGTTGGTTGTATAATTGATAGACAACTGAAACAGGCACTGAAAGAATGGGAATGCGTGAACGAAAGGATAATGACGGTTAAATTGGAAGAGAAAGATAACTTCATAGCAAATATAATGATAGTGTATGGACCAAATGAAGATGAGAACAAAGCAAACAAAGATGAGTTCTGGGATATTTTACAATTGGAATATGAGAAACTGAAAGAACCAATATACATAATGGGCGACTTCAACGCAAGTGTAGGGAATCGAAACGAGGTATTAGAAGAAATAATGGGGACACATGAAGAAAAAGTCAAAAATAATAATGGCAATGGCTTATAGATTTTTGTCTTATAAACGAGCTTCAAATTTTAAATACGTTTCACGAACATAAGGAGATATGTACATAAATTCACAAGAGAAGTAAAGAGTAGGAACGAGAGATCCTTGATCGATTATGTTTCAACAAACAAGAACCAAAGGAAAAAAATAAATGACGTAAGAGTGCTAAGAGGTTGTGAAATCGGAAGTGATCACTTCTTGATGGTAGCAAAATTTAAAGTAGGGAAGAAAGAGGTACAGCAAAAACAGGAAACATCAAAAAATGAAAATAAAATATTGAAGCTAAAAGTAGACAAACTGAAGGACGAACAGACAAGAAAGAATTATCAAGATATCATAAAGGAATTAATAAGCAATATACCACAACAAGAAACAAACAATGTAGAAGAAATATGGAATTATTTCAAAAATATAATAAAAGAAGCAACCAAAATAGTCTGTGGTACAATCAGCGACAAAAGCAACAGGAAACGAACACACTAGTGGAATGAAGAAATTAAAGACAACATTGGGAAGAAGAAACTGATATGGAAGAAATATTTGAAAACAGGGAACGATAGTGACTACGAAGAGTTCAAGAAACAAAGGAGATTAGTTAAAGAAAGTGTTGAAAAAGCTAAAGTAAAAGCATGGGAAACATTTGGAAAGACACTAGAACCAAATTTCAACGAAAACCAAAAACTATTTTATAGAACTTTTAAGAGAAGTAAGAGAGAAAAAGTAACAATTGAAAGCCACAAAGATAAACAAGGAAATATATTGACAGAGGATAGTGAAATAATGACAAGATGGAGAGAACATTTTAAAGACCTACTAGTAAGTGACGAAAGTACTAATGAAACATAGAGTGAGGAGACCCCACAAACAGAAAGTATAAATGAAAGTACAGAGATGATAACTGAAGCAGAGTTAATTGGAGTACTTAAAAAACTGAAGAATGGCAAAGCACCGGGACATGACTGTATGAAGGCCAAGCAATTGAAGTATATGGGCGAAGAAGGAGAAAGATTATTGCTGCTTATATTAAACATAATCTGGAAAACAAGGAAAATATCTTCAGACTGGGGGAAAGCAGTGATATTTCCCATACATAAAAAAGGAGACAGTAAAAATTGTGAGAATTATAGGGGCATATCACTTTTATGCACAACAGCGAAAATTTACGAAGCAATACTCGAAAACAAGCTTAGAGCTGCGATAGAAACAACAATGGAAAAATTGCAATGTGGGTTTAGGAGGGGACATTCGATACAAGACCACATATTCACTATAAGGAACTTGATAGAAAATACAATGAAAACGGACAAAAAACTGTATATCACATTTATAGACCTGGAAAAAAGCGTTCGACCAAGTACCGAAGACTAAGTTGTGGGATATATTGAGAGGAAGAAAAATAGGAGAACAGTTATTAACAACAATAAAAAGCATATACGGAACAACATCCAACTACATAAGAACTGGCAACGCAACATCAGAAGAGTTTAAAACATCCCAAGGATTAAGACAAGGAGAAGCTTTAAGCTCATTGCTATTTATTATATTTTTAGACCAAATAATGAAGAATATCAAGTATAAAATAAAAAAGGTAGAGGATGGACATTACAAGTTGAAAAGGATCTCATTATCAGAATGCGCGTTCGCAGATGACTTCGCAGTGATGGCAAAGAGTGAAGAAGATATGAAACGTAATTTAGAAATATGGAACGAAGAGCTAAGGAAACATAATATGAAGATAAATGTAGAAAAAACGAAAGTAATGGTCATATCAAAGGAGAATTTAAGGATAAACATAATACTGAATGAGAAAGAAATAGAGCAAGTAGAAACATTCAAATACTTAGGGGCAGCAATAAATAATAAAAGAAGCTTAGAGCAGGAAACAAATACGAGAATCCAGCAAGCAAATAGAATTTTCATGCAATCAACAAAATAATATTGAAAAATAAACATATAACGAAAAGGACAAAAATGACTCTATTCAAAACAGTGCATAGACCTATATTAATATATGGTAGTGAATCATGGTTGATGAATAAGAGAATAAGAAGCAAAATACAGGCGGCGGAAATGAAATATTTAAGAAGAGTGGAAGGAGTCACGATAATAGATAAAATAAAGAATGAAGATATAAGAAGAAGAATACAAATAGAGAGCATTCATAATGTCATAGAAAAGAAACAGTTGGCGTGGTATGATCACCTATTAAGAATGCCCGAAGATAAACAAACAAAAGCAGTGTGGAATGCAAGAATACAAAACAAGAAGAAAAGGGAAAGACCAAAACAGACATGGGAAGATAGTATAGAAGAGATATTAACAAAAAACAACATTAGCGGCCAAGAAGCAAAGGAGTTAGCAAGGGACAGAAAAAAATGGAAAGAGATAATCAACAAGATAGAATAGTAATCAACGCAAATAATTAAAACAAGAACAATCTCGACACCCGAAAGGGTATTAAGAGATTTAAAGAGTTTATAATAATAATAATAATGTTCAAGTTTCTGAAATGGAGCTATTTTTTGGAGCAAAGAGCCAAACGTATAAATTCCCACAGGCTGTTTGAAGCATTCACCCTTTCTGTATTAGATGAAAAATCGATCATGATCAACATTATTTGGACGAAGACCAATATAATCCCGAACAATTGTAACCATATTTATACAATCAATATTTCCAGCAGTTACAAAAAATTTTTTTGATACTTTGGTTTTAGTATTTGGTAACAAAAAGTGTAAACACTGCCCTTCGTCCTTTACATTACAAAAAAGTAGATTTGTTAATTCTTCTCGCCTACAAGCACCAGCAAGACCAACTATCAACGCCACTTTCGAGAATAAAAATTGTTCATTATCAGCTTCTTGCAATTTAGTAATATCCATTTCAATAATAATCTTGATTTCTTTGCACGATATCCATCAGATTTTCTTTTGAGCAGAGCAACTAAATCCGTATATTTGCTTATATCAACATTCTTTTTAATGGAAATCATGGTACGTATCATAGAATAATACGCCCAGAGAGATTAAGGCTTCGATGTGTTAGATAAATGAGCAAAGTATGTTATCAGTACCTTCTCATTTGCTAGGCTCTGAATTTTCTTTTCGATACACTATTTTTAATATTCTGTATATATAAGTTCATACTTAGATTTGGACTTCTCAGGTAAAAGGTCAGCAATAATTTTAGATGCTTCTTCTTCAATATCTGAACCAATACTTCCAGAATCACTCATTTTCACAAAATGCGTGAAGAGTTTATGAAAAGTAACTACTTACAGCAATCAACAAATTGTTTAAGTTGTTCATGTCAAATTGTGGTCGTCATTTTAGTTATTTGAATTTTCTAACTTTGGACGGGCGTAGATAAAATTTTGTACAATACACGTGTGATTTAGGCATATTAAGATACTTATGTGATTACACAACTCGGCTATCGCCTTGTTGTACTAACTTCACATGCGTATCTTAATAATGCTCTTATCCCACTTGTATCGTAAATAATTATAATCACACTGGTGCATTATAAATAGGACGCGTTGAACTTCAGCGTATCAATGGAATTTTACAGACTAATTCATCGCGTTTTTCTCATCCTGCTTTTTACGTTGAGCAATAATTCATTCTCTGGCCGCAAAGTGCCGCAAATCCGCAGTGCGTATTTCATTTATCACAATGGTTTTTGTTCCATCCGAGTTTTTTATTATTTCATCACTTTCGTTAACTGTATTGATCTCGATCAATGCAAATTTGTCAACTATTAGCTACAAAGCTAATAAAATCTTCTTTCGACATATTATGTGGGCTACTTTTTATCATACTTGATATCGATCCAAAGTATTAACATTGTAATCACCTATTGAATTTATACGCTTCTGGTCCTCTACAATGGAGAAAGTAGTATGTATTTTATTTTCTAAAAACGACGAATACATCTATTTTGGGTCTTCTAGGGCCATTGGAACGACCTAATGTAGATTTGGCCTTCACAATAACATTTGCAAAGTCCGACGAGTATTGTTTCAAGAAAATGACTACCAGGAAAATAAGAGGATCTCTAAAGTGAATATGTGAATTAGTTCTTTTCTTTGAATACACCTATCATATTATAAGCAGCATATTCAGATCTCGGTGGCCTTCCAAAAAGCCTTTAGTATTCTTTGATTGGTACCCAGAACCCTGCGTTGGAAAATGATCTCTATATACATAAAATTGAATCTACTTCAGTAGATTCAATACCAACAATCTCTTGAACTTTCTTACGTCCTACACTCCAATTTTCCTCCAGCAATTTTTGCGCGGCTCAAATATTCCAATTACTTACAGCTAACGCAGCTTGAGGTGACACAGTCTACCTTTGAATTCATTAAACTATCTATCAATTATGAATCATCTGCAAATGCGATCATCAAATTTCGATGACTACCTACTCGATCATTATTCCTCTTTTACTTACTTGTACAAAGTAACAAGTAAGTATAGTGAAACCGACAAAATTCACCTATCGAGATTTTGATGGATATATCCGTTTTGAGCATCCCTGAATCCATTTTAACTATTTTTGGCTTGATGTCGGTACGTATGTACGTATGCATGTGTGTATGTGCGTAACTCGCAAATCTCAGAATTCGTCAAACGTATAATGCTAAAATTTTGTAAAAAAGACTGGTATAGGATCTAGGATCTTGATGTGCACCTTGCGGAATATTGAAATTTGGTATTAAGCACTTTTATAGCATCTAGTTGTACACCTTGCATTATGATTGTGATCGGCTAAGCCAGGAGTGCAGTCTACTGGAAACATCTTTTAATTTTCCGCATAAATCCAAAACGATTGAACGTAGAATATTAGAATACAGTATTCAAGATGATAGTACTGTCTAGATGCTCATATCCTATTTTCATTGAGATCGACTGAGTCGAGAGTGCACTATGCTTGACGATCTTGGAATTTTGCGCATGAATTCAGAACTGTTAGCCGTAGAATCCTGGAAATAAGTATTTAGGATTTTTGTAGCATAAGAATGATGATCTACCATTTCCATAGCAACCGACTAGCCGTGGAATGATGAGATGTTGTGTTTGATTATATATATCCAATGATGTACAAGTAGTCACGTGATGTCCACGTCAGATTTTTTGTTTACATCTCGAAAACGATGCGTCAGAGGGAGTTTTGTTATTCTTTATTATGGAAGCTGATGAAACTCTCTACAACTTTGGTTGTATATTTTTTCACCTTTTCCTAATAGTTGTCTAGATATGAGCTCCGGAAAACGATCGACTCTAAGAAGTGTGTTTTCCACCTCACGTTTTTACATACCGTTTATGATTTATATCAAATAAATACAAGGACGGACAAAAAATTGAAAATTCTTCATATGTTTTGCAATCCAGATAATTCAATTTTGAGGTTATGAAATTGTCAAGGAATTACAAATTCAATTCTCTTTTAATGTTTGGAGGTTTCGGTGCCGGAACGGCCCGCCATCATCAGCTACAATTTTCATTGGAATAAGTATAAATTTTGCAACACGTAGAAATCATGAAAACAACAACCGTTGGAGTGAACAGGCAATAGTGAAGCTTTGACAACAGAATGAAAACGGACACAAGTGGTGCTGTCAAGCGGTAAATATATCAAGTAAAGTTGACATTGAGTTAATTGAATTATAAATATCAGTAATATGATTTACATGCTTAGGTTTACCAGTATTCATGAACAGAGTCTCATATAACAACCTTTTAAAAAAGTTAAGTTCTTTTTTAATGATATTAAAATTTTCAAAGTCAAATTTATGCCTAGTATTAACAGTATGTTCCACAAGTGCACTATGCGAATCCCTCATCAGACGACAATTATTACGATGTTGAGAAATACGCTGAGATACTTTTTGTTTAGTTTGGCCAATGTACGATTGTTCACATACACCACAATTGATTTCATAAACCACATTGGTAAATTCAAGATTACAAGGACGACCTTTTAATTTCGTGAACAATTGAGATATATTACCAGACTGTGGAGCAAATTTCATGATTTGGATCACCAAGTGAGTGTTTAATTCGTTAGTTTAGAGGAATGGAGTAGGGTAATTTGAGATGAATTTTTGAATTTGGTTGTTTACCAGCTGCAGTATCAAGATTCCTGTTATTAAGAATATTTAAACGTTTCACAAAAGTAGGACATTAAACATTGAAGGCACCACGGAAGTTGAACGGACGATAATGCCTACGGTCAACGTACACACCTCGGACCAGAGGCCCTCAGAAAGTACACTGTCGACCTCAGGCATTATTGTCCTTTTATTGATACCTTAATTACTATTATGCAGCTGGCCTATAGACTAATATGTCATTCACCGTCGTGAAGTAATACTAACTTAAAAAGTTAAGTTTCTCTTGGATGAAATGTTTGCAAGTTATAGAGCCATGTATGACAAAAAACGTGCAATAAAAGACACATTTTTGAAAATCGACCGTTTCTTGGAACTTATATCTAGATAACGATTGGGAATAGGTGAAAATGGTATAGAACCAAAGTTGTAGAGAATTTTATCAGCTTCCATAATGCAGTATAACAAAATTTTCTATGATGCACCGTTTTCGAGATGTAAAAAAGAAACAAAATACGGGAACTTCTTTGTGCTCTCCCTCCTAGGTCTTACTTCCGAAGGGTATGGACTTTCAGTATGTTTGTCTCTCAACTAGTCAAAAGTTCCGGAGTTAAACTTTCTGCTTTCGACCTTTCCATTCGTTGCCCGGACCATAGATAGTACTGTCGTCTTAAATACTGAATTCTAATATTCTACGTTTAATTGTTTCGGATTTATGAGAGATATCCAAAGAATATTTAAAAAAAAAGTCACAATAAAATTTGTGAAAATTGATGAAGATTGAGAGCATGGAGAATTATTGAAATTAATTTTGGATTTGGATGGCAAAAAGTGGAACTTGGTAGCAGTGCTGTAAAGTGAGATGCAAGAGTAGCTGAAAATGCTGATGTAACTTGTGGACCCAACGGCAGTTGAACGTGAGGCGGCTGTGGCTGGAATGAGAGAGTCTTCATACCACAAGTAACCAAAACAGAACAAATAAAATCTCTCAAAGAGAGAATGATTGAATGAAATAGGTATGAAAGCGACTGTAATCAAAGAGATACAGAAAGTAGAAGAAATAGAAGTAGTTGAAGAATCTACGGAGTTGAGGATGACCATGGCCAAAAAGAAGTTAAAATAAAAATGATTTAGGAGCAGAACTCAACTATGACAGGTGAAATTCAGGAGATAGATGAGGGCTTACTGAACATCAAGTTAGCAAGAATTTGTGTTATGCATACTTCAAATTGTTTGGTCTAGATTTCATAAGATCTCATAACGTTTTACAGTTACGCGTTGACAAAACTAAGAGAATAAGAGTTGTTTTTGATAGGATTGAATCCTCATTGACGAAAAAATTACCATCAGGATATTTTCATTTCTATAATATTACACTTGTAACAAAGTGATGGAAACTGTTTCGTTCTAAATTTTTTATCATCTACATCACTTTATCTGCAATCTACATATTCATGACATATTTTCTGAACGAGCTCAATATTATGCAGTTTTTTTCTCCAGCTTCATTGCATCATATCCGAGATAGGGATATAATATCAACTTCATAAGTTTTATTGCTTATTCTGTCTTTTATAACAACGTATTTTGCTCCATATCTATGAGCTACTGAAACTATCAGAATCAAATTACAATCTATAGTTGGGAGCTAAGTGATGAATCTGCTTATCAATTCCAGTATAGTCTGTGTTGCTATTATATCGATTTCTGTTCGCATTTCCATTCAAAGTTGTATGCATATAGATTGGACAATTATAATACAGAGTTTCGAACCAAAATTGGTGTCGGGTTTTTTTATGGCGGAAACAAAAAAGTTTTTGGATGAGTTTTCAGTTGACAATAGAATTATTGAGATAATAATTTCTCCCGACTACAAAAATCTATGTGTTCATGAATTTAGTATGAAATCCACAGTTTATACATAAAAGAATAGTTAATGATGAATAATACATAAATAATCAATTCTTACTTTCGAGTTTCTGATGAATTCATGTTTCGATGAGATAATTGATATTTCCAGAACACTGCTGTGGAGAAAATGAGAGTTTCATTATTAAACGAAGTCTTGGAAGAAGATGAAACCTTATCGATATTTGAACAGTGAAGATTAGCGAATAAGACGTGAGAAAATTGCAAAACGATTTCTTTCAAGAAGAAATTAATACTTATTATATGAGCACGATAGAAGAACAAAATTTATGAAGCATCACCAAGCAGGGGTCTCTTCCCATTGTAACATGATAATCAACATGAGAACAGATTTAATGTGAATTAGTCTTCTGTACTTCAATGAGCATACGGTTAATTAGGTCTCGCAATTTTTCTGTAAGGAGACAGAGTCGCGAACAGTTTGACATCGGAATACAAATTCTGTGTGTTACGTATTTACAAATTACGAACTAATATCTTGAGAACATTGATTGAGGGATTTAGTATTCCTAGCACTTACATTCATAATCAGATCACAGCAACGTCTAGCATGTACATGAAGATAATCTACTCATATTTGCGTGTACTGTATACTAATTTCAAGTAGACTATAGAATTTGTTATATTGTCCTGAATTATGTTGGCATAATATTGGTAACTCATCCCACAATAGTTTATTATTCTCTACATTAATTCTATTTCTAACTGTTTCAAATATTCGAATTTTTTACTATTCGCGGATGATTTGAAATTTTATAGACCTATCGAATCATTGGATGATTGCTATTATTTTCAAGAAGATTTAGAACGACTTCATAACTATTGTGTTGATAACGATTTGGTTTTAAATTTGGATAAATGTCATATTCTCAGCTTTACCAGGAATAAAAATATAATAATTTATTCTTATAACTTACAAGGAGCTGTTTTAACACGGAAAACATCTACTCGGGACTTAGGCCTAATTTTGGACTCTAAATTATTACTTAATGAACAATATGACTCCATGGTGAAAAAATCTTACAAAACTCTAGGATTTGTCTTTCGAATGTCTCAATGTTATGATAGAAAAGAGTCTCTTTTGTTACTATATAATGCATACGTTCGCCCTATTGTTGAGTATTCGTCGCAAATTTGGAATCCAATGTACAACAAAAATATCTCACTTATTGAATCAATTCAAAAAAAATTTTTTCCCTTATTAAAGTATAAATTTAAATTGGGAGATTCATCTTACTTTGACTTACTCGAAGATTTCAACATGTTGACTCTAGAACGAAGAAGAACTAATGCTGACATGATATTTTTATTCAAACTATTCAATAATATGATTGATAATTATGATATTATAGATTAATTCGAATTTCACGTTCCATGTGTTAATACTCGAAATAATACTTTGTTTTATCTGAATAAAACTAATTCCAATAATTTCAAGAATTCTGTAGTGAATAGATTGATGTCTACTTACAATAATAACTTTCAGCACTTGGATCTTTTTAGTCTGAGCTACAATCAACTTAAAACGGCTTTAATTAAGAATTGATTATGTTATTTTATTTTAAAACGGCTTTAATTAAGAATTAATTATATATAAGTTGTTGCATCTGTCACTGCACTTATCATTTTATGTATTAATTTTATTGGTAAATTGTGGAAGCCTATTATCGGGAAACTGTTGGCTCCCCGAATGTATAAATGAATAAATAAATAAATAAATAAAATAAATAAATTAAACGAAATTCATGAGACTAGGAATACGTGATCTGATTTAAATATTTCAAGGATCAATCAAGATCCTGCAATCGTAAGATCGAATCCATTCAGTCATTATTGGTTCATGCAGAAGATCTTTGGTGAATTATGATTCCTACCGTATTTACTGAGGAGAGGTAATTGATGATTAATTCATTTTCCAGACAAAAACCTTTTTTGGACATCATTCATTTATAGTCCGTGAGACAGGACATAATTTTTTCGTTGATTACCGCTCACTTGAAACTTCGTGAGTGACTTCATTGTGATGAGTCCGACAGCTTTCACATTTGACGAAATTCTTGATTTGGGGGCGTTTTTCAGCGAGAGCTAATTGGACATGTCAATTTTATGGAGTCTTGAAAATGTATTACCGTCATAATGATGTTTACACTAATCGAAAGATTTTTTGATTATAAAATGAAAAATAATATTGTCCGACATGAACATTGAGGGCCAGTGGTGAGTCCGACAAGCTGCACTTGTCAAAAGTATGTTGGTATGAAAACGGATTACCGCTAGTCCGAGACTTTGAGGACGTGTTCAATTATTTTTTTTCTAAGATTTGGTTATTCTGTCCGACAAACTTTCGGGGGCGTTTTCTCAGTCCGACACTGAAAATGTGTCAGGATTATAACAGTTCCTTCATCAATGACCGCTCATCTCTATGTTTTTTATTTTCTATTCAAATAGTGTCCAGAACATTACTGTATACATGCCCGACAATTTAAGTGAGGCAGTACTTCAGAAAATCAAAAATATGTTGTATGAATGCAGCTGTGTTCATAGACATATACATATATGAAATGCATATCAAGTCAGTATGATTATTGATTAGAAATAATGAGAAGAAGTCTTGTCAACCAATATATTAATATTATTTTGGAATCAAATGTGTGATAGAAAGTCAGTATACTGTAATAATCACCTCAAATATCATTTAAATTTACCTTCAACTGTGATATCTATATGTTAATACGTCAAGAGCAAACTCTCGACCTCTTTTTAAGCTTATTGCGTGCACGGAGGAGTGTGAGATTTGGCATACTTAAAATTAATATGGAGAAGATGTGCAGAAGGTGAAAATCATGTACAAGTGTCCTATTTTAATCTACATATTAATACGTGAAGAGGAAGCTCTGTATCCCTTTTGAAGCATATTGCGCGCACGAAAAAATTTGATATTTGGCATACTTGAAGTTTATATGATCGAGTGCAGAAAGCTGAGAATACATACAGGTGTCCCATTTTAATTTTACGACGTGAAGAGAAAACATTGTACCGCGCACACGAGGTGATGTGAAACTTGGTTTAGTTGAAGTCTGTGTGGAGAATGTGAGATATGGCATATTTGAAGTATATCTGGAGAAATATGCACCGAATGGGAGAATGGCTGAAGAAAAATTTCAGAGATTTCTCTTCCCTTCCTATAGTCGGTGGAGAAAATCACTTTGAAATCTTGAATGGGAACCACTAATCCTAATTTTAGGTTCGAATGGAGCATCGAATATCAATTATATATAATATAATATGTTTTCAAATAATGACTGTTTTGATTCGACAAGCGGTCATTGCTGAAGGAACTGTTATAATCCTGACAAGTCTTCAGTGTCGGACTGAAAAAACGCTCCCGAAAATTTGTCGGGCAAATGACCAAATCTTAAAAAAATATTATTGAACACGTCCTCAAAGTCTCAGACTAGCGGTAATCCGTTTTCATACCAACGTACTTTTGCCAAGTGCGGCTTTTCAGACTCCCCACTGGCCCCCAATATTCATGTCGGACAATATTATTTTTCATTTTAAAATCAAAAAATATTTCGATTAGTGTGAACATCAATTTCAAGTGAGCGGTAATCAACGAAAAAATGCCCTGTCTCACGGACTATTAGAAATTGATAGAACTCGCACCTCATAAAATCAAATTTTTCCTTACTAACTCTCTATGAAACTCAAAAAGATAATTTCACGAATTTCAATTGTAATAAAAAGTTTTCATACTTTGCGACGTCTCTCTCTCTTTCTCTGGAATATATTGTCGATAATTGAATTTGCATTGAGAGTTCCGTTCTCTTCAACTGCTATTTCTATTTGAGACTCTTTGTGATGTTCTTTGTTCGTATTCAATACGCCAAGTTGAAAGAAAACATGACGTACAAAGGCTTCGTTACATTTATAAAGTTATAATATAGGTGAGAGTAAAATTTACCTTGCTCTTTTATGTCTTCGTGGATGCCTTTGTGACCGTTCCCTTCTGACGTGTACTCGACTGAATGCGACTTCATAAGTTCTATTGTCTTTCCTGTAATATAACAAGAAGAATGACAGACACTTCATATAATATTCAGGTTATATTCTCGCGAATTAATGATTGAAGTATAGGAGTAATACTGAAACTGAGTTTGATTCAATTTATAAAAGTGATCCCTTAAAAGTGAATATAGAAGACAATTTTAATGAGTTCAAAGGCAATTAACTTGCACAATACCCTTGATCCCTTGAGTTTCGTTATAGAGAGTTCACACTGTAAAGGCAAAATATGTGAGTACGAATAACTTACCTAAAGAATGTTTCAAATTTTCGAGTTCTTGTACACTGCCATCCTGCAACAATAATACATAATCAGTCTTAATATTTCCACTTACTTGTACAAATTAACAAGTACCTATTGTGAAACCGACAAAATTCACCTATCAAGATTTTGATGGAAATATCCGTTTTGAGCAACCCTGAATCCATTTTGACTATTTTTGGCTTGATGTCGGTACGTATGTTCGTGCGTGCGTGCGTGCGTTCATGCGTAACTCGCAAATCTCAAATTTTGTATTTGAGACTGAGTCTAGTTGTGCACCTCGCATTATGGTTCCAATCGTCTGTACCGGAAGTGCACTTTACTTAAAACATTTTTCGAATTTCTCTAATAAATCAAGAAAGATCAATTGTAGGATGTTTAAATTCAGTATTTGAACTTAATTGTTGTATCAGAAAGGTTATCTGCTATTTTTGTATGAATCGGCCAAGTCAGAAGTGCACTTTACTTGAAACTTTTTTTGAATTTCCTGCATAAATATAGAATGATTCGCCATAGCATATTGTAATTCCGTATAAAAAACTTCTATAACATCTTATTCAATTTGATTTTTTTATTTATTTATTTTATTATCATTTTTTTCAATTTCCCGCATAAATCCAGAACGATCAGCCATAGTATACTGAAATTCAGCATGTGAAATAGCTGTAGTATCTAAATGGTCATCTTCTATTTTTGTAACAATCGGCTGAGCCGGAAGTGCACTTTATATGACAGACTTTTTGAATTTTCCGCATGAATTGTAAACAATCAGTCGTAGAATATTTAAATTTTGTATTAGCTACTTTTATAATATCTAGTTGTACATCTTGCATTATGATTGCTATCGACTAAGCCAGAAGAGCACTTTATTCGCAGCATTTTTTGAATTTTCCGCATAAATCCAAAATTATTGAACCTAGATTGTTTTAAATTCAGTATTTAGGACGATTATACCGTCTAAATGTTCATATTCTATTTTTATTAATATTCAATGAGCCGGATGTGCACTTTACTTGACAGTCTTTTGGAATTTTTCGCATAAATTCGAAACGATCAGGTGTAGAATATTGAAATTTGATATTTCAGTCTGCTGTAGCATCTGAATGATTGCCTACTATTTTCATAACAATAGATTGAACCGCAAGTGCACTCCAGTAGGAATTTATTTTTTCATAATACCTGCATTGAAACAGCGCGTTTTCACGCCTATTTTATCAGTAGAAACAAGACAATTTCAGACAAATGCGAGTGTAGCCGGGCAGAAACAAGCCTGTTTCTGCCCTAGGGGAGAAACAAGCTTGTTTCTGCCCGCTGAATTTGTTTCTTACATCGTTTTATCCCTGGCAGAGTCGCATTTGTTCATTGTCAATCTCTAAATGAAAATCATATAACCTAAGATAATTTGACAGTTGTTGTATTCGTAACTGTAAATTAAATTGAAAAGACGATTAGTTTCAAGAAAAAAAGTATTAATACGACAATTTCAAGTACACCCCAACATCTTATTGATAAAGCACAAGCAGCTACTCTCGACTTGCTAACTGCGAAATCAGAAGAAAAATATTTACTTTGTTATGACAAATTTGTAATATGGAAAGTTTCAATGCAGGTATTATGAAAAATACAGTGTGTGGCACGGGACAAAACACGATTTCAGCCGAGGATGATGCCAGCCCTCGCTTCGCTCGGGCAAGCAACACTCACCCTCAGCTGAAATCGTCTTGTTTCGTCCCTAGCCACACAATATACTATTTAATTTTGCGCATAAGTTCAGATTTGTTGGCAGTCGTAGAATTTTGGAAATGAGTATTTAGGAATGTTGTAGTATAAGAATAATGACCTACTATTTCCATAGCAACCGACTTGGCTGAAAGCGCATTCTACTTGACAGATTTTTAGAATCTCTTGGATAAATCCAAAACGATTAACTGTGGAACGATGAGATTTTGTTTTCGATTATATATATATATATATATATATATATATATATATCCAATGATATACAAGTAAGTCACGTGATGTTCACGTCAGATTTTTTAATAGTTTTTCTCCATAATCTTGCATTACGAAACATTTGGTATAACGATGTTGTAACTTTTTAACACCGACAGAATAATCAGATGAGTCCAATTCAGCAAAGCTTATCTCAAACATCTTGTTCTAAGCTCATCTCTCTTGCTCCATCCAGATTTATAATACTATTAGTAAGACTTGCAAACTTTCTCTCGCGCAACAAACCAACAATCTAGCCGTTCACCTCAATTGACGTCTTACTGATCTATTGACTACAATTTAATCAATATTACATTCTTCATACGCCAATTCATTCTGCATTCGGTCTCTTCTGGTTCTCACTTCTTGTATATGTTTTTGTAACCACGTTCAGTGTAGGTATAAAAACTATATTATATGTATCAAATCTTGCAGCCTTTGAAATGTGCAAACGTCTCTGAATCGCCAAAAATATAGCAACCAGCATTTCCTTCTAATCCCCTTATGTGTACTATTCAATTCTAACTATCACTGATCTCTAATCTCTTTTGATAAATACAGGCATGTTAATGAATGAATAGTCAGTTAAATTTGCGAATAGATAATTACTGTAAGTGCACTTACAAGCAGAGTTCATTAAATATAGAATGATAGAAATGCTCTTCCGAATCAATTGCTCTAAAAGCACCTTCAGTCTTATTAAATTTTTAACTTTAAATTCTGCTGTGATTGATATTCGAAAACTACAAGATCAGTTCAACTGGTGCTTCCACGTGACTTGAGACCTGTATCATAATCACTTAAGGTTGTTGAGAAGGAAATCAAAGTATATGAGAATTCATTCAAATTTTTACAGTATATTATTTGTTTAGTGAAGAATATTCTGGCAAAGTTTGAGCTCAATCTTGTTTCTAGTTATCGAGATAAAAAATGTCAAAGTTGCTGTTCGGTGACATGTTATTACATTGCTTTAATGCACGCGACGTGTTTCACATTGATTTATACGTCATTATCTCGACTACCTGAAATGACAACATTACAAAAATCGTCAAAATATCTACGAAAGTCTTATAAACATGTGTACCAAGTTTCAAAAAAGTCTTGTCTATAGTTTCAGAGAAAATTGAACTTTTATTAAAAAAAATTATACAAAAGCTACTAAAATTTAGTGAGTTATCATACGCTTGGCAACGTCGCCGCATGAGATGAAATGGGAAGAGTGTGTGTGATTTTTTATCATTTCCCTGACTTGACGGTACACTAATTGAGTAACCCATTTATTCTTCCATCGATATTATTTTTTTGATGTAGATTTATCATCAATAAGTTTGTTTGGTTATGAAACGCAGTATCACTACTAAACGTCAGACGTCAAAAATATTTCCGAAAGTCTACAGCGTTGCGGACTATACATATCATATTGTAGCTTTGTTAAAATATGGAAAAAGAATATTTCAACGGATGGAAGCTCTTTAAAAGAATAGAATAAGGAACCAAATTATTCAAAATCATGTATTTTCAACCGAAAACAAACATTTCCATTAGTTTTAATCATTGAAATTTTGTTTATTTGAAGTTGGCAATGAATGTTTATCTTATGTATTTAGCATAGAGCAGGGTGCCCACCACAGCTTGACTCCACTCTCTTCTTAACAACCTTGAAATTTATTTTTAAGTCAAATCTAATAAACTTCTTCCGAAAGAAGCTGATTTTCCGATTGAAAAAAAAATTTGTTCTGCTGTTCTTTCAGAATATTTATTTCATATTAAGTGAATCATTTGGTTTTATAATGTTTAGTATCAAATTAAAGCTCCTGCGAAAATAATTCTAGTAGAATTGTGAGATAGGATATTTAAACGATTGTCAATTGTTTTTTCACTAGTTATTCAAATAATGTCTAGTTGAGTATCAATCTAAAGCCCTCGGAGAGCTAGGGTTGGTAGAAATATAAAATAAATAATCAGTGGAATCCACGATATTATTATTATTATTATTATTAATCTCGGCACTTTTTTACCCTGATAGGATGTCGAGTTATTTTCAAGTTCATTTAATTTGAGTATGATTTCTAGTTAGTGCATGCCATTTATTACGGTCCTCTATTAATTCTTATAATTCTGCTTTATTAATCATTCTCGAATTTTAAATTTCATCTATTCCCTTGTCCCAAGATCTGCTAGGTCGTCCTCTTCCTTTTCTTCCGTGCTGTTTTGCTGTCCATATTCTTTCGACTTGTCAGTCTTCCGGCATTCTCATTAGATGCCAGTACCAATTTAGCTGTTTTTCTTCTATTGTACTTAAGGTTGATTTGACATTAAGACTTCCTCTTATTTTTTCATTTCGTACTTTATCTACTTTGGTTACACCTATCTTTTTTAAATACCTCATCTCCGCTGCTTTAATTTTACTTTTTTGTCTTTTGTTCAATACCCATGATCCTGAACCATGTAATAAGGTTGCTTGATAGATTGTTCTAAACACAGTAGTTTTTGTTCGTTTTGATATATTCTTATGATTAGGTACTATTCTACATGCTCCAAAATAACTTTCACTTGCTGCATTTATTCTCTAATTTATCTCTTCTTCGTACTCCCCTTTCACGTTTATTATTACTCCTAGGTAGTTGAGGGATTCTACTTGTTCTACTGATTCAGAATTAATTTTTATTTTCACTTTTATATCTGTCTTTGATATTGCCATTACTTTGGTTTTATCGATGTTAATTTTCATATTGTAGTTCAATAGTTCTTCGTTCCATATTTCTAGTTTTGATTGTAGGTCTGCCTCTAATTTTTCGTATATGGCCAGGTCATCAGCAAATGCACTTTCTGCTACTGAGTAACTTTGTAGTCTGTTGTATCCCACTACCAGACTTTCTGTTTTCCTATGTACTCTTTTCGTAATTTCATCTAGGTATATCATGAATAGAAAAGGGCTTAGTGAACCACCTTGTCTTAATCCTTGATTGGTATTAAATTCATCTGTCATAAGATTGTCTATTCTTACTATGTTCCTTGTTGTTGTATATATACTTTTAACTGCTCTTATGAGTTCTTCCTCGACTCCTCCACATTCTAGGATATTCCGCAATTTATTCCTGTTAACTTTATCAAAAGCTCTCACCAGATCTATAAAAGCGTCGTATAACTTTATATTATAAGTCTTGTATTGTTGTATTAATTGTCTCATAAAAAAAATGTGGTCTTGGGTGCTGTATCCCTTTCTGAATCCACTTTGCGATGGTTCAATGGTCGTTTCTAATTCATTTTTTAATTTGTTTTCTAGAATGGATTCAAAAAGTTTAGATGTTATACATAACAGTGATAATCCTCTGTAATTTGAGCATGTCATTCTATCTCCCTTCTTGTATATTGGAAAAATAATTGCAATCTCCCATTCCTTAGGTATTTTACCTGCTTTTAATATTGCCTTGAATTGAAGAGACAGTATTTCCATCTCATTTGCGCCTAAATTTTCGAATTTTTCTGGTTTTATTCCGTCACTTCCAGCCGCCTTTTCAATTTTCAACTTTTCTAGTGCAATTGTTATCTCTTCTGAACTAATTTCTAGTACATAATTGTGCTTTGAGTCTTCAATAATTTTTTTATCATCTTCTTCTCTTTCTTCTTCGCTATTGATATCGTATGTTTCAGCTTCTAGGAGTTCTCCAAAGTACCTCTTCCATCTTTGTCTCATTTTTTCTTCTTCTGTTTTGACTGCGCCATTTTCTTCTCTTATTTGCTTTGATTCTATTATTTTTTGTCTTTTTTCATTTCTTTTTGCGTTGTAGAATAACTTTTGATTTGCTTTGAAATTCACTTCCAGGGTCTATCCAAATTCATCCCACGATATTTTCTTCACGTATAATACCATTTGTTTGGATTTAGTTCTCTGTATTTTTTATTGTTCACAATCACTTTGATTCTTCGTTCCCAGATATTTCTTACACATTTGTTTTTATTTTTCTATTTCCGCTTCAATATCCTTGTTCCATCACGACGTGCTCTTATGTTGAATTTTACCATTATTCCCTGTTACTCCGCATGCTATTCCTGTTGCATTTATAATTATATTCTTGAAGTGTGCCCATAGTTCTTCAACATCTTCTATGTTAATTATAGGTTCTTTCAAAATCAATTGGTTAATTATTTCTTGTTATTTAGCTTTAGTATCTTCATATTTCAGGTTTTCTGTCCTCATTCATTCTTTACATGTTTTGAGTTCACTATTTGTGGCTTTATCTTTCACGTTACCATCTTTAAATTATATTTCGGATAATCAAAGGTCAAAACTGTATGTTTCAATGGATTGAAGGCCCCGAAAATCTATAAAATGACTCTCCATTTTCATAGTTATTTCATGTAAGGGCTTAAATATAACTATCATCCGTCACTTTGACAATGACAGCCGTCACTTTGAAAATGACAGACATATATGAAACAGTGATGAAACCGACCATAAAGTTTATGGTTGGGAAAGTACTGTGTGGCCGCAGCAGATTTCGTATTCTTTATCATTTTCTCCATCAATTCTTCGCATACTCTCCAATCTAGCAAAATATTTGAAATTTGACATATCGTTGTAACTCTTTCTGATACATAATTCTGGTTTTCACAAAATACGATGAATTATCTCCAGATACATGATTTATTGTTTTTGTATTTATAGACACACTTTACTTAATATTTTCTTTCATATTCTCTTTGGAAATATTCCAAAATCTGTTTATTTTGCAGTTTAAGCATGGACAAATTATGCAAATAACATGAATATAGTGAGTTTTTTGATTTGGCTGCTAGGAGAAAGGTGAATAACGTTTTATCACTTGAAAAAAATTACCTCCTCTCTTATCCGCTGTCAAAACGATAAAATTGTTTTATATATGGCTCACTTTATATTGGAGTGACATTATCGTATATAATATCACAAGGGACTGTAATTTTATCGATAAATTTTTCTTGAAAACATTGATTACCTAGCAATATCGTGAGAGTCATCTGTCCGATCAAATCACGAGAGCGTAGCTCGAGGGATTTCATCTGAGCAGATGACTCGAAGGATGTTACTTAAAGGTAATCAATGTTTGAAAGAAAAATTCTATGTCAATGTTGTCTTGTCATTGTTACATTTATAGGGACTTGAATATTGTATGTCGGTGCAAACGATATGATCAACAACTTTATGCTGGCAGTTACTTAAGAACGATGTTTGAATCAGATTGAATTCATGTTCAATCATTCTCCTGATTTACTATAATTTATAATAATATAGCTTTATTCTATTGTCACTATTCCATGACATAAGAACGTCAAATCTGACATCGAACTGAAAAAACCGTCATGATCCTGTGCCTTATTTCTGGAAGACTGTTTTCAACGATGATGACATTGAATCACTTCTCTAGTTGTCCGATAGGTGGTACATGTGTTGAAAGTCTATAAAATGATGTCAAAAGACAGTCTTTACAAATTAGAATTAAGCCCCAGAGCGACTGTTGGTATTGCAAATTCGATGTAGGCTGTACACTAAGTTTATCCAACACGCAAGCACGTTGTACGTGGGCATGTGATCATAACTCCCTGAACTGCTTAGCAAGGTGAGAATAATTGTGTAATGTGCGAAATTTAGAAGACACATCATTTGTAGCGTAGTGTTTTTGTGGTTATTAATGATTGTGAAGTGAGTTAGAAGCTAACGTCTATGGGTCTATGACCAAGCTATGAAACATAACTTTGTAAACACACAAATACATATTTTTGATAGAATTTTTAGCAAATAATAATACGTAATTTTGAAAAATCATGACGAGACTCTACCAAGGTTAGACCACCACAAGACTGAGACTAGACTCACTGAAGCCTCGTCTTGTCTTGTCTCGTGGCAATACTAATGCTCAAAGAATGGTAAGGTTTTCAACAACAAATTGGAAAAGTCTTGTCTACACTGTTCTATTTAAGCCTTAATTGCAATTTAAGCTAAAATTAAACAGTGTAGACAAGACTTTTTCAATTTTTTGTTGAAAACCAGACCATCCTTCATTCATTTCTACACTAGGGCGTTTCTCCTGTTTCAATGACTAATGTTTAACATCAGTTGCCTTCAAAACTTGTTTATCCATCTTAACAATTATTTGGTCTATGAGAGATAAATGTGGCTTGATGGAACGAAAAGTATTGTAACAAGCCTGAGCGTATATCATAATTTAGTGATAATCTCACTGGCATTCATAAGTTACTGATTTTTTATCCTCTCTTGCTTATGGTTCTGTCTTTCTAAGTCTATTATTTTGATTTCTCGTTCCTCTCCTTTTTCTGTTAGATCAACTTGTATGGATACCTTGAATTTGATGAATTAAAGTACAAACGCTTAATCTCGCTTTAGTCTCCAGTAATTCGATTCTTGTTACAATACTCTCAATTTTTGCAATACATATTATTATTCATCATACTAAGTGGCGTAGCGTGACGGGGGCCAGGGGAAGCGGTCCACCCCGGGCGGCACACTCAGGGGGCGACAAAATTTTACAATGAATAATAATAATATCCTGTAAAAATTTCAATCATTTCATATTTTTAAAATAGATTCTAAAATCAGCAAGAATTTCCAAGGAACGAAAACAGGTCATAGATTATTCTTCAATAAGAATATAAATATGAACAGTATCGTTATATTTCTGATTGGAAGTCAATTTGCGTTTTTTATTCAATTCGGTGATAACTTGATCTTGTTTCTTGTCGATCGACAACGTATAATAATGAGTGTTATATCAAGTGGCATACGTGTAATACGTGTAAGAGTTATTGTAACGAATGTGATTATTATATTATACAACATATCTTGTGCAACGAAACGCGGAACATAGGAGTTTAACATGGGATTTTTTAAATATGCGGATATTGGCTCTCCTGTTTATTTTAGAGCAGAAGTACACGAATGGAAAGTTGTTGAAAATCAATTTTTACTCATGAAAAGTCTTTATTTAATGCAGAAAAATATCTGTAGCATTAGATCTTCAGAGAATAACCCATTTTCGTCAAAAATCAGATTGCCATAAGAATAAAAAACAAATGGAACAAGTTTTCATTCTGACATTTTATTCTGTGTTATTATTGCTGATTTTTATCAGATTCTATAGATATTTTACTACATTGAATGAGAACTTTTGATGGGTAAAAATTGATTTTGAACAACTGTTCATTATGCTGGGGCCACATTTACGTCTAATGTCATCAATTGGGGCGTTATTCAATAATGAACACATTGTCAATGACAATTAGACATAAGTGTAGTCCCTGCATTATTGATAATGATTGTTGTAATAACAATAAATTGGACTGTCAGAATGGGGGATTGTTTCATTCGTTTTATATTTCCATGGCTATTTAATTTTTGACGGAAAGGTCATATCTTATTTTCTGAATATCTAATGCTACAGATATTCTTTTGCATTAAATCAAAGCTTTTCATGTGTAAAGATTGATTTTGAACAACTTTTCATTCATATACTTTTGCTCTAAAATATACAGGAGAGTCAATATCCACAGATTTCTAAGATTGCATGTTGAACTCTTATGTCCCGCATTTCGTTGCACACCTGTATTCAACTTTTCATTTGTAACCTGCACAATACACAGTAATGTGACTGTTCTTGCCAAAAAATTCTTCAGAATTACTGTATATTAAGATCTTAAATTGGAATACCTAAATAAGAGGGCGGCAAAATCTTCTTCCGCCCCGGGCGGCTGATACCCGCGCTACGCCACTGATCATACTGGGTATATCAAGGTTGGAATCTGTATTATGAAGGCAGCTTTGATGGTTTCATCAAATCATACTTTTTCATGGTCAAGACCCTACAGTATTTTAAAACTTCTTGAGTCACGGTGTTTCTCTGCATGTGAATATGATTCTTTTAACCTTTTTCCAAGTTTTTTAGTAGATCCCTTTGGAAAAGAAGCTTCAAAAACTCATGTTATATGACTTGGGATACCGTAGGACAAGTACTGCGATAAAGTATTACAAGTCTTCAATTTCTTGTGAGCCCTCTGATTCCATTTCCTTGAATCTTCGTATCAAATTCAACAATACAAGATGGAGAACATTAGACTGCACATATTGTGAGACACTATGTATTGCTCACTTTGCCAGATTGTTATTTGTCTCAGTAACTCAGTACTTGAGACATCTATAGTATATTGTCCAGTACTTGGGCATCAGGTAGGGGGTGAACCTCCCACCACTGCAAGAAGGGTAATTTCTCGCCCTGGTTGCCGGGGAGTAAAGACAGTCAGTTAAGAAACCACACTCAAGGCATAAAGACCTAATATTCTCAAATGTACCAATTAATCTCATTCAAGGTTAAATTGTAAATTCTGTATATATTTTAGTAAGTGTAATAAAATCAAAATCGAATAACACTGTTCCATTCCGTTTAAATACGGTGGTCCTTCGAACGCTTTTGAGTCCCGCCAGCGACTCAACCACGAACTCACAACATATATCATGAACAATTGATCTATTCTCATTCAACTCTGATACCGTGGATATGTACCACAACAGATACAAATTTTTTGATCTCATTATGATATAATAGTGACAATACCCGGAAAATTTCAAGATGGATCTCACTTCAATGATTGTCGTGCAAGTTGCGAGAAACTTAGCTGAGATCGAAATAACAAGAAAACTTCTATAATGAAAGCTCTGCCATGTCAATATTTATTAATTTGAAATGACATGCTCTGAAGGGAACAAACATCCAAAAAAGACTAGGATTCAAGATACGGAAGTAGATTGCATGTCTGCTAACAGCGCTGTGCAAGTGGAAAATAATAAGAAGCAAGTGAAAATGACAAAAAAAGAAGAGAATGTTGAAACTCTCACAGGAACTATGATCACTTCACAACGTCACACACAGAAAGAAGGGAGAGTTATGCTAATTTTGAAGAGTATTGTTGAAGTGAACGTGGTACGTAGGACAAAATTGAACATTTGCGAATAAGACACAAAAATATTTGAAAATGAGCCAATTGAGATACACGCGGTATTAGCAATGAGTTACTTTTATTTATTTATTTGAAGATACACTGTCCTACAGATCAAAATCCAATTACAGGACAGGAAAATAACAAACAATACAAAAAAAAATCACAAAATTAAAACATAAGATAGAAAGACATAATTACGCCAAAATAATAAAAGTAATTTTATTCTCCAGACCTCAGAGAAAAAACATTTTTTGGGTCAATATGGAAAACATCTATATATGCAAACTTTTCTTTATAAATGCTTCACATTCTGTTGAAGGGAGAGGAGTAAAATACGGAGGTATTAGGCTTAGGAAGATAGAAGGAGGGTGAAGTACGCGTGATTATTGAGGGAATATGAAAATTCAAGCAAGTCAAGGAACGTGGATCATCAATTTGATTATTCAAAAGTAGATAGTACTAAAATCTCTTTGGTCCGAAAGACTAGTCATAACATTTGCAGGAGACTTTGATAAGAGATTGTTCTGTCAGGGTAATTATTATGGGTTTTGAAATAAATGAATTTAACAAACTTACGTTGGACACTTTCTATGCTATTTTGATGTACTGTATGAATTGGACTCCATATCAAAGAGCAGTACTCAAGCTTTGACCTTACGAAAGAGTAATACAGAGTAAGTACGAGCGTAATAGAAATAAAATCACGAGTATTACGTATGATGAAATCTAACATTCTATTTGCACTTTTTATAATTTCGTGTATGTGCTAGTCTATCATCAAAGCTAACACCAAGGTCTTTAATTGTATAACAGCGCAGGAGAACATTGCCATCAATGTTGTAGCTGAATTGAATGAAGAAATATTTTCTGGTGGAAGTCATGATTCTACATTTGTCAATATTTAAGAGAAGATTATTATTATGGCACCATATGAAAAGATGATTTAGGTCGTTTTGTAATAACTGACAGTCGTTCATGCTGGATATAGGATGAAATATTTCTAAATCATCGGCAAAAAGCAAATTGTTACAAGATAATATGTTAGTAATGCCATCAATAAATATCAAAAATAAAAGAGGTCCAAGATTTGATCCTTGTGGTACACCAGAAGTAGCACAGAAAGTGGAGGATTTATGACCTGAAAATTGACCAAAAAGTTTCCTGTCAAAGAGATAGGATGATAATAATAAAATTAAAGATTCGGAAAGAGAAAAAGCTGTAAGTTTATGAACAAGTATCCTATGATCTATGCGATCAAATGCTCTAGCAAAATCTGTATATATGCAATCTACTTGGCCTTTATTATCCAATACAGATGAAACACAGTGTGTAAAATACGACAAATTGCTTACCGTTGACCGCTTCTCCATAAAACCGTGTTGACTAGTAGACATATAACATTTAATGTTCCTGTATATTGCAGAGTAAATAATTTTTTCATATATTTTACTGAAATTTGATAGCACTGCTATCGGACGATAGTTTATAATATCCGACGAATCACCAGATTTATGAATAGGTGTGATTCTGGTTATTTTCCACAAATCAGGAAACATATTTGTCTTAATTGATAAATTGAAAATATGATACAGGACATTAGAGAATGGATAAGCACAATCTTTAATTATAAGACTTGGAACTAGATCGGAACCGCAAGATAAATTAGACTTGAGATTTTTAATTGATGATGCAATATCATCTCTGGTAATATGATTTAAGAAAACTGAGTTGTTTGATTTGCAAATATTGTCTGGAAGGGGAATTAGGGAAACAGGCGAGTAAACAGATTTGAAATAGGCTGCGAAATAATTAGCAATCTCATTAGGTTTATTGTACTCTTGTAGATGATTCCTTTTATTGTCTACAAATTGCCAGAATCTTTTTGGATCCGTATTAATGGTACTCTCACAAGATAAAACATAATCGTCATAGGCTTTTTCAATTTCTATTTTAAGACGAGATCGCAATTGATTGAATTTGAAGGAGTGAAATGTATTATGTTTGAACTTATGCATAAGTTTCCTTACATGTTCCTTCTCCTTGATCATATTTCTAATTTGTTGGCTATACCATGGAGGATATTTATATTTGAAATTTTGTTTAAGTGGAACACACTCATCAAAAATGGTATAAAGCGATTTGTAAAAAAGGTCACAAGCATCATTTACGTTGTCAAATGTTTCAAGTACGTTCCAATCAAACTGATCAATCAAACTGTACATTTTTATATAGTCGGCCTTTTTGAAATTATATTCTAAGCTGGAAACATGTTGAGTTTTATGTGAGGTTGTATTTTTAGTGAAGGAAGTATTTATTTCAAGTGCAGGATGATGAGAGTATTCATTATTAAACATTAAACTTACAGAGTGAGTGACATTACAATTCACATTTGGAATGACAAGATCAAGTAATCTTTTATTATCATTCTGAACAGAATTGTATGGTCTAGCATAAAATAACAAAAAATTGTTGACGGCTGTAACTTTGGCACAATTTTTGTGCGATACGAATTCAGGAATATTGAAGTCGCCAAATATTAGAAAATTGTTATCGTGAAGAAAAGTTAAGTTCTCGAAAAACTCGAACAAATCATCATAAGACGTAGCGTTAAGAGCAGGCAGAACATAGATACCAAAAGCAAATATCTGACGAGTTTTCGATCGAATTTTCACACAAACCATATCAATATTGATGGGTAGAATACTCGTGGATCTACTTAAATCAACACCAGATGATGAAAGACTATTATTAACCATCAATAGAGCACCACCATCTTTTTTGACATGGCAAGAAGCAAGATCTCCGTCAGACTGATAAACAGTATAAGCATTATTACAAATTTCAGAGCTATACACACTTGTCTTAAGCCAAGTTTCAGAGAAGGCATAATATAATAGTCTAAAAAATCAGCAATAGAGCTTAGTAGAGAAAGTTTCATATTCAAACCTTGAACGTTCTGGTAATAGCACTTTAACGAACACAATGTTTCAATAGGAATATGAACAGTCTTTAATTGCTATTGTGTACCAAGAATATAAGGTTCGAGCTTAGCAAGGGTCTCTTTATAAACATTACAGGATCCCAAGCATGATGTTTAGTATCAATTTCAGTTTTACGAGTCACTTTAATTCTGGCACAATTCACACATACAGTCTTTGAGAAGATGGTTTTGGGCACATTTAGGACAAGTAGAAGTTTCCTTGAGACAGTTTTTCGCGAAATGGTGAAATCCGCAACACTTATAGCAGCGTCTGACTTCGATAGCATCATAAACAGTGCAATAGTCATAGTCAATAAAAAGTTTACCATTTTCATCAAAAGATTGTAGGTATTGATGTCAATTTGAATTAGAGCTTGATATACATTACTTTTCTTTCCGATGTATATTCTAATATTTCACATTTATAATTGTCCGCGAAACGAAATTTATTTTGAGAAACTATATATATATATATATATATATATATATATATATATATATATATATATATATATATATATATATATATATATATATATATATATATATATATATATATATATATATATATAATCTATTTAAATCTCATTTTACCCTTTCGGGTGTCGAGATTAGTTTTTCTTTCCTTTGTTATTCTATGTTATTTGTGAAATCTTTCCATTCTTTTCTGTTTGATGCTATTCTTTTTGCTTCTTGACAGCTGATATTGTTCTTTTTCAGTATTTCTTGTATGTTATTTTCCCATGTCTTCTGTGGTCTTCCTCTACTCTTCTTTTTTATCGTCTTAGCCTTCCATACCATTTTTGTTTGGCTATCATCTGGCATTCTTATAAAATGGCCGTACCAAGCAAGTTGTTTTTTCTCCATGGTAGTGTGTATACTCTCTATTTGTAACCTTTTTCGTATATCTTTGTTTCTCATTCTATCTAGTCTTGTTACCCCTTCTACTTTTCTAAGGTATCTCAGTTCCGCAGCTTGTATTCTACTCTTTGTTCTCTGGTTCGTCGTCCATATTTCACTCCCATATAACAGTATTGGTCTGTATAATACTTTGAATAATGTCATTTTGATCTTTTTCTTAACTTGTTTATTGCTTAGGATTATTTTGTTCATTGCGTAGTAACTTTTGTTTGCTGTTAAAATTCTGTTGTTTATTTCTTGCTCCAAGTTACCTTTGTTGTTCAATGTGTGTTCTAAGTATGTGAATGTTTCTACCTGTTCGATTTCTTTTTGATTTATTTTTACCTCCGTTGCTATTTCTTCTCTCGCTATTACCATTATTTTTGTTTTGTCTATGTTTATGGTCATATTGTGCTTTTTCAATCCCTCATTCCACAAGTTAATGTTATGTTGTAAGTCTTTTTCACTTTTTGCAAGTATTGCAAGATCATCTGCACAGGCGCACTCCGCTATCATAATCCTTTATAAGTTATGGTGTCCTACTTCAATTTTTTTAGTTTTGTATTTTATATTTTTCAAGATGTTATCTAAGTATATAATGAATAATAGTGGGCTTAATGCTCCTCCTTGCCTTAGTCCCTGTGTTGTGATGAATTCCTTTGAAATTTCATTTCTTGTTCTATCATAGTTGGATGTCTTTTTATAGATACTTCTCATTGCTTGTGTTAGCTGTCTGTCAATCTGTCTTATTTTTAAGACTTCCCACATCTTTTCCCTCGGCACCCTGTCAAAAGCTTTTTCCAGGTCCAGAAATGCTATGTACAGTTTTCTGTCTTCTCTTATGGTCTTTTCTGTCAGTTTTCTTATGGTAAAAATGTGATCCTGTGTCGAGTGTCCTTTTCTAAAACCACTTTGTGCTTTCTCCATCTTTGTCTCTATTAATTTTCTTAATTTATTTTCTAATATTGCCTCATATATTTTTGCAGCTGTACATAGCAGTGATATTCCTCGGTAATTAATGCATATTCTTTTGTCTCCTTTCTTGTGTATTGGGAATATCACTGCCATTTCCCAGTCTTTTGGTATTTGCCCTATTTCCCATATTTTATTCAGCATTATTATTAATATCTGTTATTCTTTCTCTCCCATATATTTCAATTGTTCCGCTCTTATTCCGTCATGACGTGGTGCTATGCTGTTTTCTAATTTTTCTATTACTGTCTCCATTTCTTTTACTGTAATATTTTCTTGATTTACTATTCCTGTGTTTTTCAGCTCTGTACTTTCTTCTTCACTACTGATATTGTTAATGTGTATTTCTTCCAAATGTTCTTTCCATTTTTCCATGATTTCTTTGTCTTCTTTCATTATGACTCCTTGCTGGTTTACTAGCTGTTTCAATGTTATGTGTTTTTCTTTCTTGCAGTTCTTAATTGTTCTGTAGAATAACTTTTGATTCTTTTTAAAGTTTTCCTCAATTTTGTTTCCAAATTCTTCCCAGGTTCTCTCTTTTGATTTTCTTATCTCTGTCTTTGTTATCATCCTTTGTCTTTTATGATCTTAATAACCCTCCTCTTTTTTGGTATTGATATATTTTTTCCATTTTTGTTTTTTTTTTTCTTGACTTTTTCTTTTATTCTTTCATTCCACCAGTGTGTTTGTAAATCTGGCTTGAGTGTATCTTCTATCAATTCGTTAACTCAATTTTAATATTCTGCTTTTATCTGTCCATCTTCCAGTTTTTCTACTCTAAATTTTACTGTTTGTTTTTTGTTAGAATTGATCTCTTGATTATGTTTTGTCTCGTTTCCTAACGCTATAACTACCGCTATTACCAGGTAATGGTCGCTACCAATTTCACTACCCCGTTTCACTGCTTTTTTCTTCCCTAGTATATTTGTGGATTTCTTCATGCTCAAATAAAGTGTTCAATATAAATAATCCATTTATGATGCAAAAATTGATGAGCCTCTTTCCATTGTTATTTATAGTCGGCTCTCCATGTCTTCCCATTATTTCTTCAACACCCTTATTTTTATTTCCCACTCTTGCGTTAAAATCTCCCATAACATATATTGGTTCTTTCAGTTTTTCGTATTCGGTTTGCATTTTGTCCCAAAACTCATCTTTTTTTTCTTTATTTTCATCCTCATTTATTGCATACACTCTTATTATATTTGCCTTTAAATTTTTTTTGTCTTCTACTTGAATTATAAGTAATCTTTCGTTTACGCATTTCCAGTTTGTTATTGATTGTTCCAGTTTTTTATTTATTATACATCCAACTCCCGCTCTAGCTCCATCCATGTTTTCTACTCCGCTATATATCAGTATGTGATCATTCTTCAATTTTGTTATTCCTTTACCTTTCTTTTTCGTTTCGGTGATGGCTAGTATATCTAATTTTGCTATTTCAAATTCATCTACTAATTCTTTTTCCTTCCCATTTATGCTTCTAATATTCCATGTTCCTAGTCGTATAGTCCGTTTTGTTTGCTTGTTCGTCTCCGTGTTGCATTTTTCTGTTTTCTTATTTTTTAACCGTTTTTTGATATTATTTCTCTCCCTTTTCGTACAAGTCCTTTCTCGTTTTTTGTCCATTCGAATACTTCTCCATCACTTGTCAATTCTTGATATCCAATTTTGACTTTTTTCCCGGTTGCCTTCATTTCTCTGGCGATACTTCTTATTTCCCATTGAATTTTTCTTTCTTCCCATGTTAAGTCGTTTTCGATGTTCATTTTTGTTCCTTGTAATTTGTTTTTTACTGCCATGATTTTTTGCTTTTGCTCCCAGTTTGCCATTTCTACTATTATAATTTCATTTTTTTCCCTTAATTCCGCACGTATACGTTTTTAGTTTCTGCTTGAGTTTGCAACTGTTCAGAGAGTAGTTTTTTCACTCCCTCTTTCAGATTGTGCGTTGGTCTTAATCCTTTTATGACTAGATTATTTTTCTTCTTCCGCCTTTCTTCTAATTCACATTTGGTCTCTAGACTTTCGATTCTATCTACCAAAGTTTTCTTCTCTTTTTCCAATACAGCTTCTTTCCTCTTCATTTCTGATTTTATATTACTTATCTCCTGTTTCAAATCATTTGTGTTTTGTTCCATTTTTGCCATTATAGTTTGCATCATCTGTTTTAATTCCTCCATATTTTGTTTGTGTATTTACACGTCTTCAATAGTTTCTGTTTTAGTTCTTTCTTCTTCTTCCCTTTTTCTTCGTTCTGGTCACAATTTAATTTTTGCTATCGTTGGCAACACTTAGTCCTTGGTTCAACGTCCCTCCCACCTGTATCGCACTTGCTCAACGCGCTGCTACCTTGGAAAACTGTCACTCAACTTGCTGTCCCATATTACTATGACCGTAACTTTTGTTCATCTATTTTTATGTTTATTATCACTTGGATAGGTCTCACTTCACTTTCACTGCACCGCACGTTCCTTATTCACCCAAAGGTATCAATTTGCTTTCCGGCAAAGCGATATGTTCCGAAAAATCGAATTTTATATCGGCTGCACCAAAAAACACGTATCACTCTCGAAAAATTTCACTTTTAAATCCTTGAGAAACTAAATAATTTAAAAATACATCAGGTTGGAGATTGTCGGACATACCAACAACCTTAATACGAGGATTGAGAACTTGTATCTGTTTAATGTCATATTTGTCACCAAGATTAGAAGCAGCAAGTTGCTTGGAAAACATACATGAAAATTGATAAAAGATGGCTGTTTGCATTTCTGAAAAAACCCAAAACTCCTAAGCCACGTGTAACAGGACTTGACCTAGCAATGAAAGAATCTTTGCATAAACAAAAATATACAGGTACTGCAAATGACACAAACCCAAAACTAAGGTAAATCTTAATGATTTCTTCAACAAATATATTGTTAGCTGAGGTAAATCTTAATGATTTCTTCAACAAATATATTGTTAGCTGCATACAAATAATTGTATTATGTAGCATCTTTTTACTGAACTTCAATATTTGCTTTCAGGTACATTGTATTGCTACAATTTCCTATTTCTTCCACTTCTAATACGTTTAGCATAGATAGTTTAATGTGATTAAGAAATGCTGAAGTACTTTGTCCTAATAATAGGTCAGTGATGACATTGGTAACAACAAGAATCTCAACTACTTACATGCGAATAATAGTGTAGCAAGAAGTTAAAGGATGTCGTGAGAGATAGACATTACGTACGGAGATAGCGTTGCAGGTTTGAAGGCACTTACAGGGCATCAACCTTTGAAGGAGTTTTGATGTTGCAGTTTGAGCTATAAAGGATTTCCTAATCATGTCGCGAATGTGTTTCGACTTTTTTTCCATATGAAAATCCACCCTAAGTTTATTAAATTGACTAGAAGATAGGAAAGTGATATCCACATTTTTCTTATATCAGTGAATTGTCAGGAAGTCTACCGAACAAAACTTCTGGTTTAGTATTCAAGTCAATGACGTATTATTAAAGTAGACCCAGCGCGTCCTATGGCAGTCCACAGTTTGTTGTGATGTTAGCACTTACAAGGTGAGGGGTTCTGAGAAGCGAAGGGAGTAAACATGCTTGTTATGCGGTTTGCCTGCTTTTATTTATGTTTGAGAAGTGCGCGCCTATATTCTGTACTGTATGGATATATTTGTTAAATTAGAAGTAATAATATATTAATTGATTCAAAATAAAAAAAAAACTAGATTTTTCCGACATCTCATAATCGATATTTTTTCAAATGAAAAACGCAACCTGCGACACAACGATGTTTATCCTCCTCACCCCACTGTTTACTCCTGCATCACAACAAATGCCGCGTGCTGGGTCTACTGTTAATACGTCATTGATTCAAGTTCAGTGACCGAGAACAAGAACCCTACTACGTTGTCCATGCCATGTCCTGCAGCGCTTCTACTACTGCCAACTAAAGGATAATGAAGCAAAGTGTGCAACTTCCATCAACGACAAGTTCTCACGTTGAATCTGATACGCCAAATGCACTCTATTTCTCAATAAGACCAAACGAACGGAGTTTGAGTTGTACTGTGTTATTCACTTCATGCGTTGGCATTACGAGCATTTCCACAATGTACAAGAAATATTGTATTGTCATGACGTTATGACAAAATAATTCTGTGCAGACATTTAGTTTATATTCTTGAGAGAAGTTCTCATTTCAAATCGCGAGAGCAACAGTTCTCCTTGAAGATGAATAATGAAAGTATTGCATATCTATGTCTATGCCTTTTTTTTTGTATCCTTACTGATTGCAAGCTCAATAAATATTTGAAGAAGAATACTTGGATAATATTGGGCTTTGCGATAATGGTGAACAAAAGATTAGACTTACCTCTGCTTGTATGCTCTCCTTATGCACTGAGTCTAGAACAAACAAAAAAAATAATTACACATCATTCAATATCATTCATCATATATCTATAACAAATTAGATCTTTTTCTGTTGATAAAATGAGTTTTTGAAATATGTAGGGTTTTCCTGAAAAAAAATTGATATGATCTTTTTGTGTCTCAACGTAAGGTTTATAATTTGTAATAGAACATCGTGTGGATTGAATTAAAATTAAAGACCGACGATACGCTGTTATCGACCAAGTTTCTCTGTGACATCATTACGCATGTTGGTGATCAGAGACTAGTGCACAAGAGATAGAAACAGTACATTATTTTGGCTGAGAATAGAATCAGACACAAAATGAGTTCTGATAGATTCGTAAAGGGACAGTCATATAATTAGCCAGAGGTTCACGAATTATTGGCTGCCGACTTTCTCTCGAAAAGTATTTATGAATGCAGCTGAAACAAATGTTGTCAAAGCTCAGAGTTAAGCCTATATCATGAATCTTTCTTTTGGCAGTATAACGTCTATTTTTGTGTGCAAAGTGTAGTGAAATATTGGTTTTGTAATTTATCAATATTATCACGTTACATTGTACAACTGAAATATCTTATTAAATATTGTGACGAATTCCTTCTCTCAAAACTCCATCTCAGTTGCACATCCTAGAGCCTCACGCTACAATCCAATATTTTGAAGTCCACCACATCTAGTTTTCAAATCTTGCTTGCCCTATGAATTTTGAAGAACCGGTATTCTGTTTATGTTCGACTGCATCATAATCATGTAGTTTATGGTTGCATTTAGTGCCCATAATGTGCCACTCAATTGGACTAGGACTTTTACTTTATATAATTGGACGGAACTGTCATTGTCAAAAAAGTCACACAAATAGATTTTTTTATTAACATGAAATGAATCCAAACAATTAAATCAACATATTATTTATTATGGTGATAAATACTTATAATACAATTGGTATTATCGCGAATATTCAGACCCGAAGATAAATTCTTATTGTTACAAAAACATTTTTCTCTCAATGTTTGTGATTCTTGTTGCCATCACTTCTACGCTTTCTGAAATATCCATTTACTCTTTTCTATCGTATTTAGTCTATTCTACATTTTCTGAAGTATCCATTTATTCTTTTCTATCGTATTTAATCTCTTCTACACTTTCTGTAGTATCTATTTCTTATTTTTATTTCTAATTTAATATTTTTGACATCTGCAAACAAACAGTAAAAAACAATGGTAACAATAGCAACATTAGCAAAGCACACCAAGTTATACTTACCGAATTTTTGTATAGGGTATCTAAGAAATATTTTTAGAAGATATCCTGCGTCTTTAAAGCAGTCGAACATAAAGCTTTGTATGTAATTCGTGCATGAACAAACTTTATAGACTCGCCTTCCTTAACCAGCGGCTCGTCCAATAAAGTTCTATATTATATACTAATTACATAAATAGCTATTAAACACTACATTACCACTTACCATAGCACCACCAGCCATCAGCTGGAATAAATACATTTTAATACTCCAGAACATATATTTGAGTAAGGTTATGACTTAGAGAATCTGAAATACAACTCTGTACTGTATTATCTGTGCTTATGTCATGTACTCACCGTGAGTGTATCCTGAATGTGATCAATCATTGTTCTGTAGAATATTTTGTATATTTTGTTCCTAGAGATAGAGATCTGACACTTGACAGTTTTAACATTACCGACACAGGACCAAATTACCGACGTAAACGAAGAATTTAGTCAATATGATTTTAAAGTTTTCAATGTACTGTGAATGAAATGTAACTGATATAAAAATGTATATAAGCAGGACAAGAAGTTAGGAAATTGGTTGTAAAGAGATTAATATCTGTAAAATGACTTCTTCCTTTTTTGTATCTCTTCTTCACTTCACTCCAACAGCACTAATTTGAAATTAATTTAAAACAACTTTTTGAAAGTCCAGTCTTCTGAGTAATCATCTCAAAGTGCGCTTCTAGTCCTGATTCCGAGTGTCATCTTCGAAGTGTTTATCGTCCGAATGGAGTTTTGTGCTAAGTCTGTTAGTGCAACTGTACGACACAATTTGTGAGTCCACTTTTTCCCATAAGTCCGTAAAAGAAGTTAGATTTGGTTGATTTGCTGTTTTGAACTCAGAATTATTTTGCTTGTTGCTTTTCTAGCTTGAAGTAATTTTTGTTTGGAACAACGTAGCGTCATCGCTGTAGGAGTCATTATTGATTTTACAATGTTGAATTGATTCACCGTAGAGCCACCACTAAAGAAGTCTTCGTGATTTTACAGTGTTGGATTGATTGAAGTAGCATCACCGCTGGAGAAGTCTTTGTTGATTTCACAGTGTTGGATTTATCTAACGTAGCGTCGCCGCTGACAAAGTCTTCATGATTTCGCAGCGTTAGATTGTTTTAACGTGGAGTCACCGTTGAGGAGCCGGAAGTGCACTTTATATTTTATAATTATAATTCTAAACAATCAGTCGTAGAATATTCAAATTTTGTATTAGGCACTTTTATAATATCTAGTTGTATACCTTGCATTATGATTGCTATCGACTAAGCCGGAAGAGCACTTTATTCGTAACATTCTCCGCATAAATCAAAACGATTGAACGTGGATTGTTGGAATTCAATATTTAGGACGATTATTCCGGCTAGATGCTCATATCCTATTTCTATTGAGATCCACCAGGCCGGAATTGCACTTCACTTCTCAGTCTTTTGGAATTTTTCGCATAAATTCGAAACGATCGTGTGTAGAATATTGAAATTTGGTATTTCAGTCTGCTGTAGCATCTGAATGATTGCCTACTATTCCAAAACAATAGACTGAATCGGAAATTCACTTCAGTAGGAATTTATTTTTTAATTTTGTGCATAAATTTAGATCTGTTGGCGGTCGTAGAATTTTGGAAATCAATATTTAGGAATGTTGAAGTATAAGAATAATGGCCTACTGTTCCCATAGCAACCGACTTGGCTGAAAGCGCATTTTACTTGACAGATTCTTAGAGTCTCTTAGGTAAATCCAGAACGATTAACTGTGGAACGATGAGATTTTGTGTTTGATTATATCTCCAATGATATATATCAACAAAAACACAAATTCACATCGTACAAAAATCTGACGTGAAAATCACGTGACTTACTTGTACATCATTGGATATATATATATATATATATATATATATATATATATATATATATATATATATATATATATATATATATATATATATATATATATATATATATATATATATATATATATATATATATATACAAGTAAGTCACGTGATTTTCACGTCAGATTTTTGTTTCAAATTTTCTCGCCGTCTAGGACCGTCTGGATCCGTACTGCGATCGCTGGTGTTAAGGTGAAACATCACCCGGAAATACTAGCTGTCTTTGTTTGGTCTAATCTTGTTTTGAAGTAAGTGAGGCTTATGGAAGGTCAGTGATTACGGCGGGATACACAAGAATTCAAATTCGACATATCAGAAGAAAAACATTTTATAGAGAAATTTACTGAAATTAATGCTCGCATACAAAATAATTTTGCAGACATAAGTTTTAATGAAATTATTCATGATAAGAATATGAAATTATGATATAAAAATGTCCCAAAATTCACGCAAGAACTGATTTTAAAAGTAACATGTTTTGAATAAAAAATCATGAGTTCTTTATTGAATCATAGAGGATAAAGTAAAGTAAAGGGTTATCTAATTTTGATAGAAAATTGGTTTTAAATTGGAAATTATGAATTTTTCATTGAACCATACAATATACAGTACAAGGATTATGTATGGAATATTATATAGTGCGAATGATCTCCAAGACTTTGTTGGCACATACAGACTCTTGATTATCATGTCGCGATAGCAAGCACGATTAAATGTTTTTGCCTGATCAGCTATTTCTTGAAAGAAGAATGGCTCGATGATGCCTCTTACCCAAAATTTGCACCAAACAGTGACACGTTGTGGATGCATTTGTTTCTCAACAATCATTCGTGGATTTTCTGGATCCAAAATGCGACAATTTTCATCATAGTTCATTTCAGTTAAGAATGGTTCAAAGGCGTAAATGCGAACACAATTCATCCACAGTAAACGCAGGATACAAAACAAGCTGTCTGGAAATGAATTGAAGAAATAAAAGCAACAAATATATTCACATATTACCTGGATAAATACAAATTTGAATCTTCGAGCTGCACAAATTTATTTATGATAATTGATGAACGACTGGCAAATGATATTTCACAACAATCGTAAATAATGATAAAACATTGTTATTATGAACAATATTATGATTCCACCATCCATATATTTTTCATTCTATATATTGTGAACTTTGTAAAATCATTGAAGTTTGGTTGAACATATGTTCTTACTCTCAGCTTACTTGGCTCGCCTTAAAGGCATATTTCTAAGAGGCATACTTCTTGCTAGTCTATTATTTCTGGAGTAAGTTCTGTATCATAAAATTTGCTCCTACAAAATCTCCATCGTATTTAATTGTTTCCTCATTTATTCCTTCCGTTGTCCATATAACAAAATCACATTCTCTTTTTTCAGTTATGAACATTTGACCTTGTATTTGATAATAGTAATTGTGAATTTTTTTGAGATGCAATTGACCATCCTGTAATAATGAACAAAAAGTTTTAATTTTAAACTAGCTTCTTCAGGTGATAAATGTCTTGCTGCAAATGGACATTTTATTTCAATCAGCTTTTCTGTTTCAACTAAACCGTCAGGAGGTGCAGCCAAAAAACCTAAATGTTCTTCCAAACAGACAAACAAACCACAATGTGCAACTGTAACACCTATTACATTTTCATAGCTGTGTATTGCTACTTGCTCATGACTCTTACCCCACTCCGTAACACTAGTAGATAGATTTCGAACATATAGTATGTTTTCTACTAGGGGTTCGGCAGGCAGTTTTCGCTTACAGATTAGACCAAAATTTGAAGCTGTTAGTCTATGTTTTCCTTAAAGTATTTACCCTTGATGTATTCACTAAGAAATTCATACCTGTAATTTATTTGAAGGTGAATATCTCGGGCCTTAGAGCAATGCAGATTCGGATCGAGTATTATTATTTGTAGAATGACAGAACCCAATAATAATTGATGGACATAAATAAAATATTTTGTCGCTTGAGAAATATGATATTGATAACTTGAAATTCTCATCTGTACACTTCCAGCTATATTAGTATTTAGAAATCTAAAAGAGATAAGTTTTACAAAATTAGATTTGAAGATTGATTTTCAATGTATTTATCCAATGAACTTACTATAACATTGTGAAGCCGAATACAGTACTAAAATATCTTATACATAGATAACACTTTATGAAACACAGCCAGAAGCAGATATTCAAAATGTTTTTTTTTACTAAAATCAGCCATAGGCTATTTATCCTCTAATAAATAAATACATGATTAAATTAATCTAGGTAGGTTAACAAGCTTTGACATTTGTCATATAATTAATACAAAATTTGGATACTAGATAGCGTCACAGAACAAATCAACTAGTGAAAAATCATACCCTCACTACAAAAAGAAGTAGAAAAGAAATTGAAAAATATTCTCCCAAATTATTATTTTGGAATATACAGCCGCTTAAACTCCAGGAAATATTGTAAAATATTGCCCATGATTTTTAGATATGATAAATATATTTCTTTTTGTTCATTTGACGTTTCTTCATAACAAAATCAATGATTTGAACAGAAGAAATCTATTTCTCGAAAACTTGGAATCTCACGACTCTCAAAAAAATATATTATCTCCAAGAAATATTTGGCCATGGAATATATTTACTTTTGTCGGAATTTATCTTGCAGGGTATAAAAAAGTATAATTGGACATGTACCCAAAATATCGAGAATTTTGAATCCAAAATCCAGTGATCGATGTCAAAAAAAATTAATTATTCAAATATATATAATTTTTGAATACAAGACTTTGATTTTCCTCCAATTTTTAATATTAATATTATACTTTTAGAAGTGCACAGATAGGGTTATAAACGGAATATGAATTAATAAAAATCAATAATTTTTGCACAGCATTCTGAAGAATAATATCATCTATAAGTCTACCAAATTTTGTCCCAAAAAACTGGATGATCACTGAGAAATTAATATTTTCAGCAAATTTTCATGAAAATTTTTCTGCAAGTGTAGCGCCTAGTATACATATTTTTTCCAGATAAATATTTATCAAAGTCTCTGAGATATAAGATTTGCATGCTAATTTTATACGTTAGCACTAATTTTATACGGATTTATCGCAGACATGATGAAACTTTGACAGATTATCTAATTTTCAATATACACGCCACTAAAAACTCTGTTAATTTATTATAAGAAAGTATTTATCAAACATATTGCTACAAGATTCATCAATTCAAATTTCGCGCTAAAATAGTTCTTCCGGGTGATGTTTCACCTTAAGTATCATGTACAGCCGCCCCGTCACCGTCAGTCTCAAGCTGTACCGCCATCAGAGTTTCCTGCAAAATATATGTTGTATGTTCACAGTCGTCGTTATTTGTGTGCAAATAAATCTCATAGCGACATCTACCTCCTAATGATTATTTTGAAAACCCCCACCCTTCATTTTTGAGCTATCCAGCCGTCTGCCATTAGAAACTGCGTCACCGACTGCATTGGCGCCCTAGCACACCGTCGGTAGTTCTGACCGCGACGCTGAAGTTAACAACACCGCCAGCAGCGAGGTATCGTTGCAATATCAAGTGTTAACCTATAAAATTTTGATAATATAGCATTTGACCCTGTCACGTCAAAGACATTAATGATAATACAGTGTATCCAACTGATATTTCTGGATAACCTCTTGCTTTCTCAATGAATTCAATTTTTATCTGGACCACAAATATGACAACGAGGAAGAAATGATGGTAACATACGAGTCTCATTCACTAATGTCGAAGTCGAAGAAAAAGTTACTTTCTGGAATCGACCGTTTGACTGGTTAAGTAGTAAAACGTGAATGAAATGTGAATGTGAAAGTCGAAAGAGAGAAAATATCAGTTTGAACTCCTAAAAACTCCTTTCCCAAATCTGAATCGAGGACTTGGAATTCCAGAGAAAGTTTAGAAAGTTCCAGATAACTTGCAGGCTTTGATCTCGTGGAAAGATAATATGACAGTTATTGGAGAAGTTTGTGAATGCTGTGGAATGTAGGAGTGAACCGAAGAACACATAGTTTGCTTATGATTAAATTTTGATTCCATAGATGAATTGGAACAAATATTCACAAAGAATTATACATTATTATATCATGCAGAGGTTATGAAGAAGAGGAACCCCTGAGCACCTAATATAGTACTGCAAGGCATTTACTGTTGGCAGAAATGTTTTTCTTGGAGCGGAGAAACTGAATTTCAAACGCTAAATCGTGAACTTTGTTGAATTGACAGGATTTTCGACAGAGGAGTTAATTCAGTACAATAGGTTTGAAAGTAGCATACAGGGACTACGTCTTAGTTGAACTAAGTTCATGGAGATCCGTTCTTCCTTTCTATGCTAGATCAGAAACATATTTCGTTGTTATTATAGTATGCAAACCAAAGAACAACATTCTCCTGCATCCGTGAAACTTATATGATGGAATTTAATATTTAATTGGAGCACGGTGTCATATTTACATAAAGTTCTACCGACCAGGTTACTACGTAAAGGATACTCAATGAGCGATCTAGGGTGAACGGAAACAAGAACAGGTTCACTGAGCACGAAGATTAATTTATGCAAGATCGAAGGATACATTTGAAGTCTGACCGGTGACCAAAAACGTCAATTTTCAGTAAGATATTAGGTCCTTTGCCAGATAGTTTTTGATAATCCTACATTTTGTAGGATATTGAACGACTCTACCAAGTATAAGAAAATCTTTTGTCTGTTATTACAGACGGCTGAACTAAGTACTTCAATACAAATTATTTGAATGATGTATGTAGATGAATAAGATCTTGTAAAAAATGAAGACAGTAGGAGAATATGAGCTCAAGTACGGTTAATACTTAGCGAGAAATGCGTTGATCAAACGCTTATTCTAGTTTAACCGATTTTTAAATTGAACCAAGTACACGTTATTAATCATCTAAAATTTTCCGAAAATATAATTTATTAATAAGCTGTTTGTAACATGAAATAAGTTCTACTTATGACCGATTGTATCTAACCCAATTATTTCATAACGTGATACCAATTTCAGTTAATGCTATTGGATCACGAAATTCATATGCTTGATATTTTTATTTTTTATAAGTCCTCTTTGAGCTGTTATACATGGATAATTGAAATTACTAGAGCTCTCACAGAGTACTAATTGCTTTCGGAATTTTGATTTGGAATGCAGGATATTTCTGTGTTGGAGATCAAATATTTGGATTATTAATATCTGTATCCGAAGTTACTGTTCCATAATATGGCTAGGTAGTCAACAATCCTAATTTTCTTTATCAGAAAATCTGACGAGAACATCACGTGACTTACTTGTACATCATTGGATATATATATATATATATATAGATTGTATATATATATATATATATATATATATATATATATATATATATTTATATTGGATATATATATATATATATATATATATATATATATAATCAAACACAAAATCTCATCGTTCTACAGTTATCATTTTGGATTCACCCAAAAGATACTGAGAATCTATCAAGTAAAATGCGCTTCAGCCAAGTCGATTGCTATGGAAACAGTAGGCCATTATTCTTACACTACAACATTCCTAAATACTGATTTCCAAAATTCTACGACTACCAACAGATCTGAATTTACCCGCAGAATTAAGAAATAAATTCCTACTGGAGTGCTACTTCTGGTTCAGTCTATTGCTATGGAAATAGTAGGCAATCATTCAGATGCTACAACTGACTGAAATATCAAAGTTTCAGTATTCTACATCTGATCGTTTCGGATTTATGCAAAAAATTCCAAAAGACTATCAAGTGAAGCGCACTTCCGGCTCGGTGCATCTCAAAAGAAATAGGATATGATCATCTAGACGGTACTACTACTACTACTAAATACTGATTTCTAATAATCCACGTTTAATCGTTTAGGATTTATGCGCAAAATTCAAATTTCAAAAAATGTTTCGAATAAAGTGCTCTTCCAGCTTAGTCGATAGCAATCATAATACAAGGTGTATAACTAGATATTATAAAAGTGCCTGATACAAAATTTGAATATTCTACGACTGATTGTTTAGAATTTATGCGGAAAATTCAAAAAGTCTGTCATATTAAGTGCACATCCGGCTCAACCGATTGTTACAAAAATAGAAAATGACCATTTAAATGTTACAACAATTTCAAATGCTGAATTCCTGTATCCTATGGCTGATCATTCTGAGTTTATGCGGAAAATTGAAAAAAAGTTTGAAGTAAAGTGCACTTCCGGCTTAGCCGATTGCAATCATAATGCAAGATGTACAATAAGATGTCATAGAAGTTCTTTATACGAAATTTCAATATGCTATGGCGAATCATTCTATATTTATGCAAAAAATTTAGAAAAAGTTTCAAGTAAAGTGCACTGCCGGTACAGACGATTGGCACCATAATGCGAAGTGCACAACTAGACCCTATACCAGTCGAAAATACAAAATTTCAACATTATACGTTCAACTAGTTTTGAGATTTGCAAGTTACGCACGCACGTACGAACATACGTACCAACATCAAGCCAAAAATAGTCAAAATGGATTCAGGGATGCTCAAAACGGATATTTCCATCAAAATCTCGATAGGTGAGTTCTGTCGGTTCCACAATACTTACTTGTTACTTTGTACAAGTAAGTAAAAATGGGAATTGAACGTTCATGCACAGCAACAATTCTCAATTCTGCTGAAATTTTGTTATGAACAAATTGAATCAAGAGATAATCTTTGCTTGACCCCAAAGCCGTTTCTTTTATTCGTGACTATCAATAAAGATAGTACATTTATATGCAAGCTATGGGACAAATCTATGTTAAAATTTTGCTAGACTATGTACTTGTACATCCAGGATGACAATAGAACGTCAAATATAGTCAACACAATAAAATATGGCGAAACATCATCCCATTCATATGTGGAATTTGAGAAAATACTCCACTATTGGATTCGCCCAAATCAGTTGTTCAGTAAAATAATATGTATTTTTCTATTTGCTATAAAACATAGATACTTGAATCATAACAAAGAAATTATAGAACTCTGTTCACTGTCTTTGTTTTTCATTCCGAAATTTGTATTCCTCTATGTCCTCAAGAACTAAAGTCTCTCTCTGTTCACTTGATCTTCCTCTGTTTTACCCTGTTGTTTTACCTCTTTCAAACAAAACTTCAATGATTTTGACTCTTAGAATTCTCACAATATGTTTTACCTACCTCAGTCTTCGCACTTTCATTAGTTCTGGCTTGACCAGTTCGCTGAATGAAGTAATTACTTCATCACATTTCTAGGCAAGTGACATACGATCTGATTTTTCCTAGTTCAATTTGTCTTCAGTAATTATTAGGTCTGCGTTTTCATTATTCTCAGTTTGTGTGCTCTGAATCAATTATCAAAATTGAGCAATACAACTCTGAGCGCAACATGCAAAAATTTTATGGCCTGACAATAAGCTAACGCAATTAGCTCCATTGAATATTCACAACGGCAAACTGTTAGGGCTTTACCAATTTATTTTTGTCATTTACTTTGCGTGCTGAAAGAGTTTTTCTAAAAAAATACAACAAATTTAAGTTGTAAGCACTGCAGACACACCAAGTATATCAAATTAACCCTCCTACCCGCCCAAAAAAAAGTCATTCTCATCTTACATGGGTCGAATCTTTATCGTTGCTCAAGCATGCAGAGTAGTTCAAAAAAGTAGTCCTATTTTACGGTTCTTAGTTATTCAATCACATCTATGGAAGAAACTCACATATTCAGAGCATTTCAACAATTTATTTCCAATGTTTATTGCTCAGAATACAAGCAAATCAAAAAAATAGCATTCAAAAAAATAATTCAATTTCTAGAATGTGACTGATTTCACACTCTCACAATGAAGTTCTATAGAAATTACAGAACTACAGTAATAATAGAATCAAAATATCGTCAGCATAAGTGGAATACAATAATTTTCACACGAGACTAATTATTTATGATATAATTTCTGCAAAATGTATTTACATGTTCCTGGCAAAAAAACACAAGGTATGATGCACACTTAGTTTGGTTTTTCCGATCTTTCTTTGGCCCACAGTCATTGCATCTTCCACGTTTGACTGCGTATTTTATTGCAGTTTTCTCCTCTGCAATTTGCAATTTTGACTTGATCGATATTTGCAATTTTTTTTTCAGTCTGGTGTTACTCAGTGACTGCGTGTTTTGATGGAGGTGACGGTGATTTGCTCCATTTCATTTTATCACGACTAATGTAAAATTCGCCATTATTAGAAGACCTACGTTGTTCTTCTGTATGAGACAAATTCTGCTCTCCATCTGAGCTACCATATGTTGATACGTGATCAGAATCATCTGTTTCAACAGCACTAATAAAATCAGGATCATCTAGCCCATCTTTATCTCCACTTCACTTTGGTCACTAAGTTCAAATAAAAGCTTCTCCAATTCGTCATCTGTCAAGCTGTGTCTGCGCTACGCCATACTCAGGAGTAAAATGCCAATACAAGGCAATTTGATTTCAGAAACCTTACAAAAACCAGATATTGGCACCTATGCTGCGATCAATTGAGCTAAATTTGGAACAGAGGCAAAACCAATAGATAAAAGCGACATTCGTTATTAAAACTTTACGAGTCTTCATGGCATGGGTCGAATCGACCCATGTACCATATGTGTGACTTTTTCCATTTAGTCATTTAAAATAGAGTCTAAAGCATTCGAAATGTAGTGGAGAGAAGATATACACATATTTGAGAAATACTGAAAGTTTCAAAAGTTTTCTTCAAATTTAACAAGAAAGATCTTGCATTGAATTCTGAAAATGGGTCGATTCGACACATAAACGGTGGGAGGGTTGAATTATAAGAGGATCCAAGTCTTGGCGAATACTTAAAAATTCCGTTTGATACGTTATGGGTGCATCAGGTTCTGTTATATACGTTACGGACAATCTGACTATTCAGGGCAGTATCAATATCAATAAGACTAGTATAGGGTCTAGTTGTGCATCTCGCATTTGGCTCCAAGCGTCTGTACCGGAAGTGCACTTCACTTGAAACTTTTTTCGAATTTTTCTAATAAATCCAGAATGATGAACCGTAGAATGTTGAAATTCAGTATTTGAACTTGATGATGTATCAGAATGGTTATCTGCTATTTTTGTAATAATCGGCCAGGCCAGAAATGCACTTTACTTGGAACTTTTTTTGAATTTTTTGCAAAAATTTAGAATGATCCGCCATAGCATATTACAATTTCGTGTGAAGAACTTCTATAACATCTTTTTGTACATCTTGCATTATGATTGCGATCGGCTAAACCGGAAGTGCACTTTACTTGGGACTTTTTTTTAATTTTCCGCATAAATCCAGAATGATCAGCCGTAGGATACTAGAATTCAGCATTTAAAATTGCTGTAGCATCTCAATAGTCATTTTCTATTTTTGTAACAATCGGCTGAGCAGGAAGTGCACTTTATATAACAGACTTTTTGAATTCTCCGCATAAATTCTAAACAATCAGTCGTAGAATATCTAAATTTTGTATTAGGCACTTTATTGATATCTAGTTGTACACCCTGAATTATGATTGCTATCGACTAAACCGGAAGAGCACTTTATTCGAAACATTTTTTGAATTTTCCGCATAAATCCAAATAATTAAACGTAGATTGTTAGAACTCAGTGTTTAGGACGACTATACCGTTTTGATGCTCATATCCTATTTTTATTGAGATCTACCAAGCCGGAAGTGCAGTTTACTTTGGAATTCTTCGCATAAATTCGAAACGATCAGGTGTAGAATATTGAAATTTGGTATTTCAGTCTGCTGTAGCATCTGACTGATTGCCAACTATTCATAACAATAGACTGAAGCGGAAGTGGCCTCCAGTAGAAATTTTTTTCTCAATTTTGCGCATAAAATCAGATCTGTTGGTAGTCGTAGAATTCTGGAAATTGGTATTGAGGAATGTTGTAGTATAATGCTGGGGCCACTCTTATGGTAACGTTTAATGCCTATTACTGCAATAAATATCGTGTCAAATATATCGCTCCAAGCTGTGCCTTGAATAGAGTGGCAACACCAGCATTCAATGATGAATTTCATCATAAATGTTACTCAATTGATCATCAAAGCACTGTCTAATGAACAACGTTCCTCTTGAAAGACTTCTAAGAACTCGATGGCTCCTTCATTACACCATTCCATCGTTTAACTTTGATGATACTATTATTCCAATCAGAGACTTTCTGAATTTCAATTCGCGCATTCAAAATTCACAATGACAGTTGACAGAGACAAACGCTAGTGCAGCCAAAACATTGCAGTAAATAACGCGCTTAATCACTTTGATGTGTCAAATTAGACCACCAACCGATCTATCGCTTAACGCCTCTCGTCATTACTAACGCCGTGGATAAGCTATCGCGCTAAGATTTGGCTACACCTACGTTCAATGTCAAATCAGACCTTAATTATTGGCATTAGACGTAAGTTTGGCCCCAGCACAATAATGGCCTACTGTTTCCATAGCAACCGACTTGGCTGAAAGCGCATTTTACTTGACAGATTCTTAGAATTTCTTGGGTAAATCCAGAACGATTAACTGGGAAACGATGAGATTCTGTGTTTGAAAAATATATCCAATGATATATGTTATCAAACACAAAATCACATCGTATTATATATATATATCCAATGATGTACAAGTAAGTCACGTGATGTTCATGTCAGATTTCTAGTTATGATACTTAGGGAGCAATTTCAATGTTTTTTGTAATCAGCCAGACCAAGGAAGAGTTAAATGCCAATAGATACTTCGCTTACTATCAAGCCTATAAATAATAACCTCGCGCTTTTTCTCACAGCGATATATTAATTGTGTCTGGGGGATGTTGAGCCCTACGATTATCTGGCAGTGAACAAAAAGTTATGAAATTGTTACCTGAGTATCATATATAAAAATTTGCAGTCACACTATGAGCAAGGTTACGTTATTCTTTGCAAGCTTCAAAGAGCCTAGCAGAAATTACCACCGATGAAAACTGTTTAGCAGTGTTGATTATCAATTTTTTACAATATTCTCTAATACATACATAGAAATCAGCACTCAAGACGTTAAGAAAAGTGAGTAATGTCTTAACGTACCTCTAGCACCTCGTATCTATAAATTGGCCGCCGGCACAAACTAGCAAATATGCGTATGATCAATGTACATACTAACACTACTCTATTCCACACATTTTGTATCTCAGAAAATAAGTTACGTCTGGCAGACCTGGGATCTTGCTCTAATATGGTGATCTATCAAAATGTTTATAGTTTCAGCAATTTATCGAACCTCCATTTAACGATCGTCTGGTATTGTGGATTAGAGTGATGATTAATCTTTGATTCACGAACGGTCAGTCAAGAATAATCCTAATTTAATTTTTTGGAACTGTCAAGGGTTTAAAAATTTCAATAATAATATAAATAATCTAAGTACTAGCAATATAATATGTTTATGTGAAACTTGGTTGGAATGTGAACCATGTTCAATAAACAGTATGGCACAGTTTTATATGTTTTCCTCAAACGCAGTTCGTGATAAGAGTAGAGGTCGTGCTAGTGGTGGTCTTGTGATTTACGTGGATTCTACTTTAAATTGTGACTGTATCGCCAAATGTGAAAACTGGCTATTCATTCATATTCAATATAAGTCTTTCAATGCCATTGTAGGTCTTATTTACTTTGATTCAAATATCAATATTAAATATGCTTTAGATCTTCTAAATCTAACATTGTACGAATTATCAAACAAATCTAATAACGTTTGCTGGATATTAGGGGGCGGTTCTTGGCGTACAGAGATGACTATGAGACTTATATAGAAAGTCAAAACGTCAAAATAAAAATAAATATACAGAATTGAAACCGAAAAAGTTTATTTAATATAAGACTTATCTACAGTGATGAAACATCGATGAAATTCAGTAGGATTGCGTTCAAATGAGTCTAGACACTCTTTAGGAATGTTCAAACAAATCCTTTTATGATCAACTATTGATGAACGCAGCAGACAGCTTCCGTATTCCCAAAATATTATGTGAAATATGGTAGAAATATGATGTTAACAGATTCCGTTAACGATCGTCTGGCAGTGTGAATAATCGCGACGATCACGCCTACGTTTAACTGTCGAAAATGAAAGATTATAAATGAAGTGAACGTGGTCTATCAAGATGTTTATAGCTTCAGCAATGTTTCGCACATTCAGTCCACTATCATCTATTAGGAAATTGTTAGTCTTCGTGATAATTTCGTCGGTAATTATATGAACATTTTTTGTAACCTTCAAAATCCTTAAAACAATAACTAATACTGTGAAATCCATAATAGTCCAGAATTCACACACAAGATAATCTAGAAGCAGAATAAAGTTAGTGTGTAATCTGGAAACTGAGATATACACTTTAATTGAATCATCTTGTTAACTATTCAAATATAATGTTTACACCACTAGGTTGCTCTATATTTGAATACATTATATCTAGACAAACTGGAGATACTGGCTAATGCACTCTAGAAGTTGGTCTATTATCATTGTAGTAACATACGTTTACAGCTAACACAAAACACGATTACTCTAAATGTAATATAACTTTTACTATTATGGTTCCAACGTACTCGCAACTTTGGTGGCAAATTAGTTTAGCACGTTCAGGAATTATTTGAGATGTTGATAGGAAATATACTCAGTATGATGTTGTTACAAAGTGATAGGTTTGAGCAATAATGCAAAATGTTCATTTTAATAAACATGAAGTGTGCGTTAGGAAACTTTTGGATGAGAATTGAACTGAATTCTCTTTGCAAAAAAATAATATCCAATGATTCTTACAAACAAGCTTTCAAGAATGTATCGATCAAAGAATCGAGAACATTCACCACCCAATGGAGAAACAAGCACACAGGAAGTAGGATCTAAGCAATCGTGCCAATCACGTCGCGCTGAAAATCAAATTATTCCAGGAGAGTTATTTTACTGCCACGTGAAGGAACTCAACTGTGCAATTGAAAACCGAGAAAACAAGAAAAATGTCGTTCGGAAGAGGAAACGGCTATTCGATTAAGCTCCGTGAATTGATTTTGCAGTACAATAACAGTGTGGAAGGTTTAGAAAGTCAACTGAATATTGAAATATTCCAACGGAATTGAATATAAGAGCAGGGAAAGATGAAAATGACATATTGTTATAGTGCACTGATAAATCAAATTAAATATTTATATTTTAATTCAAGAGTTTAATATGCAAAACTCGCTACACACCCGTTAATTCTTCTCATCTCATATTTTACTCCATTTCATAAATTATACCAGCTTACAAAGCACGTACCTTGGCTAAGAAAGTTATTTACACATAGTTCTCCTGAACATCCAAATTTATGTTTGTGTATAAATAACGATTATAGCGCTTTTAAGCTGATGCAGGATACGTTTTGTGATTCTGCACCTGAATTTTAAGTCGAATGATAATAATTCTGTTTAGCGACCATTGTTCTGACGAAAAATGAGATTTTTAGGATAATAACGCACGAGATGAATTGCGTGTGATGCAGTAAAAGCACACTCAACGGAATTGATAAGTTTGTTAACTACATTTCATTTCATATTCCAGATGAGGTAACAAAAACTTCTCTAATCGAACTTACGATTGTTATTTTTTCTCAATTAAAGCTCGAATCCTCTTGACCACGGAAAAACTAGGATGCCGCTTCTTTACCTATCCAGGAAGTCGGCTGCTACCCTTGAAGTTATATTTTAAACGCAGCTGTACTCCTGTCTTCAAATGTACGATCATTTTCACAAAATTGTAGCTTGAGCCTTCCTTAACACAAAAATGTCGAAGTGCAGCCGTCCACCTTGTTTGGAAAGACGGCAGCTACCCTTAATGTCATCCGATTTTCAGGTCCCAATTTTGAAATGTGGTAGTCACACTTATGTGCAACGCATTTTCATATTCGACTTCCCTTTCACTTACTTGCATTAAGTACAAGAAAGTATTGTAAAACCGACACATTTCACCTATCGAGATTTTAATGGAAATATCCGTTTTGAGCATCCCTGAATTTATTTTGACTATTTTTGGCTTGATGTCGGTACGTATGTTCGTGCGTGCGTAACTCGCAAATCTCAAAACTGGTTCAACAGTAGATATAAGATGATGTTTCTGGCGCAATCTCAAGGTCATCAATGATAAGAACGTCTTAAGAAATGATGAAAACGTCTTGAGTTTTCTTGACTAACGTCTTAAGAAATAATAAGAACGTCTTGAGTTTTCTTGGACAGCGTCTTAAGAAATGATGAGAACATAAGAAAATAAGAAAATAGTAAACATAAAATTCTAACAGCTATTTATAATACAGAACGATACGACTTTCTTAATATCTAAGACCAAATTTCCGTTCTTCTGATGAGTCTTCCGCTCAATTCGATTTGCGATAACCTTGAAGCTAATCACAAAAGATTAATCTTTTTGCAGATGTGTTCTTATCAATTTTATTGTTATCAGTCGTACACATCCTGTATTCATATATATACAATTATATCTCTGTTATAATAATTCTTTTCGTTGACCTAAGTACACATGTATTTCAAAAATTTAGGAACCAAATTCATATGAAAATGGTACTAAGTGGTGTGTAATGTCACAAAAAGTCCTTCAACACACCACAAAATCTTCCAGACGTCCCTTATTTTTCTTGCAAATTTCAGCTACTCATTTACAGAAGGCAGCATCAGCGCGCTCCTTCTCATTCTCAACTCGCTACCCAAAAAGACTTATCATTTCTTTAGACGTTCTAATCATTTCTTAGGACGTTGGCACAAAAAACTTAAGACGTTCTTATCATTTCTTGAGAAAACTCAAGACATTCTTATCATTTCTCAAGACGTTGTTCAAGAGAACTCACGACGTTTTTATCATTTCTTAAGACGTTCTTATCACTGATAACTGAGAATGCGCCAGAAACATCATCTTATATCTAATTTGAACGTATAATGTTAAAATTTTGTATTTAAGACAGGTATTGGGTCTAGTTGTGTACCTCGCATTATGGTTCTAATCATCTGTATCAGAAATGCACTTTACTTGAAACTTTTTTCAAATTTTTCTGATAAATCCAAAATGATCAACCGTAGGATGTTGAAATTCAGTATTAAAACTTGATGTTGTATCAGATTGGTTATCTGCTATTTTTGTAAGAATCAGCCAAGTCAGAGGTGCACTTTACATAAGACTATTTTTGAACTTTTTGCATAAATCTCTAATGATTAGCCACAGCATATTAAAATTTCGTATCAAGCACTTCTATAACATCTTTCTGTACATCTTGCATTATGATTGCGATTGGCTGAACCAGAAGTGCACTTTATATATGACTTTCTTTTTAATTTCCCGCATAAATCCAGAATGATCAGCCGTAGGATACTGAAATTTAGCATTTGAAATTGCTGTAGCATCTAAATGGTCATCTTCTATTTTTGTACCAATCGGTCAAGCCGGAAATGCATTTTATATGACAGACTTTTTGAATTTTCCGCATAAGTTCTTAACAATCAATCGTGGAATATTTAAATTTCATATTGAGCACTTCTATAATATCTAGTTGTACACCTTGCATTATGGTTGCCATCGAATAAGAGCATGTTATTCGAAACATCTTTTGAATTTTCCGCATAAATCCAAAACGATTGAACGTAGATTGTTAGAATTCAGTATTCAGGACGATTATACCGCCTAGAAGCTCATATCCTATTTTTATTGAGATCCGCCGAGCCGGAAATACACTTTACTTGACTGTCTTTTGGAATTTTCGCATAATTCAAAACTATCAGGTGTAGAATATTGAAATTTGGTATTTTAGTCTGCTGTAGCATCTAAATAATTGTCTACTATTTTCATAACAATAGACTGAACCGGAAGTGCACTTCAGTAAGAATTTGTTTTCTAATTTTGCGCTAAATTCAGATCTGTTGGTAGTCGTAGAATTTTGGAAATCAGTATTAAAGAATGTTGTAGTATAAGAATAATGATCTACACAAAACACAAAATCACATCGTATTATATATATATATATATATACAGGATGTAACAGAAATAAGTACATTAATTTTAACCAGTGATAGTTCTCGTCAAGCCTAACAATTTTTCTCAGTAACTTTTTCCCGAATTCTCATCTTCTTTTAGCATTTTTTTATCCCCTATAATTTAACGAATCGTTAAGGTGCATAGTTATCGGATCCAGTAGCAGTTGCAATAGAACAATCATTGATTCTGACATATGTGAGTTATTAATTCCTTCAAATAAATTCTGGAATAAAACAGATTATAAATTATTAATTCTGTGTACGATTTCATGGGCAGTTTAGGATTAGCTTAGCAAATTCATTTGGAACGATCTCCGAATTGTCATTTCTCACTAAAAATTGGATTATTGTGGTTATGCTAATGTATTTAATGTTAAAATATTATGCACTTATACATTACGTTGAGAATACCATGAGATATTTAGAACCTAACGTTTATCTGAAACGTAAAACAGCAGATGAGATTAATGAAATACATTAATTTATAAATGGAGCACCTGTGTATTAGTTTCTCTCATATTATTACTAACTTCACATTTCACACTCAGGTCGTTTCAATAAAGTATGCCCCGTGAATTGATCTGCTGAATAAGCAAAATATTGTATCATATATCTCAGAAAATATTCAAAATCAACTACCAAATTTAGTTTGATATATTTATAGGTGGATTGTGTGAGTGTGTTTGCCTTGAACGCGTGGTTCTTTTACATCGTCAATAATTTACCCAAAATTAACGGGAATTGTCGTGTAAGAAGTGTTAGAGTGATTTTAAACAAGATATAAGGTAAACGCATCGCGTCGGGTAAGAAAATCGTGAGTGAAATCTGAATCTGTAGTGTTTAAACCATTATTAATATAAAACTTTGAGGTTGAATACATACAAAAACAAACAAGGCACGCCACTGTGTGGCGCGCAGGCGTACGTGAGCCCAACACACAGTGACCTCTCAAGAATACCAGAGGCGGAACAGAAATAATTCATGCATAGACAAAGAAGTGATCCGTTGAATAAAAGATCAAGAGAAGAACAAGAAGGGGAGGAGGAAGACGAAGGAAAAGTGTTTGAGAAAAGCAAAAAAATACAAAGATCTCCTAATTATAAGCAGAAAGATAATAGAGAAAACATGGAAAGACTGGAAAAAATGATGGAACAATTAATCGCAGAAGTGAAAATAAATACGGCAGAATTAAGAGAAATGAAAAAGGAATTCAAGAAAAAAGAAGAAAAGTGGTCAGAAGAAAAACAACAGCTATGTGAGAGAATCGACACTTTAGAACAAAAAATAGAAAATTTTGAAAAAGACAAAGAAAAATAACACCATCATAACAGGCCTAGAAATAACAGATAAAGAATTAAAGCAAAACATTGAACACATAATTAGCGAAAATCTGGGTATAACGGCTGAGATTAAAAATGTACGTAAAATAAATAAAACTAAAACAGTGAAATACGTCGTGGAATGGAACACCTGGGAAGATAAAATTGCAGAACAAATATAAATTGAAAAAATTAAAGAACAAAATATACATTGAAAACGACATGACTAAAGAAGAAGAAAGAATCCAATACGAACTAAGAAAAATAGCACGGGACATGATAGAAAAAAATAGAGCAACTAAGATAAAAATAGGTTACCAAAAAATTTACATTAATGGGGAACTGCACAGATGGTGTAAATATAACAATAATATAAAAAGTGAGAACAGAGATTCAAAAAACGACAAGTAGCATCAAAACAGACCACATCAGACCCCATTATAACAAACAAGCAAAGTCACAATATCATGAAACTCGGTACATGGAATATACGCAGTATAGCTAATAAAGAAGTAGAGTTGAACAAAGAATACGAAACGTCTGGAATACAGATATTAGCTATTACGGAAACTAAGAAAAAAGGCACGGGCATAGAAAAACTGGTAAATGGACATATTCTAATTTATAGCGGAGTACCTTCACAGGAGAGAAGCCAAGCCGGTGTGGGTGTCATAATACATAAAAATTGGGAACAGAAAATAAATACCTGGGAATTCTACTCTGAACGCCTATTGTCGGTCACGCTAAAAATAAATGAAGACGTAACAATATGCATAATAGCAGCATACGGCCCAAGTGAAGACGAAAAGATAGAAAACAAATATAAATTTTGGAATGACCTACAAACAATCATAGATAACACAAAAGACAGATTCTTCATATTAGGAGATCTAAATGCAAGAGTGGGAAATAACACTGCAGGAGGCTTAGAGAGCATTATGGGGACGCACGGAGAGTCCACCCAGAATAATAATGAAGACTTTTGATAAATTTTTGCCTGACAAACAACCTTGTAATAACGAACACAACATTCAAACACAAAGATATTCATAAATTCACCCGAGTTGAACCAAGTAGAGACGAAAGATCCATCATAGATTACGTCATCGTAAATAAAAAAGACAGAAAAACAGTTTTAGATGTTAGAGTAAAAAGAAAATATGAAATAGGAAGTGATCACTACTTAATTGAAGCCAAAATTAGAGTACAAAATGATAATGACCAAACAAAACTTAACGGCACTAAACGCAAAGCAAAACGTATACAACACACACTCAAGAGCTACAAACTCAGAGATATAGCAATACAAATGAAATATCAGCAACAAATAGAACAAGGTCTACTAAATATAGAGGAAATAAACAAAGAAACAAATGTAAATGTCGCCTGGAATACATTTAAAACACTACTACATTCGGCAGCTAAACAAACTTGTGGGGTAAAAAGCGTAATTAACACTAAAAAACAGACGGCGTGGTGGAATGAAGATATTAAACGTGAAGTAAAAATCAAAAAACTCAGATGGCAATGTTATCTCACTACAAAAAACATGCAAGACTATAGAAGATACAAAGAGCAAAGAGCTAAAGTTAAAGAAATAGTTTTAACGGCCAAGAAACAAACATGGGAAGATTTCGGATCTAAACTAGAAGAAAACAGTAAAAATAATAAAAAACTATTTTATAAAGTTATAAAACAACAGAGAAGCAAAAAACAGGTAACAATAAGGCAAATAAAAGACAGAAACGGAGATATACTATGTGAAGAAACAGAAATATTGGCAAGATGGAAAGAATACTTCCAAGAGCTATTGGAAGTCCCACAATTGATAAGAGAAAAGTAAGGCAGCACAAACACAACGCAAGAATACACGCAAGAACAAGACAACATCTCAATGGAGGAGGTACAAACTGCTGTCAGCCAAATTAAAACTGGCAAAGCTGCCGGACACGATCAAATTTCCCCAGAAATGATCAAATACATGGGTGGGGCAGGAATTGAACTCTTTCACATTATCATCAACGTAATCTGGGATAAGAAACAAATACCGGACGACTGGCAAGTAGCAATAATAGCACCAATTTACAAAAAGGGCGACAACAGATTATGCGCTAACTACAGAGGGATTTCATTACTGTGTATAGCTGTTAAAGTATATGAATCAATATTAGAACAAAGGCTAAGAAATACAATAGAAAAAACTTTAGATAACGCACAGAGTGGATTTCGTAAAGGACATAGCATTCAAGACCATATCGTCACACTGAGACAATTAATAGAAAAGTCACAAATACATAACAACCCACTACATATATGCTTTATCGATTTGGAGAAAGCGTTCGACCGAGCTCTAAGAGAATACATCTGGAACATTATGCATAATAGAAAAGTAGATCAACACCTAACAGAAGCTATAAAAAACATCTATGCGACAACTAGGAACTATGTTCGAACAATGAACACGCAAAGTAAAGAATTTATAACAGTCGAAGGACTGCGACAAGGTGGAGTACTTAGCCCTTTACTATTTATATTACTGATGGACGAAGTACTTAAAGATATAAAATACAGAATAAAGAAAAACAATATCGGCTTCCTAAACATGCAACAAATCAGCATAACTGATTGTATCTACGCCGATGATATAGCATTAATAGCTAAAAACCGAGAAGACCTGCAATCAAATCTAAACTTATGGAATAACGCCTTGAGGACAAAAAACATGACCATAAACATCGCCAAAACTAAATATATGATAATAGGAAATACAGAAGAGAAATATTCACTAGAACTTAATGACAGAAAAATAGAACAAGTACAAAAATTTAAATACTTGGGATCCACATTCGAAAGTGGAGGTGGATTAGAAGATGAAATCAATGACAGAATTCAGGCAACAGCAAAAACATTCCAAGCACTAAATAAAACCCTGATATCAAATAAAAATATATCTGAGAAAACCAAACTTATCACATACAAGACAATATATGAACCCATACTACTACATGGGAGTGAATCATGGGTGCTGTCGAATAATCAAAAAAACAAAATTGGAGCTATGCAAATGAAATACCTACAACGAGTAAAAGGGGTCACAAAATTAGATAAGATTAGAAGCGAAGACATAAGAAATAGTTTGAGCATAAAAGCCGTAGAAAGGAAAATAGAAGAAAAGCAATTAAAGTGGTACGGTCATCTAGTACGAATGAAAAACGATGAACCAACCAAGATGATATGGAAAATAAAAACACTAGGACGTAAAAGAAAAGGAAGACCAAAGAAAAGTTGGGACAAAACAATCGAGGGAATCTTAACAAGAAAAGGCGTTTTCTGTAAATAAATCGTTTAATGATTTTCTCTTTATGTTTCTGGTGAACTAGGTTAGGAACAGCAACTACTTTTTGAACTGCTTGTAGATGGCAGCACAGTCTGACTCTCCTGGCACAGTGACACAGTTTCAGACAATTCAAATCAGCTGATTCGAGTGCAATGAACGTGCAGATAATCTTATGTTTAAGAAATGTACTATCCGAAAATATACGTGAAATCCCTAAATATAAATCAAACTTCTTAAAAATGACATATAAATACGACTAAAAGACCAAATTATTGTTTACAGAGACAAATTCAGTCTTTCTTCCAACATATACAAAAATAGAATAATCGAGGTGAGCGATATCAATGTATTGCCAAAATACAAATATTTTTTCAGTTTTAAATGAATGATTGACAAGACTACGATGGCTCAAAGTTGCAAAATACTCCTTTCAATCGACAGCTGTCATTCTGTCAACGAATGAGAAACATTCAGTTTGAACCATAGGCGCACTATGAAATTTTTGACAAAATTTTGATGAATTTTTACTCTGTATCCAGAGGATCTACGGGAAAAAGTTATTAGAAAAAATTGTTATGCTTGACAAATTGCATCACAGGTTAAAATTATTGAATGATGAAAATGATGTACGAGTACGTCACGTGATGTTCACGTCAAATTTTTTCAATTCCCGCATATGAAAAAACTGAGGAACCGTCTACCGTCCTGTCTAGAAGGATGGCATCCACCCTTAAGTAATTCAATTTTCAAGTCCCAATTTCGAATGCAACTATATTTCACATATTATCGAACGTTCTATTCTTTTTCAAATTGTAACTTGAATCTTTCTGGGCCTGTCGGAACATGGCTGCCACTTTTGATCTGGACCAGAAATTTCTCTACCAGCAAATTATGACATCAATTTCAATTTATATCATCTCCAAGGAGAGCGAAACGGTTTGCCAGAAAATCAAAGAAATGTTGGTTCAGCCCTGAATTCTGAAAAAGTATTTTGTAATAAAGAGTTTGTACAGCATCAATGAGTATCAACGGTAGATAATATAAGTCCGATATGAAAGAACTACATTTGACTCGAAGTTTTTAACTTCCGTGTCAAAGAGCTATTTATCGAAAAGTTTGAAGTGAAATTCTTGGAATAGCTTGAGTATTACTGAATTGAAACTCATACAATGAATTATAATTTGGCGCTAAACCAATGTTTCTAATTAATTTTTCGCAGGCCGCTTCGTTTCCCTTAAAAAAATACGATGACAGAAAAATTTTGAGTCATGGCTGAGGGTAGCAACCTTATGTTTAGGCAGGGTCAAGCTTATGAGAAATAAGTATGTTCGAAGAGGAAAATACTGCTGCGTTCGAAATTGGGATCTGAAAATCGGGTCCTCTCGAATAGGGGAGGAAGCAGCTGCTCGTCTCGAGCTACAATTTTAATAAAATAACCGTTCGTTGAATGAGAAAACTACCGCTACGTCTGAAATTCCGATAACTTCAAGGATGGCTACTACACACCCGGACAGATACAGGGATTGCACTCCGGTTTTTTCGTGTTCAGGAAGGTTCGAGCTTCAATTTTATTGATCAGGAAAGTTGAATAGATGAATGGGTTACATTTAGGGATGGCTGCTGTCGTTCTGGAAAGAAAAGAGACTGATACCCCAGTTTTCTCTTAAGGTACTTGACCTTTCCTATCGATTTGTAATAGTTTTAACCGTAAGCTCTATTAAGGGAATAGTGTGACCTTTTTACGACACTTAGGACAGGATTCTGTATGCATAAAGTCTGGCATCTCATTGACTACCAATTTCCGATTGGTTCATATACAATTTGGCCGTTGAGTCTGATTAGGGAATTTAAGCTGCGATCGGCTACTGGACTACAAAAATTGATTGGAGACTTCGCTTTCATGTCAATAACGCAACGAGATTGATTATCTTAAGGTTTTGCGGGTATTACCCAATTCCAAACAAAAACTCAAATTTGCATACGGAAGATGAAATTCATCCAAAACTGATATCCAGCTGATAGATTGAGTCGAATAAAGGGTGCAATTGTGCTCGTTTTGTTGTTGTTGATGATTCAGAGCAACTTCAATTTATCATCAAAAATAGATTCCCAGCTCTTTTTACATTCATTCATGTAACAATTTCATCAACTCAGAAATACTGAGTAAACTACAACATTGAGGAGAGCTCCGACCAAAACTTAACCAGATTAATATTGAGAAAAATATATTTTCGAGCTTCCAATTATTATTGAAAAAATACACAAGCTGAGAAATTTCGATGAAAATTAGGGACGGTATTGCAAAAGAATACAAAATAGTTGTTACCTCATACCATTACCTCTAACCATTACAAGGTGAAACAGACTCTTTTGTGAAAGACTCAAGAATTTTCACAAGCACCGTTGATGAATCAAGATAGATTTATTAGCTTTGACGTTGAAATTTTATTTATCAACGTCCCATTAGATGGATAGCTATGCATCATCAAGAAGACGAAACGTTAACGGACAAGACTACACTGATTGTCAACGGGATCATTAAACTACTTGAGTGCTGTATACTGTAACGTTCCAAACTGACTTAAGTTTGTTCTTCGCTCCTAATCTCAGGAAGATTGTAGGTGACGTGAGGCGTCGCAAAGCTAGACTCCGGGCATACCCGGAGCGCCACGATGTTGTCTTCTTATCTGCAGGGCACACAACAACGAAGTTATCTGCAATAAAGGGGTGTTTGATCGGACGAAGGAGTTACAGGAATGGGTGACCGCGAAATGGCCTTCAGCATCCACCAGAGGGTCGACTTAAGCGACACTGTTCTCGCCACAAGCCACACTCTCAAATGGAGATTGTGGCAGCTAAGCTGTCTGGAAGAAACGGGCAAGTCCACTCTCTCGCACAATAAAACAAAGATTTTAAACGGAATCACTGACTTTAATATATGCAAAAATAAATAAATGGTCAAACAAAGAAAGGAATATGAATTTAAATAAGATTTGACTGATAAAAAAAAATGAATGTAAAATAGTGGAGCTAATAATTGTAAAATAAACAAACAGTGGCCGAGGGCCCAATACACAAAATAACGCGCCTTAGAGGACAGCACGCAAACAACAATACACCAGTGTGTGCAAAACTTGACGCCTATACGCTTTGCCCCTTACTAGCCGGAGCTCACAGTAATCACGGAGACAGGGACCTAGCCCAATCGATTGCGCTGTACAAAATAAGCGTATAGCGCCAAAACACTATTGCGTCCAGATCAACTGCATCCAAGGAGCGCCTAAGACAAAATAAATAAAACGTACGTAGACAAAAAAAATAGACGTAGACTTCTGATTCAACAATAACTGAACCATCAAATAGTACAAAACAGACACTTAGTGTAAGCCACAAGTTCTCCGGAGCTGTGGCGATGATGTCGCCTGACGAGGTATCGGTCCAAGAGTTGGTCGTGGACGGCGTCAAAGGTAAGTAGCCTGAAGGTGGTCTCAGGAACTGGATGTTCGGTGCTCGCGTCGCTGGGTGCTCTGCGATCGTCCGGACACTTCGCCTTAGATGTTAGTGGCGGTTTACGATAACACGAGGTGCGTGAAAGTTTCTCTCTAATCTCCAATATTGGGCTGCTCGACCGACTTACACTACCAGAAACACGGTTACTCGGTCGGAGCACGACACAGATTTATAATAAATCCCGCTGAGCGGCTTTGATTATTTTCAAAGATAAAAATAAATCTTTGACTCAAGAAAAACTTGTTCTGCGACTATTACGTTTTTAGCCTATCGCTCGAATCCCTCAGTTAAGTCAGTTTCCGAACAATTACTTAGAAAAAAAACCCGTTTTTCCTCAACTTTTACGTTATTTCATTGGATTCAGCTAATTACAAACAAAGTAGAGAGAAGAGTCTGGCGGGAAAGGATTATTGGGGTTAAGGAATTTTATTGTGAGTGTTGTGTTATTTTACTGTGTTAAATTTTGTAATGTGTTGTGTCAAATGTGATTTTAATGTAATATTAAGTTTTAAATGAAATGTTTTTATTCTAAAAGAGCGCCTTGTCAACTTCTGATATCTTGCAGCAACTACGTGAATTAAAAATACAAAATCAAAATACGTCATTAATTAGCAAAGTGTCAAATATTAACAGCAAGTGTAAGGTGAGTGAGATGTTTCATTCATCTGAAATAAATAGTGTTAATGCGTTTAAATTGTAGCAAAAGGAATGTATAAAAAACTGGGATATAGAAAATGGAGAAATAGGAACAAGGTGCGGAATGGGAACATAACAATACGTAACACATACATCCAAATCAAAAAGCGTTTATTCGCTCAAGATGCTGGTCTTCCGATGGGCTCGTCCTTATCATCAGTAATTGCAAACATTTGAATTGAATGGTTCGAGACTTATGCAGTAACCACAGCAGTAGATAAACCTGAACTTTGGTTTAGGTACGTGGACAACACTCTCATAAAATGGGCAAACGGTGACAATAGACTATATAATTCCCTGGAACATCTGAACAACATCACACCTACAATCAACTTCACAATGAAAAGAGAATCTCAGGGCTCGCTACCATTCCTGGACGTCATAGTGAAAAGAAACAAATACCACATCCAAACTGCAGTATATAGGAAGAAAACACACACGGGACAGTACCTTAACAGTTATTCCAACCATTCGACATCTATCTAGAAAAGTATAATTAGGACATTATATGACAGAGCTGCTAGGTTGTGCAACACAACTGATGCACTTGACAACGAGATAAATAACATACGTGGAGATCTGATGAAGTATTGCTACTAGTTGAGGCTGATAGAACAGACAATAAACGAACGCCAGAGTAGAACTACCTGAGGGATGGGAAAGAAAGAAGTATCCATTACCAAGCCTTCCATCCTTTGAAGGCATTTCAGGACTCTAAGAAGTATTTTGACCAGGACCAGACCGGACCAATACGACACAAAAAACTGCATCTAGCAAACACCATGTGAATTCGGAGCATCATATATTGAGAAGCCATTGGACATCAGGATCAAGAAACACAAAAAGATAAGGGAAGTCACTGGCCCAAAGGAAAACTCAAAAAAGCTGCACACATGCCTAACAACGACCGTGTTTTCGGTTTACCTAGTACCAATATCCCTAGTGCGTGGCGTCCCCTCATGATATTCAACCGTCATAACATAACTCATTACATCTATCTAGTATATAAAACGTAGCTCCTAGATTTTAGTTCATAGCTACTTGATAACAATTGGAGATCTATTCCAATCGAAATGTAGTGTAGGTATTTTTATAATAAAGACGAAGAAGGTTCGGAAAAATATTTTTTTGTGTACTTAATAGAAAACAGCGTCTTTTCTGGATAGGAAATAATAAAGAAAAGTGCTACTTTTCTCGTTAGTAACACTTTTCTGCATAGAAACACTTTTCCTCATAGCAACAAACAATACAAACAAATTTATTCATTATCATTACACTTAATTATATTGATTACAAATGTACAATTGTGTAAATTATTAAATGTTGTGCCAGAAGAAGATGCCATCGACTGGAAATCCGAAACTGACAAAGAAGTGCTGGCTCGTTCTCTTGATGCTACTGTTGATGAGACACAAGAGTTTCCAATTGATGAAGGCTGCTTACTAACGCTATGCTGGCCATCAAAAATTCTTCTTGTCGCATTTATTTTATTCTCGATACTCTCCTCAACGTATCCCTCGGCAACGGTGCTCGAACGCCATCCTCCATGCCTTATCAACATTTGGATGTCAGCCCCACTCTCTGCAAGTAATGTCGCATAAGTCCTTCGGAAACAATGTCAGGTGTAACTACTGGCATTTGGAAGTTGTAAATACTCTGCAATTTTTCTTGATATACTGTAGAAAGTAATAATTCCTACTGGCCGCACAGTACATTTGCCTTTTCGGTAACATACGAAGAACCTACGATGGCCAATAATTTTTGGTCGTAAACTCAAATAAGTTCGATATAATGCAATTCCATTGACACCTCTTACATCTGATAAGATTGTAAAGACACGTTTTTTCTTTGTTTTTGTATCATGCAATGTGACAACCAAAACAGATCCGTTATCTTTAATGTTGTCAACATGTAACATACGTAGTTTATCACCTCGACATGCACCATGAAGAGCGAAAATTAATACAACTTTCATGACCAGAAATAAATCATCAGGAGCTTTAGGCGAAAACATTATAACATGATCCATCGTCAAAACTTTAGATTTCTCTGCCATATACCCTTCATTTTGACGTTTTATATATGCAATCAACTTTCTATATACAGAAATGTCCACATTTTCATCAATTTGCAAAGTGCTTTTCAACATTGAATACACTGACCACAATGTTGAGGATTTAGAAGTCTTAGCCTATAAAAATATTAAAATTATAATAAAAACATTAACAAGTTAGGCTATAAAACTAACCTTCTCAAAAAAGTAAGCTATTAAAATATCTTCAATAATTCCCTGAACTTTCTTTATTATTCTCCACTGGCAAAATGATTCGTAACATTTTTCGTATTTTTCTTTTGATTTTGTCGGGAGTAAATTTGAGGTTGCTTCTGACATAGCTTTTGAAATATCAGGAAACTCTTCTTGATCCATTTTGAAAATTGTTTATTTACTCGTCGTTATGATGTTTTGTTACCATGACCATGTTAACAATAAAAATTAAAAAAACAAATCTGACATAACTTCTTTGATAAAAACATTTATGTGATATTAAATTTTAAATTTTCATGTTATTTTTGTATACTTATTCTCAAGTACACGAAAAAATAGCATGCTCAACACGTGAAGAAAAGTAGATTTTTAAGATCGTGTATAATTAATGCACTCGCTACGCTCGTACAATAATCTTATACACTCACTAGAAAACTACCTATTTTCTTTTCTTATTAAACAATCTACTATTGATCTATAATCAAGCATTGTCTGCAACTTTCAAAGAAACATGTCAATATGATACGAAAAAGAAGAGAATCGACAGAATTTAAAATAAAGGACTACCAGAACACAAAGATAAACGATGCTACAAAATCCAGGATTGCAGCATTACAGTATCTGATAGGGAAAAGCTCAAATTATTCAACGTGAGGCATAAAAAATTGAAAGAGCAGCGTACATCCCTCGTAATCACCAAGTTCTCTGCCATTTGAATACTTATATCTAATACATGGACAGTACATTCATTGTTAAATTGAATTTATGTGTATAAAACTATTTACATTAAAATCACGTTCGATTTTCATCAGAAACTAGATATTAATTGTATGACAACAAGCTGAGATCAACTTTACTTCATTAAAACATTGATAACTCGTACTACTTTTGCCAAAACTCCTAGTTCCTCCCACATAACTACTTCATGAGTCTAATTTGATTTGAAAATCTTATTTTGTATTGATGTATATTTCTTTGATAAGAGAAAAGATACAATTGCATGAGCAAACATATTTATGTGCATGACAGTGTAAGCTTTGGAATGACAGTGATATCTCGTCGTTCTTGTTGCGTTCATAACCAGCAGTGTCAACAATTCCACACTTCCCCATCATGAAAGATGTCACAGTTCCGTGAGATAAGTAAGCTGGCGTATTAAGATTTTCCGCTAAATTTCATTGCATATTCAGAATGACTGAAATGAACATATGAAAAATGTCTTCGATTGTTCATCTATTGCAGAAGCCCTCGAATGGTTCAAGAGTTGAAAGCAGGCGATTCATCAAGATGACATGTGGGGAAAATACACTAGATTTGAATGAAGAATAATGAAGTGGATATACAATAGAGAAGAATGGATTATCATCAACATGAAATAGCTCTTAAATTTCCTGTCGTTAGCTTGGTGTATCAGATTCCAATGTATTTGTTTCATCAAAATTAATTTATCATGAAAATTTCCCAAAGATCATTTATTTTACGATCACCATCCCACCAAGAATTGTTCTCAATTGATTACTAAGTATAACCCTCCATTTCATATATGATACCCTACGAGTATTGAACAACAAAATCAAAAATATGAGCGATTAATGAATGAATTCACGACCAGTATTGAACAACATGATGAAGTGTTGAAATAAATCAAAATAGATCCAAATTTCACACCGGAACCAGAACGAAATAGGGGATTTAGGGATTGACACAACAGGACAGTTTTTCTGTTTGTAATGTGTCACCAACATCAAAAAAATTATGATGCAGGTACTTGGAAACGTAAATTCAAAGCTGTGAACAGAGGTAATGTGATACTGTGTTACCACTGCAAACATAGAACCGTATTTGAGGGATTATGATTTGAAATATGATATTTTGTATTCAGGGTAATTTATCATCAGATGAAATAAGTTTCGATGCGAACTTTATCAACAATCTGTCCATAAACGTACTATTATGAAGTGATATCGAAAACAAGCTTATTGTATAGTGGTATGGCAATTTATCGGAATAAAGCCTTTTCAACTTGAAACCAATATCTTTACGGTAGTATACATTAGGTAGGTAATAAATAAGATTGTAGCACATCAATATGCTACTGGTTTATTCCAGTCTCAAATTACATTCGCGATCATTCTGTCAAAAACTGTGTCCTCTTTTTTGAACTGTGATGGACATGTCGACATTACCGCAAATCTCAACCGCAACTTGATTACAATGCGACTACAATGCAACTGCTTATACTAAATAAATGAACATGTTCTCACTGGTAGCAGTGCGATTGAAAATCGACTCAACTCTCATGAAACTTCTGTCAAACCGATTGAAAGCAAGTAGACTTGCACAGTTTTTCTCCAGTCACGTATCATTCATCAAACAAATAATGTACCTCTACCTATTTGTAGGAAAAGACACTTGACACTGCTGATTCGCAGTACGGACCCCGGCGACTTGATCCTACAATGGTGATTTAGATCTAGTACTTTAACGCTTGTGAAACCAAACTTGATCCTAAAGCGGTGATTTGACTACAAATTATTTCAACGTTTGAGAAACTGAACCTAGCTCCCAGATGGTGGAGCAAAAAAAAAATACAAGCTGCAAAACAAATCCAAGTTTCTTTTACAGATTTATAGTTCGTGTCGTACAGATTTTGCGCTTGACGGACTTAGCACAGAAGCTTTACTGAAACAGTGAACGGTAGCTTCATTCAACACTTTGAATTCAAAGCTTGGTATATTACTCGAAGAAAACACACTTTGAAGTACTACTTGAAGAGTCTACACAAGAAGGAATTACTTATTTTGACTGGAAGGCCCTATGTTTGTTAATAGGTAGTGTACTCATGTAAAACAGAACTACGACTTGTAAATGTTGCAGTGCAATGTGGAGAACTAAAACATGAAACCAGACGGTGTTCGGGAGTAATTGAAACAGAATTACTTGCAAAGCAAAGTAACTCAAGCTGATGGCTTCAGAATGTAAACTAGTGCATGACATATCAAAAATGGTAGTGCTTTGTCACAGAACACGTTAGCGATGCAACTAAAAGTCGATCGCAATTTAACTGGTATCGCAATCGAGTTACGTTATTAGAAGCTTTGATGAGATCGCTGACTTATAGTTCAATATCAAAATTGATCTTTCGGCATAGAGAACAGATATAGTATCGAAAAGACCAGGTAGTGTGAATTCAGTCGCATTTCTTGAATGCGTCAAGACCGAAATCTTGTAATAGAAGCGAGGAGACAGTAAGATTTTTGTAATGCTAAAGGGACTTTACACCGACTGTTAAGACCAATTTTAAGCTCTTGTGCTCACCAATGTATGTATGGTTGCTCCGGTATAGGGACCTCTAAGATCCCTTTTCAAAGTGTTGTGTGAGTGTGTCTGTGCCTAAGCTAAGCTGTTTGTTTTTATGTCAAGTGTCCAAGGTAGATCATTTTATAATCCAAAGACTGCGCAACGATGTCCTTGTAGTTCGGCTTTCGTGAGAGACTGGCACTTGCTGCGCAGCTGTAGTCTATCCAGAGGTTCCACTGCTGTCGTTTACGCGACAGACTGATACTCACGTCCACCGGCAGTCACTTCCGAAGAAGTGTGTTGAGAATTTGGGTGTACCTAAGAGGGAGAAAACAGAAGAACTCCAAGAAAACCCCCGAGCATGGCACAAAACACATGGAGCCATAAGGGATTGAACCCGGGACCTCAGTGGTGTCTGGCGACAGTGCTTATCACTGTGCCAGATGTAGGCTAATCAGCACCGAATTATTGACGATATTACTTGGGAGCATGTCCTGCTCACAGATGAGTCTAGATTTTGTACCCATGATTAAACCTGACGTCAAGTGATATATAGGAATGCAGTGCATCAATCACTACCATAGTACATTCAATTGGCGGTTCAATTTGAAGTTGAAGGTGTTATGGTGTGAAAAGGTGTCCAATTCCCTTCTACCGTTAAGTGTAGAGATTTTAGTCTTTATTCTTTATTCGTGCACAAACTTTGCCCACTGTTTCCTGATTTTTGCAGTCTGCTTGACTTCGCGTAGTGTGATTCCTTTCTTCTCCAGGAGTTTCTCTATGATGTTATCCCAATTTTCTCTCGGTCTTCCTCGGCTTCTCTTCGGTATATTCCTTGATGTCAAAGTCCTCTTTACAGGTCTATTTTCCTTCATCCTGACCAGCTCAGTTGTCTTTGCTCAATAGATTCTACTATAGGTTCCACTGAAAGCTCTGATCTTATATCTTGATTTCTTATTCTGTCTATTTTCGTTACTCCTTTGACCCTCCTCAAATATTTCATTTCTAATGTCTGGATTTTACTTCTGGTTCTTCTCGGTATAACCCATGACCCACAACTATATGTTAGAACTGATCTAAATATTGTATTGTAAACTGTTAATTTTGTCTTCCTGCTAATTTCTTTCTTATTTATGAAGCTGTTATTTATGCTGTGAAATAATTTCACTGTTTTATCTACTCTTTTGTTGATGTCTCCGTCCTGTTTTCCATCTTTTGTTATTGTTACTCCTAAATATTCGAATTTCTCTACTTGTTCTATGTTTTCATTATTTAGCTCAATAGTTTTTTCTTCATTACCTATTATCATTACTTTCGTTTTCTTCACATTTATTGACATTCCGAGCATATTCAGTTCATTATTCCATATATTCAAATTTCTTTGCAGTTGTGTTTCGTTTCTTGCGAATATTACAACATGCAAACGCGCATTCTCCAATTTTGATACGTTGCATATTTCTGTGACCTACTAATAGCTTCGTTGTTTCTTGCTTGCATCCTTTTATAATATCATCCATGAATACTGTAAACAGAACCGGAATCATAGCTCCTCCTTGGCGAAGGTCATTTTTTGTTTCAAATATTTCTGATTATCGGTTTCTTTCAACAATATAGTTCAAATTCTTTTTATATAGACTTTTGATCGCACTCACTAATTTCCCATTCACACCTCCCTTTGTTAAACTGCTCCAGATTCTCTGTCTTTGCACTCTGTCAAATGCTTTTTCCAGATCTATGAAGGCCATGCATGCTTTACTTTTAGTCAATAAGGTTTTCTGGACTATTTGTTTTATGGTAAAAATATGATCTTGTACACTTCTTCCTTTCCTGAATCCACTTGAAGCTTTTTTTTAGGGATGGTTCTATTATTAATCTTGATCTTTTTTCCAAAACTCTTTCATATAATTTTAGTGCTGTACTTAATAGTGAAATTCCTCTATGATTGTTACAATCACGGATATCTCCTTTTTCATATATCGGTAAGATAACTGCTATTTTCCAGTCTTTTGGCATTGTATATTTCTTCCATACTTGATTAAATATTTTTAATAGCAACATATTACCTTCATCACCCATGTATTCTAGCATTTCGGTAGTTATTCTGTCATGACCAGGCGATTTTCCACATTTTTGCATTTGAATGGCTTCTTTCACTTCTTCAATACTTATTTCTTCTGTAGATGTTGCAGTCAATTCACCTCTTGTTTGCAGTTCTATGTTTCTCTCTTCGACTGTTGTATCTAATTATTCTGCGGAGTACTCTTTCCATCGTTCCATTACTTGGTCTTCTTCTGTTATCAGGGATCCCGTCTTGTCTTTTACTGCAAAATTGTCTGTTGTTTTTCCCTTTCTTGAAGTTTCCATTGCTTCGTAAAATAGTTTTTGATTTGCTTTGCTATTTTCTTCCATTTGATTTCCGAATGTGATCCAACTTTTCTTCTTCTCTATTTTTATCAAATTTTTAACTTTTTTGCGCTGCTCTTTGTGAATGTTGTAGTTTTCTTGAGTTCTGTTGCCAAGGTACTTCATCGAGGTTCTTTTTTTGCATTTTATTTCTTCTTTAATTTCTTGGTTCCACCATGGTGTTTGTTTCTTATTACTTTTTACAGTGAAAGTTCCGCAAACTTCTCTTGCCAGGTTTGTTAGAATCGTTTTGAACGTTGAACAATTTTGTTCAATATCAGTTTCACTATCCATTGTAAGTTCTTATATTTGTTTTGTTACCTCTTTTCCGTACATTGTTGCTGTTTCCTGCGATTTTAGTTTGTAAGTTCTTATTGTTTCATACGACGTTTCTCTCTTACATACATTTTCTCTTAGATCTCCTTGCTCGTTGTATTCTTTCTTTATTTTCGCTACTACCAAAAAATGATTACTATATATTTCTGGCCCTCTTCTAGCTCTGACATCTTTCATCAATTTTCTGTTTCCTCTTTCCGCTAGTATGTAGTCTATCAACGATCCGCCCTCTGGTTCGTGTCTCGTGAATTAATTTGTGTTCACAAAATGTATTTGTTACTAGCAAATCATTTAATGAACAGTAGCCAATTAGCCGAGCGCCATTGTCATTCCTTCTGTCTCCACCATATTTGCCTATGATTTCTGTAAATATTAAAGGATCGAAATAAATCATAGTCATTGTAGACACAGTTTATTTGGACGTTTCGGCTGTCACAGCAATCATGTTCAGCCACTATTTAATTAGTTACAACATTTTGAATGATTTAATATTGATACATTAGTAGTGGTAATTACATGGATAATTTTTTTTCATAAATAGATTTCCAAGGAAAACATTGATATCGTTCCTTTTCCATACATTTTAAATTAGCGAACAGTTTTCAAATTGTTTTACCATTTTGATTTTAAATTATCCATGTGAGTATGACTACTAATGTACCAATATAAATAATTCAAAATCTTGTAATTAATCAAATAGTCGCTGAAGTCGAGAACCAAAATGTCCCAATAAACTGTGTCTACAATAACTATGATTTATTCCGATCCTTTGAATCAACCAATCTCCAATATTAATGCTATAACGATAAGATCAAACTTCGAAATTTTATAGAAATATCAAAGGTACAAAATCATGTGTATGTTATGAGAAGCTGCGACCTCATAGAACCTCAAAATTTGTTTTTCAATGGAAATGTGCTTCCATACCAAGCAAGCATATTGCTGCAAACTCTTGATAAACTGCAGATCAGCTGTCTTACATTCCCACTAATATCCTCACACTGAGTGGAAGAGACAGTTGAATTTTCATACTCTATTCCACAATCTGAAGCCATCTCACAGAAAATTTCATTTTACTATGTTATAGAATAACACAACATACTGATAACTGTATCTTGAGAATTATGCAAGCACGTCCAACTATCAAGGATAAGTAATGTAGGACTCAAATTCCGAGAGTTGTGTTCATTATTTTTGAGGAATGAGGCCCTAACACCAACAAAGAATTAAATTCATGTCTCTTATATTTGCTGAGTCTATAGACCTTAAAACAGAATTGTTGCAGTTCACTGAACACTTATTGCATTACAATATCCTTCTTAACCTCAAGAGATGAGTCAAATATTTGGAAAAGGAACGAGACTGAAGTTCTGTTCATCTCCATTCTCTTTTCGCCCTTTTCTTTATCGTTATCGATACGATACCGTTAATGGTCTATCAAAGAGGAATGCGGCGTTCACAGGATGTAGCAATCAAGAGGAGACTAAATCAACCAAAGCAGTAACAAGAGCAGGGATCAGAACACAGGAAGTGAAACATTCACCTATCAAGTACGAATGAAGGAAATCATTATTGAACAAGAAAATGGTAGAGAGGATTTGACGGGTTTACCGAGTGATGAATTTATGTTTTACCCTTTTTATTGACAGGAAAGTATCGGGAGGGATCCAATCATCGAATAATAGGATTTTGGCATGACGTTATGTGAAGAGGATCATATTATTTGATAATATAACGGAAATTACAAACACCCGATATGTTAAATGTTCATCGAATATCAAAAAAGTGGATTTCTATTCACTGAATTGTATAAGAATATTATTCTGCTCAATACGATTCAAAAATCAACTGCATGGTGAATTGAAATGCCTCAATCTGAACTACTTAAAAATGAAGAGGGATATTGAAAACACTTTCAAATTATTGAATCGATATGTACATCCTTGTGCTTGTACGACTTCTTGGTATCTTATTAACATACCGCAAATACAGTTATCAATATGATGATGTGGTATTCTACTCCAAGTGTAGGCAATACTTTTACAAACTGTCTTGAAGCTGTGAGATAAGAAACATAATTATCTAACTGTCTCTGAAGCATATCTTATACATGTTCCCTCGAATTCAAGTCTGAAGATAATGATGGAAGGGCAAGACGGTTGATATGCAGTTCATCAAGAGTCTGCAGCACTATTCTTGCTTGGTGCGACGAGCATTTTCATCCAAAACATTATATTTTTAGGTTTAATGAAGTCGCAACTGTTCACAACATACTCGCAGATGATCTTGTCTCTATAATATTGTTCAATGACTCTACTATCAAATCAATGTAGGTCGGTACGAAAACCTGAGCTGATAACTCCCTAAACCATAGCACCTCCATCCTCAAAAGGGACCATCGGCTGAAATAACTGAGCTAGTATCATGGATACAAAATCTGAACTCATTCATGAACAGAGATATTCCCAAGTAGTAGCATCATTGAGTCACTGGTTAGCCCATCTTACTCTTCGACGTCGGTGTGCACAAGTTTTGGGAATAGACCTCAATGGTTACCATGGAGTCAAACCGGCCTCTTACAATCGGTTTCACATCATTTGATCATTCAGCATGATTCCTGTGGCATCATGAGGATCATGCTGTAGTAGCCGCACAGTTGCAAAAGTATGTTTCTTCCTCTGTATTAGAAGATTTCGGTCCAATCACACGCACTTCAATTGGTGCGGACGAGCACTTTTATCTAAAAACTTAAAATTTTGAGGTTCAATGAAGTCGCGACTATTCACAACATATTCGCGGATGATCTTTCCTCCATAGTATTATTATTGTTCACTGACTCTACCATTGAACCCATGTAGGTTGGTACGAAAGCCCAAATAGATAACTTCCTAAACCATTACACCTTCATCTTCAAATGGGACCACCGGCTGATTATACTGTGTCAGTAACCAATGCCCTGCTTTCTCATATACGGTCCGATGTCCGCTGTCATCATGAATACAAAATCGTCACTGGTTGGCCCATTCCGCTCTTTGACGTCAGTAAGAACGATTTCTTGTACTTGATCGATCCTAATGTTTGGTATGAAGTCAAACCAATCTCTTACAATCGGTTTCACACCATTTGATCATTCACCAGGACCTCTGTGGCATTTTGAAGATCTTGCTGCAGGAGCCGGGAGGTAGCAAAAAGATGTCTTCGCTTGTATTACGAGATTTTGATTCTGTGACAATGTGGTAATGCGACTGGGTCCACTATCAGGTCTTTTTGAGGTTGTGCCTGTTTCTCTGCGCCGACAAATTAGTCTCAAAATCACTCTTCAAGTTGTATTGTAATTTGCGGCTATGTCGACGTATCGATAGTTGATGCATTTGTCACTTCTAGGATCAAAAGTATTGTATCTCTACTTTCGAATTTACTTTTAATTCCAGTGTCCACAAGTCTTCAGGAGATAAAATGAAAGTTTAGATTGGAAAGTTTCCAAATTCTAGTGGTTCTAGAACAATCAGACTCTACTCTTTTTGGTTTGATAGCTCCAATTGAAATAGTTTCATATCATTGACTGGTTCCTCATTCATTCTTCCGAATCATATTGCAATTACATGGAGCTCCAGTTTGGAATGAATGTATGTTGCTTGATATCGGTGCCTCATTATCATGCCTATTGATTCGACAAAACATTTTCCGTTCATTAGTCGACGTTCTATGCAATTTAATGTTAACGAGGTTCGTGGATGTATGAAACAAAAGACTATGTAATGAAAGAAGGTTTCGACTGAAACTTTTCTTCCTCGCGCTCTTTAACTTCATTTATGTTTGTATCGAAGCAGCAAGACTCACATAAATAACGCACTTTCAAAGATATTACTCAGGTTATCTCTGTTTACTTTGTGATTTTCTAATGAAGGCAGCACCTGTCTTTCAGAACTTCAGAATTTAATTGAAGGAAAACGGAGCTATACTCTCATAAAAGAGATTATTTGCCTGTAAAACCTTACGTGTTACATCAGTCAGCGAATAGATTTTTTTTTTATTCACAAAGTTTGGTTTAATCAGATTTGTATTTTGCTGACACTTGATCAAAGATAACTCATATGAAATGGATATTTTATAAATATTTAATACGATAAGATGAGATATCAAGAATGATGGTTCACAAAATCTTCGACCTCAACAAAACAGCTCACAGGGATCAGTATGCTGCGAAATGAGAATGAGCTGCTCCTCAAAACATTTGGTCATGGAGACAGACTTGAAGATCGTAATGAGGATATATCAAAGATCAAAACAAAATGTGCTCGTAATGGATTTATCAATAAAAATTATATGTTATTGAGAATTGATAGCATTTATGTCTTGAATAACACAACATTCGCATGTCTTTACACGGAAAAAAGTAAATGTCAACATTTAGTAAGATTTCTACTAGTTTTTGATGCTTTGAATAGTAACCCGGAACCTGCCTCGAAATTTGTCACTTATTACAAAGTGAAAAGTGGAAAAATATATCCTTGATCCACTAAAATGTATTATCTCTAAGGAAAAATAATACAGAGTCAAGATACAAATTTTAAAGTTCCAAATGATAAAATTTTCTATTCCTATACATATAATTCCATATAGAAGTATATAATATGTAACAGGGACTATGGTAAATAATAACTCTCAACCTTTAAATTTTAATGTTTCAAACACTAAAAATCTCCTATCTCATTTATAGAATTTCACGTATCAACACTATTTTTTGAATATATATAATAGTAAATATTCCTATCTTGATTTAAAATTTCGTCATTTCAAACAATAAAAACTAGCAATTCTTTCAGTAAAATATTTACTTTTACAATATACTTATCGAAGTTTGAATTTTCATTTTTTTAAATATCAATAAATATTTTTTTTATTAATAATTGGTTCTTGAATGCAATATCGTATTTTTTTTTTCATTTCAGTTTGACATTTCGATCTTTTAACAAAGTATCACCATCAGAAAATTATGATAAAAAGGAAACACGGCAAGTATCAAGATAATGAAAAATATACAGCAGATCAGATGAAAACGTAGATTATACATCTAAGACAAAAAGAACAATAAACTTCTGACATTCATTCAAGGTTTGAGAAAAAACAACACGAGAGAGCCTCAAGCAGAGGAATTTATAATATTAGTCTTGACAAATATCATTGTGACTTGAATTATTTTTCCCTTTGTTTGAGGTACTCTCACATGGTTTTACTTAAAACTTGGATGAATTGCAGGAGATTATTGATTCTTTTTATTGTAAATGTTGAGTCCACGTTTTCATGTCAAGGCTTCTGTAGATCTTTTACTATCCAGATTTTTGCTTTGTTTATTTTTGTATTATTGTTTTCGATGATGATTATCGGTTTAAGGATCGAAACGTCAAACTGGAATGAAAAAAAATACACAAAATTAAAATCCAAGAGCCAATTATTCATAATTGAATTTCGAAGAAATTGATTTATTTTTTTTCTTACCTTGCATTTTTGTAAACATGAAATATGCTATAATAAGGCTCAATAACTCGCGTTCGGTAAGTAGTAATTTGTCAACTGAAATAAATAAATAATATATTCACAGCTTTTGTTTCAAAAGTGGTAATTTTTATTTTTAAAAATAATACACTTTTACATTTTCAGTACAAAAATAAAATAAAAAAAATAAAAATAAAAAACAATTATTACTATAAAATAATATCAAAGCGATGATCGACTGGATGGGTGATGAATGAAAACGATGATTGGAAGTCAGTCACAGTTTAAAATTTTATTCACACAAAAACCGACGTTTCGCTCACTTTGTTGATATTGTTGCCATCTTTAGGGATATGTGTAGTCTAGAAATAGAATTATTATGGCATAAATCTAGTATCACACAAAACGGATATCTCACATTAGAAAAATAAATTGACACACTGTTGAAATTATAGATAAAGCAATAAATAAATAATTTAGAGTCTAAAAAAGTTTCTATAAAATTCCCTGAGCTCAAATTACAGATCATTCTCATAGAAAACTTCATTATTGTTGCAGGATATTATCAATCTAACCGAATTCTCTTAGATAAATCATGTTATAAGATCATGAACTTCCTTCATTTCGTGCAAATTTCAACTTACAATACTTACATCGTACTAATTGGACATTAGAAACATCTCATTTTGTTCAACTTTTGGAGTATGATTTCTCAATTCGTTGATAGGAGTTCGAACTACTTGTTGTTTTATTTGGTATGGAATTATGGATAAAAATATGATTTATATTAAAAAGTCGGCAAGTAGGGCTAGAAACACGTGATCAAATATTTGACAATGTAATTAACCTTAACAATGCTTTATACAACTGGATCTTTATTGATATTAATGTAAATAATTAATATTTTATTGCTATGCATCACTTACCTATTCTGTTAATTTTTCTTAGAGATAACCACTTAGCAATTCACTTGGTGGCACTTTCACTGCAAACTTTAGAAGCTTGTAGCTAATAATAGACTACAAATCCTATGGGCTCTAAGCGCATTCGAGGAAAGGGTCAGAGAATCAGGTTTCAAACATGAAAAATTATAATGCAAATGATAAAATTGTTGAGTTCGAAATATACTTTTCACAAGCTGATGATTATAATAATTATAAAGTGAATTTAGTATTGTATATAAAATTTACCATTTCACTTAAGTAAATTTTCATGGAGCTCATTGATAAGAATTAATAATTCTTTTAATATTAAATACACTTCAGAATTCATTATTTTATATTGAAATAGTATAACTTAATATTCATTCTACATAAAATATGAGATCTGTACATGTACATTTTCATTATATATAATATATTAAAAAGTTCAGTTCGACTTACAAATTTTATGATTTGTCTTTGAATATTTTAGCTTTCAGACTATGAATTTTCACTTCCTAAACGATAAAGATTGAGTTTTTACTCAATAATTATCACAATTTCATTTTTTCAACAAGCACATTGTAATTTTTAATGTTTATAATACCAGTTTTTTGCATATAAACTTTAAATTTGAGTATTTAAACAATGATTATTGTGAATTGATTGTCAAAACAAAGGTATTATTGCTTAAAAGTGTAATAATTAATGATCATAACACTGCTTATTGGACATCAATCTTTATTTAGTATAATTCATTTTTTTCCGTGTAGTGACTACCAATACAGAAGCGAATTCAATAAACCCAATTTTTGTTTACTTTGTAAAATATTCGCTATCATACCATGAACCACACCAGACAGTTACCTTACCTTAATGTAAAAAAATCAGGATCATTTTCAAGTTTCTTTTCAGTTCAATTGAAGAACATACGATGCTTGCTACGAAAATTTCGTAAGACGTCTTTTTTGTACAATTTTTTCCTCCCTCCATACCTTTGTCGCCATCTGTATAACAAATTTGCACTAATTTTGTAAATTAGTACTTGCTAATGACTCTTGATTGAAGGGCCCTAATTTAGGGAGCATGCGCGTCTTCTTCGCTCTCTTTGGTTCCTGAGCGGTTGTTGCAGACGTATTGGTTTTGAGCAGTCTTGTAATTTTTCCAGTTGTTCTAAGTTTTGTGGTTATTTTTATTTTATTAAAATCAGTGTTATGATTATGTTAGTATTTTGTTTATTATTTGTTCAGGTTATTCCAAATTTAGTATAATTTTTGCTAGTGATTTCGTTTGAAGGCCGTGGTTAACCTTTTGATTTCCAAATTTATCTCTTTCATCCTTAATTCTTTGTTAGTTTCTTGTGCTCAGAACCTTTTGACAATCTTGAAACTCTTATACTTAAATGATATTTTTGTCCTAATTTCTTTTTTTCTACCAAACGCGATCTAGCGGATATTGATTTGGTAATACGCGAATTTTTTATATATACATTCGTAGTGAGAAACCTACGGGATTTGTGGCTATCTTCGTCCCTCCCTCTACCTTTCCTCACCTAAGTATATTTGATGTATGAATGATTAGTGAAATTGATTGATAATACATGATTTAACTATATTTTGGATCCAACGCGTTGCGGATTTGACATTCAACAACTTGTAGTTTAGTTTCTTACATTGTTTGTGTAGTTTTTGGTTTCCGAAGCTTAAAATATTTTGTTGTGGGCTTTAGTTCTCGTTTTTAGGCTGGAAAATCCTACGAGTTTGTGAAGATTGATCCAATTTTATTTAGTAACGTACCATGTTCGTGAATTTATCGATTCGTTGCTAATAATCCTTTTTCTTAACTTACTAGACTTTGTATTTTCTTGGTTTTTTTTCTTTTTAATGCTCAGCGTAGTTTTTTCTCACTCTGCAAATTTTTAGTGCACAATTTAAAATTAGGCAAATAAATAACTTTAGTTATTATTTTATTCAATTTTTACTAAATTTACAGTTTATTCGTTTTCCAATTAGAATCTAAATTCATTAATTCAAGTTTAACGCTCCACGTTTGAACGAAGCTCTCCAATTTTTTATAGGAACCTCCTGTTTCAGTTGAATTGGATACTGGTTGGGTTGTTTGTTTTCAGTGTAAACTGCTAGGGATCTTAGGGACCAGTGGCCACTTGAGACTAGTTTTTGGCCAACTTCAAGTTAAGAAAAACATTAACACGTCTACGAAATTAAGAGGAACATTAATATCTCCTGAAGTTGACGACCAAGCGCACGGCCAACCTTAACACCTTCAAGGACCGTTGGGTATTTATCAAAGCCCTATAAGACGCAAGATCAACTTTACTTAATTTAGGGAACGTTCTTGTCTGACGTTGTTTTTGTAGCTACCAATTCGACATCTATCTTCTCTGCCGAGACTAGTCTTGAGTTCCGCCTGAAGAGGATATTCAGCTAGTTTTTGTAACATAATTTTTAACGTCTGTGACGTGCTCTCCAGTTCCCTTTTGGCTGTTGCAGTGAGATTTTTTTGTATTATAGCTTGAACCATTTTCGTGAGCTACCAAATTTCTTCGATTATAATTTTTGAAATTATTTGCTTCAAATTGATAATAGTTTTGTTAATAATTGATTCCGACGTCTATGATTTATTTCTTTTTTGCTGTCGCTATTGTCTGCTAGAATAGCACTTTCTTCTTTTTTGATCATTTCCTGGGAGTGGCGCTCATTTCCTATTTTTCAGGTAAAATATTTCCGGTGCCCTTATTAATAGCTAGCCTGGGTTTTAACTTTCAAAGTAGGATATTCCAATACTTTAATTTAGTGTCAATCAGAAGTATATTAAGTTTTTGCAACCAAATGAAGAAACATTACCTTTTTTAATTTCCTACTGCCACCTTGGAAATAGGAAAAGGTACACGCTTATAATTGTCATTTCCTGAATCAGCACAATCCTGTAAGGGTCCTTCCTCAAAATACGCCAAATTGTCATCCTTGAGAGACCAACTTCTGAAGAACGACGATTTACCGATGCAACACTGGCCCTCACAGCAGCAATGTTGTCTTGATTTCTTGCATTACGTCATCGCTGTGCTGTTCCGAAGTTTTTCACGATTCGACTAATTATAAGCATCGTAGGAAGAATATTTCTTTCAAAATTTCCACGTAAAGAACGACGAGTTTGAACGGAAGATCGATTATTTTGATGGAAGTTTTGAACAATATAGTGTCGTTTTTGGAACATAGGTTTCACCATGATAAGATACTAGATCTTGTTTGGCACATTAACACATGGCCGGCGTGATATTTTGAAAACATCATATTTAACCACTGAAACGTCACGAAATTATTTCAAATTGTTTCATAACAATCCACATGTATCCATATATACAACAAGACTTTGGTAGAAATGAAATCAAAAATTTCGACTTGTAGCATTGGAATTCGCGTCTCGACCGCCTTTAGTTGAAGTGGATGACATATTGCATAGACGTTTGACCCAATTTTGCTCATTTAATGTCAGTCGTATAATATTCAATCTGACAAAATGTTCTTCATATTACGTAAGGAAACAGATATATCAGAGGGAGGTATGAAATAGAACAAGGAAAATCGGTCAAGAGAAATATTTTATACATAAGAAATTTAGGACGATACCGCTAACTGCAGTCGGATCTGAGAATCACCGAGGACGCAAACGAATATCAATAGCATTTTCGTTAGCTAAATTTAAAATTATCTATTGGAAATGTTCGATGAAGTTTTTGCATAACTGAAGTGAGTCAGTATTCAATATCTGACGGTATTAAACGTTCCTTTGTTCTATATTGATTTCTTATCCCGTGGAATTCAATCAAGCGCACAAATTTGATTCTTCTGTAATTCAATTTGCGCTTGTGTCTTATCCAGCAATATATAAGAGTCTGAGAGTTGTTTTTTATTCTTATATTTTATATAGGCCATGAAAAAAATAAACTTACAATCAAAATGATAAAAATGCAAGCTCCAAGGTTCATATTTCTGAAGCGTCTTTCAATTAGGGACATAACAATTCTATATTTCAGATATTGAGTTGAAATTTGTTCTAAATGTAGTACATATGTTACATTTAACTATGATATCCGATCTGGCTTATTGGACAACCACGAGTATGTTGACAGTGGTAGAATCTTTGGACCCAATTTTCCACTACTCTTGCACACATTTCGACCGAAATGTTGACAATTTCGTGTCGGTTCTTATCTTTGTGCTCATCTAACGTTGCTGTCTTGTTGACATAGACCAATGCCTTGGTGTGGCCCCATAATTCAAATGGTGTTGGATCTCACGAACGAGGTGGCCATTCTACCAGAGATAAATCGATTTCCAATTTCTCCTTCAATAGGCCGATTGTCTGATCAACTGTGTGACATGTGACACCGTCTTGTTGAAACTACATATCATTGATATCAAGCCCATACAATTCTGCCCGAAAATAATCTTCCAACATGCCAAAATAGCGCACTCCATTGATGGTAACATGGCGATCGTTTCCATCGACGAAAAAATACGGTTCAATTACACCTCCGGCATGAAAACCCACATCATACAGTAACTTTTTGCGGATGCAGTAATGTCTCTTAAAGTACATGTCTACTGCTGTCCAATAACACATATTTTGTTTATTGACAAAATCATTCAGCCAGAAATGAGCCTCATCACTGAAGATGATTTTTTAATGAAATTCTGGCTCTTTTTGAAACTTGCTCAGAGCTCGATCGAAGAATTTCTGGCGTTTCAAATAATCAATTGGCTTGAGTCCCTGAGTTTTTTTGATCTTGTGAAGATATAGGCCAAGATCTTTTCTCAAAATTCGCCACAATATGGTTTGAGAGATGCTCAACTCCTGAGAACGATGTGAAATAGACTGATTTAGTTCATTCTGAATCGATTTACTTAAGGCTGCGATATTTTTGATACTTTAAGCGGTGCAATGTCTATTTGGCACTGGAATACTCAATAATTGAAGTGTGAATTCGAATTTATTCAATATAGCACGCACAGCCTGTCAGGTGGGACGATTATTACGGTGAAAAATTGGAGTAAGCGCTCTTAAAGCTGCGACCACCTACTTAGAATTTCAGTAGTAATTTTTAATAATTTGCAAATGTTGCTCGGTTGGGAAACTTTACAATCATTAAAAATGTTTGAGGGTGAATTCATGTGAACATATGAAATTTTTATACTTCTATTGAAAGACCTCTTGAAACCAACATTAGTTGATTATTACGAGACATCATGCAGTAATCAATTTTTTGTAGGAATCGAGCATTCTGCCAAGTCATTATTAAAATTGATAGAATTAATTCTGAAAGATGACCCATTGATAGAGCTCTGATCCAAGCTTAAGTCAGAAATATGGACGTTAGAGCCTCTGCCTATTGTATCATGCAGTTTATTTTTAGTAATACAACTTGCGCTTATATCTTTTCGAAATCATCAATCATGTGTGAAGAGAGTTATCTACCTTTTATCGCGACATTTGAGCTTGAGGATAACAAATCTCCATACATGATTATTTTGAAATTTAGTATGAGGAATTCTCACGAAAATTTTGGATAGTCTGCACTCTTAGCTTCATCCACTGATATTACAAGTTCCCACGTGATTTAAACTAGCACGAACTTCCCAAAGTTCAATAACAGAATGTCAATAAACTCAAAGGTTTATGTGACATCAGAAAATTGGACCATCATAGTAAAAGCAACCAGGGACATCAAAGCCCAGCGTGAATAATGGAACGACAAAGTAAAGTCGAAATCTTGGAAAGACTATGCAACAGATACATTAGCAACATGCATATATCCAGAGTAGATCTACTGAAATGGCACCACACGCAGTAGTCAATCGAATCAGTGAGTCACTGGAATATAAAAATTCAACTTTGAGAATTTTTATTGACACAGAAAGAGTATTCGATAAAGCTTGTTTGGTCGATCGTCGTAGTCCAAGATCCCAGACCCGCCAGACGTTACTTATTTTCTGAGAAACAAAATGCGTGGATTAGAGTAGTGTTGGTCTGTACTCTGATCCTACGCATACTTGCTGGTTTGTATCAACGGTCAGTTTATAGATACGACTACGAGGTGCTAGAGGTACATACGTTAAGACATTACTCACTTTTATTGAAGCCTGCGTGCTGATTTTTATGTATATATGTATATTCTAGAGAATATTGTTGGAAATTGATGATCAACACTATCAGACACCTCCCATCATTAGCAATTCCTGCTAAACGCTTTGAAGCTCGCAAAAAATGACGTATTCTCACTTATAGTCTGAGTCCTAATTTTTATATATGATACTCAGGGAGCAATTTCAATACTTTTTGTAAACAGCCAGACCAAAAGAGTGTTGGATGCCCATAGATACTCCGCTTTACTATCAAGCCTACAAATAGTAACCTCGCACTTTAACTCACATCGATATTATGATTGTGTCTGGAGGGTGTTCAGCCCTACGATTGATCTGGCTGTTGACAAAAAGTATTGAAATTGTTTCCAGAGTATCATATATAAAAATTAGCACTCAGACCATGAGCAAGATTACGTTATTCTTTGCGAGCCTTGAAGAGTCTAGCAGAAATAACCACCGATGAAAAGTGTTTAGCAGTGTTGATAATCAATTTTCAACAATATTCTCTAAAACATACATGAAAATCAGCACCTAAAAATTCAAGAAAAGTAAGTTATGTCCTAGCGTACCTCTAGCACCTTGTATCTGTAAATTGGCCGTCGGCACAAACTAGCAAATATGCGTATGATCAGAATACATAGTAACACTACTCTATTCTACACACTTTGTTTCTTGAAAAATGAGTAAGGTTTGGCGGGCCTGAAATCTTGTTCTATCAAGGCCCTACTTGCAGGAGATATTGACGATTCCACAATCAGAGGGTAATCAAGGAGGTGTTCTCTCACCACTTCTGTGGTTCATAGTAGTTGACAATCCTCTACAAATATTCAACAGCAACTGTAACATTGCCTACATAGGCAACATTACTCTTCTGCTTGACGATTTTGGGAACGCTACCATGAAAATAGTGAAAAGTGCGTTGAAACTCATAAAATCATGGTGCAACGATCACTTTCTTTCAGTCAACCCAACCTAAACTAATTTGGACCTTTTCATCAAGAAACGGCGAATCTATTCAATCAGATACTAAAGTTTCCAGATTCAGTAAAATTCTTGAGTATTATTATTGGCTGTAAGCTTAATTGAGGTCTACACCTGGTCTAGAAAGTTGAAGAAGCCTGTATCTCCCTTTGTCAGTGCAGTCGAGCCATAGAAAGAGACTTGGCTTCAAGCCTAAGCTCTCTCTGTAGAATCAGGCTTTAGTTTGATGGTCAATTGTTCAAAGTATAGCATGTCTATCAATTACCTGTGCGATTTGTACTACTCCTACAGCGGTCAAGGAAACTCCTCTATGTCTTCCTCTTGGATCATTTAAAAGCACTATCTCAGGTCTTATGCAAAAGGGCCTCAATACTGTTTGGAATTGGTCCGAGGAGGTCAACCTCCGGGTCAATCCAAACAAAACTGTAGTAATTCTATTTACAAGAAGAAAGAAAGCTAAACTTGAGAGCTCCTACTCTGAATAACACCAATCTTCGGTTCAGTAAAACAACAAAATACCTTGGTATCACGCTGGATAGTAAGCTGGCATGAACTGAACACTTAAATAGAGCTGTCAACAAGACCACCAAAATTATGTGGACCTACTCGGAAAAACATGGGAACTGCAGCCAAAAATGACTTTGTGGTGTTATTGTGCCATCGTCACACTCACTGTCATCTACGCTCCACTAGTTTGGTGACCAAAAGTCAATGAAGTGACAGCACAACACAAACTAAACAAACTGCAAAGATTAGCTTGTTTAAGTACTACAGGAACACTTCGCTCCTGCCCAATAGCAGCAATGGAAGTCTCACTAGACTCAACACCTCTACACCTATACATAAAAAAAAGTTGCATCAATCTAAGCCCTCAGACTAAGAGGAAGCAACCAATACAAATCTGGAAATCTAACAGGACATGTTAAAATACTCATAGAGTTGGAGGATACACATATCACGAAGATTCCCAAAGACTACCTAACAATCAGAAGATTAAACTTCGAAATCAATTTAGAAACGATCATACCAAGTCGTCAGGAATAGACAGAGAAAAATTCATTAATCAAAAGGGAGGCCATTGTCTACTTCACAGATGCATCAAACATCAATGGAACAGTTGGAATTGGCATACACAGACCGAGTACTTCTCATTCAGAGGTCCTAGAAACATATCCAACCATCTTTCAAGCGGAAATAAGCCTATAATTACTTGTGCCTACCTCTGTCATGAAAAAGATAGCAAAGGCACAAACATATACATAATAACGGACAGCACTCAAATCGAACACGAATAAATCAGCACTGGTAGAAGAATGCGTGTCCACCCTCAATAAATTGACAGTACACAGCGAAGTTTACTTAACTTGGGTACCCAGCCACGAAGGCACTGAGGGAAACAAAATAGCAGATATCCTAGCAAAAAAAGGAGCAACCCTGACTTTTATTGGTCCAGAATCATATTGTGGTATTTCATCTGCCCACATTCATCTAATGATTGTGTCGTAAAGAGACAGATACGGCGGAGCTGCAGCTGCACAGAAATAGGTCAAGAAAGACTATTACATTTTGGAAGCAGTTTCACTACACGCGAAGATATTAAACAAACAGCCCTCCACCAAATCATCAAATTCTTCAACAGTTTGAATTTACCGGAGGAACCATAAGTAGAGAAACGAAAAAATAGATCGCAAGGTCGGATTGTCTCAAGGGATTTGAATCCCATCTCACACGTCAATAATAATGATATAATAAATGTCTTCCTTTTTTTATTTTCTACATAGAGGAGATGGCACTTAGAGATTCACCACGCCTCTCTACACCAAGAGCAGTAGCTCACATTGTTCTATTCTTCAGGAGGCAACTTGTTCTGTCAAATAAGCTCGGACAGTAAACCTTCAAAATTTATCTTTAATAAATTCTATCGAATCATTCTAAAATCCAAATGTGAGAGTATCCCTCGATACTTTCATCACTGTTTTTCGAACAGAGATGACGGGCATTTCGCAAAATGCAATAATGAATGAAGAACTTGGGGATCAAGACAAAATAATCAAAATTTCTACAGACAGCAAGGCAAATTTGCAAGCTCTCAGCGACTGCAAAGTAACTTCTGAGCTTGTTGCACTCAAAGGGACATAACGTGGATGAATCTAACTGGAAAAATAGGGCTCAGCCTTCCTGCTTTGCGGTCCACAGCCAAACCTCCCGCTAGACCCAAAAACTTGTCACAACCTTATAAAAAATCTTACTAGACTACTTTAACCTCTTGCAAACATGCAAGAAAGTTATTTTCCAAGCCAAACTTAAAGTTGGCTAATCTTATTCGACTCTCCAGGAGCAATCTTCGAGTTCTCGTAGGTATTCTTACTGGATTAAACACTACATCGTATTGAAATTGTTGATATTACTCTCAGCAGAGGTTATGTAGAAGATAAAAACGTCGAATACATTACTTGTAATTTGTAATTGTGATTAATAGTGAGGCACGCTTGTGGTCCAAGTGTATGAGGTCTCCTATCCTCTCCTTCATACCCATATCCAGATCCAGAAAAATTGAAATATTAGCAAAACTTCGTAATTCTTGTGGGCGCTAGGATAAGTACGACGATAATATCTATAACATTGTTAAAGAAATAATGAAGCATAAAGAAATCGTTGAGAACTGTCTGAAGCTATATAAAATATGAGGAATGACTTAATCAAATAATATACAGGACAACAGTCGTTTATTTCCCTTTATTAGTTGAAGCTGACGTTTGCAACCACTAGTGGCTTTAGAATAAGGCAATAATTCATATGTGTTGACATATTGATGTAGATAAATCAATCTTAATGGTCTGATGAATACGTTTAGTGACAGGTAGCCATTATTTCATTATGGTGGGTGAGCTCGGAAGTAGACTGTGATGAACCCAATAAATAAGCAAGGAGATATCAATATGAGCGCAGAACAGATCGAATAATGATGTCCTAACAGAATCTCTGTGGAGTCTGCATCCATCCAAAATCTCTAGCTTCAGCAATAATTTATATCAACTAAATGGACTGATTATTTCTCGTCTCTATTGCAGTGTGCGAGTCATTGTTTACCAGAACACAGAAATTCAATATAACCAATTAATATTTGAACTCAGTTTTCAATGGACACAATAAGGCTAATAATGCAAAAGAGGACGGTATATTATCAGGAAATTCCACTCAAAAAAGTTATTTGCATTGATACAGTTCGACAACAGTTCTGTAAAAAGTGATATTTATTCTCAATAAACAGATAGCAAAGATGCCATCAAATTAATATCATCAAGAGGTTGTAACGTCAGGATCATTGGATGAATCAATCCTAAATTATGCAAAGAATAATAAGTATCTTATGGGTACTGTGAGTATCTTCCTATTCCTATGAAAATGTCACAAACAAAGTAGAGCAGCAATGCTTCAACAATGGCATGAACTCTATTGAACGGAATCACAAGTCCAGAGGCAAGCAGGCCTCTTTCTGAAAGAAACATTCAAGAACAGGACAGATAGCTGCATTCTCTAGACTACTCGCGAAGGTAATCGAATTTGGGCGAGGCGAATAGTGTAGAGAGGTACATGAGTTCGCTCCGTGCAGTCTCACTTCACCTCAACACTTCAAGCGACTTCCGTCCGCTGTCGGTTTTTTGCGCGCAAGTCGAAAGCTACCTCTACACTTTAGTCACCTCGACAAAGTGCTTGCTGAAGTTGATTGCAGTCCGAAGTACCTACGTGATTACACACTCGTGCAACTTCGCGAAAACCTCAATCGTCGGAAGTAATACTCCGCAAAATCCTTTGACTGGGCGCAAAAAGCTGGCAGCGCACGGAAACCGCTAGAGGGGAAGTGAAGTTGCACGAAGCGAACCAAGGTACCTCTCTACATTATTCGTCTCGCCCAACTTTGATAAACTTTGCGAGTAGTGTTCGGCTACTCGCGAAGCGAATAGTGTTCAGTTTGCTTCATACAACTTCACATCACCTTGGGTGACTTCCGTTCGCTGTCGATTTTTTGCGCCTGAGTCGAAGGACTTCGTGAAGTAACGATACGACGACTGAGGTCCTTGCAAAGTTGCACCAGTGTGTAGTCACGTACTTCGGGCTGAAATAAGCATTTCATCGAGGAAACTTCACAAGTATTGTAGAGGTAGCTTAAAGGATGCTAAAGGATTTTGTGAAGTATCACTCACGACGACTGACGTCCTCGCGAAGTTGCACGAGTATGTAGCTACGTAATTCGGACTGCGATCAACTTCGACGAGTACTTCGACGAGGTAACTTCACGAGTAGTGTGGAGGTAGCTTCAGATAAAAAAGGTAAGTAGTAAGAATAATTCATGTATAAGTTAATTTTGGCACAGTTGTATGACAAGGAGTCTTTAACAACATACTAAAAGTCCTGATGGATGGAGATGAAACTAAGGTAGTGAGAGCTCTTTGAAGATTCCACTTTTCAGTTTTCTGCTAATAACTCGGAAATTATTGCCTCTGATGAAAAAAATGTTGATCTACTAGAATAATTCAAATATAATTCTCTACTTTTCCACTATAGTCCAGTCGGCATGTCGAAAAATAGGGGCAAATTAGGAAAAAATGCGAACTTGATGAAACTTTGGTATATTGTTTTTAATCACCTAATAGTGTTATATGTATATTTTTCAACCAAAATTTCGCGAAGCAATTTCCAAGGGGAGGAAAAAACCACGAAATTTTGGCACTTTCTTCAGTTTTCGTACTGTAACTTTTTCTCCTTCATTCCTACGCCTCAACTTATCAAATTTAATTCTGTAGAGCATCAAATTTTCGATAAGTTTAATTTGAAAAACTTGTTTGTGGACCCACTAAGTTCCAAGATACAGCACTTCAAAAAAGTGAAAAATTTCTTAAAATCTAAAAGAACAATAAAAATGGGGGTTTTCGCTGGATGTCTTTTATTTTTCAATTTTTTTTATGGTACATAATTTTATTCTAACGCAGAAATCAATCAAAAACCCACCCCTCACCCTGCCTACCTATGCCACTATATCTGGAGGCACGGTAGTGCCCCACCAAGACCAGTCAAATGAAATGCAAGAGCACTACATACCTTTCTCGAAAAGCATCGTCGTTTTTTTTTTAACCCTCATAACTTGGATTTGGATTATATCTACCAGATGAACTAAATTCTCGGGATATAATGTCAATAGTGGACTTATTAAGCACATGAAGTTTCAATTGCATAGTTCTTATACTTTAAATTTTATTGACATCTGAAAAAACCCCGATTTCGTCACTGACTCGCTCACTGATGATTATCAAAATTCTTGGGTTACTTCTTGAAGTCCTAGAATGTTGAAATTTGGTATGTAAGCTAGTATTAGTACACAAACAACAACAAAATTTTTAAACTTGAAACTTCTACTCCCAACCACTTAAACTAGAGGATGGGAATTTGTATGAGACTGCCACAAATTTTGATGCTAGAGGTCTGAATATTGTTATGAATCATAGTAAAATAAAAACTTACTAAAAGAAGTGGAATTCCATCAAAAACATTTTCATGTAAAATGTTGCCAAGACGAAGCCATATGGCTCGCACTGTCAAAGAGTTATTAGATCCCATGTAAAGCCAAGCTTCTAGCTCTACACGCTCCAATTCTACAAGCCATAATTTCACAATTCTACACCCCAGTCAAAATATGCGACTTGGCCATTTCGATACATTCACATGGGCATGAAGTGAGAGATTTATTCACTATTTATTAGTTTTCTGTTATACAATAGTCCTAATAGTTCCCTTCTAAATGAGTGGTTGCTAGACAGGTAGATGGACAAGGAGGCTTGTAGAATTAGAGCGTGTAGGATTAGAGACTTGGCTCTCAAGCTGACAACTTTTTGACAGTGCGAGCCATATGGTCTCGTCTTGGCAACATTTTACTTAAAAATATTCTTGGTGAGATTCCACTTCTTTTAGTAAGTTTTTATTTTACTACTATTTATAACAAGTAGTCCCTATATCAATCATCAGATCTTTAGCATCAAAATTTGCGGAAGTCTCGTTCAAATTTCCTTCTCCTAGTTTAAGGGATTATGGGGTGAAAGTTCCAATTTTCAGAATTTTGTTGTTGTTTGTGTATCAATACAAGCTTACATACCAAATTTTAGCATTCTAGGACTTCAGGAAGTAACCTAAGAATTCTGATAATCATCAGTGAGCGAGTCAGTGACGAAATCGGAGTTTTTTTAGATATCAATAAAATTTAAAGTATAAGAACTATGCAATTGAAACTTTATGGCTGTTACCACGAGCTCTATTTTTGGCGATACTAGGAGCATTGTGTCAAGATGTGTTTTGACGCAATTGAAATTTTTCTAGATACTTTAGAAAATAACCTTCAGATACAAATTACGGAAAACACATATTTCTACAAAATTTATTTGAATATACATAGCTAGTATAGCCTAAAACAGAGCTTGTGGTACCAGCCAATATGTTTAATAAGTCCACTATTGACATCATATCCCGAGAATTTTGTTAATCTGGTATAATCCAGACCCAAGTTATGAGGATTCAAAAAAACGACGAAGCTCTTCGAGAAAGGTAGGTAGTGCTGTTGCGCTTTGCTTGGCTTGTCTTGGCGAGGGCACTACCTTGCCTCCAGATATGGTGGCATAGGTAGGCAGGGTAAGGAGTGGGTTGTTGACTGATTTCTATGTCAAAATGAAACTAGGTACCATAATACCATAAATAATGTTGAAAAATCAAAGATATTCAGCGAAAGCACCATTTTTTATGTTTTCTTAGATTTTCAGGAGTTTTTCACTATTTTGGAGTGCTGTATCTTGGAACTTAGTGGGTCTACAAACAAGTTTTACGTATCAAATTTATCGAAAATTTGATGCTCTACAAAGTTGAACTTGATGATCTAAGGCGTAGGAATGGAGAGGAAAAAGTTACAGGGCAAAAGTTGAAAAACATGCCAAAATTTCGTGGTTTTTCCCTCCCCCTGAAAATTGCTTCGCGAAGTTTTGATCGGAAAACATGGAAATAACACTATTAGGTGATCAGAAAAAACATACCAAAGTTTCATTAGGTTCGCATTTTCTCCGACCTCAAAGTACATGTCGACTGGACTACTAGGATCAGTAAAGTAATGAATGATATATATCTTGAGATCAACGTATTTCATTGAGAAATGTTCTTCATTGAAATATACAATACATATTGTCTACGAAAAAAATCTCGTGTGGTATGTATTTTACAATGTTCTATGCTAGCTAATGATACACTTTTTTGTTAGAATCAATATTTAAGGAGATATGAAGTGAAGGAAAATGGTAAATGATTGTAAAATTTCTTTTTTGGTAACTGGGCTTAGGACCTAATGGCACCGTTTTGAACATGAACCTTTGCTGATATACGACTGGATGCGAGTCGCGTTGCAGTTGTCTAAAAAGCAGGGATTGCCTGCTTCAATTTTCCTAGATCAATTTGGTATATGAACATCTTTCAGCTAGAGACAGTAGTCCTGAAGTTATTGAAAATTGAACCAAAAAGACCTTTAGAGACCCTCTACTAACTTAGCTTCACCTTAATCCATCAGAACTTTGAATTTGTTGTTAAGAACACCTTGCCCTACACCTGTGCCATAATTGGCTTCTACATGAATAATCTACGCTATTTGGCCCATTTTGGTCTTTGTTGCTTGGACTATATTATGTAGAGGTTGTGAAAAAATAATAAAACTTTTGGACACGTTATATGTCTCACTGCGAGGCAGACATTTGAAGCAAACATGGTCTTCTAGAAGGAGAACTATTGCACTTTAAGTACTGGAAAATTCAAGTATGAAAAAATCCTGGACTTCTTCGGACAGTTACAACTCCGTCAGAAGATAAAATTAAAAACAAACAGTGAGAAGTAGAACAAGAGAAATTCGATTATGTAGACAACCAAAAAATGAGAAATGAAAGCATTGTTTCTTGCGAATAGATATCATAAAGAAACTCTTCATCATTCGATTACAGAACAGTGATCTTCAAGCTATTATGAAGTGCTCTTCTCCGTCCAATTCGATTGTCACTCCAAGTTTAAAATTACGTATACTGCATTACGCTTATATCAATTAACATCAAGTGAACTTTAAATCCACTTCAACACACACTCAACCATTCTGAATTTTGTTCAATGTACAAAATGTGTGATCCAGATGATAAATGGGAGGTTATCTCCATAATAAACTCTGCAAGAGTTTCGCTTATTCTCAATTTAGAACCGTTACAGGTTGGTTCACATTGCGTTGTCAGTGAAAGTGTCATTCCATAAAAGGAGTGATAACTGGAATAAATCTCTTGATGGCTGGATGAATGAGATTTAGGTCCCTTATCATGTAATGAATGTGCCTACAGATAAGTTAGCTGACGAAGGGATATATTCTGTGACATATAGGGGTATTTTACTTGAGGAATGAAGTAAAATACTCTTTAAATATTATGACAGAAGCTTTCAAATGCGAAGACTATATTAAGATGTAACAGGATTGACATCTCCCGAGTTTAAAAACAAAAAGACAGACACATAGGTGATATAATCAGGACATCCTAATTGTGAAATACACTTGAGTTCACTGACATTATGGTATCTTCAAAAAACTTGAATAAGAAGTGTAACAAGTGTGACGAATCCTTCCTTTAAAGTCCCGCTCTATTTACAAATCCTCCAGCTTCCGTTTTTCATTTTGAGGTTAGTCACAACTAGTTTTCATATCTCGCTTGCCCTGTAAATTTTAATGAACCGTAATTTTGTTTGAACACTACATGATCACTTACTGTAGCGTCACCAGTCATCAACATGTGGTTGAATATAGGTTATGAATTTAAATTTTTCTGTGATACAACTCTGTAATTGTATGATCTGTGTTCATGTCATGTTTTTGCCGTAAATGTATCCGACCGTTGCTCTGTAGGATATTTTGTATATTTTTGTTCCTGACTTTGTGTACCGTGGCTTTGACTTTGACTTAACAAATGAAGATCTGACGTTTGACATATTTGACCATACCGACAAATGACTAAACTAATAATAATATCTGGATGTCTCAAATGATTTATTACCGTTGTAAAGATGTATTAAAGCTGAATATTAGGTTAGAAAATTTGTGTAGAGGACTTAGTACTTGTGATATAATTTCTTCGTTTTCAAAATACTTCTTCTTCATCTCACTTTGAGAGCGCTAATTTGAAATAATTTGGAAGATGCAAGTTGAAGGCCCTAGAATGGGTAAATGAAGCGGAGCTTTGAAGGAAAGATTCGTCACACTTGATGATACTCTTTCAATAAGACTATCATTTTTTCCTGAAATTCAACTAAGTATCAAGAATTGGGCAATACAAAAACAAGTCTAGCTGAAACATGAGTAGATTCTAGATTCAGTTATGTTTACTTCAAAACAAGACTGTCCAAATTGCCTCTGTCCCAATTAACGCTGCCTCCTCCGTTTGCTCATCGCCTTATTCGCATGAATTATTGTTTACTGCACCGTCCGTGCTAGTCTAGTGAACTTTGGGGCTTCCTTGAGCAAACGATTTAGATGGGAACCTTTGTCAGATTCTCGTGCCATGTGGTTTTGAGTCAGGCGAAATTGTGTTAAGCGACGCCTACTCCGCGTCTCAGAAGTCCTCTTCACAGCCTTGAACTTCGATCACAAAACAGCTTGGTGACAAAGGCGCAAAGACGCGCGAACTGGATAAAAAAAGAAAAGGAAAGAGAGGAAAAGTGATTAAAATTGAATGAACTAGAATGTCTGAAACGGATTTATTATGAAGGATTCTCAGAAATTTGATGCTAGAAGAAATAAGCGGCAAAAATCGATGCATGATACAATCCAACTTACAAACTATTCACAAAGTAAACTGCAAAGACTTTCATTGTTCACTAACCTTTATTTGTGGGGGCAGGTGCCGTGTCTACGAAACTTCTTTGGGTCGACAAGACGACGCACAATACTGTCGCTGTCAGCAGCCGCCACCGCCACGCCATCGTGTTTAAAGTCCAAACAAACTGTAACAGACAAAGCAAAGTTACTTAGGAAATTAAATCACATCACACAATGGAATCTGGGAGAGCTAATAATAGCAAATACATGGAGTGGAAAATTACAGAAAATCTTTAGGAAATTCAAAAAAGAGGTCAGTTGTATAACAAGATCAATGTAGGGCTCCTAATACATGCTTTTAATCCAAGAAATGGGAATAATTGTCCCCTGGATCTTGTATTATATTATTCTCGCTAGATTTTTGGGGATTTTTCTGAATCGTGGCTCAATATTAGTGTTCTCAACTGAGGAATCTGCGGTGGCAGCTTTTCTATTTATCGGAGTGACAGAAATTGTGAAGCTTGTCAGCTTCCTCGTTTTGATTCTCATTCGTAACAAAATTCCATTCCATGTGATTTTGAATGATTTCCTGCCAATTTTTCCCCCTAATATTGAGATAATTTTAGTGTTGCCACGAAACGAGACGAGACGAGACTTCAGTGAGTCTCGTCTCGGTCTCGTGCTGGTCTCGCCTAGCTCAGTCACGTCTTGGTCTCGCCTTGGTCTCGAGTAGGTCAGTCTCGTCTTGACGAGAGTCTCGACGAGAGTCTCGCCATGATTTTTCGAAACTACATATTCCTACATGCGTAAATCAATTCGTTTTACCTGATTATTCGCCATGAATTCTACTTGAAATATATATTTGTGTATGCGCAAAGTTATGTTTCATAACTTGGTCATAGACTCATAAACATGAGGTTCTGAGCCACTCCACAATCGTTGAGAATCACAAAAACACCACGCTACAAATAATGTGTCTTTTAATTTTTGCGCATCAAACAAATATTTCCACCTTATTGAGCAGCTCAGGGAGTTATGATCATGTGTAAAACGCTCTTGCGTATTGGAAAATACTAAGCGTACAGCCTACGCCGAATTTGCAATACCAACAGTCTCTCCGAGGTTTAATTCTAATTTGCAAAGACTGTCTTTTGACGTTATTCTATAGAGTCGGTACATGTGCCATCTATCGGACAATAAGAAAAGCGATTCAATGTCACCATCGTTGAAGATAGTCTTCCAGAAGTGAGAGATAGAGTCAAGTCAGTTCTCTTAGCTCGATGTCAGAATATGCATTTGTATGTCATGAAATATTAACAGTAACAATAGAATAGAATTATACTATCATAATGAATGAAAAATCAGGAGAATGATTGAATATGAATTGAATCTGATTTCAAATACCGTTCTTAACTAACTGCCAGGATAAAGTGGTCGATCATATTGTTTGCACCTACAATATTCAAGTCCCTACAATTGTAACTATGACATAACAACATTGATATTAAGACTGCGATCTTTTTCTAGCAGTCTTTATGAACTAGAATATGACCCCTGGAGCCACGAGGATTCAAGAAAATAAAGAGATAATAGTTTTATGCAACAAATGTGCAAACTTGAGCATTATGACGAGGTTGAGGCCACATATTTCAAGTCAAGAATCGCTAAGTTACAAAAATATTTTCAGAAGGCCATGATGCTTGTTCGCGTATGTATTTCACGCTACACTATAGTCTTCTAGGATTCTCAATATAAATTCACAGAGTAAATTCAGGCTACGGATGCGTTCATATGAATTGATGGTGGATCTGAGATGCTCACATGCTCAGTTAACGCATTGTCTCCGATGTGTTAACCACCAAATTCAGAGGTGGAAGAAGAAAAACCAAATTATAAAATGAGGTTATGTTATTGACTGTAAATAACGAGCTATATGGTTCGAATTACTAAAATTTGTGAAAGAATAGTATTGAATATCTCTTCCTATGGCCCAGTCCAGCCTAATCTGATATAATTTTAAACTAAATTAGATGAGATAGAGGCATATAACCAGGAATGTTATAGGAGTCGATTTATGCAACGTATTTCCAGTGGAAATCAATTATAGTTTGATGATATTTTCTTCCATTATGTCGATAGTTTTTTTGTGAAGTTAGAAATGTTTTGCTCTTATTGGGATTCGTCCTGTTGCACAATCTTATCATATAAAACCTACTGCGGCCACACAGTACTTTCCCAATCATGAATTTTATGGCCGGTTTAATCGCTGTCTCATAGATTTTGAGTTTCGCATCAATCAATTGTATATTTCAGAATGACAGCTGTCATTGTCGAAGTGACAGCTGTCATTGTCGAAGTGACAGCTGTCATTGTCGAAGTGACGACTGTCATTGTTAAAGTGACAAATGGCGGATATATCCAAATCCTTACATAAAATAATTATTTTTGAAAATAAGAATTCCTTTTCTAGATTTTTGAGGTCTTCAATTCATTGGAATATACAGTTTTGACATTTGATCACCGGAAGTATAATTCTTAGATGGAAGGTATATTTAACATCAAGGAAGCACAACCAAATACTAGAGGATACCACTAGATCCAGGTTGACTCCACATCACAGCAAACCACCTCACATGTATGGACTACCAAAAATACATAAGAAGAAAGTTCCTTTAAGACCTATCATAAGCTCCAGCTATAATCTAGCTAAATTTTTTCTACCGGTAATATCACCACTAGCGGGACAGAGTGACACATATGTTAAAGACTCGAAACATTTTATCGATATATTATCTTCAATTTGCTTGGAACCAGGGGACCGTTTTATAAGTTTTGATGTAGAAAGTCTGTTTACGAATGTACCTGTCAACAAAGCATTGGAAATAGTAGCAGCTAGACTGGAGACGGATACAGGACTGAATGATAGAACTGATCTGATCATCACAGCAATAATGGACCTACTTGAATGTTGCTTGAGAACCATCTATTTTCAAGTACGGAACAGTTTCTACCAGCAAACGGATGGACTACCCATGGGATCCCTTTGTCACCAATTATTGCCAACATCTACATGGAACATTTTTGAGGACAGTGTCATCTCCACAGCCAGAATCCAGTCGAAGAAGTGGGTACGGTATGTAGATGATACTTTCATTATTTGGGATAACAGTGACTTGGAGCTAGAAGGATTCCTCCTACATTTGAATTCACATAGACCCAGCATGAAATTCACCATGGAGGAAGAAGAGAACAACAGCTTGCCGTTTCTGGATGTTCTTGTAAAGAGAGTGGACAACAACATACACACGTCTGTATATCGCAAACCAACTCACACTGGACGTTACCCGAACTACCAATCAAACCATGCAGAAATAACAAAAATTGGAGTAGCGAGCAGTTTACTGAGTAGGGCCAAATCGCATTGTACCACAGAGAATGACTATAAAAAAGAAATCAAAGGGATTATCGGAACACTAAAACACAATGGATACACAGACAACACAATTCAGAAAATAGTCAAAAAACACTATTCAGTACAAGCAACACGAACAGAAGAGAACAAAGAAGAAAAGAAATGTGAACTATACATTCCCTACATCAAAGGATTTTCAGATAGGATAAAAAGAATCGCGGAAATTACAATATTTCAACTAGATTTCAAACAACAGCAACAGTCAGGAGCATCCTTTCGTCCAAAAAACCAAAACTTCCACCAGAAAGGCAAACGGGGATCTACCAAGTCGATTGTGAATGTGGAAAAGCATATATTGGAGAGACCAAACGACCACTGGAAACCAGAATCAAGGAACACCAACGACATACACAAAGAGGAGAAACCACGAAATCTGGACTGGCGGAGTATGCTTGGGAACAGCATCATCACATCCAATGGGAAGGAGCCAAGATACTCAAAAAAGAAAGCCACTGGTATAAAAGAAAGTTTAAGGAAGCGGCCATCATTTACAAGAACAAACAAGATGTGTTCAGCTAGCCAAGTGTAGAAATACGACCAATATGGAAGATGCACATTGCAACGTATCCTGGACTTAACATCAAGCCCCGATCTCCAGCCCCTCTCGTTCCCCTTCAAAACTGTCAATGAAAGAGCAGTCACGATTGGAGAAACACCAATCACGCTTGATCACTCATATAACACTAAATATAAGGCTCGTATTGTAAGGGAATAGTTAGTATTATCAGTTCACCTGATGACGATAGTAGATTACAAACTATCGAAACGTTGTGGTTATTATATTTATTTTAATTTTCAATAAAGATAATGAAAGTTTAAAATAAAGTGTTTTCAAATCAAAGTGAATCATTATCTTCAACCTTCAAAGAACTTAGATCGTAATATGGATTCCACTGATTATTTATTTTATATTTCCACTAAATCTTCCTGAGAGCTTTAGATTGATACCAAACTAACTTGTTAAAAACAATAGATAATCATTTAAATATCCTAAGAGCAGTAGGAAAAATTATTGTCCCAATCGGAAACTTGGCTTTCAGTCAACATCTTATATGACTTGAAAATTAATTTTGAGTATAATTATGATGTAAGTCTTGTTGAGAGTCTCGCGAGACTCTCGCCGAGACTCGACTCTGGTCTCGTCTCTGTCTCGACTTTTAACTCAAGACTCATTCTATGGTTTCGTATCGACTTTTTTAAGCGAGACGAGACGAGACCAAATGTCCACTGTCCTTGAAGCTAGAGGTCAACTGGATTGTAGTCACACAGATTTTGTGAAAGCATTCGACTAGAAAAAAATCTCAAATCAGTGACACTGTCTTGGTTTGTTCTGATCTTCATACTGATCTTGGTGTGAAGTTTGATCCTAGTTTGACTTTTATTCCACATGTAACTACAATCTGTCATTCTGCTGACCGAATGCTAGGTTTGTTTATAAGAGACTTTCACTCGTTCTATAATATACTGCCAATATTATGCCTTTACTATTCATTTATTCGTTCTAAGCTTGAGTATTGCTTGTTGCTCTGGAGTCCGTCAACATAAGTCTTTATTGATCTTATTGAAGCTCTTCAGAAAAAACTATACAAATATCTATATTTCAAGACTCAAAGATTTTATCCAAACCATATGCTGCCTTATACTGAATTACTTGGCACTTTCAATTCTCAGATCTCCTTAGATAGATGTAATGCTACATCTATATATCAGTGTCTAAACTAATATACAATACAATAAATGATCTTAATGAACATCGAAGTGAGCTACGTGAAGACAACAATGATAAAACAATAAAAAATGTTTTCACTTTTCATTGAAATTACTTCTGTGCATTACAGTAGCAAAGCAACCATCTTCAGAGTACAATAAATCAGAGTGGAAAACGAATCTTATAACTTCAAACATAATACCAGAAGTACATCCAATCAAACCATAGAGTTTGGGATGGGCGGAGCCAAGAACTGCAAAGTAAGTTTGAGTGTAAGCGAAAGGATAAAACCTGATCAAAGTTATGCAAAAAAGAGGGCCACGGCCTGGCTCAGTGGTAACACACAGACAGATCAAAATTCGATAAATGATTTTTGTGTTTTCTAATAAATATGTTCAAGAGACTATAATAGTTACAGTTTTTTAGCAATTTCAATTTATCTTTTTCAAATCTATGTACTGTTTTATGGTGATGGTGATCCAGAGCGGATTCCAATATATTCATGCATTTAATGTGATAAAAATGTTGCTTGAATCAAGTACCAATATTTTTTTACGTTGACCTACATACTTTTATCACAATCAGAGCACGTTATTGAATAAATATCTGGTTTCATTTTATCATCTATTCTATTCTTGTGAAAAGACACAAACATTATCTATTGAATTCCGATCTTTCTCCTCTAGATAGCCCTTTGATAAATTCCATTGATTAGTTCATCTTATAATTTTATTTTATTAATACACTGTAGTTCTCAGTTCCGCCCAACTCAAACTCTTCATTTTGACTTGATTTCTTTTCTTCAGATAATCTTTATTGCATTAATTTAATTGAGTTTCACCTATTATTTTCATTCAAACTTACTTTGTAGTTCTTGGCACCGCTCATCTCAAAGTCTATAATTTTATTGAATATTAATTTGGTATTTTGTATTATGTTTGTAGTTATAAGATTTGTTTTCTGCTCTTATTTATTGTACTTTAAAGATGGTAGCTCTGCTACTGAAATGTACATAAGTAATTTTAATGAAAAGTGAGGAAAAGGTTTTATTGTTCTATTCTTATGAATGATCCTCAGTTTATTTCAATCTTGGACTTCCATCTTACATCACACAATACTCGTCAGTCTGGCACTTTTTATTCAGTTTCTGTGCGTACCAACGTATTTTCTATACCTGCTATTAACAGAATGTGCCATGTCTACAAGGTGAATTTTTTTACTGACATTATTTTTTTATTTGACGACAAATTATTTTATCACCGTATCTTCCAATGGAGCAGAGAACGAAAGTACAAGAATAGCAACATTTATTGATATTATGGAAGTAATACAAAATATCAAAAGTAACAAAAACCCAGAGATAAATGGAGTTTCTATAGGAATGATCAAAAACGGTGGAGATAGATGCTGCGAACTATTGTATCAAATAATAGAGGAGGTATGGACCACGGAAAATATGCCGGATGGATGGAGGGAATCAGTGATCCAATTGATCTATAAGAAAGGAGATAAAACATGCTGCGAAAATTACCGAAGGATAGCGCTGCTAGACGTGGCTTATAAAATACTAGCAGGATGTATTAGAAGAAGGATACAAAATGAAGCCGAACAGATTTTAGGTCAATACCAGGCAGGTTTTAAACAAACAGATCGACAAATGATTCGATATTCAAATTAGCAAATTCTTGCTAATAGTTATGAGCACAATATCCCTTTGTATATGCTATTCATAGATTTCCGACAGGCATATGATACAATAAAGAAGAAAAAAAAAAGAAATCATGAAAGAATTAGGTATATCGGAAAAACTGATACGACTTGCAAGTATGACACACAATAATTCGGTGTGTAGAGTGCTAATAGAAGGGAAAATGTCGAATACATTCAGAGTAAATCGTGGACTAGACAGGGTGACCCATTATCTCCAGTGTTGTTCAATATCACCTTGGAGTGGATAATTAGAAAAAGTGGTATAAGTATGAATGGTACAATATTTCACCATGATGTCAAACTCTGGCTTTTGCGGACGACATGGCACTTTTAACAAGAACAAAGAAAGAACTTGAGATGAAATTTAGAAGTCTGAAATAAATAGCAAGCTCAGTAGAGCTACATATAAATGAAACCAAAACAAAATACATGGTATTACAAATACTTCAAAGTACAGAAGGAACAGGTCTCAGAATAATAAAGGACGATGGGAGGATATATTAATCTAAACAAGTGCAGAGTTTTGTGTATTTAGGGGTAGAAATCACTAACGATATCGGGGAAGACCTAGAAATAAAACGACGATTGGTACGGGGAAGCAGAAGTGCGGAAGCTCCAATAAAAATTCTGAAATAAAAAAAAAATGTGTTAATTCCAACGAAAGTGGAAATATACAAAACCAGATCTTGCGATTGATATTTGGAGGGAAAATAAAGGTGATATGTGGATAAGAAGAACTAATACGGAGCTAATGGAACTGTATGGATATCCAGGAATATCCAATGTGATAAAAGCTCAAAGGTTGAGATGGCTGGGACATGTTATGAGAATGTCGGATGAAAGAATTACAAAAGTGGTACTAGAGGAAGATATTCAAAAGAAAAAAAGAAGGGGTCGTCCAAAAGAAAAATGGTTCAATGCGGTTAAAAAGGACATTGAAGAATATAGAATAAAAAACTGGAGAACTCTAACACAAGACAGAAATAAGTGGAGAAAGACTGTTAATGAAGCCATGGATTTATAGGCCTGGAGCGCTGTTTAATACAATATCTTCCAATGCCTCTAGAGCTATTTTACTTTTGTTTGTTCTTTTTTGATCTTTTCCTTAACTATTATTGGGCATTGCCTGCTGTGCAGCGTATTGAATCATAATAATAATAACTTGTCCATCAGAAATCTATACATGAGGAGAGATGCAATGTGGGGTCGTAGACTTTTACATTATGAATATCATGTAAATCAATAAAAATTTACTGGGAGATAATAACGTAAAGATTTCCTAAGAATTAGCTCAAAAAAAAGTCAATGGTTCCCTAATCTCAATTGGAATTGATTATGGAGCTCTTTAGGAATGTGCGTACCATCCTAACTCTTTGAACAAACTACTCAAAAATGAGTAGGGACATCCAAAATATTATTTTCTCTTATATAACCTATCTGAGTGAGAGTTGACCAGTTTCTGCTAGTTTAAATTGGATTATTGTGTTACAAAAATTTTGTCTGACGTCTTTTTTTGTACAATTGTTTTCCCATTGCATACCTATGTCGCCATCTGTGTAACAAATTTGCACTAGTTTTGTAAAATAGTACGTGATAATGACACTTGATTGGAGAGCGCTAACTTAGGGAGCATGCGCGTCTGGTTCTTCCTCTTTCGTGTCCGAGCCGTTGTTGCAGACGGGTTGTTTTTGAGCAGTCTTGTGATTTTTCTTGTTGTTCTGAATGTTGTGATTATTCTTTTAATTAAAATCAGTGTTATGATTTTGTGAGTATTTTGGTTTTTATTTTTGTTCACGTTATTCCAAATTGAATATTATTTTTGCTAGTGATTTCGTTTGAGGCGACCCGCGTGGTTAACCTTTTGATATCCAAATTTATCTCTTTCATCCTTAATTCTTTGTTAGTTTTTTGTGTTCAGCACCTTTTTACTACCTTGAAACTTTTAGACCAAATTGATATTTTTGTTCTAAATTAATTTTTTTCTAAATTTTACAATAGCGTAGGCAATAGCGTTCCGGTCGAAGAAGCTGGTCTTTTCCTCTTTGGGAGGTTATTATTGTTTGTTGTCCTTCCTCGGGAAGATTCGTTTAATTATTTCTAATGTTTTATATTCAGATTAGTTTTGATAATCATTACTATTGATAGTGTTTCGTACACATGTTCTAATTGCTATCTGCCCTAGTTTACCATACTATTCCGTCTACAAGAGAAGACACTCTTTTTTTGTAATTTACCGGTTTTTTGTATTTCTGTTTTAAATTTTTTTCTACTACCAAACGCGATCAGGCGGGTATCGATTCGGTGATACGCGATTTTTTTCATATATTCACTCGAAGTAATAAAACCTACGAGATTTGTGGCTATCTTCGTTCCTCCCTTTACCTTTCCTCACCTAAGTATGTTTGATGTATGAATGATTAGTGAAAGTGGTTGATAATACATAATTTAACTATATTTTGGATCCAACGCGTTGCAGATTTGTCATTCAACAACTCGTAGTTTAGTTTCTCACGTTGTTTGTGTAGTTTTTTTGTTTCCAAAGCTTAAAATATTTTGTAGTGGGCTTTAGTTCCCGTTTTTAAGCTGGAAAACATTACGAGTTTGTGAAGATTGATCCAATTTTTTAGTAACGAACCACGTTCGTAAATTTATCGACTCGTCGCTAATGAATCCTTCTTCTTGTCCTGCTTGACTTGGTATCTTCTTTGTTTTTCTTCTCTTCAATGCTCAGCGTAGTTTTTTTTACTTTGTAAGTTTTTATTGCACTATTTAAAATCAGACAAATAAATAACTTACTGATTATTTTATTTAACTTTCACTAAATTTACAGTTTTATCCGTTTTTCAATTTGAATCTAAATTTATTTATTCAAATTTAACGCTTCACGTTTGAAGAGAGCTCCTCAATTTTTTTTATAGGAGCCTCCTGTTTCAGTTGAATTGGATACTGGTTGGGTTGTTTGTTTTCAGTGTAAACTGCTAGGGATCTTAGGGACCCGTGGCCACTTGAGACTAGTTTTTGGCCAACTTCAAGTTAAGAAAAACCTCAACACGTCTACGAAATTAAGAAGAACATTAATATCTCCCGAAGTTGACGACCAGGCGCAAGGCCAACCTAAACACCTTTAAGGACCGTTGGGTATGTATCAAAGCCCTATAAGACGCAAGATCAGCTTTACTTAATTCAGGAAACGTTCTTGTCTGACGTTGTTTTTGTGGCTACCAATTCGACATCTATCTTCTCTGCCGATACTAGTCTTGAGTTCCGCCTGAAGAGGATAATCAGCTAGTTTTTGTAACGTAATTTTAAACGTCTGTGACGTGCTCTCCAGTTCCCTTTTGGCTGTTGCAGTGAGATTTTTTTGTATAATATCCTTAATTAATTTCGTAAGCTACAAATTTAATAATAATTTTTGGAATTCTTTGCTTGAAATGAATAATAATTTTATTTTTAATTGATTTCGACGTGTATGCTTTATTTTTTTTTTTGCTGTCGCTATTGTCTCCCAGAATAGTACCTTTTTCTCCTTTGATCATTTCCAGGTGAAATATTTCTGGTGTTTTTATTAATAGCTAGCCTGGGTCTTCACTTTTAAGGTAGGATATTCCATTACTTGATTTTAGTGTCAATCAGCAGTACATTAAGTTTTTGCTACCAAATAGTGAAGAAACATTACCTTTTTTAATTTCCTACTGCCACCTTGGAAATAGGAAAAGGTACAATTGACAAAAATGTGAAATTGTCGATATACTATAGGTTTATTTTCATCTTTGGAAGCACTTGCGATCGTCAAATCAAAAACTGCACCATTTTTATCAAATAAAGGAACGCAGACGAATCATCACTCGAAAGAATGTACTAATTTGACTTCACAAATGCTTTAGCGAGGTGATTGATGGACTAACAGTCGTAAATTCAATAAAACTCGTAAGAATTATTTTGAGATTGATATGTCTGCACAGAGTAATAGGCACAGCTTCAATATGACCTGGTAGTGAATCTAGTCGCATTACCACATTGTAACAGAAGCGAAATCTTGTGAAACAAGCGAAGAAACATGCTTTTGCTACCGCTTGGCTCCTGCAGCAAGATCTTCAAAATACCACAGAGGTCCTGATGAGTGATCGAATGATGTGAAACCGATTGTGAGAGGTTAGTTTGACTTCATACCGACCATTAGGATTGATTACAAGAACTCGTACTTACTCAGTGACGCTACCAGTTGGGAACATATGTGTTCATGGATGACTCCAGATTTTGTATTCATGATGACAGTCGACATCGGACAGTATAAGAATGCAGAGCATCGGTTAATGCCACAGTATATTCAGTCAGTGGTCCCATTTGAAGATGGAGGTGTTATGGCTTAGGGAGTTATCTATTTGGGCTTTCGTACCGACCTACTTTGGTTTGATGGTGGAGTCATTGGAAAGTATCATTATTATACAAAAAAGATCATTCACGAAGATGTTGTGAACAGTCGCCACTTCATTGGACCTCAAAATTTTATGTTTTTGGATAAAAATTCTCGTCCGCACTGCATATCAACAAACCAAAATCACATCAATTGTACTGCGGTACAGGCAACTGGAAACTTAAACTGCTCATAGCGATTTTAACAGAAGTTCAATAATAAATTTTCAATGATTTTTTCTTTGAAACATGTAATTTGATTGTTTCTATTCTAGTATTTACTAAAATATATCGATATAATAATTTGAATGTTCCATTTTTTGATATCCCTATTTACTTTGAGTTGCTTTTCTACACTTCTAGAGTATAACAGCCTTGAAACAAACTTATTAGAACATTATTTTAAGAATATATCTTGTTTTTGAGGACAGTTGATTGTGATTTTTCCCATTTCATGTCCAGATTAGCGTCCAATATTCGGAATATACCAAAAACTAGACAGTCCAAGTTTGCATGAGAAACTTGATTTGCAAGAAGATATCAAAGCTATCTTGTCTATTCATTAATTACTAATTATGCTCTTTGACAGTTTATGTATGTTATTAACTCAAGATATTGTATTTGTGAAGAAGCAAAGCATTCGTAACAGTGATGGTTGCTTGCTTTTGAGCTTTATCAACAGGTAGGTATTCAGCAAGCAGTACTTAGCAATATCCTGAAAGCTTGTTTGCTCTCTGCTAAGTAATTGGATCAAAGCTAATGCTAGAAGCGTGTACCATAGCAGGGGTATTATCATTTCTTGTATTCCTCCATACTTGCACTTCTATTTCTTCTGTAAAACTCCATATTATAAATTGAAAAATAAAATGAATAGTATCAACAGAAGTATATTACTCTTAGTTTTGTTACATCCTAAATCAGATTCAACAAAGAATCAATGTTCTTTTATTAGAGACTTTCCATCTTACTATCAAAGAAAATATCCACAAAATTTCTTTCCTGCATTTTTTGCATCACCTAAATGATCTCCATTTTTACTTCATATGGAAGTTTGATAGCTACTATTGCAATTCATAAGCTTAACATGACCGTTATGCGACAAGCTCTGAAAGTTCAAGCAAATGTTCTGGTGGGTAATAGACTATGAAAAAACATATTTTTCTTACTAAGCTGTAATTCGGAGCGTAACGACCGCATAAAATTGGCTATATCCCTCGTGGGGTATACAGTACACTTGACTGGCTTTGTCCCGACTTTCTTCAGAATCTCTAAACTTTCTTTGTTATTCGTATGTTACGAACTTGAAACAAAGTTAACAAGCACTATTTTCGTTTGAATACACAGTAATAAGTGTAGAGTTCAAGGCCGTTTTCTTGTCTATATTCACAGACTAACTGGGAGTATGAGTTATCTTCACATAATGGTCAACGACAAAGAACCATAAAATGCAACACTACAATCTTTAGCGCACCATCAGCATATAAAACTGCTCTTGCAGATAATAAATTTCCTACCAACCATCAACCGGCAATATACTCCTCAATAAATCAAATAAATATATTAAAAATCACAAAACGCTTTCAACAGAATTCAATGTACAGGAAACCATAAAAATTACACTTTTGGCGTTCTATATCCTCCAGCACTGCATTTCTATTTATCGTCAAATGTTTGCTATGCTCAAATAAAGTATGAGGGCAGAACCTTGAAATTATCGTCTATGAATTGGTGTTGATTTTATTACGTCGCTGCTTGATTGTGTTTTCGGTCTTGTTCTGTTTTGTGAAAGATACTTCTCGTAAGTTATTATAGATAAAGAGCGAGCAATGTAATGATTTAACATGCTCTCCCCGAGGCGTTACCTTCGGAAATTTGAATTGAAGTTGCCAAATTTCTGTAGTTCATTTGACCGAGAGATGTATGGGTGAATGTCCGTCCCAACGTTATGTTTTCATCACTGATGGAGAATCAGGGCTAACTGACGGGCTAGCCCGGTGCAATTTCTAAGCTGACAAGTTCAAATTTGACGTAATTTGCATACAATTTAACCGAGAGATATATAGCTGCTTCTTGCACCAAATGTCCAGTAGACTATCCTGAATGATACTCTGGAGCAACTGACGATCTAGTTGGGTGAGGTTTCAAAACTGACAAAAATTACAATTTTGGTTGGAAGGAATTTAACCCAGAGATATATGGCTGAACTCTCGTGCCAACGTTTGATTATCATCAATGGTCAAGGGTCAAAGTTGACGAACGGTCTGGCTCGGTGCAATTTCAAAGCGGACCGGTTCAAATTTGATTGAATTTTGCATACAATTCAACCAAGAAATACATGGCTATATCTGTCACCAAATGGCCAGTAGATTATCCTGAACGATATTTCGGAACGTCTGACGGTGTAGGTAGGTAATATTTCACAACAGACGGTATAATCGTTGTTAAAAGTAATAAATTGTTTATATTTTCTCATTCCCTATCAATGATTCCACTCTTCATCTAAAATATTCAAATAATAGTAACATACCACTTGATCATAAACATTCAGAGAATTATCTGACTGACGATAAGTACTGAACATCTCCGGACAAAACTTACCTCCGGCATTGTATTTGCCTCTTAGCTGTCCGAGTTGTCAGGTACCATAATATAATCAATGGTTGACGGGACCATATCTCCAACGAACCAAACTGTATCGATACTGCGTTCCTTGAAGACCCAGTTATGGTTATTGGCACGAACGTTGTTGCCAAATTGGTAGCCGGTGCTGCTCCACTATGCTCCGAGAAACTGTCTTCTTTCGATCTGCAAGTACAGTTCAGCTTTGCTTGAAGGAATTGTTGAGGAACTAAACAACCAGAGACTCTTAAGGAATAGTTAACTATCCTTGTTTGGCTGATTTGCTCTGCAGAAGAATTCGTATCTTGCGTTGTTCATGGATTGGCTTCTTTTCACTCCGTACATCTTGCACGTGAGAGAAACACCCATATATCTCGCAGATAAATTGTATGCAAAATCTAGTCAAATTTGAACCGGTCATTTTTGAAATTGCACCAAGCTAGATCGTCAGTCAACTCTGATCCTTGACCAGTGATGATAAGCGAACGTTGGCACGAGAATTCAGCCACATATCTCTGGGCAAAATTTCTCCCAACCAAAATTTTAATTGCCGTCAGTTGCTTAGAAATATCATTTCAGATAGTCTACTGAACATTTTGTAAGAGAAGCAGCCATATAGCTCTCAGTTAAATTGTATCCAAAATTTCGTCAAATTTGAACCGGTCAGTCTAGAAATTGCACCGGGCTAGCCCGTCAGTCAACTCTGATCCTCCATCAGTGATGATATCTGAACGTTGGGACAAACATTCACACATACATCTTTCGGTTCGATGAATTACAAAAATTTGGCAGTTTCAATTGAAATTTTCGTAATCAACGCCCTGGAGGCAGCGTGTCTGACGGTCGATTCATCTTTCAAGGCACTGAGCTTTGTCGATTTAGGTGTTTCGTAGCTTTACATCTTCAGGTTAAATTATTACGTTACTGGCTCTTTATTTATTATTACCAATGTTGAGTAGTTGAGCCAATGATTTGGATTTTATTTTGTGTATATTGGTTTCCTGTACACTGCAGTTTGAATTTGGGCCAAGGCATCTAAAAACGATAGTTTGTCTTGTTTACATACGTCTTGCATACAAGATTTTTCTGCAGCTTTCATCTTTAGATAAAAATAAAGCATACAACAAAAATGTATAAGTTATAATCCGTGAGACAGAGCATAAATTTTTCTTTGATTACCGCTTACTTAAAAATTTGTGAGTGGCTTCATTGTGATGAGTCCGACAACTTTTTCATTTGGCGAAATTCAAGATTTAGGGGCGTTTCTCAGCGAGGGCTAATTAATTGAAAAAATATCACCGTCTTATTGATCTTCACACTAATCGATAGATTTTTTGATCCCAAAATGAGAAAAAAGTATTGTCCGACATGAATATTGGGGCTAGCGGTAAGTCCGACTAGCCGCACTTGTCATAAGTACTAACATACTTACCATAAGTTCCAACATACTTATGACATGTGCGGCTTGTCGGACTCACCGTTAGCCCCAATATTCAGGCCGGGCAATATGTCTTTTTCATTTTATAATCAAAAATTTGAAGAATCATCTAGATGATGAAAGCGCATTTTTGACAGCTCATGAATGCTGTTTACTTCAAAGATTTCGCAAATTACCATCTCCCACAATTACTGAGCTTAATATCAAGCAGTTTGGGCAAACTTACGAAGCAGCAGCTTCCATTTAGTACTAGTTTCAAGTTAACTATTTGATAGGTACATAATTCATACATAAACAAACTCAACAATACCTTTTAATCTTCATTGTCAAGTTATTGGCTGACGGGAGGTCATGTGCTGTATCTCAAAATAATAATTTGATCTTCATCAAAGCTATATAAGAAAAATTTCACTCTAGAACAAGTACACTGCAATTGTTTATTTCATGAGGGAAATGACACTACGCTGGGAGCTCATTTTGGAATGAGAAATTGTTATTGAAGTAGTATATGGAACGTTTCAGGTCTTATCGTGAATTTGCCATGAACTTGCAAGATAGCCTCATCTGGAGATAATCTGAATCAGAGCTGACACAGGCTCTTCTATCTACTCTATCGACTTCCATTTATAAGGGTCACAAATAGGTAATTTAGAATTTCAACGACTAGTTTATTTGTACTGCTACAAAAATTTCGTCTGACGTCTTTTTTTGTACAATTGTTTTCCCATTGCATACCTATGTCGCCATCTATGTAACAAATTTGCACTAATTTTGTCAAATAGTACGTGATAATGACACTTGATTGGAGAGCGCTAATATGGGGAGCATGCGCGTCTGGTTCTTCCTCTTTCGTGTCCGAGCCGTTGTTGCAGACGGATTGTTTTTGAGCAGTCCTGTGATTTTTCTTGTTGTTCTAAGTTTTGTGATTATTTTATTTAATTAAAATCAATGTAATGATTTTGTTAGTATATTGTTTATTATTTTCATTCACGTTATTCCAAATTTAGTATTATTTTTGCCAGTGATTTCGTTTGAGGCGACCCGCACTCTTGATATTCAAATTTATCTCTTTCATTCTTAATTCTTTGTTAGTTTTTTTGGGTTCAGCACCTTTTTACTACCTTGAAACTTTTATACCAAATTGATTTTTCTGTTCTAAATTCATTTTTTTCTAAATTTTACAATAGCGTAGGCAATAGCGTTTCAAGCGAAGGAGCTGGTCTTTTCCTCTTTGGGAGGTTATTATTGTTTGTTGTCCTTCCTCGGGAAGATTCGTTTGAGTATTTCTGATGTTTTATATTCAGATTAGTTTTGACAATCATTACTATTGATAGTGTTTCGTACACATGTTCTAGTTGCTACCCGCCCTAGTTTACCATACTATTCTGTTTACAAGAGTAGACATTATTTTTTTCGTAACTTACCGGTTTTTTTATATTTCTGTTTTAAATTTTTTTTCTACTACCAAACGCGATTAGGCGGATATCGATTCGGTGATACGCGATTTTTTTTTATATATACACTCGAAGTAATAAAACCTACGAGATTTGTGGCTATCTTCGTTCCTCCCTTTACCTTTCCTCACCTAAGTATGTTTGATGCATAAATGATTAGTGAAAGTGGTTGATAATACATAATTTAACTATATTTTGGATCCAACGCGTTGCGGATCTGTCATTCAACAACACGTAGTTTAGTTTCTAACGTTGTTTGTGTAGTTTTTTGTTTCCAAAGCTTAAAATATTTTGTTGTGGGCTTTAGTTCCCGTTTTTAAGCTGGAAAATCCTACAAGTTTTTGAAGATTGATCCAATTTTTTAGTAACGAACCACGTTCGTAAATTTATCGACTCGTCGCTAGTAAATCCTTTTTCTTGTCCTGCTAGACTTGGTATTTTCTTTGTTTTTCTTCTCTTTAATGCTCAGCGTAGTTGTTTCACTTTGTAAATTTTTAGTGCGCTATTTAAAAAGTCAGACAAATAAATAACTTACTGATTATTTCATTTAACTTTTACTAAATCTACAGTTTATCCGTTATTCAATTTGAATCTAAATTTATTCATTCAAGTTTAACGCTTCACGTTTAAAAGAGCTCTCCAATTTTTTTGTAGGAACCTCCTGTTTCAGTTGAATTGGATACTGGTTGGGTTGTTTGTTTTCAGTGTAAACTGCTAGGGATCTCAGGGACCAGTGGCCACTTGAGACTAGTTTTTGGCCAACTTCAAGTTAAGAAAAACATCAACACGTCTACGAAATTAAGAAGAACATTAATATCTCCCGAAGTTGACGACCAAGCGCACGGCCAACCTTAACATCTTCAAGGACCGTTGGGTATTTATCAAAGCCCTATAAGACGCAAGATCAACTTTACTCAATTCAGGGAACGTTCTTGTCTGACGTTGTTTTTGTGGCTACCAATTCGTCATCTATTTTCTCTGCCGATACTAGTCTTGAGTTCCGCATGAAGAGGATATTTAGCTAGTTTTTGTAACGTAATTTTGAACGTCTGTGACGTGCTCTCCAGTTCCCTTTTGGCTGTTGCAGTGAGATTTTTTTGTATAATAGCTTTAATCATTTTCGTAAGTTACAAATTTTTTTAATTATAATTTTTTGAACTCTTTGCTTTAAATTAATAATAATTTATTTATAATTGATTTCGACGTCTATGCTTTATTTCTTTTTTGCTGTCACTATTGTCTCCCAGAATAGTACTTTTTTCTCCTTTGATCATTTCCTGGGAGTGGCGATCATCTCCTATTTTTCAGGTAAAATATTTCTGGTGCCCTTATTAATAGCTAGCCTGGGTCTTCACTTTCAAGGTAGGATATTCCATTACTTAAATTTAGTATCAATCAGCAGTACATTAAGTTTTTGCTACCAAATAGTGAAGAAACATCACCTTTTTTAATTTCCTACTGCCAGCTTGGAAATAGGAAAAGGTACAGTACTGAGATCAGAACATGAACTCTGTACGAGTAGCACAATCAATTATAACTAACGTAATCAATGACATAAGCCCAGTTTACATAACCAAGCTTTGAATTATTAAAATCTAATACATATGAAGAGAGCTATCTCAACTTCAATCTAGAATAAACATTTTTTTTATATATAGTCTACAATTGCTGCATTGAAACTTCTTAGCCTCATTAAAAATGGGTAAGTGTAATTCAATGGGTCACTTATTTGTATTGGTATCTTTTGGTGAGCCAAATATTGCAAACTACGGCTTACGCTGGATCTTAGAATTATTGAGCTGACTGCTGGATTTACAGACTAGAAAATACACTAAAAGCTAACAAATTTTCATCCAATGATAATAATTCATTCTAATAAGCTTCAAATTCGCGTCAAACAAGTCATTTAATGAGTCCCGGACAGGCTTGACAACTGTACATAATAGTAGTGACATCGACTGCTAAAGTTGTAACTATATCTTTATCTACTTGAATAAACTTCAGTTGCCATATTCCTAAAGTTATATATATATATATATATATATATATATATATATATATATATATATATATATATATATATATATATATATATATATATATATATATATATATATATATACATATATATCTATGGGCACTGTTTCGCCTGAAACAAGTCTTTGAGTAATTGAATCTCTCAAATCACTGAGCTTGAATTAAAGCAATTTGTGCAAATTTACGAAACAGCAGCTTTTATTTAGTACTACTTTCAAGGCTGTAAATAGTTTAGTTGCTGAGAACCAGCGTCACGCCAGCCAGCCAGCCAGCCAGCCAGGCACCCAAAGTGATAATAGGGCTTTTTACAAAAAATGCGCTAAAAATCTTTCGGACTATTGATATTTGATCTTTAGAATTAACGAACAAAAGGATCGATAATAGGTGTTTCTACAGTGCTGACAATTTTTCATTAGAGGTAAACTCGATTTCATTCCATCGAAAATGATAGGTGTACTGTATTCAAGATTCTAGCCAATATAAATATGAATCAAAACTTCAATAGACTCAACAAAGGGTTACTCAATATATCATTTATGTATCACACAATTGGATCTTCAACGTTTGAAATTCTCAAATAGATTTTTATTGGAAACTCTATTGTGATCATTTATAATAAAGCGTCCACACCTTTTCCTGGATATTTGATGTATTCATTCCAAGATATTTGAAAGCTGTTGCTTTTTATAACTGATTCAAATTCACCATATTGGAAATTTTTCATATATTCAACCAGACCAATCTTGGAACATGACATAAAAAAAAATCAATTCGAACATTTTATGTGAATATTCTTACAATTCTAGCTTTGCATACAATTTTCTGCATGTATACTTTTTTCTATGTAACAAATATAGAGAAAGCTCAAAGTGTTCAGCTTATTTGCTTTGCTTGATTATCTCATCTTCATTGCACAACAAAAGTGGGATGCGATCAAACAGAATTCATAGACTATGAAAGTTTGTGGAAACTCCTGTGGAAACTGTCCAAATGAGAAAGCTTCTAATTGTATGAGTGTAAGACACATATACAATAGAAAAAAGATGACAGAAAAAATGGAACATTTTTTACAGACTACCATTCATAGGGAAAATACTCTAAGCTCTAGATATTTGCATTCAAAAATCTCGGCTCGGTGACAATGCATATTTGAAATTGGATTTTGAGTAGTAACTAAAAAAAGCTTCTTGGAACAACTTTTCACACTCAGGTTATTTTTCGAACATTAGACAAGTTTGTAGAATCGACTTGAAGCTCATTGCGAGCTACGAAAAAAACTATAAGTTTACCAAATATGCTTTACACTTGAACTCATATGGACCGGCTGTCAATAAGCTTTCAGACAATTTCACAAATTTTTTCTACGGTCGATATAATGGCAGACTGTAAAAGATTATTTAAAGACGCTACTTCTTGTTGCTAATTGAAATTTATTTTGCAATATGCATTGATACCAAGCGGGAACTTCTAAATGCAAATATCTTGAGCTTACAGCTATCAGTATCTTCTTTACAAATGGCAGCATGTGAAAAGTAGTCTCATTCTTCTTAGAGTCTCGGTTAGAGCTCGACAACATGACTATGAGGCAATAATTAGCAACATTGGAGGCTTTGTGCTATTTCATGTTTCAAAGAGTTGACATATTTATTATTCCAATCAGTATTATATTTTTTCAGACAAAAACATTTGTTGTTCTTCAACAGGCTCACCACTTTCGAGAAATGGCATCGAGTACAAGTTGATATTTATACTCAATAAACTACCTGACGAAATGATCGATGATAGTCTCTACAAACATGTATTTACAAAAAAACTAAACAGTATAAGACTTAATTTCACAAATTTATATGCAAAATTCGCTCAGTTTATATGTCGTTTGGTAGGTGAGCGTGACCGCCTTCGATTCACGCCTCAACATCCATTATCGAGCGACAAAACATAGCTCTGCGCTCCTAACATTGAATAAGTATTCTGTATACGATAAATTTTGAGAGACTATTGGTCACTGGACGACAAATAATCCTTCAATCAGAGTAAAATGATGTAGTTACGTGAGAACCTTGATTTTAAAGCTATCAACTCTTCGTGAAACTCTGTTGGTTACTCAAATTTTGAGACATTGACATACCATCCTTAAAGATGGTGAAAACTAGTCCGTCATTCGTATGCATCATCGGCTGTAGTCAACTCCAATTAATTTTCAACATATATAAATATATCGATTAGTCTTACCACTTCAATAAGGAACTATGCAATTTCCTCCACAAATGAATACAAATAGATATCTTAATTGAACAAATCAGTTCATTTGACGCGATTCGGAGTCCTCAAGCACAAGAACGGTAAAGTAGCCAGTCCAGTCTTTCTGGAAGTATTCAATGGTGCGCTTCACTATAGACGATCTTATTTATCACTTGAATGTTTAAATTATCTTCAAAATGGATTATTGTGACAAACAGAGCACCAACAGGTTAGACTTCTATCTCCATAAGCCGGATGAATGGGTGGCAAACGCAATTGGATCATATAGGCCAAGGAGTTTATAGAAACTCACAAAAAACTCCTAGAGGCTTCAAAAGATTCTAGGTAGGCGGGTATATAAAAACCTGAACTGAGTAGAGCCAAGGTTTAGAAATAGAAACAGCATATTCTTCATAGATGTCACGGCCTGTTCGGAAGATCTGGCAGAGAGAGTCAGCATCTGGAGGATGGATGCTTACGGTGAAAATTTTAGTCCTCACGCAGATATATTCGACAAAATAAAGAAATGTCAGTCCCCAGAGAGTGCTAAAATACAAGTGGGATATAAAAACATTGGATATGGATAAAGACTTGGAAAAAAATGCCCCAATAAGGTCTCCAGGGCATGCAGAGGATCTAACCAAAAATCTGGAGATAATATATAATGCCATGATAAACAAAAGAAAGTCACATGGCACTAGTAACAGACATTCAGTTTACTGGTGGACGGAAGGTGTCGTCAACCTGCGCAAAAAAGCAAGGGCAACCAGGAGAGCATACCTGAGAAGCATGGGCCGACAAAGTCCAAACGAAGACATAGATAGGGCCAAAAATACAGGGTGGAATGCAAAATTGGAAACACCTTTTTTCTCGGAAGTTATTATTGATACCAAAAAATTGTTTAAATGAAATTTTTTGTACTTTCAATAAGCTAACTAAATCTGTGTGAATTTGGTGGAAAAAAAATAATTCTTGTAGATATTGCCATATTTGTACTTTCTTCAAATAGAATTCTCTGTATATTATTGCATTAATGAATAGAAAATAATTTTTGCTTCGAAAAAATTTCAGGGTTCTTACCTGCTAAACTTGATAGTTTTTGAGATATTAACGAAAATATCTAAATGATGCTTCACAAAATCAAATTTGCGCTTAGAACTAAATTTTTTGACAGTTGAGTTATTTTGTGTTGTATTTACGTTAAGAAAAATTGTGTTGAATACACATCATTGATATTTTTGTGTCAATAATATTACTGTTAAGTACGCGAGGCATTACACAACGTTTATATTTTTAAAATTTGAATATTTTTGCGCGCTCAGACATTTGCACATCATCAAGAACGAGATGCATAGTTCAATTACTATCAAAAACAATGTACAAAATAAACAATTTTATTATCATAGTAGAACATAAAGAAGAACGGAATAAATGTTATCGAACTACACAAAATGTTCAAAATTTCCACCGTTTTCTTGGACACATAAATAAAGTCTTTTCAATAAATTTTGTTTTATATTAACTGTATTCAATCCAACAACAGCTTGTCTCATTCGGTTTTTCATTTCATCAAGTGTCGCAACGGACATTACATAAATTTTGTTTTTTATAGCTCCTCATAGAAAAAAATCTAAAGGCGATAGATCCGGAGATCTTGCGGGCCACGATGTAGGGCCTTTGTTGCCAATCCATGAATTTGGGAATTGCTGATTCAAATACGCAGTTACAACCAATGAATTATGCGGAGGTGCACCATCTTGCTGGAATATCATTCTGCGTCTAACTGCCAATGGTATATCATCCAGATAATCTTGAAATTCATTTTGCAGAGAATTTAAGTATCTCTGTGATGTCAAAAAGCCCTCATAAAAATATGGACCCAAAATAGTGTTGTTTATCATACCGCAACATACGTTAATTGAGAAGCATATTTGAAAATTTGAAATAAATGTTTGACGTGGATTCGTTTCTACTGATTGCCAATAATGTGAATTATGTCTATTTAGTATTCCATTGTTAGAGAAATTTGTATAATCTGACCATAAAATTGTATCGAAAAAATTAGGCTCTGCAATATTTTCCAGTATTAAGTAATTACAAAATTGTAATCTTCTCACATCATCGCCAGGATGAAGATTATGAATTTTGTAGATTTCATAGGCTTTGTACTTATGCTTTTTCAGAATCTTAAGAGCCTTTGTATGTGTGGTATTTATTTTCAATGCAGCTTCTCTTATTGAATTTTTAGGGTATACATTGAAATATGTCAATACATCAACTTCTAAATTTTCATCTACTATCTCACGTGTTTTATAATTTCTTGAAACTGACCCAGTCCTATGCAGCTTCCTCTCTAATTTGAATAAATACGAATGGTTTGGATAAAAGCGTTCCGGATACTGTTGTCTGTATAATTGCAGAGCTTGTCTCGAATTATTATTTGATAGATAAAAACATTTTATCATATCTAACTTCTCATTGATTGAATAATCTACCATTATTAACACAAAATAATAATAGTATGTATGCAACACAATTTTTTGTAGCGCAAATACAATACAAAATAACTCAACTGTCAACAAATTTTGTTCTTAAGGTACACTTGATTTTGAGAACAGTATTTAGATATTTTCGTTAATATCTCAAAAACTATCAAGTTTAGCAGGTATAAACTCCGAAACTTTTTTACAGCAAAAAATATTTTCTATTTATTAATGCAATAATATACAGGATATTCCATTTGAAGAAAGTGAAAATATGGCAATATATACGAGAATAAATTTTTTTTTCTCACTAAATTCACACAGATTCAGTTGGCTTATTGGAAGATCTAGAAACTTTATTTGAACAATTTCTCGGTATCTATAATAACTTCCGAGGAAAAAGGTGCTGCTATTTCGCATTCCACCCTGTATATATAAGTAGGCCAAAAGGGAGCTTACCTTGGAAATACACAGAGAAAAAAGAAGGGTACCTACATGAAGCTCTGGTTACGGTCAACGTTCAAAATGCTTTTAACTCCATATCCTGGCCAGATATTCACAAAGCCATAGAGGCTATGGGAATCCTCACATATCTGGGGGCCCTTATACGATCTTACTTCCCAGAAAGGACATTCATCCACGGAAACACTGTGTGGAGTCCCTACAAGGGTCAATTCTGGGTCTCGTACTATGGAACGTAGTGTACAACGGGATTCTAACGATGAGACTACTGAATGACACTTGTATATTAACCTTTGCGGATGACTGACAGATTTGGGCCTCGCAAATAAAGTAAATGGTGCCCTATGACAGCTCGAGGAGTGGATAGAAGGCAAAAAGAAGAGGATAGTGCCAGCCAAGTCAAAGGCGATGCTCCTGATCGGAAAAAAATGAGTGGGACAGATCACCTTCCAAATAGGTAACGTCCAGATAAAACCTCAAAGGTCGGACAAATATCTGGGACTATTTTTTGACCAAAACTGGACCATCATCCTCCACATCCGAGAAGTAGTATGTAAGGCAAAAAAAACAGTCACGGCACTGAGACGGCTGCTACTTAGGTAAGGTGGACCATCAGAAAGTAAGCGGAGACTGCTGGCGACAGTCGCTCCACGCAGCACGAGTATGGGTAGATACGCTAAAGTACAAGGTAAGTCTCAACTTACTGGACGCTTTGAATAGAAAGATAGTCTTGGGAATAAGTAGAGCGCTCAGGACCGCTCCAAAAGCGGTAATAGAAATAATGGTAAGGCTAACACCACTACCCATACCAGCGACGGAAAGGCCCGAGTGCTATAGGGCGACCAATGAGCATCGAAAGGAATCAAAACAAAATAGAGGAGAAAGGTGGCAGGAACTATGATCGCGCAAATGTATGAGCCCATGTCTTGCCTCCAGACGTACGAGGCTGGTTGGACAGACCCTACGGAAAAACAGACTTCCACATGTCCCAAGTAATAAGTAGGTACGACTGTTTCCAAACGTATTTGCACCGAATACAGAGAGCAGATAGCGCTAAATGTGTCTATTGTGAGGAAGAGAAGGACACAGTAGAACATACAATACTGCACTGCGAAAATTGGGAACAAGAAAGAGAACAACTTATTGCAGATGGTGGTAGCCTGACGAGCGCAAACATCGTTAAATGTATGCTCGAGTCACCGAAATATTGTACTCCAACGGAAAACTAAGTACAAAAGAAGCAGAAGAATGACTTGGACAGACGGACATACTTATGTATACTTTAACTTAGACTAAAATATTTTGATTCACAGAAAAGAAAACTCAGTAATGGCGGATAAATGCGTAAGCTGTACCACACCACAAAGAGATGAGGGAAGGGATTTCTAGTCGGTATGAATCCGATACTACCAGTGAGCTCGGATGTTCAACGGTATCTTTCAAAGGATTTTCCCATTTCCGACGTGAAAAAAAAGTAGAGCTTAGGGAGATTTGGTATCACAGATACGGAGCAACTCAACTTGCACCAAATTAATCGTAACCGAGACGGAAACCTCGAATGCGTAATTGTTACGTAACTGTCACTAATTTTTCAACTTCAATGTGTGCATAACTTCATTTTACAAATCTACAATCGCAATCACGTGAAATTTACCACTATTATTTACTTTATAGTTATATTACTTCTATGTGATTTCTTTTGTATTGGGAACGTCGTAGCTACCAATGGTACCACTTTAAAGCTCCAATAACTTGACAGCAACAACAATCGTAGCAGCGACTATTCAATGCTACTACAATGCAACCTAGAAGTTGCAACTACTTCCAAGTAATGAAGGAAAAAACTTTTCAGAACTCATTTTTAAATAAATATGTTTTATTGGGTTTAAGTTCTGTAATTTATTAGAAACACAACGTTTCAACAGCAAAGTGCTGCCTTTTTCAAGTGAAAAGAAATATATATATATATATATATATATATATATATATAAATATATATATATTGTTGCCACAATGCTTTGGGAACCTTTAGGATCACTTAAAATTCTTGAAACTTTGAAGTGATATTTATAAGTGTGAGTAACGTGACTACGACCTGCAAAATTCAACGTCATTGTGCATGGTTACTACAAAGTTTGTATCACCCCTTAGAATCACCATGAAGAAAATTTCCCAAAACATTCATATGCTCTGCATCATTGCTTAGTGTTGTAGTTGTATGAGGGTTCGTTGGTTCATAATGGCGTCTGTTATTGGGAGCAAGCATAGAATTAAAAAAAATAGACATTCCACAGCATTTCACGAGAAATTAAAAGGCTTGAGAGCGAATGGTGTACTGAAAGAATATTTTGATGTTGTGCAATCGTCACCATCAAAAATCAATATTCTTCATGAGTCATATATGCTACGGAGGACGTCGTTACTCCCTCGTATGATGATGAAGAACCTAATAATTTTATCATATCCCAAATTTCACTAGTAGATCATCTAAGAACATAGTAACATTCTCATAGAAGATCCACCAAAATATTTAAAATTGGATCAAAAATGCACCTTGCTAGAAGCTAGGGCTACATTCGTGCAATTTCATGTCTCTTCTTTCTGAATCTCATGCTCTGTTTCTTTAGAATCTGACAACTTTAAGCAGACACAGTTATAGTCACAACTTTGTCGCAACTTGGAAGTGGCACTGCAATACTTTGTAGTAAATAAGCTTTAAAGTTCCATACTTCCAGTTTTCGTTCGGTTCCTACAACTATCGCATAGTCGTAATTACTTTCAAGTTGCATTTTTTAGTAATTCTGATTTAAAAGCAATTTCTCCCAAACTTTGCCATTTTTATTAGCAAAATATGCGACGCCATTATTACAAAACGAGAACTTGTACACCACAATGACTAAAAACTTGGAGGAGCTCATAAATTTAGCACTACGCACAACAAATTAATAGATAATAATTGATTATATGCTCTAAATAATGAATGGAGAAAAGTATTTTTTTGCGTTTAAGCGTCATTTTCTCTCACAAAAAAATATTTGAGAAACAATATTTTAATTTAAAAATGACAAATTTAAGGGCGCGTGTCAGATTCAGATTTATAATCATTATGTTTGACAGTAAAATTGCATTTGTTCCAATTTTTTGGCCACTCAGATTAGATAATAGGGAATTATCAAAAATGTATTGCGTTCGTATATTCCTTTCATAGAGTATTTCATTTTCTTTCTAAGTTGAACAAATGTTATAGACAGGTTCATACTAGAGTGGAACATGAGAAAAATTAAACTAGTTGCAAGACAAAGCAAGCAACAAGTTTGGAATAGTGGGAGAAAAGTTTCCAAGAAAGTCGTGGAAACTACACAGCAACGACGTTAATATGGAGCCATCACATTCCTGGAACGTAGCCGAATGAGCTTGAGGAACGTAGTGGGAACGTAGCCAGAACCAAAAATTATTCCCCATTTTAGTCCTACTTCCGTAATATGAACGTTCCTAATACGTGCCTATGTCTAGTGACGAGACCCATAAAAGTTCCTAATGTAGTTGCTGTGACGTTCCGACGATTATTTGTGCTAGTTGGGAAATGATATTGCAAATAAATAGCAAACCAGTTGAGATAATCGATCACTAGTACTTTTTCTGACTAGTTGAAACGATTATGAGCAATCACGTCGGATTAATTGATTATTCTGATTGAACAAAATTTTTCAAGATCGCATAATCCGAGCTATGACGGTGCTTTCAGCATAATGGTGCAACATGACTTGAACTGTCAAGATGGTATTTGAATATAAATGGGAGGATAGAGAACCCAACAACCAAAAAATATTCAAATATCTTATCTAGTCCTTGGCGATCTTATTGAAAATTTTATCCATCCATCTCAGCCCGTAAGTGCACTAAAAGTCATTGGTTAATGGATCAATGAAAAGACAGACAAGTGACGTGACAAAAACACAAGAAAAAATATGACGTGGACATCATGAGACTTACTTGTACATCATTGGATATATATAATCAAACATGACATCTCATCTTTCCACTGCTAGTCGATTGCTATGGAAACAGTAGGTCATCATTCTTATGCTACAACATACCTAAGTACTGATTTCCAGGATTCTACGGCTAACAGTTCTGAATTTATGCGCAAAATTCAAAGATCGTCAAGTATAGTGCACTTTCGACTGAGTCGATCTCAATGAAAATAGGATATGAGCATCTAGATACAATCATAATGCAAAGTGTACAACTAGATGCCATAAAAGTGCTTGATACGAAATCCCAATATTCTGCGACCGATTATTTTAAGTTTATGAGAAAAATTCTAAAAGTCTGTAAAATGAAGTGCACTTCTGGCTTAATCGGTTAGGACGAAAATAGGAGATGATCATTTGGATGCTACAATTTCAAATACTGAATTTCAGTATCCTACGACTAATCATTCTAGATTTATGCGAAGAATTCAAAAAAAGTATCAGAGAAAGTGCACTTCCAGTACAAACGACTGCAACCATAATGCGAGGTGCACATCAAGATCCTAGATCCTATACCAGTCTTTCATACCAAATTTCAGCATTATACGTTTGACGAATACTGAGATTTGCGAGCTACGCACATACACACGCACTAATAAAAAGTAATCAAAATGGATTCAGGGATGCTTAAAACGGATATTTCCATCAAAATCTCGATAGGTGAATTTTGTCGGTTTCACAATACTTCCTTGTACTTAATACAAGTAAGAAAAAAGCCTTGACAACTATCCCAAATTATTCAAAACTTGATTCTCATGAACACAATTCCGGGTAAACAACTCCATTCAAGTAAACAGTGAGCAATCGATCAACAAAACATCCTATCAGTTTAGTACTAGCTCTTTGCAAACAATGGAATCAATTCAGCTTGCATAGCAATTTGTGCACTCGATCAATGAAATCACGTCTGTCACTAGTCTCCTGATAACGCTTCGTGTGTCTGTGACATTAAGGACATTGCATTTTGGTCTATTCATTAGACAGTTGAGAGATTAATTTGCTGTAAGGCAGGTTTCAATAAATTTGTAGGTACACAGTCTATTACCAGAATACCAAATATTCCCAATTTTGTTGGACATGTTAACTGTCTGTCACGTCTCGTATCATTTAAAACTCGCAACTTTATCTGTAATATTCAATTATTGAATTATTATTATTATTATTATTATCATTATTATGAGGCTGTGAAGAAGTTTTGCTCTTAAACTATGCAAGAAGTGACGATGAGTTGTATAACATATTCCTGCTAGAAATTCCATGGAGATATCAACGGAATAGAACCAAAAGTTGAAGTACTGTCGAACTTTTTGCGTTCTTTGTGCTCGTTAATTAAATGTACAAAACTGTTTGAAGTTACATCGTTGATTTTCTGTTCAAAGAAGCTTCTGGAATTCACAAAACAAAACATGTTGAATGTTTGTCCTTAATTGATTCCAATTATTCAAGTGCACGTGAGCCGTTAATTGACATGTGAAATTTCTAATTAAAACGGTAATTACACGACATCTAATGCTAAACTTTATTTTAAATTTTTAACTGAAACCATTATTTGAAGTGAAAAGCAAATTTCCGTGAATATTACATATTACATAATTATAATATTACATAATACTTTTCTTTGCAGTACTCCTTCAATTCTCCAATTTATCACGACATTTGCTCGATTCATATAAATAACAGCGCCATCAATTATTCAGTCACAAGGAAGAGTGACAGGATTCGATTACATTTCGTATCTTTTAGATTCTTCTTTCCCGAAACCAAACGCGACAACCGTACAAACAGTAGAGAAAAGATATGCAATATACTACTTGGGCGTGGAACAAGAATAGAAGAGGTGTATTTTACATGGGGAAATGTGAATCGCTTCGAAAAAATGCCCAAATCCCTGCCGCAAATATTGGGGCGATGGAAAATGGACCAGTCGAGCGCTGAATACAAATTCCACAGAGTAGATGGTCTGGCACTGGGTTGACATTTTCAAACATCCCACCTCTTTTAATATAAAAGAGTGGCATAAGTATGATTTAGTTTGATAATGTTGATTGATATCAATATAAATAATTGAAGATTTGATAGTATTCTCATTCTGTGGATTCCTCGAATTGAAAATCCACTCTCTCATAATAACCCTAGAGATCACTTCAAAAAGCTGTTTCACTCGATTAAAATTTGACTTTTAAATCATCAATCATTCTTTTCTGCAAGCATAGAAAGTGCTTCTTTATTTTATCATACTTTAATATAGTGACTGTTCAATGCTTTCATTATTTCCAACCTAGCCGTGCGCATATGTGATATGATTGATGATGGGGAAATTGACCTTACAACATCAATTTTCAAATCCATTTCGGAGCTTTTTCACTCCATTTTGTGCTTTGCTTACACAGTGATTAATATCCAACTTTAATTATAAACAGAAGAATTGTATCCAATGACGTGAAAAATTGCCAGCTGCGACTCTCAATTTTGATTAAAAATATTGTTTGTTGTTCTATAAATTTCTGTTATCTCTCTGACGATATACTGCAGATAAGATAAAGCTACAAAGTTTCGACACACTGAGACTAATAATTCGCCAGACATACTTGTAGGTATGAATGATAATCTATTCATCGTACTTTCAGTGATATATTCGGAAACAACTTCTCCTAATTTTCATGATCATCTTATGATTCAAGTACTATCATAAGAAAAAATTATTTAGTAACATAGCTTACGGTCTACTTCACCTAGAACCCTCATAATTGATTAAAAATTTTGTGGTACACGTATTGAAAAATATAGATTTGTCGGCTGCCACAAACTTCTAGGTTGCTAACTATCGTCATTAATCTGATTATAAGGGTAATGGATCCACTTTTTTCTGCAGGTTGAAGATAATGATTCACTTTGATTTGAAAATACTTTATGTTGAACTTCCATTATCTTTATTGAAAATCAAAATAAATATAATAACCACAAATGGAAGTTCAACATAAAGTGTTTTCAAATCAAAGTGAATCATTATCTTCAACCTTCAAAGAAAAGTTGAACCACCGGTATGGACCCGGAGTCAGCCTAAAGTTCCAAAAATACGAGAAAATTCAAACTAAGATATTCAAGGAGGAAAACCATATTGACTTCTTCCTATGTACAGCTCGTGACAAAAACGTGACACCTGAAGGTCTACAGTTAAAAATAACAATTGAAGGAAGTAGAATTTCGAAGATTATTCAAGAAGCCAATCAGAAAATCGTTCGAGAGAGAATCAATTACCATCGCTGGAGAAGATCGCAATTTATTACAGACGCAAAAGCAATCTATATGGAGCTCACAAGAACCGTAGCTGTTGGGGACCACAAACCGATACTTCAAAAGATTGCACACAGAGTCAAAGACATGGCAGAAAAACATAGACAGCAGCAATAGAAGAAAATGGAACAGCTCACAAAGAAACAGAATTCAAGAAACGAAACATCAACAACTCAGAAGAAAACGACAGTAGTCAACCTCTCCAACAAAATTCTCACTAAACGAAAGAAATCTGTACTCGAGAGGGGTCTTAATTTTGCCATCACACCAAAAGAACTTCCAAAAATCGAGATTATAGCCTCAGTAGAGACAGCAGTTCTTAAATTGGATCAAGATGAGGCCGAAGGACTCAGATGGAAAGTCAGGACTCTACTGGATAAAACGAAGAAACTGGAACCCAACATGTCCAGAACAGAGTTAGTTACCATCAAAAATCTGAAGGATGATAGCTCTGTGAAAATTCTGCCAGCGGATAAAGGAAATGCCACAGTAATAATGGACAACCAAGACTACGACAAGGAATAGAAGTTCTGCAGAAGGGATCATACAAGATGCTAGATAAAAATCCAACAAAAAGCATAGAAAGGAAGGTATATTCAACATTAAGGAAGCACAACCAAATACTAGAGGATACCACTAGACCCAGGTTAACCCCACACCACAGCAAACCACCTCACATGTATGGACTACCAAAGATACATAAGAAGAACGTTCCGCTAAGACCTATTATAAGCTCCAGGGGATCACCGTGCTATAATCTAGCTGAATTTCTTCTACCGGTAATATCACCACTAGCGGGACAAACTGACACATATGTTAAGGACTCGAAACATTTTATCGATATATAATCTTCAATTTGCTTGGAGCCAGGAGACCGTTTTAAAAGTTTTGATGTAGAAAGTCTGTTTACGAATGTACCTGTCAACGAAGCATTGGAAATAGTAGCGGCTAGACTGGAGACGGATACAAGACTGATGGACCTACTTGAATGTTGCTTGAGAACCACCTATTTTCAAGTACGGAACAGTTTCTACTAACAAACGGACGGAATACCCATGGGATCCCCTTTGTCACCAATTATTGCCAACATTTACATGGAACATTTTGAAGACAGTGTCATCTCCACAGCCAGAATCCAGCCAAAGAAGTGGGTATGGTATGTAGATGATACATTTATTATTTGGAATAACAGTGACTTGGAACTAGAAGGATTCCTCTTACATTTGAATTCACATAGACCCAGCATAAAATTCACCATGGAGAAAGAAGAGGACAACAGCTTGCCGTTCCTAGATGTTCTTGTGAAGAGAGTGGACAACCACATACACACGTCTGTATATCGCAAACCAACTCACACTGGACGTTATTTGAACTACCAATTTAGTGAGCAGGGCCAAATCGCATTGTACCACAGAGAAGAACTATAAAGAAGAAATCGAAGGAATTATCGGAACACTAGAACACAATGGATACACAGACAACACAATTCAGAAAATAGTAAAAAAACACCATTCAGTACAAGCAACACGAACAGAAGAGAACAAGGAAGAAAAGAAATGTGAACTATCTATTCCCTATATCAAAGGATTTTCAGATAAGATAAAAAGAATCGCGGGAAACTACAATATTTTAACTAGATTTCAAACAACAGCAACATTCAGGAGCATACTTTCGTCCACAAAACCAAAACTTCCACCAGAAATGCAAACGGGGATCTACCAAGTCGATTGTGAATGTGAAAAAGCATATACTGGAGAGACCAAACGACCACTGGAAACCAGAATCAAGGAACACCAACAACATACACAAAGAGGAGAAACCACGAAATCTGGAATGGCGGAGCATGCTTGGGAACAGCATCATCACATCCAATGGGAAGGAGCCAAGATCCTCAAAAAAGGAAGCCACTGGTATAAAAGAAAGTTTAAGGAAGCGGCCATCAATTTCAAGAACAGACAAGATGTGTTCAGCCAGCCAATTGTAGAAATACGACCAATATGGAGAAAGCACATTGCAACAGACCCTGGACTTACCATCAAGACCCAGATCTCCAGCCCCTCTCGTTCCCCTCCAGAAACTGTCAATGAGAGAGCAGTCACGATTGGAGAAACACCAATCACGCTTGATCACCAATATAACACTAGATATAAGGCTCGTATTGTAAGGAAATAGTTCAGTTCACCTGATGACGATAGTAGATTACAAACTATCAAAACGTTGTGGTTATTATATTTATTTTGATTTTCAATGAAGATAATGGAAGTTCAACATCAAGTGTTTTCAAATCAAAGGGTAATGGATGTACTCCTCTGCCGTCTAAGATCTTTATAGGGAATAAAGGTAATTGGATTCAGTTTCACAACATGTCAGTCATCCTGATCGTCCTCATCGCTCTTATTGCATTCTCTAGTATTGCCACGAGACGAGACAAGACGAGACTTCAGCGAGTCTTGTCTCAATTTCGTGCTGTTTTCGTCTAGCTCAGTCTAATCTCGGTCTCGCCCTGGTCTCGAGTAGGTCAGTCTTAAGTAAGTCATTCTCGTCTCGGTCTCGAGTCTCGACGAGAGTCTTCCCATGTTTTTCCAAAATATTATATTCTTACATCCGTAAATAAGTTCAATATGTATTTGTGTGTTTGGTGCGCAAAGTTATGTTTCATAGCTTGGTGCCTTTGGCTCACCTCACAATCGTAGAGAACCACAAAAACACTACGCTACAAAACGTCGTACAAGCTTCAAGAACGAACCAAAATACTCCCGGACACATCGGGATCATGCAATGTTTCAAAATGTTTTAGGATATTTCAAAATGCTGCAGAATATTCTAGAACATTCCAAAACCTCATAAAATGTTCTAGAGTTTTTGAGAATGGCTCAGAATGCCGTACAATCCTTCAGGACATTTTAGAATAATTTAGAACGTATCAAATCATTCTGACACATTCCAAAACAAATCGGGATGCAGTATGTCTTAGATTATTCCAAAACGTTATAAGATGTTTCAGAATATTTCAGAACGTTATACAGTAATTATATATACTTCAAAATGCTCCAGAACAGTTTATTTTAACAGAACGTGCATCCAGATCCTCATGAATTTTGCGGCCCCTACCATTCACCCAAAAATGTATTTCTGAGAATGATATCCATTATTTCAACGATAAAATCCATGACAGTAGATAGAGATAAGCATATTGCTAGTGGTGCTAGCTCAAATAGGGCTCGGCATAAAATACTAGGGTACTTTATATAAAATATTCCGAAGGAATATTTTATTTGATAGATTTTGAGCTGTATATATAGGTGCGTTGCGGATTCGCCAATGTCGGGCGCCGGAGCGTATGCTGATGATGAAAATGGAGATTGATACGAAGTACAATTCAATGTAGCGAACCATATAAAACACTATCTCAGTCACATTACTTGTCACAATTTTGGTCACAACATTGTGACGAGCAATATCTTCATTCCATTACTATCTATAGGCTATGTGCAAGGGGGCGAAGTTTGAACAAATATCGATGCGAGCGCTTATAGTGAGCATCATTGTAAGCATCGAGCTCCATTTCTCAGAATACGTCATTGACATAGGAAAACGCTTGTTCTGTTTTAGGCTGTTGTGTTAAGGACATGGAGGAGAATAATGGAGGAGCGGACACTCAGTTGGAAAACATGAAACCTAGTATGTAATGCGGCAGACGTGAGAGAGATAGCGAGAGCGGGCCCAGCTTTGCATGCTTTATATACAGAAATAACATTATATTTGAATTTTTTCAATAAAAAACAGTTTCCAGATAAATTCAGTATTTTCATCTCGTTAAATACTTGATTTTTTAATAAATTAAAGGCAAAAGTAAGAGAAAATTGACATTTCTATTTAATAAAATCTGCAATGAAAAAGTGCATTATTATGAAACATGTTTTATAAACGTTTCTTTAGATAAGAGTTTTTTTATTATGAATAACAGATACATAAACAATTTTATGGAAATTCATATCACAATGGGCGTAATAAAATTGAGAAAATATTAGCAAAAAACTTAGCACAAATCTCCTAACTTGCGTACATCCGTGATTATTATGGGAAAATTCCGTTCATTTTTATATTCCTCTCTGAAAACAAAGTATTTTGTCTTCAACATCTCATTCATGAAAATTTGTTTTTCTTTGATGGATATAATTTTCAAATCGAAAAAATTCTCACAAGTCTTCTGAGTCCAAGTTTTGCTTTGGATTTAAATTTATTTCTAGCGTTTATGTGTCTTCTACTACAAATAAAAAATTATTTTAATCGAATAAATGGAAGATGAATTCTATCTACATTTTCATTTATTTCTCTTTTTTGCACAGCTTGAGCTTTTTCAAAGATCCATCCTATTTTATAAGAGATTTCCTTGTTATTTTTAGAGACGCTTGAATATTTCGGGTAATTTGGAAAATACTCCGACATACATTTTCTTTTAGTCGGAAATATTTGAACGGTACCTGTAATAATATATTTATCACATAATTGAACAATTCCATACTATACTGTACGGCGAATTTGTAAACAATTATCACATCTCTATTGATTCCAAAACATAAATAAGAATATTTATATTTTTTATTGATAAGAAGTTCTCTTGAAGTTGAATTTTTCACTAAAAGCTTAGATTGGATACGTCCAATAATTTGAAACATTTATATATATTCTTTAAATTTAATATAATTTCAAAATAATTTCTTCTCACTTTTACATCTCTAGACGAGCATTCTTCTATGATATCCTCGCCACTTATTCAATAAAATATCATCTTAAGGTGCAAAAAAAGAGAAAATTTCTGTCTACATGTTCTGTACCCAGTATCACAATTTGTCACAAAACATTTTCTTCACATTTTACAATATATTCTCACATGAAAATACTAAATAAACCGAACCTAGCTATTTAACTCCATACAAACATGAGCCCGCCTCAACCTATCTCTCAGTTACTTTCTCTCTCTAACAATATTACATTTTTGGCTTCATTTTTGCAACACAGTTGAGATAGGGAGTTGCATAGGCGTGGTTAAGGATGATTTGAGTGGAATATAGTTTCATAGATTTCATGTGCGCAGTTATAACATGAAAAAAAAACGAGTGAAGTGATTCAAAGCGGTAAATAGAGTTTTATCTATCTTTCATTATTAATCTATATAACAAAGACGTCTGTAATTCAGTTGTGAAATTAAAAAAATTCATCATCGATTTGGGATTCATGAATTTACCTTTATCTCCAATTTGTGAGTTGTTCCAGTGATAGAAGCTTGTCGGATGCGCTTCGCAATAATTTTGTTGTTGATATTGTCAGCAACATATTCTTCAATATGTTCAATATGGCAAAACTAATTTCACGCTTCTCTTCAATGCTTCCTCGGTAAAAGCGATACAGTATTTGATACATACAAACCCGATCCGCAAGATTATCGGCGTCGTAATTTAAGATTATCCTGTCAATTTGGACGAATCAAGACGTTTTCTCTAATAGGTACATTATAATTGAAGAAAAAAATACTCAAAATACATAATTTCAACGTACCTTTTATGCTATGTAAGTTATATTATACGCACACAGCTGGATTAAATAATATTAGTACATTTGAAAAATTGTAGGTATGAAACAATGATAAAATGGGAGTTCAATCGTTCTCCTTTGCCCGCTAGAGGTGCTAGTAGATTTCATGCGCGTAGCCTATACAGTTGAACTTTGGAAATTTTAATATAGTCAATTTTAACAAATTTTTTATTGATATTTCAACTTAATTTGGATATACACAAATATTCTACAGCCCTATGTATTTTACTATTTGAATTTCCACTATTATAATTTTTTTTTTTTAATCAAGATCACAACTTCTTATGACAAAACATTTCTATACCTATATTCTATCAGCTAAACATTCCATTTTGAATTTCAGAAATTCATCCACTGTTACTGGAATCCGAGGTTTTCGTGTTTTCAATGCTCCAAGCACTCCACTAAAGTTACAAAATATATTTTCCGAATTGAGTTCTAAGTGATAATGATACAATTCTCATCAAGAGTCTCGAAAGACTCACCGTAATTCGACTCTGGTCTTGTCTCGATCTCGACTTTTGGCTCAAGACCCATTCTATGGTCTCGTCTCGACTTTTTCGAGACTGGTCTCGAGTCTCGTGGCAATACTAGTCTTTCCTTTTTACTGGAAATTGTAGTCTCATGTTTCAACTCTTCTATTCATGGAGGTTATGATCGTCTCTTGCACAAATTATAATGAATAAGTAAGCCATCTAATTTTTCGCAAATATCATTCACACATTGAATTCATTAAAAAATGTTGAATACCAACAACGTTATAAATTTTCACTCACGAATATTATTCCAACGAACAGGACAGTTGAGAAATTGAAACAAGAAGTGAGTTATTGCAAGACTACCCTTCTTGTATGGTCGCCGATGTAGTTGGCATTAGAAGGCATTAAAGTGAACAATATATTTATATTTATATAAATATGTGCTCGCTCATATGCCTTATAAATATCATTCGGGTGTTGGATGACGGAGATTAAGTACTTCCATCAATCCCAAATGTACCTACTTTCGAGTTTGATACTAATTATAAAAGTATTTGATGACGACTCCCATAATAAAGGTTATTTCTCAATAATGATTTGTACCCTTGGACGCTCAGTATTTTTAGGAATATTTGAAATATAAATAAGTATTCCATTCGTATTATTTATAACAATGTTAACAATGCTAAATCGCCATAGAAACGGTGCATATCAGTGGGTATGTGGACGCGTAGAAATACTGTAACTTTTCCTATTCCCAAGGTGGCAGTAGGAAATTAAAAAAGGTAATGTTTCTTCACTATTTGGTAGCAAAAGCTTAATGTACTGCTGATTGACACTAAATTTAAGTGATGGAATATCCTACCTTGAAAGTGAAGACCCAGGCTAGCTATTAATAAGGGCACTAGAAATATTTTACCTGGAAAATAGGAAATGGGCGCCACTCCCAGGGAATGATCAAAGGAGAAAAAGGTACTATTTTGGGAGACAATAGCGACAGTAGAAGGAAATAAAGCATAGACGTCGAAATCAATTATAAGCAAAATTATTATTAATTCAAAGCAAAGGATTCCAAAAATTATAAATAAAAAAAAATTTGTTAACTTACGAAAATGGTTCAAGCTATAATACAAAAAAATCTCACTGCAACAGCCAGAAAGGGGACTGGAGAGCACGTCACAGACGTTCAAAATTACGTTACAAAAACTAGCTAAATATCCCCTTCGGGCGGAACTCAAGACTAGTATCGGCAGAGAAGATAGATGTCGAATTGGTAGCCACAAAAACAACGTCAGACAAGAACGTTCCCTGAATTAAGTGAAGTTGATCTTGCGTCTTATAGGGCTTTGATAAATACCCAACGGTCCTTGAAGATGTTAAGGTTGGCCGTGCGCTTGGTCGTCAACTTCAGGAGATATTAATGTTCTTCTTAATTTCGTAGACGTGTTGATGTTTTTCTTAACTTGAAGTTGGCCAAAAACTAGTCTCAAGTGGCCACTGGTCCCTAAGATCCCTAGCAGTTTACACTGAAAACAAACAACCCAACCAGTATCCAATTCAACTGAAACAGGAGGTTCCTATAGAAAATTGGAGAGCTCTCTTCAAACGTGAAGCGTTAAACTTGAATGAATAAATTTAGATTCAAATTGAAAAACGGATAAACTGTAAATTTAGTAAAAGTTAAATCAAATAATCAGTAAGTTATTTATTTGTCTCATTTTAAATAGTGCATTAAAAATTTACAAAGTGAGAAAAAAAACTACGCTGAGCATCAAAGAGAAGAAAAACAAAGAAAATACAAAGTCTAGCAGGAGAAGAAAAAGGATTTATTAGCGACGAGTCGATAAATTTACGAACGTGGTTCGTTACTAAAAAATTGGATCAATCTTCACAAACTCGTAGGAATTTCCAGCTTAAAAACGGGAACTAAAGCCCACAACAAAATATTTTAAGCTTTGGAAACCAAAAACTACACAAACAACGTGAGAAACTAAACTACGAGTTGTTGAATGACAAATCCGCAACGCGTTGGATCCAAAATATAGTTAAATTATATATTATCAACCACTTTCACTAATCATTCATACATCACACATACTTAGGTGAGGAAAGGTAGAGGGAGGAACAAAGATAGCCACAAATCTCGCAGGTTTTATTACTTCGAGTGTATATATAAAAGAAAATCGCGTATCACCGAATCGATATCCGCCTGATCGCGTTTGGTAGTAGAAAAAAATTTAAAACAGAAATACATAAAACCGGTAAATTACAAAAAAAAGAATGTCTACTTTTGTAGACGGAATAGTATGGTAAACTAGGGCAGGTAGCAATCAGAACATGTGTACGAGACACTATCAATAGTAATGATTATTAAAACTTATCTGAATATAAAACATCAGAAATAATTAAACGAATCTTCCCGAGGAAGGACAACAAACAATAATAACCTCCCAAAGAGGAAAAGACCAGCTCCTTCGACCAGAACGGCTATTGCCTACGCTATTGTAAAATTTAGAAACAAATAAATTTAGAGCAAAAATATCAATTTGGTATAAAAGTTTCAAGGTAGTAAAAAGGTGCTGAACACAAAAAACTAACAAAGAATTAAGGATGAAAGAGATAAATTTGGATATCAAAAGGTTAATTACGCGGGTCGCCTCGAACTAAATCACTAGCAAAAATAATACTAAATGTGGAGTAACGTGAATAAAAATAATGAACAAAATACTTGCAAAATCCTAACACTGATTTCAATTAAATAAAATAACACAAAATTCAGAACAACAAGAAAAATCATAAGACTGCTAAAAAACAACCCGTCTGCAACAACGGCTCGGACACGAAAGAGCAAGAACCAGAGGCGCATGCCCCCTAAGTTAGCGCTCTCCAATCAAGTGTCATTATCACGTACTATTTTACAAAATTAGTGCAAATTTATTACATAGATGGCGACATAGGTATGCAGTGGGAAAACAATTGTACAAAAAAAGACGTCAGACGAAATTTTTGTAACAATACCATCGGGTATTACTTTAGTGGTCAAAGTGAGTATTTCACTGGATACTTCCAATTTATAATCTCGTGCTTTCTTCGTATTTAATAGAATATTTTTCTGAATATCTTCATCAATTTCATCTTCTGATTTATCACCAAACCTTTTTGAACTAAACTACTCAAAATAATTGAAGGGTCAAGTTGTCCAGCAATGGTATATGTTTCAGATGAGGTTTGAACTTCATTAAGAGTTTGAATATTGAAACACAGGGCCTCAATCCGTTAACACTTTACATAATTGACAGTCATGATAATAATCAACCAGATGCTGAGGATTGTAGTAAAATACGTTCAAATCTAGCAGACGGAAAAATTTTTGACTCTTTAATTATTTTGAGTAGTTTAGTTTCCATATCAGAACGCAAGTTATTTTTCTATTATTTGTCAGAAAAAATGCCAGAGACTCTTATTTTCCAATTTGTTAGAAGTTTGTTCACTCGTTCCTATAAAAACCATGTAACTTATTACTTGATTCATAGGAAACTTATTTGAAAAAATTGTTTGACTCCTGGAATAGTCCTCCATATACCATTTGTAGTTGAAGTATTATAGACTATTTTTGTGGTGCAATCACTCATGTTTATTGTGCTTGTGAATACCACTTGTGCTGCACACTCGTGGTATTAAAACGCAAGCACAATAAACATTCGTGACGGCACCACAAAAATAATCGATAATACTTCAACTACTTATGGTATAATAAATGAGTATTGGGTACAATGATTGAACAGTGTTTAGATTTGAGTTTTGTGAAGGTTAATAGAGTAAGCTCCTTATTACACAACTTCTATCCTATTCAACCAGACTTATATCTCGTTTAGTTCTTGCGATTTTATTTGTACAGGTAAATTGCAACTGAAAATCTACTTCAAATTTTGATGATACAATAAATATTTGAATATTTTGTGTTGTCTCGATGAATAAGAGATTGAATCAGAAATATTTTACAATGCTAATTTGAATAATGCGAATTTAAATTTCGTGTACGGATATTCAGTCTTCATTCAAATAGAATACGTTCTGAATATATAATTCTCTTTTTACTGCCTCATGATTTACATTTTACACTTGATTATGCTCTGCTTTCCTCCATTATATCCTGAATTTCTACGAAATATTGGAAATATCACTTCTGATATAAGGTCTTTGCTTCGTTTGAAAGTTAGGAACATAATTCATGCCAAACTTCATTTAAGGCTTGATAATAATGAGTGGAAAAATAAAAACAGATGAATCTATCAAATAGTTGGATGAGAATAAATTATTATTAAATCAAAATATTGGATGGAATAGTTCTTTGGATATAATAATATTCAAATACAAAATCGCATTTTCCTCGGCTGATAGTTTTGGATTTATCCAGAAAATTCTAAAAATTTGTCAAGTAAAATGTGCTTTCGGCCCAGTCGGTTGATATGGAAACAGTAGCTCATCATTCTCATGCTGCAACATTCTTAAATACTGATTTCCAAGATTCTACGGCTAACAGTTCTGAATTCAAGCGCAAAATTGGAAGGAAAAAATCAACTGCAGTACACTTCCGGTACAGTCGATTGCTATGAGAATAGTAGGCAATCATTTAAATGCTACAGCAGATGGAGATACTGAATTTCAATACTCTACGGCTGATCGTTTCAAATTTATACGAGGAATTCTAGAAGACTGTCAAGTAAAGTAAACTCCCAGCGCAGTCGATCTTAATGAAAACAGAATATGAGCACTTAGAATGGTACAATCGTCTCAAATACTGAACTTCAACATTCTACGTTCAATCGTTTTGGATTTATGCGGCAAAATCAAAAAAAGTTTCTAGTAAAGTGCACTTCCAGTACAGATGATTGCGATTCTAATGTGAGGTGCACAATCAGATGTTACAGAAGTGCTTAATACAAAATTTCAATGTTCTACAACTGGTTGTTTTCAATTTATGCGAAAAACTCGAAAACTCTGTTATATAAAGTGCATCTCCAGCTTAGCTGAAGATGATCATTCAGATGCCAAGATTCAATAAGAGTTTCAAGTAAAGTGCACTTCCGGTACAGACGATTGCAACCATAAGACCCTATACTAGTATTAAATACAAAGTTTCAGCATTATACATTCGACAGGTTTTGAGATTGGCGGGTTACGCACATACATACGTACCAAAATAAAGTCAAAATGAATTCAGGGATGCTCAAAACGGATATATCAATCAAAATCCCGATATGTGAATTTTGTCGGTTTTAGAATACCTGCTTGTACTTTGTACAAGTAAGTGAAAAGACCCAAAATTTGTTTTTCTTCTGTAAAAAGTCTCAATGAAATCGTTCAAATTCAATCATTGGCATTCCAATTCAATACTGCCTCAATTAATTTTCGGACTACACAATGTGAAAGCTAATCCAGCGGGAAAACAAAGCTCTTCATGCCACAAATGAGTAAGAAAGACTAGAATTGAACATATTTTGAAATTTGAGGAGCTTATTGTGATCACAGCTTATTAGAAAACAACATTAAACACTTGGTTCAAAGTATGAATTATTTGAAAATTATTTCCCGATATCTGTAAAATACATTTGTATTATTGATAATATAAGAGTGGGAAAAAACAGAATTTCAAGTTGTAATTCACATTGAAAAATGAGCTCATCCAAAAAAACTGCACGTTTTCTGCATTAACATGAACGCATTAAGCATGCACGCTCTACAGCTCTAGATCCACAGTTTGGCATGTCTCTTCATGTACTCTCAACACCTACATTTCAGCGTCACGGTCTGGAACGGCGAGCCAAAATTTCAAGCTTGGATTGTTCTTGTAAATGGAATTATTATCATTTTTGGAAACGTTGATGATCAAATTGAACAGAATTGTTATTGCTCGTTCATACTCATTCCCTTCTCGGTAAGATCAGGCAATTCATCATTTTGTAATAGTATTTTCGCATGAGTATTTCCGAATTCATAATTTGATAATCTATAAATGAACATCAAATATTAATTACCTCATTGAATATAAATCATTGATTGCTATTTATAATTATCCTGTTGGTCAAATTTGTCCTATTAGGTTTTGATTATTCCAGTAAATTTCGACGCCTGATGAATTCACCAGTTATTAATGATAGTTTCTCTCATTATCAGTAGATTACGGAGAATAATCAGCTTTTGACAAATAAATGATGATTCCGCTTTCAAATACATTCAGCTTACGCTGAATTAATTGGGTTACATCAAGATGAAACGAATAAACACAAGAGCTTCAGTAGTTTTACTCTTATATATTGCAGGTTCAATAGAGGCCCTTTCCAGAAACAAGGCAAGCCCACTTTAATTTCTAACTGATAATTTACTGATTGACATTTTTCATACATATTGGGAAATTGCAGTACCTGCAACTCAGTTTGAAACTATACAGGGTGTAACTGAACCTCTGTAACAAAATTTGATGCTATATAGTATTTGACGTACTAATCATGGATCAAAAAGAGTTTCGCTGAAATTCGAAAATTGGGAAATAACTTCAATCAAATGAACAGTTTTGGGCCACTGGGTTAATAATTCTAGAATAACAATATTTCTCGTAACCATTACCCAACAACTAATCACAAATTGAATAGATATTGCGTAATACATAAATGAATAAAAATAATTTTCTATTAATTTTTGTCGGAATAAGTTTACAAGTTTGTAACGTAAAACAGTGGTAATGCAATTGTTATTGAACTAAGAAAAAATAAGAAGATAATGGAAATGTATATTGTATTTAGTAATTCAGAACTAACTGATATGACGATACTATACGTAGAAGTAGGACAAAACGGGAGAGCAGTGCAGCGTTTGTATGCAGAACGATATCCTGACAGACGGCATCCCAGTCATCGAATTTTTGGAAGACTATTACAGAGTCTTCGTGATACAGGATTACTTCGGCCTTATCCTGGTAGAGGTGGAGGACGTCAAAGATACCGACAAAATTTTGAAAATGTTTCATCGGATATAATTCATGTTGATCCTACAATTAATACTCGCCAAATTTCACGCAACTTGAGACAAGAAGTTTCTCATATGATTGTGTGGAGAGTTTTTCGCAACTTAAAGTACCATTCGTTCCAGTCCCAAAGAGATCAGAATCTGATGCAACGTGACCACCTCGAGCGAGTGAATTTCTGCCAATGGCTTCTTCACCAACATGATCCAGACCAAAATCTCACATTAAATGTAATTTTTCCCGATGAGTCCTTGTTCACTCGAGATGGTATTTATAATTTCCACAATTCACATTACTGGGCACAAGAAAACCTACATGCTATAAGAAGAAGTAATTTCCAGCATCGATTCTCTTTGAACGTTTGGGCTGGGATTGTGAATTGTACTCTACTTGGTCCATACATTCTACCTGCGCGTATGAATGGTAACGATTACTCAGGGTTCTTACAAAATACTCTACCAGAATTGTTAGAGGACATTTTGCTAGATGTTTGGCAGCATGCATGATTTCTCCATGACGGTGCACCTCCGCACTACAGCAGATTTGTGAGAGAGCATGTGATACTGAAAAAAGCTTTTTTTGAGGATATCTGAACAATATATTGCAATAATGATAATAGAAACGGCCTTTTATTACGCTTGATTAATTCCATCTACCAGTCACAAAATTTACTTATTAAATTCTTTCTTATATCAAGGCTGGCATTGATCATCTCCAAGCTTACTGTTTCCAGAATATAGTCGTAGGATCTCAAAGCCTCATCTTGGTCCTGCCGATGTACATTTGATTATTGTTAAAGTCAGCAATAGTGATAAATGTGTAGACTACAGAGCTCGCTAGGACTATGTAATATATCAAGGAGAATATGCAATCGGTTGACATAATGTTCTGGATTCTATTGTTAATTCAACAAGATTCCGGAAATACTCCGAATGCTAAACAAACAGAGAACATCAATTTTCCACAGAATATTATTTCTCTGAGGTCTATTTTGTGTTCCTAAGCTATTAAAGCGTTTTATGTTTCTCACATCGCCCATACATCATGAGCAATATTATTGTATTTGTATTTAAAATATTGCAGAACTCAGTTTGAAGATATAAAAATTCCTAATAATGTTGAATCATTGAGAATTTAATTCTGACCCTGTGAGATAAACATCCAGGTTCCAATTTTTTATCATGAGTTACTGCTTGTCTGGACCACATTTCTCTCCATTTCAATTTTTAGGCAAAAACATCTTTCTGTCGTAGTCACTTTATGAATTCGCATACATTAATAATGAACTATTTTTGAGCCATCTGCAGTCGCAGATTGCAATCAAACTTCACAAAACGACTATTAGGAGGACTTGAGTTTTGGAAGGAATAGAACATAAAACTTGGTTAGCTGACCCTACTCACACACTGGGCGTCCATGTCATTATTACCGCTTTTACCCTGTATTCTTTTTTATCTCGTGGGCGTCTGTACATATATTCATTTCCAGATTTTGAAAGAGAAAACCAACTCTATTCACTGACATCTCTCCACACAACCCCAGATATTAATTTATCCTTCTTATATCCGTCCTAGGAATTCCATTATGTGGTTGTCACATTCTGACTCGCTGAATGTGCTGAAAGGATATCGAATGAAAAGTCTGAAAAAGATTTATTTACGAGGAACTGAGATGCGATATGTGGCAGAAACGTGAACATTGGCGACAGAAGTTACAGACCAGCTTCATGCTTTCAAAAGCTGTAGACGATTGACAGAGCGTTATGAAAGGAGCAAAAGTAAAATTAATGATAAATTTTACAGGAGAATGAAATTCAGCGTTTCAACTGAATAGTTTGAAGAACGCATCTGATGTATGATATAAAGACTATTTTGTTGTTTGCTGTCAGGTTGATCGAATTTCATATTTTCTGCAACTTCAAAACAGCTTTGTTAGTTGAATCTCCGCTAAAAACATACTCAAGAAATGTTGAGAATAATACTGCAATTGGAAAAGTATTATATGAAGTTTGGATTCGCCTCCACCTTGAATAAGTACTTTTTCAGTAGATAATATCATCAGTGATCCGGTTAGATAGTGCTACCCCCTTTTGGGGTTGTCTCGCGCAAGAACGGTTAAACTCCGGCTAACTGCAGTGGAGGAGGGTCTGGGCACCAAAATGGATCGTGAGTGAGGGCTTACCTCCAAGCAGGAAAGCAAAAAAAAATTATAAGGGCGCCAGTCGACCAAAACTAAGTTCAACTAAAGCTGGTCAACAAACTGAGCGGGAAGAGACGGTACTCAGGTGTCCTACGATAATATAAGTAGACTGAACTAAGTTAATTGCACCTTTAATGAATTGAATAAAAAAAGTATAACCGCAGATCGTTCAACATTTCACAATTTGATTTCATAAGAATATCGCTGACAGCTTGACACTTCATTCTACAATGATAATTGTTATTATAAGAACATGATAGTATAATGTTTATATCCGTCACACAAGGATAACCCAAGCGAGGAGCTCACGGTCAAGCGTAAGCAACATTAAGTGAGAAGTTAACATCGTCAGGGAACGAGATACGTTTTAACGTCGAGGACTGCCTACTACTGATAGATAAGTGAATAAAAGCGCAACAGAGTTAATGCATGGCGGGTCCGTTGATCGATCAATGGGGTCTATGCAGGCGCAGAATACTAAATATTCAATATTGCAACCCTAGGGGCTAGATTGCCCTAACACCCTAATACTGCGTAACGAAATTAAATCACTCGCGTGAGCTATTTACAAAAGGTGATTAACAGTTGAGCTTAAACGTATAACTTAAGTTAAAGTAGGATAAAAATAGACTGATGCGTAATCACGAGACATTACTTAATAATAAAATCAAAATGGAAATATCATTGAATTGGCTTATCTGCGGTTGACGGAAGTAGATGGCGTTGTAGGTGCTGATTCTGGTGGATACTGTAAAATGGCGGATACTAGACTGGCGCCGTTCGAACGATTCGGCAAACCCTCCAACCTCCCAAATTTCTCCGCTATTTCCACCCTTAATATCTCAATCCGACTCAATTTGAAGGTAATGATGATATCAATGAAGCCCAATTTTGAAAGCCTGGAAGGCAATTATTAATCTACTGGTCAACACATTTTATGCACGCCACTGAAACATGCGTGTGAGGAACAGGAAGTGAGAAATCATATAGTTTTATTTCCACGTGAATTTTGTAAGAAATTTATACTTGAAACTGCAGAATTTACCAATTTGAGGGATCAGAATAGTTCTCATACCTTAGATGGTGTACGGCTTGAAGTTTAATTTGAAAACAGTGATTGGTGGTAAAACTCCGGGTATGCCCGTGGAAAAATATTTCCTGCTCAAGAATTTTGCCCCAAATTCCCAATTTAATAAGAAACTAACGTAGTATTACCCAAAATTCAAATACTTACTGCAAATAACTCAATTTAACTGCCAAACTATTGATGTCCAATTTTTCACTTTTTCTTACAAGATTCAGACGGCTCAAAAAAAAAATTGATTATGAAGTGCGCGCGATGCATTGACCAACTAGAAATAATTACCTTCGAGTAGATAGGATTGCCTACCAGTATTCTTATTTTAATTTATATCCTGAATTGTAAATTAAAATTGAACTGTAACAACAGATAATGAAACACTTACAACTTCACGGTTCATGTAAGTACAAAAAAAATTCTGTAATTATATTTGAAATAATATACTTCCATCAAATCGAGTTGAATGGCTAGATCTCTTCTACTATTCACACAAACAAATGAAGAAGAATCTGACGTTAACATCACGTGGCTTACTTGTACATCATTGGATATATATAATACGGTATGATTTTGTGTTTGATCATAGATATCATTTGATATATATAATCAAACACAAAATCTTATCGTTCCACAATTAATCATTTTGGATTTACTCAAGAGATTCTAGGAATCTGATCATTTTATTGCTATGGAAACAGTAAGCCATTATTCTTATACTACAACATTCCTAAATACTGATTTCCAAAATACTACGACTACCAACAGATGTGAATTTATACGCAAAATTAAAAAATAAATTCCTTCTGAAGTGCACTTTCGGTTCAGTCTATTGTTATGAAAATAGTAGGCAATCATTCAGATGCTACAGCAGACTGAAATACCAAATTCCATTATTCTGCACCTGATGCGAAAAGTTATTAAAGACTGTCAAGTAAAGTGCACTTCCGGTTCAATGGATCTCATTAAAAATAGAATATGAGCATCTAGATGGTATAATCGTCCTAAATACTGAATTCTAACAGTCTCCGTTCAATTGTTTTGGATTTATGCGCAAAATTCAAAAATTGTTTGGAATAAAGTGCTCTTCCGGCTTAGTCGATAGCAATTATAATGCAAGGTGTATAACTAGATATCATAAAAGTGCTTAATACAGTATTTAAATATTCTATGACTGATTGTTCAGAATTTATGCGGAAAATTCAAAAAGTCTGTCATATAAAGTGCACTTTCGGCTCAGCCGATTGTTACAAAAATAGAAGATGACCATTGAGATGCTACAGCAATTTCAGATGTTGAACTTCAGTATCCCATGGCTGATCATTCTGAATTTATGCGGAAAATTAGAAAAAAAATTCAAGTAAAGTGCACTTCCGGTTTAGCCGATCGCAATCATGATGCAAGGTGTACATAAGGATGTTATAGAAGTTCTTTATGAGAAATTTCAATATACTATGGCGGATCATTCTATATTTATGCAAAAAATTCTAAAAAAGTTTCAAGTAAAGTGCACATCTGGCTTGGCCGATTCGTACAAAAATAGCAGATAAACATTTTAATACAAAATTAAGTTCAAATACTGAATTTCAATATCATTCTGGATTTATTAGAAAAATTCGGAAAAAGTTTCAAGTAAAGTACACTTCCGGTACAGACGCTTGGAACCATAATGCAAGGTGCACAACTAGATCCTATACCAGTCTCATATACAAAATTTCAACATTATACGTTCAACCAGTTTTGAGATCTGCGAGTTAAGAAAGAACGAACGCCCGCATGAACATACGTACCGACATCAAGTCAAAATGGATTCAAGGATGCTTAAAACGGATATTCCTATCAAAATGTCGATAGGTTGAATTTTGTACTTAGTACAAGTAAGTAAAAAGTACTACGCGTCTTGGACAGCAGCACGCTCTTACAAAGAGAAAAGCCCAACAAGCAATACGACGCCTGTACGCCTGCGCCAATCATAAATATCAGTAGGATCGATCAAGCTTCACAAAATCTGACGTATTGTGCGTTAAATCAACACTCCGTGTCTGACAAAATAATACAAAAAAAGGGAAAGGTTATACCACTTGATGGAATCGGGTACTTCAAATGTATGAGTATCTGACAGTGCCCCTAGCTAAACTATGACTCCATCTAAAGCTCAACTAGGTGAAGTGAAATACATAGTTCAGTTAGCTGACCACTGACGTCCGAGATGGAGGTATCGGCCCAACGGTTGATCGTGGAGAAGGCGTCAAGGTTATAGTCCTGTAGATGGTCGTTAGGACGGTAAGATACGATACTCTCAATATAAGGTGCCCTGTGCGAATGTTCGTGGCGAAAAAAAACGTTCGAACACGAAAAAGCAAAAACATTTTCCAATAATCCTTAAAATGTGCTGCTTGTTAACATATTTTGATCTCAATAATACTACACAATCCGAAGCAAAACTCTGGTTTAGAACTTTTTTCTCGATTTCTGCCTTGACAGACTTGCCTCAACTTGAATAATGTTCTTTTTCAATTGACCAGAAACTGTTTCCAATCAAGAGCTTCCAAAAAACATAACGGTAGCCCAAGAAACTAGTATTTGAAATGAAAACTGACTCCGCCAGTTTGTCATTCTAATTTTCTTATTGATTCTTCCCACTCCTTTTTATTCTTTGCTATTTTCCTCCCTTCCTGCCAAGCTATGTTGTTTTTGTTCGATATTTCTCCTATATTGCTTTCACATATATTTTGAGGTCTCCGTCTCCTGTTCTTGTTTGATACTCTGACATTGCAGACTTTTTTGTTTGACTTTGTTCTGACATTCTTATTATGTGTCAATACCATGCTAATTGTTTATTTTCTACGGTGATTTGTATACTTTCTGTTTGCGGAGTTGTTCTGATGTGCTCATTTCTTATTCCATCTAGTTTTGTAACTTCTTCTACTTTTCTTAAGTAACTCTTTTCGGCTGCTTGTATCCTGCTTTTTCGTTTTTGATTCATTGTCCATATTTCGCTTGTTTATCTCGTTCTCTACATTATCTCTGCTATTCATTGTTGAGCCTAAATATGTTGTTCTTTTTCTCTTCCATCTGTGTCTTCTCATAAAATTACTATGATTTTTATTTCTCTCACATTCATAGTCATGTTGTGTTTGCTCAATTTCTCTTTCCATATATTAATGTTGTGCTGTAAATCTTATTCATTTTTAGCAAGTATTGCGAGATCATTTGCAGAGGCGCATTCTAAGATAGTCGTCCTCATCTGATTGTGGTGTCCTATGTATTAGTACTTTCTTTGTTTCATTCCTCACCTTCTTCATAATATTGTCCAAGAAAATGATAGAAAGTAATGCGCTTAGTGCGCCTCCTTGTCTTAGCCCATGCGTAGTTGTGAATTCCTCCAAGCACTCGTTTCCTCCTCTTATATCGTTGGATGTTGTTTTGTATACACTTTGTATTGCTTCCAGTAGTTGTGTGCTTGCATTTCGTTCCTCCAGTATTCTTCACATTTTTTTCTGCGGTACCCTATCGAGGGCTTTTTCAAGATCTATACATACTATGAGTAGTTTCTTGTTTTGTTTCATTGTTTCATCTATTAATTTTCTCAATGTGAATATGTGCGGAGAAATTTTCCTAAATCCATTCTGGGCTTTCTCCATTGATGCATTTGTTGTTTGTCTTAGTTTTTTTGATATTGCTTTATATAGCTCAGCTGCAGTGCGCAGCAGTGATAAACCTCTGTAATTATTTCAGTCCCAGTCTGTTACGGCTTATTCCCAGTCTTTTGGTATTGTTTCTTTTCTCCCAATTTGGTTCAATATTTCTAGTAATATTGGCTTTCCTTCGTCCCAAATATATTCCAGTCGTTTTGTTCTGATTCCATCGTATCACGATGCTTTACCGTTACTCACTTTCTTCAACACAGCTTCCATTTCTTCTGTTGATATATTTTGTAAACTCTTCTCTTACTATTGTGTTTTCTTGTTTATCTTTGTTTTCTAAATCTAGGCTGCTTCTATAGTTTTCTTTTGATAGTTCTTGGAAATGCTGTTCTCAACTTCATATTCTTTCGATGTCATCAGCTATTATCTTTCCAGTTTCATTTTGTTGCTGTTTCAATGTTGTTTATATTTGATTTTTGTGGATTTTTAGTGTTTTGTGAGATATTCTCTGATTCTCTTCAATCTGTAGAGTCTTTCCGAGCTCTATACATGTACCTTTTTGTTGGTTCTTGATCGGTTCTTCAGATGTTTTTATTATATTCTGTAATCTTTGTAATACTCTTACTTCTTTGTGTTTAGATATTCCTTCCATTTCTGTTTTTTTCTTCATTTCACTAATGTTATTGCTTTTTATTGTGTGTGCTTTTAGTTGTTCGCATGAGCTTTTTTCTGCTTCAACTGATATATATTTATACGCGCTTCACAGTTCCTTTACGGTATTCATATCAGGTTTTGGGATGCATTTGAATAATTCTTCCATATCTTTCTGATATTTTTGTTATATTTGTTCACCCTTCAATTTACCTATTTTAAATATTTCTTCTTCATGTACTTTTGTTGTTGTTGTTTCAATTCATGATTATCCATTTTTCTAATTTATGAACGATAATAGGCTACGTGCATGAAGTCTACTAGCGCCTCTAGCGGGCAATGGAGAACGATTGAACTCCATTTTATCATTGTTTCATACCTATAATTTCTTAAATGTACTAATATTATTCAATTCAGCTGTGTGCGTATAATATAACTTGCATAGCATGAAAAGTACGTTGAAATTATTAATTTTGAGTATTCTTTTCTTCAATGATAACGTACCTATTATAGAGAAAACATCTTAATTCGTCCAAATTGACAGGATAACTTCAAATTATGACGCTGATGATCTTGCTGATCGGGTTTGTATTTATCAAACACTGTATCCCTTTTACCGAGAAAGCATTGAAGAAAAGCGTGAAACTAGTTTTGCCATATTAAACATGTTGAAGAATATGTTGCTGACAATATTAACAACAAAATTATTGCGAAGTTCATCTGACAAACTTCTATCACTGAAACATCTTACAAATTAGAGATAGAGATAAATTCATGAATCCCAAATCGATGATGAATATTTCTAATTTCACAATCGAATCACAAACATATGCGTTATATATATTAATAATGAAAGACAGACAATACTCTATTTACCGCTTTGATTCACTTCACTCGTTTTTTTATGTTATAACTGGGTACATGAAATCTATGAAACTATATTTCACTTGAATCATCCTTAACACAACAGCCTGAAACAGAAAAAACGTTTTCCCATGTTTCAGATACAATTATTTCCACTTTTTAACTACAATGCTCAATGACAGCTCAATGACGTATTCTGAGAAATGGAGTTCAATGGTTACAATGGTGTTCACAATGAGCGCTCGCATCGATATTTGTTCAAACTCCGCTCCCTTGCACATAGCCTTTATTCTATTGTTACTATTTGATAACAGACAAATGTCAAATGTGACATCAAGATGAACAAACTGACTTGATCCTGTCTCTTACTTATAAAAGACTGTATCGATGACAATATTAGGAAAATTTGTGAATGTTGCATTTTTCGAAAAACTATTTTCGAACTGATTTTCTCTCAGAAAATATGGAGACATGATGTTTTATATAATCGAGAACAATATTGGTCAATAACCGTTGTCAGTGTAGCGACATGATATACCTGTATTAAAATGAATGAGTAGTGCAAACAAGAATTTCATATCTGTAACGTTACATTTTTATTTTTCTCTTATCGGTAACATTCTCACAGCAATTTATTCAATGCTCTTTCGTACCTCATTTTTCATCCCACATAATTCAACTAAAAGTTCATAGCTATTATGCACTGGAAATAAATGGTAGACATTACTCCGATTCTAATTAAATGGAACGGAACTTAAACTGTCTTTAGATAAGGATTGACCTTTTTGACCTGTTATTCATAATGTCAGCTCACATTTAATTAAAATTCTCGCAAAAAGGAGATCTAGAGAGTAATTAGGAATTAAAATTCATTGCACAAAGAAGTACGAAAAATTATTCTTCTCGGAAGAAACATTGGTTGGAAGAGAGGAAATGTTTCACAAATAGAATTTTAATAATGCAGATAAGCTTATATTAATATCACCACAAAGTAATTACTTTGCTGGAGCAAATTTAATACACGTTTGATGTTTAAGCAGAGATAAGTGAATACAAAGAGAGAGAATAAACCCGATTATAAACAATTATTACATTTTGAATTGAACAATGAAGATATATTTGAACTCTTCAAGCGTGAGTCAAAAATAGTCCAGCAAAATTAGACTACAACCTAAAAAAATCTGACGTGAACATCACGTGACTTACTTGTACATCATTGGATATATATATATATATATATATATATATATATATATATATATATATATATATATATATATATATATATATATATATATATATATATATATATATATATATATATATATATATATATATATATATATATATATATATATCATTGGATATATATAATCAAACACAAAATCTCATCGTTCCACAGTTAATAGTTTTGGATTAACCCAGGAGATTCTTAAAATCTGTCAAGTGAAATGCGCTTTCAGCCAAGTCGGTTGCTATGGAAACAGTAGGCCATTATTCTTATACTACAACATTCCTAAATACTGATTTCCAAAATTCTACGACTACAATCAGATCTGATTTTGTGCGCAAAATTGAAAAATAAATTCCTACTGAAGTGCACTTCCGGTTCAGTCTATTGTTATGAAAATAGTAGGCAATCATTCAGATGCTACAGCAGACTGCAATAACAAATTTCAATATTCTACACCTGATCGTTTCGAATTTTTGCGAAAAAATCCAAAAGGCTGTCAAGTAAAGTGCACTTCCGGCTCGGAGGATCTCAATAAAAATGGGATATGGGCATCTGGACGGTATAATCGTCCTAAAGACTGAATTATAACAATCTACGTTCAATTGTTTTGGATTTATGCGAAAAATTCAAAAAATGTTTTGAATAAAGTCCTCTCCCGGCTGAGTCTGTAGCAATCATAATGCGAAGTGTACAACTATATATTATACAAGTGCCTAATACAAAATTGAGATATTCTACGATTGATTGTTTAGAATTTATGCGGGAAATTCAAAAAGTCCGTCATATAAAGTGCACTTCCGGCTCAGTCGTTTGGTACAAAAATAGAAGATGACCATTTAGATGCTACAGCAATTTTGAATGCTAGATTCTAGTATCCTTTGGCTGATCATTCTGAATTTATGCGGAAAATTAAAAAAAAGTTCCAAGTAAAGTGCACTTCTGGCCTTTCCGATTCATACAAAAATAGCAGATAACTATTCTGATACAATATCAAGTTCAAATACTGAATTTCAACATCCGACGGTTGATCATTCTGGATTTATAAGAAAAATTCGAAAAAAGTCTCAAGTAAAGAGCACTTTCGGTACAGACGCTTGGAACCATAATGCGAGGTGCACAACTAGGCCCTCTACCAGTCTCAAATACAAAATTTTAACATCATACGGTCAACCAGTTTTGAGATTTGCGAGTTACGTACGGACGAACGCACGAACATACGTACTGACATTAAGCCAAAAATAGTCAAAATGTGTTCAGGGATGCTCAAAACGGATATTTTGTTCAAAATCTTGATAAGTGAATTTTGTCGGTTTCACAATACTTACTTGTATTTAGTACAGGTAAGTAAAAAATATCGGAGTAAATTAGATGTTTATTATTTTAATTTTCTCAATTTGAGCTGGAAAATCGCACTACAAGATGAGCAAAGCTCAAACCTAAGTGATCCGACTGTGTACATGAATATTTTATACTACTGCCGAAGTATTTGATCAAGTTTCTTCTGCTTTTTTCTCTTTTTTCAGTGAATGTATGACTGGAATCGTAGGAAAGTATGCTACGTTCTTCCAAGCCGATTGAATGGTGAAGATTATCTTACTTTTTCAAATAATATTCTGCCATAGCTTCTTTATGAACCGGCTTATACAACCTGAGAAGTTATTGCACTACTAAATAGAGAATATCCGAATAAGTGGATTGGAAGAGGAGATCCTGTTGCGTGGCCAATCCGTAGCATTGACCTAACTCTCCTAGATATTCTTTTCCTGATGTCAGACGAAGACCACTGTATATGAGATACCAGTGAACACCAAATTAGAGCTAGAGGCTAGAATAACTGCTGCAGCAGAAGATATAAAAGACAAGCAGGCAGCTCTTGAAAACGTCCCTTCTAATGTTAGAATACGCTGCTGGGCTTGCGTTGCTGCGAATGGTGGCTTTTAGAAATCAAATTTGGTCTCTTCCTTGTTGTTTAGTTATTGTCTATTTTTTTTGTCCGTTTGCTTGTCTCTTGTTTTTTTTTTGTCTGATTTTTTTGTTTGTTTGACATTCATTCTCCACCTCAGCTATCATTTTCGAACTTGAGGCCGGCGACCATTGATAGAAGCGCAGGAAGTTTTAGACTATTATTTGGTGCCATGCCAAATTCAAGGATGTCGTTTTCGCGCATTCAACTACTGCTGGACTTCAAAGTTCATGTGCAGGCTCTTATTAGGAACGAGCCATAATGTTTTCTATTTTGTTTTATTTGTTCTTTGTTCATCTTTTGTTTGGGTATGACGCTCTTGCTTATCAGTACAGTCCTATCCCACGGAATGTATGTTCTTTTAACCTTACATTGAAGACACTGAAAATTCTTCGTTGTCCATCCAGTGTTTTATTTGAATCTTCTCTTCTGTAAGTTTTCTTCTTTGTGTATTATTTTGATCTTCCTCTCAATTGATATGATGTCATTTTGGACACAATACCCAATTTTCACCGTTCTGTCCATTTAAGTTGTCTTTTTGAGTTCTCAGGCTCATATCCATTGGTCATTTGTTTATCCCATGTGGAAATCACCAAGATCATACATATGGGACTTCCATTTCACGGCCTTTATACTTATATAGACTGGGAGCCAGTGACAGGTGGGGTTCTCCGATTTTATACCGCTTGCCTTTTTGAGGGTTGATAATTTACCTCTTGATAAGAAAGATAAAAATGTTATTGAGCGATGCACGCTTTCCGGTCATAGTTCAAATTCCAATTAAAGGTCTGAAAAAAAAGTGGTTTTTTCCGTGATATCATATTGCATGCCTTTGTAATAAATAATTGAAATTAATCTGAAGCCAAGTACTGGAAGGCAAGCGATTAGCAACAGCCCAAGTGACTCAAAGGGTTGCATGAACTTGTGAAAAGAAAATATGAAAAATGCCGTGTTTCCAAATTGCATGCCAATGGAAAGAATTGAAGTTTTTGTCATAAAACCCTTGTAGAAAAGTTGGCAAGCATTCCTCGTTGGCGCAAGGGTTTGAAATTTGGGGGTAATCTTGCATAAGTTTTGCACCAATTAGTCGCTCACAGGAAAACGTCAGGGTGTTCAAAAGAATAATACTCAGGAGGTAAATGTCACTGCGAGATTCATTTGCACACAAAAAAAATTGAGCTGATGAGCGTACACATATATTGCAGGAATTGGCACGGAGATAGATTGGCTGAAGGCTGACGATGACGATGCGGCGACTGCTCAAGATAATCGACACCCGCGGAATCGTGAAACGATTTCCCGAACGGTGGATCAACTTTGAAACTCGTTCTATGCTTGTGAAACCAAACTGGTTTCCAATTAGTGACTCTACGTTGAATTGTTTCAATACTGTGACCTCTCCAGCAGTGATTTTACATTAAATATTTCTGATATTGTGAAACTAACAAGCATGTCTTAAGCGGGGATTCTACGTTAAACGAATCTGAAACTGTGAAATCAGCAAAGATTTCTCCAGCGGTGACTCTACGTTAAGCTGGGTGAAATCAACAAAGATGTCTTGAGCGGTGACTCTACGTTAAGTTAATTCAACGTTCGCGTTCAAAAACTGTCAAAATTATCAACGTTCAAAATATTGTGGAACAATGGAAAAAGTGAATGAAGTTCCTTTTACGGACTTATAAAAAACAAAAGAAAACAATCAGACTTACAACTTGTTTGTCTTGAACAATCGCACTGAACGGACTAAGCCCAAAACTTGGAACGGACATCAAACAATAAACACTGTAATACTTTGGAACATGGTTCGGTGAACTAACTTTCGAAAGTAGTGACTTGAATCGGTCTCAAGGCCTTATTTATACTCAAAGTTTGATGGAATATTACCTGACTTGCGTCTTCCAGATTAATTTTAAATTAGGGCTCTCAAAGTAAGATGAAGGAGAGGTATTTTGAGAACGAAGAAATTATATCAAAAGTACTAATTTCTGCACACCAGTTTTCTGACTCAATTTCCAGGGTTAATTTCATCTTTACAACGGTTGTAAATCATTTCATCATCATCATCATCATCGCGTTCTAATTACTAGAATTATTGCGAGATGCTTAAGTGTCAAAATCCGTTTTTGAGGTGGATTACTTCTCTTTTGATTATAGATTTTCATGTTTTTTTTTGTTGGTTGTTATTTCTTTCCATTTCTTCCGATTTTTACATTTGGTTCTCCATTGTTTGATATTCATTGCTTTCATGTCCTCTTCTATTTCTTCCAGCCATCTTTCCCGGGGTCTTCCTCTATTTCTTACTCCTAGTGGTATCCAGACGGTTATTTTTTTGATTAATTCGGCGAGTATTTTTATCATTATATAGTCATACCATTCCAGTCTTAACGCTTCTATGTTCCTAACTATATTCTCTCCTTCCAGAGTTTCTTCTATTTCTGCGTTTGTTTTCAGTCTTCTTTCTCCCTCTATCGTTATATTGGGTCCAAGTATTGTTCTCATTACTTTTCTCTCGAACTTTTTCAGATCTTCTCTTTATTTTTTATTTATTGTTATTGTTTCCATGGCGTACGTGACTGTTGGTCTTATTAGTGTCTTGTAGATATGTGTTTTTATTCTCTTGCTTAATTTTGAGCTTTTTAATAGGGCTCTGGTTCTCCCATAGGCTTGATTTCCCTTTTGAATTCGCTCTGCTATTCTTTCTTCATCGTTTTTCCTTATTAATGCTCCTAGGTAGTTAAATGTGAATACAGATTCAAATTTGTATGTATTTGTTGTTAAATATGTGCTTGTGTTTCCATCTTTTGTAAGACTCATATACTTTGTTTTGTTCTCATTTATTCCGAGTCCCGTTTTCTTTGCTGCGTTATCTAGTTCCTCTATAGACTTTATTAATATTTTCTTTGTGTCTGCTGCTATCATAACATCATCAGCGTACGCTATTAGTTGCACTTGGGTTTTCATAATATTCTTGTTTCCGAGTTTTGCGTGACGTACTATCCATTCTAGGACTAAATTGAATAGTGTAGGTGAGAGTGGATCTCCTTGTTTTACTCTTCTCTTTATTTCAAATTTCCTGGTTGCAATTTTTTGGAATCTTACTATTGCTTGTGTATTTCTAAGGCTTATATCTACTAATTCCCTTAGTTTTTTGGGTACTTCTAGCTCTTCTAATATTTTTGACATTCTGATTCTGTCTGTCTGATTAAAGTCTATGAAGGTAATGTGCAGGTCTTTATTGAATTCACGGGATTTTCGACATAGTTGTTCGGCTATACGTATTGCGTTAATTGTCGATCTTCCTGGTCTGAAACCATTTTGATAGTCGCCTATTATTCTTTCGGCTTGGTTTTTGAGTTTTGCATTTACTAGCTTTGCAAAAATTTTATAAGTGACGTTTGATAACGTTATAGGTCTATAGTTGTTGCACTCTTTTTTGTCCCCTTTTTTGAAGATAGGGAGAATAATTCCTGTGTTCCACTCCTCAGAAATTACTCGCTGAGTCCAAATATCTGTTATTGAAGAATAAATTTGGCGGTGAAGTTCATTTCCTCCATGTTTTATCATTTCCGCTACAATTTTGTCTTCACCCGCTGCCTCTTCGTTTTTGAGTCTTTTTATTTCTACTTTAATGTCTTTTTCAGATGGAGGTTCTATATTATTTGTACCGTTTTGTTTTCTTTCTGTTTGTAAGTACTCTCTGGGATGTTCCTTATTTTCACTACCTATCGAGTAGAATGACACATTCTTGTCTGTTTTTAATATTTTTTCGTAGTAATCTAGCTATATTTCCTCAAGTTTTTCAGGATCGTATTCGGTTTTGTCATTAACTTTTTTTATTCCTCTTAAGATAGCTCCTGGTTTATTAGTTCTTACTTTAATCTGACTGTAGAACTGCTTTAGGTTCTGGCTTTGTTTGTTTGTTTCTATTCCTTCTATTTTTTGGTTGATCCATTCATTTTTTCTATTTTTATAGGTTGCGTTTGTTCTGTTTCTTGCTGCTGGATATCCATTTTTTGATTGTTCTGTTTTTGTGTGTAGCCATCTCGGTCTCGCCGCGTTCTTGTTTTTCCTTGCTATATTGCAGTCCTGGTCGAACCATTCCTTTTTGGGTGCTTTGAATTATTGTTTCCCTTTGATTTCGTTACTTGTTGGTGTTACTTGTTTTTTTATTTCCTCCCATTTCTCTTCGATACTGAATGGCTCAGTAATTTGTTTTTGTAGTTTCTTTGTTAATCGTTCTTCGAATATCTCCTGTATTTCTGTGTCTCCCAGTACGCCTGTATTCCAATTCTCTTTTTTTTCTTGAGCTATGTAGTATTTTTTTGCGGTGGGGTGTTTTATTTTTGCTACCACTAGGTAATGATCTGAGTCCGTATTTGCTCCTCGGAATGATCTTGTATCGAGTGTTTTTTTGCTGATTTCTCTATCTGGCATTATATGATTTATTTGGTTTTCTGTTGCTCCTCCTGGGTGTCTTCAGGTTACTTTTTGTTTTCTGAGGTGTTCGAATTTTGTTGTGAGGCATACCAACCCTGGAATTCCAGCTAGCTCGCACAATTTGTGTCCATTATCGTTAGTTTTATCGTGTATTGTTCCTTTGCCATTCCCTATAATTCCTTGCAGGTATTGTTCTTTGTCGAGTTGCGCATTTGCATCTCCAATTGATAATAGGGAGTCTTCTGTTTTGCTTATTTCCTCGCATACCTCTTGAAGTTTTTCGTAGAAATTATCTTTTTCTTCTGCTTCGGTTGTTTCGGTTGGAGCATAGATGTTCACCAGGATTAGGTTACATGCCTTCATTTTCAATCTTAAAGAAGCTATTCGTCCATTTATTGGGTTCAAATTTAATTATTTTGTCTCTTATTCTGCTTGCGATGTAGAATCCAACACCATTTTCTCCCTGTTTAGCTTCTCCACTATGTAGGAAGCTGTATTTTTCTTTTGCTACTTCTCCTGAGCCTTTGCATCTCACTTCCTGTGTCGCAGCGATATCAATACAGTATTTGTCTAGTTCTCTTGCTATTTCTTCCATTTTCCCTGGCTTTAACATTGTTTTAACATTCCAAGTTGCTATTCTTATTCTACTTTTCTTCTTTCGTTTTTTGTTGGATTCTTTCTTCTCTGTGGTGTTTATCTTTGTATTATTCATCTTTTTCGATATCTTTGTCCTTGTTCTGTAGGATAAAGAAGAGGTATTTTGAGAACGAAGAAATTATATCAAAAGTACTAATTTTTGCACACCAGTTTTCTGACTCAATTTCCAGGTAGGGTCAAAAATGTCAAACGTCGAGTCTTTATTTGTTAAGTCAAAGTCAAAGTCACGGTGAGCAAAATGAGGAACAGAATATACAATGTATTTCACAGAACAACGGTTGGATACATTTACGGTGAGTACATGACATAAACATAGATCATACAATTACAGAGTTGTATTTCAGGAAATTCACGAACCACATGTTGTGAAATATTAAAGAAGGCTTTAGGAAGTATAAATGGGGCGGCGTTTTGGGGGAAAGAATTTGTCACAATTTTTATGAGTTCCACTGTGTTCTCTTGGTTGCATTTGTCACATATTTCAGGTGAAGTTTTTTGTAGTATGTGTGTATGTGTGAGGCAAGTGTGTTTCATTCTCAGTCTTGTAAGTACTGTGTTCTCCTGGCTTTGTTTAGTGGTCATTCCTCAACCTTTTCTCAAATTTTTCTTGATTTGTTGTTCTTAATCTGGTTTTTCTGTAAATATCCATCAATCAGGTTTTTCATGTTGCTTATTCATCTAGACTAACGCATCTTCTGTGTTGCACAGGCTGACAGTTTTATCATTATTTTCATGGATGCAATCGACAGTACCTATCTAATTGAATCAATCACTTCACAATAAAAATCAGCAGTATATTTAAATGAAGACCTTTGTCAAGCAATTCTGTACAGATTCATGTACAAAAAAATATTTCGTCTAATATTGGCTTAAGCCAAAACTTTGCGGACAAACGTTTTGTTTCTTTCAAGTTATTCAAACTATTTAGTGTTCTGTGAATGCGAAGCGTTGGTGAATTTAACTATTCAGATGTTACGAAGACTGAATTCGAAGTTTCGGTCGGAAGTTTCTAAAGTTTCAATGCGAATTGACTCTTCTCACTCAAGTAACCAGATAACAGTGTTATGATTATTCCGTCGAAGTAGTTTTTTTACATAACCGCTTGAAGCTTAACCAACTTCAAATTGCAGTGGAGCTCGAATATGTTAATTTCAATAGTCATTGACAACTAAACAGTGTTCTAGAAACTCATTTATTCCATTGAAATTTTAGAATTGAATGAAAAGAAACCTGATGATAATGATAAACTACTTGCAAGTAACTCATCTTTTTAGAAGAGATATTCTGCTTCATGAAACATGTTTGTAACATTGTGTGAAACTCTTTTCCTCGGTGCAAAAATCAGCGGCAATATAATTCAAAAGTTTAAAGCTCGGTACAAAGGCCATTAACTTCTCACTCGCTATCGTAACCTTTACACGGATGAGCGAAAGCACGAAGCGGAACCGTATACACGGTAAAAAGTACCAACGTAAATTTAATGTTACCAACTGCCACCACATTATAAAACATAGAGGAATTGCGTGCCAAGATGGCTGTATGTTGACAGTCTGAATTATAGGGAAAAAATAGGGCACAGTTTTTCTTTGCGATTATCTATTCACAAACTGAATTGGTTCTTGTATTTTCCAGTAGATACTGCACTGAAACTCTAAAAGGCAAATTTTCTATTGTTGTTCATTCCGATAAAAAATACATGCGAGGAATTTTCGACAAGTGCAATGCAGACTAATCTCGAAAGCTACTCCTATGAATAATACGCTTTTATTAAGCTTTGTATAATTGGAAACTTCTATCTTGTCGCCTTTATTAATAATCCCTACGGTTTCGTTTTGCGAGAATCGTTTATCACTGCAAATGGCCCAGCCGTGTCCTTGTATTTTGCACATGACATTTATTGAAATTTCTCTTTGAATTATGTAGAGCTTATTGGATTTTATTCCATTTTTTGTAAAGATATGCTTTTTATACAGACTTGTGTTTGAGAATGGAGATAGTGCTAATAGACGCCTCTTATATTCCCTGATCGGACTTACGGCCAAATTGTATAAATGAATAAAACGGTAATATAGTGCTCAATCGGATGTCAGAATTTATAAATGTAGGATCCTGTCCTAAGTATCGAAAATAATATACACGTAACACGTACTTTGTTAGAATCATCGAAAAATAGCAGAAAGGATCTTAGTCTTTGATCTGAGAGAAATACCTTTTCTTGCTTTTATTTCATGGTTAGGCAGATTTGTTCCAAATTGCCCTTATATGTGGGCTCTTTATGTACTCTAATATAAATTAATTGTTCATGCATATGAACCTAGCTCTGATTAATAGCTACAAATAGAAGCAGATAGTCATAAAATCTTTATGGTTATTGCGAGAACTAGGATTAACGACCGTTCTGGTCCAGACACAATTGATTAAGTGGCGTCGATCTTATAATATTATGTTCAGTCTTTATTAAAAATCTGACGTGAACATCACGTGACTTACTTGTACATCATTTGATATATACTCAAATTTATTCAATCAAGTTTTCTGTCACTCCAGATTAAAATTAATATAGTTTTAATAATATTTTGACATGTAAAATGTCAAACAAAATCAAAAAATTGACAACAGATTATCATTGCCAACCTTTTCATTTCATTAAACTGATCGTTTCATATGGCAAATTCTGAATGTCTGTTATATATATAAACTGCACCTCGGGCTCAGCCAATTGATACAAAAATAGTACATAACTATTTTGATGCTACAAGCTCAAATACTGAATTTCAATATGCTATGGCTGATCATTCTAGATTTATGCTAAAAAATTGAGAAAATAGCAAATAGCCATTCCGATACAACATCAAGTTCAAATACTGAATTTCAACATCTTACGGTTGATCATTCTGGATTTATCAGAAGAATTCCAAAAAAGTTTCAAGAAGAGTGCACTTCCAGTACAAACGATTGGAACTATAATGCGAGGTGCACAATCAGACCCTATACCAGTCTTAAATACAAAATTTCAACATTATACGTTCAACCAGTTTTGAGATTTGCGAGTAACGCGCGCACGCACGAACACACGCGTGCACGAACATACGTACCGACATCAAGCCAAAAATAGTCAAAATGGACTCAAGGATGCTCAAAATGGATATTTCCATCAAAATCTCGATAGGTGAATTATGTCGGTTTTACAATACTTCCTTGTACTAAGTACAAGTAAGTAAAAAATCTGACATGGACATCACGTGACTTGCTTGTACACCACGTGACTTATTTGTACATCATTGGATATATATATATATATATATATATATATATATATATATATATATATATATATATATATATATATATATATATATATATATATATATTTATATATATATATATATATATATATATATATATATATATATATATATATATATATATATATATATATATATATATATATATATATATATATATATAATCAAACACAACATCTCATCATTCCACGGCTAGTCGGTTGCTATGGAAACAGTAGGTCATCATTCTTATGCTACAACATTCCTAAATACTGATTCCCAGGTTTTACGGCTGACAGTTCTGAATTTATGCGCGAAATTTCAAGATCGTCATGTAGAGTGCACTTTCGACTCAGTCGATCTCAATGAAAATAGGATATGAGCCTCTAGGCAGTACTATCATATTGAATACTGTATTTTAATATTCTACGTTCAATCGTTATGGATTTATAATGCAAGGTGTACAACTAGATGCTATGAAAATACTCAATACGAAATCCCAATATTCTGCGACTGATTATTTCAAATTTATGAGAAAAATTCGAAAAGTCTGTAAAATGAAGTGCACTTCCGGCTTAGTCGATTGGGATGAGAATAGGAGATGATCATTTGGATGCTACAGCAATTCCAAATACTGAATTCAAGTATCCTACGCCTAATCATTCTAGATTTATGCGGAGAATTCAAAAAATTATCAGGTAAAGTGCACTTCCAGTACAGACGATTAAGAAATTTGACGAATTCTAAGATTTGCGAATAACGCACATACACACATACATATGTACATACGTACCGACTTCAAGCCAAAAATAGTCAAAATGGATTCAGGAATACTCAAAACAGATATATCCGTCAAAATCTCGATATATGAATTTTGTCGGTTTCGCAATATTGCCTTGTACTTTTAGACCGTCAGATACTCGTAGATTTCAGTGCCTCATTTTGTTTTTCATGCCTTCAAGAGGTTTGATATGTGTATATTTGAAGTTCAATAATGCTGAAATTAAAGCTGGACCGTGTGACCAACATAATGAATATTAATTTCAAATTTGTGTGAAAAAGTATGTTCTGATCCAATTTTGTCGCTTTTGTCATGCTTACAAAATGAAATTCAGGAAAATATATTTTGACATGTCGAACAAAATTGAGAAATTGACGACAGACTATCCTTGCCTACCTTATCATTCCAATTGAACTGATTGTTTTATACGGCAAATTCTGAATGTTTGTTATACTCATCAACTGCACTTCCGGCTTGGTCGATCGATACAAAAATAGTAGATAACTATTTTGATGCTACAACAAGTTCAAACACTAAATTTCAGTATGCTGTGGCTGATAATTCTAGATTTATGGAAGAAATTTGAGAAAAGTTTCAAGTAAAGTGCACTTCTAGCTTGGCTGATTCATACAAAAATAGCAGATGACCATTCTGATACTACATCAAGTTCAAATACTGAATTTCAACATCTTACGGTTGATCATTCTGGATTTATCAGAAAAATTCGAAGAAAGTTTCAAGAAAAATGTACTTTCAATACAGACGATTGGAACGATAATGCGAGGTGCACTAGACCCTATACCAGTCTCAAATACATAATTTCAACATCATACGTTCAACCAGTTTTGAGATTTGCGAGTTACGAACGAACGCACGAATGCACGAACGCATATACGTACCGACATCAAGCCAAAAATAGTCAAAATGGATTCAGGGATGCTCAAAATGGATATTTCCATTAAAATCTCGATAGGTGAATTTTGTCGGTTCCACAATACTTCCTTGTACTTAGTAGTAATTAAAAACCAGCTTCAAAAAATTTTTTTCCTCCAACTTCTATAACTTAATACTATATTATGTAACAAGGACCAAACTACTGTCATTTTTGTCCAGGATAAATTTGGCTGCACGTGTTACAAAATAATATTATATTCACATTATATTATTAACATTGACATCAACTTTATAATTATAGTCCATTTACAATAAGATACAGATCAAGATGATAAGGATTGAGGATTGAAAAAGAGATGAGATTATGTTAATATCGATTCAGTGTGGTATCACTACTAAAATCAATTTTACAACTGTACAAATATCATGATGTTTTCAAATAACCAAGAATCATGATCATTTTGATTAATATTTAGTTATAGTCTAATACCTAATTACACCGCTGTTCCTTAAATTTGAAGGGTCGCTGAATTGAACAATATAATATCAAGACTTGAAAGGAAAATGTGACATCAACATTGCTGCCATCATTTCGATTCGATATTTTTTGTTCAAGTGAAACTTAAAATTCAAGATAGAGCGTTACAACTAGCCATAAGAGCGGGCTACATAAAAATGCAAGGTATAAGGAGCATGATATTTATGGCGTGAAAGGTTCCATGTCCGTTCTCGAACACTAAATGTCTGGTCTGCTTGCGCGCTTAGGGAGATTAAAGCGGAACTAGACGATCAAAAAGAATAAATTTCATAAGAAAAAAAGAAATTAAAAAAATTAAAAAGAAAATCAGGACATGAAGGGAAAAATAGATGCATTGCAAAAGAAAATTTAAAGAATAGAAAGGAACGGGAGAAAAAATTACATTATTATAGAAGGAGTGGAATTTGGGAGACAAAATGATATAGAAGAATTTGTTGAGACCAAAATGAGAATCAAAGTCAAAGTAAATGAGGCAAGAAATATGGAAACTAGAGCGAACAAACCTATAACTGTGGTAATGCTAGCAAGTTGGAACGATAAAAAAAAAATAATGACACGGAAAAACAAGCAAGCAAATACTGACATATATATAGAAGGCGACTACAAAATAAATTAAGAATAATGGCAGAAGAAGGGACACTCACGCTAATAGTAAGGTCCCAAATATGGATACTAAGAAAAACATAAATAATAATGAGCAGGATTTAACTGAACTGTGTACATGGAATATAAAAAGCATAGAAGGGAAAGAAAGGGAATTAATAGATGAATTTAAAAAATCCAACATCATCATACTAGGAATAATGGAGACAAAAAAGAAAAGTACAGCTATGCAGACAAAAGCAGGACATTTATTGTTATACAGTGGAAAAAAAGTGACGGAAAATGCAGAAGGTGGAGTAGAATGCATAATAAGAACAGAACTTGCAGAATAAATTGAAAGCTGGGAGTTTTAATACGAAAGGAAAATGACAATTGATATGGAACATGAAAAAGTGAACCTAAGCATAATTATAGTATATGTCCCAAACAAAGACAAAAAAAAAAAAAAAACAAAACAAAGATATGTTCTGGAATGAACTTCAACGCATAACAGAAACCTGAGAGGGTATGCTTATGGTAATAGGTGATTCAAATGCACAAGTAGGAAACATGAACAAGGGTATAGGAAAAGCAATAGGCAGCTTTGGTGAACAGACATTTAATGACAACGGTGAACGAATTGACTTTTGCATGATGAATGAGCTTGCTATTATGAAAACTCTATTCCAACACAGAGAGATATACAAATACACTAGAGAGGTAGCGAATAGAAAGGAGAGATCTATAATCGATTTCTTAATAATAGAATATAAGAACAAGCATTCAATGAAGGATATACGAGTAAAAACAATTGAAAGACAAGAATTGGACAATACTGGAAAAGGATACAGACAAACTGAAAAGAAGAAGAGAAGATTTCAAAGAGTTACTAAAAACGCAAGAACAAATTATGAGCAACACTTACAATAACGACCCTGTACCAGAGTAAAATCCAGAAATTACAGATACAGAAATCAGCATCGAAGAAGTTACAATTGACATTGAAAATTTAAAGATGGGGAAAACAGCTGGATATGATGAGATAGAGCCAGAGCAGCTAAAATACATGGGAGAGGAAGAAGCAAAAAAACTGCACACAATGGTAAACAAAATTTGGTATGGAGAGCAGATACCTACAGATTAGAGAAAACAATCATACTGCCAATATGAAAAAAAGAGCCAGCCGTAACTGTTGCAATTATCGAGGGACCTTGCTCCCACGTACATCATTAAAAGTGTACGAAACGACACTTAAAAGTAAACTAAAAAAGCTAGTTAGAAGTCAAGATTGGAGATACTCAAAACGGATTCAGAAAAGGCCACAGCACCCAAAATATTCACAATAGATAACAAAAAAAAATACTAAGAGACAACAAAGAAATCTTAGCATGCCTTATAGACCTTAAAAAAGCTTTCGATAGGAGTAATAGAGAACAGTTGTGGAAAATGTCAAAAAAAAGAAATGTAGGACAGGAGCTACTATAAGAAATCCAAAATATATAAAAGAATAACATAAATTATGTTCGAACCGTCAACTTATTATCAGATGAATTCAAAGCAGGTGGAGGATTAGACAAGGAGGAACTTCATGGATGAAATTAACATTAAAGCAAACAGAAGAACAATACCAACTACCATAGGATATTCAAATTTAGAACAAATAAAAATATCACAGTGCATTTTTCAGACGATATGGTAATCTTTGCGAATACTGAAAAAAATCTGGAGGAGAACTCAAAGATATGGAGCTAAGAACTACTCAGAGCAAATACAAAAATAAATTTCGACAAAACAAAAGTATTGATAATAGCTAAAGAAGAAACACAGTTGAAAATACAAAAAAAAGGATATATACAAGTCCAAAGCTTCAGATATCTAGTAAGTATAATCGAAAACAAAGGAAGGTACGAAGATAAAGTATATAGCAAAATACAGGCAGAAGTAGGAACCATGTGTTAAGTGACAGAGGAAAAAACTGAAGATAACATCGAGGCAGGCTCTAATAAAGAGCGCAGTCTCGATCGCACTTAACTTTGCTCTGTACGATATGTTCACTGATCTCTAATATAACACTGGATTGGATTTAGGCCGTTGGAATGCGGCCCCAATCGAGCGTCGCCATCTTGGCAAAAACTGAGGTTTTATGCCAGATTAATACCGCGTTGAGCCGCGATATTCAAAACTTAGGTTTGACGGTATTTAACGTATTTTATTTATCAAACATGATGATCGAGTGCATGTTTTGCGGAAAGAAACCCGATTCATCGAGAAATTTGACACTGCACAAGTAAGTACAACGAAATAACCTGAAGTAACTGTCGTTATGACTGAAATAAGTAGACATTACTTATTTTTATTGCTATGCCATGGTGTGAATAGTTTCAAGATTTCCATCCGATGAACAATCGTTCTAAAAATGGCTCGAACAAATGGGTTTGCCAAACTTAGAAATAGCCAAAAACATGAGGTTATGTTCTCAAAATTTTGTTGCGTCCGCGCTAAAACAAAGGAAAAGATACACGCCTCTGGAAAATGATGTTGTTCCGACTATTTTCAACAAACTATACAAAAGCTATAGCGTTGACTGCAAACCCAAAAAAAAATGTTCAAATAGTCACACAATTCTCAATACGATTTATTTATGGTTCAGATTTATAACAAAAATCGTAAAACTATTCAATGAATTTGATAATTCAGAGCTAAAATGTTTAAAAAATAGTTAAAATACTGATACTAAGAAGTTAACAAATACTTTGAACTATTAATGAATATTTTTGAATATTTCAACTATTATAGCAATTTTTAAATACTTCTAACTATTATTGATTATTAATGTGTGCATATTGACGTATATTGAAAATAATTTCATCATCTAACTTGCATTATACTTTGAATTTCATCGAGTGTCTTCTATAAGTGTTTTGAGTTTGCCGCCGAATAGTGACACAAAACCTCAGTTTTACTGTCAAGGCCGCCGTTCAACCGGGGCCGCTTTCAGATGCCAGAATACAGTCTAAACCCAATCCAATGTTATAATAGAGATCAGTGGATATGTTACTATATACGATATATTATTTTGTTAATTATGTCCTGGTAACAATGAGATAACCATTTCTATATTATACATATATAATAAGGAATGGTCTAAAATATATGTTTAACATTTGGATATTTCTTTTTATCACAAAAAAATGGCATGATAAATTGGAAACATTATATTCTGCTGTTTACATTAGATTCATCGTACTGCATATCTTCTTCGATTTTGCAATCAATATCATCTTAAAATTTCTCTGATATTCATTGAAAAACGATAGTAAGAATTAAAAATAGATATTAACAATACGAGATTGAAAGCGTGTGCAAAGATTTGTACTTCCAGACTGTTCTGGATCAATAATAACGTCTTTAATATTAGATGGGATCTGAGACCCATTAAACAACTGAAACTGGTACTTGGAGTTTATTTCCTTCTACCCGCAGTCTTCTGGTACTAAAAAAGTCGGAATTTTCTTATGAGCGTGACTCCATAATCTTGCGATACACATAAATCATAAAAACTGCAGTCTCAATCCAGCTGCATAAGGAGGTATCGATAAAGCATCAAAATTTTGTAATTTTTCTTTTAAATGGTTCATTGACGTCAATAACTCTATAATCTCCAAGTAGTGACTACTTTAATCCACTTCAACATTGTGGAATCAAAAATAACTTGTTTAGCGTTGACTCTACTTCAAATTATTTTAACACCGTTTATTCAACAATGACTTCTTGAGCGGTGACTCTATGTTGAATTGCTCTAACACTGTGAAATCAGCAATGACTTCTTCAGCGGTGACTCTACGTTAAAGTGTTTTAGCATTGAGAAATCAGCAATGATTTCTTCAGCGGTGACTCTACGTTAAACTATTCTAACACAATGAAATCAACAAAACAGAAACAAAATAAAAGCTTATTCTATGAGCTTGGAAAAAACGATCAGACTTACAGTTCGTGTCGTAAAATTATTGTGCTGAGCAAACTTAGTACAAAAACCCCATACAGACGGTAAAACAGAAAACATATCGAAGTTGAAAAACATATATCCAAACACATGTTCTATGGAATAGAATAGTATATTCTACAATAAGTATTGGAATACGCCATTCCAAACATGTTGTAGACTATACTTTCTCTAACAAAGTTTTGGAGATTCACCAATATTTCAGGGCAAACTTAAAAAATTATTAAATGTCAAACGTCAAATCCAGATATGAATACTTGAATTTTTAGGAAGTAACCATGGTAGTAGCCAAACTAACAGCGTCTGATTCGTCGAAATGATTCTAACGGCATACAGAATCATTCTAAACGGTATACGGAATCATTTTAAACGATTTTTTGGGATGTCATTCATTCCAACATAATTTTTGGTTATGGAATAAGCAAACTCCAAAACAGTGTTGGAGAAAATATTTATTCTAATTGGTCGGACGGTGCTCTTGTTGGTGATTGAATATCTTTAAAACAGAACTACAGATACAAATATTTGCAGGGAGAAAAATAAAAAAATTAAGACTGTTTGTTGTTAAACTCAAATCACAAAACGGCAGCTGGAAGCTCCAGGATGTGAAATTGTATTGAAGCATTACAAAACTGTAAAGGTTGATCACACTAATATATTTCTATGATGAGCCTTATCATTCACTTTTCTTATGATATTCATTTTTTTTGACGGTTCAACATCGCCTTAATATTCCTGAGCGTGCAGATAGACTGGTTCGAAAACTGCAGTGGAACCTATTCAGCTATAAATATTTTATGTTCCTCATACTTATACACTTTCATGTAGCAAGCTCTCCGTCCATAATGATAGATGTTTTCAAATATTCATGAGTAGAGATGTCCAACAGGGAAAACGATCAATTTATTGTGGGAATTCAAACTTGACTGCTCAATTTTTATGAGTAAATATATAAATAAATCAAATCATGAATACATGAAGGAGGATTAGATTGTGATAAAATCTTATTTGGTTTTTCATTCAATTAAACTTTGAGAGTTCAGGGAAACAGTAAGATTTCGCTGAACTGGAATCCAAGTGCAGAGTTAAATACCAGGCCTCAAATGTTGATAGTTAAGTATAAAGAAATAAAATCAGGGAAGTGTCTGTAGTTGATCCTAATTTAGGTGTGCCTTATAACATTAAATTAAATAAAACGAATCGGAGCTGAATATGACCCAATTCATTCGAGATCTCAAAGATTGAAAAAGTAATCTCCAATTCTTTATTTATTTACCCATTCCAATCAACTTCACAATCCGCTTTCTAGAGTAAATTACCTCCCAATAATTTAATACTTTCTCAAACTCGCAGTTTAATTTCCATAATTCTGCTTTCAAAATGCTGGGGTGAACTCTCTTTGGATCTTGCTTTAATTATTTCGTAGCCGCAACCCCTTCCATATCGTGCTCTCGACGGATTTTCAATCAACCTCTTCATTTAGAATGTTGAACGTAGCGCTGAAAATTGAATGTAATTCTGAACGTTGATCCCTGAGCAGGTGCACTGTCCTCAATATTACATGAGTAAATTGTTTTTGCTATTCTGTACTTTGATTATTGTGATGAAATCTCCACGGGGTGTAGCAATTTGGAGCTATTCTCTCACAATTCATCAGTTATGTTAGGACTAGCATTGGAATTATATGGTAGTGAGAAGTCAACGAAATTTCTTGAGACAAAATTAACAAGTGAATGGAAGAGATGATTAATTTTTAATTGAGTGCATGATATGTGAAGGGCACTTCAATATACAATTAGAAAGACAAGATGTATTTTTGGACTACAATTTAAGTTCGTAAACTAGTATATTCAACCAATTCTCGAAACTTGAGTCATATAATCAAGACTTCACAAAAAATTAGTCGGCTACGATGAATTTGAATGACATTTCTTCGGAATGTTAAGCTTTTCCATTTGCTCTTGATCAAAATATAGAAACTTGGATTCAATTTTAGTTCGTAGAAACAGCTTCTTGACGTCATCATAGAGACTTTCATCACATGTATCTCCTAGCGGGTAATGAAAGAAGTAATTTTATTTGTAAAGCACTTGAATTCTCAACTGACACTATCTCCATTGACGTAAAAACAATAAAATTTACACAACGTTTCGATAGCTTATGATCTGTTACCGTCATCAGATGATATCAGTGCCAGCTTAAGGACTCAACTACGCTATTACATCTAAGACTATACCAACCATCGACATCATCGCATCCGTTGAAGCAGTTGCAGTCAAACTCACTCCAGAAGAAGGCGAAGACGTAAGGAAGACCTTAAAGAACGCGAAACAGTCGCCAATCATTCAAAACAACTATAATAGATTTGAAACAAGACCAGACCATCAAAATCCTACTAACTGATAACAAAAGCGCAACGGTGATCATAGATAGCTCCACCTACCACCAGAAAATTGATGAGGTAATGCAAAATGAATCTTACTCTAGACTTTAAAAAGACCCAACAAGTAGGATGAAGAGAGAAGTATATATTCTTCTCAAAAAACACGAAGAATATTTTAGCAAACACACCAAAACCTGACTCACTCCACATCACAGCTAGCCACCACATCCCTATGAACTACCTAGAAATCATAAATCAGGAATATCACTCAGATCCACCAATAGCTCCAGAAACTTACCGTGCTATCATTTAGCCGAATTTTTTTTACCTATTTTATCACCATTGAAGAAAAAAAGTTCAAGTTTCATGAAACATTCCAAACACTTTCTGGAATTAAGGAATACTACCGATTCAGAACTTGAAAGAGATTAGTAGAAGACGAAGAGCTCATGGAACGCAAGGCATCCCAGTTCCTGTTATAATGCAGCTTCTGAGATGTTGTCTACAAACCTCCTACTTCCAAGTAAATAACTATTTGTATCAACAAGAAGACGGTATACCTATTGGATCGCCAATATCACCAATCAGCGCTAATCTCTACAAAGAGTTCTTCGAGAATTTAGCCTTGCAATCAACTCAAACAAAGCCCAAGGCTTGGTTAAGATGTAGATGACACCTTAATCATTTGGAATCAAGAAGATAAAGAATTACGACCGTTTTTAGACTATCTTAACAATTCACAAAAAAGCATTAATTCCGCGATGGAAGTCGAAACCAACAACTGTTTTCCGTTTCTGGATATCATGGTAGAGAAAGGAGGCAACAGTATACAAACATCAGTATGCCGAAAACCGACTCATACAGACTGTTATTCGAATACAACACATAGTAGTACACAAGATCGGTACAAACAAGAAGTGAAAGAGGTCACCCGCATTCCCAGAAGGAATAATTATAAAGAAGGTTCCATGAAGAAGACCATTAGAAGTTCAGGAGAACCAACAAGACAGTAACTACTCTTTTAGTCCCATACATCAAAAGGGTCATCATCATCATCATCTTTGGTGCTACAACCCTTGGTGGGTCTTGGCCTGCTCTAAGATCTGCTTTCATTCCTTCTTATTTTTTGCCTTGGTCTTCCAGTTTCTGATCTCTAGTTTCTTTAGGTCTTCTTCTATCTAGTTTTCAAATCTAGATTTAGGTCTGCCTCTCCTTCTTGTTGCGGTTGGGGTTTGACGGAATATGTGCTTAAAGGTTTCTTTTCAATCATTCGTTCCAGGTGACCTAGGCATCTTAATTTGCTAATTTTGATGGATCTTAAAATATCCGGTTGGTATAGCTCGAAGTTGTATTTTCTGCATCATGTTCTGTTCTCCTGGACTCCTTTATAAATATAGCGAAGTATTTTTCTCTCGAAGCAGCTCACCAAGTTCTCATCATTTTTTGTCATCGTCCATGTTTCTGACGCGTAGCTGAGAACAGGTTTGAGAGAAGTTCTATATATCAAAATTTAAGTTTTTACTTACTTGTATTAAGTACAAGAAAGTATTGTGAAACCGATAAAATTCATTTATCAATATTTTGATGTAAATATCCGTTTTGAGCATCTCTGAGTCCATTTTGACTATTTTCGGCTTGATGTCGGTACGTATGTGCGTTCGTTCGTTCGTTCGCAACTCGCAAATCTCAGAACTGGTTGAACACATAATTTGTTATTGGTCCGACAAGCGGTCATTGATAAGGAAACTGTTTTAATCTTGACACGTTTTCAGTGTCGGACTGAGAAAACGCCCCCGAAAATTTGCCGGACAAAATGACCAAATTTTAGAAAAAAAAATAATTGAACACGTCCTTAAAGTCTCAGACTAGCGGTACTTGTGACAAGTGCGGCTTGTCGGACTCACCGCTGGCCGCAGTATTCATGTCGGACAATATTATTTTTCATTTTATAATCAAAAAACCTTTCGATTAGTGTAAACATCAATATGACGGTAATACATTTTTGAGGCTTCATGAAATTGACATGTTCAATCAGCCCCCGCTGAAAAACGTCCCCAAATCAAGAATTTTGTCAAATGTGAAAGCTGTCGAACTCATCACAATGAAGTCACTCACAAAGTTTCAAGTGAGCGGTAATCAACAAAAAAATTATGCCCTGTCTCACGGACTAGTAGGCAATGATAAATAATTTGTTTGACATGTCAAAATATTATCATAATTATTTTAATTATGATCGGAAGTGACAGAAAACTTTATTGAATTAATTTGTGTACATATCAAATGATGTACAAGTAAGTCACGTGATGTTCACGTCAGATTTTTCTGGTATTCATGCTTGATTTAAAATGTTTACTTGGGTCAAAGTATGCTATGCTAGCTATATATTCTTCTCTTCATTTTTGCACTTATCAAATCATGCCCATTTACTTGGGATCCAGGATATATAAACTCTCTTACATCTTCGGATATATGGCTCTATCATCAAGTATTCACGTAGAAGAGCAAGGGCGTTGTTACTAACCTTCATATACTTTGTTTTGGACACGTTAATCTGCAGTTCTTGTCGCTTTGCTGCTGCTTCCAGCGCTCTAAAGGCCTCTATTAGGGCTCTTTCTGTTCGAATTATTACAATCATATCATCAGCGTATGCAAATATTTGTGCACTTCTGTTTATAATGGTGCCTCCAGTTGATATTCCCGATTCTTTAATAGCTTTTTCTAGCGTGATATTAAATAGCAGACAAGTTAGACTGTCTCCCTGGTGCAGTCCTGTGTGTGTTTGAATATACCATTTTGGACCTTGACTCTGCATTCTACCTTTGCAAGGGACAGTTTCACTAATTGTAACAGATGTGTGGGTATTTTCAATTCTTCTTTATCAGAGGGATCCCTGCCAAAATCAAATGAGTTTGCAAGGAATTCAACGTGCAAACAAAATTCTAAAGTACGGCCACGTTAAAAAATATATTCTCGTGAATCAGACATCAAACAACAACAAAGACTGAAATCTGTCAAATCAACTGCGAATGAGGTAAAACCTTCATGGAATAAACAAGAAGATTTCTGGAACTTGGAGTCAAAAATCACAAACGGCATACGGAAAAAAGTGAAACCACAGAATCAGGGACAGCACAGCACGCTTGGGAAAATCATCATAACATTCAATAGGACCAAGACGGAAATTCAAAAAGGCAGCCATCATGATAAAAATGGAGATATTGTTTTTATTCAACCAAGTGTTGAAATGAAGCCTATTTGGATACAAATCATCTCCAAAGAAAGATCTCTCGCAATATCCACGGGTACTCAATCACAGACCAGCATCGCATGACTGAACCTCTTCAAAAACAATTCACCAGCCAATCTCAAGAACACTCAATCAGAGACCAGCATCGCATGGTCGACCAAGCCATAGATGAATGCCTCCATGATTTTTGTATAAAAATCTCAATGTTTCTTGTTGTAATTTAGTATAACTAAGGCACTGAATACATGAGTATTATCATCCGCCATTTTATGTCCTTAGAAAGCGCTTTAGCATATGTGAACAGTGCAGGAAACGTGATGATTGAGTCAAAATAGTTCAATCTGTAGGTAAAAAACGTGATAAAATAATATCGAGTCCATCAAACTATTTTTGATGTATTATTTGTAATCAAATTACACGCTTCAATTCAGAATTTTCAGTTTTCAAATGTTGAATCAAATTATTCGGTTTTCAATCATATATAATTAGTGTAATATCAAATACTCAGAATAACAATATGGAATTCTTATTTGTATTCGTAATAAAATTTTTGAGAACAATCTGATAAATTTATTGCATTTCGGGATCTCTAAATATGTGAAACTCCATTTTTTATCTTCAAACTTTGTAATCTTTAACTTTCCTAGAAATTTTTATGCATATTTATAGGAAGATTAATTATTTTACTGCTCTCACCCAAGGGATAGAAAACATGGAAGTCTACTATTTGCAATTTTTCATATCACATGTCTTGATAGAAAATTGTAAGTTCGTAATATTTTACTTATCAGAGAAATGATTGATTATATTTCATTCATACTCATAATATATTTATATATGTAAATACATAATATATAATTCATATAATAGGTAACTATTATTGCTTGAAATTGAGGTTAGATTCTATGATCGTGTCTAAAAATTTGGATAAAAATATATATTCAAATGAACTGAGATAACTTCAATAATAATTTTAATCTGATCATATCTTCAAATGGCAATTTTGACTGAATATACGTACTTTTATATGAAATACTTATAATTCGTTTGTGAACCTCACAGTCACAATTGTCGCTATTAATAATGAGGAATCATTCGGCAGATAAATGAGTCACTCCGATTTAATTTAATTTTTCAAGTTAGTATAACATTTTATCCTCGTCAAACAATGCATTTCCTGTAATGCTTACATTGGTTCACAAATGCTTTCTTTTATTGACAGGACACAAAATGGCGGATGATAATACCTATGTTTTTAGTGCTCTAGTATAACCAGTTCACTTGATAGCGGTAGCATCAGATCATAAGCTTCCGAAAAACTTTGTCAATTTTATTGTTTTTACGTCAATAAGGATAATATCAGCTCAGAATTCAAGTGCTTTACAAATTAATCCATCATGTTCTGAAGAAAATTTCAATTACAAGTTAAGTTGTTATATATCGCAACAGTTGAAGACAATCTTCCAGAAGTAAAAAAAAATCTAACGTGAACATCACGTGACTTACTTGTACATCATTGGATATATATATATCAAAAAATTTTCTGTACTTTTCATGAGCTAAATAAATCTGTGTGAATTTGATGAAAAAAAAATAATTCTCGTAGATATTGCCATATTTGTACTTTCTTTAAATGGAATTCTCTGTATATTATTGCACTAATGAATAGAAAATAATTTTTGCTTTGAAAAAGTTCCAGGGTTCTTACCTGCTGAACTTGATAGTTTTTCAGATATTAACGAAAATATCTAAATGTTGCTTCACAAAATCAAGTGTGCGCTTAGACTAAATTTTTTGACAGCTGAATTATTTTGTGTTGTATTTGGGTTAAGACAAATTGTGTTGTATACACATCATTGATATTTTTGTGTCAATAATATTACTGCTAAGTACGCGGGGAATTACACAACGTTTATTTTTCAAATTGAAATATTTTTGCGCGCTCAGACATTTGCACATCAACAAGAACGAAATGCATAGTTGAATTACTTTTAAAAACAATGTACAAAATGCACAATTTTATTATCATAGTAGAACATAAAGCAGTACGGAATAAATGTTATCGAACTACACAAAATGTTCAAAATTTTCACCGTTTTCTCGGACACATAAATAAAGTCTTTGCAATGAATTTTGTTTTATATTAACTGTATTCAATTCAACAACAGCTTGTCTCATTCAGTTTTTCAGTTCATCAAGTGTAGCAACGGACATTATATAAATTTTGTTTTTTATAGCTCCCCATAGAAAAAAATCTAAAGGCGATAAATCCGGAGATCTTGCGGGCCACGATGTAGGGCCTCTGTTGCCAATCCAGGAATTTGGAAATTGTTGATACAAATACGCAGTTACATCCAATGAGTTATGCGGAGATGCACCATCTTGCTGGAATATCATTCTGCGTCTAACTGCCAATGGTATATCATCCAGATAATCTTGAAATTCATTTTGCAGAAAATTTAAGTATCTCTGTGCCCTCATAAAAATATGGACCCAAAATAGTGTTGTTTATCATACTGCACCATACGTTAATTGAAAAGCGTATTTGAAAAGTTGAATTAAATGTTTGACGTGGATTCGATTCTACTGATTGCCAATAATGTGAATTATGTCTATTTAGTATTCCATTGTTAAAGAAATTTGTTTCATCTGACCATAAAATTGTATCTAAAAAATTAGGCTCTGCAATATTTTCCAGTATTAAGTTAATACAAAATTGTAATCTTCTCACATCATCGCCAGGATGAAGATAATGAATTTTGTAGATTTTATAGGCTTTGTACTTATGCTTTTTCAGAATATTAAGAACCTTTGTATGTGTGGTATTCATTTCCAATGCAGCTTCTCTTATTGAATTTTTAGGGTATACATTGAAATATGCCAATACATCAACTTCTAAATTTTCATCTACTATCCCACGTGATTTGTAATTTCTTGAAACTGACCTAGTCCTACGCAGCTTCCTCTCTAATTTGAATAAGTACGAATGGTTTGGATAAAAGCGTTCCGGATACTGTTGTCTGTATAATTGCAGAGCTTGTCTTGAATTACTATTTGATAGATAAAAAAATTTTATCATATCTAACGTCTCATTGATTGAATAATCTGCCATTATTAACACCAAATAATAATAGTATGTATGCAACACAATTTTTTGTAGCGCAAATACAATACAAAATAACTCAACTGTTAACAAATTTTGTTCTCAAGGCACACTTGATTTTGAGAACAGCATTTAGATATTTTAGTTAATATCTCAAAACTATCAAGTTTAGCGGGTATGACCCCTGAAACTTTTTTACAGCAAAAAATATTTTCTATTTATAAGTGCAATAATATACAGAATATTCTATTTGAAGAAAGTAAAAATATGGCAGTATATACGAGAATTATTTTTTTTTTTACGAAATTCACACAGATTCAGTTAGCTTATTGGATGATCTAGAATTTCTATTTGAACAATTTTTCGGTATCTATAATAACTTCCGAGAAAAAAGGTGCTTCCAATTTCGCATTCCACCCTGTATATGATACAATGTGATTTTGTGTTTGATCATATATGTTATTGGATATATATAATCAAACACAAAAACTCATCGTTCGGTTGATCGTTTTGGATTTACCCAAAAGATTCTAATAATCTGTCAAGTGAAATTCGCTTTCAGCCAAGTCGGTTGCTATGGAAACAGTATACTACAATATTCCTAAATACTGAATTCCAAAATTCTACGACTACCAACAGATCTGAATTTAGGCGCAAAATTAAAAAATAAATTCCTACTGAAGGGCACTTCCGGTTCAGTCTATTGTTATGAAAATAGTAGCCAATCATTCAGATGCTACAGCAGACTTAAATATCAAATATCAATATTCTATACTTGAACGTTTCGAATTTATGCGGAAAATTCCAAAAGACTGTCAAGTAAAGTGCACCTTCGGCTCGGTGGATCTCAATAGAAATGGAATATGAGCATCTAGACGGTTTAATCGTCCTAAATACTGAATTCTAACAATCTACGTTCAATCGTTTTGGATTTATGCGGAAAATTCAGAAAATGTTTCGAATAAAATGCTCTTTCGGCTTAGTCGATAACAATCATAATGCAGGGTGTACAACTAGATATTATAAAAGTGCCTTATACAAAATTAAGATATTCTACGACTGATTGCTTATAATTTAGGCGGAAAATTCGAGAAGTCTGTCATATGAAGTGCACTTTCGGCTCAGCCGATTGTTTTAAGAATAGAAGATGACCATTGAGATGCTACAGCAATTTCAACTGCTGAATTCCAGTATATCCTACGGCTGATCATTCTGGATTTATGCGGAAAATTTGAAAAAAGTCTCAAGTAAAGTGCACTTCTGGTTTAACCGATCGCAATTATAATGCAAGATGTACAATAAGATGTTATAGAAGTTCTTCATACGAAATTTCAATATGATATGGTGGATCATTCTATATTTATGCAAAAAATTCAGAACATGTTTCATTTGAAGTGCACTGCATAGCAGATAACCATTCTGATACAACATCAAGTTCAAACACTGAATTTCAACATCCTACGGTTGATCATTCTGGATTTATTAGAGAAATTTGAAAAAAGTTTCAAGTAAAGTGCACCTCCGGTACAGACGATTGGAACCATAATGCGAGGTGCACAACAAGACCTCATTCCAGCCTCAAATATAAAGTATCAACATTATACGTTCAACCAGTTCTGAGATTTGCGAGTTACGCACGAACGCACGTACGAACATCCGTCCGACATCAAGCCAAAAATAGTCAAAATGGATTCAGGGATGCTCAAAACGAATATTTCTATCAAAATCTCGATAGGTGAATTTTGTCGGTTTCACAATACTTACTTGTTACTTTGTACAAGTAAGTAAAAAGGATCAAGTAGATCAAGTCAGTTTCTTTAGCTTGATGTAAATTTTCGACATTTATGTCATCAAATAATTACAATGAAATAAAACTCAACTACTAGCTTAGATAACGGATTGATAATAATACAATTAATTTAATACAACAATTATCCGAACAAGTTGATTAAATTTGGATGAAATATTGCGAAGCAGAATTTTCTATGGAAAAAAAGTCTTTTAGAGAACAATATTGGACGTGAACATTTTGTTTCCATAATGTTTCTGGAGTGACGCTTGTATCATGCTTCGGATCTCTCTCAGTCTATTTGTTTGGAATCGGTAGTGCGCATTGCGATTTCCAGTCCAATTTGATTGAGGACCTGGAGCTGAATACAAAATAATCCAGTGCAAGCATTCCGCATTGAACCTAATGCAAAACGATGTGCAACAAATGCATTCTCTTCCAAACAAAACACACGGGTACTACTAGTTTTTCATTTTATGTCAGTATCAGATTATCATGGCAAATACATAGGAATAATCATGCACAAAAAGGACACTGTGTTGATTGATGGACTTCTGCATCTGCCATGATACTTGAGCATTATCAATATTATTTTGTTGATAACTTTTCGAAATAAATCTCGGAATCCTTCGAGAAAACTTGTATGTATCCTTAGAAGTTTAATCAGAGACATATTAAAAGGCAAACGTTATTTACAAATAGGTTTCTCGTAGGGACATTCTACTACTAATACACCTATTTGTCATCCGATCTAAATTGGAGTACGGAGATATCATTCACCAAACAGCTAGTAAAAACATTTTATAGGAGGCAGTTCAGAGGACCTCAATAAATCCTGCCAAAGGAGCCCACAATACTAGTCAAGTGAATTTGCTATTATGTCATAATGTCCTATATCTTGCATTACCTAGAAATTTCATTCACCCTACCACAGTTCTAGACGATATTTCATTCATTTACAGCCAATACCTATCATAAACTGGAAGTTTTTGTTTTTCACAGCTTTTTTTAATCCCATTTGATAAAGAATTAATTTAAGCTGTCTTTATTACACCTCCTGTGTAAAATTTCAATTTATCAATTTGATAGATGGTTGCTGGCTGTTCGCAATGATGAATGTATTCCAATTCAATCCTGACAACATATTGTTGTGATAAATTTTGTACTTCGTACACTCAAATGCAGCTTGTAATATCAAAAAAGATTGATTTGTGGTCGAAACAATCTACAAACAGTGTGATATTAGTATTTATGAATACATAATCACTAAAACTGTGTAACTTTTATACTTGAAGTATTTAACAAATTATCATCAATCAACTTCACCGACAAGGCAGAATTGTTAATTTCTGTTAGTTGCTTGAAAGTTGAAAGAGATTCTACTTCGGTCGAACAATCTCATGTTGTACTCATTGAGCTGATAAAAAGACCACCTGTGACTTGTTGTCTCAATTGAGACATCTCCTGAATATTATATGATATTTTGTGAGGTAGGTATGTTGGGAAATAAGCATTCTAATTATTCATGAGCAGATCATGTAGTGACATTGTTTTGCTTGCTGTCATCTGTAAACTTGGTTGTTTGCACTTCACTTTACGCAAAAGACGCGTGAACTAGATTTTTGCACTGCAAACACCATCAACAGGTTGTGACTCAGTTTTACCATAAGCCCATGAAGACATTTGTCGGGTTATTTGTAAAGACCAAAATATTTATTTTTGAGGTGTGTTTTAGTCCGTGAGACAGCGCATAAATTTTTCGTTGATTACCGCTCACTTGAAACTTTGTGAGTGGCTTCATTGTGATGAATCCGACAACTTTTTCATTTGGCAAAATTCTAGATTTGGGGGCGTTTACCAGCGAGGGCTGATTAATTGAGAGAATATTACTCTAATACTGATCTTTACACTAATTGAAAGATTTTCTGATCATAAAATGAAAAAAAAATATTGTCCGACATGAATATTGGGGCTAGCGGTGAGTCCGACTTGTCATAAATACCAACATACTTACCATAAGTACCAACATACTTATGACAAGTGCGGCTTGTCGGACTCACCGGTAGCCTCAATATTCTTATCGGACAATATTTTTTCTTCGTTTTATTATCAAAAAATCTTTCGATTAGTGTAAAGATCAGTATTACGGTAATATTCTTTCAATTAATTAGCCCTCGCTGGAAAACGCCCCCAAATCTAGAATTTTGATGAATGAAAAAGTTGTCGGACTCATCACAATGAAGCCACTCACAAAGTTTCAAATGAACGGTAATCAACGAAAAATTTATGCGCTGTCTCACGGACTATTTCTTGCTGTGCGTTCAATTTATTTTTAAAGTTGTACTACTTATATCCATACACTTGCATAAATAAGCATCATGAAGTTTGGTTGACAATTCCCATGATTTGACAATCATCGATACAAAATACTGAGCTTTATATCATAATGCTCAATTTTACAGGGTAATGACAAACCCTCAAAACGGTGACACGTATTCTACTTGTAGTAGAACAGGGGTTTAATTTCATCTCGTAGAGACAGTTAGAGATCATTTTTTATTATTATAAACTTTTTAAATCTCCTAATACCCTTTCGGGTGTCGAGATTGTTCTTGTTTTAGTTATTTGCGTTGATTACTATTCTATCTTGTTGATTATCTCTTTCCATTTTTTTCTGTCCCTTGCTAACTTCTTTGCTTCTTGGCCGCTAATGTTGTTTCTTGTTAATATCTCTTCTATATTATTTTCCCATGTCTGTTTTGGTCTTCCCCTTTTCTTCTTGTTTTGTATTCTTGCATTCCACACTGCTTTTGTTTGTTTATCTTCGGGCAGTCTTAATAGGGGACCATACCACGCCAACTGTTTTTTTTCTATGACATTATGAATGCTCTCTATTTGTACTCTTCTTCTTATATCTTCATTCTTTATTTTATCCATTATCGTGACTCCTTCCACTCTTCTTAAATATTTCATTTTCGCCGCCTGTATTTTGCTTCTTATTCTCTTATTCATCAACCATGATTCACTACTATATATTAATATAGGTCTATGCACTGTTTTGAATAGAGTCATTTTTGTCCTTTTCGTTATATGTTTATTTTCCAATATTATTTTGTTGATTGCATGAAAATTCCTATTTGCTTGCTGGATTCTCGTATTTATTTCCTGTTCTAAGCTTCCTTTAATATTTATTGCTGCCCCTGAGTATTTAAATGTTTCTACTTGCTCTATTTCTTTCCCTTTCAGTATTATGTTTATCCTTAAATTCTCCTTTGATATGACCATTATTTTCGTTTTTTCTACATTTATCTTCATATTATGTTTCCTTAGCTCTTCGTTCCATATTTCTAAATTACGTTTCATATCTTCTTCACTCTTTGCCATCACTGCTAAGTCATCTGCGAACGCGCATTCTGATAATGAGATCCTTTTCAACTTGTAATGTCCAACCTCTACCTTTTTTATTTTATACTTAATATTCTTCATTATTTGGTCTAAAAATATAATAAATAGCAATGGGCTTAAAGCTCCACCTTGTCTTGATCCTTGGGATGTTTTAAACTCTTCTGATGTTGCGTTGCCAGTTCTTATGTAGTTGGATGTTGTTTCGTATATGCTTTTTATTGCTGTTGATAACTGTTCTCCTATTCTTCTTCCTCTCAATATATTCCACAACTTAGTCCTCGGTACTCGGTCGAACGCTTTTTCCAGGTCTATAAATGTGATATACAGTTTTTTGTCCGTTTTCATTGTATTTTCTATCAAGTTCCTTATAGTGGATATATGGACTTGTGTCGAATGTCCCCTCCTAAACCCACTTTGCGATTTTTCCATTGTTGTTTCTATCGCAGCTCTAAGCTTGTTTTCGAGTATTGCTTCGTAAATTTTCGCTGTTGTGCATAAAAGTGATATGCCCCTATAATTCTCACAATTTTTACTATCTCCTTTTTTGTGTATGGGAAATATAACTGCTTTCTCCCAGTCTGAAGGTATTCTCCCTGTTTTCCAGATTATGTTTAATATAAGCAGCAATAATCTTTCTCCTTCTTCGCCCATATACTTCAATTGCTCGGCCTTCATACAGTCATGTCCCGGTGCTTTGCCATTCTTCAGTTTCTTAAGTACTCCAATTAACTCTGCTTCAGTTATCATCTCTGTGCTTTCATTTATACTTTCTGTTTGTGGGGTCTTCTCACTCTCTGTTTCATTAGTACTTTCGTCACTTACTAGTAGGTCTTTAAAATGTTCTCTCCATCTTGTCATTATTTCACTATCCTTTTTCAATACATTTCCTTGTTTATCTTCCAGGCTTTTAATTGTTACTTTTTCTCTTTTACTTCTCTTGAAGGTTCTATAGAATAGTTTTTGGTTTTCGTTGAAATTTTGTTCTAGTGTCTTTCCAAATGTTTCCCATGCTTTTACTTTAGCTTTTTTAACACTTTCTCCTTTGTTTCTTGTACTCTTCGTAGTCACTATCGTTCCCTGTTCTCAAATATTTCTTCCATATCAGTTTCTTCTTCTTAATGTTGTCTTTAATTTCTTCATTCCACCAATGTGTTCGTTTCCTGTTGTTTTCGTCGCTGATTGTACCACAGGCTATTCTGGTTGCTTCTTTTATTATATTTTTGAAATAATTCCATATTTCTTCTACATTGTTTGTTTCTTGTTGTGGTGTATTGCTTATTAATTCCTTTATGATATCTTGATAATTTTTTCTTGTCTGTTCGTCCTTCAGTTTGTCTACTTTTAGCTTTAATATTTTATTTTTATTTTTTGATGTTTCCTGTTTTTGCTGTACCTCTTTCTTCCCTACTTTTACTTTTGCTACTGTCAAGAAGTGATCACTTCCGATTTCACAACCTCTTAGCACTCTTACGTCATTTATTCTTTTCCTTTGGTTCTTGTTTGTTAAAATATAATCGATCAAGGATCTCTCGTTCCTACTCTTTACTTCTCTTGTGAATTTTAGTAAGAGATTCTTGACACATATACCTCCTAATGAATGATTGGATAAATGATTCATGACCAGTTGCACCAACGTCACTTAACTTTAAGTGTAGTTTAATATCTATGGCAAATATTGTATGCACAATTTCTACCACTGTTATTATTCCTCTCTTAAAGTTAAGTGACGGTGATGCAACTGGCCATCAATGTCGTCATCTTTGAAGATAGTCTTCCAGAAGTGATAGACAGGATCAAGCTAGCTGTTAATCATGAATTGAATTTGATTTTGAACCTTGTTCACACTCACTACCAGCTTTTTGAAGATCATATTGCTTGTATTGTAAGTACGAGGTCTGTTAGAAGAGTATCCGACCGTTAGCCAATTGAAAAAACTGATACATCTGGAGCTTTGGAAGCCTTGTCACCCTCAAAGTAGTCTCTTTGGGACTCCACACACTTCTTTTAGCGGTACCGCCACTGTTGTAGGCATTCCGAAATGGACTTTGGCTCAGTTGTCGTTGCAGCCATATTGTCCTTTTTTGTCTGAAATCGCGTTTCTTTCAATGACCTTCCAACTTTGGGAAGCAGCCAGAAGTCGCAAGGAGAGTAAGCGTGTTAAACCAGAGAGAACCAGTTTCTCGCCAAAAGAATTGTGAACCAAGTGCGAGGAAGTGCTAGAGCATTTCCGTGATGAAGTCGCCAATTTCTGATGACCACAACACAGCATCCCGTAGGCAACGTAAGACATCCCTATAGTACTTTTTGGTGATTGTTTGACCCTGTGGTGTGTACTCGTGATGTACCATCGCGCGGGAGTCGAAGAATGCAATCAGCATTACTTTGACCTTGCTGTGCACTTGACGGACCTTCTTTGGTCCTAAGGAGTGGAATGCTTCCACTGTGAGGACTGAAATTTGTGACTGTGACTATAGTTTTCATTAAGTCGGGGTCACTGTTTATGGAGTCCAACATGTCTTGTGAGACCTTAACCCGAAGCTGCTTTTGCTTTGCCGTCGGCAGCTTCGGCAGGAATTTATCTGCCACTCTCTTCATGGACCAATCTTTGGTCACAATGGAATGCGCTAAAAAATACTGATTCTTATTACCTTTACCGCAATTTCTTGAACGACGGTCTCGCATCACCCAAGCATTTATTTAGGCAAAGACATGTTCATTTGGGCATGTTGATGGCCGATCAGAGTGTGACCTGTTTTTCACCAATGTGCGACCGTCTTTCAGCTGATTGTATCACTTCTTGCCATCAAAAGCCATCTGAATCTTCCTAATGGTTTCCACCTGTCACCCAGTTTCTGGTAAGATTTGATGCAGTAGCGTTGCTCCAGCCGTTTCGTCATTTTATTCGCATTGACAAACCGACGAGAGCACTACACACTAAGTCATTTGAACACTGCTTGACAGCACGCATGCGCAAGAAGGTTCAAAGTTGGCTCATGCTAACGCGCTTGATTCAAATTCATTAGGTTTTGGAAGCAAAGAATAAAGCCGGATACTTCTATAACAGACCTCGTATATCATGACGATAGTTACATAGAGCTGAGATCAGTCTCCAAGAAGTTGTCTCCACGAATTAAAATAGGATCCTGGAAATAGGTAAGTGTTCAGTTGATGCATTGTTCGCGATGTGTGAACCAACAAATTAACAGGTGACCGTGAGATATTCATTGTTATTCACCAATATTTATACCCAACCTAACAGATTAAATCCACGAAAACGATTGATCTCAAGGTTGGTTTATGATGGATTTAATCTAGGAATTTACATTTAAAAATCTAGATTAATAGTTTTTGATCCTCTTTCTCGTCAATTTTTTGGAATATTACCTGAAATTACTCTTTCGAGTAGCCATTTCACATAGCCAAAATTGTTTTAATTGCACATATGATTGAGTTTCAGTCTGATTTATCACTTTTATCATATAAATATGGATACTGTGTCATCATATTCATGATTTGAATATCTTTTATGTGACAGTTGTCAATTTGGAGTTTCTGACAAGTCAATCATTGTCTACGATTTGCTGGATTTATAATTGAGGGAATCTAAATTTTCAAATTAAGTTCATCATAAATCAGCCTTTATAGTGCACATGTGAGAATCATTTTTCCGACCGATAAAAAGATAATTTCTTCAAGACAATATTCATGATGCTAGGATTCTTTCTTCTACAAAACCCACGAAAGTAGTGACGCAAATTCCCTCAACATTTCATTTGTTTGCCATCGTATCAACTTTTTAGCATTTCATGCGTATTTTTCTCTGCTCCAATCCATTGTTCAGATTGCTGCTTTATCTCTGGTGAGTACTTATGAATTCAAGACTATTCTATAGTCGTACAACGTCTAAAAAACTCGGTGAGATTGTGTTTACGTAAGTCTACACACTCTTGAGAAATGTAGTGGGCAATCAGCTTCCGCATATACAAAATATTACATAAAATGTGATGGACGTGGATTATTGAGATGTTCACAGCTCCAACAATCTCTCAAACCTTTAGTCGACGACCGTCTGATACTGTTTTGTGGTTGGTGAGAACGATTTTTGGGCGTCCGTTGCCTTCATTATCCTGGACTAATGTACGACCAAATTCAACCGTCAAAAATGAGGAAGTAGACTCTTTCAATGTGCTTATTTCCTAATTATGTCTGTCTTGAGCCTTTCCAAACGCAGTAATCAATCATAGTATGAACTTCAATCTCATTCATTCCATAAAACAGACAAAAATCGTTTACTTATTTATCGTCACTGCTACAACTTTTCTTAGCGCCTTCTAAAGGTTTTTACTAGATTAATATAAAGGCATTATGGTTATTGGTGATAATTATGCTTCCAGTCAAGAACTTTTCGAACTATTCCATATTATATTGACAGACTGTTAGCAGCACTGGCTGCGATATTATCATTTATTTGATCACTATTAGGCGACATGCACCATAAAGTCAACATCATTATATTTGTGTGTGTGGCAATAAAATACGTTATAAATTCACTGTCATAAAATAATTGAGTTACCGCTCATTCCATCACAAACTCCAATTAATATATTCTCGACCAAGATTCTTAATTGGATCATTATTACTTACTTGCACTAAGTACAAGTATTGCAAAACCGACAAAATTCACCCATCGAGATTTTGATGGAAATATTTGTTTTGGGCAACCCTGAATCCATTTTGACTATTTTCGGCTTGATGTCGGTACGTATGTGCGTTCGTTCGTAACTCGCAAACCTCAAAATCTGGTTGAACGTATAATGTTGAAATTCTGTATTTGGCACTGGTATAGGGTCTAGTTGTGCACCTTGCATTATGATTCTAATCGTCTGCACCGGAAGTGCACTTTACTTGGAACTTTTTTCGAATTTTTCTGATGAATCCAGAATGATCAGCCGTAAGATGTTGAAATTCAGTATTTCGACTTGATGTTGTATCAGATTGGTTATCTGCTATTTTTGTAAGAATCGGCCAGGCCAGAAGTGCATTTTAATTAAAACTTTTTTTGAATTTTTTGCATAAATCTAGAATGATCAGCCAAAGCATATTGAAATTGGATATTAAGCACTTCTATAACATCTTATTGTTCATCTTGCATTAGGATTGCGATCGGCTGAACTAGAAGTGCACTTTACTTAAGACTTTTTTTTAATTTTCCGCATAAATACAGAATGATTAGCCGTAGGATACTGGAATTTAGCATTTGGAATTGCGGTAGCATCTCAATGGTTATCTACTATTTTTGTAACAATCGGCTGAACCGGAAGTGCACTTTATATGACAGACTTTTTGAATTTCCGGCCTAAATAATTAGTCGTGGAATATTTGAATTTTGTATCATGTACTTTTATAATTTCTAATTGTACACCTTGCATTCTGATTGCTATCGACTAAGCCAGAGGAGCACTTTATTCGAAACATTTTTTGAATTTTCCACATAAATCCAAAAAGATTGAACGTAAATTGTTAGTATTCAGTATTTAGGACGATTATACCGTCTAAATGCTCATATTCTGTTTTTATTGAGATACACCAAACCGGAAGTGCACTTTACCTGACAGTCTTTTGGAATTTTTCGCATAAACTCGAAACGATTAGGTGTAGAATACTGATATTCGGTATCTCAGTCTGCTGTAGCAACTGAATAATTGCCTACTATCTTCATAACAATAGACTAAACCGGAAGTGCACTTCAGTAGGATTTTATTTATTTTATTATTATCAGATTTGTTGGTAATAGAAGAATTTTGGAAATCAGTATTCAGGAATTGTGTTTGATTATATATATCCAATGATATATACGATCAAACACAAAATCACATTGTGATATATATATATATATATATATATATATATATATATATATATATATATATATATATATATATATATATATATATATATATATATATATATATATCCAATGATGTACAAGTAAGTCACGTGATGTTCACGTCAGATTTTTCTTCTCCAAATTGAATTTGAAGTGACAAATTTTGGGTTTGTTATACTTATTTGGCAGTGTTTTGATCAAAATAACAACCGCAACTCAATTACAACGCAGCTGCTTATACCAAAATAATAGATAAACATGTTACCACTAGAATCAACGTGAACGAAAAAAGATTCGACTTTCATGGAACTTATTTCAGTTTTTTTCCAGTTGCGATCAGTCATTATACAAATTACATACTTCTTCCTATATGTGGAAATTTACTTAGTAATTTCGTAATTTATCATTTATTCATTTGATTTCAATTATGGCTTATGCGTAAGGAAGAGATGTTTCATTTGTTCAACAAATATTGTCGTAGTTCTTTTGAAACAAAAATTGTGCTGTCTGCTGTGAACTTCAATTTATTCTAAGTTAACTGCTTTGTGTAAATATTCAGACTGCTCAAATTTGAGAAGCTATATATTCAAGTAACGAACATTATGTTTTGAATTTATTTTAGAATATTATATGTTCTTATAAAAAAGTTCCAGAATTATTTACAGAACTTGGCTGCCATTTAGATCTCAATTGTTTTGTCGGCGAAGTCGACGATTACGCATATCTTTAATACTGAGCCTGGCTTCCATTTTTACATTTATGTTCTGTGTGTGATACCATAACTTTTTGATAAGAAATTATTGTTATTTATGATCCAAAAGTGATCAGTGAAATTGATAATCTCATAAATTGAATTGATGAAACTTGATGAAACATGATTGAACAATAGAATAAATTGGAACATTTGATTGTTCCTACTTCGTACTCTTTTGAATCCTAACTAATATTATGAATGCGAATGTGAGTTTGATCGTTTGTTTGTTAGTTTGTAACGCTTTCACGCGTCAACTACTTAACCGATTATCATGAAATTCTGTACACAAATTTAGGACACTTGATTGATTGATATAGGGTATAGAATTTTGGAATAAAAATTGATTTGGGACGTTTATGTAACAAAAAAGTGTAACAAAAAAGAGACTACAGTACAGCAGTCGTCACGGTGCTCGCTGCATCCTCAGACTACACACGTTCCAGAACCCGAATAAGACTACAGCGCACCGACCGTCACGATGACCTTGCTATCCCGCTGCGACTTCTAGAGTTTGGACTTGTGAATTAATTCACCAATTATATCGTTCAATAGCTTGATCTTGCCAGAGCATGGCACCTTCCAAGGAATTTTTCTTTCACTTCCACACTACTATTTGTTGATCTTCTCGTAAGATTTTCTTGTCTCTCCGTTATTTTTTCCATCGTACTATTTTCTATATCAGTATCGTATAGCTTCAATTTTTGTAGTTACTAAACGATGTGTTGAAGTATATAAGCGGAGGTTTTGCTGGACGCCAAATTTCAACTTTCTAGGTCATCTGGAAGTGGGTTAAGTTTTTGACCTATATGTCAGTCAGTCAGTGATCAAAATGCCGATTTTTTTATATTAGTAACTCAATGACCGTTTGAGCTATATTCATGAAATTTTGGGTTTCAATGAATAGGCCAAACTCCAAATGGCTCGTGTAAAATAACAGACAGCTGCTGCGTCGCCAGTTCCTATTTTCTTGAATTAAATGGCTTGAGCTTGGCTTGACACACTCACGCGTGTCTAGATACAAACTAAACAATGGAAAGTTGGAGGGCTCTTTAAACCTATTAAAGAGGAACTGCATCGCTTATTTGTTGCAAAATTATTAATTTCTTCTTCATTTTGATCTGATATTTGTCACATCAAATTGTTTTTTTGTTTCAAGCCTATCCATTCCTAAAGATAACTTGAAATCATCACATGATTAGGCAATGCGGAAATCAACACAATTTTATTTATTTCATACTATGTGGCAACCTGAATAACACTTTGCAAACTTATAAATAAACACACAAAAATAATATTCGAACACCCCAAAATACTTAGATGATAATCACACAAACATATTGTAAAACTCCACTGACCTGCTATGAAAGCTTCACGCGTAGAGTTCGCGAACCGTAAAAGCACTAGAACTGCACTGCACAGGGTTGTAAACGAGAATGAGGGCAGGAAAACTCACAGATATATACTCAGTGAAGTTATACGTGGGTGTATAGGTTTGTGAATGTATTTGTGTGTTGTGGCAGGCGTGAAAACAGCTGAAGCAGGATAGCAAACATCGATCTTGCAGGAATAGAGCACCACTGCTACATCTGTTGGTTTCAGAGGGTACTGAAGCTTGATAAAATAGTGTATAGAGAGAATGTTGAGGCATCTATCAGATGAAAGAATTACTAGAGCAGAATTGAAGTAACAGTAAATAGATATTTAGGAAATTATAATTGTTCGCTGTAGAAAATACTTCAAAACAAACGTCACTATATTATTTGATTTGCACGTGATTTATCATGAAATATTGCTTCCCACTGAAGTCTAAAGGTATTGCAGACTTCAGTGACTCTAGATGGAGTTAATGTCGCGAAACTAATGCAATGCTGAAGAGATGGCGCTGCTATCGACTTTTAGTGAGATAAGGTAAAACAGAATTTATTTCTCAATTAAATCAGAAATTGTACTCAAAATGATCATAAGTCTAATCAATTTTTATACATCAACTACCATAAATAAAGTCGACAAAAGATTAAAAAAACTATTTTCTGCAGTCACTATAGAATGATACCCACTCTACACGCTGTAGCGTGCGGAATAGGAGTCATTCCGCTCGCTTAGAAGTTCCTAGGAGAGCCGCGTGGCGTCGCGAAAATACTGTTCCATTGCTGTCATAATTTCATTTCTCTTTGATTTTCTTATCATTCTTCTCCAAAAAAATATCAACATGAGTAATTTTATCAAAGTTTGATGAATTGGAATAAGACAATGAAGCAAATTATTTCTCAAAAAACTGCATGTTTTGGTTATAAATATTTCCGCAAACACCTTTGACTATAGAAAAAATAACATCCGTCACTCGTGCGTATCGATCAATCCATGCTCATGTGAATTCTGCCACTCGACTTCGTCTTGTGGCTGAATTATTTGCATTCGCATGGAATGATCTCCATTCCGCACTTGTATCGTAATATACTAATCCCTAATTATAAAAAAAGACTATTTAATTTTGAAAAATATGAAAAATGGATAGACAAGATTGAAAGAGATATCAGAAAATTTCATCAGTTTTCTCTTACTCTCCCATCCAAATTATACTGTCAAGTATATTCAAACAATTTTTCATAGAACTATTTCTCTTTCTATGACAAAATTCTGACATCAAAGCTGTATTGTGATGTATTACATACTACGAAACTTTAAGCCAAGTTCAAAAGGTATAATTTCTTGAAGCTACATGACTCAAGTTCCTGACAGATTTATGAGAAACCAATATCCGGAGACGAGATTTTATAGCACAAAGCGAAGAAAACAAATACTGAAATAAACGATTAATACCAAGCTCGAGGTTTCTCTGATATATGAGTCTTCTACTGGAAGAGGTGAGAATATAGAACTCTTATGTACCTCCAAAGTTAGATTCAAATCAGCAGAATAGACTACGAACCAATCTACTAGTAATTGATTTATTAGAATGGTAGATAAAAAGAGATCTCAAATTTTCTCAAGGATTATTCAATATTTAATCCCATTACCACGTTCTAGGGTCATGAACTCCTCTTATATGCATTGTGTTTCAGTGATATTCCTTTATGATTCACATGTGTATCATTAAGAGACGCTGCATGGTAACTTACATATTAATAGATACAACACTAGCTTACCTCATGAAAAGCAATATGAGATACTTAATCCAAGCTCAAAAATAACAAAAACGAAGAAAAACAATAACTCCTGACAGAAATTACTATTTGCAACTGCTGCGTTCAAAACTATTTGCAAAATACATATATTCTATTTGGATAAAGTTCTGTACATAAAAACTATTAGAAACACAACGTTTCAACAACAATGTGCTGCATTTTGCAAATGTATAGATATATTACAAATAAATAAGAAAAATTGTCAAGAGAACAAAAGTATAAGTATAAAATATTAGCTCCTAGGATCGTAGAGCTCTGCCTTTGGTTAAGCTTATAATTCAATATCCACAGGTCTTCAGGAGATAAAAATGAAGATTTAAATAGGGAAATTGTCAACTCCTTGTGGTTCTAGGTCATTCTTGTTCTACTCTTTTTGGTTTGGCGCATAACTGAACCATCCATAGATCTTAGGAGATGGTGTTGAAGTAGCTCTTGCAAGTAGATTCATAGATAAAAATAACTTGAAATTATGAACAAACGACTGGTAACTACGATCGATTGAATTTATGACTAGCATTCAAATTCAAATTATTCGGTAATTTTTTCCATTTCTATTGCTTCTCTTATTAGCCTCTTGAACCAATTGTTCTCTTCAGCCAGAAGCTTTGTATTCTAGAAGTCAATACCATGTAATTCTTGAATAGCGTGCTCAGCCACTGCAGACTTTTCTGAGTGGTTCAATCTTACATGACAAGAATGCTCTTTCAATCTTGTTTCCACAGTCCTCTTGGTTTGTCCAATATATACTTTGCCACATCGGCAGAAAATCTTGTATATACATGGATATTGTAGAGGAAATCTATCTTTAACATAACCAATAACATTTCGAATCTCCAAACTAGAAGTGTAAGATTTTTCATGTCATATTTATGTAAAAGTCTTCCAATTTTATTTGTTACATTAGCTACGTTAGGAAACGTAACAAATATTCTCTTATTATTTGGATCTTGAACAAGATGTAAATAATTCTTCTGTCTAAGTGCTCTCTTGATCAGTGTTCTGTTATAACCATTCTTCAAGAGAATATCATCTAAAAATTTGATTTCATCAGACAGTCTCAACTAAAACAAGAACGCACATATAAAGTTATCATAAAAAACCTACATCATAGTACAGACATAAATTATCTGAAAAATGAAATCGAAGCAAAAGGGCATAAGGTAACGAATATAGATAACACCAAACACGGAATCGGAAAATACCCCTTACCAATCTTCTTCACAGAACTGGAACAAAGACCAAACAATAAATTTATATACGACATTCAATACTTACAACATACCAGAGTCAACATTGAAGCTCCTAGAACAAAAAAGGACATTCTTCAATGCATGAGATGCCAGAGATATAGCCATACAAAAACCTATTGTGCAAGACAAGCACGATGTGTCAAGTGTAGTAAAATTCACGCAACTAAAGACTGCCCAAAAAAAGAAAACATACAAGTAAAATGTGTACTAGGCGAAGGTGATCACCCAGCGAATTACAAAAGCTGCACAGATTATAGAGAAATTTACAGAGGAAAATATCCTCAACAGCGACAAAGAATCAATGAGAACGAAACTCCACCAATACAACACTCACAATTGGTTGACCCCAACATAACATATGCCCAAAGGACCAACAGTAATCTACAAGAAGAACATCAGGCATACATGGAGACAGCTCAAAAACATAACAACAAACTGGAAGATATGATGGCTCAACTAATGGGAAGAATGGACACAGTCCTAAATCTTCTTACTACGGTAATTAACAAACTTCCATAATGCAACAAGACTTACAAATAGCACTATGGAACGCCAATGGCTTGGCTCAACGTAGCCAAGAGTGAAAATCATTTATCGCGAATCACAACATAGACGTCATGCTCATACCGTAAACCCACTTCACAGACAAAACCTACTTGAAGATACCACGCTATACAATCTACGATACACAACATCTAGATGGCACAGCACATGGAGGGACAGCAGTTATAATAAGAAACACAATAAAACACTACGTACTACCCGAACACAAAATGGACCACCTACAAGTAACAACTGTGTTAATTGAAACAGAGATAGGATCAATTACTTTTTCAGCTATATACTGCCCCCCAAAGCACAATATTAAGAAAGATAAATCCGAACTATTCTTAAACACTCTCGGTAGCAAATATATACTGGGCGGAGACTATAACGCCAAACATACGATTTGGGGCTCTCGTCTCATTACATCACGCGGATGTGAACTACTGAAAATTATCCAAGCTAACAATCTCTCATATAAATCTACAGGAAAATCAACATTCTGGCCCACAGATGTAAATAAAATTCCAGATCTTCTTGACATTTACATAATAAAAAATATTTCTTAAAACAGCTTACAAATCGAATCTTACCTAGATTTGTCATCAGATCATACTCCAGTCATACTAAATCGAAACTCCCATCCAATAAGAAAAACAAAGCCTCCTGTCCTACACAACAACATACATCTGAAACAGCCGAAAGGCATAGACGATGGAGTCGAAAACCTGATACAAATAATACAGCAAGCAGCATGGAAAGCAACACCCTTGAGACCCGACAAGAAACTAGATATATTCTCCTCAATCAGAATCAGAGAAGCCTTAAAAGAAAAACGACGTCTACGCAGAACATGGCAACATATCCGCAACCCACTTGATAAGACTAATCTTAACCGAGCGGAAAGGGCCCTCAAAAACTCATTACAAGAATTTAGAAATAATAACATTGAAGAATACTTAAGCAATCTCACAAATACTCAAGCTACAGACTACTCACTGTGGACGGTAACCAAACATCTAGAACGTCCAACAAAAAGAATACCGCCAATAAAGAAACAAGACAGGACCTGGGCAAGGAGGGACGGTGAAAAATGTGAAGCCTTTGCTGAACACCTAAGCCAAGTATTCCAACCTTTCCCAATGACTACCAGCACAACAGATGAAAAAGAAATATTACAATTTCTGAGTAATCCTGATCCGATATCCCAACCGATCCAAAACATTAACACGCATGATGTAGAACAAACAATAAAACTCATCCATCCCCTTATAACAGGCAGAGCACTCAATGAATTACCCGAAAAAGCAACAAAACTAATAACATACTTATTCAACGCAATAATAAAACTTGGCCACTACCCCCAATAATGGAAAATAGCACGAATCATCCTCATCCAGAAACCTGGTAAGCCCGCCGAAGAAACATCATCATATCGACCAATCAGCCTACTCCCTATTTTATCCAAAGTATTTGAAAGAATTCTTTTACAAAAACTAAAACCAATACTTGATAGAAAGAATGTGATCCCTCATTACCAATATGGATTTAGGGAAAAACATGGAACAATTGAACAAATACACAGAATTACATCAAAGATTAAGGAGGATCTAGAAAAAAAGAATACTGTTCTGCTGCATTTCCAGATATCACCCAGGCCTTTGATACAGTATGGCACGAAGGCCTAGAATACAAAATCAAAAAAAAAAAATACCAAGTGCATATTACCCACTATTGAAATCGTATCTTAAAGAAAGATACTTCCAAGTCAAATTTCAAAACGAGTACTCCAACTTACTCCCTATAGACTCAGGGGTACCGCAACTCTACTTGCTATATACAGCCGATCTACCCGTCTCCCCTCATGTCACTGTCCCAATATTTGCTGACGATACAGCCATCCTAGCGTCACATGAAGATCCACAAACAGCCTCACATCTATTACAACAAAGTTTGTACGACATCAAAAAATGGCTTCAAAAATGGAAAATTGAAGCTAACATAGCAAAATCTAATCATATTACATTTACAACTAGAAGACAAACCTGTCCAATCGTATATCTAAACAATCACCTGCTACCACAAGTCGACAAAGTCAAATTCCTTGGTCTATACTTAGATAGAAAACTAACATAGAAAAATCACATCCAAACTAAAAGGAAACAACTTACCATAAAAACAAAACAAATGTACTGGATGCTGAGAAAAAAAAATCAAAACTATCTATAGAAATTAAGCTACTGCTATATAAAACAATCATAAAACCGATATGGACATACGGGATTCAGATATGGGATACAGCAAGTAACTCAAACATAGACATCATTCAAAGGTTTGAATCCAAAACTCTAAGAGAAATACTAAATGCACCATGGTACGTGAAAAACGCCAACATATACAGGGACTTGAAAACGAAAACTGTCAGAGAAGAAATTAAGAGCTTCAGCGAGAAATATCTAAAACGCCTTGAAGACCACCCAAGCTTCATTGCGCTGAATTTATTAGACAACAGCCTCGACAACTATAGGCTAAAACGATACACACCGTTCGATCTACCTTACAGATTCACAAAGTAACAGAATTATGAATAAACTTAGTTAATTAATGGGAAGAAGCGTCAGTGGATGTCATCTTCCTCATATTATGTAAACAATCACAAAATTTACTTTTTGTTACCTGTAACAGATTTTAAATAAAATCTAAGATAAAGAACAAGAACAAAAAAGTCAGACAGTTTACTTTGATTACATAAAGAAGAGGTTCATGGAAAACTGTACTCGTAGTACCCGTACAGAAACCAAACACAGACACAAACCCAATTAACTATCGACCCATATCATCAGCTGATACCATGAGAAAACTACTCCAAAGAATGGTCAATAAGCGACTTATCTGGTTTCTAGAAACAAACGAACTACTAACAGAAACACAAAGCGGTTTTAGGAAAGGCAGATCAACTACTGATCAAATCCTATCACTAACTAACAAACAACATCTCATTGCAATATTTTTTGTCTCAAATAAGGCGTACGATACCGTCTGGAGACACTACATTCTTCAATCAATCCAAGAAATGAGAATAAATGGCAACATGTTTCATTTCATATAAAATTTCTCAATCGATCGTAATTTCTACGTGAAAACTCATAACACCCTTTCAGAAAAGAAAACACAACAAAATGGCCTACCACAGGGTGAAATTCTAAGTGTAACTTTATTCCTGATCGCTATAAACAAAATGAATGAATTTTACCTACACACATGAAAACATCACTATACGCAGATGACCTTGTAATATACTTCAAAAGCAAAAATTTGGAAACGGTCCAAAACCAACTACAAGAGGCAACAAACAGAATACACACATGGGCAAGTACAACTGGATTCAGCTTCTCTGAACAAAAGACAAAAGCCATGCACTGCTGTAAACTGAGATACTGTCACACAAACCCAAAAATAGAACTTGCGAACACAGAAATACCATATGTGGACAAGATAAAATTTCTAGGCATCATTATAGATAAAAAACTTTCTTGGGTAGAGCACATAAAATATCTAAAGAAAGAATGTACACAAAAACTAAACATTCTGGAAATATCATCTCACCGCAAATGGGGTGCAAACAGACAGTCGATAGTAGATATATACAAAAGCCTTATAAGATCCAAACTTGACTACGCAAGCATAGCACTTTCTAACGCGAAGCCAAAGAAATTACAAGTACTGGAACGCATCCAGAACGAAGGTATGAGAATAGCTACAGGCGCATATAGAACAAGTCCTATCGATAGTTCACTATGTGAAGCAGACGAATCAACACTCTTCATCCGAAGAAAGGCTCAAAGAATGAAATATATCATCAACCTAGCTAGTAACCCACAAATTCCAACCTACACACACTTCTTCCAAAAATATGGAAACACAATTACTCTAAAACACCAGACCTCACTCCAAAATCTCATTTACCATGACCTACTCTTCCTGCAAACATCATTACAAAAAATACAAATCAAATCAACCCACACAATACCACCTTGGACCATAAAAATCAAAAAATGGAAGAATCATCTAGATGATGGAAGCGCATTTTTGACAGCTCATGAATGCTTGTTACTTAGGAGATTTCGCAAATTACCATCTCTTACAATTACTGAGCTTGAAATCAAGCAGTTTGGGCAAGCTTACGAAACAGCAGCTTCCATTTAGTACTAGTTTCAAGTTGACTATTTAATAGGTACATAATTTATACATGTACAAACTCAAAAATACCTTTTAATCTTCATTGTTCAGTTATTGACTGACAGGAGGTCAAGTGCTGTAGCTTAAAATGTTAATTTGATCTTTATCAAAGCTATATAAGAAAAAATACACCAAAAGTGAACAAATTTTTATCCAATAATAATAATTCATTCTAATAAGCTCCAAATTCGCGTCAAACAAGTCATTGAATGAATCCCGGACAGATTTGACAACTGTACATAATAATAGTGACACCCGCGGCGAAAGTTGTAACTAAATTTTTATCTACTTGAATAAATTTTAGTTGCCATATCCCTAATGTCATAGATATCTATGGACATTGTTTCACTTGAAACAAGTAATTGAATAATTCAATTTTCCACAATCACTGAGCTTGAATTAAAGCAATTTGTGCAAGCCTACGAAACATCAGCTTTTATTTAGTACCAGTTTCAAGTCTGTAAATAGTATAGTTGCTGAGATCTCAGCGTCACGCCAGCCAGCCAGCCAGCCAGCCAGCCAGCCAGCCAGACAGCCAAAGTGAATATAATAGCGCTTTTTTCGGAAAAATGCGCTAAAAACTCAACCTATTCTTCACGAAGATCACTGCAAAATCTTCTCTGGCGGATCCCGCATCAACAATGATAGCGGTGCCGCGTTCAAAACTAGCGAAAATATTTATCAATTTCATCTACCCCAAGAAGCATCTATTTCTACCGCAGAAACATATGCTATCATAAAAGCTACAGAGAAAATATCCGAAAACTGTAACAAAAACAAAAAATACATCATTTACACAGATTCACTCGGCCTACTTCAAGACATAACAAACATAAATACAAGACATCATTTTACACAAAAACTACAAGAAAACATAGAATTTGCAAGAAGAAACTTCGATATATTGGTTGAATTTGTGTGGATACCATCCCACGTCAATATAAAAGAAAATGACGAAGTTGACGAAGCAGCAAGAAAAGCCACCACTAAGACAGAAATCGAAAACATAAAAATACCATTCAATGGAATTTATTTTTATTTTTCGATTTCGACTAGTTTCGACACCACTTGTGTCATCCTCAGGAACTATAAATTATGGTATTAGCGATTAATAAGTTAAAAATAATTACATTTGTTCAACTGTAAGCTACTTACGTGAAAAATTTTGTTTCTATTAAAATTCAGTGAAAATATTGATTGATGATAAAATAAATAAAAGGTGTATGTAGATTATATTCCACATGGAGTTATGATATAAAAAACTTAACATTTGTAAACATGAAAATATTTTAAATGTAGTCAAAGTTAAAATTAACTAAAAAGTGTCTTCCGTTAAACGAAAACCGTTAGAACATCAATTTTGTACTAGTGGAAACCTGTATACTAGTTTTTTTTATATATAAAAAAGAAGAACTAAGTACCCCAAGGGACCAATTAGAAAGTTCCACTAATATTTGAAATATATTTAATCAAGTCTTTGTATTATTATATTTAAGTAGGTTATTGTAAATTTTACTCAAATTCATTGTGTCCGTTTTTACATTAATATTGTTTTTATCTGCATTGATGTGTAGCATCTCTAATGCCAATCTCTTATTTAGGTTTTGTTCAAAATCCATTATTTTTGTTTCGTTGAAATTGAACTTGTGATTCAACTCTTTTGCATGTCCCACTACTGCACATTTTGCTGTCGTAATATTTATTTTGCCCTGACAATTTTTGTTATGCTCATTCAATCTCGTCGATAGATATCTTTTTGTTTGACCTGTATATGTGGCATCGCAGTCCTCACATGGTATTTTATATATTAAATTTGATTGGTGGCTTTTATTTATTTTGGATTTCAAGTTACTGAACAATTGCCCTACAGTTTTTGTTTGCTTGAAACCTATCCGTATTTTTAATTTATTCTCGAACAACTCTCGCAATTTTTCCGCAATGCCATCTATGTAAATCAATGAGCAGTAGGTGATGTCTTCTTTCTCCACTTGTCTAGCGTTGTTTTTAGAATTTTGGCATTTATTTATTAAGCTGTTAATTAATCCACGAGGATATTTGTTCAGTAGTAGCAATTGTTTGATTTTATTCAAAATGTCTCCATGATATTGTGGGGAAGTTAATTTTAATGCCCTGTTAATTAAATTTTGAGCTGTATTCAGTCGGTGAGTCATTGGATGATTTGAACAATAGTTGAGATATCTTGTTGATGCACTTGGTTTTCTGTACCATGATGTGGTTATGTTACCCTCTTCATCACGCATGATAGAAATGTCTAGGAACGGTATGGAGTTATTCTGTTCTACTTCTACCGTGAATTGTAAGTGTTCATTATAACTGTTAAATGTTTCCAATGTATTTTGTATTTGGTTTTCAGGTACAGCCAATATCAGATCATCCACATATTTCTTAATGAAGGGAAGCTTAAACGGTAATTTTTGTATTATTTCTTCTAGTAAGCAATCCATAACAATATTAGCCAGTACTGGAGATAAAGAGGAGTCCATGGCAAGACCAAACGACTGAACGTAGTATTTATCTTCAAATTGAAAGAAATTTTCTTTGATACAGAATTTGATTAGTTCCAAAAATTCTTGCAGTGGTATATTAGTTCTTTGTGCTATGGCTGCCCAATTTTTCTCTATTCCTGCGATCACCAAATTTACTGGTACATTTGTATATAATGAAATGACATCCAGTGAAATTAACACGTATCCTGTATCCAGTTTTATTTCTGTGATGAAATCTTTATACTCGAATGAATTTCTCACAAAATACGTAGTATTTTCTAAGCCTTTTAGAAGATTTGCTAGAAATTTTTCGAGATTGTTAGTTGGTGAATTTATACCACTGACTATAGGTCTAAGTACCACCTAAAACAAATTTTAAACCTAAATATCAAACTGACAGCTGCAATTAATCAAAGAACTTTTTTATTAAGATGTAAGCAAACAGAAACGTTTCCTAAACATATAACTAATAATTTCAAATGTTTGAACAACATTTTGCTCAAAGATAATCCGTACAAAAATCGAACAAATAATATAGTAAAGAACTTCAAAACTCAAACACTCAATTTAGAAATAAAAATAGCATGTTGGCGGATAGATTTACTAGAAAACAAATATTATCATCATTACGAAATATTACACCAAAATGTTAGCTTTGTGCATTGGCACCAGATATATGATTTGTTACAACGAAAATTTCAATTTTTTACTTTGAAACAAAAAAATATTCAAATAAACAAATTTCATAACCTTCAAAAGCATAGACACATCACAGATACTAATACTACAGCGATTAATGATTGGTTTATGAATCATAACCAATGTAATTTTCCCGGAAGAAGTCGAAGAAACATTGGCACTTGGCCCCAAATTTAGTATGCCTCTTCAGTCCGCAGAATTACCTATCTTCAAATTAGTAGCAGATGTAGAATACATTTTACAAACCACTGAGGATCAAGAAACACGAGACTCGCTGAGAGCTCAATTTACTAATATCATGACGAATTTCTGTAACAAAGACAGTAACAACAACACAACAAAACAAAAAAACTTGAGTAAGAAATTTCAAAAAACAAAACAATTCTTGAAAAATAAAGATGACATCATAATTCTGGAAGCTGACAAAACTAATAAAACTGTTGCCATGTACAGACAAACATACATTGACAAAATAAATGACTTATTATCGGACAATACTACTTACAGAATAATACAAGAAGACCAAACCAAACGAATACAGAATAAGAATAATAAATTGATAAAAAATATGTATGATAGACAATACATCACTAAAAATGTAAAGAATAATCTTTCCACTAACAATGCAGTACCTCCTAGAATATATGGCCTCATCAAACTACATAAAGACAACCACCCGTTAAGACCTATAGTCAGTGGTATAAATTCACCAACTAACAATCTCGAAAAACTTCTAGCAAATCTTCTAAAAGGCTTAGAAAATACTACGTATTTTGTGAGAAATTCATTCGAGTATAAAGATTTCATCACAGAAATAAAACTGGATACAGGATACGTGTTAATTTCACTGGATGTCATTTCATTATATACAAATGTACCAGTAAATTTGGTGATCGCAGGAATAGAGAAAAATTGGGCAGCCATAGCACAAAGAACTAATATACCACTGCAAGAATTTTTGGAACTAATCAAATTCTGTATCAAAGAAAATTTCTTTCAATTTGAAGATAAATACTACTTTCAGTCGTTTGGTCTTGCCATGGGTTCCTCTTTATCTCCAGTACTGGCTAATATTGTTATGGATTGCTTACTAGAAGAAATAATACAAAAATTACCGTCTAAGCTTCCCTTCATTAAGAAATATGTGGATGATCTGATATTGGCTGTACCTGAAAACCAAATACAAAATACATTGGAAACATTTAACAGTTATAATGAACACTTACAATTCACGGTAGAAGTAGAACAGAATAACTCCATACCGTTCCTAGACATTTCTATCATACATGATGAAGAGGGTAACATAACCACATCATGGTACAGAAAACCAAGTGCATCAACAAGATATCTCAACTATTGTTCAAATCATCTAATGACTCACCGACTGAATACAGCTCAAAATTCAATTAACAGGGCATTAAAATTAACTTCCCCACAATATCATGGAGACATTTTGAATAAAATCAAACAATTGCTACTACTGAACAAATATCCTCGTGGATTAATTAACAGCTTAATAAATAAATGCCAAAATTCTAAAAACAACGCTAGACAAGTGGAGAAAGAAGACATCACCTACTGCTCATTGACTTACATAGATGGCATTGCGGAAAAATTGCGAGAGTTGTTCGAGAATAAATTAAAAATACGGATAGGTTTCAAGCAAACAAAAACTGTAGGGCGATTGTTCAGTAACTTGAAATCCAAAATAAATAAAAGCCACCAATCAAATTTAATATATAAAATACCATGTGAGGACTGCGATGCCACATATACAGGTCAAACAAAAAGATATCTATCGACGAGATTGAATGAGAATAACAAAAATTGTCAGGGCAAAATAAATATTACGACAGCAAAATGTGCAGTAGTGGGACATGCAAAAGAGTTGAATCACAAGTTCAATTTCAACGAAACAAAAATAATGGATTTTGAACAAAACCTAAATAAGAGATTGACATTAGAGATGCTACACATCAATGCAGATAAAAACAATATTAATGTAAAAACGGACACAATGAATTTGAGTAAAATTTACAATAACCTACTTAAATATAATAATACAAAGACTTGATTAAATATATTTCAAATATTAGTGGAACTTTCTAATTGGTCCCTTGGGGTACTTAGTTCTTCTTTTTTATATATAAAAAAAACTAGTATACAGGTTTCCACTAGTACAAAATTGATGTTCTAACGGTTTTCGTTTAACGGAAGACACTTTTTAGTTAATTTTAACTTTGACTACATTTAAAATATTTTCATGTTTACAAATGTTAAGTTTTTTATATCATAACTCCATGTGGAATATAATCTACATACACCTTTTATTTATTTTATCATCAATTAATGTTTTCACTGAATTTTCCAAAAGTTTGTCGAATGCACTTCGCAATAATTTTGTTGCTAATATTGTCAGCCACATATTATTCGACATGTTTAATATGGCAAAACTAATTCTACGCTTTTCTTCAATGCTTCTTCGGTAAAAAAAATACAGTGTTTGATACATACAAGCCCGATCCGCAAGAACATCGGCGTCATAATTTGGGCTTATCCTGTCGATTTGGACGAATTAAGACATTTTTTCTGGTAAGTACGTTATAATTGGAGAAAAAAATTCTCAAAGTAGATCATTTCAACGTACCTTTTATGCTATGTAAGTTATATTATTTGCACACAGCTCAATTTAATAATATTAGTATATTTAAATAATTATAGGTATGAAACAATGCTAAAATGGGAGTTCAATCGTTCTCTATTGCTCGCTAGAGGCGCTAGTAGACTCCATGCACGTAGCTTGCATCGAGCCAAAAGTTGAGACAGAGACGAGACTTGTTTCATAATCACTTAAAATTAATTTTTAAGTCAAATCCAATAAACTTCTTCCAAAAGCAATCTTATAGAGCAAGTTGGTAAATAGCCACAAATTGCAGTGACAATAGTTGAATTCAGATGTAAACTGATGGCTGAATTTCCGATTAAGACAATTTTCTACCGCTCTTTCAGAATATTCGCTTCCAATTCAGCCTTTATAATAATATTTTCTCATCAATTGTTTTTCCAAAGTGAGTCATTTGGCTATATAATGTTTGGTATGAAATTAAACCTCCTGCAAGAATAATTCTAGTAGAAGTGTGAGATATAATCGTTTGTCAATTATTTTTTAACAAGTTATTTGAATGATGTCTATCTTGGTATCAATCAAAAGCTCTTGGGAAGATATGCTTAGAACAAATATAGAATAAATAATCAGTGGGGTCCATGTCACCATCTTGTATTATACTTCTGGTGATCAAATGTTAAAACTGTAGGTTTCAACTGATTAATGACCTTCAAAATCTAGAAAAAGCTATTTATCTTCAGAAATACTTATTTTATGTAAGGACTTGAATATAATCGCTATCTGTCACATTAGCAATGACAGCCGTCACTTTGAAAATGACAGCTGTCACTTTGACAATGACAGCTGTCATTTTGAAATATACAATTGATTGATGCGACATTTTGATCTATGAGACAACGACGAAACCGGCCATGGAATTTATGGTTGGGGAATTACTGTGTGGTCGCAGCAGATTTTATCTGGCAAGATTGTGCAACAGGACTATTCCTTATACTAGCACAACACATTTAATTTCACAAGAAATTATCGATGCAATGGAGAAGAATGTTATCATATTATAATTGATTTTCGCTGGAAATACGTTACATGAATCGATTCCTATAAAATTCCTGGTTATATTCCTATATTTGTTACATTTCATTTTCATCACATTCATCTTCATCACCTGAAATCATCTAATGTCAATCATCTCTCCTAATTGTTTATTTGTTCCTTACCTGTTGACCCAAACTCATCGCCTTCTATCAGCTGTGACCTTCACCTGTCAGTTCCGTTTTGTTCATGCACCATGTCCCTCTAGCGTAAACTATTGTTACCAGTATTATTGTGTCTCGTCTGCAACCCTCTTAGCGTCTCTGTGTTCTTGGGGGATGAGAATTGGAGTTTGAAATGCGTCTTCTTTTCTTATTAAACTAATAATTAGAATAACCATACTTAACTTAAAAACAGACTTAACTTTGTGAAGGTCTTTCTAACGGCCACTTTTAAATTAGATAGTGAAGAGTTGATATCAGATAGTGTTCGGGAGTTTATTAGGAAATTTTTGTGCCAAATTGCTTACCGGGCTGAAATTTTACTCACGTTTGTGGATTTAAACTCACGACGTTTTTTTGAAATCGTTCAGCGGAGATTCTCCGGATTTATTTTGATAAATTTCTTCAAGCTGAAAGCCGATCAACACCTCAAGGTAAAAGAATCATTAAAGTTACAGTCATTTATTTTCTACGTTAAAACTTATTTGCTACATTAAAATCATCAAAATCACACTTTGAACTTATCACAAATTAAAACTTGATTAAATTAAAATCATATTAATTAATCCCGCCATCGACGAAGCGCATTTCAGACTCTAATTGGTATTCCTTTCAGGCTTTTTGTGTTGTACCCTTTTCGTTGGGTTTTTCGTCTACGTTGCATTATTCCCATTTGTTCCTGTACAATTTTCATCGTTCTCATCATCTTGGAGCTATCGTTCAAATTCATCGACCATCTTCGCCCATCTCCGTGTCTGTGACGTCATCCTCGACATTTGTGTTCTTCTCGAGGAGCGACTGGCCGCCATCTTGCGATTTCGTCATCGTCTCGATTTCCCGCTCTGGCGCAAAGCGAAGCACCATTCATTTTGTTTTATGCTCCAATTTACTAAATATTTTATTTATTGCGTCAATGGTTTTGATTATTGCTTTGATAAATTTACTACATTGGGTGAAACCTTTTGTAATACCAATCAAACGGGTATTTAAGTTGCATGTGTATTCAGTATTGCTTACGTTGTGTTATTGCCATACACGGGTGGTAGACGCATTCTACGCCGAACCGTGCGACATTATAGCTTTTAGAGAGCAGTTAGGTAGTCTAGTTTTATTTCACGAGCGCACTACGAACACTGAGGGTACTCCCATCTGTCGCGTAGGTTACAGTGCACGCTCAGTTCATATCATACCACTGTTTGGTTGCCTGAACTCTAACCGCTGTCGTAAGCGCGATTCTCGCGGGGACTGTGCTTGCAATTCGCGCAACCTACCTAATTCTTTGGCCTACACTTACTAAAGTTTGATTGGCAATTCCGAGCCCACCATTATTGTAGTAATTGACCAAGTTGTGAATAAAATCACTCAACGCGAGATCACGCATTTTTCAATCAGCGCCCCGATTATTTCCTTCCCCCTTCCGCTTGGGTTCGGCGATCAACCATCGACTGACCCGAGGAGCTTCCAGATCGCCTGGCGCCCAACAAAAACAAATCCTCCATCTCTCAAAGTAGACCGCACGCCGTCTCCACCGAGCTAGCTAGGGTCAACCCGGATAGGAGTTGTAGGGAGGTAATATATTCCATCTAATTCCATTCGAAATTATATCAGATTAATCTGGACTTGGCCACATGAAGACAATACTATTCCTTCATTAATTTCAGTGATTTGAACCATATAACTCATTATTCACAGTCAATAACATAACCTCATTTGAAAATTCGATTTTCTTCATCCACCTCTGAATTTGATGGTTCACACATCGCAAACAATGCGCAAACTGAGCATGTGGACATCTCAGATCCACCATTAATTCATATGAATGTTTTCATAACCTGAATTCAGTTTTTATGAATTTATATTGAGAATCGTAGATGGAATATCGTGTAGCGTGTAACTCAGCGATTCTAGACTTGAAATATGTAGTCTTAACTTGGTTATAATGCTAATGTTCATACATCTGTTGCATAAAACTGCTACTTCCAACTATTTCGAATATGCATTGCTCCAGGGGTCCCATTCTAATTCATAGAGACAGCTTGGGGACAGATCGTAGTCTCTATATCAATATTCTTATGCCATAGTTACATTTATAGGGACTTGAATATTGTATGTCGGTGCGAAAAATATGATTGACAACTTTATGCTGGCAGTTAGCTGAGAAAGATGTTTGAAATCAGATTCAATTCATGAATAATCATTCTCCTGATTTATTATGGATTATTATATAATAGTTTCATTCTATTATTATTATTTTATGATATACAAATATCAAATCTGACATAGAGCTAAGAAAACTGACGTGATCTTGTTTCTTACTTTTAGAAGACTATCTTCAACGATAATAACATTGAATCACTTCTCTAATTATCTGATAGATGATATTTTTAGTAAGGGTCTATAAAATGACGTCAAAAGACAGTCTTTATAAATTAGAATTAAACCTCAGAGCGACTGTTGGTATTGCAAATTAGACGTAGGCTGTACGCTAAATTTATCCAACACGCAAGCGCGTTGTACGTGATCACGTGATCATAGCTCCCAGAGCTGCTCAGCAAGGTGGAAATAATTGTGTAATGGGCGAAATTGAAACGACACATTATTTGTAGCGTAGTATTTTTATGGTTCTTGGCGATTTTAAAGTAAACCAAAAGCTAACGTCTAGGGGCCTATGACCAAGCTATGAAACATAACTTTGTACACAAATACATATTTTTGATAGAATCATTAGCAAATAATAATCAGGTATATAGAATAAATTGATTACCGTATGTAAGAATATATAATTTTGACAAATAATGGCGAGACTCTCTTGAAGACTTGAGACCAAGGCGAGATCGAGACGGGACTGAGCTGGACAAGACCACCACGAGACCGATATGAGACTCACTGAAGTCTCGTCTCGTCTTGTGGGGACACTACAAGAATCTAAAAGCTTGTTTTTTGAAATTGCTGCATATTACACTATTTTCAGCGTCGAGTTCTCAGTTAAAGGACTGTGCACTCTTGTATTACTTCCCACAGTAATTTGAGCAGTATGGAACAACATGGATTGCAATTAAATTTTTCAGGCAGTGGAACAGCAACCTTCGACACAAACAAAGGACGATGTAATGTTGTGACGTCACTTGCGTGACTCATATTATAATATAAGTTGTGGCACGACATCGAGAAATAAAATTGCGTTCCATCCATTCCTGTTTGTAGCAGTAAAATTAATTCAATTCAATTTTGCCAGAGACATTTCAATAATCAACTCATTTTGATTTAATTTTAGTATTATCTACCATAATTGGTGATTCATAAGTCAATGGATTGAGACATTAAAAACGTACTAAAATAGAAATTGATCTACGGGTACTTACGTATTGTCATTATTGGACCACTTTAAAAAGCAAAACATTTTTTCATCACGACAATGTATTCCATCGTTTTGACTTATTGTCAAGCAAGTCATAATTCCAATTTCAAAAATGACAGATTTGATAAATTTGTCAATCATTGGAAGCTTTAAGGCGACCAAAACTTGTCCAGATCAGATCAGGGAAGAAATGGGACTGACTGAAATATGACCTTTGTTGAATCGTTCAACTTTGGAAACATGAAAATTTAAAGATACTGCAATCTGCCGCAATTTATCACAGTTACTGGAAAATATTTCTAATTGTGAGTATTTGCCATAATTGTCAACATAAATTGTTGCAAACTTTGAATATAGTGTATAATCCTGAATGCGTCAAGGTTATTACTATCTATTTATATAATAAACATCTACCATGAGTTTATTTCAACGTGAAAAATAGGATGTTACAAATTTTATAGCAATGTATTTGAGTGTCCTGCAACACTTGCCAGAAAAGTGATTGGAAGAAATTTATTATCTGATAATATTTATTTATTATTAACTTGATCACTAGTCACATTCTGATCTATCTAGTTCATGTTTATGATTATTCGTAGAATTATATACGATAAAAGACTAAAAAACTGAAAGTGTGATTCCTGGGAATGATCGCAATTACTTGGTAAATGAATTACTGGGACTGAAGATAACAATCGCATAAAAAGTGCAACTTATTTCATGTTAATTTAACTTTCTTACAAAGTTGTTTTATCGCTTAGTCATTATCAGTTATGTGCAAAGTTTACTTCGAAACGAGATAATGTTCTCAATATGACTCATTCTTACCTTCAACTTAAATTATATCGAAAAGCTTGCCCTCATTTAACTTGCGCGTGGAAATCTGTAATCAAAATATGTTGTTGAATCATAAATAACTAGCAAAACATTTAATCGAAAACAGTTTGAACGTGAGTGCATTATGTATCCAGCTCTGAATGTATGCAATTAGTTGAAAAGAAGTTCTTATCATTTCTGCTTGCTTCTAGAATAGTATATTCCGATACAAGTGCGGAATGCAGATCATTCCATGCGAATGCGAATAGTTCAGCCACGAGACGAAGTCGAGTGGCAGAATTCACATGAGCATGGAATAATCGATTCGCACGAGTGACGGATGTTATTTTTCCTACAGTCAAAGGTGTTCGCGGAAATATTTATAACTAAAATATGAAGTTTCTTGAGAAAGAATTTTTGCTTCATTGATCTCATTTCAATTCATCAAACTTTGATAAAATTACTCATATTGATATTTTTTTGGAGAGGAATGATAAGAAAATCGAAGAGAAATGAAATTATGACAGCAATGGAACAGTTTTTTCGCGACACCACGCGGCTCTCCTAGGAACTTCTAAGCGTGCGGAATGACCCCTATTCCGCACGCTACAGCGTGTGGAATGGGTATCATTCTATAGTGACTGTAGAAAAAGATATTTTATTTGATGTGAGTTCCACCACTCTTCGAATTTATTTTATTTACTCTCTATTACTACTTCCGATTGAATTCTACACTTCTTATTTAAAATGACTCAAGTGTTCAGTGATGTTGGAAACAATATATGAATGAAGATATGTTCTGAAATCGAAATATTAGTAACAAAACAAGTAACAAGAGTTTGGAAAAAAAAATTATCAATATGTAACGCAATCAGTAATAAAATTTATACTTGAATTTTTTTTTCAATAATCAAACATAAATAACACCTTGTTTTGAGTTTTAATACGATGATAATTTATTCTTCAAACTTTGAAATTTTTTGGAGTAAACTGGAAAAATTTCTGAAAATCAGCAATGTATACGTCAGCCAATGTTTTTTCCTACTTTTGGATATGAGAACTAGCAAATTAAAACTAATGCGAAGTACAATATAATGAGTTATTGGCACCTTTTTTTCTGCAAATTAACAATCAGTTTTCTCAAAAAGTCAGAGACATAGGCTTCAGCCACCAATTTTTTTAATTCTAGTTCTGATAAACGAGTGCTTTTGTAGCAATGACTGGAACAATAAATTAATATAGGAGCATTTTTTTTATTTGAAAATTTGAAATTCATCTATCAGAAAACTCAGCAGCAATTAAACTCGATATCTGCCACCAGCTCCTTAGCTATAGGATTTTCGCAAATTTTGATACTAGAAGTCTGAAAATTGATATAGTGACTTCTTGCTATAGATGATAGTAGAATAAACCCAACAAAAATAGGCAAAATGGAAAAATATTGTTACAATCAACTTGCAAGAAGAATTGAGATTCCACTAAAAACATTTTTATGTAAAATGTTGCCAAGACGAGACCATATGCAATATCCAATGAATTGGGAAATATGCGTGAATATCAGAGGAGTAAAAAATTATGATTATTTCTTCATAATTGAGAATTAGGCCAGGCAACATTAGAGTACATCCCCTAAGTCTGAGGGACAAAATTATGATCATCCAGGATCACTTGGGTTATTTTCAAGTTCAAGTATTGATCCTAATAAGCTCCGATATGATATAGAGTCAAAAAATGGAAGAATCATCCAGATGATGAAAGCGCATTTTTGACAGCTCATGAATGCTTGTTACTTCAGAGATCTCGCAAATTACCATCTCTCACAATTACTGAGCTTGAAATCAAGCAGTTCGGGCAAACTTACGAAACAGCACCTTCCATTTAGTACTAGTTTTAAGTTGACTATTCAATAGGTACATAATTTATGCATGTACAAACTCAAAAATACCTTTTAATCTTCATTTTCAGTTATTGACAGACGGGAGGTCAAGTGCTGAATTTTGAAATGATAATTTGATCTTTATCAAAGCTAAAAAAATACACCTAAAGTAAACAAATTTTCAACCAATGATAATAATTCATTCTGATAAGCTCCAAATTCGCGTCAAACAAGTCATTGAATGAATCCCGGACAGATTTGACAACTGTACATAATAATAGTGACACCGGCGGCTAAAATTGTAACTAAATTTTTATCTACCTTAATAAATTTTAGTTGCCATATCCCTAATGTCATATATATCTATGGGCATTGTTTCACTTGAAATAAGTAATTGAATAATTCAATCTTCCACAATCACTGAGCTTGAATTGAAGCAATTTGTGCAAACCTACGGAACAGTAGCTTTTATTTAGTACCAGTTACAAATCTGTAAATAGTACAGTTGCTGAGAACTTAGCGTTACGCCAGCCAGCCAGCCAGACAGCCAAAGTGAATATAATAGCGCATTTTTTGTAAATGCGCTAAAAAAATATATCCATCGCCTACTTAATTATTGGAGAAAATTGTTACTTTTCTGATCTCGTATATCTACCTGATAAATTCACGTTGTTTTGTATATAAGGTAATCACTCAAGGCAGAATTTTGTGTACTTCAATTTATGTGAGCATAATATTCTCGTGAAAATGTATCATCTAGGAGTTGTTAGTGGAAAACTGAAAAAAGTCTGAAAGTTTCCCTGTTTTTAGGACACCTCTCATACAGCACAAGCAGAAAATTAGTGCAAACTTCAATAAGATCTTTTTACATGCAAATGAGAAGATTGAACCCGTTTCCAGCTTTCCGAGAATTATTAAGCCTACAAACCTCATGTTTCCTGGCCTAGATCATTCATAAAATTATACAGTCCGCTTCAAAATGTGGTTCATTTTATAAAAGCTAAACTAATGGTAGATATAAAATAAGTAGAATGTACTAATCAATTATACATTATAAGTTTGAAACAAGCTTGTAGTATATATATTTACATAAATGTATTCATACATGCAATATCCAATGATTTGGAATGTGCGTCAATATCAGAGGAGTAGAAAATTATGACTATTTCTTTATAATTCAGAAAATTATTGTGAAAATCATGAGCGATATCAGAATTTGGAGAAACGAAGCGCGCTCTTTCTTTAGATCATATTTCTTTTATAATTAACGCTAAAAATCATTGGAGCTACGTGACCAAAATCCTTTCGATGATCTTTACTTGTTCGCCTAGAGGTGCTGATTCACCGAAAATATGGATCAATGGATCTATTGGAAATTGCTTCAGCAACTGGATTTTGTTGTACATATAATGAAGTGCGTCATTACGAAGTTTCGTACTTGAAACAACCTGTTGAACATGTTCTACCATCGAAATCGCTCACAATTGCCTTTGACAATTCTGACGTAAATATTGACACTCTAGATGAGATCAATATATTACACGCAGTGGGGGGCATCCAGTGCACTACACCTGAGTTTTCAAAATTTGAAGGGACTACCATAGAGAGAGTCAGAAAGGTCCATTGTGCCGGAGCTTTAGGAGAATTATGGACAATACCAATCATTGCTTTCCAAAAGGTAGCCAATGCAGGTCTTTGTGAAATTCACATACTCAATCTTGACGAACCATTTCGTTGTTCCAAAATAAAGCTTTTGGCCGCTGATTTTATATGGGCGTACGGCAAATGACAAAAACATATGAACATTATAGATTGGAATGGATTCATGAAGAAGATAACTAAGAATCGAGCTTATTCAAAATCAGGTATAATGTATATATACCGTTCATCAATACTATGACACATTCAGCACTGCTTCATGCTGCCAATAAATGCAAATCAACTCTAAACTTTTGATCAACCTCTTTATATAAAGGCAAGAAATATTGTAGCTTCATCTGACCCTGATCCAGAAATCGGTTTTATAATGGATGGCAGTGGGCTACAAAAATTGTTAAGCGTGGTCTACGCACCTTCATCAATCAACAAGATGATGAGGGGGCATGCCTACTCCAGAGCTCTGCGGGCACACATTTAGGCTCACCTTGCATTGAGCAATGTAGTGTTGTCTTGTCCATACTGGATATAGCAGAGGAAGAACAGTCATCTTTTTCCAAACATATCAGTGACATAGTGAGTGATAGGATTTCTTCCAATATTGATGCTCCTGGAGTAAAAACTATCCGTTACAAATTTTCAAACAAACTTGAGGTGTTGATGTCTAGAGGAGCAACAGCTAGGTTATGGATTAACTTCCGGCTCAGACAATTCGTACGAAAATAGGAGATAACCAACAGGATGCTGAAAAAATTTCATAACCGGACTTTCAATATCCTATATCTTACCATTTTGGATTTATGCAAAAAGTTTGAGAAAAGATTCAAGTGAAGTGCACTTTCGGTACGGACGATTGCAACCATGATGCGAAGTGCACAATTAGACCCTAGATTAGTTTTAAATACAAAATTTTAGCATTATACGTTTAATGAGTTTTGAGATTTGCATTTGTACCGACATCAAGTTAAGAATAGTCAAAATAGATGCTCAAAACGAATATTACCATCAAAATCTCGGAGTGTGAACTCTGTCGGTTTCACAATATTCACTTTTTCTTTGTATAAGTAAGTGAAAAATAGGAGAAAATTGTTACTGTTCTGATCTCGTATATCTACCTGATAAATTCACGTTGTTTTGTATATAAGGTAATCACTCGGCGCAGAATTTTGTGTACTTCAATTTATGTGAGCATAATATTCTCCTGAAAATGTATCGTTTAGGAATTGTTAGTGGAAAACTGAAAACAGTCTGAAAGTTTCCCAGTTTTTAAGACATCTCTCATACAGCAGAAGCAGAAAATTGGTGCAAACTCCAATAAGATCTTTTTGCATGCAAATGAGAAGATTGAACCTGTTTCCACCTTTCCGAGGATTAATTAGCCTACAAACCTCATGTTGCCTGGCCTAGATCATTCATAAAATTATACAGTCCATTTTAAAATGTGGCTCATTTTATAAAAGTTAAACTAATGGTAGATATAAAATAAGTAGAATGTATTAATCAATTATACATTATGAGTTTGAAACAAGCTTGTAGTATATATATTTACATAAATGTATTCATACATGCAATATCCAATGATTTGGGAAATGTGCGTCAATATCAGAGGAGTAGAAAACTATGACTATTTCTTTATAATTCAGAAAATTATTGTGAGAATCATGAGCGATATCAGAATTTGGACAAACGAAGCGCGCTCTTTCTCAAGATCATATTTCTTTTATAATTAACGCTAAAAATCATTCAAGAGAATAACTTTGATGATCTTTTGATCTTCTTTGGGTTCAGGTAGAGGGAAACCGTACAAGATTCTCATTTTGATTATATATATATATATATATATATATATATATATATATATATATATATATATATATATATATATATATATATATATATATATATATATATATATATAATCGGTTACTCTGTCTACCCTTAGGGTGTAGAGTTTTATTCTGTCATTTATTTTCTACAAAGTTTTTCCATAGTACTTTGTTGTTTGTTAGTTGATGTGCCGTTTTGGTTGCTGTTCCTCTCTCTTTAAGAATTTCTTCTATTGTATCATCTCATGTTTTTTGAGGTCTTTCTCTGTTTCTTTTTCCTGTTGTGCGGGATTTCCATATTGTTTTCACTATTCTAGTTTGGGGAAGTCTGATGACATGTCCGAACCAATTTAACTGCTTTTCTTCTATCAATTGCTTCACAGGCTTTACTTCGAGTTGGCTTCTAATGACTACGTTTCTTATCCGGTCTAGCTTTGTTACCCCTGCTATAGCTCTTAGGCATTTCATTTCTATTGCTTGGATTTTACTGCTCTGTCTTTGATTAAGTACCCATGTCTCGCTACCATATAAAAGCGTCGGTATTATTATCGTCTTGTATACTGTCAGTTTTGTCACGGTTGATATATTTCTATTTTTGAAGAATGACATTTTTAAGTTGTGGTATATAATATTTGTCATTTGTATTCTGTTGTTGATCTCTTCTTCAAAGCCTCCTTGTCCCTCAAGAATGCTACTTAGGTACTTGAAACTTTGAACCTGCTGTATTTTCCTGTTGGCAATGTGCAATTCTATGATTTTGTTTTCCTTTCCTATTACCATCACTTTGGTTTTTTCTGTGTTAATGTTCATATTTGCTCTTTGTAGCTCTTCTTGCCAAATTGTTATATTGGTTTGTAAAGTTGTTTCTGTGTTTCCAAATATGACCATATCGTCTGCAAATAAGAGCTCCGCTGCCTCCATTTTATTAAGGTTTAAATATCCTATGGCTGACTTCTCTGTTCTTTGTTTCGTTTTCTTTAATATGTTATCCATATATATTATGAACAAGAGTGGACTTAGATTACCACCTTGTTTAAGCCTCTGGTTCGTTCTGAATTTTTCTGAAATACAATTGCCAGTACGTATGTAGCTTCTTGTATTTTTATATATATTTTGTATAGCTCTTGACAATTTATTTGATTATACTCATCCTAAATAAGTGAATTTTGAAGAAAATAAACGGTTGAACTATTCTCTATTTCATCGGTTAGAGATTTTACTGGTAATTAAATGGAAAAATCTGACATGGACATCACGTGACTTACTTGTACATCATTGGATATATATAATCAAACACAACATCTCATCATTCCACGGCTAGTCGGTTGCTATGGTAGCAGTATGTCATCATTCTTATGTCACAACGTTTCTCAAATACTGAGTTTCAGGATTCTACGGCTAACAGATCTGAATTTATGCGCAAAATTCCAAGATCGTCAAGTATAGTGCACTTTCGACTCAATGAGAATAGGATATGAGCATTTAAGGCGCGTTCTCACGAGTCAACTATTCTTGAACGATTTTAGTTGATCAATAAAAGTTGTATACAACTTGACTCATATTTTGTTCACACATTTCAACATAAACTAATCAGCAGTTTCAATTTCAAACTGGCGCTGAATGCAGTTGTGCGTGAATCTGTACAAAAATTGCAGTTTTGTAAAAAGAACAACTACAGAAAAAAATTTGTTATATAAAAAAATTCATTTTCCTAACAATAGAACTCAAAGCATTATCTCGTGCATCTCTTTCGTCATATTTATTTGTTCAATGATTTCAAAACAATCATTTTCAAGAGATAAATTTATCATTGCACTTTCAGATCGTAAAAAGTTGACTGCTAGTTCACACGTTTCAAGATGAGTTACGACTTGAAAGCAATTCGTGATGACTCAACACTTGAACGACAAAAGTTTGACCCAGACAAACTTTTGTTGATCAACTAAAAAGTTGACTAACTCTATTGAAACAGAGGTTCTCACTACAGTTCTCATTCAACTTGTGTTGATCAACTAAAATTGGTCAACTAAACTTGACTCGTGAGAACGTACCTTTAGACAGTACTATCATCTTGAATACTGTATTCTTATATTCTACGTTTAATCGTTTTGGATTTATGCGGAAAGTTAAAAAATGTTTCGAGTAAACTGCACACTCGGCTTAGCCGATCACAATCATTGTGCAAGGTGTACAACTAGATGCTATAAAAGTGCCTAATACGAAATTTCAATATTCTGCGACTGATTATTTTATATTCATGAAAAAAAAAACAAAAAGTCCGTAATATGAAGTGCACTTCCGGCTTAGTCGATTGGAACGAAAAAAGAGATGATCATTTGGATGTTACAGCAATTTCTATTACTGAACTCCAGTATCCTACGGCTGATCATCCTAGATTTATGCGGAAAATTGAAAAAAAGTATCAGGTAAAGTGCACTTCCAGTACAGACGATTGCAACCATAATGCGAGGTGCACATCAAGATCCTAGATCCTATACCAGACTTTTATACAAAATTTCAGCATTATACGTTTGACGAATTCTGAGATTTGCGAGTCACGCACATACACACATACATACGTACATACGTACCGACATCAACCCAAAAATAGTGAAAATGGGTTCAGGGATGCTCAAAACGGATATATCCATCAAAATCTCGATATGTGAATTTTGTCGGTTTCACAATATTTCCTTGTACTTTTAGACCGCCAGATGGTCGTAGATTTCAGTGTCTCATTTTGTTTTTCATCCCTTCAAGAGGTTTGATAAGTATGTATATTTGGGGTTCGATAATGCTGAAATTAAAGCTAGACCGTGTGACCAACATAATGAAAACTAATTTTTAATTTGTATGAAAAAGAATGTTCTGATCCAATTTTGTCGCTTTTATCATGCTTACAAAATGAAAATCAGGGAAACATATTTTGACATGTAAGATGTCAAACAAAATTGAAGAATTGACAACAGATTATCATTGTCTACCTTATCATTTCAATTAAACTGACTGTTTTATACCGCAAATTCTAAATGTCTTTCATAATTAAAAACTACACTTTCGGCTTGGCCGATTGATACAAAAATAGTAGATAACTATTTTGTTGGTACAAGTTCAAACACTAAATTTCAATATGCTATGGCTAATAATTCTAGATTCGTGGGAAAAATTAGAAAAAGTTTCAAGTGAAGTGCACTTCCGGTACAGACGATTGGAACTATAATGCGAGGTGCACTACTAGACCCTATATCAGTCTTAAATACAAAATTTCAACATTATTGGTTCAACCAATTTTGAGATTTGCGAGTTACGCACGCACGCACGATCGAACGAACATACGTACCGACATCAAGCCAAAAATAGTCAAAATGGATTCAGGGATGCTCAAAACGGATATTTTCATCAAAATCTTGATAGGCGAATTTTGTCGCTTTCACAATACTTTCTTGTACTCACTACAAGTAAGTAAGAAACTCATCTTTATACTGTCTACTTTTTTCATTTTAACTCTCATTAAGCTGAAATGCTTTTTTGTATGGTATTAGAACCTCAAAGTTAGAAAGATTATTTATTCCAAAAATTCACCAATAAAAACTTCCAGGTAATGCACTCATCACGGTTGAAAGAATTCAAGCGCATTTTAAATTAGGACTAACAAAAATTTGAATTACACTTTTTTGTGTGGAATAATGTAATATTGCTCTCATTTCCCATGCATCATTTTTGATCTTGCAGAAATAGGAACTTATCGTGAAGGATTTTCAAGCTTTTGATATAAACGCTAATTACATGTTCAAGAACACTCTAAAACCAGAGATGGTTGTCTCAAAAGCGTGACATTTTTAGGGCTACGTTTGTTCATAGCAAATTTTATTATCATGACAGACTTTCTCGAAAATATTATTATCTTTGAGTGATTTGCTCCAAACTTTTGAGAAATCACAGCTTTGTCTTGAAAATTGAGAATTCAACCCTCTATAACTCTGCGGCTATATAAGCAGAAATAGTGTTATAGAGAGTTTCTTTCGAAGCTCTTGAATTGAAAACGAAAAAACTTCACATATTTCACTCATTTCGTTTCAGAAAATATCTGAATTTAAAATTCAAAACTGTTAAAGGGTCAGTTGAAATTGGGATCACAAAGCGATTTGAATAATAGCAAGCAATATTGATGGTTGTAAGAGGTAAATTCTTCAAATGACAACGCGAAATACGTAGTATGAGAAATCTTCAGATCGTGCTCCTTTTCACAATTCAGATTTATGAGGATAGGACAATAGAAGGACATGATGCATACAGAAAACACTAAACGAAGATGGCACATTGCCAAGAAAAAGTCATTTTTAGTTCACACAATGGCAGAAGAGAATTTGAAAACGGAGAAATTAAAACTTTTATTAAAAATACACATAAAAACTCAAACTTATACAAGTATGTATGAGTGTGTTTATTCACAAAATTATATTAGAGAAGTTTTTCATTGTTAGAATAAATCATGTATACTAGACCTTATTTTATATTTACATCTTAAGAATAATGATAATGTCTACTTTTGCTGTGCAACAGCAGCTACTAAAGTTGCCCAGAATGTGGCGTAATCTTTCAGAACCGTCCCTCTGAAATAAGAAGAAAATTTGAATAGATAAAACACCAATTTCACGTGTAAATATACCAAAATAAACACTGATTGATTTGAATAATATGCAAATTATGTGAAAATCTGTCAACTCTCGTACGATCATAGTTAAAGACTACTGAAACTACATGAAGCGATTTTCTTACCGTGATTGTACAGAGCCTGATATTCTCAACAAAACAATATTTTAATCATGTTCTGTGATATCACGAAAGTACTACAAAAATAAATCGCCAATGTGAACGTAAAAAGCACATACCGATAAAATTTGATTCAGTGTTAACTGCTATCATGAAACGGAAGTGCTAACTGTAATATCTGAGGTCATCAATCAAAGTTATGAGAGAATTTCACATGTTCCAATGATCAATATCAAAACTTTTCCAATAAATTACATTTAGTCTGCAGAAAAGCTCCGCTTTTAACTTACGTGAAGTAAACTTGTCCAGGATGTACATTATCTGGTGCTTGCCACACGAGCGTAGCTGCTTTTTTATCTCTTGGGTCAGCGTGGGTCACAGCACTGCATTCTGGGTGAGATTTAGTGTTGGGAGTGGCCGCCCAGGTCCCAATCCAAGCGTCGGTGGCCACGTCACGAGCCTGGATAAAGAAGCCTTTGAAGATTTCGCCTTGGATTGTAACTGAAAGAGATAAGATGGTAGAGAACAAGAATAACATCCTGCTATTCGACCGATCAACGCCCGAGCATATTCTCGCCAAAATTTTGTGCGTACCCATAAAGTATGTTGCAGTACATTGAAATTTTGTTTCAAACCAATAATGCAACCAAGTAAATAAATTATTCACAAGTTTCACTTATCGTGTGCAATATGAGAGAATAAATAGAGTGACTGTGGTATTTTATAGAGTATAATTTTCATAGCTACAAGAACAAATGTTAATGAACTACTGCACGAAACACAATTTTTATGCATGTTACATTTTTTCACCTCGAATATGAACAAAAATTGGAAACATGTTCTATAATCGGATATACGAGTATATAATTTATACTTCGGAAACGCGATTTTACTTTCAGATTTGAAAGGACGATAAGGTATCAAACCTTCTGTAACATGAATCAATAACATAACATTTTATATAATGACTATCTAAAATTGTACTTCAGAGTTCATGACCTTTAACCTTGTCCAGAGTGACAATGTCGATAGCAAACAGATGATGCCATTATTTCTAATGGAGATTTTTTGATAGTTGATCTCAAAATTTAAGATCAATATATTTCGTTTCATATTTTTTATAATACTTGCACTGGACGTACTCTTTCACTTGAATGTTTTAAGCTTCGAAAGCTTGTAACTCCGAGCCATGCAAAAACAATTATAAATAATTCTTGATGACAGAAGATTGATTACAATTTCCCTACTGAGAGGGATGGTATGATAATTGTAGATCATGTATGCCGTTCGTACTTTTTCATTTTATTGTTATTTGTGAAATATCAATCGATGGAATGAGTCATGTTACTTATTATCCGTTTGCCGCAGTCGCACAAATTATAGTCCAGTCAATTCAGGTTTTATCAACCGCATAATTGGTACTGGTTTTTTTTTTTGCGAGGATATCTTCGTTTCGGCATGTGCAATCAATATGCAGGAGTCATATTGTCAAATCATGGTGCTTCAGGAGGTATCGAAGGCCAAAGATCAAAAGCTCAGTTTTTGACTTGTTTTTCGCAGATATTTCATTTTCTAACGGTCGTAGAGCATTTAAGGTCATTAGTAAAAATGAAGTGTACATTTTTTCCCACAAAAAAGATAGTATGACTTATTCGCGTATCTATAATCGTGAATAAAATACCGCGCGTACAACGTGCACCGACGCGCAAACCAACATTCTTTTCATTACCAAAACTGGTGTGGTACGCAAGGCTAAATATATATGAAGCTGTCATTTGAATGCTACAATTCGAAAAATTGTCTTGTAGACTGCACTTCCGGCTCAGCCGATTGACAGAAAAATAGAAGTCAACCATCAAGATGCTACAGCAATTTTAAATACCCACTGAATTTCAATATTCTACGGCTAGTCATTTTGGATTTATGCAAAAAATTCAAAAAATATTCTAAGTTAAGTGCACTTCCGGTACAGATGTTTGCAATCATGATGCCAGGTGCACAACCAGATCTTAAACCAATCTTGGATACAAAATTTCAACATCATACGTTCGACGGGCTTCGAACTTGGCGAGTTGAATACATACATACATTCACACGTACCGACTTCAAACCGAAAATTGTCAAAATAGATTCAGGGATGGTCAAAGCAAATATTATCATCAAAATAGGTATGTGAATGTGTCGCAACTCTACAACCAAGTAAAATATTCGAAATATTAATTTGAAAATAAGATATTTGCAGAAAAGTGGTCCAAAACAGGGTTATTAATCTTTGGCCTTCGATATCTTCTAAAGAACCATGATTTAACGATATGATTTTTGCACACTTATTGTACGTGCCAAAACAAAGATATTCCTGCAAAGAAAATAACAGTACTATTTATTCGATAGATTGGGTCATTTTTTGTTCAAATTGACTAGACTATTGGTCTAAGAGACGATTCTGCTGATGTATCTACGTAAGGTAAAATATTATCAAATATACCTGTAAAAATGTTTCCTATTTGAGAATCTGTAAGTCTGGCAGCATCTGTTTCTTGCGTTTCAAGTATAAGGTAGAAATTATATGGATAAAAATTCAAGTTTTTGAAATAATGATGTAAGGCTTTTTTCAAACTTTATATTATAGGATAATAATTGGGAATCTATAAAATAACATTCCCTGCTTGATTATTTGTTGTTAACATGTTGCCAGACTCATTTATATTTTGGAAAAAGTTTTTTTTATTCTAGGTTGGTTCGACAAAGTTTGGAAAAGTTTCCGTTGTTGTTCCAATTTTATTAGGATTTCCATCCTGCATGTCTCTTTATATCTGTTAAATTGGTTAGAAAGCGATTTTTTTCCAGTTTCATCTGCACGTAAATTTCAGTATTTGAAGAAAAACCCAAGATAATCAATGTCAGACGCATAGTTGAGAACAGTAAAACTTCTTCTTCGTTGATTTTTAGTCTTAGGAATAGAAATAGGAAATCTGACACTCCGACACAAGGGGGTATAGTGACCCCTAAGTATCAACGCGGGTGAAAAAAAAGTCAAAATTTATGTACATGTTTCAGCTGTTCTGGGTTTTTGATATATTAAATTTGAAAGGATTTTATGGACATGAAAATTATTGCCAGACCAAATTCTTGAAACCTAATGGTTGCAAGACCACTACTACTATGAAGTTGCATGAACAAAAGATTGCATCTTGATCATTTCAGCGGTTCTGAGTTTCTTATAGGTATTAAATTTGAAATAATTTTATATAAACGGCAAATATTGCCAGACCTTATTCTCGTGATCAAATTGTTGTCAGACCATTATGAAATTTCGTGAAAGGAGTTTCATTTTGATTATTTCAGCAAAGCTGAATTGCTTGTATAATCAACGGTAATATACCGATAGAGAGGTGTATTATCGATATACCGAAGAATTTCACGAAAATACTTTTTGTCTTTTGGGTGATTTTGTACGAGACAAATTTGGGGATTTATAATCTGATAATATCCGAGAGCTCTAGCTCGAGGGATATTATCGTTGATTATAAATCTCCAAATTTGTCGAGTAAAAAATTACCCAAGACAAAAAGTATTTGAGTTAGATTCAAGGTATATGCGATAATACAGCGAATCTTGAGGTGTATTTGCAAGGATTATTTCACAAAGCATAAAATTTATAATTTGTTATATTTTTTATTATTTTTTAAAAAGCTACTGTGGTATATCGAGTTAGGAGAAAATATAATCGCGATATACCTCGTTACCATGCAAAATCCCTCAATTTCATTGGTTGTTGCTAAGGTGTGTGATATAATTGAAAATATATCTAAAGGATGAATAATTATTCCAGAAATAAGGCAAAAGTTTGAAGCTCATCCTGCCGGATCACAGTTTAGACTTCAAGTGAGTGCGAGCAGGATAATCTTATACAGACGCGCGATTGCGAGAGAGTACCTAATTTTGATATATTAAATTTGAAAGGATTTTATGGACATGAAAATTATTGCCAGACCAAATTCTTGAAACCTAATGGTTGCAAGACCACTACTACTATGAAGTTGCATGAACAAAAGATTGCATCTTGATCATTTCAGCGGTTCTGAGTTTCTTATAGGTATTAAATTTGAAATAATTTTATATAAACGGCAAATATTGCCAGACCTTATTCTCGTGATCAAATTGTTGTCAGACCATTATGAAATTTCGTGAAAGGAGTTTCATTTTGATTATTTCAGCAAAGCTGAATTGCTTGTATAATCAACGGTAATATACCGATAGAGAGGTGTATTATCGATATACCGAAGAATTTCACGAAAATACTTTTTGTCTTTTGGGTGATTTTGTACGAGACAAATTTGGGGATTTATAATCTGATAATATCCGAGAGCTCTAGCTCGAGGGATATTATCGTTGATTATAAATCTCCAAATTTGTCGAGTAAAAAATTACCCAAGACAAAAAGTATTTGAGTTAGATTCAAGGTATATGCGATAATACAGCGAATCTTGAGGTGTATTTGCAAGGATTATTTCACAAAGCATAAAATTTATAATTTGTTATATTTTTTATTATTTTTTAAAAAGCTACTGTGGTATATCGAGTTAGGAGAAAATATAATCGCGATATACCTCGTTACCATGCAAAATCCCTCAATTTCATTGGTTGTTGCTAAGGTGTGTGATATAATTGAAAATATATCTAAAGGATGAATAATTATTCCAGAAATAAGGCAAAAGTTTGAAGCTCATCCTGCCGGATCACAGTTTAGACTTCAAGTGAGTGCGAGCAGGATAATCTTATACAGACGCGCGATTGCGAGAGAGTACCTAAACAGAATGTTACTTGACATGAAATAAATAACTCTCACTATTTTCATGAATACATGAGTTTTCTCTAAAGTATTTTGTGTACAAAAAAGTTGTTCAATGTTGTTAATTTGGAGGATGAGTATTTTCATTGAGAATAAATTGTTGGAAAAAAATCGATATCAAAAGCTCTTATTCTGTGATTATTAAAAAAATAACAACATATTTTTAATTATCATCGTCATCCTCAGCGTTCTCATTCTCATCTTCTTCTTCATTTTCATCGAGATCAGCATAATTTTCATCTCCGCCCATATCATCCATAAATTTCATTAATATACCTGCTTTTGAATCATATATTATGAATAAAACTGTGGAACTGGGTCAGACTATTAGAAATCGACAATACACTAGTCAGTTGATCAATCCAACAATAGAATAAGCTTCTTTTTCTGTTAGTCTTATACAGCAAACTATTCAGTACCTGGTCAACTATAAAGGCATTTAACCAACTATATTTAGAAACTTCTTACCGGTAGAAATATTATCATTATATCATCATCGTCATTATCTTCAATCTCCATCATCTTTAGCTAATTGTTTCAATTCTATTGAATCATTGACCGATTGTGGAAATTAATCCTCCACAAACCAAACAAAATCATACTTATTTTCATTTTTTGTCCATTCATTTTGCTCGGGAGCTAAATTGATTGCTCTCTTAAATTTAACGTCTCTCCAAATACTTGTGATAGGACTAAATATCATGAGGTTTTTGGAAGAACTCAGGCTACAATTTTTGAACTTTGGAGAAATTGATGCTAAAAACTATTCCATGACAAATTATTCAGAGGTCAATGATGACATTTGGAGGATATGTTGTTTTTTCGTCAAAAATCACATGATGAAACAATAATAGTTTTTGAGATCGATTTTTCTCTTACAATTAGCGTCCGTATAAGGTTATCCACCTTGCGTTCACTAAGAAGCTGGCAAGGTATTCAGCACTCAACTTCATCTTTCAAATGCAAAGTTCACACTCTCCTGCGGGCCCTTGAAAGAAATTTCGTGCAAATAAATTATGATTTATTGTATTTTACTACTTATTAGTCTCATTGCATCGCACAAATTAGTATAGTTAGAACTTAAGAATACATAAAACATGAAAATAATAAATAATTGAATTATTTTTATTCAGTTAGAGTTTCGATCAACCGAAAAAAATCAATGATAAATTGAAAATCAAAATAACTGTTTCGATAACTTATAAAATTGATTCAATATGGCCCTGTCTGCTAAAATATTGGAAATGAAACTTCTTCTATGCGGCTTCATAGTGGTCTGGCAACCATCAGGTCCCAATAATTTGGTCTCGCAATATTTCTTATGTGTATGAAATCTTCTTAGATTTGATATATAAAAAAGTTTGGCCCAGCTGAAATAACCGAAAACGCAACTCTTTTTGATGCAACTTCATGGTGATCTTGCAACCATTAGGTCCCGAGAGTTTGATCTGGCAATAATTTTTATGTGTTCAGAATCCTTTCGAATTTAATATATCAAGAAACCAGAACTGCTGAAATATACAAACTTCAATTTTTTTCCACCCTCTTTGATGCTAAGGGGTTAATATGCGCCTCAGTGTCGAAGTGCCAGACTCTCCATACCTTTTCCAGTGTATCAAAAAGGATCTGCCTACTCATTTTTATGACTGCTGAAATAAACAAAGAAAATACGTTGCCAGTTCTTAGTCTATATATTCTTTAGAATGAGGTTGTAATGCTTGAGACGTGACTAGCATTACATATACCATGTCAAAATTTGTGGTTAAAACAGTAGAAATATGCCTTTATCATGAGAAATTTTCCATCTGAGGCTTGCTTTAAGAGCTTCGTAATTATTTTGACCGACAACCAGCATTTTTATTCCAAAAAATCTGACGTGGACATCACGTGTCTTACTTGTACATCATTGGATATATATACAATAATCAAACACAACATCTCAGCATTCCACGGCTAGTCGGTTGCTATGAGAAACAGTATGTCATCATTCTTAAGCTACAGCATTCCTAAATACTGATTTCCAGGATTCTACGGCTAACAGTTCTGAATTTATGCGCAAAACTTCAAGATCGTCAAGTATAGTGCACTTTCAACTCAATCGATCTCAAGGAAAATAGGATATGAGCATCTAGATAGTACTATCATCTTGAATACTGTATTCTAATACTCTACGTTCAATCGTTTTGGATTTATGCGGCAAATTGAAAATTGTTTCGAGTAAACTACACTCCCGGCTTAGCCGATCACAATCATAATGCAAGGTGTACAATAGATGCTATAAAAGTGCTTAATACGAAATCTCAATATTCTGCGACTGATTATTTTAAATTTATGAGAAAAATTCGAAAAGTCTGTAATATGAAGTGCACCTCCGGCTTAGTCGATTCTGACGAAAATAGGAGATGATCATTTGGATGCTACAGCAATTTCAAAAACTAAATTCAAATATCCTACGGCTGATCATTCTAGATTTATGCGAAAAATTTGAAAAAAGTATCAGGTAAAGTGCATTTCCAGTAAAGACGATTGCAACCATAATGTGAGGTGCACATCAAGATATTAGATCCTATACCAGTCTTTTATACCAAATTTCAGCGTTATACGTTTGACGAATTCTGAGATCTGCGAGTTACGCACATACACACATACATACGTACATATGTACCGACATAAAAACAAAAATAGTCAAAATGGATTCAGGGATGCTCAAAACGGATATATCCATCAGAATCTCGATATGTAAATTTTGTCGGTTCCACAATATTTCCTTGTATATCAGATAGTCGTAGATTTCAGTGCCTCTTTTTTTTTCATGCCTTCAAAAAATTTGATAAGTATGTATATTTGGAGTACAATAATGCTGAGATTAAAGCTGGATCGTGTGACCAACATGATGAAAATTAATTTCAAATTTGTATGAAAAAGTATGTTCTGATCCAATTTTGTCGCTTTTGTCATGCTTACGAAATGAGATTTAGGGAAAAATATTTTGACATGTCAAACAAAATTAAGAAATTGACAACATATTATCATTGCCTACCTTATCAATTCGATTAAACTGATTGTTCTATACCGCAAATTCTGAATGTCTGTTATTCTCATAAACTGCACTTCCGGCTCGGCCGTTTGATACAAAAATAGTAGATAACTATTTTGATGCTACAACAAGTTCAAACACTATGTTAATGTCAGTATGCTATGGCTGATAATTCTAGATCTATGGAAGAAATTGAAAAAAATTTGACGTAAAGTGCACTTCTGGCTTGGCCGATTCATACAAAAATAGCAGATAACCATTCTGATACAACATCAAGCTCCAATACTGAATTTTAACATCCTTCGGTTGATCATTCTGGATTTATCAGAAAAATTCGAAAAAAGTTTCAAGTAAAGTGCACTTCCGGTACAGACGATTTGTACTATAATGCGAGGCGCACAACAAGACCCTATACCAGTCTTAAATACAAAATTTCAACATTATAAGTTCAACCAGTTTTGAGATTCGCGAGTTACACACGCACGCACGCACGCACGAACATACGTACCGACATCAAGCCAAAAATAGTCAAAATGGATTCAGGGATGTTTGAAACGGATATTTTCATCAATCTCGATAGGTGAATTTTGTCGGTTCCACAATATTTTCTTGTACTTAGTACAAGTAAGTAAAGAGCAATGAATTTATTGAAGTATTTGATTTCCACATTATTTTTCAGTGACAAAAATCCTTTGTGCATAGAAAATGATATCAATGTGAAAGAGCTTGCAATGTTTTTACTTGCTCCGAAAAGTGTGCAAGCAATAATTTCCGGAGTATTTCTTGACCTTGATGATGCACACCATTGAATAAATTCTTTATATCGTTTCTCGTAAAATGATCCTGATTTTTTTTGTGATAATTTCAAAGTTGTTTTAGCTGCCGTCTTAAATCTGGCGGTGTGCTTTCCATAATTTTTTCAAATTTCATATTTTGATCAGGCTCAACAAATATGACTACATGGAAATCAGGCCCCCACAACTCTCATTGCTGGTCTACTATAAATGTGTCTGCTGACTGCGTTAAGCATTTGGTCGTGAGAGGTGAGAGGAAATGTTTCAAGATGGCGAACATGTAAGGCCTAGTTGTCAATTGAAAAGCGTATGTATTTTAGTGTTCGTGTCGTTGAATACAGTATATAAATAATAATTGTATAAAGTGATAGCCACGTGACAAATGAATATTCATCTAAAATGTCTGGAAGATCTTTTGTTCCGAATTGCAAGTCTGGTTATAACAGTTATAAGAAAAAATATGGTGCTCATTTCGCAACAGCATTGATTAATTTGAAATAAATTGGTTTTCAAACGCATCCCAATTTATTAATGTTCAAAATGATGAAACATATTGAAGTCTTCTTTGCTGAGAATGCTTTTAAAACCAATATCTACGAAGAAACTATTGAGCACATCACGAAACATTCTAATTTTATCTTTCCTTGCGTACTCATAAATTAGATATGATTTGCTATATTATACATTATTGTATTTCAAGACGAATAAACCATCATGTGCGACAAGAACGCTTAAAATTAAAATCAGCAACAGCACAAAAACAGAAATTATCACGGTTGCAGAAAACTTAGTGGGTAAATAGTTCTTTGTTCAATCAAAGATGTGAAATTAGATCCAGTTTTATAAATGAATTTAACTCTCATTCAAATTTACTCACAAAGTAAATTTGTACCAAGTCGTTCAAATGAAATCTAAATTTTGACAATATTAATGAATTATAAGTGTAAGATAATTCGAAATAACGTGCTTTTGTTAGGAATAGATAAAAGTGCGTCTAATACATAAAAACACTATCACGTTTGATGCATACGTTGTAAAACACGAGAAATATAATATTTTAAACTGAATCTGATTTTTATTCAATTCATGTTTTTATGTTTCCTTTATTGAAAGTTTGAACAATTTTCTTGTAATTGAAAAGATATCTATACGTATACTTGGAAATTCAACACATTGTTAACGTTTTGTTCAAATATTTCTCAGTTGTTGTTAATTGCTTGTGATCTCTGAATTTATCCAACTCAGTGTCTTGTATATGTGATAATTAAAGATTAAATATTATTCAATGCAATGCAATACCAATTTAACAAGTATATCAATTTTTAATTAACGTAAAATTTATGTTGTAAACATTACATATACGGTTAACTTCAATATATGAATGATTTCGTGAAATTTTTTGAGTTTAAGCGTAGCTATCCATTAAACACTGTTGTAAAGCAGGACCTACTGATGTAGACGTCTCTAGCGGCGACAGTGCGAACGATAACCATCTCAGCAGACGCATTGGCGCAGCGAGTCAGATTACCTATTATGTCTTGTACCGTGATGGAAATTGACAACTCTCACAGTAAGAGTAAAATAATAGAACAAATATTCTTGGGTTACGCAACTTAACAGTCGCGCATGTATTAATGGCGGCAGACATTCACGGTCGGTTAAAAGAAATCAAAAAATTTGGATAATGAAGTAGATTCTTTGGTACACTTGTTACGAAAAGAATTGTATACGGCACACTGAATCACAGTCATAACTGTCACGAGTGAGTTTGGCTGCAGGTATTTACGCCTTGGGCATCTTCCTCGCCTTCGTCAAGTGCAGACGATTTCACCCTTGACAATAATGACGGTCGTTCGATCCTTATAGCGTAATATACTATTATTATAATCCAAGCGCAATATCAATATAAAAATAAAAGATAATTATAATATGGATTTATCTGGGATGAGAATTATCAGGATATCGAGAGCTTTGAAATAAGTTTTGTAATTATAGATGCTTTATAACTTCAACATAGTTTAAATGACAAACTTGTCTAGTTTTTTAGAGTAGAATTCAAAGCTGTAGTTGAAAATGAAGATTTCCATTTGAAAAATTTGAGTTTTTTCACATTTTAGCTCTCAAATTTTGAAACCAGCTTATACACACTCTGTATAATATTGATGAAAATCATTGACTTTATGGAAAATTCTATTTTATAATGAGCAAGTACGCATAAAATAGAGTTTTTCAACGACGTAAATTCGAGATATTCGTTCTTTAGTAGCTGCATGGATTTATCAAAAAAAAATTTAAAATGCAATTATTCCAAAGACTGTTCTATTTGAAATAAGAATGTTGATGCTGACTTCTGGTATAACTGGAGGTGTCGCTATTTTGAAAATATTTCAGAAGCACTCATACGCTGTGATGTAACAAATAAAGTCAAATATATCAATATTCCACTTCAGAATTTATTTATTATATTTTTAATTTTGTTCATACCCTGTATTTGGGCTCCAGGTCCATAATGGCTCCCACTAGCCACCACGGCATACGGATTAGTATGAATTGGCTGAGTCCGTGCCTGTCCATGATAGGGCTGATTCGGCCTAGGCTTCACACACGCATCTACCGGAGCTCCATCCGGAAAAGCCAGGATTGTACTCAGCTGCAGAACAAGCAAAAATAACACCACTGGAGTGTATCTCATTTTTGAATATCTGATTGTTACTAAAAGACTCTAAGTTGATAACTAAAAGAGTGAATGTATCTTGTTGTCGAATTGCGAATCGTTTGGCGGGTCACAGAACGACTTTCACTTCTTGTTTTGGTGCAAGATCGGCTCGAACTGATGCTGGGTATGATTCAGTGAACTGGTTGTAAATGTGAGTTGTGTAATATGTAATTTCCTGGGTGTAGCTCTTACGAGATGACCACACATTATGAGAACTGTGTTATATGGATTAAGAATTGTGATTTGACAAAAAATTGGAGCAGCTGTTGATTACACAAGGAAAATATATTGAGCAATTATTTGTTACGAAAATTGAATATTCATATGAAAAATTATTATGTTTTTGCTGGCACGAATTTCAACAGGAGAAAATTTGCATTCAATCTAAATATTTATATGAAAGATTGCGATTCGTTGTGTGATTGATGATGACAAATAAATATACTCGGAATGAGAAGAGCAACTGTTGATTGGAAAATAGATCCTTGCTCAAAAATTCAAATCTGTTAAAAATTAGATACGGATTTGTTAATTCATCTCCAATTACGCAAGAACTGAGAAAGTATACTTTCTGCTTTAGCTGAACCTGGTGACAGATGCGGAGTTTTGTTATTTTCATAAAAATTGAGCGAGAAGTATCTGGTAAAGTACTATTCGTCTGCATAGTGAGAACAAGTAGATTTGTAGAGATTAAATTGTAAATGGCTCATTGCTAATGTACTTCCATCAAATCATACGATGTAATTATCTCATATCTTATTCAATTGTGCTTGTGAGGATGAAATGATCATCTAACTACGAGGGTTTTTAAGAAAGAGAGAATAGTCGATTCTCCCAATTTTCACAATAGGCTTTTTTGGAAAACTTATTTCGGGGCTTTATTGAATTCACTCAAACTATTTTCCAGCATAGCCGCCATCCAATGCATTTTTACTTCTCCGACCTAAAAGGGGAAGTATTGTGATCGTGATTTTCTGACAGCTCGAGATTCTGATGAATCTTCTCGTCTTAGACCATTCTGAGCCCAAAAAACTTAATTTCAAAAAAGTCGGCTGACCTGTCTGTTGGAAGACACGATAACTCTTAAATTTTATATAGTCCGGTCAAATTAGCCCTAGAAATACGGGTACCCTTGCATAAATTTCCAAGAAGCTGAAAATTGGCATGAACGTTAGGGATACCATAATAATGAAGTTGTGAGAAGTCCTTATCGATCCCATGTGTGCAAAAAGTTGTATGCGAGATCAAATTTCGCAGAAATGGGTTTCTTGGATTTTTAACGGAAGGATCAGTTCTATGATGAAAATAGTTGAGACAAAAATTGTAGATCTCTCAATTCTCTACGAAAATGGCCCTTCATCTTTTTCTCCTAAGATCAACCGTTTCTGAAGAAAAGCCATTCTAAAGTTATATTCTCAATAATATGCGTGATTACGCTGCCTATGTACATTATGAACATATATAGTCCAGTCGGCATGTCGAAAAATAAGGGCAGATTAGGAAGAAATGCAAACTTGATGAAACTTTGGTATATTGTTTTTGATCACCTAATAGTGTTATATGTATATTATCCGACCAAAATTTCGCGGAGCAATTTCCAGGGGGAGGAAAAAACCACGAAATTTTGGCACCTTTTTTAGTTTTCGCCCTGTAACTTTTTCCCCCTCATTCCTACGCCTTAGACCATCAAGTTCAATTTCGTAGAACATTGAATTTTAAAAAAGTTTGATTGCTAAGACTTGTTCGTAGACTCACTAAGCTCCAAGATACAGCACATAATCTAAAAAAACATCAAAAATGGGGGTTTTCGCTTGATATCTTTCATATTTCAAATTTTTCCATGGTACCTAGTTTCATTCTGACGCAGAAATCAATCAACAACCCACCCTTCACCCTGCCTACCTATGCCACTATATCTGGAGGTACGGTAATGCCCCCACCAAGACTAGTCAAATGAAGCGCAAGAGCACTACATTTCTTTCTCGAAGAGCTTCGTCGTTTTTTTGAACCCTCATAACTTGGATTTGGATTACACCTACTAGATAAACAAAATTCTCGGAATATGATGTCAATAGTGGACTTATTAAACATATGAAGTTTCAATTGCATAGTTCTCATACTTTAAATTTAATTGAAATCTGAAAAAGCCCCGATTTCGTCACTGACTCGCTCACTGATGATTATCAAAATTCTTGGGTTACTTCTTGAAGTCCTAGAATGCTAAAATTTGGTATGTGAGCTAGTATTTGTACACAAGCAACAACAAAATTATAGAACTTGAAACTTCTACTCCCAAACACTTAAACTAGGGGATGGAAATTTGTATGAGACCTCGACAAATTTTGATGCTAGAGGTCTGAATATTGATGTAGAGATTTCTTGTTATGAATCATAGTAAAATAAAAACTTACTAAAAGAAGAGAAATCTCACCAAAAACATTTTCATGTAAAATGTTGCCAAGACGAAGCCATATGGCTTGCACTGTCAAAAAGTTATCAGATCCCATGTAGAGCCAAGCTTCTAACTCTACACGCTCTAATTCTACAAGCCATAACTTCACAATTCTACACCTCAGTCAAAATATGCGACTTGGCCATTTCGATACATTCACATGGGCATAAGGTGAGAAAATTATTCATTATTCATTAGTTTTCCCTTATACAATAGTTCTTGTAGTTCCCTTCTGAATGAGTAGTGGCTAGACAGGTAGATAGACAAGGAGGCTTGTAGAATCAGAGCGTGTAGGGCTAGAGACTTGGCTCTCAATCTGATAACTTTTTGACAGTGCGAGCCATATGGTCTCGTCTTGGCAACATTTTACTTGAAAATATTTTTGGTGGAATTCCACTTCTTCTAATAAGTTTTTATTCTACTATTATTTATAACAAGTAGTCCCTATATCAATTTTCAGACCTCTAGCATCAAAATTTGCGGAAGTCTCATACAAATTTCCTTCCCCTAGTTTAAGGGTTTAGGGGGTGAAAGTTCCAATTTTTAGAATTTTTTTGTTGTTTGTGTACTAATACTAGCTTACATACCAAATTTCAGGAAGTACCCTAATAATTCTGATGATCATTAGTGAGCAAGTCAGTGACGAAATCGGGGTTTTTTTTAGATATCAATAAAATTTAAAGTATAAGAACTATGCAATTGAAACTTTATGGCTGGTACCCCGAGCTCTATTGTTGGCGATGCTAGAAGCATTGTGTCAAGATGTGTTTTGACGCAATTAAAATTTTCCTAAATACTTTAGAAGATAACCTTCAGATACAAATTACGGAAAACACATATTTCTACAAAATTTATTTGAATATACATAGCTAGTATAGCCTAAAACAGAGCTTGTGGTACCAGCTAATATGTTAAATAAGTCCACTATTAATATCATATCGCGAGAATTCTGTTTATCTGGTATAATCCAAACCCAAGTTATGAGGGTTCAAAAAACGACGAAGCTCTTCGAGAAAGGTAGGTAGTGCTGTTGCGCTTGGCTTGTCTTGGCGGGGGATTACCGTGCCTCCAGATATGGGAGCATAGATAGGCAGGGTAAGGGATGGGTTGCTGACTGATTTCTACGTCAGAATGAAACTAGGTACCATAATACCATAAATAATGTTGAAAAATTAAGGATACTTAGTGAAAACCGCCATTTTTTGATGTTTTTTTAGATTTTCAGGAATTTTTCACTTTTTTGAAGTGCTGTATCTTGGAGCTTAGTGGGTCTACAAACAAGTTTCACGTATTGAATTTATCGGGAATTTGATGTTCTACAAAGTTGAACTTGTTAATCCAAGGCGTAGGAATGGAGGGGAGAAAGTTACAGGACAAAAACTGAAGAAAGTGCAAAAATTTCGTGGTTTTTTCCTCCCCCTCAAAATTGCTTCGCAAAATTTTGGTCGGAAAACATGGAAATTACACTACTGGGTGATCAAAAACAACATACCAAAGTTTCATTAAGTTCGCATTTTTGCCGACCCCAAAGTACATGTCGACTGGACTAATAATACAAGTGAAACTATCAGGCTGCGTGACTTGTACTCGTACATTAATATTGAATGATAACTTCAAGAATATGAGAAAAAAAAGAAAACCAGTCCCTCATATTATATGTGACCATGTGGCCTTAAGCAACATTTGTCTTCTGTTCAATTGTCAATGTGGCAGTGTCCGTCTATTACTTAATTTAAACTACTTGCATAGGTAAATTACGTTACGTATCTTTTGCAAACATAACACGTGATATAAAACGTGCTCATTTAGCTTATCTATCTTCAAACTCGACTTCTGCTTATTAACACTTTTATCGAGTATATTACCAGCTAAAGTCTGGTTTGTTGATCGACTGGACCCAGGAGGATGGGGCTGGAAACTAATTGATAATATATTGGAACCAATCCACGCTTTACTCCCGCTCCCTGATACTATTCTTTCATAATTGCAAAAAGAGGTATAACTCGAAATGCGGCTGCAAAAAGTAGGTTTACTTCGTTCATTAGCATGCACCAGCTGTAAAGGTCAGTCGTGCTCAAATATTCAATTTCCAACAGAAGATAATTCTTAAATTAATGACGAGACAATTGATGTATCGCTGTTCGAACAATTTCGGTACGCCAACTCAGGAAGATAAAGATGAAGAAGAAGAAGTTGAATAAGAAGACCTAATATCATATTAAATTTCAATAAAAAGACCATGCAGTAGGCCTACCAGAAAAACCACGTCGAAAAATACGAGTCAAGTACACTGCCCCATAGATAGCGTGGAAACGTGTGCATATTATGGAGATTATAACTTTGGAATGGCTTTTTCTCAGAAATGGTGAATCTTGAAGAGAAGAGTATGAAGACCATTTTTGTAGAGAACTGAATGATCTACAATTGTTGTCGGAGCTATTTCTATCATACAATAAACCATTCCGTTAAAAATTCGAAAAACTCATTCCCACGAACTTGGACCTCGCATAAAATTTTTTGCACACACTGGATCGATGGAGACTTCCTACAACTTTATTATAATGGTATCCCTAACGTTCATGTCAATTTTTAGCATCTTGGGAATTCATGCAAGGGTGAATGTCTATTTTGATTGGACTTATATTTCAGTTTTTCATTATTCAAGTTCGTGAATAAGCTTTCTCTACCAGTGGTACCAAAACTTCATGTATGGAGCTTAATTCTTGAACAATTTGGCACAATATCTTTTCCTGAAAAATAGGTAATTTGATACAATCGTATTTGATATCAAAATAAAGCTCCTGCCTTTTGCGGAAATAATTTCAGAAGAAGTGTCAAAGGGGTTATCCAAACGAAAGTCAATTGCTTCTTTACATGTTATTGAAATGGTGTTTGATTTGGTATCCATTTAAAACTCTTGAGGAGATGAGTTCAGTAGAAATCTGGAATGAATAATTTTTTCGATTGTCGATTATTATTTTTGGTACAATCTTACTAGATTATGTCAAGTTTGGGATCAACTTGAGCAACTTGATAGAAAAATTATGGTTATTGTAAAATGAAATCGTCATCTACTACTTTGACAATGACAGCTGATATTTTGAAATATGCAATTAATTGATACGATACTTTGAATCAGAAGCTCCCTAACATTTTTCTTGTAAATCACTTTCTGAATTTTACTGGTTTTGGTGAGCCCCAAATTCCATTTTGTGGACTCACACTTACAACTTGTGAGCCCCCAATTTTTTCCGCCAACGTAGATCCTCGTCCAGTCTTCTGTAGACCCCAGGAGGTGGACCACTCTGAGAATCACTACTCTATCAGCACATTTTTTTCTCTGAAGCCGTAATGATACCAGCTCCCATGTTCTCACATCAAATTTCTTGTTTACTAACTGCATCATCCTGAACTTTTTTCCCAAAATTTATTCATGGAATAAATATGAAACCCATCCATAGTTGTCTCTGAGCTGTGACCGTTTACCGATCTCCAGAAATTCAATGCATGGAATGAGTCTACACTTGGTTAACTTCACATTCAAGTTCTAAACAAAGTGTTAGAAGTTTATAACTTATCTTTTAGTTTTCTGACAATTCCCATTTACAGAATGTAAATTCTTACTCACACAGACTAGTCGCTGTATTGGTGACCCAGTTATTACTGCGTGATATGCAGTCAAATAAAATTGTTGTACTAAAACTCAATTTTATCACGTCCTACATCAATTAACGCTGTGAAACGACTTTTATTTCTGTTTTCGAATATTTGACATTCTACGAGAACTTTCATGTTATATCAAATGGATGTTGGCAATTTTTCTGGGAGCAGTATATTCCTGAAATATATTTCATTCCATCAGTACCTACAAGGATCTCAAGATAAATAACATGTGAGCTTCGTCAGTGTACAAAGACAACTCTATGAATCCTAAGGGAAAAGATAAGCATCTGAACCATGCTTGTTGTCAAAGCTGCTTCTCGAACACCTAAGGGGCTAACTGGATTAAATAGCATGTAAATTATTTCGGTGGCTAGAGGCAACTGAATCGTAAAACTAAGGTCATAATCTCCACGCTTTCAAAATCGTTACTATAGTATAAAACCAGCAGGCCTCTAGCCAATTTTTGTTTGATAACTAAAAGAAATGTGTTCAAAGCAATCTCTTCCATAGAGAGATTTATGTTGGCAATAAGACAAGCCATCCGTTGCAGGAATTGACATGTGAATTTGTACAAAATAATTGGCGAAGCAATCATATTTGCTGTCAACTTTGACATTTGCTATACGCTGATAAAGAAAAATTGGACTTCAGGCTATGAACGAGTCATATGTTGATAGTAGAGTATCAATTAAAATGTTTAGATCTACAAATCTTAATCAATTAAATTATTTTCGGATTACTCCCAAATTCATTCTGGTACATTTAAATACCATTTTCAACTGTATGACAATTCGGGTAAGGACGCAACTTTATGGGAAGTACGTAATGGCACGCAATTCAAGAAACTTCATTTAAACGAGGATAGAAATGTTAAAGTGTTTAAATTTCAGAAGAGCCTTGTGTTATTTGCTGAAATCTATACTGAATTGCTCGTCATTTGATTATTCTTACGCTGCTCTACGATAAAAATGACTGATTAAACAACTTCTATTTTTTAATCTGTTTTTTGCTAATAACTTTTGAATGTTGTAACTGGTGACTGACAAATCATTCGTGGAAACAGCTTATTCAGCTTAAGCACCCTATAAACTAAAGTGGTCAGTAGAAAAAATTGCTTAATTCCTCTATTCCTAACCAGATTATCCGTCTCAACTCATCAATGAGTGGTTAGCCCAGTTCAAGCACCTCATTGTTTATCCTTAACCACCACCTCGTCCACCACTACCGCACCCTGCACCCCTGCTATGATGCGGGGATCAATATCAGGGGCGGAGGTGGTGGCGACCGTCGACGGGGCGCACTGCAGTGCCACCGCGGTGCCAGTGCTGCGGGCGATGGCCGCTACACGGCGCCATCGACGACAAGCTGGCTGAAGGGTGTTTTCTGCGTCGAGGGAAATGAATGTAAGATGCTCGACGGATAAACAGATAAAAGTTCAGGAAGAAGTTTCTAATTTAATTCGTTACAATATGAAAAAGCTCAAATGGTCAACATGTAACCTCTAATTTATTTAGTTAATTACAGGGTACGCTATTAATTCGAAAGGGATGAATAATAATTATTGATCTATTTATTGCTTTACTATACATCATTATTTTTTCACGACTACTGTTCAAATTTGCTATCAAATCTTATTTTCTTGGCGTCGCAATCTAGTTACCTCTGTTTGCAAATTGATTGTTCATTGTATTTATATAAGATGAAATTTCCGTTTATAATATCACAAGGGACTGTAAGTCTATCAATAAATTTTCCTTGAAAACATTGATTACCTAGCAACATCGTGACAGTCATCTGTCCTATTAAATCACGAGAGCGTAGCTCGAGAGATTTCATCTCAGCAGATGATCTACTAAATGATGTTAGCTGCAACTACTAACCTTTTTTATTGAAAAATGCACTAAATTGTCTTCATATACTCTTGGATTTTCAGACTTTTTGTTCTCAATTTCATTACTTTCGGCGAAAAATGCATTTTTAAAACGATTCAATTTTGACACTTCCGAGAACTGATTGTTTGTTTATATTAGAACTGTGTATTGTTTCTCCATGACAAAGGTAATTTATCGCGATAAACCGCTTGCCAACAGGAATTTACCGAGGTAACGGGAATTTATCGAGGTAAATTCCCGTTGGCAAGGAATTTATTATTATAATTGTCATTATAACTATGCAAAATTTGTCAGTATAATTGACATGAGTGAAATAATCGGTAGAATATATCTGTCATTCATGTTTATTCATAAAATCGATTTGTCAAATTGTTAGGGAAAACAAAATGCTACATATGCCATAGATTAGTTGAAGAGTTGTTCTGTTTTCGTTCACAGATATTCCAATATTTGCGTTTTCCATTTTCCTTGACATAATTTGCATACAAATGTATAAATATCGAACGAATATGTTTTCATGTATCACAAAATTACAGATTCATCCACTCATTTGTATTTAAAATCATGAAAAAAGTTAGTTGGGACAACTATACTTTCTTGGTTGTACAATTTGATTTAGTAGAAAGCATGTTGATAAGATGCTAAAGTTATATACAGATTTTACTTAAAACACTTCTCTATTAGATACATCGTCTAGATCACCGAATTTGATATTGCTCACGCATCCTAGCGATACTGCTATCAATGAGTGAGTTGCAGACAAGCTGCATATCTGAAATTGAGTTTCTCTGTGGATTCATAATGGTAACACTGCGATCGATTGAGAATTCATTACAAATTGGTTTTGGGGACCATAGAGAAAGTCAAGCATCATGATATCCGTACTCAGCAAATTTTATCAGTAAAAGTTCACATATTTGCTGCTTTTTTTGTCATCTACAAATGGTCGAATAGAGATACATCATGCCTCTAACTTTACATAACCACATGATGCAGTCATTTCATTCTGTTAAATGAAATATGGAGTATGAATAATTATTTTTTCGCACTCCCGGGAGTAAACAACGAATTTAATCCCTCATTTCAGGGACTTAGGTTTGAGTTTAGTCCCTCGGGATCTAAAATGATCAATAGGGATTGAAGTAAGATAAACAAACTTTTCTATAACAACTGAATAATCAATGTACTTACCTAAATGTCAAATTGAATTTTTTCATTAGAATTCAAAACTTTATTGTTGATGATTTGTATTAGCATTATTGTAATTAACACAATTTCACAAATGCATCGTATTGTTGTTCAAAGATTTTCTAGACTTCTGGCAAAATCATTTTACAGTTACCTTTTTCGCAGCCTTATCAATATCAAATCTTTCACTCATCTTCTGCTCATCTTTTTGACAGCAAGCTTATCTATTAAACAACTGCTGTAGCCAGCCTTGTTACTATGGTGAATTTACTCAACATTTTTGTATCAAGTTTGTTTTTGTTAAAATTGTAAGATTAATTAATCTGCTTTTAGACTATTGTGATTCAATATAATACAGTAGTGCAAAAAATAGCGTAGATAATACAAGACTTAAGTGCCTTTAATCCCCCATGTGAGTATTGCCCTCGACTGCGTCTTGTGCAATAAACTCCACCCTCAGGATTAAATCAAGCACTTAAGTCCCTCGTTATACAGGGTGTAACAGAAATAAGTACATTAATTTTAACCTGCAATAGATCTCTTCAAGCCTAATAATTTTTCTTGATAACTTTTTACTGTAAGTCTCCTGGATATCGGGTGAAAATTCATCAAAGTTTGGTCAAAAATTTCATAGTGCGCCTATGGTTGAAACTGCATGTTTCTCATTTGTTGGAAGAATGACAGCTGTCGATTCAAATGATTATTTTGAAACTTTCAACCATCATAGTCTCATCAAAAATTCATTTGAAACTGAAAGAATAACAGTATTTCAATAATACACTGATATTCGCTCACCTCGATAATTCTATTTCTGTATATGTTGCAAGAAAGATCAAATTTATCTCTGAAACTAACAATTTGGTATATTGGTCGTATTTATATGTTATTGTTAAGAAATTTTATTTTTATTTAGGAATTTCACGTGTATTTTCAAATAGTTGGTACATTTCTTGAACATTAGATTGTCAGCACGAGTTCATTACACTTGGATCAGCTGATTTGAATAGTCTGAATACAGCCTGTAAGACAGTTAGAATATGGGTCAGATTGTGCTGCCATCTACGATCAACTTAAAAAGTAGCTGCTGCTCTCAGCTTACTTCATTACTGTTGGCTCTCAAACGTAAAGAGAAAATCATTCAACGATTTATTCAAAGTGAACGGTGAAATATGAAATGGAATGCAGTTCTAAAATCATCACTTTAATGAATAATTCAACTGAAAATATTCCCGCAAAAATTGTAAGAGCTTATTCTTGAAAAACAAAAAACCTAACCTACAAATGTATCACACTGAGTTTGGTAATGGATTTTAAATATATTTTAAAATATGAGATACAATATTCTATTTGTTCAACAGATCAATTTACGAGGCATACTTCATTGAAACGACCTGACTGTGAAGTTTGTAATAATATGAGAAAAAACTAATTCATAGCTGCTTCACTTATAAATAAATGTATTTTATTCATTTCATCTGGTGTTTTACGTTTCAGGTAAACGATAAGCTCTCAATATCTCATAGTATTCTCATCCTTATGTATAAGGCCCAGTTGTACAGTCCAAGCTTATCCAAAGTTTAGTAAAACCAAGTTCAATTACTATGGTTACAATTACTGAAATAATTGTAACCATAGAAATTAAACTTGGGTTTTATTAAACTTTGGATAAGCTTAGACTGTACAACTGGGCCTAAGTGCACAATATTTTGACATTAAATACATGAGCATAACCACAATAATTCAAGTTTTAGTGAAAAATGACATTTCTGAAATCGTTCCAAATAAATTCGCCGAACTAATCCTACACTGCTTGCGAAATCGCAGATAGAAGAGCTTGACATTTTCACAGGTTTTAACTCTTGTGACGATAATAATTAGACAATTTTTTCCAAAATTTATTTGAAGGAATTGATCTGGAATTGATAGCTCACATATGTCGAAATCAATTGTTTCGTTGTGACCAGGGTTGTAACTGCTACTGGATCCGATAATTATGCACCTGAACGACACGTTAAATTATAGGGGTTGAAAAATGCTAAAATAAGATGAGAATTCGAGAAAAAGTTATTAAACCAAATTGTTATGCTTGACGGGTTCTATCACTGGTTGAAATTAATGTACTTATTTCTGTTACACCCTGTATAATATACTATTAGCTCAAATTGAGAAGAAAAAAGCTCCTCGTGATATTATTTCTACATTTATTCGAATAGTTCAAGAGTTCTTCTTCACTGCGGTGACATTTAATGTACTCTTGATAAATATAGTGACAACATATAGGAAGAAGTAATAATGATCCCTTTTTGTTGGTACATAATATGTCATTTACTTGCATAAAATCCCAACAAAGAAAATGTGTTGTTCATTATGAGCAAAAATAATCACTTTCACATGACGACAGCTAGAAACAATAGGAAAACAATATTTTACATATAGAATTATGACTTGAGATTAGATTGTCTTGTAGAATTCTGAAGTAACCACATTCAATTATATATATAGGAAGTATTGGTTCCACCTCAACAACCAACTGTTGAAAAATTTGGCAGAACATCATTTAAAACGGAATAATTTGGAGGACTTAAAGAATGAGTGACCATTCATGTGCCGATAGTATATATTTGAAGATCTTGTTGCCAAAGATTAAGCCAATGGTTCATAAACCCATTCAACGGGATCTTCAGATTAAAAGTATTTCTCTACACTCTAGCAACATCAGTGACTCTTAGGCTCAATATTTCTGTGATTGACTCTAATAGTGAAAACTACTATGGTAGCAAAAAGTCTGATTGAGGTAATATGTAGATCCGGCAGGGGCTACAATACTAGGCCTCAGAAATATTTTCATATTATTTTTGCCGCCACTCAAGACTATTATCTACGATGCTTTCCTCTCTATTGAAGGATAGTGTTTGTTATCTTCAAATGACACGTAGGTGTATTGTTGTTTCTAGATGACACCGCGAAATATTGTTGTAGCTTCATAATAGATTAGAATGTATGCAGTATGAGACTTAAAGATATTATAGACACCGTATAACTCCTGGTGCACCGCGGGTCATCCTTTGAGAATCACTGAGCTTCACAGTTAGTCTATTGAGTTCCATAATCGAAATTTTGAATATAAAGTACAAGTTTCTCCCTGAAACAAAATTGGCGCCAAAATATGATGTCGCAAGAAAAATGCTGAATCAAGAAATTTGGTCATCATATTTTGCATCCAATAGCTTATCTTTATATCAAGATGATTTGAAAGTTATGCCGACAACAATGAAATGGGAGGCTCTTGATCTAATTCACCTATAAAAAGTAGAGCTTCCATAATTTGCCAATATGGTGAATGCCAGCATAAATTCTTCTTTCTGAAGATTCCTGACGATGAAAACCGATCTACATCTCCTGTTCTCCGGAAATAACATTGTTCTAAACTTTTCAGATCCTGCTAGAAGCAGAAATGAATTTACTATTGAAATATTTCTGTTATTCTTGAAGTTTCTTTAGCAACGAAGATTCCAACATCGCCACATGGGTTCCTTCAATCACACATTCTCAGTTCAACATTCTTCATACATCAACTTTTTTGCTTTAGATATTTTCTAGTATACACACAAACAATAAAGCAGAACACACAGAGCAGTTCTTGAAGTATGGGATGAAATCTACTTACATCAGTTTAATTCGTCACGTCACGAGTACGTTATTGCTGTGGATGATTTTATCTAGTTGTTACCAAAATGCTGCGATCTCTTCACTCAAAGAGCAGCCTCCCTCAATAACCTAAGAATTCAAATTTCGAATAATATGTCACGATGATGGAAAATATGTGGGAAAACTAAACTTCTTTTTGGCAGCCGGCAAAATTTGCAAAATTTATTTTGTGCACGTTTTTTTCAGGTTTGAGCACTCTGCGCGTCCGACATAGGCACAAATCATTGCACGAATTTCTCCGAATACTTGTTCTAATTGATGATCGTTCTGTACTTACAATATAGACTTTTATTGCTAGTTGCATCGTTGCATCTTAAATTTTCAGTGTCGCCTAAAGAAGAAGCGAAACGTCCACTCTATTCCAAACTTAGCATATTACTGTCAGCGTCATCTATCCGCGGTCCCACTGAACTATTGTAATAGCGCGCAAAGACGAATCTAGGTATTTTCGAATATTATACAAAAATTTTCTTGAGATTCTTATTTATGACTTAAATATTCATGATTCAAATATGAGAAATATGAATTGAATCATGAAAGCTGATATCACAAATTACAAATAAAATGAATACGAGTAGGAATGAATTAGATACAATAACAGCATTTGCAGTAATGACAATATTTTCATATTTCAGCATTTATGTACAATAGCAAATAGTCTTGCATTTGAAAATATTTCAATTACATCATTTGAAGACCTGTATCAATGTATATATCATCCAAAATCACAAAAATGATGTCCGCCTGTCTGTTCGTTGAGAATTCCCTTTTAATCTCGTGTTTTCTACATAAAGAAAATGAAAAATCTTGATATTATATTACGATGCAGTTCTTGTAAAACATAACATAATTCTTGAGCTATGAGGTTTTCCCATGTATTCATAGGTAAATACGGATTTATTATTCGTATGTTTCTCTCCAAGTTCCTGCATTATCAGAAATGTATTCTCATGGAAGTTAGAATATTGTGTTGCAATGAGCTCTACATATTTTATGGGATTTTCCTGGTACCCTAAGTATATGCTGCTTCGTTGATGAATTTTCATTAATTGAGACGTTCTGTCGCGGAAATTGCTCTTGGCGTTTCTCGATGAAATCCATACTTCAAAATTTGAGTAATTCTTTTTATGTCCATATGTTTACATATCTATCTGTTTTTTCTTATGAAGGATCATCAATGTGACATTTTATTCCTGTTTTTCAAGTTCTTGATTTTGACGGTATATTCTGCTACAAAAGAGTGATTCAAATTCCAGACCATTTTTCATTGAGGAATACAATGTAAGAGTGAACTGACATTTTCTCTTAAACAAGCAATGCAACGGTACTAGAAATACACAAATTGTATATTAACATCTTATTTATTCATGTGACAGCATGTGACATTCAAAATCACTCACCACCATAATTGACACTTAAGACTTTTTGCAGTTTGCTTTGAAACAAATTCAAGCCAAACAATTCAAAAATTCAAATATGAAATCACTTGATCATAAATCTTTAATAGTTCCATAGGACCGCGTATAGATGGCAGGAGAATAATATGATAAATTCAAATCATATTCTCGTTTCGCTAGCCTGAGTGAAACTTAAAATTTAAGCTAGAGTGATGCAACTGACCATCAAACTTTGATCTAGAATCACATATTTTGCTCTACTTTTTGGAAATTTTTGACACTTTGAGTCTCCAGTAGATTTTTCTTTTCTCATCTAAGATTGCGATTGAAATTCTACTCTCAAATAGCTTGGTGTACTATCTTTATGCACTCTCACAACTTGTACATGAATAGATTCAGAGCTAATACATTGTTTTGATGAAAACGTCAAGACGTCTTGCTTTCATTTTAACTTATTGAAATTGTAATTGATGTTTCCGCATTCCATCAGTTTACTCATTCATATTTTGTTTAACACTATTTTTGATGCCATGAAACCATAGTAAAAAGAGTTTTGCAATAGCTATGATATGCTTTCAAAATATCATGGCAGCCATGCTTGAGAAGAAAGAAATGTTACTCCCAAACAGCTATATTGAACAGAATCTAGCATAACATAAAGGTGAAATGGACGCTCCAGCAACGTCCCTTTATTATCCAAAACTTTTATCAAAATAATTGATCTCGTTTCGTGAATATTCTGGGAAAATCATCTTTTAATAGTGCTTGCAATTTGTTGAATCGTGGAAAATTGGAGAGTGAATTCACTCTACACGATAAGAAAAGCATCACAGCGACAACTGAATGCAACAAATCAAGACAACAGTGCTGCAGTGAGAGCCAGTGTCGCAGGAAATGCAGCTGTATCGGTAAATCGTCGTTCTCAAGAAGTTGGACTCTCAAGGATGATAGCTTGGCAAACTTTGAGGAAGGATTAGGGTTTACACCAGTAGCAAATTCACCAGCAAGCTTAGTAGGCTTGAATCTAGAGTGGCAGATTTTATGGACGGCAAATTTGAGACCTGATTTTTTTTTCATTTAGCTGTCTTGCAGAAACAAAGAGAAATCTTGAAGACAGTTTTTTGATGTCTTGCAGAAAGAAGTCAGCAAAATATATTTCCAATCAATTTTCCCTCTTCCCTTTCATTATACATTCAATGATATTGCAAACTTCTATATTCTATGGTAAAATAACCAGTTCGCGGCCCCCAATCAAAGTTAAGGGCGGTAAAAATTTAACAGCCTATTCTTGGGTAATTTGTGAATCCGCCACTGGATTATACCCTTACAAAATTGTACTGACGCAAGAGCTGAAGCCACCTAACCACCATAAGAGGAGTTTGTCTTGCAATTGGGCTTGAGAGAGATTTGAAAATGATCCTGAATTTTTTAGAAGAAATCTTGTGAAAAAACTTTGTGAACAATTAAAATTTTCGTTTCTGGTATGAAAATGATCCTCATGGAATTCTTGTGGGAGCATATGCAGGGAGATTAATTATCTGGTGTGGTCCTTGGCATGGTGACATTAACAATATAATATTTTTCCCTAAATTCAGAAGGAAAGGTTTCAGTAAACGATGAAATATATTGATATTTTTGTTGCCTTATTTGAAAGAAATTGATTTTCAACAGAACAGTGCCACATTTCACTCTTCTGATAAAATCATTGATAAACAAGAAGAATTGTACAACTTCGATTAGATGCTTGGTCTCCAAGGAGCAAGGATTGAACATCATTAGATTATTTTCTTCGGGATCTATGCGAACAGACCACATACAGTAAAGAGGTTAAAATTATTATATAGCGTTGCATCCGCGAAATTAATATGGATGCATTACACAAAGTCACCGAAAATTGGATTCATCGTATTGGCTTCTGAATTTGTAGTACACCCTAGTAAAATATTTAGATTTTGTACTTTCTGTTTCATATTTACTGATAAATCAGAATGTTCAATGCATCTCATCTTTTGAATTATCTTCATTCGTAACGAGTTGCAAATGATAAATAGGGATGGGGGAGTATTACCCGAGCATCACTGCAGCGTGTAATATAACCAGAAATTACAGAGATATATTTTCCCAAGCTATCAAAGCGGTTCATGCACCTATTATCCTGGCGCCAGCATTCCGCATTCGATGCTAAATAGACACGTAGGTTATAAGCTATATCAATCTCTTTCTCAATGTTTTTGTTTTTCATTTGAATACTTATCCAGAATATCACAATTAAATATTCCAACAATACTCTCACAGTCTCACATCGCCAGGATGATAAGTTTCTCAAGTCAAGATTTCTTTTTCGTATTCCAAGAGTAATGCAACTACAGTGAAGACAAAGTATGACTTCTCAACAACGAGAAATATTATAGGTTCATGAGAATCTGATCAGAATAGAATAATATAGATAAAAGATAGTCTGATATATATATATATATATATATATATATATATATATATATATATATATATATATGTACAACTCAAGCTTCAAGAATTATCTGGATATACAATCTATGGACTCGATGTTGTACTTGAAGCACAACACCATCTTCATAGTGTCATTGTTTCCTAGCATCACATCTCGTGCTCCCAGCTTGTAACGATATCTCGCTGCTGGCGGGCCTATTAACTCTAGCGTCGCTGTCGAAACTGCAAACGGTATACTCGGGCGCCAATGCGGTCGGTGACGCAGTTTCTAAAGACGGACTGCTGGGTAGCTTGGAGGAGAGGATCAGTGTGTTCAAAAGAATTATATTTAAAAGGTAAGTGTCACTACGAGATTTATTTGCACACAAAAAAAATGGAGCTGATGCGCATACACATATATTGCAGGAACTGGTACGGAGATAGATTGGCTGAAGGCTGACGATGATGAAATGCGACGACTGCCCAAGACAATCGACATTCGCGGAATCGTGAAGCGATTTCCCGAACGGTGGATCAGCTTTAAAACTCATTCTATGCTTGTGAAATCGAACTGGTTACCAAGTAGTGATCCTACGTTGAATTGTCTCAATACTGTACAATACCTCTCTAGCAGTGATTCTACGTTCAATATTTCCGACACTGTGAAGCCAAGAAGGATTTCTTCAGCGGTAATTCTACGTTAAATCAATCTAACACTGCGAAATCAACAAAGATCTCTCCAGCAGTGACTCTACGGTAAACTTGTTGAGCACTGTAATGCCAACAAGGACCACTTCAGCGGTGATTCCACGTTTACTCAATCTATAAATGTGAAATCAGCAAAGACTTCTCTAGTAGGGACTCTATGTTGAACTTGTTCAACACCGTGAAGCCAATAAGGACTTATCTAGCGGTGATTCTACAATAAAACAATCTAACACTGTGGAATCAACAGAGACTTCTCTAGCGGTGACTCTACGTTAAGTTATTCCAACGTTCGCAGAGCGGACGGCAAAAAAGTAAAACGGAATAATTCTAAGTTAAACTTTTAAAAACAGTAAAAATATTCTAAATTCAGAATATAGCAGAGCACTGGCAAAAATAAACTAAATCCTTCTCACAGACTTATAAAAAAACAAAAGAAAACAATCAGACCCACAATTTGTTTGCCTCATGGCCAGTTGCACCACCGTCACTTAACATTAAGGGAGATGTAATAACCGTGGTAACAATTGCTCATACAATAGTTGTCATAGATTTTTGACTTCACTTAATGTAAAGTGGCGGTGGTGCAACTGGTCATTAAACAATCGCACTAAACGGACTTTACACAAAACTTCGAACGAACGTCGAACGGTAAACACTGGAATACTTTGGAAGATGGCTCGGAGAACTAACTTTCGAAAGAAGTGCCTTAAATTGGCTGTAAGGCCTTATTTATATTCAAAGTTCAATGAAACATTATTTAACTTGCGTCTTTCAAACTAATTCCAAATTAGCGCTCTCAGAATAAGATGAAGAAACGGTATTTCGAAAACGAAGAAATTATCAAAAGTACTGATTCCAATACACAGATTTTCTGACTTAATTTCCAGCTTTGATACATCTTTACAGTGGTTATAATTCATTCAAAACATTCAAATAATATTACACTAAAATTATTTGTCTACGTTGGTAATTTAGTCATTTGTCGGTAGGGACAAAAATATCAAAAGTCAAATCTTCATTTATTAAGTCAAACTCAAAGTCACGGTAAGCAAAATCAGGAACAGAAATATACAAAATATTTACAGAACAACGGTCGGATACATTTACGGTGGTACATGACATAAGCAAAGATCATACAATTACAGAGTTGAATTTCAGAAAATTTAAAAATCATAATATATTCAACCACATGTTGTGAAATATTGAAAAATATTTATTCAAGCTGATGCTTGGTGACGCAATGGTGATTGTTTGTGTAGTGTTTAAACATGATCACCGTTCTTCAAAATTTACAGAGCAGGCAGGATATGAAAACTAGTTGTGATTAATCTCTGAATGAAAGACGGTAGTTGAAGGCTCTAGGATGTGGAAATGGGGCGAGACTTTGAAGGAAGGATTCGTCACAAGCTGTATATTCGAATATTTTTCAAGCTTTTATTGGATAACTCAAGGTTACTGGCTTGAAATTTCAAGTAGGAAGAATGAATGAGCTGAAATTAATTGAATAGTAGAGTGTGAATAAGGCGAGGGAGGTGAGTCCAAATAAGCGTATCTGGTGAAGTTCGATGGCTGACTGGATTCAAACTTGTAATTCTATTATTCGTAGCGCTCTGCTACCTCAAGCATCACTTATTCAATACATGTGAATGTCACACTCTAGATTATTTCTCTATTTGTTCAAGTTTTTGATGTGTCTTCAAAATGTTGCCCACTTACTAGTTGGATCTAATTTTCAGCAGATGCCTCAAGTCAAGAATATACTAATGAAATTCACTACTTTTGTTCTGTTATATAACCTTGTTCAAATTCAAGTTACTTGCAATAAAACAGAACGAATTGTGTACAGCATGTTTCATTTAAATTTATTCTATTCAACTCATAACAATAGTCCAAACTTTTCTCAGCCCCGATACATTTGTTTCTATATCTTTTATCCTGCACATAGGTCCTGCGTCGGCGCCACCTATAACCTGCAACATGCGTCCTTTCCAATTGCCAGTATTCGCTTGACGCTGCGTTTGGACGGACGGATCATGTGACACGGGCTTCGACGGAAGCGCAGTTTCTAGAGCAAGTGCGCGCTATGCGGTCGCGGCTGCCACCGCGCGCGCCCCTCACCGCAGCCCCGACACTCCTTATTGTCGTCCTCTGCTGTCTTGGAAGTGCCATTGCCGATGAGCAGACCACTACCAGAGATCCAGGTATGAACTGTACCTATCAGTTGATTTCATGAGTTGTAGTGCATGGCAAAAAATAATTGATATTTTAATGAAACTTGAAAAAGCTACACGCAAACGTCTTCATGTCTATCATTAAAGGACCAAATTCATATGATTATATTTATATGAGTAGCTCTGATATAAGGTAACATAATAGAGTGGATTCTAGTTGATTTCTCATAGGACCTAACGTTACAATCTAGAAGTCCTTTAGAAAAAAAACTTGGTCCACCAAAAGTGAGTGCTTTGTCCCCCAAGTTCTGCTTAGTAAAAGCTGATCCATAATCACAGCACCCACTGTGATTGTTGAGAATGACATTCAAAATTGATGTTCTTCCAGCAAGAGGTCAGCTGTTCAGGAAAGTGTGCGATATCTATAGCGTAAAAGGCTCATTCATAAACTTACAGTTACTGTCTTCCTGCCGTTCCCATTTGTCACTACGAAGTGAACAAATAGTCAAATAACCCATCTGTTACCGGCACTGGCATCCGTCATAAGATTTCAACACCTTTCTCTTAATTTGCTCTTCTGATTGTATAGACATTTCTCCTCAGGTCAAATAACATTCATAAGCTGTCAAAAGTCAAACATTTGTTTTACACAATCACATGTTGAAATTAATAAATCATTGAGATAGTATACACATATGAATAGACGTTATACTGTCGAAAGAAAGAACTGTAAAAAGGACCTACCACTAAGCTTTGAAACAAATCGTACCAGTTACATCAATATAATCTTTTTTTCGAGGGAAGGCCAGCAATCATTAATATGAATATCTGACAAATTATCAGACTGTTGCTCAACGAGTCCACCAACACTCATGTTGTGTCTGATTCCATTCCAAATCGAATATTTCCATGGTTTTAATCTCTTTTGTACTGACTCTCGATCGCCGACATGCGTAATGACGTCACAGCAGCGCTTGGCCAATACCAACGTTTCGTCGGTCAATTGTATGTTGTTTGTTGACATATCGTAAATAGCTAAAAAGTTTTAGGCATAGAATGTTCAATTGAAGGTAAGATATCTATGTATATATTGCCACATTTAGTTTCAGACTGCATTGATTTATTCTGGAGATGAAAGAAATCGGATTCAAAATGTTTTCGATCATATTGTGTCAGTTCAAAGACAGCTCCAACATTATAGTCAATGACAGATTGGTGCCATAAATAAAAAAGTAGCACAAAATTCATCTGAATCGAGCGTCCTAGAATATAACTGTACCATTTTTCACAAGATCAACGATTCTTCTTTTGTTCTTCTTCGAAGGTCATTCAATCGATTCGTTAGAAGAAGAACTCGCTTTAACCGTGTGTGACGGTACACAAAATAGCTTTCATTCTTAGTAAATTTGCATTTCAGAAGATGTCATTGTAAATCACGGATTTTACTTTGAATAGTCAATTCTTTGTTGATAATATATTCATGAGATTATGGATTCTCTTCTCACCCCTCAAGTGTTACTCAAACAAAAATTTGAATGAATCAATTGTGGGCGCAATAAAATGGAGAGCTGAACACATCAGACTTTAGAAAAAAGTGCTTCTCTAGGAGGTGAGAATCCGGACTTACATATTTCTGGATCGCTAGCCAACGTAGATGTGTGTTGAATGAAAGTTTTCCAAGCTTTCTGAGTATTCATATAACTGTTTCTATTTTTAGGAAATTCTAATTTGTATAACAACCATTTCTAGCTTTATAGATCAATACAACTTGGGTGTTATATTCTTATGCTGTTTTATAGTCGACTGTAATCAATAAAGTTAAAGATGAATGCGAGCGTTTGAAGTAGTTCTCAAAGACCCTCACAAAGACTAAAATAATTATCTTGTATTTGGCATTCTCATTATCCTGTAATAGTTATTTACAATTAAGATAGTTTAGTATGAGAAACTCAAGTTGGATTCAATTAGATTCTGAGTGTCAATATAGATACTTCGCGCACAAAGAGAAACTTTTCACGAGAGTTTCAAGCTACCTGCCAAAAGATTAATTGGTTCTGAGAGTCACCAAGTATGAGAATCGACGGATTCGTTAAGGTCCTGCTTCACATACCACTAAACACTGAGTAGACTTATCCGTTGTGTATGGTATTCACGTGCCTTTGAATGTTGAGAGTTCTAATGAGTTTTGGTATCAATCTGGAGGCACGGCAATGCCCCCGTCAAGACAAGCCAAGCGGATTATATCAGATAAACAAGATTCTTAGGATATGATGTCAATAGTAAAATTATCAAGTTTGTAAAACTTTGAATACATAGCTCTTATACTTGAGATTTTATTGATATCTAAAAAATTTGACGTGAGCATCACGTGACTTATTTGTACATCATTGGATACATATATATAAAACGATGTGATTTTGTGTTTGATTATATATATATATCTTTGATATATATAATCAAACACAAAATCTCATCGTTCCACAGTTAATCGTTTTGGATTCACCCAAGAGATTCTAAGAATCTGTCAAGTAAAATGCGCTTTCAGCCAAGTCGGTTGCTATGGAAACAGTAGGCCATTATTCTTATACTACAACATTCCTAAATACTGATTTCTAAAATTCTACGACTACCAACTGAATTTATGCGCAAAATTGAAAGATAAATTCCTACTGAAGTGCACTTCCGGTTCAGTCTATTGTTATAAAAATAATAGGCAATCATTCAGATGCTACAGCAGACTGAGATACCAAATTTCAATATTCTACACCTGATCGTTTCGAATTTATGCGAAAAATTTCAAAAGACTGTCAAGTAAAGTGCACTTCCGGCTTAGTGGATCTCAATAAACATAGGATATGAGCATCTAGACGATTTAATCGTCCTAAATACTGGAACTCTAACAATCTACGTTCAATCGTTTTGGATTTATGCGGAAAATTCAAAAAATGTTTCGAATAAAGTGCTCTTCCGGCTTAGTCGATAGCAATCATAATGCAAGGTATACAACTAGATATTATAGAAATGCCTAATACAGAAGTTGAATATTCTACGACTAATTGTTTAGAATTTATGCGGCAAATTCAAAAAGTCTGTCATATAAAGTGCACTTCTGGCTCAGCCGATTGGTACTAAAATAGAAGATAACCATTTAGATGCTGTAGCAATTTCTTATGCTGAATTCCAGTATCCTACGGCTGATCATTCTGGATTTATGCGGAAAATTATAAAAAAGTTTCAAGTAAAGTACACTTCCGGCTTAGCCGATCGCAATCATAATGCAAGATGTACAATAAGATGTTATAGAAGTTCTTTATACGAAATTTTCATATGCTATGGCGGATCATTCTATATTTATGCAAAAAATTCGAAAAAAGTTTCACGTAAAGTGCACTTTTGGCCTGACCGATTCTCACAAAAATAGCGGATAACCATTCTGATACATCAAATTTAAATACTGAATTTCAACATCCTACGGTTGATAATTCTGGATTTATTAGAAAAATTCGAAAAAAGTGTTAAGTAAAGTGCAGACGATTGGAACCATAATGCGAGGTGCACAACTAGACCCTATACCAGTCCTTAATACAGAATTTCAACATTATACGTTCAACCAGTTTTGATATTTGCGAGTTACATACGCACGCACGAACATACGTACCGACATCAAGCCAAAAATAGTCAAAATGGATATTTCCATCAAAATTTCGATAGGTGAATTTTGTAGCTCTCACAATACTTACTTGTGTACAAGTGAGTAAAAACCACGATTTCGTCACTGACTCACTCACGATTTATCATCAAAATGTTAAGGGTATCTCCTGAAGTCCTAGAAAGCTGAAATTTAGTATGCTAGCTAGTATAGGTACACAAACAACAAAAAAATTCTAAAACATTCTAAATTCTAAGCTCTGACCTCCAACCTCTTAAGCTAGGGGATGGAAGTATGTATAAGATTTTTGTGAATTTTAATGCTAGAGGTCTGAAAATTAATATAGGGACTTCTTTTTATAGATAATAGCGAAATGAACCCAAAAAAAAATGAACAAAATGGAATAATATTATCATAATCAACTTACAAAAAAAAGTGAAATCCCACCAAGAACATTTTCATGTTAATTGTGGCCAAGACGAGTGGCTCGCACTGTCAAAAAGCTATCAGATCTCATGTAGAGCCAAGTTTCTAACACAACACGTCCTTACTCTACAAGACCCAACTTCGCAAACTCTACACCTCAGTCAAAATATGTAGGCCATTTCGCTACAGTCACATGGACAAAAGGCGGAAAATTTATTCACTGTTCATTACTTTTCTGTTATACAATAACTCTTGTAGTAATGGAACGGCCAAGTCACATATTTTGACTAAAGTGTAGAGTTTGTGAAGTTAGGGCTGGTAGAGTTAGGACGTGTAGTGTTAGAAGCTTGGCTCTACATGAGATCACATAACTTTTTGACAGTGCGAGTCACTCGTCTTGACAACATTTTACATGAAGACGTTTTTAGTGGGATACACGTGTCTTCAAACGCTGAAAGTTTCGTTATGCTTGGGTATCGTTTAACGTGCCGTCAAATGTAGAATATCCAAGTAGAGTTCCATTGCGTTAGGTCTCTTTCACTCGGCGAGTCGTACGGCTCTCGCTCTCGAGCAAAGGCATGGCGCATGAGACCAAAATGTAATGAGTTTTGTGGGAGTATACATATAAGGAACGAGAGCCTTTACGGCTTGTAAGGGAGCAGCGTCTCTTCGTCAAAATGCAAGCGAAGTAGTGGGAGCACCAGCACGGAGAGCAAAAACTGCTCTTACTCTTCAGTTTCTTGCTCCGCAGTGCAAAATCCAGATGGATTCAGATACTGAATTGCTGATAAATGCAGTGTGGAACCGACCGGCCCTCTGGGATAAAAGTACAGACTTGTACAAGGACCGCAATAAAGTAGCTAAAAATTGGAGGAAAGCTCTAAAATGGTGATGTTTTTGCCGTCGAAAACGGCGTCGACGAAGAAAAAGATAAATGGCCACAGCACATGTGCGACCTATTGCGAATCTCACGTACTTAGCATCTGACGCGAAAGGCTCCCCTTGTGAAAGAGCCAAAAGTAGGAGCGAAAAAAAAGCTCTTGCTTGCGAGCGAGAGTCGTACGGTTCTTTTTGTGAAAAAGACCTTATATTTAGGGCATCGCTTCATGTACTTTTAAATGCTGAACATCCGAGTAGAGCATCCGTTATTCGGCATTGTACTGAAGTCAATTTATTAACTTTGTTGTATTCCCTCTTATGACAATAAACCGAGAAGTCACAGACACCTCCTAAATTGTCTATTACAAAACCCTCCCTTCCCGCCAAGCTATCAAGCCAAGCATTTGAATACAGTTTCGTCATGGAGACCAAGAATAGCGGGATCGTTACTTAAGTAGCGATCCTTACACGATTCCATATAAAATTTTCATTGATTAGAACAGTGCTGAAGTTCTTCTTTGTGTGAGCTTGTCCATGGCGCAAGTCGCTTTCTTTTCCACATCTTCAACGGTCTGAAATTTCATTCCTTTCAATGCAGATTTCACTTTTGAGAACAGATAAAAGTTGCATGATGCAAGGTCAGGTGAATAAGGTGAATGATCCTACACTGGGCTAGAAAATTCTTGATAGACAATGCTGTGTGCCAGTGCGTTGTCCTGATAAAGAACCTATAAGTTTTATTTCCGCAATTTGAGCCTTTTCTCCGATTTTTAACGGGGTTGAGCTGGAACTCAAAGATAGTAATGCTAATTGAACGTTTGACTCCCAGAAACTCAGTTAGATCTTGATTTGCTCATCCGAGTTGGTGAATCTAAGTCCTTCTTGTACATGCATGGATTGGCGTTTAGTTTTTTGATCATTTTTGATGGTATTCAAAGAACCAGTGCAAATCGTTCAACGAGCTGTTTTCTGTTCAACTGTAAGAATCTTCAACACTATTTTCGCACACAATTTGGTCATGTAAAAGGTTCCGCGTCACGTAATACTTTCTTTGTCTATTCTTACAGTTCAAAAGTAACCAAATTACCGATATTTTCAATACTGTCATCCGTTTTTGATGTAGTACGGTGACTCGAGCGTTCGTCATCTTCAACGTCTTTTCAGCTATCTTTAAAACGCTTGGACTACTACCATTGGACGTAATCAAGACTTATTGCCATATACTTTTTTTTCAAAAAGAAAATAAGTTCCAGCAGCGTTTTTTTCAGGTTTAATGTGGAATTTCACGTAAATTTGCTATTCTACTGGAACAACTATCATTTTCCGACAGAACAAGGCCAGATACACAAGAGGCGGTAGTTGAAAGAAGAGGTTTTACGCTATCGTACCACTTTGATGCAATCTTAGTTCTGCAGTAATATTAGTCCCGTTATTTGAAGCCATACATGATACTTTTCTAGGATTTTCTGAGAAGTATTGATAATAACATGGATTAAAAACTATAATCTTGGCAAACGTCCAAGTTATTCAAGTTCAAGATGCAACCATTCAATACCTACTTCGTCGCGCGTTACGGTAGACGTGCGATGAAGTATACTTTCTGGAGATCGTTAGCATTGCGATGATAAATGAGAACAAGATTTTCAATTTGTGCAATGTAACATGAGGCCAAGAATATGGTAGCAAGTATCGCCAAATCACATGAATTGTTGACCGAATTTTGCATACAAAATTTATTCTACGCCTTAAGTAATGACTTCCGAAACAAATCGAGAACTTCAATATTTCCTAAATTGTTAAGCGGAAAGTAAGAAAGCACGTAACACAATGTTGACAATCAGGCATTGCGAATGGATCGGTAAACAGTTATTGTGCACATTGCCATCAATATAAACTTACCGAACTCATGTTAAGAGACTCAACTGCCACATGTTCATATGGTAGTGAGGCTGGAATGCGCAAATGCTAAGTTCATGCATTGCTGGCGATGTATTAACACCAAACTTTACGTTAACTGTAGTGATACTGTTATACGTTATTCATCTCACAATCTTTTCCCAAGATGATTCTTCGACAACCCAACTGAAGAAACGTATATGAGATGGTATACATTATCAAATAAATCTCGGTCTACCGTAAGTTAATAAAGTAAATAACATCAAACCATTATACCTCATACATAATTAATCATGCATTAGGCTCTGAAACGTCCAACAAGAACAAAAGCTTGATAGTTTGAAAATTTGATTTAGTACAATTAGTCGGAAAAGTCTCGTTCACTCGGTGAAGAAAATATATGATAAAAACAAAAGCGGAATGGTAGAGTTCACGATCAATATTACAATTAAGGGTGAGTAATAAAAGTATGATGGATTAGTCCATTTAAAATCAGAGAAAGGAAGTTTTCCAACAAAACATTTTGGTGACAAATCGATTATAGCACAAAAAGCTTGTGGGTAATGGAAAAAATCAACATTTTTGGTACGGAATACCTTTGCTATAATAAACACAAGCTGCTGAAAGATAATATGTATGAATATGGTTTGAAATAATATTCGAAGCTATGTGTATGAATGAAAATCAATAGAAAAAGAGGACAGAAATACAGCATTTACAAGATGAAACATTCCATGCTAATATCCAGCGAAACTTCAAATCATATTTTTCAGTTACCTAGAAGTTTCCCAGTACTTTGACCTGATTAAAAATATCTTCCAAAGATTGAACAGATCTCAAATCCTTCACCGGAACTAACTGTTGCTCAATTTTTTGTGCTAGTAGAATGTCTTTGGGTTTGTAGGAATCATTGATTTCTTTTTATTCACTTTTGTGTTCTACAATAGTTCCTCATATAGGATTTTTCATCCTGTGATCACTATTTTTTGTTTTGTCTTGATGCTCTTCACAGGTTTTGTTCCACTGCTTCCTGAAATCAATTGTCTCTGTTATTTGTCACGTTTTGTTTTTGAAAACAGATGAATCATTCAACGTAACACTTCATTCATTTCTATTAACACTATGATGTTATTGTTAAGTTCATTGCTTTTTTGTTTTCCTTATGTTGGAAATTTCTACAATAAATACATTTGTGTAAAATAGTTCATGTTCTTGCCGGTACCATTATGAAGAAGACATCCAAGCGGTTGGACCGGTTGGTAATAAATTAAATCACGAGAACAGTGTGAATAGAAGACGTTCTGAAGTTCCTACATTCAATTATGTAATGATTAAGAGGAGTAAAACGATGAGTGATTGGAACAAGTTGATGAATTTGTGTATCTTGTCAAATGATCGGAGTGTTGATAGAAAGCTTGGAAGAGCAGTATCTGCTAAGTACAACATTTTAGGTGCTTTGAAGACGTTTGCATAGAATGTGTCGGTTTTATGGTTTGCAAGATCAAGTGTATATATGATGGAATACTTGTAACTCCATTGATATATCGCATTAATGGTTATAGATGCAAAAATGAAGAATGACTGCTGTGAATATGATATTAGTGGTTCTGAGGCTTGTATCTGATGATGGATCAGCTGAGGAGATCACAACCATGACCGTGAATTGGGATTGATTCAGTGTAGAGTTTAACAAACACGATTCGGTAAACTACAGCCGATTGCCGCAAGTCTCACTTTTGACCTATAGCAAACCCCATCGCAGATATTTCAGCTGACATCAAAGAGCTGATTCTGGAGAAAACCCGAGCTAGACGTCCATGGCAATGCTATGCCAGGCCAGAAGACCGTATCACTAGTAATCAGCTTGCAGCAACTGTGAAACAACGCTTGCATGAGCATAGATCAAGCCGCTGGCAAGCTAAAGTCGAACAGCTTAAGGTTGAAAATCAGTTTCTGCGGCGTATGACAAGAATATTGCGACGCACAAAGCAAAAAATGCCACCTCTCCTTATCGAGCGTAAAATAGTATTCTCCGATGTAGACAAAGTCGAAGCTTCAGCCGAAAGCTGGGAAAAACAGTGCTCACCGAACTATGAGCACTGTGATGTAACTTCTGTTGGACGCATCAACAAGAGTGTCCGAAGGAAAGTCAAACAAACATCAGATAGGCCACGGCGGACTCTATACCAGGCGGGAGTGTGACCCCCACTACCACAGCATTCGCATGACGTCAGTAGGCTGGTTTTTACACAGCTTCATGCGATGTAATAGTATTAAATTTGTATTTTAGAACTATAATGTTTATGCAGAATGATTATTGACTTACTAACAACAATAATAACGGTAATTCTCTTGTCTCTGAATATAGTTCTAGAGTAAAACGCTGTTATGCGATAAATGTAACTCAAAATAGCAGTTCGCTATCAATGCTTTCATTTCCATATATTTTATCAAGTTGCAAAATCACCCACTTGTCCTCTTCTTTTGTAAGTCTATTTGCAATTACTCTTAAGTAATGATCATTTCCTATTGAAGAACTTGAAGATATATGAAAAGATGCTGTAAGTTGTTGCAAATATTTAGGATGTGATTGCATATTAATCATGTAAGACCAAATAATAATTTTTGAAGTGTAGCACTTTTGATTTGAGAAAAGGAGACTTATTTGTTCACTTAAGTACAATAATTGCCCAATTCTCTCTTCATCGCCTTCGTTCTCAGACATCATTATTTAAATTCTAAATAATAGAATAAGTATTGACAAAATCAGTTTCATTTAACATACATTCTGAAATATCTCTCAATTTGGATAATGTATCAAGTTCATTTGTAGATAATGGAGTGTTATTATGCTGTAATTCCCTCAAACTTACCAGTTTATTTTTAAAGAAATACTTTGGGCTCTGATTTCTATCTATTTCAATATAAAAGGAACGACTTACTGCTTTGGAATCCATTTTGTAAATAATAATACCGTCATCATTTACTTTTACAAAAATATCGTCATTTATAGTTTTGACAAATTGAGGTGCTTTTTCAAGCAGTAAGTCAAAATTTTGAACTCTATTTTCCATTAGTTGTATTTCTAATATCTTATTAGTTCTTTCTTGTTTTTTTTTCTGATTTCAAAATTTCGTTCGTCTAAGATTTTTTTTTAGTATTTGATTTCATATTCAAATAATGAGGAAGTCCAGGAAAGATAGTTTGTACGGTTCCAAATGCGGTTTATCGTAATAAAAAGTCCTAATTTCTCCTGGATAATTGTATGTATTTGTATAGCTAGTTGCAATGCAATCTTCAGAAATTCGAATGTAGTTACATTTTCTTCTGTACTATCATAATTGCTTTTACAAGCTGAGACACAACATTTGCGAGGTATGTTTAAATTAAATAATATGTATATATTTAGGTAGGTATTCGAAATATTAGAAGAAAATCTACTTCGTATCACGAAGTCATCAAGTCTACTACTATCGCTGGCTCGCTCACAAAGCCTACTGACGTCACGCTCCCCTTCATCACACTCCCGCCTGGTAAATAGAGTTTGCCGTGGATAGGCATATCAAACATGCAAATCTAAGAGAGGTCTAGGATGTTCTCAGGTATCTCAACAAGAATAAAGCTCCAAGTCACGATGAAGTGTCAAACAAGGCGCTTCAACTTTTGCCACGCAAGGGAGCTATGGCTCTCACTAATATTTTTTAAATGCAGCACTTCGCTTGCGATACTTCCCTGAAGAATGGAAGCCAGTACAAAACGCGCAATTCCCGCAAATCCACAGAACCATAAGTGTTCTGTGCACAATGGGAAAAGTGCTGGAAAATATCATACCAATTAGACTGCAAGAGGAAGCTGCTAGACGCGACGTAATATCTGACCATGAGCACGGGCTTTGTCAAAAGCACTCAACTGAACATCAACTCCTGCGAGTTGTTGAGCTCATAACGGAGGGCTCTAACAACAGACAAGACACTGGACCACCAAGGGCTGCTGCATAAAATGATACAAGCTGGCATCAACCATTCACTGGTGCAGCTTATTCACTCATTCCTAGCGAAAAGGACATCCAGAGTCAAACTGAACGATGTTAAGTCCTCAGAACGACCCTTAATAGCAGGCCTGCCACAAGGTTCATTGTTGTCACCACGGCTGTTCAATATATTTTGCAATGACATTCCAGCAGCTACTGCCGGAACAATACTCACCCAGTATGCAGATGATACTGCTGTACTCTATCGCTCACGTCTCGATTGCAGCAAGCTGCCGAGAAACTAGAGGACTGGTTCGCAAAATGGCCAATTAATGTGAACGCTGAAGAGAGTACAGTAATCCACTTCACAAAAAACAAATTTCAGTCATCTGGTGGAATTGAAATGTTCAATGATGTCGTCCTAAGACAGTGGCAGTGGCTTGACGTGGGGACTACATATCCAAAAGAACGTACAAAATGCACACACACTTGTCGCTTTGCTATACCCACTCATGAATCGTGGAAGTCGTCTGTCACTCACAAACAAAGTGACAATTTTTAAGACGATAATACGTCCCGCAATAACATATGGCATATACGCAGTGTCTACACACATAAAAAAGCTGCAAGTGGTACAAAATAGACTGCTGCATATGGCCACGGATGCGCCTTGGTTCGTGCACAACGACCAGCTTCATTTTGATCTAAAAATCCAGACCATTCTCGATCATGCTATAAAACTAGCAAACAAATTCTACGCTGGTGTACAATACCATCCTAATGTCGGAATCAGGAGTACTGGCAGAATACGACGCAGATAAGAATCTGCGTTACAAAATACCGCGTCAGATCCTGAACACGGACTGTAAAAACGACGACAAGATCGCGACACAATGATGCATTTCCAAAATCCTTAACAGTTCATAGTTTGTGACGAATTATGTCCCAAAACTCCGTCACAGTTTCACATCCCAGAGCCTTCTGCTACCGCCAAATATTTTAAAGTCCATCAAAATTAATTTACATCTTGCACACCCCGTCAATTTTAAAATCCGTTCTTCTGTTCAAATATACACCATCGTTCACGTTAGTATTATCAGCTACCAGTTGGAATAATTTCATTTTCAATATTTCACAACATGTAGTGGAACAAGGTTGGGTTTAGAAAATATCTTAAATCAATTTCAATCTATATTTGTTTGATCCGTATGCATGTCTTGTACTTACCGTAAATGAATCCTGAATATATTCAACCGTTTTTCTGTAAATATGCTGTATATTGTATATTTTGTTTGATGTTTTTCGTGACCTTTGACCATACACAAATAATTATTGGACATTTAACAGATATCCGACAGAGGACCAAATCCTAGCTACTTTACCGACAGACAAAAGAATTAAGGACAATTTGAATTTCAGGGGAATGTTTATAAGGATGTATTCAGTAGAAAATAATATAAAATTTGTTGTGAAGGAATTTGTATTTTTAAGATTACTTCTTCTTTTCTAGGATAGGTTTGAAAACATCTGAAATTAAATTCAATCTATACTTGTTTGATCCGTATTTATAACTTGTGCTTACCGTTAATGAATCCTGAACGTAATTAACCGTTGTTCTGTAAATATGTTGCATATTGTATATTTTGTTCGATGTTCTCACGACCTTTAATCATAAACAGATAGATATTTGACATTTGACAGTTAACCGACCAAGGACTAAATCGTAACTACTTTGCCAACAGACAAGAAGAATTTAGGATAATTTGAATTTCAAGAGAATTTTCATAAGGATGTATTTAGTAGGAAAAGAATATGAAATTTGCTGTTGTGAAGAAATTTGTATTTGTGAAATTACTCCTTATTTCTATCTGTATCTCCTTTTCACATTACTGACAGCACTAATAAGAAATTTATTTTGAGACAAGTTAAGTAAGGATTCATTGGAACTAAAGTATTAATAATGCCTTGTGACCAATTTAAGTCACTTCTTTGAAAGTCCAGTCTTCTGAGTAGCCGTTCCAGAGTACACTTCTAGTTCCGATTCCGAGTGTTATCTTCAGAGTGTTTACCGTCCAAGTGGAGTTTTTGTGCTAAGCCCGTTTGCACAACTGTCTGACACAATCTGTGACTTTTTTTTTTATAAGTCCGTAAAAGGAGCTTAGATTTGTTTGCTTTTGCTGTTTTAAACTTGGAATACTTTTGCTGTTTTTGAGCTTAGATTATTTTTGCATAGTTTATCGTAAAGTCACCGCTGGAAAAGTCTCCATTGATTTCACAGTGTTAGATTGTTTCACTATAGAATCACCGCTGGAGAAGTCCTGATTTCGCAATGTTTGAATGATTTAACGTAAAGTCACCGTTGGTGAAGTTTCTGTTGATTTCACAGTGTTAGATCAACTTAACGTAACGTCGTCACTGACGGAGTCTTCGAGATTTCGCAGCGTTAGATTGTTTTAACGTAGAATCGCCGTTGAAGGGCCATCATTAGCTTCACAGCGTTGGGCAAGTCAACGTAGACTCACTACTTGGGAACCAGTTTAGTTTCACAAGCGTCGAAGATAAGTTAATCTACCGTTTGCGATATCGCTTCACGATTTGTTTGTTTTAAAGTTTCTCGTCATCTGCGACCGCCTGGGTCGGTACGTCGACCGCTGGTGTCGAGTGTCATGTACAGCCGTCCTGTTACCGTCAGCCAAGTATCTCCAGGCAAGTTTCTGGAGAATATATGTTCTAGGTTCACCGTCGTCGTATTTGTGTGTAAATAAATCTCATTGTGATACCTATCCCCTGATGATTATTTTGACAACCCTAATCCGTCCCTTCTGAGCTATCTAGCCGTCTGCCCTAGAAACTGCGTCACCGACTGTATTGGCGCCCGAGCACACCGTCAGCAGCTTTGACCGCGATGCCAAAGTGAACAACCACGCCATCAGCGAGGGTATCGTTACAAATTCTATAAATATCCGATGAGGTAGGTATAAGTCCATGACTCGGTACTTTCACAAGGCCTTTATGTTCATCGTTCATCGTTTATCAAATATGATATTCTGGTGTCGTTTGTGAATATACCAGAGGAGATCGAGTGCAGAATATTGTTCGAGGTTAGGAGAGTTATGATAGGTAATCTATATTCTTTTCGATATTTAATATGAATGTCAAATGCTGAGTTTTTGTAAATAATATATATGGATGAAATATATGAAAATTACGTGGATGTTATGTACGTGAATGAATGAGATTATATATTTGGTTTGAATATCGAGACGTGGGAAGATACAGGCACTAGAAAGAATACTGAACAAAAGCTGAAATTTGATATTTGTAGGCACAAAGAAAAAAATAAACACTCCCCTGAAGTTACATACAAACGTAAGATGAATAAGCAACAAATTGTAACAAATCGTTATTTGTGCAAATATTCTCCAAGTCAAATATGTATGTGTTTTTGTGTCTGTAAATATCATGTACATAGCATTCTCTAGTTCTATGCTCTGTTATAGCTTTTCATGATATCTGAATTTTCATATGAAAATCCATACTGCACAATGTTGAATATTAGCTGAATTGTTGGTTGCGTTGTGAAACAGGAATGAACAAAATTTGTTCCTCTATATTTTCCGATTCTTGGTAGTGAAACTACAGCACACGAATATCGATATTGCGTTTCCACGTCGTTTTGTGATGCAGTATAAAAAGACTGTCATCATTCCTTTGTTCGCAACCTAAATTTACTATTTCTCAATTCTTGTTTCTCTCTCTCCAATGAGTTCATCGATTTATTAATGATACTCACAAAGACAGTTTCATTTTATAACATTGCTGGATGATAAAATGAATATGAATCATAAGCTGTTAGCTTTTCCGAGTAATCGTCTATTGGATAATATTTTTAATATTAGGGTGGAATTTATTGATTGATTACAGTTTTATATTACCATGTCAGGTGTTTTAAACTAGTTAGTCTATCAAATATTCGATGGATATGCAGTTAATTACCCAAATTTGTGTGATCGTATTGAAATACTTAGGTATACCAAATATCTTCTCTGTTCAGCTGTTGATTGACCAGTAACTCAATCAAGTGAAATAAATGTCAAAGGTCATCGTGAAAATATAGGCTGAAAACTAGCTGCGAAGTTCTAGAGGCATCGCAACGTGAACTTTTTGTGAACTAATGTTGGTCAATCGTTTGAGCTGATGTGCCATTAAAGCTTGGATAGTATCATTTCATTCATAATTCCATTGTATGAACTATCACATAAAGATAAAATCTGACATGAACATCACATGACTTACTTGTACATCATTGGAAATATATATATATATATATATATATATATATATATATATATATATATATATATATATATATATATATATATATATATATATATATATATATACATATATATAATAAGATGTGATTTTGTGTTTGATCATATATGTCATTGGATATATATAATCGAACACAAAATCTCATCGTTCCACAGTTAATCGTTTTGGATTTACCCAAGAGATTCTAAGAATCTGTTAAGTAAAATGCGCTTTCAGCCAAGTCGGTTGCTATGGAAACAGTAGGCCATTATTCTTATACTACAACATTCCTCAATACTGATCTCCATAATTCTACGACTACCAACAGATCTGAATTTATGCGCAAAATTAAAAAATAAATTCCCACTGAAGTGCACTTCCGGTTCAGTCTATTGTTATGAGAATAGTAGGCAATCATTCAGATGCTACAGCAGACTGAAATACCATATTTCAATATTCTACACCTGATCGTTTCGAATTTATGCGAAAAATTCCGAAAGATTGTCGAGTAAAGTGCACTTCCGGCTCGGTGAATCTCAATAAAAATAGAATATGAGCATCTAGACGGTATAGTTTTGCTAAATACTGAGTTCTAACAATCTACGTTTAATCGTTTGGGATTTATCCGGAAAATTCAAAAAATGTTTCGAATAAAGTGCTTTTCCGGCTTAGTCGATAGCAATCATAATGCAAGATGTACAACAAGATATTATAAAAGTGCCTAATACAAAATTTAAATATTCTACGACTGATTGTTTAGAATTTATGCGAATAATTCAAAAAGTCTATCATATAAAGTGCACTTCCGGCTCAACCGATTGTTACAAAAATAGAAGATGACCATTTGGATGCTACATCAATTCCGAATGCCAAGTTCCAGTATCCTATGTCCAGTCATTCTGAATTTATGCGGAAAATTTGAAAAAAGTTTCAAGTAAAGTGTACTTCCGGCTTAGCCGATTGCAATCATAATGCAAAATGTACAATGAGATGTTATAGAAGTTCTTTATTCAAAATTTCAATATGCTATGACGGATTATTCTATACCTATGCGGAAAATTCAAAAAATTTCTAAAATAAAGTGCACTTTTGGCCTAATCTTTTCTCTTTAACTATGAAATAGAGCGAGGCCATGTTCTCTCTCAACTTCAACATGTAAAATATCCCTTACTAATTCGCAAGTAGTGCATTTATTTTCTTGCGAATCTAAAACATACATTATTATCGTCCCAAAGTTTTTGTTGTTCTAGTTCGATAAGACTAATTTTATTCATAGCGCATGAGCGCTACAATATAATTACAACAGAATTACATGGTTTATGCTATAAATGTAGAGTTATTATAACTAAGTTTTATGTATTATATTTCCAAAGTAATGTTAGTTATTCCAATCATAGCATATTCTCTTATCTACCACATTCATAATAAACTTATTACCTTGGCAAATTTTATCTAAAACTAGTTGAATATGAATTTTCCTTTCGGTCACTTCAGATTATAATTAATATAATTTTGATAATATTTTGACATGTATAATGTCAAACAAAATCAAAAAATTGACAACAGATTATCATTGCCTACCTTATCATTTCAATTAAACTGATTGTTTTATACGGCAAATTCTGAATGTCTGTTATACATTTAAACTGCATTTCCGGTACAACAAGTTCAAACACTGAGTTTCAATATGCTATGACTGATCATTCTAGATTTATGCAAAAAACTAGTAAAAAAGCTTCAAGTAAAGTGCACTTTTGACTTGGCCGACTCATGCAAAAACAGTAAATAGTCATCCTGATACAACATCAAGTTCAAATTTTGAATTTTAACATTCTACAGTTGATCATTCTAGATTTATTGGAAAAATTCGAAAAAAGCTTCAAGTAAAATGCACTTCTGGTACAGGCGATTGGAACCATAATGCAAGGTGCACAACTAGATCCTATACCAGTCTCAACACAAAATTTCAACATCATACGTTCAACCAGTTTTGAGACTTGCGAGTTACGCACGAACGAACGAACGAACATACGTACCGACATCAAGTCGAAAATAGTCAAAATGGATTCAGAGATGCTCAAAACGGATATTTCCATCAAAATCTTGATAGGTGAATTTTGTCGGTCTCACAATACTTCCTTGTATCTACTTCGTACAAATAAAAATCTGACGTAGGAATCACGTGACTCACTTGTACATCATTGGTAATATTTTTTGCATATAATAATACGATAATCAAACAAAGTCTTGTTGTTCCACGGCTTATTGTTCTGGATTCATCTGAAAAATTCTGAAATCTGTCAAGTGAATTGCGCTTTCGACCTAGTCGGTTGTTATGGGAACTATAGGGCAATATTCTTATGCTACAACATGCCTAAATATTTATTTCTGAGAGGCTACGCCTAACAGTTCTGAATTTATGCACAAAATTGGAAGAAAAATCACTCCGAAGTGCATTTCCGGCCCAGTCGATTATTTTTAGAATAGTAGGTAATCATTTAGATGCTACAGCACTTTGAAATACTAAATTCCAACACTCCACGGCTGATCGTTCCAAATTCATGCGAAAAATTTCAAAAGACTGTTATATAAAGTGCACTTTCTTCAGTCAATCTCAATTTGAATGGAATATGAACAACTTAATGGAACAATCGTCTCAAATACTGAATTCTAACATTTTATGTCTAATCGCTTAGGATTTATACAAAAAATTCAAAAAGTATTTCAAGAAAAGTACACTTCAGGTGCAAACGTTTGCAACCATAATGCGAGATACACAAATAGACCCTAGACCAGTCTTATGTACAAAATTTCAACATTATACCTTGGACGGGCTCTGATATTTGTGAGTTAAATAGTCGAAATGTATTCATCCATCAAAATCCTGAAATGTGAATTTTGTCGGGCTCACAATATTTGTACTTTGTACAAGTGAAAAGAATATTCGTGCCGCATACAGAGCTCAGATAATTTATCAATAAATTTTTGATAAAATCAACTCGTAATCTAGAGCACTCCCAAATTCACATTCACAGTACGGAACCCCATTCACCATCTTTTGTTATTCGTGTTTCATGAAACCAATTATATATTATCATATATTAAAATTTCTGGTCATATATTTTGAGAGCTGCAGGAAAAATAACTAAAAATTATTGGGTTTCAATGGTTTGAACAAGTTAGCACATCCCAATTTATAAAAATATTCAGTATAAGTGGGAATTTAGTGTGAGAATGTACTTTATAAGTATTTATAGACAAAATAATGACTTTTTTGTGAATCAAGTGTGTTTCTATAATCAAATTGTGTTCTATAGACTTACTAATATTTGTGGGTAATATGTATGAATTTTTGAAATTGAACTGTTCTCGTTTTTGCTGTTTATCTACAACAAAGTACTGAAGGAAAGCAACAGGATCTTCTAAAATAAGGTTAGATGAATCATACTCATCATTATCAAGAAATTGGATCTATTAGTATCAATATTTGATCTTCGATGAATAATAGCTATCGAGGTAACAACTGTTCAATATCGGAATCCTCGACTCATCTATTGGATTTTGTAGATTGCTATGTATATTACAGCATCGAATTGGTAGATGTATATAAAGATTGGAAGTTGGGGACAGGCAGGGCTGTCTGATTTCATACCGCATGCCTTTTTTGAGGGTTGATAATTTTCCTCTCAATAAGAAAAATAAAATGTTATTGTCCGATGCACGCTTGCCGGCCATAGTGTAAATACCAATTATATATATTTTTATTCATAATCTTTATAGCAATATAAAAATTCTTCAAATTCTGGAGGTTGGGAAGTATGTAATATCTAACTGCAATGGCTATCTCACGGGTCGAAAGCGACACTTCCATCTCTTGGGTGGGAAATCTTTATGCAGGGCTGCCTAGCATCAGTCAAAAAGCTTAATAGGAGTAAAATAGTCCGTGCTGTCAAAAATATCGATCATATTATCTAATAATTCAAATGAAACAATTAATCGGTCATATAATGAGCTCTCGGCTGTAATGAAATACTTTCCACCTCAGATGTATTAGAATTATTCCAAATTTATCTTGTTTTTCCGTGTCATCTTATCACATGCCTTTGTAGCGTGAAATAGTTAGAAGAGATTTAAAGCCTAGTGCTGCAAGGCATGCAATCCGCAACAGTTCGAAAAGCTCGAATGGTCACGTGAACTTGTGAGAAATCTGGATCTGACAACCAATAGTATGTTTTTTATACTTGCCTGAGTTATTATACGGGACTCACTTATACACCATTGGATATATTTTTGCATATAAAAAATATGATAATCAAACACAAAACCTCATCGCTCCACGGCTAATTGTTCTAGATCTATCCAAAAAATCCTAGAAATCTGTCAAGTGAAGTGCATTTTGACCAAGTCGGTTGCTATGGGAATAGTGGTTCTACATTTTCATGCTATAACATTCCTAAATACTGATTTCCAAGATTCTACGGCTAGAACTTCTGAATTCATGCGCAAAATTTAAAAGAAAATCCCTCAAAAGTGTCTTTGTTCCGAAGTCAGCAAATGTGGAGATCACCGTCTTGCTAGCTTCTTCACACGTATCTGTTATCGAAAATAATCTACTGCTGTGAATCTGATATGCCTTGATTGCGAGGTATCTCCTTTTATGTTACATTCTGATTCATCTTCAGCAAACTTTCCCGCAGCACGAATTTTGCCATAAATATTCAGACATGGGCTCCACAAGGTGAAGGAGGAATCAAGCATTTGCTCTTTCCTGGCTCCTGAGAAAATAGCTGTCATGTTAGCAAATGAGGTTGGAATAATAAGTGGGCGTCTTTTCTTCACTCTAATTTATTGCTAGAGTAATTTCATTGTTGGTATAGATATAATTGTGGGAGACTAGCCTAGCAAATCTAATATTCCCCCAATCCAACTTCAAAATAATTACAATCAAAGACAATATTATATTCCAATTCGAGAACTAAATATGAACTCTAACTTGTAAGTTAGAATCTATTATAATGTTATGTTCTTATGGTTCTAAATACAGAAAGGCTTTTAGGAATCCCATTATTTGTAATTCATATTTATTTGTTACATAAGTAGACATTTCGAGAATACAAATTTTCCATCATCAGCAAGTGTATAAATTCAATTACATTTATTCAAGAATGAATATTCAAATTTGTGATCTAAATTTGAAGGAACAAAACAGTTTTTCCTTGACAAAGAAGCAATACCCAAGTCGAGTTGTTGAATAACTGGATTCAAAATAAAAATAAAACGCTATTTTCAAAAAAATCCGTACAATATTATTCCATCTAACAAAATCCTGGCGGCGCTCATGAATGCAGGCTTTCCAGGTTTTCTTTCATTTTACAAGTGACCTAGTCTTCATTTAATTCCATGAAACAATCTACCAACCGTGAATTTTGAAGAACAATTATTCCTGAAAGCTGTCACCAGATTTTAATGATTGCTTGAACTGTTACCCTCTTCTATAATCATACAAAATCAGTGTCAGAGAAATTCATCACTGTGGTTATCTTCCTAAAAATGCAGAAATGATCTATTGAATAAATTATGCGCAAATTGTTTCTTTCATAAATATAAAATCAAGAAGTTTTGATATTTTGTTTAATTTTAATCTTTCCCTTGATTGAGCGAGTTTCATAGAATACTTGAGTTATTCTTTTATTGTTACTGAGTTTCTCTAATTTTTTTCAGCTGAAACTGTTGACTAGGACTATTTTTCTGCTCAACATAAGTTTTTCTCTCTACAGCAATTTTTTTTTGTCAGTTATAAATCATCCTGTAAGTAAAAGTATGAATAATGATATGAAAATTCATACGAATGGGTTAGCCGATGATTCATATTTCAAAGCTACTTTGTGTTGAACACAAGCAGTTAGGGGAATGAAATTGAGAATATACGCTACAAACAAGATTATCTGTTAAAAAAATGCTACACAAATGATTCATTTTAAAAAATTCTCTCATTACTCACATTTGGAAGTTTATATTCTTCTACTTTTTCTAACCTTTCGAGTCTTTTACAATTTACAACAAGCTTCAAATTTTTTTTGACTAGAGATAGTCCAATAGATTCTTAATAAATTCTCTATCATAAATTCATAGAGAGAAAAGAGCTTCCAAACACCTCCGATTGATTCCAATTGATGGGTTATTGTCTAAATAACTGCTCATCGTATGGTCAATTTAAAATAACATGCTCAAACAATTTTCCTGCTTTCTGTTTGCGTAGCCTTCAAATTGTTTCGATTTCTTATTCCATCGTGATTTCTGTTGATTATCTATGAGAACAAGAACAAATTGCAATTTATAGTTCACTCGGTATTCAATTTTTTTGCTACATTCGCTCGATGAAAATTTATGAGGCTGGAATATCTGTGACAAATTTTTGTTGCGGTCTCGTTCCTGTATAAGTGAATTGTTGAATACCATTCATCTAGAAAATCACGTACGCAGATAGGATAGATTTTCCATAATTCACGCTTCATTTTGCAATATTCTCGACAAGAGATGATTTTTAAAGATTGATTTTACACTAGATTGGCTCTTAAATTCCGAATTGTTAATATAAAGAACAGCAGAATACTCGCAAGAGTGTTCCACTGCTTATGCATTGAACTTCAATCCTCAGTCCGAATTAAATTGGTTCCTGTGGTCATCAGATTCCGAAATGAATCATTTTTATGGAAATATTGTGCAATATAATGAAAATTTCCGACTACTTTCGAGATAATTCATGAACAGGTTTCATCTTCCATGAATGAAGATGTCTTCAACATAGTGCTAATTAAAACTGAATTCTACTTTGTTTATATTATTCCAGCTATATTATTCTTGGAGGAAAACTAATTTATTCATTAAATATACTTCCTGTTCTCAGAATGAAGTCATAAGTTTTCAGTTTGTTCCACCACTTCTGTTTATTTTTCTGCTTTTCCGTTTCTCTGTTGAATGTTCCATGGGCAGTTTATTATGAGAATAATTTTTCCTGCAGTTACGTATTCATGAAATGTCATCGGACAAAATATGTTTCCAGCACTATGAAATGCTCGCTAAAGAAAAAAAAATGTGGAACTACACTTCAACGAAAATCGGTAAGGGACAAATATCTGTTTTTGATTATTCATTTCTCTTTGTCTCTACTGGTTCTGTAACCCTCTAAGGGTTTTGACCTCCGCTAGCTTCCGCCTTCACACTTCTCTATTTCTTGCTATTATACTTCGATTGGATATGTGATTCTCTTCAAATTCTTTTCAATATCATCGATCCATCGGCCCTTCGGTCTTCCTCTCAGTTTTGTCCTCAGCAGCCTTTCGTTTAGCATTTTTTTGGCTGTTCTGTCTTCTTCTATTCTGGTCACATGACCAAGCCACCTTAGCCTTTGTAGCTTTATGAACCCTACGATATCTTGTTCATTGTAATGCATACAGTTCATAGTTCATACGAATTCTTCAACCCTCCTTAGAGTTCAGCGGTCCAAAAATCTTCTTTCCTTTCGAAAATTATCAGTGCTCTTTCCGTTATGGCATTTGCTTCGGAGTAGCTTATAATGTGCAAAGTAGCACCGATTTCCGCTACCTATTCTTCTTTGTGCTTCTTTATACGTGTGATTATCCGCCGTAACCAGGGAGCCCAGGTAGATGAATTCTGATACTACCTCAAAATTGTACATGCCAAATGCGACTCGTCCAGGTTCAAGTTCTAGATTTTTTCTGGAAGTTATGAGTAACTTAGTTTTGCTCTTATTTGTTTCAAGACCTTTCTCTTGTACTCCTACGTCGAACTCTGTAAAAATGTCCTGCATCGCTTCAATATTTCTGCTGATAATTACCACATCGTCTGCGTAAGTCAATATTTGGTATCGAGAGTCAAATACAACTCCCTTGGTACTGATTTGAGCGTCTCTCAATATCTTTTCAATTATGATGTCAAAGAGAAATGGGGCCAGCCCATCCCTTTGCTTGACGCCCATGTCCAAGTACTCTTCAATTCACTGCGCTGTTGGTGTTCCTAAATGTCATTTTACATAAATTAATGTATTTTGTTGGGATACCGTAGTATTCCATAGCCTCCCAGATGCTATTTCTACATACGCTATCATACGCTGTTTTGAAGTCTATAAACAGATGATAGGTTCCAATATCAAATTCTCACCCTTTCTCTTGAATTAGGAAGAATATTTGATCGTTGGTGGATCTCGCTCTTTTAAGTCCCTTTTGATATTCTTTAATAATTCCGTTGCTTTCGGTAATTGCCACTAGCCTCAGGTATATCATGTGACTTAACCCGTAACCACTGTTTATGGGTCAATTTGACCATATGCATTTTTAATATTTGAATTACTCGCGTATCTGTTGAATTAGCGCAGGCTTCGTTCAGCAGTGTGTCAAGTACTGATTGGTTAGTCGAGTGTTAAAGCAGCTGGAGTGTAGCTGTCAGTTTGACAAATTTGGAATAAAATTACTCATTTTCTAGTCAATTTGATCCATATACAGTATGTACTTTATTGGAATTTTGAGATTGTTATTATACATAAATATGATATTATAGAAGATATTTAAATGAGAGCTCGTCCTAGATGTTCGAAAATGGTCAAATGTACCAATGACAACTTGGTACAATGAAGCGGAAGATCATAAGGAAAGTGACAACGAATTTGAAAATTTTGAAGATATGGATAGCGACCACGATTATACCCACAAAAAATTGTAATTGTTCATTAGATAAACTTAAGTTCTTATAATATGCGTTGTTTTGTTGCATTGTACAAACAAATATTATAATTGAACAAAGATATTCAGGTATGGTCAAATTGACCCACTCACAGTAACTATGTAACTGAAATAGGGTCACAGTGGTTACGGGTTAATATCTTGTACGCCGTGTTCAAAAGGCTCATGCCTCTAAGGCTACTGCACTTTGTTATATCGCCCTTTTTGTGTATTGGGCATGAAAAATATGAACTCCATTCACTTCGCATTTCTTCGGAATTCCATATTTTTGTGATCAGGCTATGTACGTTCTCCATCACTTGTTCTACCTCAGCTTTATGTATTTTGAGTGAGATCTGATCGGATCCAGGTGATTTTCTATCTTTGAGATGATGTATAGCTTCACTTTTACTTCTTCTAGATACGGCGGTCCGACGTTATTGGCTTATCATTGTTCTTCAGGTCACTTTGATCATTTTCTTCGTTCGAGATTTCTTGGTCTGTATTTAGTAGTGTTCGGAAATGTGAGAACCAGGTCTTAGGAGTATCTTTTTGATTTGGGAGTGTGACCCCTTCTTCATTCCTAATTTACAAAGATTTCTGTTTGAACTCTTCTGCGGCTCTTCCATGAAGCATTCTGGAATGTTTAAATGATCTTGAGATCCCTATTTCTTTTAGTCTTTCTTTCATCTAGCTCCTTTTCTTGCTTCGACATAATCTGTACGCCCAAATTTTTTACTGCAATCCTCTTCTTCCAATAATCTAGTTTTCCTTTGCAGAACTTTCTGCCAAGCCTGGTTTTTTTCCTCAAATGCTCTTTTGCGATCTTCATTGTACCATTCCTTGTGCTTGGCTAAGTTCTCCTCGTTGTATAGGACGGGGCTTCAAGTGCGTCCTCTAATAAGTTCCAGTGAGTCTCTATATCCAAGTCCAAATCCTCTTGAGTTCTATTTATTAAATGTGTGGTCAATTTCTCTTGGAATAAGTCTTTGACGGTGTCGTTCTTAAGTTTTTCTAGATTCCAATTAGTAGTTTTCTTGGGTGGCATCATTTCGCTATAGTAGCTAGGTAGTGGTCAGAGTCCATGTTCGGTTCTCTCATTGTTCTGACGTTTAATATGCTTGAAGCATGTCGTATACTTACCAGTACATGATCAATTTCGTTTATTGTGATTCCATCTGGAGAGACCCATGTGCCTTTGTGTATATCCTCCCTAGGGAATTTGGTATTGCTAATCACCATATTCCTTCTCATGGCTAATGAAATTACTCTGATTCCGTTGTCATTGCTTACTGCGTGAAAGCTGTGTTCTCTATAACTGTCGCGTAATGTGTCTCTCTTCCGATTTTGGCATTCAAGTCTCCAATGAGAACCACCCTATCGAATCTTGGTACTGCATCAACAGTTCTTTCAAGTTCTTCCTAAGAAGCTTCTTTTACATCGTCATCCTTATCCTCTGATGGTGCGTGTATGTTTATAATCGTTGTATTATGGAAGTTCTCATCAATCCTAAGTATGCTTAATCTTTTAATATTCTATACATTTTTCAAAATTATATTTGATAAAAACGACTTTTGACTTTAAATTCTGTATATTTATTTGAAACTTTGACGTTTCGATCCTTTGACCAAGGATCTTCTTCAGAAAACAATGATATAAAATAAAACAAGGCAAGTAACTAGATATTAGAGATATACAGAATACTAGATGTGATAACGTGGATATCACACCTGAACATAAAGAATAAAGTCCTCTGGCATTTCTCAAGGCTTGAGGAAAACCACATGAAAACCCTACTTTGTACAGCTTCGTACACATCCCAAATCACAAAATACACGACATTTCAACATGACAGCGTAGCGCTTCTCTTTGCTATTGGTTTGGCTCACAACTGCAGTGTCAAATAGTCTTCAGTGTACTTTATGATCCAAAATATACACAAAACTACACCAACTAAAACACAGTCACTATATGTGTGTGTTATTGATTACAGAAAGCCAAACATTTAATAATTCAAAACCATCAGTATGGTTAAAGTCATTAGGATGTTTGAGTATCTCAATTGCTTCTCTGACCAAACTACCATGAATCGATGAGCAACTTGCAACTATTCTTGTTTCTTCAAACTTGATGTCATGCAAAAACTCGATGGCATGATCGTCTACAGAAGATTCATTTAGATGGTTTAATCTTATGCACCTCCTATGAAAACTAATTATATTGAGATGCATCCTTTTACATACTAGAAGTCAAGTTCCAAATTGATTTTTCAATTATAAGATCCTTCGCTCTAATGATTTTCCTTAGCCTAAGTCGTCTAGTGATTAACTGTCCATTCTGAGGCATGGCTTGCGGTTCTACAACAAGTTGTTTTTTTCCGGGAACGGGTTGTGAGCCCATCGCCCAATCTCTAAGCCGGGAGGACCGGGTGATTTGTTTAGAATCTTATTTCCCTAGCCTTCGGCAACACTATGCCACTGCTACAAGACAGCAGATGTGTGAGTAGGTCCATCCGCAGTTCATGCCAAACCGACATTACTTGTCTTCGCCGTGCGTTCCGTTGACTTCCCCGTTGTACGATATCTCGCCTTTATTCGGTCACCAGAATCTTGTTAGCAGGGGTTACAACGTGGAGGTGAGAATGACAATTGAATCCTCCTCTCCTACCCAATTTATCCATTCATCAACCATGTTTTCATTCTACTATTATCTTCAGATTCGATCCACATAGAAGATGTATAGGACATGCTTTAGAGACAGCTAGACAAAAGTCAAAAAATAGATTCTTTGCTGCCTGAAATTTATTCATTTATCTCTCAGATGTTGAAGTATTTTCGAAGTCTAGTTGCTAAAATCGCATCACGATTCTCCAATATTGAGTGCGTTTGCTGTCTGGAACTTATGATATTCGAGATGTTGAAGTATTTTAAGTCATTGTTACATAGCTGCTGGACTAGCATCACGATTCTCCGGAATGCAGTTAATTTATTGATCCCTCAGACGTTAACGCATTTTCGAAGTATCGGTTGTCAACTGGATTTGCTCCACGAATCTTTCTGCTTTGAATTCTACCATGAAGACAGTTATCCATTTTTACTTACTATTAGCCTCCAGCATCTAGAAACGGCCGTACTACTTTCTAAAAACCATAAATGTAAACATAGTAAAGTTTACCTCCTGAGTAGTCTTTTGCAAAACCCTACCCTTCTCTCTAAGATATCCAGCCGTCTGATTTCAGGAGTTGTACCGTAGACAGATTGGTATCAGAGCAAACAGTACACAGCTCCAACATTGATGTCGAGAGCAACGGCACTCCCAACTAGCGTATCGTTACAAGTTATAAGAGATGGAGCATTCATCTCATACGCAGTTTAACATTCATGAAAAATCTTCACTGATTAAAGATAACTTCAAAATCCATTCAAAATTGCAGGCAGTGGAACTTCTGCTCACATTTCATCACCAATTATCTGTTTTCTCGTCCCCGATCATAATTTGGTACGAACGATTAAAAAACTATATTGAATTAACAAGTGATTTCACATATTCAAAAACAAGTCAGTCAATGCCAGCATCACGAACTGTTGTCATTTTACACGTAGCATCATCGATCATGAAACCATCAGTACTTACCAAACCGTCAGAATCTGAAATATTCCTCCTCAAATATTTACCCAACTGCACAAACTAAAACGTTCAACTGAAACTCAAACTTTTAAGCCATGAACATCACCCATTAAACTCTAAACACCTGAACTTCACAAAATACTTCCGGACTCGAAACTCTGCCGTGTTCCTCTCTGGTGCGGTTATTGAACAGTTGTTCTTCTGCCAACAGGAAATTATGCAGCTGTATTTCCGAAGCATCGAATAAAATGACCACTAGAATCAGATGACTTTTGATTCATTATTGATTTGATGAAATACATTTCTTTTGAAAAGAATCGTTTTAAAAAAACCGTTCATACATAACAGGACGATTCATATTATAAAATAGCCACAGATTGGTTGAGGATCTTAAAAATAGAAACACATGATCAAAAACCATATAATCTGACACTTTCAAACGAATTGTATATTCACTGTAGTGTTACGTGTTACCGGATTCGATTTCTCATCACAAAAGTCCAATAAAGGTGTGATATCTCTCATCTATTTCAATCTAACATAAAATATACACCGCTAAATGTTTAAAAACTGATGAAATATGCAAGTAATCCTAAGAAATTGTCCATTGTCGTATGTCTTTTCTCAGGATCTGCATAATGTATTTCTGTAGCTGTCCCTTATCTGCCCAGCTCACTACATTCACCTCCTCAGCTTGTTTGTAGCTTCTTGAAGACAAATTGTCCTTGAATGTCGTAAGTATCACAGCGAATCTCTAGGACTCCCATCTGATTGACCTCTTCAATACTTCATTGCGTATCGGCTTCCGCTGATTAATATGCATGAGGCGCCTTCAGCATTTCGCTTCAATATTGAAGCGAACGACTTATTATGCTTCAGGAAAAGGCATTTCTGGAAAATGTGATTCGAACTCCGAGTTTAATATTATCTCATATTCCCAGAGGAATAAAGTTTCCCTATTTATTTTGTAGGAAATCTTCAGGTTCTTTTTTTCTTGAGCAAAATCAGGTCATTGATAAACTACTAGATAATTGTAATGGTCATCGGAAGTACACTGCGTGATACCAGCCTGATATCAGAGACAGAATACGCTTATTCTGTAAGCAATATGCATAAGAGGACTATCTAAATTATCTTGTCATGATCAGTGATTAAAATATATTTGTAGACTGAACTATTATTATATGCTCAACTTACAACATAAGTGTCGATGTACGATCAGTAGATCCTGTTATGTAAGCTCCAATAGCTAACATTGGGTGATGAAATCATTATGGATGGATTATCTTGATGTTTGTTTAAGTTACATGACTTTACGAAGAGCTCAACTATCTAAAACCAATTTTCAGGAATAATGAATACTACAATAGGAATGTTGAGCGCGTTGTTAATTGAAGTCTAAATCCTAGAAATAAGGACGAATAGATACTTAGCAACAATTTATATTAGTTATATCTTTCGATGTAGGCTGTGATCTATTACTCTCTTCTTGAATTTCTTTTTCATGCATCTCTCAACGCTTTCTAATCTTGCATGAGTGATTTTGCCATTCCTCTATACGGTTTCGCTTATTTTATTTATATGTCCTCTTAATCTCAATTGTCCTTCTTGTATTTACTTACAGGTTTTGAACCCAGTTTTTGTCTGTAGGCTTCGTTTCTTATCCGATCAAATTTAGGTTTTCTGCAAACTTTCCTCAAAAACCTCATTTTGATGCTTCTTATTTCACTCTGTATTCTTTCAATTTGTTGTTCACCACTCGCCTCTGTATTCAAAGACTGCTGAAACCGCCTTTTTTGTCAGAAATTTATGTTTATTTTCTCCAAAATTTCTTGTTTCAAGCTCCCATTCTCTTCTATGTTATCTCCTGAATATATTAATACTCCCACTTCTTGTATGCATATTTTTCAATAGTTTTTTCATCTCTACTTTGGTTTCTGCTGATAATTATATTCTTTAATTTGTCTTTTTTGATTTACATGTTCTAATTTTTCAGTTCTTCGTTTAGTTTGGTTATGTTGTGTTGTAAGTCTTTTTCACTTTCGGCTACCATCACTATATCGTCTGCGCAGCACAGCTTCGAAACTGTAGTTACCTTCTTTTTCCTGAACCTAACTTAGTACTCTTTCATTTTGTTTTTGCTGTTTTTCATTATACCATCCAAATATATTGTGGAGAGAAAAAGAGTTTAAATACATCCTTGTTTCAATGCAGTATCATTTGTGAACATAGGCGACGCATTATTCCTGATTCTTACATAGTTTTTGTTATTAGGAAGTTTTTGCAAGCCACCGCTAACGTCAAAAACGATTCTCTTTGGGCACCATTACTGAAATTGACACATAAATTCATTGTTATGATATTGATGTTTGCTAACCCTTGAAGTTTCTTGTGAGTACACTATGATCCAAGCTAGCACTATAAAGCAAGCCATTCCCACCAAATTTGCTTTCTACGTTAGCGTTATCGTATCAATAGCGGAGGCTTGCAAAAACTCCTTATTATTGTACAACAGCTTCAACTTTGTTTATTGTTTCTTCTATAATATTCTTGAAGACAAGATAATTTCTGAATGTATCTCGCTCAACTCGGTCGAACACTTCTTCGAAGTCTATGAAACACAGATAAATTTCATTATTTCTCTGTTTTGCTTTCTCCATTAACTGCTTGAATGTAAATATTTGATCCTGTAAACCTCTGTCTGGATTGAATCTACTCTGTGATTCTGCAATGATGTTTTATATTCAATCTCGTATTATTATCTCCTTTTCACTTACTTAGACAAAGTACAAGGAAGTATTGTAAAACCGACAAAACTCATTTATCGAGATTTTGATGGATATATCCGTTTTGAGCAACCCTGAATCTGTTTTGGCTATTTTTGGCTTGATGTCGGTACGTATGTATCTCTATTTATTATGTCCTTTCATTATGTAGAACTTTCCCGTTCCCAGATAGCAAAGAAATATTCCAAGAATAAGCACAGAATATTTTTTCCGAATATTCAGCTATTGTTGGAATATCCTATGTTTATCGGTATATATTTGTGGGATATAGATAGAATATTCCCATGTCCCGATATTGCATATCCTAGAAATATCCCAGGAACCATCCTGAAATATGCTATGAATATATGATGTTATATTCCTGGAATAATGTATGAATCTCTATAAAGCAAATGTTTAATATATGCTAAGAATATTATAGGGATAGTTGAAATCATATTCTTGGAATATTCTGGGCTGGTTCATGACCATATTGAAGCTAAATTTTTTTTGGGAAATAAAATCATATCTGTGACGAGAAATTCAATCAATAGGAAATATTTATTCTCATATAAGTACAATTGAGAAAAGAAAAATCACACTCATAAAACTCACAAAAATGCAGAAATACATTGCGTATTGCACTAAACTTCCAGAGTTGAAGAAATATATATAATATGAAAACAATAAAACCATATATGCGATAACAACAAGATAGAAATGTAGATATACATTTTGCAATTTTTTATTCAATTTGTTTCTCTGTGACATTCCTGGCGGTATGGCTCTTCTTGGCAGATTCCCAAATGAGAAATCATTTGGAACAGATAATTCAATTATATTAAAACAATGCTCTACCAATAATTGCAATAGTCAATTTGAATTTGTTGAATCTTTTGTTCCCTCTATAGTCCTGCCAAGTATATCCAGTGGCTAATTCATTCGCTAGAATTCTTGTCATCACTCTTCTTATTATTTTGCTCACATTTTCCTCTTTGATTTGAGCCATCGGATACCTGGAAGCACATTTATTCTGTATATTTACAGGGTTTCATACAAACACCAAGTGAAATAAATGAGTATTGATTCAAGAGAAGGAAATAATAATATTAATGTTCAGTCAAGGAATCTTTATTTTTTGTTTAATCAATAGCTAAAATGAAAATAATATAGAATAATCACATTTTTCAGAACCAATATTCACACAAACAAAGAAATATCTGATACCATGTGGCCGAGATAAATACGACACGGTGACTCACATCTTTATAATGCAGCTTTAAAACGTTCACTAAAATCGGCAGAGCTTTGTGCATCCTCTACATGTCAAGATTTAACAAAAATATTTAATACATTCCAAAACATTTTAAAATATCACGTCTTGAATGTAGTGTCTGAAAATATTATACATTCATTTATTATTATTTATTTATCTTCTTTTACTGCGTGAATGGCGTAGGTACTCCACTACTATCAAAATTTGATAAACTTTCATGAAAATATTAAAATATTGGATAAATAATAGATATAAGTGATAAAAATTAAATTGAATATTGCTTTGTTCTAATGAAAGGTCGATTAAAAATTTATAAGACGTCATGATGACGTCCAAAGGTCTATTATGTTTCTCAAACAGAGGGCTTCATAGGTGTTCAAATTCCTAGAAAATTTGATTTTATTCATGAAAAAATTGAATCGTGTTATAATTTGATGTACTTGTAAATCGATGGAAATATATGGAAAGAGTTGACATATATATCATTCCTATTCTTCGGATGCTATTTAGAAACATTTTGACAGACCTCCGAGTTCTACAGGCATGCGCAAGAAAAGAAAACTTAGTTTCAAAGTACTGGATATTGTTTGGTTGAAAGAAGCGTGATTTTGACAAGTAAATTTCTCAAATGTAGAATTTATCTAGCTCGTGATCTAACTAAAAATTTTAAAAATAATTTAGATGATGCTTAACAAACGGGACAATAACGCCACGTTTATTCTCAAAATGTTTGATGATGAATAAGACCACCGCTTGAGTGACAATAGACCTTTGGACGTCACGGAAAATTTCCAAACCTAGTATTTCTAAATTACTATGAAATTTTTTTGATTCGCATTTTCAAAATACTTCCATTTAATCATGTCTCAAACTACTCTGATACAGAAATCCATTTGAAAATCTTATGTGTCAATGATTTAGGCTAATATTCAATCAATTATTCAAGCCATAATCCAATGATCAAGTAATAAAAACATGCATATTCAAATTAGATAGATGTGGAATTTTCCTGTCTTAAATTATTTTGAATTTTGAAAAAAAATATTATTGAAAGGTTGCGTATTCGCACCTTTGGTTATTGATGGGTTAAGTTTTTGCAGAAATGAAAGAATTAAAATCTAGACAAAAGACTATGGCAGCATGAAAAAAATTTTGAGTATTTTTATATGCTCCCAATAATTCACTAGACAAAACTGTTAAATTCATTCCATTCAATTTTTCTTTTGTTCGACGAGAAATGTACATAAAGTACGAAAATAAAACTTAGATATAATTTTTCTCATAAAATCTTATGATAATTGTGATCTGTTTTTATATTGGGTTTGTTGAAATCTAAATTCTTGTTTTGGGTACAATTGAAGTCGTTTATCTCTTTCATCCTAACCTGTAATACAATTATAAAAGTCTCCATTGGCCTCACGAACAACAATCGTTTACAGTTATGAATAAAGTATATAAAGCCAAACAAAATTGAATATGACGTGAATATCTATTATATATTCTACTAAGAATATACAAAATGTGATAATCTTCAAATATTTGTATCAAATATTCTAGGGATAATTTAGATAGACTATTCTCAGATGATCCATAGTATATAGGAATATGCTATGTATATTAATCATGAATATTCCAAGAATATGCAAAATAGGATATTTTCAGGAGATCCATGGGCTGTTGGAATATACCATGTATATTTCGAATATCCAGGGCATTCACAGGACAACTAGAGAATATTCTCAAGACGTTATTGCAATCTGGGTTCTTTATGTAGGAAAAACTTTTCAGAACTCATTTTTGATAAATATTGTAATGTTTATTGCTTGAAGAATCAGTTTGTAATTAGATAAAAGTCACTATTCAATCATTTAAATTGAAATAAAAGTTTTATTCATCTTATGTCACTAGTAACACTATATTTATATATTAATCACTTAATCTAATTTAAACAAGGTCACAGATATCTATATTTCACTATTTATATGCACTTGTCACTGTTCATTATTTATTTCACACTGCTACTATTATTACTGTACTGTCCTACACGTCTTTTGCTTGGCCTTATATAGAGAAATATTGTTCTCGATTTTTCCATTTCTCGACTCTTCCCGTTTCTAGAAATCACTAGAGGCTTCCATTGAGAGGGGTGATGGGCTGCGACGCGGTGCGGCGTAAGCGGCCGAAGAAGCTCCGCCCCTTACTACGTCGTCTTTACGAGCTCCCCCTTCACTCTCGCACGTCACAATATGTTTTATTTGGATGAATTTCTGAATATAAATCATTTGTAACTCAATGTTACAGCAACAATGTGCTGCCTTTTCCAAGTTTATGAATGTATAATTAATAGATAAACAAAAATTGCTGAGACGACAAAAATACAAAAGGTGACTAGGTAAAATAATCACTCCTAGGATCGTAGACCTCTACCTGTGGTTTAGCTTATAATTCAATGTCCACAGGTCTTCAGGAGATAAAAATGAAGGTCTAAATAAGGAAATTGTCAACTTCTTGTGGTTCTACGTCAGTCGGCTCTACTCTTTTTGGTTTGGCGCATAACTGAACCATCCACAGATCTTCAGGAGGTGGTGTTGAAGTAGCTCTTGGGAGTAGATACATAGATAAAATAACTTGAAATTATGAACAAATGACTAGTAACCACGATCGATTGAGTTCATAACCAGTATTCAAATTCAAATTATTAGCTTCTTGGACCAATTGTTCTCTTTAGTCAGAAGCTTTGTATTCTTAAAGTCAATGCTATATAACTCTTGAATAGCATGCTCAGCCACCGCAGACTTTTCTGGATGATTCAATCTTATTCGACGAGAATGCTTTTTCAATTTTGTTTGCACAGTCCTCTTAGTTTGTCCAATATATATTTTGCCACATTGGTAGGAAATCTTGTGAATACCTCGATACTGTAGAGGAAATCTGTCTTTAACATTATCAATAAGATCTCGAACTTTCAAATTGGAATAATAAGATGTATTAATGTCATATTTATGTAAAAGTCTTCCAATCTCATCCGTTATATTAGCTACGTACGGCAACGTAACAAATATTTTCTTATTATTCAGATCTTGAACAGGAGGCATAGAATTCTTCTGTCTAAATGCTCTCTTGATCTGTGTTCTATCATAACAATTCTTCAAGAAAACATCATCTTAAAGTTTGATTTCATCATACAGTCTACTTGCATGACATAAAAAAGAGGCTCTCTGATATAAAGTTTTAATAGTACAAAACTTTTGAGCAGGATGGGGATTTTCGGACTCTTGTAATATTGATTTGTATGGGTCGGCTTCCTATATACAGAACGATTGATTTTTCCAAAAAGCTTTAGCACAGGACTGAAACAACATGAAAACAAATTGAAACACCAAAACTAATAGAAATCATCATTTGCAGAATACAGATAAGAGACTTGACAAACAATATACCATATAATCCAGAAAAGGCCAGAAGTTTACAACAGAATTACCAAAATATGACTAAAATTCAAAATTTTCAACAAGAATCAATAATACTACTCGGAAATTCACTAGGTATTTGGTAAGTCATACACCGCGAATTCATGCTCGAAAACATCTCAATAAAATAATCAAATTCCTCAATCTACATTTCTAGCTTCATTATCAGATTTTCTCATCCATCTCATTGTGAGATTCCCACAAGGCTTTTTTGTCAATATTTTTTGTTTGTTCGCTATCAGCACGGATTGATCGGACTTTCTCCCTTCATCCTCTTTCGATTGTTTATTTTTAGGAGAACTTGATAGCAGAGAATTCTATTGCCGCAGCCAACGAAAGCGAAAACTTTGCATGACAAGCAGAATATCTGCATTGGCCAAGGCGACAGGATTTTGCGATGATAATTCACAAAGGTCGGGTTTGCTTTTTGATCGAGAAGATTTGATTGTGAAGAGGGGGTAAAGAACAGGAAATTAATCACATTTGCTTATTCGGTCGACTTGATTCGCGAAAGATTGTTGAAGTAAACACATTGTGAAGAGATTCTTGAGAATCTTTTGATAAAATTGGTTCTGTATCTTGATGGAAATCTATTTCTCTGAACCCATATTATACTCCTGTACTAATGGTTAATGATGAATGTTCAACTAAAAAAAAAATCATGTTATCAAAGTGTGTTTACCTCAGTTGGTTTATATTCTCAAATTTCCCAAATTGGTACAGTACCTTCTACATCAACAAAACAATTATGACATCTATTTTTTCGGACTTCCATCGTCTTCATTATTATAAAAATACACAACGTTTCGATTGATTTATATATCTTCAATCGTTTTCAAGTGAATATGAATATATATAAATCAATCGAAACGTTGTGTATTTTTATAATACTAAAGACGATGGATGTTCGAAAAAATAGTTCAATTAATAATTATTCATCATCTACAATCTTCAAAGAAACTATGACATCTACTCGCAAAATCGAAGGTGCCTCCTGAACGCATGAAAACTACCATAATTCATCACTTTGAATCATGCATTCCAAATTTCAATGACTTGTCTTATTAAAACGCTCTTATGAATAATAGAAAAATATTTCTAAAGTTGAAAAACCAAATTATTTTGGAGAATTTATGTCAAACGAATACTACAGTAGGGATAGTGCCTTCTTAGGATTCAGAATTCAGGTTTTTTTTATCAACTTGTAACGTTCAGAGCTGACTTGAGTAACGTTTCTCTCTCTTATCTCAAGGGAAGCGTGGGTGAAGTAGGGCGTCGCGAGATTAGGCTCCGGGCATACCCGGGGCGCCACGATATTGTCTTTTCGTCCGCAGGGCAAACAACAACGAAGGTACCTGCAATTAAGAGTGTTTGGTCGGACGAAGGGTTACAGAAATGGGTGACCACGTAATGGCCTTCAGCATCCACCAAGGGGGTCCACTTAAGTAACACTGTACTTACCACAAGCCACTCTCTCAAACGGGGATTTTGGCAGCTAAATCGCCTGAAAGAAACAGGTAGGTCTACTCTTTTGCAACATAAAACAATGATTTTAAACTGAATGACTAATACACCAAAAAAAAATGGATGAAAAAAAATTAAGTCGAATAAAATTTGACTGATAAAAGCAATTAATTGAAAAAAAAAAATTAATCTAATAGCAAAATGAACAAACAGTGGCTGAAGGCCCAATATACAAAATAAAACGGCTTGAAGGACAGCATGCTATCAACAGCACATCAGAGTATGCAAAAACCGACGCCTTACACTTATAACATAGATTAGGGCCCATACTAATCGATTGCGCTGTACAAAATAAGCGTATAACGCCAAAACACTAATATTCTAACATCAGCTGCTTCCAAGGAGCGCCTAAGACATGAAAAAATGACTGATAAAAAAGACAAAAATGAATGTAAACTAGAAAAATACCCGTTGCAGTTCCAACAATAATTTAACCAACGAAAGTACAAAACAGACACTCAGTTAAAACCACAAGTTTTCCGGGACGGTGGAGATGACGTCGCCTGTCCTGGTGAGGTTAAGTCTCCTGGAGATGGTATCAGGAACTGAATGTCGGCGCTCTCGTCGCTGGGTGCTCTGCGGACGTTCGGACACTTCGCCTTGGATATTTGTGGCGATTTTAATAGCACGAGGTTCACGCAAAAGTTCCTTTATAATCTCCAATTTGGACTGCTCGCCCAATGTACGTTACCCAAGCACGGTTACTCGGTCGGAGCATGATACTGATTTATATAGATCCCGCTAAGCGCCTTTGACTTTCCCTCAATGTTAAAAATAAATCGTTGTCTCAAAAAAAAACTTTCACGTTATTTCATTGGTTTCAGCTAATTATTTAAATTTACTGTGTTTATATTTTGCGATGTATTGTGTTGAATGTGATTTCAATCTAATTTCTAGTTTTGAATAAAATGTTTTAATTCTGAATTAGCGCCCTGTTCGCTAGTGACTCCTACGATAACTATTTTAACCAAAACTCAGGAACTTTTGACCTTGTCCGAACGACAATTCGATTAAAAATTATTTTTTAGGCGATCACAACAAAAAAGGTGTTTCTATGGCTCCTTTTGCGGCTGTGAAGTTTCACTTTTTGGTACAAATCTGTCAAATTTTACTTTTTGGGACTGATCTGTCAAATATTACTTTTTGGGACTGATCTGTCAAAAACTACTTCATAAACACTTCATACATACCTATATGGGCTGCTTGATGAACTCTTTAAGAAATAGTTTTCGCCGAAATACATATTATATTCTTCCGCCAACCTTTACAGTTCGTGCAATTCAAGAAATTGATACACATTTTCTACAAATGTCACTTTGATAGAAGACAATAAAATAAAACAATTCCAACGGCAACTAAGATTTACAATTGCAATGTTTTAGAAATAAATAGATAAAATGGTGTGAATTGGAATTATTATGTAATGATCGCCTAAAAAACGTTGTGTGCACCTCGGCCTACAGTTCTTTTTTGGTCTCACCTGAATTGCAGCCTCAGCTACGCTTCGGCCGCAAACAACAGATTCGACCAAAAAAGATAACCTTTACGGCCTTGATACACAAATAACTATTTAATCTGTCAAACTTCAATAAAAAACGCTTTATGAGTGTGAGTGAAATTTTATTTATTTGGAATAATAATATTAATAGGTTTGAGTTGTAGCAAAAAAGAATGGATAACAGTCTGGGATATGTAAAATGGAAAAATAGGAACAAGGTGCAAAATTGGAACGTAACAAATCGTTACACGAAATATAAACGAAGCAAATACTTGGAGAGAATGTTGGCTTCTAATGGCTATATAAATCTCCAGCCATCGAGAATTAATCATAGTAGCCCAGAACATAACAAAAAAAAAATCCCAAATGATGGATAGGAACAGAGAAAATTGCTTGGAATCAAGAAGCAATCAAAAAAGAATAAAAAGATTATTTCTTATCAGATTCATGAATTGTTATTTTCCAAAACTTGTTCTACTTTCTAATATGTTCAATCAAACATATAGATAGAGCACAAATATATCACCATGGAGTAATGAAGAGAATACCTAGGTGATTTTCACTAACTTGTACTGAGTACAAGGAAGTATTGTGAAACCGACAAAATTCACTCATCAAGATTTTGATGGAAATCCATTTTAACTATTTTCGGCTTGATGTCGGTACGTATGTGCGTTCGTGTGTGCGTAACTCGCAAATCTCAAAACTGGTTGAACGTATAATGTTAAAATTCAGTATTAAGGACTGGTATAAGGTCTAGTTGAGCACCTCGCATTATGGTTCCAATTGTCTGTACCGGAGGTGCACTTTATTTGAATTTTTTTTTCGAATTTTTCTAATAAATCCTAAATGATCAATCGTAGGATGTAGAAATTCAGTATTTGAACTTGATATTGTATCAGAATGGTTATCTGCTATTTTTGTATGAATCAGCCAAGCCAGAAGTGCACTTAACTTGAAACTTTTTCAATTTTTTGCATACATCCAGAATGATCAGCCATAGCATATTGAAATGTAGTGTTTGAACTTGTTGTAGCATCATTGCAGTTATCTACTATTTTTGTATCAATCGGCTGAGCCGGAAGTGCAGTTTATACGTATAACAGACATCCAGAATTTGCCGTATAAAACAATCAGTTCAATTGAAATGATAAGGATAATCTGTTGTCAATTTTTTGATTCTGTTTGACATTGTAAGTACATGTCGTAATATTAATAAAGTTATATTAATTATAATCTGAAGTGACAGAAAACTTTATTAAATGAATTTGTGTATATATCAAATGATGTTCAAGTAAGTCACGTGATGTTCAGGTCAGATTTTTATATACCTTGTAACATACAGATGTGTTTACGAATATCATATTTTTGTCAATAGTGATAAATTTCTAATTCCGTTCACGTGATGCCACTAAGACAGTAAATTTCTGCAAGTTCAGATTCATGTAATTAAATTTCAATTGAGAGACGGGTGTGATCTGATTGCTTCACGCCTGCAAAAGGCTGAGTAAGGGCCTTGTCCCACCAATGCTGAGTAATAGCGACAAGACACCGATACGGTTTCGACATGATACAAGCAAGCGACATGGATTTGTAACACCAAAACAACGTGTTCTCTATTAGACTGGGAGCTAGTGACAGGTGGTGCTCTCCGATTTTATACCGCTTGCCTTTTTGAGGATTGATAATTTACCTCTTGATAGGAAAGATAAAAATGTTATTGAGCGATGCACGCTTTCCGGTCATAGTTCAAATTTCAATGAAAGGTCTGAAAGAAAAGTGTTTTTTTCCGTCATATCATAATGCATGCCTTTGTAATGTTGAATAATTGAAATAAATCTAAAGCCAAGTACTGAAAGGCAAGCGATTCGCAACAGCCCAAGTGGCTCAAAGGGTTGCGGGAACTTGTGAAAAAAAATATGAAAAATGCCGTGTTTCCAAATTGCATGCCAATGGAAAGAATTGGAGTTTAAGTCATAAAACCCTTGTAAAAAATTGGCAAGCATTCCTCGCTGGCGCAAGGGTTTGAAATTTGTGGGTAATTTTGCATAAATTTTGCACCAATTAGCCGTGATTTGAAATTGCATGCCTTTTCAACTATAGGTAATTTGTTCTTGTTATTGAGGAAATTGGCATGCACCCCAGGATGTCCCAAAATGGAGGCATGCATTGAGGAGGTTGCAAAAAAAAGAGGTAAAATTTCCGTCATTTTATTTTGCATGCCATTGTGTATTTCGTTCAAAATTATTTTTTTTAGACGACACAAAGAATGGCAAGCATGTTGCTCAGGCTCATCATTGATAAATTTTGGAAAAAGGATTGAGAAAAAGTGCCCGTAAATTAATTCAGTAAAATTAACAGGAATTATTCTGCGAATTTATCTATTTAAATTTTTTGACTTATTTCAAACAAAAATGGCCTAGGTGAGTCTCTTCCAAAATATTGCAGAGAGCTACAATTTAAATTATCCATAATGTTTTCATAGCAACAATTCCAAGAATATTCAATTGAAATCACTGCAAACATCAAATTTTCCCATTAATATCAGTATTAGCTCTAACTGCAGGTATAATATTAAATTGCAACCAATAAGGCACTAGGAATAATACTATATCAAAGAGTCCAAATAAGGACGAAACACGTATGTACAGTTGACATCCCAACTTCTGAATTTGTGAAACATCAAGGTTTTGAATCTTGCTATAAATAAAATAATATTCACACATATTAACAACGAAAAAAATAATAATTACGTTCTTACTTTTCCCCCGGAATGTGAATAAGTTATGTGGATGGAATATTGTTACAAAATATATTTTTGAAAGTTAGATTGCCTTTATCTGGAACTTAAGAGTAGGTATATCTTCATTATCATGCAAAAATATTAATATCATCATGAAAAAATGAAAAAGCTAATTATCAGAAAAAAAAGTTATTATCATAGAAAAATCGTACTTAAATAGCTAATGGGATGTTTCATAATATAAATAAATAGGAATGGAGAGGAATCTGAAATTGGCAATAATTGCTCAAATTTCCATTTCTTCATCATAATTATTGTCAATTTCAGGTTCCTCTTCAGTAGTTTCACCACCTATTTGAGAATAAATGTCGCTGTCATCATCGTCCGATTTATCCTTATCGTCCTTATTTCCGGCCCTTTTTACAATATCATGCTCTTTAATAATTGTAGGAAGAATTAGGTTTCAATTTATGATTTTCTTTATTGATTTACGATGACCATTTCGACTTTTGAAGTCATCTTCAGTTATATTTTTTATAAAAAATACATAAATCATAAATTGAAACTTAACTCTTCCTACAATTATTAACTCAAAATGTTTCAACTTTTCCCCAATGAAAAAGAATTCATGTTCTTTAACTCTATTCATTTTCATACTATTCTTCACTTATTTATGCCAAACGGAGAACTTACTGGTATAAAAGTATTGTTTATGAACCTAATTGTATCACTTTGAATATATAATCTGCACTATTATGGAAGATTTACCTCCTGCCATGTCTTTAAATACAAACTAAGTTGATTCTAGGGCATATTTTCTTGATTTTTTTTTTCATTTGTAAATGTTCGTCCAATGTCATATGCATTAGATTTTTTTATTTCAACTTGAAGCATAAGTATTTCTTTATTGAAATACAAAATAATATCACGGAAATATTCTTACTTTTTCTTGCCACTTTTTCCAAAGTTTTTCAATGATCGGACAGAGTTACATGCATGCCATTTTCTAAATGAATTTAAAATAGCATTTATTAATGTAATATAAAATGGCAGGCAGAATGAAGTCGGAGAAATTTTGCGTGTTTTTTATGCAACTTCCATTATCATTTAAAATATAAAGGGCTTGAGAAACATGCTTGCCCTTTCCCAAATTAATTTGAAACAGCATTTATTGATGTGATACAAAATGGCAGGCAGAATAAAGTCACAGAAATTTTGAGAGTTTTTTATGCAACTTTCATTATCATTTAAAATATGAAGGGCTTCAGCAACATGCATGCCATTCTGAATTTATGATTATTTCACTTCAAAATGAAGTTCATGCTCCATTTGAGGTAATTTGAAATCACGGCTAATTGGTGCAAAATTTATGCAAGATTACCCCCAAATTTCAAACCCTTGCGCCAGCGAGGAATGCTTGCCAATTTGTTTACAAGGGTTTTATGATTAAAACTTCAATTCTTTCCATCGGCATGCAATTTGGAAACACGGCATTTTCCATATTTTTTCTCACAAGTTCACGCAATCCTTTGAGCCACTTGGGCTGTTGCGAATCGCTTGCCTTTCAGTACTTGGCTTTAGATTTATTCCAATTATTCAACATTACAAAGGCATGCATTATGATATCACGGGAAAAACCACTTTTTTTTCAGACCTTTAATTGAAATTTGAACTATGACCGGAAAGCGTGCATCGCTCAATAACATTTTTATCTTTCTTATCAAGAGGTAAATTATCAACCCTCAGAAAGGCAAGCGGTATAAAATCGGAGAACCCCACCTGTCACTAGCTCCCAGTCTATATATACAGTTCAGTGAACAATGTCATGAAATGAAGATGACGATGTGATCGCAATGTACTGATACTTACGAAATAGAGAAAATTCTAGAAAGTCTAAGAGAAGGAAATGGTGGGTGCATCCTTTCATTGCAAAAAAACATATGAACAGAATGTTTGTTGCTGCTGAGGAATCCGACAGACACCTATTAAAGTTTGAATTATTTCACCGGATGTCAATTTTTCATTAAAATCCTATCAATTTTTCTGTTGTGCCATGGTATTCATTTCTGGTTTCATCATTATTCGTAAAATACCATCGCACACACAGCTTGAATATTGTTTCACAACTGACCTGTCGAGTCGCTCGGCAACAAGAAGCCGACATGCAGCTTGGATGTTTCTTTGCTGCAGCGTTGGTGGGTATGCGGTGTATATAAACCATAGGTTAAACACGAAAGATACACGCTGGCGACATCGGGTCGGTGTTGCGTCGCTGTCGCGGAGCTTAGGTGAGATAAGGCCCCTAGTGAACGTCTCACAGTGACCCGATCGTGGTGTTCCTGATCGGTTCCTAAGCAACCTGCTGATATCGCAAGAGAAAGAGAGACAAGAAAGGCAAGCCCGTGAATTTAATCTATCCTTCTGGTAACCGTGGTTTTAGTGAGAACCTTTCCTTTTCATTGTGCTTGTGACAGCCGTGGTTTTCCTAGCTACTATTTCTTTCCATTATGCTAGCGACAAACGTGGTTTTCCTGGCGATCGTCTAATAGTCCAGCTATGATGTTAGTTATATATTCTTACTCACTCGTTCAAAGTACAATAACCAATAGAATTCAGATTTTGACGAGAATATCCATTTTGAGCATCCCTGAATCCATTTCGACTATTTTTGGCTTAACGTATAATGTTGAAATTTTGATAAAATTCAACGATTCAGCTGTAGGCACTTGATGAAACATGTTAACAAAAAGATTTAAGAAAGCACTTGGTGTAAGTTTCACAAAAAATAATATATTTACTTTATCGATTTCGGCTTCTCAGGCCATCTTCAGAAGAATACACATGGATACAGAAAATTATCTCAAATACTAAGACAATAAGTGAACTTAGCCACGCCTATAAGAACCCAGACTAATCGGTAAAACCCTTCACAAGGAATTGTAAGGCAAAAGTATTAAATAGGTCCACCTGGTCATTAAGAATGTATGAGTCATTCCTAGCGGCTTTTTGGATTTCATAGGCTTCCAGGAAATTCATCTTAGGACCTTTGTCAACTATATGCAGGATTTTCATGTTATTGATGTCACAGGTGTGATGTGTTTCATTCAAATGTATAGCTAAATTAGAGTCCGATTTCTTATTTAAAAAAGATCGCATATGCTCCGAAAATCTAACATTAAACGTTCTACCTGATTGACCAATATAGAAAGCTTCACAATCATTACATCCAATTTGGTAAATACCACATTCATCATACACTTTGAAAAATATAAGTCAACAATAAATTAACTTCAAGAAATTTGTATGATAAATGTGGTATTTACCAAATTGGATGTAATGATTGTGAAGCTTTCTATATTGGCCAATCAGGTAGAACGTTTAATGTTAGATTTTCAGAGCATATGCGATCTTTTTTAAATAAGAAACATATACATTTGAATGAAACACATCACACCTGTGACATCAATAACATGAAAATCCTGCATATAGTTGACAAAGGTCCTAAGATGAATTTCCTGGGAGTCTATGAAATCCAAAAAGCCACTAGGAATGACTCATATATTCTTAATGACCAGGTGGACCTATTTAATACTTTTGCCCTACAATTCCTTGTGAAGGGTTTTACCGATTAGTCTGGGTTCTTATAGGCGTGGCTAAGTTCACTTATTGTTTTAGTATTTAAGATAATTTTCTGTATCCATGTGTATTCTTCTGAAGATGGCCTAAGAAGCCGAAATCGATAAAGTAAATATATTATTTTTTGTGAAACTTACACCAAGTGTTTTTTTAAATCTTTTTGAAATTTTGTATTCAAGTCTGGTCTAAGGTCTAGTTGTGCACCTCGCGTAATGGTTGCAAACGTTTGTACCAGAAGCGCATTCTACTTGAGACTTCTTGCATAAATCCAAAATGGCTAGCCATAGGATATTAAAACTCAATACTTGAAATAGCTGCTTAACTCCTACTTCTGTATCAATCGGCTGAACTAGTAGTGCCCTTTATAAGACAATTTTTTCGAATATTTCGCATAAATTCAAGACAATCTGTCGAAGAATATTGGAATTTCGCATTAGGCACTTCTATAATATCTAGTTCTACACCTTGCATTATGATTGTGTTCGGCTGAAGCAGAGGTGCAGTTTATAAAACAGTTTTTCGAACTTTTTGCATAGATTCAGAACGATCAACTGCTGGACTATAATGAAATTTAGTATTTAAACTTCATTTGACAATCTTCTTGATTGATTGATTGGTTCCGAAAATAATATGTACATGCAAAGCGATTAAGTATTTCCTTACACATTCTCATTAGTTATTCATTCGACAATGCAGCACGTTTTCGTATTTCGCTGCTACACGCACGTATTATGATTCTTCCAATGATTTTCTGTTTGTTTGTTCTCTGTAATTACTTCTTTACTCGGTGTCCCTGCTATCTCTCCGCATTCGGCTACTTACTGAAGCTTTGTTCATTCAATGTTTGTTGTCGGTAAGTTGATGAAGAATATCCACAACCAAGCACCCTTTTAAATAAGCGAAGGCAGTGAACATTCCTTTCAGCTGCCTCAACAACTAGCATAGTTCAATTTCTATTTCAACACAATGTTGTTTTCTTATTCGATGATTGTAACATCCACTTGTCTTTATTTCTGATATAGTGAACTGAGCTGAATTCGGCCCAATGTCCCTGCAAATTTAGCTCCGCGAATGACACATTTGGCATGTGTAAACGTCGGACCACTACTACAGTTAGCTTCAATTAGAAACGGTCCGAGGGCAATCATGGCACTACGATTCAAGCCTCCTGATTGGCAGAAATGCGAACTTGATTCACTCACATCAGGTTCAATATTCAAAACAAGGTTGCTGGAAGTAAATTAAAGTTATGAAAGCAACAAATGTATTCACATATCGAGTGCTTCAAACTGCATCAAAGATATATTTATGATAATTGAAGAACCACTGACAAATGATGGAACTGACAACTGACAAAGTGCGATTTTTGTGCAAATGTGGAATTGGTCCGCATTTTGGCCGATCAGAAAGCTCGAATCATAGTGCCCCTGAGCCTTAGATAAAATGAACTATAACTACCAAATGACTTCGTGATCTGATATTCAGTGCAACACCTACTATCATATGCCTGCTTTGGTAAGACACAGAATTTGATTTTGTGTCAAAAAACTCGTTACTCAAACCATTTACCGGTTCACATGATGAATCATTATCAACTGAAATTTCATTTTCATCACACTTACATTTCTGTACTTTGTTTCAGGTGAGTTTCTGAAGTCCTTGGAGTTGAATTAACTACCTCGAACTGATTAACGGTAAGTTAATACAGCCGTCAGTGCTCAAAGATCCAGCCACTAAGGCAGACCTATCCACTGATGTGCCGCAAAATCTAGGCAAAAAACAAGTATTTTTCATGAATAATATATTTCCAACAAAGAAATTTTACTCATTGCTTCACTCAGCATTCTGTTTAATTAACAAAACGTACAATAGTATATAATGCTACAAAGACCGGTCGACTTTCATTATTGTTCAGGATGAAGCTGGCTACACTCGACGGAGGGTAATGATGACGGTATCGCATACGTTACTTTTTGTATCAAATGCGCTGAAATACCCCAATACTGAAGTTTTCATGTTTATTTGAATGCTTGAAACTATTTTATTGATTTTACAAAAATTTACAGTCACATTCTCAGTAAATCAATACTATTATTATACAGCAAGAGGCTAAGGCTTCAGAAGCGCCTGTATCACTGTGACCTACGAAGATCTTTTGTAACATAGCCCTATTTGGTTAATCTGAAAATATATCCAGGTTTTTAGCAAACCTTAGTATATTTCCAGGACTATAATCTACAGCTGGACATTCACATAGAATGTGCTCTGTTTTTTCTTCGTCTTCTTGACAATGACGATAGATTTGCCAATATTGTTTAAATGGTAATTAAGAGAGCAATGACTAGTTGAATAGCTTGTCAGGATCCTTAGGTTAACTTAACTGACAAAGATGATCACCTTTAGGCTTGTCGACCTGCTTTTTACCTTTAGTGTTTTCTTAATATGAGACCGTGGTTTTTGCCTCCCACACTTTCATTACTTCCTCGATGTGACTTTTTAGGAGTCCACATGAAGGATCTGGACCAATAAACGGTAGTTTGGCTTCCTTTCTGGCGAGCTCATCTGCAAACTCGTTGTCTTCGATCCATCATGCCCTGGCATCCATCAAAGAGTTACTTGGTTTTGTCCTGTCAGTTGTTGCAGGGTCTCTTTGCAATTCCAGACCAGCTTTGATTGACAGGTGCGAGCACCTATTGCTTTCAGAATTGTCTGGCTATCCGACATGATATTAATGGTTGCTCCTCTGAGATTTATTCTGGCGCAGAGATTGATGGCATATATTCTAGCCTGAAATATTGTGGCACTAGTTTCTGAGGGTTCACGTATCCGACATTCTGGTCCAAATACTCTCACTCCAGTCTTGCCACTATCCAGTTTTGAACCATCAGTAAACCAGGAAAAGGAGCCTTAATAGAACTCTGTTCCTCCTGTTGCCTATAGCGTACGGTCAGTTATTATAACTTTGTATGAGTGCTCAAAACTGTATTTTGTCACTATGTGGTCACATGTTGACAAAGCTAAGTTTTTCGTCTGTATCTCCTTCAAGATCTCAAAGATGACCTACGAGATCTCCGGATATAAGGGATTTTGAGTGTGAGAGCACTATTCAGCGCCTCCTTCTTTACATGAATATAGAGAGATGTAAGTCCTATTAATGTTTCCATAGCAGCAGTAGGGCACGTTTACATTGCCCCTGTTATGCAGAGGCAGACTATTCGTTGCACTTTCTGCAATAAGGCCTGTGCTGCTACCTGCTTTACTTTTGATCACCATACATGGGTCCAACGATTGCTATGTAAGCCCAGTATGTTAAGTTCGGATTCAGTCCCCATTTTTAATTCAAGAACCGGCGGCATGTGTTTAGGGCAACTAGGCTCTTTTTATATACTTTATCGTGGTGTGAGTTTCATGTAAGCTTTAGATCTAGTATGACTCCTAGATACTCAACTTCTTTTGAGAACTCGATTGTGATTCCATTCAAAAAAGGAGTCTTAAGAGTCAACTTCCTCTTCCAAGTGAAGGAAAGTATAATCGTTCTAGTGAGATTTACATTGAGGCCATGTTCTTGTGTCCAACGATAGACCTGATTAAGCACCTCTTGTGTAAGGCTCGATATCACTGAGTCGTCATTACCTCTAATTAGTATCGCCAGGTCATCTGCATAATCTTGAATAGTATACTCAGCTGACGATGCACCAGAGGAGATATGATTGCACCCCACCTTGCAGGCAGCCTCTAGTGGCCCGTATCATTGAAATCTCCCAACTTAGTTCAGCCTTTATCGTACGACTTTCCAACATGGCACTTATCCACCTTACTATGGCTCAGTCAATGTCTTTTGCTCCAGCAGCTCATTTAATTGATTTATAGGAAGTGTTATCAAAGGCCACTTCAATATCAATACAGATCCCCAGAGCTAGGCCTTTTGATGAAATAGACTTTTCAATATTTGCAGCTAGGTTGCGGAGGGCCATCGTGGTTGATTTTTTCTTCTAGTATGCAGACTGATTTGCATGAAGCAGAGCTTTTGTAAGCATTTTTTCATTCCATTGCGGATGAATGAGGAGAGGCTCATGAGCCTATATGACAGGCTGAACACTCGGACGTCCTTCTTCTTTAGGTATGAAGACTACATTGGTGTTCCTCCACAGCCTCGGAATATGTCCGAATCTAAAACTTGTCGTATAAAGCTCACAGAGGTATGGTAGTATATCCTGTAATCCCTTCTGTAACAGGGCTGAGAAGATACCATCACTGCCTGGTGACTTATAAGACTTAAAGATATTTATAGCCCATTCAAGTCGACTTGGCGTTAAGATTTTACCAGCTAGACTTCTAAATCTTTTGCTGTTGATACCCTTTACCAACTCTGTTGAAGAAGTTTCCTCGTTTCTCTGCTATTTCTTCACAGAAGCTGCGCCAGGTACTTCTTTTAGACTTACGTATGTTTGTTATAGTATGTTGAGGCATTTCTATAGTCCTCCCAGATTTCGTTATTACTGAAGTTTTTGGCTTTATCAAATAGCCCTCTGAATCTCCGTTTTTGTAGCTCAAGCTTTTCGTTCCACCAGGGTAGTTCCTCTTATGAGATTCAGGTCTCAGAGGACAGCTACTTCCGTAAGCTGAATGTATCAGGTTGTGAAGTTCAACTGAGGTCATATCTGGCTCCTCTTTTGAATTCATATCACATTTAATTTCCTGTATTCCTGACTTTATATGACCCTCATGGTGGATCCAATCTGTCAACTTCGGCATTCTGATTTTAATATTGTTCTCTCTACTAGCCTCTTCATCGAACCTGAAAAACCTATAGTCTGAATGGTCTGAGCAGTAGGTTTCATTCGAGACGTGCCAGATTTTATTTTGGAACTAATTAGTGGGCTAGCTAGTGTAGTGTCGAATACTACCCATCTATTCTTATTTACAAAAGTGGGTTCGTTACCGCTGTTAAACTGATACTAAGAATATTATATTACACTACAAGAGCCGGAAGTTGAATCTTCGGCCCTGCGCGTCATGATGACCGAGGCGAAGGACCGAGATTTAAACTTTTGGCCCGTTTAGTGTATACGATTTTTTTTCATAGCCGGTATAAAGTACGTTAATTTTCTTTTTTCAACTTCAAATGTTGATAAGCATGTTTTTGATGCCTGCCTCGACATTTTTTGCTCGAGCGAAGCGAGTGCTGCTGGTCATAAACGTCAAACTCTCACCCCTGCTATCAGGGTCAAAGATAAATAATTTCGACCGAGGTATGAGGAAAACATATTTACATGACTTATTTTATTGATTGATATAATGTTTTTCTCATTCTCTGTACTATCACGTTCGCAGCAAATACAAATACTACAAACGGCATCCATACACACAATCATTATTCGGCCATCTCTGTAGCGGAATAATGATTGTTTCCATGGTTCCGAGTCAGGAACTTCCGAAGATAAAAGTAGTCGGGTACTTTCGATGCACACGTTACAAGAACAACTTTATTCCACTACATTGATCCCTTGTCATTTCTCCTACATTTAAATACTTAACTATAAGTTTCACAGAATGGAGCACAATAAAATAATGGTTGAACGTATAACAAACAGCAAAAACTTCTACGGAGTGATCCGTTCGACCGTCTAGCAACTTTTGAAGTTACCAAGTGTTTTGTGCTATGCCCAAGCGGTAGACGAGCTATTCTTGAGATATTTTGTGGACATTCATTGTCTGATCTCTGAACAACTTCACACTATTCAACTATATCTTCGAACGGTAATCTACCTCCACCGAAGAATTGACTCTTTGTCCCAACTTATCTCGTACTCCCTTTCTGTCTTAATAATGGCATGAACTTAATTGCATGCCCTAAGTTTCAGTAATTTTGAGGGTTCACTTGGATATTCCTACCATCTACTGATCTCACTGTTCGTACTTTTTTCGAATCAAAAAAAATTGTGATCCACTCTAGAGTTCGACTGCAATTACGAAATACAATAGGGTATAATATCCTGTATCAGATACATAGACAAATGAATCAATATCACAAATGGAAAGACTGAATATCATATTTTTTGCCATAATTGCATTACAGAAGAGAAAATTGTGCTTTCCAATAAAAAAATATAAAACAACGAGTTCTGGGAACTAGGAATTTTTAAACCATTTTAATCACACTCAACACACAGAAATTTTATTAAAATTGAATATTGAATTTTCCAACAAATGCATGTAAAAAGCGATAAAGCGTTATCCAGTCATTTTATTAATTCATAAATTGTTACCTGGTGAGTCATGGTAATTTCAAAAAGTCTCCGCCTTCTCATCAAGAATGCAGGAATGAGACTTTTGGCTGGCAATTATTCATTTTTTGTTTTAATCCAAGAGGTTACCAGAAAGTTGCTTAGAGTTTGTGCTTTTTGAGAATCCTCACTTTTTTTCTGAAGCTTTGTGGCATTCTACTCTGTAATCCTATTTGAAAAACCTACTCGCATATTATATGAACAACATTTTTAACTCCAATGAAGTGAAGCCTGTGTAAATTATTCACTGCTGACCTATCTGTTGTCAGCTCAAATGTACCACATTATTAAAGTGCTATGTTTTAACTAGTTACTTGCAGTGCACAATAAAAACACAATCATTTAACCTAATTAGTTGATTAACAAGAAATAGAGTGAGCGTAAATGCAGAATAAAATTTATTGCTTGCAAGAGGAATTAGCAAATTGCAGCGAAGTAATAATGTATAGAAGCTTCAATTGAATGCTGCCTAATTCAGTTACTACTGAATTATCCCATGGGAATCAGTTTGTTCCAACATCAAAGCTTCTATCCAATCGGTTTATCAACATTTGTGTTCATTGTTTTGTTTGGTTATTCAATAACTCAAACAATATTCGCTGCAGGACAAGAACCTGGATATGAATTGTGTTCAAAATTGAATATTGACATGGTTTCTTTGTTTATTTAAGATATTTTTGATCGAATTTTTTTGGTGACTTAACAAAGGTAGCCATGAATATACGACAAATATTCTGATAGTAAGAATTTCATATACTTTTGAGCAATTTTTTCGACAAAATAATGACACCGTCTTAACAATCCGTCTTTTCTAGATGTGTAACGATCCTTGTCCTACCCTATTATAAGTAAAATTTCAGACTGGAGTTCCTTTGGGTACAATATTCTGAATTCGCTCAGTGGAAATGGAGCTCAACGAAAAAGGGCTGTTGTCTGATTGCAAAATTATGATATGAAATTGGTTAGATCATATTCATTTTGTTGCTTGTTATCTATTAGTAGCCCTTTGAGTTTTATCAACTGATTTAACCTTTCTTATATGATGTACACTTTGATAGAAAACATCAAGTCAATGAGGAGTGAAACAGAAGCAATCTGCCAGCAAATTGCTACAGGTTTTTCTAATACAGCCATCCAAGAAGATTCATCCCAAACTTTTTGGTACATTTTTTGTAACTGGAGGAAGGTGCGAATTCCGCTATCTAGAACAGTTTTTCCTGCTTTTTCATATTTCTTGTTGCTCCTGTGTTGGAAACCTATCGACACAAATCTGTAGCAATCCAATTTTTCTACAATTTTGATCTGCAGCATTTTGAGTCAATAACCATAATAGTGGAAAATGAATGGGTTGAATTATAAAAATTTAATTGAACCGTTTGTTATTGAAATGTGAATGAAAGTTCGTGATCCAAAGTACAATTTCTTACAAACAATTATAGCTTGTAGATACCACTTCTAGACATCATTTTAGAGACTCTTGACACATGTACCACCCAGCGGACAATTACAAAGTTATACAATGTCGTGATTATTAAAGACAATCTTCCGGAAGTAAGAGACAGGATTAAGCTAGTCTCTACATCTCGATATCAGTTTTTGAAATTTGTTTGTCATCAGATAGTACCAATAGTACAAAATATACTCACTATAATTGAGGATGAATTATGAAAATGAATGATCATACTGTTTGCACCAACACTCAAATTCAAGTCCCTATAAATGTAACTACGTCATGATGACAATGGCACAGAGACTGGAATCTGTCTCCAAGCAGTCTCTATGAATTAGAACAGGTTTCAGGTACTTGTGATCTATTTTTAATTGATAGCTAGGCCTGCACAGCTAATTTATTGCCTTTTGAAACTAGCTTTTTGTCTATTCTTCAACATCCAGATTCTTATCATTGTCCAATTTCAATAATAGTACAGTGAATAGAGACTCAAAAAGAGGGTCTACCTTACAGAAGGTCCGATTTTTCTAATGTTATTTGAGACCATTAGGTCGTGATGAATCCAAGTCTTCGTCATCTTAGCCCCATGGCAACTTTTGTCATTCGCGAAAACCGTAGAATTTCAGCACTTTTTCCAATTTTTGGCTTATAACTTTTTTCCTGTGTATTTTTACATATTGTAGAGGATCAAATTTTCAATAAATCTGCTTTTCTACGACCAATTCATCTTAGCACCAACATTGTCTTCTGCCTTAATTCGTGAAGCAACCGAAAACCAAGGTTAGTAACAAAGAATGCAAGGATCCACCTTGTACAGTATTTTGTGCGCCTGTGACAAGGTCTTTTTTGGCCAAACAGTAAGGTATGTCAGTACGAGGCTGAATGAGCATGAGATCAGCAGTTACAAAACACAAGCTAGGAGCAGAACTGAACTTTTGACAAAATTTAAATTGGCTAGACAGAAAGGCATATCTGCATGAGGCTAAAAAAGCATAGGAACAACATTGGGCGAAACTAACACTTGTGGAACATAGGTTAGAGGTGAGATACTCGATAAAACCAGACAGGACCAAGATGCTGGTGAGACAGACAAGAATTTGGCCAAACAGAGAAGCATGTCGGCACGAGGCTGAAGGGGTATAAGAGCCAAGTAGGCGAGATCAATAGTTGTTGGACACGGTCTAGAGGTGAAATACTTGGTAGAACTAGACAACACCAATTTGCTAATGAGAGAAGCTACCTTATGTAAAGGAATGTACCAACAAGATAGGCTGTCCATTTTACTAACAAAATTGTCGTCTGTACGACCAATTGTTATTGAAATATGGGGCAGCGAAATAGGAATAACATATCGAGCTTTGCCAAGTTCCAACTTTCTTGCTACTTTGACTCCCGAATCCTTCATGAAGACTTCATTCTAGAGAAAAAATTGTTAGAACATTCCTCAAACACTTTCTATCGTCAAATTCTGAAGAATGAAAATAAATTAAATGAAAATGGTGAAAATCGCATTTTTGTCATTTTGACCTTAGATTGTTTGAGCTCATACCTCTGATACTCATCAAACTCAAGTGATTCGATATTTCTAATAATAATAAACATAAATGTCACATATATGTTTCCTATGTTCTGTCTAATGTTTGTGCTTTAAGATATTAGATTGGGGCAAGATTTGCCCTCAAGTGGACCTGTCTCAGGTATAAAGCCATTCCACAGAGAGTAATGAATAGATCGGATGTTTTTTTTTTGTTAAAGTTACCTACTGTCAAAAAACTATCGACCCAAGCAACCTTTGTGAGGTGGAACAGGAAGAAGAGGAAGATTGAGAAGGCTCTTCAGATCCTTCTAATTTTAGTTTACTGATAGTATTTTTGTTGTTCGAATCGTTCTGAGTCAACTACATACCTAACAGAGTCTTGGATTCAAATGTTTAAAATGACTGAAGTGTGGATTGGTTGATACATATATGAACAATGGTTTCTAAAACAGCCAAGGGACGTCAGACAGTGAGTGTTTTATATGTGGAAGAAGTTTAGAAGAAGAAGTTACGGTTACTGTGAAGAGAAGAAGATTGGATACTTTGAAGAAAGCAAGCCTTAAAAGGGTGAGGAGGGATCATGCCAAATTATTGAAGGACAAAAATGAGTCTCAAGTTCTTGTTCAAGAAATTATAGTGATGAGAGAAAAATAACAGGTGGAAGCTGGGCCATCCAAAAGAATCTCATCATTTCCACAGCTCAGATCAGAAGTTGCAGCTCTTGCCTTCAGGGGACATTGTATCTAATGCGGGGAAGAGATACCTTCAGATTATAAGAGAGCTCAACAGAAACTCATCCATTCGAAAAGGAATCCAGCTCATACGATTAAGAAACACGGAACAAGGAACAAGTTTTAAGAAGCAGCCAAAGAACGGTGGAACGAATGAGCCAAGAAATAATCGATCGCGTTCTTCTAGATTTGGATTCAATCGCTGCTGACGCTTAGTAGTACCATGACTGCCAGAAGAAGTTATACCAAGCACCCTCGTTGTCGTTATCTGGATTTGCAAAATGATTCAGGCTGGATCCCACAGTTGATGAAGTAATAGAATAACACTCTTTTCTGGAAGATAACAATAATAAATGACAGTTCCGATTAACTGAATTCATTAGTGCTACCTGGTGAAAGTGAAACTGACGCATAACTATTAACAATACCAAACTGTCTGAGCTCGAAGAACATCAGAGAAACTAGCTCTATAACAATCTTAGGCCAAAATGACAAAAATGCCATTTTCCATTATTCTTCAAATTCAACACAATCGTTCAGAATTTGACATTGAAAAATGTTCAAGGCATTGATGTTGTAGAAATTTATATGCTCTACAACTTTTATAGGAGCAATTTTTCTCTAAAATAAAGTCTTCGAGGAGTTTACGTGAGTCAAAGTGGCAAGAAAGTAAATGTTTTGCAAAGTCTGATATTTTATCACTATTTCCCTGTCCCATATATCGGTAACCATCGATCGTACAGAAAAACTCGGTGGAACAAATTTTTTTCAAATTTCATCCTCTACAATTCGATAGTTCAAATGATAACTGTAAAAATGCATATGAAAGAAGTTATAAGCCAAAAATTGGAAAAAGTGTCAAAATTTCATGATTTTCGCGTATATCAATGATGATGACTTGGATTTATCATTACTAAATGGTCTCAAATAACATAATAAATAATTCAGGATGACCGGAAATCCGTTGGAAAACCATCTCTATTCACTGAACTATAAGTGTTTCGTCACCTATTTCATGATCTATTGATTGCAAATCGTTACATAATAACGCTAGCATATAACAAGGTCTATAAACAAGCTGATAATATTTACATGTGTATAGGATACAAATTATCTCCTTTGTTATCACGAAGCCCATTGACTATAAAACGAAACTGCGGAACAGAGATTTTGACGTGATTTATATTTCACTAATAAACGTTAAATCTCTCATGGTTTTTAGAGCATTACGACGGACACTTAATCTTCCTACATAAAATCCTTTGTGACTTGCACAAGATCCTTCGATCTGGTGCCCTTTTTGTTATCATTCTTAACCGCTAGAAGCCTCATTTTGTCTTTATCATTAATAATGAAATGATAAATGTATTATAATGAGACTGCAATAAAGTTTGAATCAATTTCTGAACGCGTAACTTCCTACTCTATCTAGATTATTTCTATTATTACCATTTTATCCAAAAATCTTGGATGACATTTCCTTAATTAAAATAGTCTTCAGTCGACGTTGAGACATTTAGGAATCCATTCATTACTCACATATCACTCTTATTACCATTAGATTTCATTCCTGCCAAAGATATTCAAGGGCTTGAATTAGAGCACTCCGTTCTTGACGGTAGGCGTGATCCATCATCGGGAAACTTAAACTAGCTTTGAGGTTCATTCTTTCAATCTTATCGAGTTTGAGTTTGAGCTTTGATGTTATCACAGCCTTTGATCAAGCAGAACTCTTACCGTCCGTCATATGATTTTCTTATGGTTGTTTGGTAATTATTTCCAGGTTTATATATGATTTCCAATGTTCCACTTGATATAGTCGAAAGTAATAAAAATTCAATGAAGTATCTGCTATTTCCTTCAATGATTTTTTGTCATTTCGATGATACTTTCGTGAAATATTTTGTCCTTATTGGCAAAAAACTGGGACAAATTGTTTTCACAGTCTTCTTTTTTTTTGACTTTAGTATCTGAGCAATGACTCACCTCCTTTTATGTCAAGTCTTACCGTTTTCTGCGGTAATTCCTACAGAACTGTAATAAATCGTGTTCGACAAATTGGCTAAGTGTACGATGATCCAGAAAAAGCCAGAATCACAAATAAAACAGATAAACATGACTCGAATGATGACCGCGTACCGAAATTGTAATCACAGTTGTCAATATCACTTTTTCGCAGCATATTCTCGCCGCTTTTGTTTCGTAATTCAATGATATTCTTGTTCGATTCAACAATTATTTCTGATTTTGTGAGCCATGAAGGTAAATTCGACGTTGAATTCACGCCAAATTACGCAACATGATCCATTGTTCAAATCATATTACGTACAGCAAATGGGGACGCATTATCAATTACCTGTTCGATGGCTCGGAAATTGATTATTATATTACCGCTCATGATCAATGATGTAGTGTACGTAATTAGAGCAGAAATTATATAGTTGGACAAATAGGCTGTCTTTCTAGTTTCACATAATATATAGAAGTGGAAGGAAACACTAGATACATTTTATTGATTCTATTGTTCTTTGAAGTATTTTCCACGAACGTTAATGTATTTCTGCTTTCGCTTGAACCTTTCTTCATGGAAGAAAAAACTCCAATAGTTGAGCCGTCTTGATTTCCACAGATTGAGATCATGATGTGAGTAAAATGGTTCAACAAATATAAATTTCTTTATGTGGAATTCATTCACAAACAAATTTGCAATATATTTGCTTTGTAAGAGCAAAATTCCTTTTTCAAACGATTCAGCCCTTTTTGAATGTTTGGAAAGCAGTCTTTCTCTGCAGTATATTCAAAGTGGTTCTCTGCGTTATTTGTATTGATTTCAAGAAACCGAGCGTTGAGGCAAAGCTAGGAACAGCATTCACCAATTAATTCACCCTCTGTGAAACTCTACAGCACTAACACATGCTAAATCAGATTCCTACTTTATTTTTGTACTCACGAACATATCACAGAGCTTAGAAACTGTAAATCCAATGGCAATTTGCACAGACTTTTTTCTCTTTTTTATCGTGATTGAAGAATAATTCAGTCAAACAGAATCCTTCCTACAATTCTAATTTACTATTTATTGAATAGTAGGAAATAGACATTTACATGAAATTATCCATTGGAATGAAGTATTCAAGGTATTTCAGGGTCTATGTCCTCTCACTGGTTATGTAGAGTCGGGATTTCAGACGTCTAGATATAAGTCGAAGTCTTATACAAGGCTCAGTCGGTTGCGGAGATCTCTCAATCAAATGCAGGGATGACTAGTGACACGTCAGTGGAATATTGGTTACGGAGGTTTCTCAATCCACGCAATGAAGACCGAAATAGGCCGAATGACAGAGATAATTCATGAAGAAGCCAATTTCAGCACAGTTGTAGAGCAAGATATATTAGTAACATAGTAAAAGTTCTGATGGGTGGAAGAGAAGCTGTGATGGGGAAGGGGTTTCAGAGGTCCGTTTTCTTCAATTTTTTATTCATACCTCGAAAACTACCGCCTCTTGCAGAAAATTTTCCATTCATCAAATTAATTTGAGAAAAATTCTCTACAAAAAAGGTGCTATATACTTTTTCGACAGAATAGTCTTCTACATGCATCATTTTCGCTATCCTTCCTGCGTTGTCTGAACTATATGGCTGATGTCACTCGTCCTCAGACGATGTGAATGTTGAATCTTCAACTTTTTATTAGCTCTACGAATTCACTCTCAATCTCAAAGCTTGTAGTATCCCATAGAATGTTTTACATTGAAAATTTCAAGTAGTACGCGATTACAGTATTCCTAATTATTATTAGGCTTTTAGAAGACAGTATGTAATTATAGCTACAAATCATTTCAATAAAGCCAAAATAACAGTTGTTTAAGTATCAAGGTCAGTAAGTACAGTTTACCAATTGAGAATAATAATTTAGAAGCCGAGCCTTGGCGAAGCTCCCAAATTCTTTTGATCCACCAAAAATATAGATTTGAATTTTATTCTTCCGATTATGTTACTACTGATAAAATCGTTCATTCGCTGTCAGCTTTGACAAGATTTTATCTCAAGTATTCAATTACAAATAAGGATACATAAATAGATATTTTTTGTGAAAATCCACAATTTTTACTTACTTGAAAATATCCGTTTTGAGCATCCCTGAATCCATTTTGACTGTTTTTGGCTTGATGTCGGTACGTATGTGCGTTCGTGCGTTCGTAACTCGCACATCTCAAAACTGGTTGAACGTATAATGTTGAAATTTTGTATTTAAGACTGGTATAGGGTCTAGTGACCCAAGTGAGAGATCTAGTGAGAGTTGTGTTGACGTGTTGTGAGTAAGACGTGTTTTTTAGGTGGCCGATAATCACCTCGTTTTTCGGGACTTATCGCTATTGTAAAAAACGCAAATTTATACCAAGTGTAGGGACGAATGAACTGTGTTAGAAGTGAAGTGAGATTTGTTCATGAAAATACAAGTGCACATTTAAACTTTAATAATAATAGTGAAAGATTGGGATTCGACCTTGGCTGCTAGAGCTATCGTGCTTGGTGCTCAGTGCATCGTAGTGCTAATTGATTGTCATAAACAAATTCAGTGGCGTACTTAAATAAAGTGCTATAAATCTTTTCTAAATAAATCAAAGTGAATATAATTTTAAGTGAATTTAATTATAAGTGAATATAGGATATGCATAAAAGACAAAAAAGAGAGGAAGATTTAGTATATGAAGAAATATTTCACCAGAGTAAAAAAGTTTTGAGATCTCCAGAACAGAGGAGGAAAGAAGAAGAAGCAGAGAATAAATACGAGAACAGTGATAAAACGGAAGAAAACAAAAAAGATATAGGAAATATGGACGAACTGAAGGAAATGATGGAAAAAATGATGACAAAAATGGATAAAAATATGGAAGAAATAAAGCGAGACATAAAAGTGCTTAAAACGGAAATGGAAAGAAAGGAAAAAGCCTGGAGTAAAGAAAAAGAAAAATTGATAGCTAGAATAGAAACGTTAGAGGATAAACAAGAGAAGGACGAGAAACAGAAGAAGAAAAACAATATAATAATTAAAGGATTAAAAAATGCTCAGGAACCGGAGAAAGAGCTTAAAAAATTGCTAGACGGAAAACTGCAAATAAAAGTAGAAGTTAAAAAAATGATAAATCTAAGAAATGAGATCATATTAGCAGAAATGGTAAACTGGGAAGAAAAATACAAGGTAATGGCAGCAAAGAATAAATTAAAAGGCACCAACATTTACATTGAAAATGATCTGACTTGGGATGAAAGGAAAATACAAAAAGAGATAAGAAGTATAGCGAGAACAGAAGAAGACAAAGGGAAAAACGTGAAAATTGGATACCAAAAATTAATAATAAATGGGGAAGTGTATATCTGGGACAAGGGAGAAAATGGGATCACTTTGAAATGGAAAGAAGTGGCCTCAAAAAACGGATAGAAAATAAGGCATTAAAGGAAGAACCAAGGAAGACGGACCAGCAATTGAACAGGATAATGAATATAGGAACATGGAACATTAAAAGTCTAAATGGAAGAGAGGAAGAGTTAATAGATGAACTAGAGAAACCAAAAGTGAAGATATTAGCTATTACAGAGACAAAAAAAAAGGAAAAGGAACAAGAAAGATGAGAAATGGACACAAATTAATATATAGTGGAGTCGGAGAAAATGTAAGAGCAAAAGCGGGAGTTGGTTGTATAATTGATAGAGAACTGGAACAGTCACTGAAAGAATGGGAATGCGTGAACGAAAGGATAATGACGGTTAAATTGGAAGAGAAAGATAACTTCATAGCAAATATAATGATAGTGTATGGACCAAATGAAGATGAAACCAAAGCAAACAAAGATGAGTTCTGGGATATTTTACAATTAGAATATGAGAAACTAAAAGAACCAATATACATAATGGGCGACTTCAACGCGCGAGTAGGGAATCGAAACGAGGGATTAGAAGAAATAATGAAGACATATGGAGAAAAAGTCAAAAATAATAATGGCAATAGGCTTATAGATTTTTGCCTTATAAACGAGCTACAAATTTTAAATACGTTTTACGAACATAAGGAGATACATAAATTCACGAGAGAAGTAAAGAGTAGGAACGAGAGATCCTTGATCGATTATATTTTAACAAACAAGAACCAAAGGAAAAGAATAAATGACGTAAGAGTGCTAAGAGGTTCTGAAATCGGAAGTGATCACTTCTTGACGGTAGCAAAAGTAAAAGTAGGGAAGAAAGGGGTACAGCAAAAACAGGAAACATCAAAAAATAAAAATAAAATATTAAAGCTAAAAGTAGACAAACTGAAGGACGAACAGACAAGAAAGAATTATCAAGATATCATAAAGGAATTAATAAGCAATACACCACAACAAGAAACAAACAATGTAGAAGAAATATGGAATTATTCCAAAAATATAATAAAAAAAGCAACCAAAATAGCCTGTGGTACAATCAGCGACGAAAGCAACAGGAAACGAACACATTGGTGGAATGAAGAAATTAAAGACAACATTAGGAAGAAGAAATTGATATGGAAGAAATATTTGGAAACAGGGAACGAGAGTGACTACGAAGAGTACAAGAAACAAAGGAGATTAGTTGAAGAAAGTGTTAAAAAAGCTAAAGTAAAAGCATGGGAAACATTTGGAAAGACACTAGAACAAAATCTCAACGAAAACCCAAAACTATTTTATAGAACCTTAAAGAGGAGTAAAAGAGAAAAAGTAACAATTAAAAACCTGGAAGATAAACAAGGAAATATATTGACAGAGGATAGTGAGATAATGACAAGATGGAGAAAACATTTCAAAGACCTACTAGTAAGTGACGAAAGTACTAATGAAACAGAGAGTGAGGAGACCCCACAAACAGAAAGTATAAATGAAAGCACAGAGATGATAACTGAAGCAGAGTTAATTGGAGTACTTAAAAAACTGAAGAATGGCAAAGCACTGGGACATGACTGTATAAAGGCCGAGCAATTGAAGTATATGGGCGAAAAAGGAGAAAGATTATTGCTGCTTATATTAAACATAATCTGGAAAACAGGAAAAATACCTTCAGACTGGGAGAAAGCAGTAATATTTCCCATACATGAAAAAGGAGACAGTAAAAATTGTGAGAATTATAGAGGCATATCACTTTTATGCACAACAGCGAAAATTTACGAAGCAATACTCGAAAACAAGCTTAGAGCTGCGATAGAAACAACAATGGAAAAATCGCAAAGTGGGTTTAGGAGGGGACATTCGACACAAGACCACATATTCACTATAAGGAACTTGATAGAAAATACAATGAAAACGGACAAAAAAGTGTATATCACATTTATAGACCTGGAAAAAGCGTTCGACCGAGTACCGAGGACTAAGTTGTGGAATATATTGAGAGGAAGAAAAATAGGAGAACAGTTATTAACAGCAATAAAAAGCATATACGAAACAACATCCAACTACATAAGAACTGGCAACGCAACATCAGAAGAGTTTAAAACATCCCAAGGATTAAGACAAGGTGGAGCTTTAAGCTCATTGCTATTTATTATATTTCTAGACCAAATAATGAAGAATATTATTTATAAAATAAAAAAGGTAGAGGTTGGACATTACAAGTTGAAAAGGATCTCATTATCAGAATGCGCGTTCGCAGATGACTTAGCAGTGATGGCAAAGAGTGAAGAAGATATGAAACGTAATTTAGAAATATGGAACGAAGAGCTAAGGAAACATAATATGAAGATAAATGTAGAAAAAGCGAAAGTAATGGTCATATCAAAAGAGAATGTAAGGATAAACATAATACTGAATGAGAAAGAAATAGAGCAAGTAGAAACATTTAAATACTTAGGGGCAGCAATAAATAATAAAGGAAGCTTAGAGCAGAAAATAAATACGAGAATCCAGCAAGCAAATAGGAGTTTTCATGCAATCAACAAAATAATACTGAAAAATAAACATATAACGAAAAGGACAAAAATGACTCTATTCAAAACAGTGCATAGACCTATATTAATATATGGTAGTGAATCATGGTTGATGAATAAGAGAATAAGAAGCAAAATACATGCGGCGGAAATGAAATATTCAAGAAGAGTAGAAGGAGTCACGATAATGGATAAAATAAAGAATGAAGATATAAGAAGAAGAGTACAAATATAGAGCATTCATAATGTCATAGAAAAGAAATAGTTGGCGTGGTATGGTCACCTTTTAAGAATGCCCGAAGATAAACAAACAAAAGCAGTGTGGAATGCAAGAATACAAAACAAGAAGAAAAGGGGAAGACCAAAACAGACATGGGAAAATAATATAGAAGAGATATCAACAAAAAACAACATTAGCGGCCAAGAAGCAAAGAAGTTAGCAAGGGACAGAAAAAAATGGAAAGAGTTAATCAACAAGATAGAATAGTAATCAACGCAAATAATTAAAACAAGAACAATCTCGACACCCGAAAGGGTATTAAGAGATTTAAAAAGTTTATAATAATAAAAAAATAATAGGGTCTACTTATGTACCTCGCTTCATAGTTCCAATCGTCTGTACCGGAAGTGCACTTTACTTGAAACTTTCTTCGAATTTCTCTAATAAATCCAGAATGATCAACTACAAGATGTTGCAATTCAGTATTTGAACTTGATGTTGTTCTAGAATGGTTATCTGCTATCTTTGTGAGAATCAGCCAGGCCAGAAGTGCACTGTAAACTATTTTTTAACTTTTTGCAATAATATAAAATGATCCGCCATAGCATATTAAAATTTCGTATATCTTATTGCACATCTTGCATTATAATTGCGATCGGCTAATCCGGAAGTGCACTTTACTTGAGATTTTTTTTCAATTTTCCGCATAAATCCAGAATGATCAGCCGTAGGATACTGGAACTTGGCATTTGAAATTGCTGTAGCATCTCAATGGTCATCTTCTATTTTTGTAACAATCGACTGAGCCGGAAGACAGACTTTTTGAATTTTCCGCAAAAACTCTAAACAATCAGTCGTAGAATATTAAAATTTTGTATCATGCACTTTTATAATATCTAGTTGTACACCCTGCATTATGATTGCTATCAACTGGACCGAAAGAGCACTTTATTCGAAAGATTTTTTGAATTTTCCGCATAGATCCAAAACAGTTAAACGTAGATTGTTAGAATTCAGTATTTTGGACGATCATACCGTCTAGATGATTATATCCTATTTTTGTTGAGATCCACCAAACCGAAACGATCAGGTGTAGAATATTGAAATTTGGTATTTCAGTCTGCTGTACCATCTAAATGATTGCCAACTATTTTTATAACAATAGATTTAACCGGAAGTGCCCTTCAGTAGAAATTTATTTCTTGATTTTGCGCATAAATTCAGATCTGTTGGTAGTCGTAGAATTTTGAAAATCTGTATTAAGGAATGTTGTAGTATAGAGATAATGGTCTACTGTTTCCATAGCAACCGACTTGACTGAAAGCGCTTTTTAGAATCTCTTGGGTAAATCTAAAACGATCAACTGGGGAACGATGAGATCTTGTGTTTGATCATAAATATCCAATAATGTATGATCAAACACAAAATCACATCGTATTATATATATATGTTACGTGCCAATTTGGCTTTTGGTCACTTTTTTGCTGGGTCAAATTCTGTAATATAGTTTGGGTTAATTTGGGGTTAAATTTCATTCACTTCATTACCTACTTGGTTAAAGATATTTTTAGTTCTCAATTTAATAATTTCATTAACATTTCAATTCTTTAGCTCCGTTTTTTTCTCTTCCTTAAGCTCAGTTTTTTTTAGTTATATTGAAAGCATGTTCATTGTTTACTTTCATTAATTAATTTTAGTTCAGAATTTTTGTTTTAAATTGTCGCTGTGACAATGTGCGCGCTGCAGGCAGTGACGTTATGTTTTTTTTTTGTGAATCTTAGTACTGGGGCGTCCGCTACGTTTTTTTTAATGAAAAACGGTTTATTTTAAGTTAAGTCAAACCGACAGTCAGCCTTAAGTCCTGGTGTAGGACAGACGTTCCATTCATTGCTTTTTTTTACTACTACAATTTTGCGGGTTTTCTCAAAGTTTTTGTTGCGTGAGCGATCCCAAGTTTGGGGATTCTTTTGGGGAAAGCCTGTGCTTCAGCCGAATATTTTGAAGCAGTTTGGCCATTGGTTTCATTCGGCGGAGCAGCCCACGTATTGGGGATTATTTAAAATTGTGTGTGGTCGTTTTGCTTAAAATCGCTACCATCTACGATAAAACGTCGTTCGTACCAAGGCATATACTGTGGGAGTACCTCACTTCCCTCTTGGCTCTTCTGACCATCCGGAATCCAGCCAATTAGATCCGAGGCCGAGATCCAGACGCCAGACGAGTCAGTTGGGATCTTCAGTGACGTCGCGAGCTGAGTGGTTTAGTTTTTTTTTATGTTTACACTTTCGTTGGTGCAGTTTTTTTTTATGTTTACACTTTCGTTGGTGCCTAATAAAGCACCTCGTGGCTTTACCACGATCTCTGTTAATATTTTTTTGTTTAATTTTGCGGTGGGCATTCGTCGTCGCCTTTTTCTTTCTTATGTCTTTTTTTCTGGTTACGTTATAAACGCTACGTCCCGTTGTGAACCAGGTTGATCAATCTTGGGCCTGATTCTCATTATTTTGTATCTTTTTCTGGAGTAGGTTTATATTATTTGTTCAGTTGAGACTTGTTGAAGTTGGCGTAGGGACGCGAATCGACATCATTTTGTTTACATTAGCTTAATTAAACTTTTGTCATTTTTCATATATTCTTTATTCCATTTTTGAATTTGGAGCTTTATTAAATACTTTATTATTTCGGTAAATTTGAATATAATTTCTTTTGTCAAAAAAAAAATATCTACCACTTTCATTTTCAGAGAGTAATTTTATTTAGTGTTTTCTTTCAGCTGGTGTAAGTATCACTGTTTGAGACATTGTTTTATTTTATGTTCTGCGGCATCTTGATCGACGCCGACAGATCTAATTATCCTAACACCCAATATTCTTCTGCCCATCCTGCCATCTTTTCTATTACAGGTACTTTCGCAGTTGTGTGCCAGAGGACAGAAAATTAACAATCGCGTGGCGCCCTTATATTCTGTTTTATTTAGAGTTAGCTTACGTAGCGTCCAGTATATTTGTTTTGGTAAAGTTTGTATTTTTCTCTTAAAGCTAACCTCATAACTACTCAGTCCGGTCCTGGGATTATTTTGATTTTTTTTTTATATACTGAGCTAGGTCGATTTGAGGCCAGAGTTTGCGGGAAATTTAGAAGTAGTTTATTTAGTTCCGTACCCCAGTTTTGAATGTAATAATATATATCAACATACCACCTGGAATAAAGGGTCGGTAAACACATGAAAACACTTAATCATGTAGAAAATAAAATACGTATGGCATAAAATATTTTCACATTAAGATCAGTCCGTTAAATCTTACATAACAATATTCCACTACTCTCTCTACTTGCAGCCGTTCCTATAATGCCAGCAGATTTTGGTAAATTGGCCGGTCATGCAAGCAGCCTCTAAATTAATCTACGGTTTATATCCAAACGTCTGAAACTCCGTGTCTGCTGGAAATTGAAACTTTGAGATTATAGAGTCGATTCAACACAGAATGTACTGTCTAGGGCTGTTGAGCTTTGATTTTTGTTATTCTAAAGCAGGAATATATCAAGCTGTGTAATGATTCAAATAGCAAAATTACAAATTAGGATGTCATTTGATGATTTTACCTGGAAAGTTTTCTGCCACCTCGTATCTTTGCCACTTGCACCATCATATTGTGAAAAATCTGACGTGAACATCACGTGACTAACTTGTACATCATTGGATATATATATAATACGATGTGACTTTGTGTTTGATCGTATATATCATTGGATATATATAATCAAACACAAAATCTGATCGTTCCACTGTTAATCGTTTTGAATTTATCCAAGAGATTCTAAGAATCTGTAAAGTGAAATGCGCTTTCAGCCAAGTCGGTTGCTATGGAAACAGTAGGCCATTATTCTTATACTACAATATTCCTAAATACTGAATTCCAAAATTCTACGACTACCAACAGATCTGAATTCAGGCGCAAAATTGAAAAATAAATTCCTACTGAAGTGCACTTCTGGTTCAGTCTATTGTTATGAAAATAGTAGGCAATCATTCAGATGCTACAGCAGACTGAAATATCAAATTTCAATATTCTACACCTGATCGTTTCGAATTTATGCGAAAAATTCCAAGAGACTGTCAAGTAAAGTGCACATCCGGCTTGATCGATCTCAATATGAATAAGATATAAGCATTTAGATGGTATAATCGTCCTAAATACTGAATTCTAACAATCTACGTTCGATCGTTTTGGATTTATGCGGAAAATTCAATAAATGTTTTGAATAAAGTTCTCTTCTGGCTTAGCCGATAGCAATCATAATGAATGGTGTACAACTAGATATTAAAAAAGTGCTCAATACAAAATTCGAATATTCTACGACTGATTGTTTAGAATTCATGCGGAAAATTCAATAAGTCTGTCATATAAAGTGCACTTCCGGCTCGGCCGATTGATACAAAAATAGAAGATGACCATTTAAATGCTACATCAATTTCAAATACTAAATTCCAGTATCCTATGGCTGATCATTCTGAATTTATGCGGAAAATTAAAAAAATGTTTCGAATAAAGTGCACTTCTGGTTCAGCCGATTGCAATCATGATGCAAGATGTACAATAAAATGTTATAGAAGTTCTTTATACGATATTTCAATGTGCTATGGCGAATCATTCTATATTTATGCAAAAAATTCAGAAAAAGTTTTGTGTAAAGTGCACTTCTGGCTTGGCCGATTCATAAAAAAATAGCAGATAACCATTCTGATACAACATCAAGTTCAAATACTGAATTTTAACATCCTACGGTCGATCATTCGAGGTTTATTAGAAAAATTCGAAAAAAGTTTCAAGTGAAGTGCACTCCCGGTACAGACGATTGAAATCATGATGCGAGGTGCACAACTAGACCCTATACTTGTCTTCAATACTAAATTTCAACATTATACGTTGAACCAGTTTTGAGATTTGCGAGCTACGAACGAACGAACGAACGAACACACAAACGAACGAACGCACATACGTACCAACATCAAGCTGAAAATAGTCAAAATGGATTCAGGGATGCTCAAAACGGATATTTTCATCAAAATCCCGATAAGTGAATTCTTCCGGTTTCACAATACTTGTACTTAGTACAAATAAGTAAAAAGTGCAGAATCATGCTTCTATTGATGAAACAAATCATCATCCTCCGAGAAGTGGGTACATTTCATGACTTTGACGTTCTATTTCTTCAATTAATTGCAATAAATGAGCTAGATTCTTCCAATCTATTAATTCCTTGATAGAGTGCAGTAGTTGTTGGTAATCAAAACTAGTGGGAAAGCTGCTTCAAAAAATTCATAGCATGGTTTCGAGATTGTGTGAAAGAAAACATACACATATATAAGAAAAAAATTCATCCAGAAACCAGAAACCAAAAGAATTATATCAAATATTTCTCAGTTACTTCAACCTGAATTGTTACAATTCAAGCCTGATTCATTCATTTAGAAATACAATAAGTGAAAAAAAGATACCAGCCACCAGTACGCCAGTTCTCTCTCTTGCAGTCCCGCAGGCCATTCAAGAATTACATACTGTATAATAATAAAGAAAGAATGAAAGAGAGAATTACCCATTATTCTAAATATTATTGATATTATCGAATGGAAAAAGAGGATGCCGCAGTTCCATATCGCCTATACGCGAGCCGCTATTATATAGTACCCATCAATTATATATTTTTTAAAATGACCAAAGCTGGACAGCCCACACAATCAAAAATCACTTGTAATCAATTTAGGGAACTGTTAGCCAGATGATAGGCATTAATGTGGTGCAAAGTATACTATTACGGAAAATTTGGCATTAGCCACATCATGAACGTTAAATGATACAATCCCAACAATTCTCGCTCTGTAAATTCCAGAACCAGTATAATTAAAATGACGTAAATATTTAAATAATAGAATAAATCAATTCCCATATTCCAAACTTCATAATTAAATCAATTCAAATCTCGCAAAATGTAATAAAAACATGTATGGTCAAATATAATAGCTCCATTTTAATCAAGTTATTGCGTCGATCTTTCTATAATTACAAATTTATTACTCAATACAACAGGACAGACAAGTGATACAGTCAATAACTATGACCTGATTCTGAGAGTGCGTTTATATAATCATTTTTTGATATATCGATAAGGTATTGCATTTTTATAATGGTACATATGAACAAAGAGATATATTCAAGTTACCGGTTTTACTAGTTTTTCGATATAATTATTCCCAACACAAATACATTTCTTTAAATTTTTGTTATAACATTCAACTCTTAGCAAGAGTTTTCAGTGAATCGCAGGATTTGCGCACAAACATTCAGCTTCCAAAAAAATAATACGTGAACAATCATTCACAATAGAAATTCAAGTAGTACTTTTCACAAAAAGCTTTCGTTTTGCTGCAAAAATGCGCTTTATGTTGCTACTATGTAACTGTATCTAGAGTGTTTTTGTGGCTAAGGGCTGCAACTTGTCGATAAAGAGCGGCCGAAGGCAATGAAAGGAGCATCAAGACGAGTCAATTAGAAGCCCTTTTGCTCTTTGTGTGTCTTGTCCTTGTACGAAGTAGAATGTAAAGGACCTCATTTAGTACACATTGGTTTCAGCATATCACTTTCTCTTGTACTTCCCTGAAGAAGTAAATATTGATTCTGAGGCGATTTCATCTGATGCCTTCTGGAATCAAATCATTGAGCCTCCTTTCTTGCTCTCCTGCCCTATAATATAATAGGGAAAGTGTTTTAATCGTGATTTTTTGACAGCTCGAGATTTTGATGAACGTTTTAGACCCTACTGAACCCAAAAAACAAAATTTCGAAATAAGTCGGTCTGTCTGTGTGGGAGCACGATATTTCGAGAACGCGTACGAATTTTCGACTGAAATTTCATATTCAAATTTTCCATCAAAAAGCAAGGTTCAAGCTCGTATCCCACAAAAATGTCTATTTGAGGTTAATCCTGTCAATATATGTTATTTTTAGCGCATTTTTTGAAAAAAAGCGCTATTATATTCTCTTTGGCTGTCTGGCTGGCTGGCGTGACGCTGAGATCTCAGCAACTATACTATTTACAGACTTGAAACTGGTACTAAATAAAAGCTGCTGTTTCGTAGGTTTGCACAAATTGCTTTAATTCAAGCTCAGTGATTGTGGAAGATTAAATAATTCAATTACTTGTTTCAAGTGAAACAATGTCCATAGATATCTATGACGTTAGGGATATGGCAACTAAAATTTATTAAAGTAGATAAAAATTTAGTTACAACTTTCGCCGTGGGTGTCACTATTATTATGTACAGTTGTCAAATCTGTCCGGGATTCATTCAATGACGCGAATTTGAAGCTTATTAGAATGAATTATTATTATTGGATGAAAATTTGTTCACTTTTGGTGTATTTTTTCTTATATAGCTTTGTTAAAGATCAAATTATCATTTTAAGGTACAGCACTTGACCTCCTGTCAGTCAATAACTAAACAATGAGGATAAGAAGATATTTTTGAGTTTGTACATGCATAAATTATGTACCTATCAAATAGTCAACTTGAAACTAGTACTAAATGGAAGCTGCTGTTTCGTAAGCTTGCCCAAACTGCTTGATTTTAAGCTCAGTAATTGTTAGAGATGGTAATTTGTGAAATCTCTGAAGTAACAAGCATTCATGAGTTGTCAAAAATGCGCTTCCATCATCTAGATGATTCTTCCATTTTTTCGAATATTTCGCATAAATTCAAGACAATCTGTCGAGGAATATTGGAATTTCGCATCAGGCACTTCTATAACATCTAATTCTACACCTCGCATTATGGTTGTAATCTTTCCCAAGGTCAAAACATCAGGATCTCCTCGTTATTTACGCTCCACGTTTTGTATATTAACTTCTATATGCATCCGGAAATCATTCTCTCTTCCTCCTTCTTGTAAGAGTTTAATCAACACCTGATGTAACCTTTCCAAACTTTCTCCCCACTCCACTTCTTCATATTTAATATCTTCTCTCGTCAATCGATCGAAACTCGACGAAGCTTTTGACGACACAACGATCAGCTTCAAAATACTGACAATGACGTAAACGACATCTCGTTGATTTGATAAAAGACAGAAGCTTCCAAAGAAAATCATGAAGCGGTCCACATTGTTCAGAAGCGAACAAAGAATAAATTGGAGTGATTTGTTTCCAGATGCCGTGAGATTATATTGCAGTTCTAGTAAAAAATTCTTTTTAAAACGATAACAAATGGGAGCTGATATTCTCTTTTATCCTCGAAAATTGCAATTTGATATATAATAGGGATTTTATGGATATTTTTTCAATCCCTTGTCCGAATTTTGGTCGCGGAATGTGGTGCAAACTCATAGAAATAAAATGTCCTCACTCTTATCGTGTCCTGTGGACAGAAGTCATGAAGTTTATTGATACTGTATTCTTTTTTCAATGATTTTTTTTTTCCAATGTATTATTAAGAAATAGTGCTAAGTGCTTCTATTCCTGTTGAGGGAGCCGAGTTGTTGATCCCGTTAACAAGTATAAATTTAAATCTCATTACCAATCGTCCCGCACCAAAGACGTTTTTAAACTTTGTGGATAAACATGTTTTCAGATCTTCATAAAAGAAAAGAACAAGATTTTTATTTATGTCTGCGTGTCTCTCGGTATATCGATAGGATAAATATGCGCAGTATTTTTTTGGTTACTTGCTTATCAAACCCACAAAAATTTATTGAATTCAAATATAAATTGTTTTCTCCAACACTGTTTTGGAATTTGCATATTCCATAACCAAAAATTATGTTGGAACGAATGACATTCCAAAAAATCGTTTGGAATGATTCCATATGCCGTTCAGAATGATTCCGTAAGCCTTTTGAATCATTTCGACGAATCAGAATCTGTTAGTTTGGCTACTACCATGGTTACTTCCTAACAATTCAAGTATTCATATCTGGATTTGACGTTTGACATTTAATAATTTTTTAAGTTTCCTCTGAAATATTGGTGAGTTTCCAAAACCTTGTTAGAGAAAGTATAGTCTACAACGTGTTTGGAATGGCGTATTCCACACTCGCGAACCGTAATCCTCGCTTTCGGCTCGGTTTACAAACTTTTTGCTCGTTCAGTCAGAATACATGCCATTCCAATACTTATTGTAGAATATACTATTCCCTCATCATCATTACCGCAATACTTCCCTTGTTACTTGCTTATCAAAGCCACAAAATTGATTATAGTTCAATATAAATTGATTTTCTGTATCACTATAACCACAATTTGTCAAGTTGGCTGAACAAGTTAAATATTAAACTGTGACTTTTGAGTGCGACTGAGAATTCACATCTTCCCCAAAAAATAGTGAAGGTATTCAAAATGTATGAGCAGCACATTCTTAATACAAGTGGTGAGTTGAGAAATGACAGTTTTTATTATTATCCTAGGTGTATAATAATCTTTCATTGATAGTTGTTAGTTGAAACTTGGAATTATCTGTTATAAAACTACAACATTACTGTTCTATCCGCGTATAATACTAAAAATCTGCTGTGGTTCTCATAATAATGATTTTCCCCTATTTCAACTATTCGCAGCTTTTGTTTTCCAGTTCGTTACGCCCATCACTCCAAGATCTTCTGCAGCCTGGTCTTCCCATCTTCTCTTCTGAGTTTCCTCTTCTTCTCCTTTCTCATAAATCTGTTTTCATTATGTTCTTTGCCAAACTTTTTTGTTTATCCTTGCCAGGAACTGTATAAATCTTATCATGTATTAATTATTCAGCAGTTCGTCTACTTCAAACTTGTATCTCATTCACTACATGTAGTTTTCCAGTTTTGGCCCATGAATTCTCCTCACGATTTTACTTTTAAAGCATCGTTAATCGTTTTGCTCTTTCTTAATGATGGTCCAGGTTTCGAAACCGTAAGTAGGTCATATGAGTGTCTTATATAGTGTGACAAAGTAGATCGTCACAAATGGTAAAAGTAGCAATCTGAACAAGTTAGGGTGGTAATTACTATCAATTTCTCCCTAAATATGGTTTCATTCATCATCACAATTATTATCCCTTCTATTCAGTGCGTCGAATTCTTTTCTTCAAAGTTCCGCCCCATTTACATATTCTACAGCCTTCAACTATCATCGTTCATCTTGAGGTTAGTCACAACTAGTTTTCATATCTTGCTTGCCCTGTAAATTTTAAAGATCCGTAATTTGGTTGAGACACAAAACAACCACTCACCGTAGCTAGTATTAATATACCTGTTCATACCTTTCAAATCGGCAGTTACGCCAGGAAAAAAATAGACAACCCCACGTTAACATATTTTATAGGCTCCCTACTTTCAATTGGTGTTAAATTTATTCGTGAAACTCATGAGTGAAATGTTAAACAGAGAGTCAATTCTCAATATTTAATTAATCATAGCCTTGCCAGGAATTTCTTAGCCAACCCATTTGCGATGTATTCTGTAGTATACTAAATTTTAAAAAAATTTCACCGCTGTAACAGATGGGTGAAGCTCGTTCTTAATTCGGATCCTCTACTAACAGCATAAAAATAAGTTAAAAATTTTCTTGTAGAGAGTTTGATACTTTCGAAATGATTTTTTTTCTTGTGGAGTATATCTTTTTCTCATTATTCTGACAGCGCTAAACTTAAATTAATTCGAAAGACACGTTAAGTAATGTGTAATTGAACTTTGAATATAAATACGACCTTGCAGTCAATTCAAGTCACTTCTTTTGAAAATAAGCTCTCCGAGCTATCTTCTAAAGTATTCCAGTGTTTACCATTCGACGTCTGCTAGAAGCTTTGTACTGAGTACGTTCAGTGCGATTGTTCAAGACAACAAATTGTTAGTCAGATTGTTTATTTTTGCCATTGTTTTGCTGCTTTTGAACTTTGCAAAGTTTAACTAAGAGTCATTTCGTTTTATTTTTGCCATCCGCTCGGCGAACGTTGGATTAACTTATTGTGGAGTCACCGTTGGAGAAATCTTTGTTGATTTCACAATGTTAGGTTGTTCCACCGTAAAATCATCGCTGGAGAAGTCCTTGTTGGCCTCATAGTGTTAAACCAGTTCAACGTAGAGTCACCGCCGGAGAAGTCTTTGCTGATTTCACAGTGTTAGATTGAGTTAACGTAGAATTACTGCTGGAGAGGTCCTTTTTGGCTTCACAGTGTTGAAACAATTCAACGTAAAGTCCACTTGGAAACTAGTTTGGTTGTCTAGCCAGCCAGTATCTCCGTGCCAGTTCCTGCAATATATGTGTATGCTTATTGGCTCCATTTTTTCTTTGTTCCGCATTGGCACCCGAGTATACCATCTGCAGTCTCGACAGCGACGCCAGAGTTAACAACTTCGCCAGCCGCGAGGTATTGTTACATCAGAAACTTAACACTTCTTATATTGTATATATCAGTCTACCAAAATCATGGGATTTAATTAACAAAACAGTATATAAATCAAGCCAAAATCTCATTGATTATCAGTTATTCGATATTTGTGCGAGCTTTCCAAAATGCCTGAATAATTGCTAGTTCATCTGCTGACCCTGTCAGCAGGAAGTGGAGCAGTGGAAATTCACATTCAAACTAACTCAAGTATAACTTGTGATTTATCCAAGTACACTCTCAGTAGACTTCACTGGTAGTTCACTACCACCGTAGTTCAGAAGGTACTTGATGCTGTGTTTGTTGTGATTACGTAAGATTTTCTAATCACAGAGGATAGGGCTCTCAAGGGTTCCCCGCGAACCAGTTCGTTTGCATCTTGTAAGCTAGCCAAGCGTCCTGTTTCCTCCAGCATCGAACGTTCATGCAATTCACGATTTTTCCAGGCGCATCGTTTCTTAGCAAGCTATCATAGCGACATCTCTGCGATCTTTGAGCTATCCAAGTACCCCGTTTGCTTCATCGTTACACGTTTATTCGTCTTGTGAGTTGAACAGGCGCGCCGTTTCAGATATGAAATAACTTGTGAGCCATTCAAGCACTTCCTTCATATGCCGCCGTTTGCAGTTGGAAGGACCATTTTCTGTCTAGTCGTTATTCCTATCTACCTTGCAAACCGGCCGCAACTCTTGTAATCATATGAAAATTCACTTTCTACGATATTACCGTTTACAACTAACGTCAGAGATTAACTGTCTACCATATACCACCCACTATTCTTCAATACTTTCAAGAATTGTACTTATTTGAACCACGAACCATTGAGCATTGTACTGACAACGAAAGCAAATAAACCAACTTGTGCCTATTCCATTACTTTCATTCAAAGACATACTTTGCTCCAAACATGCTATCCGACCATTTGGCGCGCGAGTAAATTTGCGCCAAACTTTTGTGCCGTACCCACAAGGTATATACTTTACAATAGTCTTTATTTTATGCATTGTGCTGGCTGCTCCAATCTGAGTAAATACTCATACCTACATATAGTATGCCCTATTTCCTGCCTGTATTCTCTTTTATACTGTCTCACTTATTACGTTTTGGTTGTTTAGAACCTCTTCTAGGTTTGTGAAGTTTTTTACTCCTTCAAAATTTGAATTTTCTACAGACAGATTTTGCTGGGTTCTTTGAGTTTGGAACGCTGACATTTTCATGTACTTTGTTTTGATTTCATTGACAGTGAGTCCTATTCTGCCAGTGTTATTAGCAAGAGTACTCAGTCCTTCTCCTAATTCATCAGTGCATATGGTTACAAATGCTATGTCGTCGGCATATGCACATATTTGTATCATTTTATATGCCAAATTATTACTATTCTTCATCTGGTGAGTCCAGTGCAATATTGAATGGAAACACGAATAGAGTGTCTCATTGTTTTACCTCGTTGCTAATGTTGAAGCTTTCGATGATCTTTCCATTTACTTTTATTCTTTATTTATTATTTCTGAGAGTCATGGTAGTTAACGGAAACAATTTCTCATCTGCCATGATTTCAACCATGCCTATTCTTGGAATTGAGTCAAATAACGGTTTGAAGTCGATGAGAATATAATGTAACGATCTTTACCATATTCTGAAGCTTTTTCTATAAATAACTGGTCCTTGATACTCCTATTTAGTCCAGAATTACACTGGTAGTCTCCCAGCATTTTTTCAGTGTAGCTGGATAGTCTAGTATAGTATACCAGAAAGCTTATGTGCGACATTCAACAATACTGCATACTCTTCTAGCCCCTTTTTTTGGTATTGGGTATATTATGCCTTCTTCCCACTCAGCGAGTATTTTCCCCGCACATTGATACTATCAGCTTATATAATCCATTTATACACTCATTGCCACCACTTTTTATTAGTGCCATTGTTATTGCGTTCGTTCCTGGTGCTTCATTCATTTTTATCTCATTTACCGCTGTCATAAGTTCTGCCAGCGTATGTTCTTCTATTCGTCTCATTATATTCGTCCTCCATTCCTCCTTTGTTCAGTAGCGTCTTCATCTTCTAGTAATATTTCCATCTATCAAATATACTCTCTTAGTCTCCTTATTACCTTGTTTGTCTTTAGCCTTGGATGTTTGACCAATATCCTCTAGTTTGATTGTTTATTGTTCTGCAGAATCTTCTGATATTCCGGCTCTTGCCAAGTTTTTCTATATCTTGTACTTGTCTATTTAGCATTTCTATCTTTCTTCTTTCACACAGTGCAGTCGATTTCTTTCTGCATTCTCTGTATTTGTCTGTGTTTGTTCGCTCTCATTCTTTTTCCCTTGCTAATCATTTTCGTGGCAATATCTAGAATTGCATTTTTCAAAATTTTCCAACCATCATCTGATTTGTCTTCTGCTGTTTCGCAATGGTGCTCTTTCAAGTTTTCTCTCTATCATTTCTCAATTAGTATCCTCCCTATTTTCAACTTGTCTGTATTTCACCTCTCGTTCTTTTCTTGGGTATTTTGTGCATATTTGGTAGTCGATCTCGTATTGCAGCCTGAACCAGAAAATGATCTGAGTCACAATCAGGACCTTTAAAGGTTCCAGAGTCTATTATTGATGTTGTGTGCCTTTTGCGGTGGTGTTACACGACGTTCAACGTTAGCTTCAACATTGGCGTGCAAACGTTGGCGGAACATTGAAACCAATGTTGAACTCATAGCTGCAGTTACATGTTGTAGCCAATATTGGATCCAGTGTCCTGTGTCATATTGGATGCATACTTCCTACCAGTGTATATGTGTGTGGATATATATACACACTTTGAAATTCGATCTTGAAAAGTGAAATAAGTAGAAAAAGAAAATGGATGACGTGGTTTCAGCTGCTGCTACTGTAATTATTGTACCTACTATCTTGCAGATAGACATCGTAGTCATGTAGCTGTATACCAAATGCTGGTTGCAACTTGCTTCCAACGTTGAAAATTCCTTTGACGCGGATCAAAAATACCGATTTTCAGCGGGAATCGTTCCAATGCCAACGTGGAACACAAATATACGTCGATCAACGTATGCACTGCGGCTACACGATGTGTCAAATCATCGCGTGGCCAAGGTTTGAAGGCATTGAACGCATCGTGTATCACCGCCTTTTAGAGACTTGTAGTGATGTATCTGATTCAGTTTTGTTATCTAGGCAAACCCATGTTCGTTGACGAATGATTTTATGCTCAAAGCTCACAGCAAGTTGTTTTTAATGATAATATTTCTCCCAGTAGAAAAATGTAACCTAGCATTCTTCCGTTATTGTTCATCGTTTTGTGAGTTGTTAGCTCTTCGGCAACTTGTGATATAAAATCCCCCTGCCCTATGATAAATTCTACTGTTATGAAATAAACGTAAGAAACTGAAGAGTTCCATGATAGTATTGGTACCACTGGCTAAAAAAAGCTTATTCATGAACTCAAGAATCACTTTTTGATAAAAAGCTTAGATATGAAATTTCAATCGAAAGAACATTCGCATTCTTAAGTTATCGTGCATCCAGACAGACAGACCGACAGATAACTGACGTTTTTAAAATCATGTATCTCAGGTTTAGTAGCGCCTGAATCGTGAAGATGAATTAAAATCTTAGACCGTCAAAAAATGATGATCACAATACTTTTCTTGTTATATAGATCCAGAAAGTAACGATATATAAAAAAACTGGTATTTCTGGAAAAATATTGCATAGCATATCGCAGTTGTTACACTCGCCATTAATTGAATTCATCTCAATCTTATACAACAAATTCTTATATCTGAAGCACTTTTAGCTTACGATCACAAGTCTCCAGAACCACGACTTGATACTTCTATATTCTCAAGTCTCATTCATTATTAATTATTTCCTGGAACTCTCTAGGACTCCTGTAAGGTGTTCTGAAATCCCAACTGTTTAAAACTACTTACTGAAGTCACATATAGATGTGAACTTTATTCGCCGTTGCAGTTGAGCTCTTTCTGAGGCATAACGAGTTATTGGAAAAGCTCCAAGTAGTTGAAATGTAATTTATCATTTCGCGAACTGAATCGTGTATTCGAATGGGAACTCATACAAAGGAAGAGGATTTTATGAAGATTAAGTTCAATCAAGGTCAGAACAATCAATGAAGTTTAATCTCACTCCGCAGTTTAATAGCAAAAATAATTCAGACAGTTGAAAGATTAGTACTTCGTCCATAATTGTGCAGTTTTCAATACTTTGTGAAACTTGGAATCGCTGATCACAATTTTTCTCACAAATTCGATTAATTTTTCTTGTTATTGCGGTTTGAAACAGAATTTCTTCTAGACGTGAATGTTGCAACAAACTCTTCGAGCCCCAATAAAGATTTTTCCTCCCAGCAAGAACTTAATACACTTTTGATATCTTGTTGATGATAACCTGAAAGCTGATCCATAATCAACTTGTTACTATGCTTATTTGTAGTAAATAATATCCTTCATTAGCTGCATAGTAAGAGGTTAATAAGAAAGACGCGAAACTGTAGATTTCATCAAATAATTGTTGATGAGAAATTAAAATTCTAAAAATCATGCGCCTCAGAACAAATATCACTAACTCAAATCTTATTATGTATACCATCAATGTTCCGCGTATTAGTGAACACATGGTATTATGTAAAACAGGCTAATATATGTGTAACTATCCAAGTTTATTGCCAGAAGCACACAAACAACTATGTTGCTGCAATATCATGAATGAATTTATAAGCCAGACTGTTTCACAGACAAGTCTTTCTAATAAGCTTTCCTATCTGTCTATGTCGTAAGAACTTGTCACACAGTTTGTTATGCCGAGTATGTGGTGTACTATTTCGGATATTGACCCAAGCAACCTTCTTTTACGTTAGCTGACGTCTTTGTATTGAAGTTCTGGCGACTTGTTTTTAAAGCTTTGGGGCCGTAGCAATTGCAATAAATTTTTATGACTTGGAGTACTACTGTTTTAAAATGAATGCGATTGGGGCAGTATTGGAAAAACCATAAAATGAATATATAATAGTAATCAATTTTGCCCATGGTTGTGGTTCTTCTTGTGGGCATTTCTTCTGTGTAATGCAACATATTGACTACTTGATGGTTTGGCTATTGATAACATCACTTATGTATTGATGTGGGGTTGAGGAACCAAATCATGAAGTTAATGTTGACCTATTAATACAAAATCAAATCCATTCAAATCTCCTTGCAATCCAATACATTCAGTCTAACGATGTTCTCTCTTATTTTTTAATTTCATCAGAATAATATGACGCATACAAGTCGGCAAAATAGAAGTACATTTTAGCTTCGACCTCTTCATTCCAAGTGAATCTTCGCCCTCCTAGACATTTCTTAGGGCGAGTGTCTTGCAATCCTGTACCATCTCCGGTTTTGCAAGTGTAAAGGAGGAAGAAGAAAAGTAGGTGTGTCAGGGCGTTCCCTAGTAAGTGGTAAGCACTAGATATACGTCATTGCAGTGAGCAATGCTAACAGTCTAATACGTATGTCGCAGCTTTCAAGGGTTTTGAACGTACCCCACAATTTTTATTGAGGTTATTTCATGACAAAAAGGGACGTTCTCAAAAGTCATAAATCTTTTGAAAGATAAAATGTCAATTATTTCTAGTGTTACACAAGAATCAGGAAATAATCTTAATCTTGTCTTGAAAATGGAAGACAAGAAGTATTTTCTATTTTCCAAGACAAGACAAGAAAGTATTATTATTGTATCTTGACAATTAATTTTTTAAATACGCATTTATTAATCTATTACGAAAATATCAAAATCTGCTGTGACCTTCACAGTTTTTCCCTGATCATGAATTTCATGATAAGTTTCATCACTGTTTCATGGATTTAGAGTGTCGTACAAATTGTCAAAGTGTCAATGCCAATTGTCATTGTCAAAGTGACAGTTGTCATTATTAAAGTGACAGCGTTATTGTCAAAGTGACAGCTGGCATTGTCCAAGTGGCAGCCATCATTGTCAAAATGACAGCAGTCATTGTTATAGTAACAGATGGCGGTTATATTTCAATTCTTACAATGTAAGTATTTTTGAAAATGAAGAGTCTTCATCTAGATTACGGGTTCTTTAATTCATTAGAATGAACAGCTATGTTACTTGATTGTCGGAAGTGTAATTGAAAGATGGTAAAGTGGATTCCACTGTCTATTTATTTTATATTCCTACTAAGCTCATCTACCTGAGAGCTATAAATTGGTACCAAACTAGACTGTGATGGACACAGCAGATTTTATCAATATGAATTAGAAAATATTTATTTTGATGGATTGAATGAAGACCCCAAAAATCTATAAGAAAAACTCTTTATTGAAGTGACAGCAGTGACAGATGGCGGTTATTTTTTAGTCCTCACATAAAATAAGTATTCTTGTGAATTAGGAGTTCTTCTGTAGATTTTTGAGGTTTTCAATTAATTGGAATATACAGTTCCGACACTTGACCGCCGGAAGTGTAATTTGAAGATGGTAACGTGAGTTCCACTACTAAATTATCAATTTTTGATATTTACTAAGCTTATTTCCCCGACAGCTCAAAATTGATACTATACTAGACATCATGTAAATGATTTGTGATAGAAACAATTGATAATTGTTCAAATATCCTTTTTGACACTTCTGCTAGCATTATCTCCACAATAGCTTTATTCTGATACCAAAGATAATAGAGCCAAATTACTTATTTAAAAAAACAATTGACGAACGCTTGCATGTGATGTCAAAATATAAGTGATAATAATTCTCATTGTTTCTCTGGCTCAAAGAAATATAACGAATTCTATAATAATTAAAATTCGATAATAACAAATGAATCACCGATAATTTAGAAAAATGTTGCTGATGAACGTTGTGCCAAATTATTTGAAGATTAGTTTTTGTTATTTCATATTTTATGATAAATACTACCGTTTATAAAATAAACGCAAAAAACTAAAAAGTTCCATCAATTAAGTTCAAGTACCACTGGTTGAAAAAAGCTCTCTATATATGAACTTCAACTTGGACTTTTGATCAAAAATTTAAATATCAAATTTCCGTTGAAAATTCATAGGTGTTTCTTGCGTTTTCAAGTTATTGTGCTTCCACACAGACCGACAGACCTACTTTCATTAAAATTATGTTTTTCGGTTTCAGTAGGGTCTAAAACGTGAAGATTCATCAGAATCCCGAACTATCAAAAAAACACGATCTCAATATTTTCCCTATTAAATCATAGGTCGCGGAAATAAAAATGCAATCAAAAGAAAAGAATGTTCCTCAATATTACAAATACCGTAAAAATCCTTAGTTTTCAAGTTATTTGCGAGAAATTGAGTTACTATTTTACAAATTTCTCCAATAGTCCACGTAACAGTATCCTTAATATCAACTAGGTACCTATATCCAAATTTCTATCGAGTCAGATAAACTTTGGAGCTCAAAGTGTACATACTATATACTATTTTTGATTTTACAAATTTCATTTTTCGCCAACTGTCAAAAAAACATGATATTTTTGTATTGTTATGGATATGCAGAGTTCGTGATTTTTTTACTAATATAAAAATAAACTCTATCTTTGCACATCTAATCTAATATAATTCAGTTTAGTAATGCTACAAGAATAATAACAAACAGGTATTTAACAAAAAAGAAATATGAATTTGTACACAAAACTACCTATTTTTGAATATAAAAATTAATTGTTGACAGTTCTTTATTTATCAAACAATTGCGCATACTTTTGATGACAATACCCAGCGAACTGCAAATTAATTATAGTTTGTACTTTTTTCCTACATTTTACTCAATAAAACAATAATTATTGTTGATCTATTATTTTTTGACATTTGGCGAAAAAATATTGTTTGTATTACGTGTGCGAAGTGATTGTATTGAATATGTTACCTCGGCCTTACGGTCTCGGTTAAAATTGACATTTTCACGCGCAACAAAAAAAAAACAATCACTTCGCACACTTAATACAAAAATAATTATTGCAATTGCAATGACATTTCCCGCAAATTCATACTGGGGAAAATAGCTTGCACTATTTATTGTATTGATATTATATTCTGAAACTTCAAAAAACTTAATCTTTAATCCCTTTTATCTTACTATAACTGTAAACGAGAATAATTTTTGAAAACAATGCTTCAATTACTGATTTGTATAATCCTTAACAGAATTTCAAGTTGCAAAACTTTGTGAGATTTTAAAAAGCCAAATAGAACCATAATCTCATCTCAGTTAAAATATTTCTCCCTTGAATAAATAAAAATTTCTGATAGCACAATGCTACGACTGAATTTCTTGTTCAATACTGAATTTTTAGTTTTGAAGCTAAGGATTTCGTGAATCTGAATTGTTTGCTGAAATCCAGTTTCTAGCAGGTAGTGTCATAAACCCAAAGGTGGAGTTCTATTCAACTCTTAATTCTCTCACTTAGTATCGCCACTCGCTGAGGACATATTTCAACAAAATATTGGAATTTTCACTAAAATTATTATGGAATTTACTCAAAATATACACTACAATTTTTTTTTTCAAGAAAACAGTGTTTGAAGTTTACGAAATTCTGTACACGGCCTCAGAAGCAGAAATTTGAAATTGATCCTCAGTATCGCGTAAAACTGGATTTGAAATACAGCAATTTGTTGTAAGTTTTACAACAATTATTTAACAAATGGGTGATTGTATCAAAAAAGTAAGGTGAGATTTGTGTGTAAACACTCTATTTCTTTCAAAATGTTTTTGAATTAGGTTTCTATGTGGTATGATAGGGAAGTAAATAACAAAATGAGATGAGAGTTTTTATCAAGCCATGCTACACCAAGACACTCGCCTTAAAGTGGGGCAGAAGAACCAATCTGGTAAATGCGAGGCATGATCGTCGAGTTTTGTTGAAACAACGCGAGACTTGTGCGCAGGGGCATTATCATGGTAAAATAGTCCCCCTTTTTATTCGAGATAAGGACTTATAGTTGAAGGAGGAAAACAATATCCAAATTCTTCCGAAAATCCACATATCCTGACGTTTTACTTTGATTGCATCACTTAATTCATCCAATAATAAAGAGTAGTAGGCCTCAGTGACGGCTCTGCCTTTTTCTAAGTAGTCTATGACCTCTACACAATAATCCAAGAAGACAGTTGTCTTGGCTTTTCCAGCTAATGGAACAGCTTTGGCTTCTTAGGCACATTTTTTCCTGCTCCAATTCATCATTTGGATCGGTGACTTGTTTTTGGTATGTGGTAATAAATTCAAGATGCATCTACAGTTACGTACTTGAACTAAGTGGGATTGCGTTCGAATAGATCTAGACGCTTTTGAGAAAGGTTCAACCAAATGCGTTTTTCATCGACAAGTAACAGAAGCGACACCTAGTGAGCAGTGAGCTTTCACATACCCAAAACATTACGTAAAATGTGGTGGATATGATCTATCGAAATGCTTACAGCCTCAGCAATTTCTTGAACCTCCAGTTGACAATTGTCCAGTATGGAATTGTAGATGTTCGTAACGATTTTGTCGGTCTTGGCGGTTTTTGGGATTTCTATACGTTCATCATTCGAAACTGATGTACGGTCATGTTTAAACTCATACGCCCCTTTTTGCAGCGTCAAAAATGAAGGAGCATATTTTTGTAATGTAAAATCCAACTCATTGTTCATGTCGGTCACGGCGATTTTTGGGAGTTCTATACGTTCATCATTCGAAACTGATGTACGGCCATGTTTAAACACATACGCCCTTTTTTGCAGCGTCAAAAATGAGGGAGCATATTTTTGTAATATAGAATCCAACTCATTGTTCATCTCTGTCTCTCAAAACGAAGAAATTAGTTACAATATGAACAACAGTTTCATCTATTCCATAAGTCAGAAGTCAGGCAAAAATCGTCACTGCTACAACAAATCTGCGGAACATAGAAAACTGAAACTTTGCACAGCGCCATCCGCATACTTCTGCCCAATTAATATAATAACATCATGGTCATACCAGCAATATCTGTGCTTTCAGCCGAGAACTTCTCGAACTACCTCGTAGTATGATAAAAGATATAATTTGTTAGGGTGACGTGTTGCAAGAGGTGAAATTATAATCACCCAGTTTCATAAGTCCATCAGTCTACTAACTCAATCAGTTATGTGATCGCTCATAACTGGATGATGAGATTCAAGTAATTCCGTCAGTTTAGATTCATTGCACTGATAGTCAAGACGTGATATAACAGAATTGGTGAAGTGATGGTGATAATGCTAGGTAAGTTGAGCTACTAGAAGTGTGAGTTGAATTACTGACTGTGTGAGTTAAGTTAATAGATATGTGACCTGAGTTACTAGGTGTGTGAGTTGAGTTATTGGATGTGTGAGTTAAGTTACTGAGTGTGTAAGCGCGGAGTGTTCATGATACGGACTGGCGCTGAGCGTGCGAGAATTGAATGTCTCGACATTTGTGATTATAACAGAGAGTCAATAAAATATATTGTGTGAGAGCTTCAAAATGATACTTTCTCTTTCTACGGGTTTCCAACGTTCATAACAGAAGCTTGAATCACAATACAAAACGAGTGCTGACGTAATCAATTTTAGATAAAATATATCTCAAAATAATTCTTGTTATTATCTACCAGATCTACAGTTGCATTTCTGTATATTTATTTAATAATATGAATAAAAGAAATACTTATTCATAATAATGATTGGAGAATGTGCATTTGCAGACGATCTGGCCGTATTGGAATTGGAAAAATGCAACATAAAAATCTGACGTGGACATCACGTGACTTACTTGTACATCATTGGATATATATAATCAGACACAACATCTCATCATTCCACGGCTGGTCAGTTGCTATGGAAACAGTAGGTCATCATTCTTATGCTATAATATTCCTGAATACTGATTTCTAGGATTCTGCGGCTAACAAATCTGAATTTATGCGCAAAATTCCAAGATCGTCAAGTATAGTGCACTTTTGACTCAGTCGATCTCAATGAAAATAGGATATGAGCATCTAGACTATCATCTTGAATACTGTATTCTAATATTCTACGTTCAATTGTTCTGAATTTATGCGGAAAATTTAAAAATGTTTCGAGTAAACTGCACTCCTGGCTTAGCCGATCAAAATCATGATGCAAGGTGTAGATGCTATTAAAATGCCTAATACTAAATTTCAATATTCTGCGACTGATTATTTTAAATTCATGAGAAAAATTCGAAAAAGCTGTAATATGAAGTGCACTTCCGGCTTAGTCAATTGGGACAAAAATAGAAGATGATCATTCCGATGCTACAGCAATTTCAAATACTGAATTCCAGTATTCTACGGCTAATCATTCTAGATTTATGCGGAAAGTTCGAAAAAAAGATCAGGTAGAGTGCACTTCCAGTACAGACGATTGCAACCATAATGCGAGGTGCACATTAAGATCTTAGATCCTATACCAGTCTTTTATACAAAATTACAGCATTATACGTTTAACGAATCCTGAAATTTGCGAGTTATGCACATACACACATACATACGTACCGACATCAAGCCAAAGATAGTCAAAATTGATTCAGGGATGCTCAAAACGGATATATCCATCAAAATCTCGATATGTAAATTTTGTCGGTTTCACAATATATCCTTGTACGTCAAGACCGTCAGATAGTCATAAATTTCAGTGCCTCATTTTGTTATTCATGCCTTCATGTATATTTGGAGTTTAAAAATGCTGAAAATAAAACTGGAACGTGTGACCAACATAATGAAAATAAATTTTAAATTTATATGAAAAAGCATGTTCTGATCCAATTTTGACGCTTTTGTCATACTTACGGAATGAAATTAAGGAAAAAATATTTTGACATAATCACACACCTAGAAGAATACTGTCACAACTCGAAAACTACTACTTTCCAGGAAGACCAAAAAACAAATTTTTGATAATTATTTTTTTGTATTATGAACGAATGTAAGCTCTTAAAATGAAGAAATATTTTTATAGTCAAGTTTTTATTGTCATAAAACTATACTAAGATTTTCTTTTTGATGACCATGTCAATAACTATTTTTTTTTAAATCTAAAACGGTCTTTTTTGAATTGAGCCGTTGTTCTTCTATCTTTAGATCTTCATTTTTGAATTATGTATTAGGCTGAAATAATGAAAAAACATACAAATAACATGCAAACTCAAGAAATTAATTCAAATTTCTTGTTAAAACTAGGTATAATTATTACGTAATCAAGATTGATGTTTTAAATTCTTTAGATTTATTCACAAACTTTTTCATAAGAATTGGAGTAAAATTCCGGAATTATGGTTGCCTTTTACAAGTACGAGAAAATCTGTCTTCTTTTTGTCTCCTATTGACACTTTTTCTGTGTATACTGGCTTCAAAACAATTTTGGCAGCAGATGTCAATCGTCGATTATTGACAATAACTTTTTCAGAATTTTCTTGGGAGTAGGATGTCTTAAATGAGAAGGAATAGAGACAACTTTTCTCAATCTTCAACACTTGAATATCTATCTGTCACCTTGACAACATTGTTATCCACAGTCAGAGAATAATTTGCTCCAATCTGATAAATCAGATTCAGATGGCATACATATTGTCATGTTTATTGCTTGGAAATTGCTTATAATCAAAATAAAAGTCAATATTTGATGATTGAAAATGAAATAAAAGTTTAATTCTTCCGGATATCTCTGACAGACTCTTTATTTTTTAATCAATACTTGCTACTATCTTGAACAAGGCCACAGATATTTATGTTAAAGTATTCATTCACACTGATAACTTCACTGTTTGATATTCACTGCTTTAGATTCACCATTACACCACCCTACTCTTCAAATCGTTCGCTTGCGTTTATATATAGAAATATCCATTTCTCGGATGTTCTACCACATTTCTGGAATATTGCTAGAGGCTTCCATTGGGCGAGGTGATGTGGTGCGGTACGGCGCGAAACAACGAGGACGAAAGGCTCCGCCCAAACAAGGTCACTTTTACGAACCTCCACACTCTCGCACGTTACAATATGAAATCAGGATCAGCATCAGAATTGTCCATCATTTCACCATCCCATGATGTTGTTACCGAACCTAATTGTGCTTTGCTCACAGCACTCTCAGTTGATTGCTTAGAAAAACATAAATGCAATGTCCTGTCAGATGAACTTTCAACTTGATGGTTGTTCTGAAACTTTGATACTTACTGTTTCTGTCTTGTCTCTTCCAAATCTTCCAACCTCCTCACTAATATTTTTTCCCATTAATATGATATTCCTTGTGTTCTTCCGCCTCTTTTGATATTCCTGTTTCCACTTTGATTTCTTCAACCCTTGTTATTTGTGATTCTACTGTGAACACTATTTCTTCTATGATGGATGCTGGCATCACCTTTTCTTCTTTATATTTTGAAATCATCTCAGCTTCACTTACAGTAACATAAGGCTCAGTTAATTCTTCTTCTTCAAGTTTTTTTCAAAGCTGTCGTTCCGACCAACGTTCGATCTCGCGAGTGAAATACGTTGTCTATAATATTAGTCTTATAAGTCGAAGATCACACACGTATAAATGTCTCGTCTTAACCTGTAGTAAAACAATAACTTACTTACAATAATTCAATGTTCGATTCAACTCACTTCGATCTGTCGAAAAACAATGACACAAGTATAAAAGAAAAATATTCTCTAATTGATTTTAGTATCATAAATTGTGGAATAATGACACAATATCAATTTAAAACAAAAGTGTACACCTTAAAGACTGTTACTTAAAGTAGAACACTGTCATAACTACAAATTTTTTGACTTGTGTCAATGTTCCGTAAGAAATACAAAGATTATCACTGTACCAAGTCAGAAGTGACAGTATTCCAGTAGCTGAGGCTGCGAATATACTTGAAAGAAACAGTGACATCCCTGCTCCCTATGGACTATTTTTATAGTTAGACTTGAAACACTGTTCCACCATGTAGGCAGCATGAAAGGAACATGCTCCTATGATCTTAACTAAAATTCACGATTTTTTTAGTGGTGACACTATTCTTCTATGTGTGCGTATGAAATGTCGAATAAAATTAAAAAATTGACAATAGATTATGATTGCCTATCTTATCATTTCAATGAAACTGATTGTTTCATTCCGCAAATTCTGAATGTCTGTTATACTCATAAACTGCACTTCCGGCTTGACCGATTGATACAAAAATAGTAAATAACTATTTTGATGCTACAACAAGATCAAACACTAAATTTCAATATGCTATAGCTGATAGTTCCAGATTTATGCCATAAATTCAAAAATAGTCCCAAGTAAAGTGCACTTCTGGTTTAGCCGATTCATAAAGAAATAGCAGATGACCATTCTGATATTAGATCAAGTTCAAATACTGAATTTCAACATCCTACGGTTGATTATTCTGGATTTATTAGAAAAATTCAAATAAAATTTCAAGTGGAGTGCACTTCTGGTACAGACGATTTGAACCATAATTCGAGGTGCACAACTAGACCCTATACCAGTCTTAAATACAAACATCTTGCGTTGAACCAGTTTTGAGATATGCGAGTTACGAACGAACATACGTACCGACATCAAGCCAAAAATAGTCATAATGGATTCAAGGATGCTCAAAACGGATATTTTCATCAAAATCTCGATAGGTGAATTCTGTCGGTTTTACAATACTTCCTTGAACTTAGTACAAGTAAGTAAATATATATTGGATAATCTTGTTGACGCTGACTGGAATAGTGAATGTGAGTAGATAAAATATGGGAGTTTAGTCAAAGTCTATTATTTTCTTCTTTTTCAGCTCGACTTTTTAGGCTACACCTTAGCCATCTTAAAGTTCTTCTCGCTCTTGTAGGATGGCTAAGGCGTACCCAAAGCTGTCGAGCTGAGAAGGATAAAGGGAATGAATTTTGACTAAACTCCTATAAAAATTTATGTAGCGAAGACAAAAATCATAGTAATATCGAAGGAGGACAAATATACAAAGATAGTACTGGAAGAAAAAGCAACACACCAAACATTTGTTTACCTAAAAGCAACATTTCATAGCAGAGGTAGTCAAAAACAAGTGATCAACAACAGAATACAGGCAACTAACAGAAGTTTTCCTACAATAAACAACACGTTTATAAGAAAGTAATAGGCCAATAGGAAAAAATACCAAGAGACACTTTATAAGACAATTTATAGGCCTTCACTCAATTGCAGAAGCGAATCATGGATAAAATCAATCAAAGATCTGAAAATGAAATGCAAGCAGCTGAAACGAAATTTTCGAGGAAAGTAGAAGAAGTAGACTAGACAAAGTTGAGAATGATGGAAGTAGAAAAGACTTACAAATTAAGAGTATTCAAGAGTATAGACAAAAGAATCATCTAGATGATGAAAGCGCATTTTTGACAGCTCATGAATACTTGTTACTTCAGAGATTTCGCAAATTACCATCTCTCACAATTACTGAGCTTGGAATCAAGCAGTTTGGGCAAACTTATGAAACAGCAGCTTCCATTCAGTACAAGTTTTGAGTTGACTATTTGATAGGTACATGATTTATACATGTACAAACTCAAAAATATCTTTTAATATTCATTGCTTAGTTATTGACTGACGGGAGGTCAAGTGCTGTACCTTCAAATGATAATTTGATCTTTATCAAAGCTTTATAAAAAAAAATACACGAAAAGTAAACAAATTTTCATCCAATGATGATAATTCATTCTAATAAGCTTCAAATTCGCATCAAACAAGTCATTGAATGAATCTCGGACAGATTTGACAACTGTACATAATAATAGTGACACCCGCGGCGAAAGTTGTAACTAAATTTTTATCTACTTTAATAAATTTCAGTCGCCATATCCCTAATGTCATATATATCTATGGGCATTGTTTTACTTGAAATAAGTAATTGAATAATTTAATCTTCCACAATCACTGAGCTCAAATTAAAGCAATTTGTGCAAACCTACGAAACAGCAGCTTTTATTCAGTACCAGTTTCAAGTCTGTGAATAGTATAGTTGCTGAGAACTCAGCGTCACGCCAGTCAGCCAGCCAGCCAGACAGCCAAAGTGAATATAATAGCGCTTTTTTCCAAAAAATGCGCTAAAAACAGCTAGCCTGATATGCACACCTAATAAGAATAACAAGAATAACCAAGGGAAGAGAAAGAGAAAGACCAACGGAGACTTGAGAATAATATAGTGGAGATACTGACTAGAAACAATACCAGTTTTCAAAAAGTAAGAAAAGAGGTGGAAGAAAGTAGTGAGTGAGAGAACTTCAACAACAACATAGAATAAATGAATGATTGCATAGATGGATTCCGAAGAAGAATACAATTCAGGATAGTTCCCAAAGCCAATAAGATGAATTCTGCTTTGACTGTGACGGTTATAGTTTCTAACACTTGCATTGACAGTAAATAATCATATTATGGAGTGATCATATTCAGGAAAGAATTTCATCCGAAACTAAAGATAACTAGCTGAAATTGAATGAATATATGCCATACACAACCGACTACAAGTTTCTCTGAACTTTGTAGGTTTTTCAAATATTTGCTTTGTATTTATATCAAGATCTCTAATTTTTGACATGCTACATAATTAATTTTGTATACAATGAAATGTGGAGCGAACAATTCAATTGATATGGATTCATCACGTGTCATATACATTCGCAGATATCAAATTTTCATTGTTTTACTGTACATACTTCCAATTACATCATTTTCCGACCAAAGAGGGGGAAGCAATATTTGACAATCACAAAGATGGATATTTTGTGAATGATTAAATGAAGCTTGACACTTGACGAATTTCAAGAGTTCTGCGACTGTCAGATTGAAAATAATTATACTGGTGATCCTCACTGCATTACTTACAATGGAAAACATTACATAATTGATATATATATATATATATATATATATATATATATATATATATATATATATATATATATATATATATATATATATATATATATATAGTAGCTTAAGGTAATCGCGACATATTTGTTTTCTTATATATATATATATATATATATATATATATATATATATTTATATATTTATTGATTTTTTTTTCTTGGGGTAATACAGCCTAGGAGCAAGTGGGTCGGTTGTTAACATGAAGATTTCTGATGATATCAAGAAACTTTTTTCTTAATTTCATAAGATACCTACCCAAAAATATTAAGTGTAATTCAAAATCTGTTGTCCTGCGGATTTTTATAACTTAAGTGATTAAAAAGTCTTACGAATTCAGTCAATATTTCTGTTTTAATTTCTTTCCTACTTGACAGTTTTGGCTGTACCTCAGCCATCTTTAGAAGCGCTACAATTTAATTATTTTTTTATCACTAATTATTTATGCTAATTTTATCAGAAATACTCACAAAAGAACTATGTTGTGAAAAATCAAAAATATTAAAAATATACATTGAACTGTGATATCGAGTTGGTAAAATAGCGGATTTTTTTTTTCCATTTGTCAAATGCCACAACCTACATCTGTGGAAGATGTTGACTAAGTGCAAGTAAAAAATTGTGCGTGCACGCATTGTCAAAAAATTTATAAATTATCACAGGTAGAAATATGTTAGTTATAGTGTCAAACAATTAAAAATAGATGCAAGCTTGTGTATCACGTAAGGTGTCAAAAATATAAACAAAAATTAGGAAAAGTAACATAGATATTGAAGAATATTGTTGTATATAGTGCCAAGTGCAATAGTATTTGTTTTTCCATTAATATTTTGTTTGTTTTGTTTCATATACAACATTTCTAATGTAAGTCTTTTGTTTAAGTTGATTTCGTTATGGATAATACTAGTTTCATCAAAATTGAAAGTATGTCCTGAATCTTTGCAATGAGTGACTAGAGCACATTTTGGCGTATTTTCATTCAATTTTTTACTGTTTCGTTTATATTCATCAAGCCTTGTTTTTGAGTATCTTTTGGTTTGTCCTGTGTACTGTGCTCCACAATCATTGCATGGGATTTTATAAATTAAATTAGATCTCAAGTTTTTATCTGTTTTCTCTTTTATCTTGGAGCATAAATTACCTACTGTCTTGTACTGTTTGAAACAAATTTCAATTCCTTCTTTATTTTTGAATACTTGTTTAATTTTGTAGCTAACGCTATTTATGTACGGAATTGTGAAGTACTTATCGGTCAAAGATTTTTTATTATTTATGTGATTGTCATTCAAATTAGATGAAAGATTCATAATTTGATTTTTGATACCATTCATGATGCCAAGTGGGTATTTATTTGAACGAAGTAAATCAGTTACAGTGCTGCTAACTTCGTTATGATACTTTTCAGATGTCAATTTAAGTGCTCTGTTGAAATATTTCTTGCAACATTGAGAAGTTGACTTTTTGGATGATTCGACTGAAAATTTAGATACCTCGTACTTGCTGAAGGCTTTTTGCATCATTTGATGGTAATGTTGCCACATTCTTCTTTAATCAGTAACATATCAAGGAAAGGTAGGGTGTTATTAACCTCTGTTTCTACTGTGAATTGAATATGGGCATTGAAGCTATTGAAAATAGTTACTATCTCATTTATTTTAGATTCTGGCACTGCTGTAATCAAATCATCCACGTACTTTTTTATGAACGGAACCTTGAATGACAACTTTGCAACAACTTCTTTCAGAACCAAATTCATAACCAAATTTGCCACTACTGGAGACATTGAATTCCCCATTGCTGCACCAAATACTTGTCGATAAAGCTTACCATTGAATTTGAAGAAACAACTTTCAAAACAAAATGTAATTAAATTTAGTAACTCATCGAGTGGTATGTCTGTCCGTTTCGATATGATATCATATTTTTGTTCGACAGCTTGAAGCACTAGGTCTATTGGAATATTAGTGTATAAAGAGACCACATCTAATGGAATAAGAACATAATCATTATCTAAAGTGAAGAAGAAATCACATAAATAAAAATTTCACACAAAAACTGTGAAATATGTGAGGTGCTTGTGCTATGGAACATTCAAAAAATGAATAATTCTGAAACAGAATTGTTTTCCATAGAAAATTTGAATCTAAGAGTCGGGGCTGAAGCCACCATCATCTTAGATCGGGGATGCAACTGTAGACAAATGTTTCGTCCTTATTAGGACTCCTCAGTACAGTATAGCCAAGCCCCAGAAGTTCAAGACTTGGTCCCAAGAGTGTATAAACTCATTACGATAAAAGGTGCGCTGCAGCAAAAACTACAAACAACACCATCTATCGGGCACAAATGCCGATTGCACGGCTGACAAGATAAAGAAGAAATCACATAAATAAAAATTTCACACAAAAACTGTGAAATATGTGAGTAATATCTAAAGTTATTTGAGTGACAAACTCTTGGAATTCAAATGAATTTCTGATATAATACTCATCTTCATATAAGTCCCTCAGTACTATCAAGGTTTTTTCCTGATAATCAAGAGCACAAGTAGGGAGACCAGTTTTTCCTTGTTAAACTACCAAAGCACAATTTAGTGTTATCTATTTCTTTTTTGTCGTTGGCACTTAAATTAATTTTCAACAATTAATTTTGCATGCTTTTGTCAACAGTCTCACAAAGTGCAATAGTGCATAAGTTTGTCTGCAATTCCAAATTTAATAACATGGTTAAGATTCGAGCTAATGTAGCAGCATTTATCCAACAAATTATGCGCATCTGTAGATGCAAATTTATACAATGCACAACTCCACAATGTCATATTCTACTCCTATATAACTGCTCCTGTCGTATTTGTAACACCGAGACCTACAACACCTGTTTGTGCATTGTTATTATACACACAATAGCCATGTCAGGTCTACATTTACATTGTGTGCTTTCAGCCAATAGCAAGGTAGTCAAATATCAGAGCTTTGTGGCTTACAAAAATTGCTATAGATAATGCTCATATATCTTCACTATTATTTGTTATAGTTAATCTATTCTTGATTGGTAAGAATACTATTAATCAGCAATAAACAACCAGCAACGTGAATTAATGCAACTACCCTTGTTTAATATGTCTGCTAAGACATCAATAATTATTGAATATTTAATCGAAAATAGAAATAAAACATATAACGCTTGTATTTCAGGAAACAAACTTATATTCTGTAATTCACAATCCCTGATGGATTCATTCTCTCTATCAAATTGTTAATTACAGATTTATCACATCAAATAATTTCACAACGTAAATTGGAATTCATAACGAAATTTTTGATATGTGCGAGTGCAATTGATGGATATTTGATATTTCCATTGGCAGAGCTTTGATATTTTGATTTATGAGAATTTGACGAAGCAGCTGAAACAATTTGAAGGTCTTTTATTCTGGAATTCTGACGTATTTTTGAGATTTTCATTTTGTCCTGAATGCAAATTGATTGTAACGGGAAATATACAGGGTGGAATGCGAAATTGGAAACACCTTTTTTTTCGGAAGTTATTATAGATACTAAAAAATTGTTCAGATAAAATTTTTTGTACTTTAAATAAGCTAACTAAATCTGTGTAAATTTGGTGAAAAAAAAAATAATTCTCGTAGATATTGCCATAATAGTACTTTCTTCAAATGGAATTTCCTGTATATTATTGCACCAATGAACAAAAAATAATTTTTGCTTTGAAAAAGTTCCAGAGTTTTTACCTGCTGAACTTGATAGTTTTTGAGATATTAACGAAAATATCTAAATGTTGCTTCACAAAATCAAGTGTGCGTTTAGAACTAAATTTTTTGACAGTTGAGTTATTTTGTGTTGTATTTGCGTTAAGAAAAATTGTGTTGTATACACATCATTGATATTTTTGTGTCAATAATATTACTGTTAAGTACGCGGGGAGTTACAAAACGTTTATATGTTTTAAATTTAAATATTTTTGCGCGCTTAGACATTTGCACATCATCAAGAACGAAATGCATAGTTCAATTACTATTAAAAACAATGTACAAAATAAACAATTTTATTATCATAGTAGAACATGGAGAAGTATGGAATAAATGTTATCGAACTACACAAAATGTTCAAAATTTCCACCGTTTTCTCGGACACATAAATAAAGTCTTTTCAATAAATTTTGTTTTTTATTAACTGTATTCAATTCAACAACAGCTTTTCTTATTTGGTTTTTCAGTTTATCAAGTGTAGCAACGGACACTACATAAATTTTGTTTTTTATAGCTCCTCATAGAAAAAAATCTAAAGGCGATAGATCCGGGGATCTTGCGGGCCACGATGTAGGGCCTCTGATGCCAATCCAGGAATTTGGAAATTGTTGATTCAAATACGCAGTTACATCCGATGAATTATGCGGAGGTGCACCATCTTGCTGGAATATCATTCTGCGTCTAACTGCCAATGGTATATCATCCAGATAATCTTGAAATTCATTTTGCAGAAAATTTGAGTATCTCTGTGATGTCAAAATGCCCTTATAAAAGTATGGACCCAGAATAGTGTTGTTTATCATACCGCACCATACGTTAATTGAAATGCGTATTTGAAAATTTGAAATAAATGTTTGACGTGGATTCGTTTCTACTGATTGCCAATAATGTGAATTATGTCTATTTAGTATTCCATTGTTAGAGAAATTTGTTTCATCTGATCATAAAATTGTATCTAAAAAATTATGCTCTGCAATATTTTCCAGTATTAAGTAATTACAAAATTGTAATCTTCTCATATCATCGCCAGAATAAAGATTATGAATTTTGTAGACTTTATAGGCTTTGTACGTATGCTTTTTCAGAATCTTAAGAACCCTTGTATGTGTGGTATTTATTTCCAATGCAGCTTCTCTTATTGAATTTTTAGGGTATACATTGAAATATGCCAATACATCAACTTCTAAATTTTCATCTACTATCTCACGTGTTTTGTAATTTCTTGAAACTGACCCAGTCCTATGCAGCTTCCTCTCTTATTCAAATAAATATGAATGGTTTGGATAAAAGCGTTCCGGATACTGTTGTCTGTATAATTGCAGAGCTTGTCTCGAATTATTATTTGATAGATAAAAACATTTTATCATATCTAACTTCTCATTGATTGAATAATCCGCCATTATTAACACCAAATAATTATAGTATGTATGCAACACAATTTTTTGTAGCGCAAATACAATACAAAATAACTCAACTGTCAACAAATTTTGTTCTCAAGGCACACTTGATTTTGAAACAGCATTTAGATATTTTCGTTAATATCTCAAAGACTATCAAGTTTAGCAGGTATAAATTCTTGAATTTTTTTACAGCAAAAAATATTCTCTATTTATTAGTGCAATAATATACAGGGTATTCCATTTGAAAAAAGTGAAAATATGGCAATATATACGAGAATTAATTTTTTTTTTACTAAATTCACACAGATTCATTTAGCTCATTGGAAGATCTAGAAACTTCATCTGATCAATTTCTCGGTATCTATAATAACTTCCGAGAAAAAAGGTGTTTCCAATTTTGCATTCCACCCTGTATAGGAAGCTCTAGGTCTCTCTCCGCGTATTGGCTATGCTATTCAAATTAAGCTTGTCCCACTGAAAACATTTCGGTAGAATCACATCTGCCATCTCCAGCTCTTCCCTTGTCTCATTCTGTTTCTTGCTACAATTAAACTAACGTTCCTATATTTGTGTGAAGGATTATAGTGCTCTTTGGTTCCGGTTGGATGCACTTGCGCGTGACGAGTCTTACTTACAGTTGTCTGGGATCATCTTCCGTTGCTAACGTTCTTGAATTGTTTTTTATGTTTCCCGTACATTTTGTGACATGTTCCATGAGCGCTGATTATCAAGCTGCAGATAAACGTCTTGTGTTGAGATTGTTTGATCGTTTTCCCAACTCTATTGCCTCTCTGATGATTTTTCTTCTTGTGTCCACTTTTGCTGTGAATTTTGTGTCCTGGAGACCTATTGAGTGTCCTGTGGTTTGACATGTTGTGTTAGTAAGAAGCTCATTCTGCTTCTCTGGACAGTATTTCTCTGTTAATATCTTCTAACGCTGATTCTTTAATTGGTTTGTCTTATGTACGTAATCTCGCAATCGTCACATGAAAACTTGTGAGCTTATTGACTCCCCAAATTGATTTTACTTCTTGGGGTTGAGTGAATCATGTTAATTTTTTTGACAGATTCTAATATTGTTTCTATCCTGTGTCGGCTTGAGATTCTGCTCATTTTGACGATGGTTCCCTTCAAATATGGTGAATTTGTCTTAGACATCTGTTTTTCCGTCTCTTTTATTGATGTTGATTCTCTTTGGGCTTTCTTAATGTCCGTTTTTCAGTATCAATTTTGAAGTAATGCTGTTCAAAGCTCCTTCATTCCTTGGACAATACTTTTTCCGTCTTCAATTTTCTTGAATCTTATAATCAGTGTCTTAATCACCGATTGCAGCTGGACTGGGTGATGATGTTTTCTCGTTATTGTAACGGTTTTTGTGTGTTGCCTACCTGCTTTGTTCGTTATGAACTCATTCAGGAATGGTAGTGTACTTATGTTGTTGAAGTGCTGCAAGAACCTGTTCGGTTGTTATCTTACGCGTGTCCATATAACAAATGTATCGTCAACGTATTCCAACCATAGCTTGAGTTGTATTCAACGCTCGTGTTTTTGATCCTCCATAGAGATTTGCAATCACTGGAGATAATGATGATTCCATCGGTGCGTCTTCCATTTGTTTGTAGCGTTGGTCTTTGTAGACCAAGTAAGGTTTTTTGTTGTGTAGGTACTGCAGGAACTTAATTAGCTGGTATCTTATGTGTCCATATTACAAATGTATCGTCGATGTATCTCCGCCATATCTTGGGCTCTAGTGGAGCTGTTTCCAATGGTCATGATTTTAGATCCTCAATGAAGAGATTTGCTATTACTGGAGATAGTGTCCTTATATTTGTTTGTGGCGTTGTGCATACAAAGTAAGTGTTGTACACGCAGTGTTCTGTTAGCTCCATTATGTGCTGTGGCGCGCTATATTTTCGTTGCTGTAGTGCTTCGTCGACGGGTATATTGATTAAGAGTGATATTACGTCAAAAATCACTAGAAGATGTTCTGATTGTATTTCATCATTCAACAACTTTAGGAAGTGGCTCGCGCTCTTAACGTGATATTCAGCTTCTTTTACGTGAGGCTGAAGTTGTCTTGCCAGATATCTTGCGAGATGTCTTAAGTGCGCCTTGTTTGTTTATCTTCGGCAGGTCAGAGAGTCTTAGATATAGGGTTGTCTTTTGTCTTGATATAAGTTGTTGTTGATCCCCATTTTTGATTTTGTTGTCCTCTATTCTGTTTCTTGTTGTTTTTTTCAAGTAAATCTTCAGAATAGGCCTGTATGCTGAATCACACATTTTGGCGTTGTAGTCTTCTATATTCATTACTACAGTCTCATTTCTTTCAGCTGCTAGTAGTATTATTATGTTGCTGTTCTGACCTCATGTGCGTAATGCCTTTTGTTCTTTGTGTGTTAGGCTCTAAGCACTGGAAGGTATGATGTGTGAGGTTAGCAATTCTACCGTCAGAGGACGGAAACGTCACATAGTGTCTTAAGATGCCCTATGCCTGAAAATGGGGATTATTGCGTCGTCTTTTGATTTTATCGTTCCTGGGCATATTATAGCATTTTCAATCCACATCATGACATACTGTTTTTGTTCATGTCAGCCTATTTCAATTCATACTCATATGTCACTATTATTCATATTAACATGATGAAAGAACAAGTGGAATGAATTAATTTCTAAATTTGCACATGAAGAAACGGCGCCTCAATTTTCACTTATTTTAATTTCCCAAATGTACAACCCATGTTATTCAAACAATGCTTTCAGAATAAACACAACAAAACATAAACACGTTATTCACTTGGAAAATTTATGCCATCTTTTGCATTAATTTGAACAACACACGAAATGTGTTCTTTCTTTGTATGTAAGCGTGTGTGATATAAATGCATCCATTAAATTTTATGTTGATGATAAAAATAAAAACTGTTGCAATTAAATGTCTGATTGCATTAGTTACAGGAATTTGAAGGATTTTTTTGGCCCGGTTTGATAACTCAATAAATTTAAACGAATGAGGAAAATATCAAGGAACAATTTGATCTTGTTATTCTATCTATTCATGATGATTGATGAACACATGTGAATTGATGCAACTAACAGATAAGGAAGTACGATGTTTGTGCTGATGTAGAATTAGTTCTAATTCCGATCGATCCTTGAACCGTCCTCAACTAAGATAGGTTATAGTGCTTTTGAGTACAGAGTAGTTATAGCCAAATCATAATATTTGATTCACGCATGATACCTGGATTATATGTAAATGATTACTTATTCCATTTTCCTGTTATACAGTTCACATAATAGAAAAAAAGAAAGTGATTTATGGCTACACGCAAGGATAATAATGATTACCGCAAATTTCCGATAATAATCGATTGGTGTACACGATTAGCTTAGCCGCTTGTTTTTTCCGATGCTAACTAGCCATTATGCTCCTAACCTACTCGAACTCTGGAAATCAATATTTGGTTGAATTAGCACTCATAAAATCTCACATCAAAGCTTGTCTATGATATCTAGGTAGGAGATGATTAGCTACGTATATCAGTTTCAAAGAAGGTATGCACGCAAAGCTTGGATCGCATCAAAGAATGGAATAAAATGTGAGTTCATTTGATTCGCATTTGTTATAAAAGTTCACCCATGCCTTACTTACATTCTAAGCTTTGATGAGGCTTTATGATCCTCTCCTAATTAAGTTTGAAACTTGACGACAAACTTCATTGGATGAACAGTTTGACTATAGTTATTAAAGTATTAGGGTCAGTAAGTACAGTTTACCAATTCAGGATCATAATTTTTAAACTGAGACCTTGTAAGACTTCCAAATATTATGCTCAGCTGTTACATATGTACTTACTAAACGTGATGCTCTTAGAATTTTCTGCCCAATTGAAAGATCTCCTTACCAGTATTGAATTCTATTGTGGTCAAATATCGGCTGGTACCACATCGAGTCGACATTGACATATTCCGATCTTGTCTTGATCGCCCAATCCTTATCATGGTTATCCAGATCTTATTTTTTCAGATGGATAGCCTTATCTAGTTTCCGTCATGTCTCTATAATAAATATTGACTGAAAACACGTCCAACTTGCATGAAAAATTGACAGTAAAAATCAGGTCAATGTCAATGTCAAGTCGTTGTAGTTCCAGCCATCATTTCAATAAGGAGTCGTGACGATTGCTCTTCTGAATTTCATATCAAGAAACAGTATTTTGTGTAAACATGAACTATTTTTGCTTACTTGTACTAAGTACAAAAAAGTATTGTGATACCGACAGAATTCACCTATCGAGATTTTAAGGAAAATATAATGTTTTGTATTTAAGACTGGTATAGGGTCTAGTTGTGCATTTCGCATTATGATTCAAAGAGTCTGTTCCTGAAGTGCACTTCACTTGGAACTTCTTTCGAATTTTTCTAATAAATTCAGAATGATCAACCGTAGGATGTTAAAATTCAGTATTTAAATTTGATGTTGTATCAGAATGGTCATCTGTTATTTTTGTAGGAATCGGTCAGGCCAAAAATGCACTTTACTTGAATCTTTTTTTCAATTTTTTGCATGAATATAGAATGATCCGCTATAGCATATTGAAATTTTGAATAAAGAACTTCTATAACATCTTATTGTATATCTTGCATTAGGATTGCGATCGGCTAAACCGAAAGTGCACTTTACTTGGATTTTTTTTTTAATTTTCTGCACAAATTCAGAATGATCACCCATAGGATACTGGAATTAAGCATTTGAAATTGCTGTTGCATCTAAATAATCATCTTCTATTTTTGTAACAATCGGCTGAGCCGGAAGTGCACTTTATATGACAGACTTTTTTGAGTTTTCGGCTTAAAATCTAAACAATCAGTCGTAGAACATTATAATTTTGTATTAGGCACTCTTATAATATCTAGTTGTACACCTTGCATTATGATTGCTATCGACTAAGCTGGAAGAGTACTTTATTCGAAACATTTTTTGAATTTTCCGCATAAATCCAAAACGATTGAACGTAGATTGTTAGAATTCAGTATTTAGACGATTATACCGTCCAGATGCTCATATCCTATTTTTATTGAGATCCACCAAGCCGGAAGTGCACTTCACTTGACAGTCTTTTGGAACTTTTCGCATAAATTCGAAACGATCAGGTGTAGAATAATGAAATTTAGTATTCCAGTCCTCTGTAGCATCTGAATGATTGCCTACTATTTTCATAACAATAGACTGAACCGGAAATACACTTCAGTAGGAATTTACTTTTTAATTTTGCGCATAAATTCAGATCTGTTGATAGTCGTAGCATATTGGAAATCAGTATTTAGGAATATTTTTGTATAAGAATAATGGCCTACTGTTTCCATAGCAACCGACTTGGCTGAAAGCGCACTTTAATTGACAGATTTCCAGAATCTATTGGGTAAATCCAAAACGATTGACTGTGGAACGATCGTATTATATATATTGTAAGAGCAACAATCCTTCTTGGGAAAACGCAATAGGAAAAAATATTTTAATAGAAAGAGGAAACATAAAATTCAATTTAATATGGAAACACTATATCAAGATAACCTTAAACACTCCATTCCTAACTTAAAGCGATACGAGATAAAAGATGAGAATAGTCTCCAAAAATACTATGATGAATTAGAAAACCTTATATAGAAAGCAATACCAAACAATGAGAAGACAAGCAAAAACCAACACAAGAAAATATCCGAAGAGACATTCAATTTAATACAGAAGAGAGAAAAACTTAAAAATGTCAAAAACAAAACTACATTACAAAGAATAGAATTATGTGAACTGCGTAAATTAACAAAAAACAAAATAAAAGTAAATTTAAGAGAATATAATGAAAAGAAAATAGAAGAAATAGTTGGATTTTCAGGAGCAGTAAGAAAAATGAAGAGAGAAACAAGAACAGGGAAAAAGTGGATAAAAAAAAAAACAAGTAATTCGATAGAGAGCACAGACAGAAAGGACATACTCTCTAAAGCAACAAAATACTATAAAAAACTGTACACGAGCAACATCCCTGAAGACACAATTGAAAATATCGAAATAGGAGAGAACGAAGAAATTCCTCATATATTAAAGGAAGAAATACTAAAAGCAATAATGGAGCTTAAAAACAATAAGGCCCCTGGTGATGATGAAATCAGTAACGAAATAATCAAAATTGGGGCAGAAGAACTCATCAAACCATTACACTATCTATTTAATAAAATAACTACATTAGAGAGTTTTCCTACTCAAGGGCTGCTTTCCAATATAATATTACTCCACAAAAAAGGAAATAAAGATCTATTAGATAACTATAGACCTATTAGCCTATCATCATGCCTATATTTTATATATATATATATATATATATATATATATATATATATATATATATATATATATATATATATATATATATATATATCCAATGATGTACAAGTAAGTCACGTGATGCTCACGTTCTGATTATCTACTTACTGCCTTTGTCATAATGGTAAGTCAACATACCCATAGCACTACAGTTTTCATGATAAAAACAACATGCAACCTTGATTACAGGGCCTGCACATTGAGAAAAACGCCTCATCGTTCACAAATTTTTTTTTGGAAGATTTCAAATAATTGATATTAATCCATTGATGATAAAACACTAGTGAAATTCAGATACTTACCTCTTTTCATGTCTTGCAGTCTGCCTACGAATAATTTCGTTCTAAAAATCGTAAACGACTATTTTCTAGTCATACACATTTCTAGCTAATCTCAAAAACACCTATTGCAAAAATCAATGCGACACTTTTTATCCACATCTCTATGCAAATTGAAAATTCTTGTGTCTCACAATAATCAAGAAATAATCTTGATCTTGTCTTGAAATCAAGACAAGAAGTATTGTTTATTTCCCAAGACAAGACAAGAAAGTACTATCAAGAATCAAGATTTCTTTCAAATCTGCATATTTATCAATCTATTATCAAAATATAAAAATTTGCTGTGATCATTTTAGTTTTCACCCAACAATAAATTTTAGGTCAGTTTCATCACTGTTTCATGAATTTAGGAATGTCATACCAACTTTCAAAGTCACATTTGTCGTTGTCAAACTGAAAGTTCAATATGACAGCGTCATTGTCAAAGTGACAGCTGACATTGTCGAAGTGACAGCTGTCATTGTCAAAATGACAGCTGTCATTGTTATGGTGACAGATGGTGACTATATCTTAAGGCTTGTTAATAATGGATGTAAACTTAATCTGTTAACTTATGATGCAGGATGTATGATGTCATTTTCAAAGGCTTGGTTCATAATCAAACGTCAAAATTTCAGGATCGTGTCAGAAATGGATGATTTTCAAATTGATTGACAGTTTAACGATTGTGTCATGTTTTCAATAATTCTGTTAAATTATAAGACAATTATTACAGAGAAGCTACCATGAAATGTGATATAATTTCATGTAATCTCTTACTTGGTATTTTTAATTCATCAGCTATGTATTTTCAAGAAGTTTCATTGCATAATTTATTTTTATAATCCACGTTACATTTGTCATATAAATGCGGAAATTTTTCAATAAATCTCATTAACTTTATATCAAAATCACCTATTTCAAACAGCAGTACAAACTTTGTGATGTGAAGACGAAATGTCAAATATGTCTGCTGAAATACAAAAATAAATGCAACGCATACACGTGATACAATGCTCACTCGCTATTGGTTGGGAATAAGCTGTATGATGTTAAACTTGAAAGTTGGTGAACTTCACTGTTACAGCATAAGTTAACATCATATTCCATGTCATTATGAACGTCAAAGTAGAAATGCGTATAGTTTAATTTTAATGACTACAGAATAAATCACCGGTTACATCCATTATAAACCAGCCTTTAGTCCTCACAATATAAGTATCTTTGAAAATAGAGAGTATTTGAGTCTTTTTCTAGATTTTCTGATTGAAAAAGCTCATTTATAAATTTCAGCCTAGGTTTTTAATAAAATCTCAAATATTAAATTTCAGTCAAGAATTCGTACGGCAGACAGACAGACCGACCGATTTCATTTAAACTTATGTTTCTTGGGTTCAGAAGGGTCTGAAATGTGAAAATTCATCAGAGTATCGAAGTATCAAAAAATCCAAATTTCAATACTTGCCCTATTATATATAGGTCGGGACAGTAGAAAGTATCTCTGACTATGATTTTCGAAACAAAATTTTATTCATATCGAGATCATAAGTCGTCAGATTTCAATCATTAAATCGTTCATGTAGAGGAGAAATGTTTAGGTAGATTCCACAATACGCTAAGAAAGTTGTTGACATTGCTATATCATATAACAAATAATAATTGGAAATACTAATTAAGACATGAAATAGACAGACTTTTCATTTATTTCAATTGGTGACAATCTTGGAAAACGTTGCTAGAATGGATTCATAACATAACTGACAGGGAGGATAAAGGGTAGACATTAACGCTAAACTGAGTATTCGGATTAGATAAAGCAATTGAGAAAGGAAGTTCCCTCTAAATGTCAAGATCAAGAAATAACAAAAATTTTAAAACAAGACAAGAAATGCGACGCCAATAAATGGGCAAGACAAGAAATGTTTATTTTGAAAATAAAGACAAGACAAGAAATGATCATCAAGACAAGATTTCTTGTCTTGATGATAATTTTTTGTCTTGTCTAGCCAATTCCTTTTTCATAGTTTTCCTCATGACCTTCATGACAACGTAATCTTTAACAGATGCTATATTAACAACTCAAGTATCCTTCGTGAATATAGAATATTAATTCCGTGAATTTTAGTGTTTGTGAACATCAAATTGGACTGGATATTGCGTCTCGAGTGTTGCTCGAAACAAGAGGATGACTTATAGTCTCAAATCTGTGAAATTCATCCCTAAATGTTTCAGTAATGAACGCGGAGATCACTTTGCGCTAAATATTGGTTAATTAGGACTGATTTAGTTATAAAGCTCTGGAAATTGCGTTTAGCGGGAGCGTTTTAATTTATTTAGACTCATTAGCTATTCCCCAAACTTGTTACAGGATTTTCAACTCCATTTCCCGAAATATTCCATACCACTGATTTTTAAATATTTATCTAAGTTCAATGTTTTCTGGGACATGATAGAAGAAAAAAGATTATATGCTGACCTAGTCTTGGACCTTCACAATATCATTGCAAATTGTTGAATTTTTTTACTCAAAGAATAAACAAAAAAGCTTTAGATAGAAAAAAGTGAATGAAACAGACAGCAATTATTCAAATATTCACAAAACATTCCAAATCCTCATCATTCTGAATGACTTCCCTCGTTAAAGCTCCGATGTAGCTGTAATATTAAAGACAATCTTGACATACAATAATGAATTTATTCCATTAAAATCAACTGATGTGTTAATTTTTGTGTTGTTCGATAACGTTTTCTTTGCCTGTAGAGGCATTGGAATGACACTTATCCCAAATGAACTAAAAGTTTGTAGTAACGGAAATTCACTAAGAATTGAAAATAAACATCCAAAATTTGAAAAAATCAAGAAATAAATATCCTAATTGTTAAGAATTATTCATAGTTACCAAACTAACAGATTTCGATCCGTTGAGAATGATGATGGTATGATTCTAAACGGTATACGCAATAAATACAGTTATTCATAATTTTAAAAACAGGAAGAAGTCCTTATTATTCTAGTCCTGCGGCCTACTGACCTATTGTGCCGTTCGTATCTCATTCCTTCATGAGGAATGCTGCCGTCTTGATGAATTCCAGAAATTTCTCAAGTTTAATCTTCTCCAGTGTTTCACTTTGAATCTCTAACCTTATTTCTACTAACCACAAATGTCTCTCAGTGACATATTAAGAGTACAGGCGCTTCGTCGTTTTCTCCACAACTCCTGCATATTTACAGCTTTCTATTTAGTACACAATCCTGTTGATATTTTGGCATTCTGTTAACTCATCTTGAATAAATCGGTCCATCATTTTTTAGCGCATTTAGGAAGAACTTGGATTATTCTGGTGATGCTGACTAGTGTTTCACAAGAATCAAGAAATAGTCTTGATCTTGACTTGGAATCCAGACAAGACCAAGACAAGAAGTGTTTTTTATTTTCCAAGACAAGACAAGAGCGCACTATCAAGAATCAAGACTTCTTGTCAAGAAATCTTGATATCTTGACAATTAATTATTCAAATCTGCATATTTATTATTCTATTATTGAAATATTGAAATCTGCTGTGGTTATTACAGTTTTTTCCCGACAATAAATTTCATGGCTAGTTTCATCACTGTTTCATGAATTTAGGAGTATCATACCAACTGTCAAAGTGACATTTGTCATTGTCAAACTGACAGTTCAAAGTGACAGCGTCATTGTAAAACTGACAGCGTCATTGTAAAAGTGACAGCGTCATTTTCAAAGTGATAGCGTCATTTTCAAAGTGACAGCTGTCATTGTCGAAGTTATGGTGACAGATGGCGGCTTACAATATAAGTATTTCTGATAATAGAAAGTCTTTTTCAAGATTTTCTAGTTGAAAAAGCTCATTTTCAAATTTAAATCTATTCGGGGGAGTAAAAAGTATCGGTGAATAAGATTTTCAAAACAAATATTTGATACATATCGAAAGCATAAGTCGTCAGTTTCCGGTGATTAAACCGTTTATGTAGAAGAGAAATGTATAGGTAGAATCCTCAATACTCTAAGAAAGTAGTTAATTCTCAGCAACATTGCTATATCATATAACAATAGTAATTGCAAATACTGATTAAGACATGAAAATGACAGACTTTTCATCAATTTCTATTGAAGGCAATCTTGGAAAACGTTGCTCGAATCGATTCATAACATAAATGACAGGACGGATAGAGGGTAGACACTAACACTAAACTGAGTGTTCAGATTGGATAAAACAATGGAGAAAGGGGATTCCCCCTAAAAGTCAAGATCAAGAAATATCAAGAATTCTTGAAACAAGACAAGAAATGCGTCGCCAAGAAATGGGCAAGACAAGAAAATCTTATTTTCTTGTCTTGAAAATCAAGACAAGACAAGAAATGGTCATCAAGACAAGAAATCTTGTCTTGATGGAACACTAATGCTGACTGAGGAATTTAATATTATATTTTGTCTTCTAGTTTAGCTATTCCCGCTAAAACTTCAAGAACAGATTCTGATTTTCTCTCAGGTCAATTGCCCTCTTCACAACCCCTGTATGAGAAATATTATTTAAGACCCGATATTTACAGATGCTTATTCAGTGCACAATCTTGTTGATATTTTGACATTTTGTTCACTCATCTTGAATAAACTATACGTCGTTCATTTTTTAGCACATTCAGGAGAAACTCTGATTGTCTTGGTCAAGTGATGCTGACTAGTGAATCCGATGTTTGATGATCGATTTTTTGATTTTCTTCAATCTCTTGAAGTACAAGTCACTTTATTAGTATCGAGATATCTCCTATTCCCAGAGTATTCAGTTTGTAAATGTAGTTCAGGACTAAAATCCATTTCATTTCAGACGTTTCTGATGTCTTCAATGTGGCTTGGCTATTCGAACCATAGACCATAGAGATTCTTCTATTTTGGTACTTTCTCTCCATTCATGAGAAGCTATTCTATGCAAGCTAGAATGATCTGTACTTTCACATCATATTGTGACGTGCGAGAGTGGGTGAAGCTCGTAAAGACGGCGCAGTATGGGGAGGGGCTGCTTGTCCTTGCTCACGCCGCGCCGCGTCGCAGCGCATCAACCCTCCCAATAGAAGCCTCTAGTGATATTCTAGAAATGGAAAAAGTCGAGAAATAGAAACATTCGAGAAATCAATATTTCTCTATATAAGGCCAAGCAAAAGACGTGAGGACAGTACAGTAGTAAGAGTAGTACTGGTGGAATAAATATCGAACAGTAAAGTCAACAGTGTATATAAATAGTGAAATATAAATATCTGTGACTTTGTTTAAATTAGAATTGAGTGACGAATAAATAAATATAGTGTTATTAGTGACATAAGCAGAATAAAGCTTTTATTTCATTTAGATTATCAAATAGTGACTTTTATTCAATTACAAATTAGATTTCGTCAAGCAGTAAACATTACAATATATTCATGCTCCAGTTATCCTCTGTACGAATGACAATGTCATTCTTCACAACCGACTTTTCAGGAATCCATAGTCCTGCAAATTCCGTAAACCATTTGTATTCAGTACTCATTTATTGCAGCATAATCACCAATTCCAAGCTAGTCTGACCCATTTGATATTCTATAAAATTAATTCACCTACTTGCCATTTTCCAATTTTTTTTTCTTATCTTAGTTTTTAGTAGGCTGAATTTTTTATAGAATTCATCTATTTTTGCGTCTCTCGCAACACAATAAGATGCATTGGATCAATTTTTAGTATGAATAATAGTTACTCAGGTTTTGAAAGGAGTTAATATGGATCAAATTGCACGAAAGTTACTCTAATGTCATACATTTCTTGTAGTTCAAATAACCATTTATCATGTAAGGAGTTGACAACTCAATATGTCCTTGTCTGCCTTTAGTTCCTATGCTTATATGAAATGCTCTGAAATATTATTCCAGATACTTGTTCCTTGGAACATTTTTCATCAATTTCATGATATCTAATTAACAAGAGAACATCTAAGTGTAGAAACTAATATAAGGATGAGTAGGTATTGTCCCTACTGTTCTACATGATTTTATCTCACAAAAATGCCAACAGGTCTCGATTATTTGGAAATTCATCATCTGAATCGGCTCTGACGATGAGTATTTTCAAAATCAAAACCAGTCAACATTTTATAGGTAAAAATATGTAAAATAGTGTGGACAAGACTTTTTCCCCAGTTTATTGGAAACCTTATGGTCTATTTATCAGTACATACCTACTCTGAATAATTAATATTATTATGTTGTAACGATACCTCGCTGCTGACGAGGTCGTTGAGTCTGCCATCGCTGTTGAAACTATAGACGGTATAGAGACGGATGGCTGAATAGCTCAGAGGAAAGGATCAGGGTGTTCAAGAGAGTAATATTCAGGAGATAAGTGTCACTACGAGATTCATTCACACAAAAAAATGCAGCTTGTGAGCATATAATATATTGCAGGAATTGGCTCGAAGATGGATTAGCTGAAGGCTGACGACGACGATGCAGCGACTGCTCAAGACAATCGACATTCGCGGAATCGCGAAGCAATTTCCCGAACGGTGGATCAACTATGAAAATCGTTCTATGCTTGTGAAACCAAACAATTTTTCAAGTAGTAATTCTCCGTTAAATTGTTTCAATATTGTGGAGTCATCAATTGACCTCTCCAGCAGTGATTCTACGTTGAATGTTTCTGACACTACGTTAAATTAATCTAACATTGTGAAATCAGCAAAGACTTCTCCAGTGGTGACTCTACGTTGAACCTGTTCAACACTGTGAAGCCAACAAGGACTTCTCCGGCGATAATTCTACAGTAAAACAATCTAATACTGTGAAATCAACAAAGATTTCTTCAGCAGTGACTCTGCGTTAAGCTGATTCAACGTTCGCGGAGCGGACGGAAAAAAATGAAACGGAATATGTATGAGTTAAACTTTGCAGAAATATTATATAAGAAGTTCAAAAACAGCAAAAAGTTCAAATTACAGCAAAACACTGGCAAAAATAGTTCAAGTTTCTCGTACGAACAAAATAAAACAATCAGACTTACAATTTGTCTGTTTTACACAATCGCACTAAACGGACTTAGCACAAAACTTCGAACGGTAAACACTGGAATACTTTGGATGCTGGCTCAGAGAACTAATTTATGAAAGAATTGGCTTGAATCGGCTGCAAGGCCTCATTTATACTCAAAGTTTAATAAAACATTCCTGAACTTGCGTCTCTCTGAATAATTTCAAACTAGGGCTCTCTGAGTAAGTTGAAGAAAAGGTGTTTTAAAAAATAAAGAATTATATCAAAAGTATTAATTCTTCCACACAAATTTCCCAACTAATTTACCTGCTTTGAAGAGTGCGGATGGCCGAGCATGTTTGTTCACCTATAAAAGCTGTGACGTCGCTCGAGCAAGAGGTCGCAGGTTCGAATCCACTCACCAACAATGTGAGATGTGTCGTAAAAATAAAAAATGCAGCTACTTGCATCATCACACTCGGATGCTACAGGTTGCCTACCTATACACCTTAAAATATGTAGCAATGGCACGAAATTCTGATCGGCAGTACGGCGGTGTTATACCGCGGCTCGGTGATATAGATTAGGGAGGCCTAGGCCCTTACAAGGGCTATTGCGCCAGTGATGATGATGATAAGTGTCTACAACGGGTACGTTTCATTCAAAAAAACCTTTAAAACATTCAAATAGTATTACATCAAAATTATTTGGTTACGTTAGTATTTTAGTCATTTGTCGGTTGGGACAAAAATGTCAAACGTCAAATCTTCATTTGTTACGTCAATTTCAAAGTCACGGTAAGCAAAATCAGGAACAAAAATATACAAAGTATTTTACGAAACGACGGTCGGATTCATTTACGGTGGATACATGACATAAACACAGATCATACAATTACAGACTTGTATTTCAGGAAATTTACAGATCATAACCTATATTCAACCACATGCTTTGGAATATCAAGAAATATTTATTCAAGCTGATGGCTGGTGACACTATGGTGAGTGGTTGTGTAATGTTTGAACAAAATTACGGTTCAGCAAGACATGAAAACTTGTTGTAATTAGCCTTAAGACGAACGACGGTAGCTGAAGGCTCTAGAATGTGTAAATGGGGCGGCGCTTTGAAGGGCAGAACTCGTCACAATGTCGGTTACAAATATAAAATAAATATTCAAAATTCACCTCAGACAATAAACTTAAAAGAATATGTGACGAATTATTTTCCAATACTCCGTCACAGTTGCACATCCCAGAGCCTTCTGCTACCGTCAAATATTTTGAAGTCCATCACAATTATTTCACATCTAGTTCACTCTATAAACTTTAAGATCCGTAATTCTGTTATTTCTGTTTGAACATACACCACCGTTCACCTTGGTATAATCAGCCACCAGCTGGAATAAATACATTTTAATATTTCACATGTGGTGGAATGAGGTTAGGTTTTGAAAATATCTGAAGTTAAAATCAACCAGTATTTGTTTGATCCGTATTCATGTCTTGTACCTACCGTTAATAGATTCTGAATGTAATCAACCGTTGTTCTGTAAATATGTTGTACATTGTATATTTTGTTTGATGTTTTTCGTGGCTTTTGACCATAAACAAATAAAGATCTGACATTTAACAGTTAACCGACAGAGAACTAAATCGTAACTACTTTACCGATAGATAAAAAGAATTTAGGATAACTTTAATTTCAAGGAAATGTGAAGTAGTCGCTTAGGATGTATTTAGTAGGAACAGAAAAGAAAATTTGTTGTTGTGAAGAAAAAATTGTATTTGTAAAATGCCTTCTTCTTTTAATCTGTATATCCTTATTACATTACTGATAGCACTAATAGGAAATCAATTTTAGGACAAGTTAAGCAAGGATTTATTGGAATTTAAGTATAAATAAGGCCTTGTGGCCGACTTAAGTCACTTCTTTTGGAAGTTAGTTCTCCGAGCCATCTTCCAAAGTTCTACTGTGTTTACCGTTCGACGTTCGTTCGAAGTTTTTGTGCTAAGTCCGTTAGCACAATTGTCAAGACAAATTGTAAGTTTGATTGTCTTGGATAGTTGCCGCATCGTCGTCGTCAGCCTTCAGCCAAGCGATCTCAGTGCAGATCCCTGCAATATATGTGTGTGTTCAACAGCTCTATTTTTGTATGTAAATAGATATCATAGTAATACTTACATCCTGAATATTATTCTCAAAATCACCCTGTCCCTTTCCTTTATGAGCTACTCAGCCGTCAACCTTTAGAAACTGCGTCACCGACCGCATTGGCGCCCGAGTATACCATCGGCAGTTTCAACAGCGATGCCAGAATTATTAACCCCGCCATCAGCGAGCTATCGTTACAAGTATCATGATTTCTTCTTAAATTTTTGTTCCAAATTGTTCACTTTTTTACTGCTGCAGATTCGATCGATGTGATAATAAGAACTTTGTTTTTCGGAGACAGAATGACGTTTTGTAGTACATCGATCCATTTAAAAATAAGCTCCATTCGTAATCAATATTGGGTGAATAAAATACCCTGGCAACGATTGAAAGTATCGTGCAATAAGATTAATCGTTACTTTTCTTTGAAATAATTTGAGCGACCTAAATAATTATGATTTATTGATGAATTAGGCATTGTAGTCTAGAAGGATATGTGACCGCTATAAGCACGATCTTACGACGACTACTATGAGCACAACCGCTATATTCGCGCAGCCCAATAAAGCACAATACATAAATATGAGAAGTTTTCAGATTGATGGTTGCATTATTGTGTAACATAATTATTCCTAGTGACCTTTAAGTTGGTGACCTCACAGCATGTTGTCATATATATCGTGATGTTATTGAATCTGCTTAATTGATTTATTGATTGATGTGTTTCAAGGTGCTCATAGATGTTCATACCTACAAATGTCTAGATTGTAATATATCCACCAGTTTTATTTATCATCAAAACTTTTTTTTTTTTATTTGAAATATTTTAGAGGTATTTCGACAGTGAGTCACTAATACCCCGGTACAATAAGTTTTGTTCACATTAACATTTCCAGTTTATTATATTGTATTCATTATGTTTCATATTTTGTTGATTAAATTGGTTGTGTTCAGGAATTCAATTAAGTTTTTGTATGGATGTGTTTCTTTTGTAAGGTTGTCTTTGAGATTGTTGGCTATGTGAAGTATATGTCTTTGTGTGTCGTATTTTTGACAGTTTGTGATGATGTGTTCCACTGTTATTGGCACTTCACACTTCTCACAGATTGGTGGTTCTTCTTTATTGAGTAAGTAGGCATGTGTTAGGCATGTATGTCCGATTCTCAACCTGCTAAGTAGAGTTTGATGTTTTCTGTTTTCCAGAGATGGCCAAGCATTGGTATCATCTTTTATTCTTCTCAATTTGTTGTTTTCTGTTTGTACCCATTTAGTTCTCCATTGTTCATGAATTTTCATTTTTGTTTCATTCTTTATATCTTCTTTGGATAGAGGGACGTTAACTATATTCTCCAGTGTAGTTGCTATTTTTGCTTCTTCATCTGCTTTCTCGTTCCCTGCTATGTTTTTGTGTGAGGGTATCCATAATAGGGTAATTATTTTTCCTTTTATTTCAATAGCGTTGTTGATGGTTTCTTGGATCTCTTGTATCATTTTTTTTTTGCTGTAGGTGTCCTGGATGCTTTGTATAGCACTCAGAGAATCTGAGCAGATCATATGTTCTCTGTGGTTTGATTGGACAGCATATTCTATGGCTTTTTTTATGCTGTATAGCTCTGCTGTGTATACACTGCACTCAGATGGAAGATGATACTTGTAGTTAGACTGTTGAGTTATGACACTGCTACCGGTTTGATTATTTATTCTGGATCCATCAGTATAAATAAAATTAGTTTGGGAGTGCTCTTCTTTTATAGCGTAAAATATATTCCGGTAGAGCTCAGGAGATGTTTGGTTTTTATCATACTTTGTTAGGTCTAGATTGAACTTGGGTTGTGTATTTTTCCAGGGAGGGGACTTGTGATAGGTTTTCTTTTGGATTTGAGGGATGGTGATTTGGAGTTCAGTTAGGTACTTATGGATGTTTTGTTGAAGTGGTGTTGATTTTCTTATTACGTTTTCGTTCTGATATATCTTATTGAATGCTGGATTCTTTGGGTTTCTTGCTAGTCTGATGATGTAATTCAGAGTATTATACTTTCTTCTCTGTTCTAATGGTAGTTCACCTGCTTCAATATGAATGCTATCTATAGGACTGGTTCTAAAGGCGCCTATTGCTATTCTTAAAGCTGCATTTTGTACGGAGTCCAGAATTTTTAGTTTAGATGGATTCGCAGTAGAATAGATAACTGATGCATAGTCGATTTTTGATCTTATTAGAGCATGATAGATAGTTATTATATAGTCTCGATGTGATCCCCATTTGGTATGGCCTATCGCTTTAATTATGTTCAGTCGTTGGGTACACTCGTATTTAAGGTTTAATATATGTGGCGTCCAGTTTAGTTTTGTGTCTATTGTGATGCCTAGAAATTTTATAGTTTCTGTATATGCGATATTCATATTATTTATTTGGAGGGTTGGTTTATTTTGTGGGTTTCTTCTCTTAGAGAAGTACATGGCCTTAGTTTTAACTTCTGAAAAGGTGAATCCGGTTGTTTTTGCCTAGTTTTCTAACGACTTGATTGCTTCTTGTAGCTTTTCTTTAACAGTGTCTACATTTCTGCCCTTATGGTGTATTACTAGGTCATCAGCGAAAAGTGAGATCTGTGTTGCCCCTGAAATATGTCTTTTAATCTCGTTCATTGCAAGAAGAAATAGAGTAACACTGAGGATCTCTCCTTGGGGTATCCCATTCTTCTGAATATTTTCTTTGGATAGACATCCGTTGGTTTTTACCTGGAAGCTCCTGTTTTTCAAGAAGTTTGCAATATAGTGCACGATGTTTCCCTTCAAGTTATATTTCTGCAGTTGCTTCAGGATATAGTACTTCCATGTTGTATCGTATGCTTTGTTTATGTCAAAGAAGATAGCAATTAAGAGTTGTTTGTTTTTGAAGGCATTTTGTATGTTTGCCTCTAAAGTGACTATTTGGTCTATGGTATTCCGTTCTTCTCTGAAGCCGCACTGTTCATTAATCAGTATTTCGTTGGTTTCCAAGAACCATAATAGTCTTTTATTAATCATTTTTTGGAGTATTTTGCTTATGCAATTAGAGAGCGATATTGGACGATAGCTGGTAGGATCTGTTTTTGATTTGTTTGGTTTTAGTATAGGTATAGTTATAACTTTGTTCCACTGTTTGGGATATTTGTTCTTGGTCCATATAAAGTTGTATAATTTGAGTAGGTGTAATAGTGTTTCTTCCGGTAGATTCATTATCATCTCGTAGGATATGCCGTCTGGTCCAGGACTACTTTTTCCTGTAATATTTTTTAGTATATAGTCGAGTTCCTCGGTCTTGAATGGTGCGTTTATTGGATTTTTATTGTCATTTTCTATGATGATATCATTAATTTCGGTATCATTTTTGTATGTGAGAAATTCATTGGTATAGTGTGCGTCAGATGAATTTTCTGCAAAGGACTGTGCCAAGGTATCAGCTATGTCTTGGTTGTTTGTGATGCATTCTGTGCTGGTTTGTAACATCGTTGTTTGCTGAATACTTTTGCCCCCTTTAATCTTTCTTATTTTATTCCAGACAACTTGGGGTGGTGTATTTGAGGTAATTGTGTTTACGAATTTTTTCCAAGACTTTCTTTTGCTTTCGAGGATTGTTCTCCGTAGTGTTGCTTGGGTTTTCTTTAGGGCTAAGAGATTTTCTTGATTACCATGTTTTCTGTATTTGTAGAGAGATACTTTGTTCTCTTTTACGGCTGATGCACATTTTCCGTTCCACCATGGTACGTTTTTATTTTGTCTTCTTATTTTGCTTCTTCCCATGGAATGATCTGCTGCTTTTGATATGGTGTCAATGAATTCATTCACAAGGTCATCTGCGTTAGTATTTGTCATATCAGTGTCTTCTATTTTTGCTAGGTTTTTATACAGATCCCAGTTTGCGTTTTCGGTTCTCCATCTTGTGTATATTGGGTGTGACTCCGGTGTGTCATGCGCGTAGGTTGTTATTTTTATGGGAAGCTGATTGCTACTGAATAGTGTATTTATTGTCTCCCAGGAGAAGTTCATAGCTATTTGTGGCTCACATATGGACAGGTCAATGGAGGAGAAGTTTCCAGATTGGCTACAAAAGTGTGTTGGTGATCCATCGTTCAATATTGTTAAGTCATAGTAATCAATTATTTTTTCAATAATTCTTCCCCTTTGATCTGTATTTTTAGAGCCCCATAGGAAGTTGTGTGCGTTATAGTCACCTAGTATGATGTATGGTTTAGGTAACTGGTCGATCAATGATTTTAGGTCTTGCTCAGTGATATTTTTATTAGGAGGTAAGTAGAGGTTGCAGACAGTTAAAAGAGAGGGTTTGAATATTCTAATTGCTATTGCTTCTAAGCTTGTATTAATAATTATTTCTTCGGTATGGTTCGCGTTCTTGGAAAGAATCGCTACTCCACCACTGGCTATGTTTATATCACTTCTATCTTTTCTGTAGATCTCGTAGTTCTTCAACTGGAAATTCTGGTTATGTTTGAGTCTAGTTTCTTGTATGCATATGAGGTCTGGATTGTGTTCGGTGGTGAGAAGTTGTATTTCGCCTCTGTGGGAACAGAGGCCATTGCAATTATATTGTATAATCATTGATTTGATTCTTGAGTCGTTTCCGAGTTTATTAATGATTCTTGGCTTGTGTATAGATCGATGTCCAGCTCTTCTTCATATTGTTGTCTGAGCCTTTTCTGTAGTCTTGATATTCGGTTCTTCAGAGTGCGATTCGCTAGGGGATAGAGGCTGGTCATCATTATTATTAGTTTTGGTATATCTGTTGTGTAATCTTTTGCTATTGTGAGTGGGTCAAGGGCTCCTTTGGCATTTTCTATGAACTCTTTGAAATCTTCGCATTTCAGAATATACTTTTGTTAGTTGTTTCTGATTTCGTCTTCGATTGGTTTAAGAAATTTCTCTGTTAATATTTTTTCTGTAGTGTTATCAGGTCTAGGCTTTTTCGTTGTAGGCTGCTGAGCTGATAGTTCTTTTCTTGGGTTATTTTTGTTTGTAGTATTTGGAGTTTCTTTGTCGATTTCTATTTGCTCTGATTCGTTGGTTGTTTGTGATAGCGGTCTTTTACTTGTATTTTGCAATTGTGATGTTAATACGACCATTTCTGCCTCTTGTTTTTTGTCGCATTGGTTACTGTTGTGACCTATTTGTTTGCATATAAAGCATGTTATGTTTTCCTCTGTAATAAATATTCTGTAATCAGTTTGTTCGAAGTGTACGAGTATGCTTTCTGGTACTTTGGTATCGTCTGGGGAGATATATGCCTGTCTTCTGAAACTCAATATGTGCTGATATTCACTTTCTCTCATACCTACTCTTAGGAAGTTGATTGGAGATACTAATTTGAGACCTGATTCCCTCAACATTTTTTCAACCTCGGAGTGTGGTATAGAAGGGCAGACATTTGATAGGATTATGCGTTTTGCTGGGGTGATAAGTCTTCGAATATTGATAGAGTGCTCGTTTATGTTGATTGTTTTGTGGTTTTTGATTAAATTTTCTAATGTCTCTTTTGATTTTAAATATATGCAAACTCTGCTGTTAGATATACGGAAGGCGAATATAATGTTTTTGGGTCCAGTAAGATTCCCGATGTTGATAATATAGTCTCTGATCTTGAGTCCATCAATAGAGTTTAAAAGAATTGCTAGGTCTTTGGTTGGGAAGCATTCTGCACTTGGCGTGCGGACAGCGTTTGCAAAAGATAGATTTAAATTTGTGTTTTGGCTGGTTTGATTGCTAATTGAATTAACTTGAGTCATGTTTGGTTTGGTTGAGGCGCCTCTGTAGTCAGTAGGTACCTATATGTGTGTGGATCGTTTTATTCTACTAGTTGATAGATGGGGTTGGAACTGTATTTTTCATTAATTTGGAAGTTTGACGAGATTTAAGGTTAAGGAAGGTAAATGAATTGGGAGTAGAAATTTTCTAGTGATAAGTAGAGCTCTACCTGGATATGTTGACTTCGGTCGTACTCCAGATGTCGAACTCGTATTTTGGCACTTGAAATTTATCTTTTTTATTTGTTCTCTGGGTCACATGTGATAACACTCTACGACTTTGATTTGAACGGCCATCAAAACTTTCTTGCATAAAAGTGTAGCATTTTTCTTGTTCTTGCCTTGGAAACAAGAAACTAGGAACTTTCTTGCTCTGTAACACATTAGCATTTTTATGGAAATTTTAATTTGCATTTATGTCTAAAAGCACACTGTTGCTCCTAATTATTGCTTTAATACAAAGAAGAAAGCATGATACTGTTTACGTTATCAAATTGAGAGCGCTATTTTATTACTTCTTTCCGTGCTATATTATTGTAGATAATGACAAATTTGGACCAATATCAAGCATCTTATAGATATTAAGGAGACCTACTGGACCAATATCTCTTTATCATATTTTTTCATAGCACGTGCACCGAAAGTACCCTATTACTGAATTGCATTCTATTTCGAAAGTTCTCAATTCCAAACCACGCAAACAATTATTAATAAATACCTGTTGACAGAAAATTGATGAATAGCAATTCCTTGTGGAGAGAGAAAAATGATAAATGTGCTATTCTCTAATTCCATTGTCTCATCTTAAATTTGTATTATGAGATGTGTTTGATATAGCGTTTGCATTTGCTGTGAACGTCTCAGCACAGAAAATGTGGGAAACATAGTGTAATATTATCCAATAAAATAAGTCACATAAGTTCACTTCATACCTTCGTCTCAGGCTTTGTCTTTGCCTTCACCGAGTACAGCCAACTTCATCCTGGACAATAATAACTGTCGATCCGCCCTTGGAGCATAATATACTATTTTTAATCTCTTCTGCCTTTCAAAATTCTAATGAGGAGTATATAACTGTTCACATTTTTTATTCGATAGGCACTCATGAAACGAGATAAATATCAAAAATTCCTTGTCAAACATTTTTGAATCTGAGCCCATCTAAAAATACATGAGTATGTTACCTTAAGTGTAAATCATGAAATATTCATCAGAAGTGTTAGATTGGGTCTATATTTCCATGGGGGCAATACTTCAAACTCAAAGCTCCCCTGAAGGGTCATATTTGAATATGAACATGCTCAAACTATATTCGGAACAGAATCGATTGCTTAATAATGCATGGACTACTTCTCCGTAGAGTAAAATAGAAATGTAAATTTCTGGCCGTGAACCTCTTCCATGACTTCTGTGCAAATGTTGGAGAGACAAGACATTATGTTTAAAGATAGTTGCCAATGTACTGAAAAACATCTGAATTCGAGTTTTATCTTGTTCCATATATAGTTAATATTCTATCATAACTGGCAGAATCCATGTTCCAAAAGAGATTTGAACCCATAAACCAGCACTGTCCAAACATACTCTCCAAATGATGTCAGATGGCGTGATCAATAAAAAAAATGGAAGAATCATCTAGATGATGAAAGCGCATTTTTGGACAGCTCATGAATGCTTGTTACTTCAGAGATTTCGCAAATTACCATCTCTCAAAATTACTGAGCTTGAAATTAGGCAGTTTGGGCAAACTTACGAAGCAGCAGCTTCCATTTAGTACTAGTTTCAAGTTGACTATTTGATAGGTACATAATTTATGCATGTACAAACTCAAAAATAACTTTTAATCTTCATTATTTGGTTATTGACTGACGGGAGGTCAAGTGCCGTACCTTAAAATGATAATTTGATCTTTATCAAAGCTATATAAAAAAATACACTAAAAGTAAACAAATTTTCATCCAATAATAATAATTCATTCTAATAAGCTTCAAATTCGCGTCAAACAAGTCATTGAATGAATCCCGGACAGATTTGACAACTGTACATAATAAACGTGACAGCCGCGGCGAAAGTTGTAACTGAATTTTTATCTGCTTTAATAAATTCTGGTTGCGATATCCCTAATGTCATATATATCTACAGGCATTGTTTCACTTGAAACAAGTAATTGAATAATTTAATCTTCCACAATCACTGAGTTTGAATCAAAGCAATTTGTGCAAACCTACGAAACAGCAGCTTTTATTTAGTACCAATTTCAAGTCTGTAAACAGTATAGTTGCTGAGAACTCAGCGTCACGCCAGCCAGCCAGCCAGACAGCCGAAGTGAATATAATAGCGCTTTTTTATAAAAAATGGAAGAATCATCTAAATGATGAAAGCGCATTTTTGACAGCTCATGAATGCTTGTTACTTCAGAGATTTCACAAATTACCATCTCTCACAGTTACTGAGCTTGAAATCAAGCAGTTTGGGCAAATTCACGGAACAGCAGCTTCCATTTAGTACTAGTTTCAAGTTAACCATCTGATAGGTACATAATTTATGCATGTACAAACTCAAAAGTACCTTTAAATCTTCATTGTTCAATTATTGGCTGACGGAAGGTCAAGTGCTGTACCTTAAAATGATAATTTGATCTTTATCAAAGCTATATAAAACAAAACTCACCAAAAGTAAACAAATTTTCATCCAATAATAATAATTCATTCTAATAAGCTTCAAATTCGCGTCGAACAAGTCATTGAATAAATCCCGGACAGATTTGACAACTGTACATAATGATAGTGACACCCGCGGCGAAAGTTGTTACTAAATTTTTATCTACTTTAATAAATTTCAGTTGCCATATCCCTAATGTCATATATATACCCATGAGCATTGTTTCACTTGAAACAAGTAATTGAATAATTTAATCTTCCACTATCACTGAGCTCGAATTAAAGCAATTTGTGCAAACCTACGAAACAGCAGCTTTTATTTTGTACCAGTTTCAAGTCTGTAGATAGTATAGTTGCTGAGAGCTCAGCGTCCCGCCAGCCAGCCTCCAGCCAGCCAGCCAGACAGCCAAAGTGAATATAATAGCGCTTTTTTCCGAAAAATGCGCTAAAAATGGAAGAATCATCTAGATGATGGAAGCGCATTTTTGACAGCTCATGAATGCTTGTTACTTCAGAGATTTCGCAAATTACCATCTCTTACAATTACTTAGCTTGAAATCAAGCAGTTTGGGCAAACTTACGAAACAGCAGCTTCCATTTAGTACTAGTTTCAAGTTGACTATTTAATAGGTACATAATTTATACATGTACAAACTCAAAAATACCTTTTAATCTTCATTGTTTAGTTATTGACTGACAGGAGGTCAAGTGCTGTAGCTTAAAATGATAATTTGATCTTTATCAAAGCTATATAAAAAAAATACACCAAAAGTGGACAAATTTTCATCCAATAATAATAATTCATTCTAATAAGCTTTAAATTCGCGTCAAACAAGTCATTGAATGAATCCCGGACCGATTTGACAACTGTACATAATAATAGTGACACCCGCGGCGAAAGTTGTAACTAAATTTTTATCTACTTCAATAAATTTTAGTTGCCATATCCCCAATGTCATAGATATCTATGGACATTGTTTCACTTGAAACAAGTAATTGAATAATTCAATTTTCCACAATCACTGAGCTTGAATTAAAGCAATTTGTGCAAGCCTACGAAACAGCAGCTTTTATTTAGTACCAGTTTCAAGTCTGTAAATAGTATAGTTGCTGAGATCTCAGCGTCACGCCAGCCAGCCAGCCAGCCAGCCAGCCAGCCAGCCAGCCAGACAGCCAAAGTGAATATAATAGCGCTTTTTTCGGAAAAATGCGCTAAAAATGCGCTAAAAAGCTCGTACGTCTATAGTGACAAAAATTAACTATGACTACTTATCAACAGAGTAATTTATTTTCATATCTACAACACGTACGTATTTATATTGGAATTATCGGGTTAATCTCCCCGTTAAGTGACTTTTAATTGACCTTTGTTCACATAATGAAACACCGATAAAAACAATAATAAAAATTGGATTTACATTTTTCAAAATGACAAACAGACCAAATCGATCCAACTATTTCCAACTGATCACGGAAAACTGTTCAATCATTCATAGGACTTAACAACTGCTAATTTGGAAAAGTTTTGCTGCATTTTATTTTAGACAGGTCGACTACAAAGCTAGTCCATTTGCTCGATAAAAGTAGATGAATTAGGTCCGCTGAAAACGTCAGCGGAAAACTTCAAATAGTGAATTCATAACAGAATTGGTGAGTCATGAATATTTCAATGTAATGTTACAATTAGTTTTTGACAGAATAAATGGAACATTGGACTTGATTGTACGCACCTTGTGGAATATCACAAAAAATTTCTGTATCACTTGCTGGTATATGAGTTATCAAAGACGCACGAATAAGTTTATTTCGAATGGGTTCCCTGTAGATTGTATTTCGTAACTGTTGTAAGAGTTCTCCAAAAGATTCTCCATGTATTTTGAAGCTGTACCTTGAAAGTACGTTGTAACATTCTATATTAACTACTAGCAGTTACCCGCGGCTTCGCCCGCATATAAATGTACTTTATGAAATCTATAAGAATATAACGTCTTAACGTTGACCAAGCACGTCTCGCACACACGGCGGCCTACAGTTGACCGAGCTTGCTTTGCTCGCACGACAGCTGCTTGAGTTTTTTCCAAGGTCTCGGCAGTCCTTTGAGTAGATGCCGAGCTTGACGTTTAGATTCTTGAATTCTAGCTCTTTCCGCAGTTCGAGTTCTGCTAGAGCTACGCGCTACATTTTACACTTGCATGAAATATCGGCAGCATATGTAAGTACATATCTCATGAAGAAAACATATGCGAAAGAACATTTTTTCCTAAGGTGGGATCATATAATTATGCCAACATCAATTTTTACTTACTTGTACAAAGTAACAAGTAAGTATTGTGAAACCGACAAAATGCATCTATCGAGATATTGATTGAAATATCTGTTTTGAGCATCCCTGAATCTATTTTGACTATTTTTGGCTTGATGTCGGTACGTATGTTCGTGGGTTCGTACTTGCGTTCGTGTGCAACTCGCAAATCGCAAAACTGGTTTTATATTAAAGACTGGTATAGAATTCAATTGTGCACCTCGCATTATGGTTCCAATCGTCTGTACCAGAAGTGCACTTTACTTGAAACTTTTTTCGAACTTTTCTAATAAATCCAGAATGATCGACCGTAGGATGTTAAAATTCAGTGTTTAAACTTGATGTTGTATCAGAATTGTTATTTGTCTTTCTTGTATGAATCAGCCAGGCCAGAAGTGCGCTTTACTTGAAACTTTTTTTGAATTTTTTGCATATATATACAATGATCCGCCATAGCATATTGAAATTTCGTCTAAAGAACTTCTATAACATCTTATTGTACATCTTGCATTATGATTGCGATCGGCTAAGCCGGAAGTGCACTTTACATAAGACTTTTTTTCCAATTTTCCGCATTAATACAGGATGATCAGCAATAGGATACTTGAATTTAGCCTTGAAAATTGCTGTAGCATCTCAATGGTCATCTTCTATTTTCGTAACAATCGACTGAGCCGGAAGTGCACTTTATATGACAGACTTCTTGTATTTTCCGCATACATTTAAAACAATAAGTCGTAGAATATTCAAATTCTGTATTAGGCACTTTCATAATATCTAGTTGTACACCCTGCTTTGTGATTGCTATCAACTAAACCGGAAGAGCACTTCATTCGAAACATTTTTTGAATTTTCTGCATAGATCTAGAACGATGGAACGTAGATTGTTAGAATTCAGTATTTATGACGATTATGCCGTCTAGATGCTCATATCCCATTTTTATTGAGATCCAACAAGCCAGAAGTGCACATTACTTGACTGTCTTTTGGAATTTTTCGCATAAATTCGAAACGATCAGGTGTAGAATATTGGAATTTGGTATTTCAATCTACTGTAGCATCTGAATGATTGTCTAATATTCTCATAACAATAGACTGAACCGGAAGTGCACCTCAGTAGGAGTTTATCTTTCAATTTTGGGCATAAATTCAGATCTATTGGTAGTCGTAGAATTTTGGAAATCAATATTTAGGAATGTTGTAGTATAAGAATAATGGCCCACTGTTTCCATAGCAACCGACTTGGCTGAAAGCGCATCTTACTTGACAGATTCTTAGGATCTCTTGGATAAATCCAAAACGATTAACTATGGAACGATGAGATTTTGTGTTTAATTATATATATCTAATGATGTACAAATAAATCACGTGATGTTCACGTCAGATTTTGTTTTACTCTTAAAAAACATTTTTCCACGATAAGAAATGTTTCAATTTTAAATATACTCTTGAGAATAAGTGTACAAAATTTCATGGTGCTAGGCTAAGTAATTGACGAGTGAAAGCGTAACAAACCAACAAACAAACTCAAATTTACATTTATAATACTAATTAAGTAATTCTTATCACATATGGAACGCCAGGTGGCATTGAATTTCTTAATAAATGATCGAAACTATTTTATTTATATTTAGAACAATTGAATTTAGAAAAATTCGAATGTTAGTTCACACCCGGTAGAAGTATAACTTCATATTATGGTTCTGGAACGCGTGCAGTCTAAGGATGCAGAGCACACCGTGACGGTCGGTGCGCTGTAGTCTCTTTTCGTATCATAAAATCCAATTCACACCGTCCCAAAATAAGTTTCACTTCTAAATTCAATATCCTATATTAGTCAGTTAAGTGTCCTGAATATGTGTACAATATTTCATGATGATCGGTTAAGTAGTTTACGCGTGAAAGCATAACAAACTAACAAACAATCAACACACATTCAAATTTTTATAATATTATTTGGGATATTATTCTATATTTTTATGTTAGTACGTTAGTACGAATTTAAGATGATACTTCGTATCTATAATGAAATCAACTGAAAATGAACCAATCTGAATTTTGGTTTTCAGATTGTCGGATCCTAGATAAAAGTTGGGCAAAATCCATCTTACAAATGAGAAAAGCTTGAAATGATTCCAGGCGCAAATTACCTAATAGATTAGTGTCACTAAACCAGACTAATTCAATGGTACAAATTGTTTTTGTTTGAAAATGTTAATTAATTACATGGTATATGATCTACTAATTATAATTTCAAGATTCTGGATTATCGATATCAACCAACACTGGAGTCACTATCTGTGACAATTTTTCTTGTCTTGATAATATCAAATAGATAATTTTTTTTCAATTAGCTCAGCTACGATGACACTTGATAGATTGATTATTATTTTATCCACCGTAGGATGTGGCTACCAATTATATTCAATACAATTATCGTTATACCAAGTATTCTAAATGTCCGTTGAATTAGCAAAACTAGGATTTATATCATAGAGCACACAAGACACACTGCTGGCGCACCAACGCTTGACTTAACTCATCTAGATATTTACAGCAAGCTTATGTCTATAATTTGTAACGACTGCCACACAAATGCATTGCTTGAAGCTTTAATTGCAAAATGATAAACTAATGACATTTCAATGCAGGAAAAAACTTTTCAGAACTCATTTTCAATAAATATGTTCTATTTGGATTATGTTCTGTATATAGAAATTATTCGAACCATTAAATTCCAACAGCAATATGCTGCCTTTTTCAAGTGTATAAATGTATGATAAATAAATAATCAAAAAATTGTCAAGACAATAAAAATACGAAAGTTGACTAGATAACTATAAAATATTTACTGCCAGGATCGTATAGCTCTGCCTGTGATTCAGCTTATAATTCAATGTCCACAGGTCTTCAGGAGATAACAATGAAGGTCTAAATAGAAAAATTGTCAAATCCTAGTGGTTCTAGGTCAATCTGGCTGTACTCTTTTTCGTTTGACGCATAACTGAATAATTCGCAGATTTTCGGGAGGTGGTGTTAAAGTTATTCTTGCAAGTAGATTCATAGATAAAAATAACTTGAAATCATGAGCAAATGATTGGTAACTACGATCGATTGAGCTCAAAACCAGTATTTAAATCCAAATTATTCCGTGATTTTCTTATTTTTATTGCTTCTCCTACTAGCCTCTTGAATCAATTGTTCCCTTCAGCCAGAAGCTTTGTATTCTCAAAGTCAATGCTACGTAATTCTTGAATAGCAGGCTCAGCCACTGCAGACTTCTCTGGGTGGTTCAATCTTATATGACGAGAATGCTGTTTCAATCTTGTTTCCACAGTCCTCTTGGTTTGCCCAATATATACTTTGCCATATTGGTAGGAAGTCTTGTATGCATATGGATACTGTAAAGGAAATCTGTCTTTAATATTATCAATAAGATTCAGAATTTTCAAATTGGAAGTGTAAGAGGTTTTTATTTCATATTTATGTGAAACTCTTCCAATTTAAGGCGAGTGTCTTGGTGCAGCATGACTTGATAAAAACTCTCATTCCATTTTGTTATTTACTCCTCTATCATACCACTTAGAAACCTAATTCAATAGCATTTTGAAAGAAATAGAGTGTTCACACATAAATCTCATCTTACTTTTTTGATATAATCACCCATTTGTTAAATAATTGTTGTAAAAGTTTTAACAAATTGCTGTATTTTAAATCCAGTTTTACGCGATACTAAGAATCAATTTAAAATTTCTACTTCTGAGCCAGTGTACAGAATTTCGAGAACTTCAAACACTGTTTTTCTGAAAAAAAATTGTGGTGTATATCTTGAGTAAATTCCATAATAGTTTTAGTGAAAATTCGAATATTTTGTTAAAATTTGTCCACAGCGAGTGGCGACACTAAGTGAGAGAATTAAGAGTTAAATAGAACTCCGCCTTTGGGTTTATGACACTACCTGCTAGAAGCTGGATTTTAGCAAACAATTCAGATTCACGAAATCCTTAGCTTCAAAACTGAAAATTCAATATTGAACAAGAAATTCAGTCATAGCATTGTGCTGTCAGAAATTTTTATTTATTCAAGGGAGAAATATTTGAACTGAGATGAAATTATGGTACTATTTGGCTTTTTGAAATCTCACAAAGCTTTGCAACTTGAAGTTTTGCTAGGGATTATATACAAATCAGTAATTAGAGCACTGTTTTCGAAAATTATTCTTGTTTACAGTTATAGTAAGACAAAAGGGATTAAAGATTAAGATTTTTGAAGTTTCAGAATATAATATCAAAACAATAAGTCATGCAAGCTATTTTCCCCAGTATGAATTTGTGGGAAATGTCATTGCAATTGCAAATTGAATTTGTAAAATCAAAAATAGTATATAGTATGTACACTTTGAGCTCCAAAGTTTTTCTGACTCGATAGAAATTTGGATATAGGTACCTAGTTGATATTGAAGATACTGTCACGTGGACTACTGAAGAAATTTGAAAAATAGTAACTCAATTTCTCGCAAATAACTTGAAAACTAAGGATTTTTACGGTATTTATAATATTGAGGAAAATTCTTTTCTTTTGATTGCATTTTTACGTCCGCGACCTTAATAGAGGAAGTATTGAGATCGTGATTTTTTGACAGTTCGAGATTCTGATAATTATTCACGTTTTAGACCCTACTGAAACCGAAAAACATAATTTTAATAAAAGTCGATCTGTCGGTCTGTGTGGAAACACAATAACTTGAAAACGCATCAAGAAACGCCTATATGAATTTTAGACGGAAATTTTATATTAAAATTTTTGATCAAAAATCTAAGTTGAAGTTCATAGAGAGCTTTTTTCAACAAGTGGTACTTAAACTTAATTGATGGAACTTTTTAGTTTTTTGCGTGTATTTTATAAATGGAGTAGTATTTATCATAAAATATGAAATAACCAAAACTAATCTTTTAATAATTTGGCACAACATTCATTTGCAACATTTTTCTAAATTATCGGTGATTCATTTGTTATTATCGAAATTTCAATTATTATAGAATCCGTTATATTTTTTTAAACCAGAGAAACAATGAGAATTATTATCACTCATATTTTGACATCACATGCAAGCATTCGTCAATTGTTTTTTGAAATAAGTAATTTTGCCCTATCGTATTTGGTATCAGAATAAAGCTCTTGTGGAGATAATACTAGCAGAAGTGTCAAGAAGGATATTTAAGCGATTATCTATTGTTTCTATCACAAATCATTTACATGATGTCTAGTTTGGTATCAATTTCAAGCTGTCGGGAAGATAGGCTTAGTAAATATCAAAAATTAATAATTAAGTAGTGGAACCCACGTTACCATCTTCAAATTACATTTCCGGCGGTCAAATGTCGGAACTGTATATTCCAATTAATTGAAGACCTCAAAAATCTACAAAAGAACTTTTTATTCACAAGAATACTTATTTTATGTAAGGACTAAAAAATAACCGCCATCTGTCACTGCCATCACTTTTATAAAGAGTTTTTTTTATAGATTCTTGGGGTCTTCAATTAATCCATTAATCCCCAAAAATCTATAAAAAAAACTCTTTATTTATAAAAATACTTATTCTATGTGAAGATCAAAAAATAACTGTCATCTGTCACTTTAACAATGACAGCTGTCATTTTGACAATGACAGCTTTCACTTTGAAATATGTAATTAATTGATGCGACACTCTAAATTTCTGAGAATGAATATTTTCTAATTCATATTGGTAAAATCTGCTGTGTCCATCACAGTCCAGTTTGGTATCAATTTATATAGTTCTCGGATAGATGAGCTTAGTAGGAATATAAAATAAATAGACAGTGGAGTCCACTTTACCATCTTTAAATTACACTTCCGACGATCAAGTAACATAACTGTTCGTTCCAATGAATTGAAGACCCCGTCATCTAAAAGAAGACTCTTCATTTTCAAAAATACTTATATTGTAAGGATTAAAATATAACCGCATAACCGCTATCTGTTACTATAACAATGAGTGCTGTCATTTTGACAATGATGGCTGCCACTTGGACAATGCCAGCTGTCACTTTGACAATAACGCTGTCATTTTGATATACTTCTTGTCTTTCAAATTCAAGACAAGATCAAGATTATTTCCTGATTCTTATGTAACACTAGAAATAATTGACATTTTATCTTTCAAAAGATTTGTGACTTTTGAGAACGTCCCTTTTCGTCATAAAATAACCAATTGTGGGATACGTTCAAAACCCTTGAAAGCTGCGACATACGTATTAGGCAGTTAGCATTGCTCACTGCAATGACGTATATCGAGTGCTTACTACTTACTAGGGAACGCCCTAACACACCTACTTTTCTTCTCCTCCTTTTACACTTGCAAAACCGTAGATGGTATAGGATTGCACGACATTCACCTTAACTGTTATGTTAGCTACGTAAGGCAACGCTACAAATATTTTTTCATTATTTTGATCTTGAACAGGAGGCATAGAATTCTTCTGTCTAGATGCTCTCTTGATCTGAGTTTCATTATTATCATTCTTCAAGAAAACATTACCTAAAAGTTTGATTTCATCATTCAGTTTACTTGGATGACATAAAGAAGAGGCTCTCTGATATGAAGTTTTAATGGTACAAGATTTTTGAGCAGGATGGTGATTCAAGGACTCATATGAATATTGATTTGTTTGAGTCGGCTTTCTATATACTGAATGGATGAGCTTATCATTATCTTGTTTCTCCAGGTAAACGTCCAGAAAAGGAAGACAGTTATTTTCTTCAACCTCAATACTAAATTTAATGTTTCTATGTTGCATGTTCAGATGATTCAAAAAAACATTCAATTCATCTCTACCATGAGGCCAAACAGCAAAAACATCATCAACATAACGTAGCCAAACAGTGGGTTTCTTCATAGCTGTGCTTAAAGCTTCTTGTTGAAAATTCTCTATGTAAGAATTAACAATAGAAGGAGAAATAGGAGAACCCAAGGCGACACCATCAATTTGCTTGTAAAAATTACCATTAAAGATAGAGAAACAAGAAGTCAAACAATGTTTGAAAAGCTTGACAATTTCCTAGGAGCTAATATTTTATACTTATCTAGTAACATTTTGTATTTCTGTTGTCCTGACAATTTTTTGTTTATTCATTTATTATACATTTATACACTTGAAAGAGACAGCAAATTGCTCTTGAAACGTTGTGTTTCGAATAATTCCCATATACAGAATTTAATTCAAATAAAACACATTCATTAATTACATTTTGTTCTCATAACTATTCTGCAAGAGCTTTGTCAAATGCGCGAAACGTGAGAATCCTCTCACATTATTAGTAAATAACGAAGTAAGGAAGCTTGTGCGAATAAAATAAAATTTCCTTCATTAATATCTTTGTGTGACAAGACCTAAAAAGAACACTTCTCAGGCAGTAATTCGGTTGTTTCCTTTCTCCTTAATGGAGCTTGAAACCATTGGAATTTTTCCGCTGAATAAATTTTATTTTATCTTCATTGCATCTAGTCCTGAGCAGTAGGCAAATAAATTTCATCACAAGGCTGGAATAATTTCTATCCTCTCTTATTTAAATTTAAATTAATGAAACAGCTGGTCTCTCACTAACTGCAACAGGAAAAAGAAAAATATACCAACGCATATTCGGAATATTTATGCTCTTATTCAATTATAAACACACTTCTTCATAATTTGCTCGAAAAAGTAGTTTTCAGGGTGATCTATAAGCTCTACAATAAAACTTGACAGATGAAAACTGATAGCATCACAAGAAAATATACCAATCAAAGAAATACAAGATTCCATAAGGACTACGCAATGCGTTCGCAATTCTTTAAAATAATGGAAATATTAAAATCGAAAGAAGTTTGTTGTACTTCAAGAGGTACGATTATGCAATGCTATAGTGGAGATTGCACAATTATCTCATACGAACTCACTGATAATTTCTGTACATTGATTAAAAGTTTTTTGTTTTCATGAGGACACGGGCTTTCCTAGTTCTAAGCATGAAAGCTACTATAAGGTGAGGTGAAGGTCATCCAAGTTGGTTTACTCTTTTCCGAAGGATTAATGTAATTACTTCTAAATATAGTTTGATTGTCAACTGGATAATCAAGTTACAAATTTGATCACAATGTCAACGGCTGTCATCCACCTTTGGCCTCGGCTTGGGGTAGATTTATTGACCTTAATCAGTCATATTGCTCCAGCTTTCAATAGATATTCCGTTTACTTCAGAGATCAATATATGGCAGTAAACTATTGATAAGTTTATAATGAGTTTGCAGTGTATTTCATTGATGTCAAGTATTTGAGTTTCTGATTATTATGCAAGTTGATCTTGGGATACTTGGGATTGTGTACGAAAACTGAATTCCCAAGGGTCAAAGGATTAACCTGCTTTATTATCTTCAGGTTTATGCAAAATTAGGAAAAAGGACTCGAATGTAAAGCAAGAATTCATGGGTTCATCACCAGAACAACGCACCGACACACATTGCATTTTCTTTCAAGACGTTTCCAGTCAGTTACAACATCCCAGTGTAAGACTTTTGTCTTTATTCATCCAACTTTGTATCATGTTTCCAAAGATCGATAGTTAAAGGAGCAATATTTCAGACCGTTGATGCTGTGATGCTGTGAAAGAAAAAGCGTCATACGTCATGAACGAGTTCACAGAAGTAGCATTCAAGCACTGTTCTAAACAATGAAACCTCGTATGGAGCGATGTATGTATGAATTTAAAATAAAAAGTTTCACATCAGTCTCGTTATTTGATGCCACTCTTCGTAACTCCCAAGCAGGCGAAAATAGAAGAGAAATTGAATAGATATGGAGAAAATCCAAACGATCCACACGCAGCACAATATAAGAAATAAAAAAAAAAGACTTTATAAAGCATGGTTTGAATGGGAGTGACGATATCATAGCTAAAGAAATAGATATGCTAAGAAATAGAAAGAACTTGAAAGAGACTAGTTTTATCATATATGATGTTGTGCTAAGAAAAAGATCAAGGCAAGAAGATCCTTGAATTCACAATAAACGAAAAAAGGTTGGAAACAGTAAAGATGAGCGGTACAATAAACTTCTCGTGGATGGGATATAAATAGCAGAGTAAGAACTAGGAATAATTGAGAAAAAACGCAGTCCTGGAGAGAAAAACATACCAATTATGCTACAAACTAAATAAAATACAATTAGAATGTAGCAGAGACAACATTTCTTTAATGAATGAGGGCGCAGAACAAAGATAACTGGAATGTGACAGCAAAGTGGCTAATTAGGAATAAAGTTATCAAACACTTTGAGAATAATGAAGAAACAGCTTCTAGTAATACGTGACAGCTAAAAATGAGAGAAATCGAACAAACAGAGACGGACGCGGCAGACATGAATGTTAAAAACACTCAATAACAAAAAATATTCAGCAGAAGACACTTTCCCTGGCAGATCATCAAGAAAACTGGATAACAATTTTTTAATTTCAAATCTACTACTAAATTAAAATCCGAATTAAAATACTCCATTCACTCCAGATTTACAATCAAAAATAAATCAAAGCGGAAGTCTATTAGCAGTTACATCGCTTTTGCTTGAATTTTAAGCTTTGCTCAAACAAAAAATATCGACAAATACCTCAAGATATTCAAAAAAAGCTTATTCCTCAAGATCCTGCATATTCAAGTTTTATGTTCTTCCGGAAATTCATTGAAAAGATGTTTCCCTTAGACCTATCGTCAATTCAATAAGTTCAACAACATGCGGATTAGCCAAATATTTTGATGGTTTATTGAAGCCGATGATTGATCATACTTCCTAATATGTTGAGGATTCTTGACATTTTGTGAATTTGAATGGTGGTATGACTTGTCAGTTTTGACGTTTCATCTTTATTCACTAAAATACCTATCATCGATACTTTGAAATTATTAGAAGATCATTTTTCAACTGATTTTGTCAAGCTTTCCAAACATTGTTAGACTTCTTGTTTCTTAATCTTCAATGATAATTTTTACAAGCAAATCAATGGTGTCGCCATGAATTCTCCTAATTTTCCTTCTATCGCTAATTTTTACATTAGGAATTTCTGAATAGAAAGCTTTAGGCACAGCTATGATGGAACCAACTATTTGGCTACGTTATGTTGATGATGTTTCTGCTGTTTGGCCTTATGGTAGAGATGAATTGAATGTCATTTTGAATCATTTGAACATGCAGCATAGAAACATTGTATTTAGTATTGAGGTTGAAGAAAATAACTGTCTTGTTTTTCTGGAGGTTAACCTGGAGAAATAAGATCATGATAAACTCATCCACTCAGTACATAGGAAGTAGACCCATATAAATCACCATCCCGCTTAAAAATTCTGTACTATTACAACTTTATATCAGAAAGCCTCTTCTTTACGTCATTCAAATAACTATCGGTTGAAATCAAACTCTTAGATGACGTTTTCTTGAAGAATGGTTGTAATAAAACACAGATCATGGGAGCACTTAGACAGAAGAATTCTACGCCTCTTGTTCATGATCTGAATAATAAGAAAATATTTGTTACGTTGCCTTACGTAGCTAGTATAACGGATGAAATTGGAAGACTTCCACATAAATATGACATGAAACCTCATACATTGTCGGTTTAAAAATTCGAAATCTTATTGATAATGTTGGAGACTGACTTCCTCTACAGTATCCAGGTACTTACAAGATTCCTTGCCAATGTGGCAAAGTAAATATTGGACAAACAAAGAGTACTGTGGAAACTATATTGAAAGAGCATTCTCGTCAGTGGCGTAGCTACTACATAGCGAGGGACAGCAATGCGGAAGGGCCCACGATTTTGGAGGGCCTTCTTGAAATTACTTCTAGAAAAATAGGTTGCTTGCAAAGCGAGTTCTCTGAAGTAACACTGCAATAATTTTAATAAATATGTTTTATTGGGTAATAAGTTCTGTATTAATTAATTTGAAACACAACGTTTTGACAGCAAAGTGCTGCCTTTTTCAAGTGTAAAGAAATATATATAAATATTTCTTTACTCTTCAAAAAGGCAGCACTTTGCTGTCGAAACGTTGTGTTCCAAATTAATTAATACAGAACTTATCATCCAATAAAACATATTTATTAATAAAATGAGTTCTGAAAAGTTTTTTCCTTGATTGCAATAATTTTGTTCCTAACATTGCCGATAACAACGACTAGTGTCAAAAAGACATTCTGTAAGTTGAAGATAATTAGAAATTATAACAAGAATACATTAAGTCAAAGTAACTCGCATCAACTTGCTTTATTAGCCATTGAGCATAAAGAGGCTGCAAAAATGGACGTAAAAGATTTAATAAATGCTTTGAAAGCAAGGAAATAGGATTCCAATCAATGGGTACAAGAAATTATACTTTCGATATATTTCATTTTCTAGTAATTCAACTAGTACATTTTGAAGTAGTGTGTATCTTATTTTCTGTTATTGAATCTACTTTGCAAAAATCAAAATTTTTGTATTATTTTTATTTTTATTCTTGATTATTGTGAACAGTAGAGGAGGCGGGGGGAGCTCTTCGTCCATGTTTGCGAAAGGGCCCAATATTTCTAGCTACGCCACTGATTCTCGTCCTATAAGACTGAACCACCCAGAAAAGTCTGCGGTGGCTGAGCAAGCTATGCAAGAATTACATGGCGTTGACTCTAAGAGTAGAAAGCTTCTGGCGAAAGAGAATAATTCGGTACAAGAGGCTAATAAGAGAAGCAATTAGAATAAAGAAATCACCGAATCATTTGAATTTGAATACTGGTTATAAACTCAATCGATCGTGATTATCAGTCATTTGTTCATAATTTCAAGCCATTTTTATCTACGAGTCTACTGGCAAGAGTTACTCTAACACTACCTCCTGAAGATCTATGGATGGTTCAGTTATGCGCTAAACAAAAAAAGTAGAGCCAGGTTAACCTAGAACCACAGAGAGTTGACAATTTCCCTATTTAGACCTTTTTTTATCTCCTGAAGACCTGTGGACATTGTATTATAAGCTTAACCAAAGGCAGAGCTCTATGATTCTAGGAGCTGATATTTTATGCTTTTCTAGTCACCTTTTATTCATACACTTGGAAAAGGCAGCACATTGCTGTTAAAACGTTGTGCTTTTAATAATTTATATACATAACTTTCTCCAAATAAAACATATCCATTAAATATGAGTTCTGAAAAGTTTTTTTCTACATTAAGAAATATTTAATTCGAAGAATGACAGCAATGTTCACATCACATTGTTAATTTAAGCGATACACAAAATCCAAGAGTCAGCTGTGCAACTTGCCATAAAACACATAGTCTAGAGCCGATACTCATTTCATCTTGAAGCAAGAATGATCAATCAGTCCTCATGCAGCAACAAAACATCCATTTCCTTTTGTTTTATTCTCTATTTAATGTTTATGGTGCTTCGCCTGCTAGATTACCAGCTCCAGCCGGTACAGTATGGTTTACAATGTTTTCTTTCCAATAATCAAAAATCTCTCATGATGTTTGCTCATGTCTGTGAGATATCCAACGATGTTATTTTTCGGAATCATGATTGTTTGATTGTTGTTTTTCTGTCTTTATATTTGGTACTTCTGGCATTCGGTTATAATGTGGCTTACAGTAATTTAGGTGTTCAGGTGTCACATAAGGGTGGATTTGTCGTTTTTATTATAGGTCTATTAGTGAGAGCAGTGTGTTCGATTCGGAATCATGTCGGTTTGGTTTTCAGTGTTCTACTCGAGTATCGTCCTTTATGTATCTCATTTTGTTATTGGTGGTGGAGTTTCAAGCGGTTTTCCATTCTTGCTCGACATTCTCTCAACTCCTAATTGAGATGGGATCCACATAATATGAATTTCCTTTCTTTGTTACGTGATTGTCGTATGGATGTTTATTTGTTGTGTGATCGCATATTTCGTATGTTTTTCAAATTTTGTGCTGCGCTTGGCGAGTCCGAACAGAGTAATAATGTTCTTTCCCCTCAGGATGTTGTGCAGTATGTGACCCTGTAGCTTGCATTATGACCTACAGTTCTACGGTATAGATGCTACACTGGTCTGAAAGATGATACCAGATGATTGTGTCTTCGGTTATTATGCTTGTTTCAATCTATTGCTATGTTTGAAACCATCTGTAAATATTGGTACTGGATTGTCAATTTTCAGAGCTTAGGTGATGTTTCTTCTTTGGGTAATTGGCTTAGACCAAGCATATATTCAGGTTGTTTATTGGCTCGTGGTGGGTGAACATGGAGTGATTTTCGTTGCAGGTTTGTTGCTTGAATTATTGCGAGGTATTCATGGTTTTTTTTTTGTGATGGTATGTCTGCTCTGAGTACTGTTACCATTTCCTTTTTACAACACAACTTGAGGTGAAGAAGATAATGATGGATATTACTCTGTCATTCTAAAGACCAAATAAAAGTAGAATATTTCGAGGTCTGTATCTCGTCCAGTAGATGTCAAATAAAAGATGAACAGAAATCATCGCAAATTGAGTACCTAGGGATGAAAAAAAAGCAACAAAAACTCACAACAGACGTTGAAATTGAAGCAGACTTTTATTTGTAGCGAACGTGATCAATAGATTGTATTATCATGACAGAAGACCTTCAATTCCATTCAAGTTACAGATGGAACAACTGTAAGCTTCTTTCATATTTATCATCGAATTGCTCGATCTATCCTCCTCGTTCATATATTTACTTATACATCAATAACCATGCTTCAATACATACAGAAATAAGAGCCTCTTATGGACAGCAGAGTACATGATTTTATATATATAACAAACAATCTATTTCCGCTGTCACCCTTGCACTTTAATATTATCAAATACAGGAGCCATATCGCACAGAGTTCTGTATACAGTCTATATGATTCAGCAGGGTAGAACGGGAGCGAAGATAGGTAAAGAGTAACAGGAACTGTGCAGGATGTTAGTAACTGGGTTAATGTAATCCTGTGGGATACAAAGATCCAAGCAGGATGTTTTTAAAGCTTCCTGGAGAGAGATTTCACGGTTACAAGAGATTATGAGAAAGTAAGAGGCTTTTGATAGAGCTGAGATTATGGAATTCCGTTAGATTTTAATCTCAAAGATTCTTGAAAAATTATAATTACACCTGAATTGACTCTGTTACATACTTGGCTTATCTTGTTTGATATTTGGTTATCAAAAGAATTGGTGATTCATAAATCCCGATGAAAAATTCAATATACAAAATACGAGAGTTTAGTGATAAACTTCTTATGTCAAATAATAGAATGGGCTACGCAGGTGTAATAAATACCAGCATATAGTTTTTAAAATGAAACATCAATTGTTAGTTTGATGTTTGTTGATGATTTATTATCATTCTCACTCGAATTTACATAGTCCATGTTAAACTTTTTTCATGACAAAGAAAATTTAATAACTGCAGCTCTTGCGGGAGATATAAACAGCCAACAGAATTATATAACCCAAGTACTAGAAATCAGTCATGAACCCTCATGAAATATTAGATTGAAACTCATGCCATCTTGAATATTGTAGAAATGTAGGAGCTTATATTTATTAGGAATGAATTTCTTGTTCTGAATATTCTTCAGCATTGTCGCCTGATTAATTTGGTAGCTAATATCGAATATAAAACTCACGATGAGCACTTTCTATTCCTATCATCATCAAGACAATTTTTTGGTAAAGTAATACTGGACTAGCTGGCATTGATAAATATTTACTGAGCTTCACTACTCTAATATGAAACCTTTGTACCTTTCGGAACAGTGTCATACGTCATTCTAGAAGGTGATTATGTATTTTTACAAAACATTTACTTGAGTATAGCATTTAGAAAATGAGTTTTAAATTATCCCAGTTATCGATAACTACTTCCAAACTCTCCATGCGTCAACAGTAATGACATTTCCATTTATTTTTTTTTGTCGAAAAGTTGAAAACTCGTTTGAAATACTCGCGTTTAACACGACACCAACTCATGGCAAATAAAGTATTTTAGTTCAGTTGTACTTTTTTGTGCCAATACATCGTTATCTCGCAAAGAGTTTTCTTGTAAATTCCAATATTGAAATCATAACCAATGGAAGAAGGTTCTTCGAAATTAATTTTAAGAGAAAATAGTAATTAAGGTATCAAGGGGTTTAAAAGGACAATAATGCTTGAGGTCAACAGTCTACTTTCCGAGGGCCTCCGGCCCGAGGTGTGTACGTTGACCGTTAGAATTATCGTCCGTTCAAATCCTGTGGTGCCGTCAATGTTTTACGTCCGACTTACAATTTCAATCAAAAATTTCAGCGATGTATGTCCTGTCATTGTGATTTATGTCAGAAAAGTTTCTCTGGTTAGTTGTTGTAATCAGGAAACTTGTTTCTTATTTTCCAAAATAATGCTCACGGGTATTACTTGTTAAGTAATTATTCTAAAATTAGTATTATTATAACAACAATAATAAACTAGTCGGACATTAAGGTATTTATCGAACTGAATCATTTGAAATTTGATAATGCAATAATGTGTTGCAACAAGAAGGATGTGTGGACAAAATAAAATGTGAAAAATGTTTAGCTTACATATTGTCTGCGATGTGTAACAACTTAGTTGTAAAAATAGTTATTCATGCAACAAGAGTGTGAAGTTGAGCATTATAACATGAGGCCAAGTATATACAGACAGAGCTTTCCAAGAAAATTGTAACTTCATTGTATAATTCCACCAATCGTGTCAGTACTTCACCCCTGGAGAACAAGCGTACCCTGGTATGAAAAGAAGAGATGTATGAATACTATCCATCTCTTGAGACAACTTCCAAAATAGATGTGCTTGTGAGGATCTTGTTTTAATTCAGTTAACAATTTTTACAGCAGTATTCATACAAAAATTGTTGAAATGGTCTTTTATAACTAAAAATTCGTTGAAAATTGGTAACGATTTTTGTTAAGATCATAAGAAATACCAAAATAACTGTCGTTAAGCTCATCACCAGTGCTCTCTGTGTGGGAAACTATTCAAATTAACTTGGAATAGTGTATAATAATTCTGGATTGAAACTGTTCATACAATATCTAGAAGATAATGATGAAAGTAAAAATCAATTTTGAATAGATAACTAGAAATAATGACTAATCCAAATATTGCAAATCTCACATTCACACTTACGGGATATTAGTGACTCATTTACAATACCTGAAGAAAATTTTCATGAATTATTTCAACTATCCAAAAAAGCAGGACAAGATTTTGTGAGTGAACTTTAACCAGTGATAGAAGAAAATATACAATTAAGTACCCAATATTTCAGAAGTATGTAATATCTATAATTACGTTTAACTTTATATGACAGAAAAAGATAGAATCAGTTAAAAATATTATAATGTAGCATTAAGTTAAACGTCAGTCAGTAGATGTATGAATAGACATAAATGTAGATGTCTATTGTTTTCATTACTTTTTCAGATGAATAATGGTTATGTCAAATTTCAACTTGAAACTATTCAAATGTAGTCGTTATTACTACCAACCTTACATTTGGTTGTCAAAAATAATACTGATTTCGTTGTGAACACTTACAAGGTCACTTAAATATCGAATGATGTAACATAATACAAATATGACGAATTTCGTTATCCGGTAAAAACAAAGTCGAATATAACGCAAATCATCGTGGTAACGATTTGTAATTTTGTTATTCCACAGGTCTGTTAGCACTGTTTTGAAATCAACAGGTGATGTTTTTGAAGTCAGTGATTCTTTATGAAGGCTACAGTGCGTCCTGAAAGTACGGGGGCTTTATCCAAGAACTCTTGTACCCGCACTGCTTTGCCCGCACATGTATAAGAAGCAATAACCTTGACAAAATAGATGGATAAAAGTGCTGAGTTTGCACTAATTTCCAACAAGCTGGATTTTTGTACTGATCCTGGATACGTTATTACAAATGCTATGTCAAGAGTCTCCATCGATCCCGCTTGTGCCTTGTTTTTTATCTGAGGTCAAAGGTCACAATTCTCTGCGTAGATCTCTGAAGTAGTAATAGCAACTGAAAAAATGAGTGAGAAAAAGTATGAAGATCGAGAAACTCTCTACAAAAAAGATCTCAATATTTTTTTCTTCACGAAGTACTGTTCCTTGAGTTATCGCGATTCCAAACCTGGAAAATACGAACTTGCACTACTTCAGAGATGGTGCGGACATGTGTGCATACCTACGGTTTGAAATCGTGATAACTCGAGAATGGTGCTTCGTCGGGAAAAAAGTATTGACACCTCTTTTATAGAGAATTTTACGGTACATAAATTTGTTTCCATCCATTTTCCCGGTAGCTGCTATTATTTAAGAGATATACGCAACAAATAGAAACTTGTGACCTTTGACCTCGGATAAAAAAAACAACGCACAAGCGGGATGGCTGAAGATCTTCTACATAGCATTTGTAATGACTTATTCAAGACCTCTACAAAAATAATGCAAACAGGAATGTCTATTTTGTCTGGATTGCAACTGCACTAAAAATTTTCCGTATTCATTTTCATCATCTTTAATTGATAGTAAGACTAAAACTTTGTCAATGATATGAGATTCACGTATTCTGACAATTCTTAAGCTAATAAAATATGAAGCATAAGTAACTTTTTCTTTAGTATTAATAAAATGTCAATATTCGCTCGCGACCCATACTTTGGGAAATGCTGGACTAGATAACATAAACTTTGTTAGAGATTTAAAATTTTAATTTTATTTATTTCTTTGGCCTCTGTTACAAATGCTTCAGTTTATTAGCTTCAGCTTTGTTTTGGCACGGCATGCATTTGGAATTTATAGCTTGTAATTGTTTTTTTGCAAACAATAAAACGATGTATTCTAACTGTACTATGTGATGCCAAAAATTAATAGTTGTCGAGATCCTAGACATATTATAGAGATGAAGTTGGTAGTATATTATTCTGTTAACGATCATAATAGAACAAAATGGTTCATATATATTACAACAAATAAATTCAGCGTCAGTGACTATTCAATAATATCCTAATGGAAAAAAATCTAGTCCTCTGAATAGAGTATTCTATTCCCACACCATATCCCAATATTCGTAATAGCTGCCTAAAATATCGCGTGGCGTATACAATAACATTATTATAATGGCCTATTAAAAAAATACGAGAATGGTCGTTAGCGTTTTATCCCCAAGTATCAACAGCATAATGATTTTATGTAACCACTCTCTTCAACGTATACAGGCTCGGCGGGTGGTATAGCTGTTGGAAGTCACTATAGGGTCATTGACTTCTGTTTTTCAATACATTACAACTTTGTTCTGGAATAAATGTGTGAAATCAATAGTTATGAAACAAGAAAAATACTCAACCATACAGAGCACGATATGTTTAGTAGAAAATATAGAAAACAAAAATGTATTTTTGGGAAACGTAGTGGGTTAGTACGCTGTATTTCCAGGCAATTTCCTATAATTTAGTTGTCTATTATGTCACTATCATAGTACGCCAAGTTTCAGAACAAACTTCGCCCTGGCAAAGCTCAATTAGTTAATCCCTTCATACCAGTATATTTTTAAATGCTATAATTTACAAACATTTTTCTGCTTCTAGAAGAAATATTCATTGGTTAAAAATTCATAATATGGCCCAACCAATTTCTTTGTTTTTAGAATGCGAACAGATTCTCGACGCTCCCTGTTATACCAATATGACCCAAAATCCGTGATATACATAAAACCTAGTTTCGAGTAAACAACCCTGATCATTTCCAAAGTCAAGCCATACAGAAAGAATGTACTGCAAACACTTACGTCACTTTGAAGTCAAACTTTGAGCGTTAAGTTTATCTTTGTTGTGCAACTTTTACTTCATTTATCTGAGCCTAATTAGCCATCATATTATTCAATTCAGTGTTGTAAAATAACTGATAACTTCTATCAATTGGTGAGTTTGTCTGTCATTGAGTTTCATGAGTTTAGTATGACATGTGGTGACGCCACGCTAATTATGCGTGGGGTATGATCCCTTTCCTTTAAAGTGTAGGTATCCTCAGCTTCCTGGGGTACCAATGCCATCGGTGCTCACGCCTTAACCGTGTGACGGCAGTGATTGTTACCAACCGCATGTACTTTGGGTTATTGCGGCAGCGATGTTGTTCCAAGAGTGGATGAACCAACCAGTCTACGTGTGTCTCAGGCATCGATATGACATTACGGTACTGATAGCCATCCGTAGGTATCGTCCAACGTGAGATAAACAGTGCTAGTGATTCAGCTATCTGAACTGGGGCTAGTATTACCGGTGCTACATTACTCTGTCTATATTGTGCGGTAATATATTTTCCAAGAATGGATAAATCGATCAACTCACGTGTATCGTAGGCATCGATATTCACAATAGTTCTAGTAGCTATCTTTTGGTGAACTCAACGATCTCTTAGTTAACCAGATATTCTATCCAATCTCTGAGGCAGCTGTATTATTTTAGTTACCTGAACTAGAAAAACTGAAGCGCTGGATCACCAAGAAAGGATGAAATGAACATAGAACTAATAAAATATGGAGGCAAAATAGTCCAACAGCAAATGCATGAGCTCATACTAGAAATATGAGGGAAAGAAGAAATGCCAAAACATTGGGAAATAGTACAAACAATAACTATACACAAAAATGGAGACCAGCAAGTATGTCAAAATTATAGAGGAATCACACTTTTAAACACAGCTTACAAAATAATAACGACATTAATACAGAGAAGGATAACAATGTAACAAGCGGGACCATCAAGCAATAAAACTGTGGCTTTGTGAAACAGAAGTCAACTACGAATGCCATACACACTATAAAACAAATAATTTTAAAAAAAACTCTGGAATATGAACAAAACACTGAAATACTATTTAGTGATTTCAAACAGGCTCTCGACACAATTAAAAGGGGAAAATTGATGGCAACTCTGAAAGATTTGCAAATACCAGGAAAATTGAGAAGAATAATAGCTATGACTATGAGAGGACTCAAAAAGGAGAAACAGAAGACATAATAATAAATAAAGGAGTAAGACAAGGCGATGCCCTATCAGCCACGTTATTTAATTTAGCCTTAGAGCATGCAATGAGAAATATAACAAAACGAACAATCAGAACAAAAGAAGGAAAAGTAATAGCATACGCATATGACATAGCAATTGTAGCAAAGAACAAGAAAATGATGGAAGAAATACTGGGGGAAATAATAAATGAAGGAAAAAAATAGGGCTAGTAATAAACGAGGAAAAGATCAGAATAACGATAATTAGAAATGAAGTAGAAGAAAATATAATTAAAATAGGAGAGTTCAAATAAGAGCAGGTAGATAAATTCAAATATCTAGGAGTTCTGTTCACGAACAACGGAGACAAAGAAAAACCAGTGGAAGAAATAATAATAGCAACAAATAAAGCTTTTCACGCAAACAGAAAACTTCTAGAGAGTAAAATTATATCTAAAACTACAAAAATGGGAATATATGGGGCCCTAATAAGATCAATAACATTATACGCAGCGAAGACAATGTCAATGACAAAAAAAAAGGAACAGTTAAGAAAAATTAAATGGAAGATAATAAAGAAAATATTAGGACCCATAAAAATAACAGATACAGCAGAAGAAAAGAAGTGGATCACGAGATTAAACAAGATCAAATGGAGAAGACATGGTAAAAAGATTGAAACAGCAAAGGATAAAATGGCTTAAGCATGTATAGAGAAGTAGCGAGCAAGATACAATCAAGTCAATAATGCAGTGGAGCCCTGGAAGCAAAAGAAGAAAGGGAACGTCAAGATCAACGTGAATAAAGACTAAAGCTAAGCTGGAAATAGAGATTGGAAACAAAAAACAAAAAACAGGAAAATATTGAGCTACATAGCCAAGAATATTTGAAGTTGTAATGGAGAGCAATCTCCTCCAGAAAAAAAGGATCTAGAAAGTTTCGTTAGAAGCGGCGCAACTCTTCAAGGGATGTTAAGTCATATATAAACTAATCCTGAAAGCCTGGAACGATCGGCGGGAATTGGTGACATCTTACGGAGCATTGTGGCTCAAACTCATATTACTTTCAGGAGAATTCAGCCTAATTATGCCCTAACACCTGACCAGCCTCTTACTCCTGACCAAGGCAAGGCCATCAATAGCTCATTAGCAAGACATAAGTTTTTATATATTATGTTCATATTATCTCTATTATCGATTATTATTATAATCTCTCACTCTTTTAACACCAGAAAGAAACCTGAAGAAAACGTAGTATTGATTACGAACTGCTTGTAACTTGATTAAGTAAACAATTTATAGTTTGGATCACGTCTCCCCCGAGTGGATCATGATATAAATAATTTGTATCGATGAGTTTTGTCCAAGCAATAAAAGCGCTGTCACTTGATAATTAGTTCGTCACCTTCCCAATTTGAAGCATAGCGCAAAGGTTGACATTAAGTCGCCACAAATTACTTGAAAAATGAATTGGTGACAGGTTTTGTGTACTACCAACATAAATTTACAGCAAACTCAGTTTCATTTACGAAACTTGATGCGTTCATACGAAGTCTGTCCTGGAAGTACCTGGCTCGACTTTAGAAGTTGTAGCATCGAGAGCAGAATTAGTTTTGGTCAATATCAACTTCATCTTGGAAGTCACAACCTAATTTTAGAAACATTTCTACTTTCGAAAGCTCTTTTTCTTTTAACTTCATCAAATTTCAAACTCGTGTTTACTTCTTTCAGGATCTTCAAATTTTTGTTTCTTCAAAGTAGCTCTGATCTAAGAAAATAACCCAGTGTCGGAGATGCAGTTGAAAAATCCTATATTTCATCAAAAATCGCTAACTAAAATGTAATGAATGAACAGCTTCGTTATCGTGAAGTAGCATCAAGTCTCCTCTTTCCAACAAACCAGGCCGTTTTTTTTTCACTGCTTTACACAATCGTTCTAGAACTTGGAGAGAGTATCCTTTGTTTGATCGGGAATAAAGAAAAAGTACAGTGAATATTGCCTTACTGTTGCTCTCATTCTGACGCGCTTCTTCGATTCTTTATTCTTTGATTATCTCTCACTGAGAGAGTCTGCACTTTTGTCTCAGGATTATTGATTCGTTGCTGTACACTTTTTGAATTTTGCAAAATTCAATGCAGAATATTTTCCCAATGCGTTCGCTTGTTGTTGCACTCTACTTACACTAAATTCGATGTTTGATGATGCCACGGTCGACTGAGCTGTTCGTGTTTGCTGAATTTCATGCAGAGTCCTTGTCTAATGCGTTTGTAAAACGCGATTGACACAAGATCCGACATTTGACGATGCCACGATCGATTGAACGGTCTGTATCTCATGTCGTTTGATAAAGAGAATTCGTTAAGGAGCCCTTCTAAGTCCTAACTATAGATACATTTTGTTGATAATAGTATATTAGACAGAAAGTTTAAGTTTCAAATCAGATTCTGCCCTGACAGGCTACTATCACATCGAGTCGACATTGACATATTTCGATCTTGTCTTGATCTCCCAATCCTTGTCATTATTATCTAGATCTAATTTTTTCAGAAGAATAACACTGTCATATCCCTATGATAAATATTAACTGAAAACATGTCCAGCTCGCATAGCAAATTGACAGTAAAAATCAAAGTCAATGTCAATGTCAAGACGTTGTAGTTCCAGCCCTGGTCTGGTGGCCATCTTCAGAATTGTACTGGTAGTAAATGAAATTCAATAAGATTAGTGTGAGTCAAAGACCTTCTTGTTTCAAAAAACCCTTTTTACTTTCGTTGAATTTTTCACATTTTGGGCTCATCAGCAATTCATCATAAGTCGATCAAATTTGTCAAAACTGCCAGCTTTACTCGAGACGACATTAATATACACTTCAAAAATACACCTGTGTATATTGAAACGTATTGAGGTTTGTCAATACCGATTTTATTCAATACAAAACAGAATTCATGCATCGTCACACATTTTCATATTCTTTTGTGTCAGAAGATAAATTCAGTGTTCATACTTTCGTTGCTCCAGAATTTGAAAATACATATTGGATATTGGATATCTCAATGCAGTAAACGTGTGAATGAATGGAAGATATCTCAGGAAGAAATATGATTTTGTTACTCGTGAACTGGCGTTGCGAGTTTTTTCTTTCTTATGTCGAAAGTGCTTCCACGTATTGACGTATAAATTGATCTGGAAGCTAATAGCTCTGTATAACCTTCACATCATTCATCATCTTTTCATTCATGCATCAGGTGAAAAACATTTCCAAATTTCAGTTGGCATCTATCTTTAAGATACTTAAAATCATGAGCGTAGTTCTTTTATCATCTATTGTTCAGTTTGATGGGAATGCACGCATTTTTATTCCAACGAAAGTCCCTTTCAACATGATATACAAATTATCCATATTCTCATCTAAGATTGTCCCAAATATTTCTACAGTAATTAAAATTTTACGACTGACCAAATATTACTCCACTCACGCAAAAAGGTAATTTAGCTTCATTTTTCCTTTTTTGTTCCTACAAATCAAATTAAACTAAAGCTCAAATAATGATTTACGCAATATTGTGTAAGATTCATGTTGCGATAACACCAAAACTGCTTGCCAATAGCTTCGAGTTGTTATTGTAACTTTCTTCGCTGACGCATACGAAAGTTTGTCATTTGAGGTTTCAGTTTTCAGAGTTGTTTACTTTGATATTTGCATAATTAAAGAAGGATAGATTGTGCTCAGTCATTGAAATAAGGCAAGTCACCTCAAACTATTTGGAAATTCGGTACAGTAGTATAGGCTTAGGCGTCAGGAGCGTCTCAATCACTGCGACCTACAGATATCTTCTATATAGCATAGCCCTATTCAGTTGATCTGGACACATTTCTCATAAACCTGAGTATTTTCACCAAGATTTCAACCTCCTCATATACTCCACCAAAGTCTTGTTGTCTATCAAAAGGTACAGCTAGAAATTCTGATTTTTCTTTGTATTCTTGACAAAGGCGACAGATATCATGGTCAGCTTATTTTGTTTAAATGATAATTAAGAGCACGATGGCCACTTAAAAAGTCTGTCAGGATCCTTGGGTTATCTTAACTAAGAGAGAGTATCTTTTTAAGGTTTGTAGGTGAGGTTTGCACAAGCATCTCAGCCTGCCTTCTACCTGTAGTATTTTTTCAGTGTGAGGCGGTTATTTCTGCCTTCATACTTTTATTACCTTTCTTCAAGAGACCACATGAAACTCTAGAGCAGCGAACGGTAGTTTGGTTTTCCTTCTGGCGAGCTCATCCACAAGTTCGTTGCCTTCGACTCCATCATGCCCTGGTACTCAACAAAGAGTTACTGGGTTTTGTTTGATTTACAGATGAGAGCTGCCTGGTTATCTGACATAATATTCATAGTTACTTCTTTGAGACTTTTCTTGAGGTTTATTCTGGTGCAAGAGATTGATGTCATATATTTTTGCCTGGAAGATTGTGGTGCTAATTCCTCAGGGTTCACGTACTCGGCATTTTAGCCTGGATGGGGTATCCAATCAGTATTTTGTTCTGAACCATCAGTAAACCAGAATATGGAGCCTTCTTCGAACTCTAGTCGTTGTCGGCATGTGCCTACATGTTGACAAGAGTACATCTAATATCTTAGGTGATCCACTCAAGAAAATTCTCGCCCAACAGTTTTTTACAACTTTCGAACGAATATATCTCAACAATAATGTCTAGGCCAGTTGGTCTCTGCTTTGTAACAAAGTACCACATCAGATGTCAGTTTTTCAGTGGTATGGAGAATTCAAACCTGGGCGGATGAGTCTTAACGAAGAGCCAAGGACAGGTCTCCCGGAAACGGCAATCATTTATGAAAACGTCAATGTCATGCGCAAGCTCACCAACGAATATTGACATATGACATTCCACGATACTGATACATTATTGAGAATTTCTAGCACCTCCATTCAAAAAGATTTGTATGAACCTTTCCCTATTTCCACGGTGGTAGTAGGAAATTAAAAAAGGTAATGTTTCTTCAATATTTGGTAGCAAAAACTTAATATACTGCTGATTGACACTAAATTTAAGTAATGGAATATCCTACCTTGGAAGTGAAGACCCAAGCTAGCTTTTAATAAGGGCACCAGAAATATTTTACCTTAAAAATAGGAAATGGGCGCCACTCCCAGGAATCGATCAAAGGAGATTAAGGTACTATTCTGGGAGACAATAGCGACAGCAAAAAAGAAATTAAGCATAGACGTCGAAATCAATTACAAATAAAATTATTATCAATTCAAGGCAAAGAATTCCAAAAATTATAATTAAAAAAAATTTGTAACTTACGAAAATGATTAAAGCTATTATACAAAAAAAAACCCCACTGCAACAGCCAAAAGGGAACTGGAGAGCACGTCACAGACGTTCAAAATTACGTTACAAAAACTAGCTAAATATCCTCTTCAGGTGGAACTCAAGACTAGTATCGGCAGAGAAGATAGATGTCGAATTGGTAGCCACAAAAATAACGTCAGACAAGAACGTTCCTTGAATAAAGTAAAGTTGATCTTGCGTCTTATAGGGCTTGAAGGTGTTAAGGCTGGCCGTGCGCTTGGTCGTCAACTTCGGGAGATATTAATGTTCTTCTTAATTTTGTAGACGTGTTGATGTTTTTTTTAATTTGAAGTTGGCCAAAAACTAGTCTCAAGTGGCCACTGGTCCCTAAGATCCCTTGCAGTTTACACTGAAAACAAACAACCCAACCAGTATCCAGGACAACTGAAACAGGAGGTTCCTATAAAAAATTGGAGAGCTCTCTTTAAACGTGAAGCGTTAAACTTGAATAAATAAATTCAGATTCAAATTGAAAAACGGATAAACTGTAAATTTAGTAAAAGTTAAATCAAATAATCAGTAACTTATTTATTTGTCTGATTTTAAATTAAGCACTAAAAATTTACAAAGTAAAAAAAACTACGCTGAGCATTAAAGAGAAGAAAAACAAAGAAAATACCAAGTCTAGCAGGACAAGAAAAAGGATTTATTAGCGACGAGTCGATAAATTTACGAACGTGGTTCGTACTAAAAAATTGGATCAATCTTCACAAACTCGTAGGATTTTCCAGCTTAAAACGGGAGCTAAAGCTCACAACAAAATATTTCAAGCTTTGGAAACCAAAAACAACACAAACAACGTAAGAAACTAAACTACGAGTTGTTGAATGACAAATCCGCAACGCGTTGGATCCAAAATATAGTTAAATTATATATTATCAACCACTTTCACTAATCATTCATACATCAAACATACTTAGGTGAGGAAAGGTAAAGGGAGGAACGAAGATAGCCACAAATCTCGTAGGTTGTATTACTTCGAGTGTATATATAAAAAAAATCGCGTATCACCGAATCGATATCCGCCTGATCGCGTTTGGTAGTAGAAAAAAATTTAAAACAGAAATACAAAGAACCGGTAAATTACAAAAAAAGAATGTCTACTCTTGTAGACGGAATAGTATGGTGAACTAAGGCAGGTAGCAACTAGAACATGTGTACGAAACACTATCAATAGTAATGGTTATCAAAACTAATCAGAATATAAAACATCAGAAATAATTAAACGAATCTTCCCGAGGAAGGACAACAAACAATAATAACCTCCCAAAGAGGAAAAGACCAGCTCCTTCGACCGGAACGCTATTGCCTACGCTATTGTAAAATTTAGAAAAAAATTAATTCAGAACAAAAATATCAATTTGGTATCAAAGTATCAAGGTAGTGAAAAGGTGCTGAACCCAAAAAACTAACAAAGAATTAAGGATGAAAGAGATAAATTTGGATATCAAAAGGTTAACCACGCGAGTCGCCTCAAACGAAATCACTAGCAAAAATAATACTAAATTTGGAATAACATGAATAAAAATAATGAACAAAATACTTACAAAATCATAACACTGATTTTAATTAAATAAAATAATCACAAAATTCAGAACAACAAGAAAAATCACAAGACTGCTCAAAAACAACCCGTCTGCAACAACTGCTCGGACACGAAAGAGGATGAACCAGACGCGCATGCTCCCTACATTAGCGCTCTCCTATCAAGTGTCATTATCACGTACTATTTTACAAAATTAGTGCAAATTTGATACATATATGGCGACATAGTTTGTGACGTTCCCGCTTGGAACGTCAGAAATATGTAACGTACTTTTGGGCCTGTCGCTAACTTTTACTCAATGCTCGGGCGCCATTTACTTAACGGAGCGACAGCCTGTTGTACGTGCCAAGATAGCTCTGTGGAGGTATGATGTCCAGGTTTCTGAAATCTTGCTGAAAAAGGAGAACGGGGTACACGCAACAAAAGAGTAACAGTTTTTACCAAAATAAAATATTTCTATTTAATATAGTGGAAAATAAACATCAAGATAATACAAAAATAACACCAATAATATTTTCTATTGTTAGACCATCTCATACTGACTGTACTGACTGATTCAGTTTACCGACTGATTACTGACTGTACTGACTGATTCAGTACACCGACTGACTGCTGACTGTACTGACTGATTCAGTATACCGACTGACTACTGACTGTACTGACTGACGGGGTGTACTGACTGACTGAGTACACTGACTGACTACTGACTGTACTGACTGACGGAGTATACTAACTGACTGAGTATATTAACTGACTGAGTATACCAACCGACTGAGTATACTAACTGACTGAGTATACTGACTGACGGAGTATACTGACTGACGGAGTATACTGACTGACGGAGTATACTTACTGACGAAGTATACAGACTGACGGATACTTTTACGTACTTCACAACGCAGATCCACTGAAACAGAAGTGAAGGACGATGACTCGGAAGACGCGAGTCGGAACACTAGGATGTAGCTCGGAAGACGCGAGCTGAATAACAGGACGTTAACTCGGAAGACGCGAGTCGGATCACTAGGAAATAGCTCGGAAGACGCGAGCTGGATAACAGGACGTTAACTCGGAAGACGCGAGTCGGAACTAGGGTGTAGCTCGGAAGACGCGAGCTGGATACTAGGACGGAGACTTGGAAGACGCAAGTCGGGCATTAGGTATCGGTTTGCTTACCCTGAGTCTGACGAACGCCACTGGCTGCTAACTCGGAGGCTGTCCACTAGCCTAGAGAGCTGGTGGACTGTAGGAAGACGCTACAGCCCAGCTCTGGAGAGCTCAACTGTAGGAAGGCGCTACAGTTCAACTTACTTCTCTTCGAAATCGGAGGCTTTATATACTGCCTATCCATTAAGTATTTAATTTTTCAGTCTCAACTTGCTGCATACCGATTTTGAATCAAAAATAAAAATATAAAAGTTTACTTAATGCGGTCTCTAACCCTGAACGCTGGCGCACCAAGCGAGCACGCTAACCGCTAGACCAACGGTACATGTACAGAAATTGTTGTAAATTACAGGGTGACTCAGCAACATCGTCACAAGTTATACAATGGGAAAACAATTGTACAAAAATTGGTTACCTTATCTGTTGACCGAAGAACGGAAAGAGGTTCAGAAACGGGTACGACATCGTCAGTGATGATGAATTATGGATTAACTCATATAAACCCAAAAATAAACGCCAATAGTCTGTTTGGGTGTTCCAAGGTGAAAAAATCCGATGAAAGTTCTCGAAGTATTTCTAAAAAGATGGTCACGACATTTGCCTCAAAAGCATGTGATACGGCAACACATCCTCTGCAGAATTGTTATTGTCGAATGATATACAATCATTAGTTTGCCTGAAGCAATTGCTGAGTTACAAGAGAACAACCCTGAACGACAAATCATCCTCCAAAAAGGAATAATATTCTCCGGTTGATTGAATATGCTCAGCATAAAATAATAATAGTTATTGACTATCTGAGTGGTAATTTTCATCATAGTCATCAAATATAATTATTTCGATATTTAATAGTTGTTATTTAGCTAGCACGATGAACAAAAACACTGTTTTTGCTCATTTCTATCTTGTTATTGCTATTATTAGTATAAAATGACATATATTTCAGGTAATTTATCATCAATAGAATAATTCTCAAATGGATTCAGGTGATAAATTTCAACATAAAAGTAATGTCTTACTCATTACAGGCTCAATTTTGTACGACGAGTACATTTTCATAGCATTTTTAAATAGATTTCTTCCATGTTCAATAAAATGAAGGTTGGTTCAAAATAGTTCACTTTGGAAACTTCTTTATGATCATTATGTATAGAACATCCAACTTACTAATAATTTATGGATAGAAATATCACAATTCCTTCATTTTGTTAAATATTGAACTCTTAAATCTTAATGAGAATAGTGATTTAGACAAGTGTCCTTTTTATGACATATCCAGTACACCACTTGATCACCGGTTAAAGTAGACAATACGTTATTCTGCCAATGTATTAAGTTTGATGTCGTTAGAATTATTGAGAATGAGGTCATTTCAAGCTTGAAGGTAGAGAGAAAAACTTTTTCATTGTAAAAAACTCAATACGATTTAGCTTTATGATGAAAAATCTGCTATGGCTACCCCAGTACATCCTCGACCATGAATGTTACGGGTTGTTTCATTGCTGTTCCATAAATGATTATCGCTTCAATGAATTGCATATTTTAAAGTAACAGTTGTCATTGTCAAAGTGACAGCTGGCGGCTTCATGAAATTAATATTCCATCTCACAATAGTCCAAAGTTTTATGTCCAGTTGCTTTAGTTGATCCTAAACTTGGCATAATCTGATTAGTTGTGGCAAAACAGAGGCTCAAAACAAAAAAGTTGCAAGCTTCAAATTTTGAGATGTATTAGAAAACATGTGGAAGAGCCTGGATTTAGTTACTTTATCTTTTCGACAAATTCAAATTCAGAAAACTGATCTGTCTTTTAGGTCGTAACAACTACAAGCGACTATATAAACGCTTCAATCTCTGATCTTCCTTACCTTGCAATAAATTTCGAATGCATGGAAGCCACTATTCATAACTTTAAACTTGAATAGCTTTTAATTACAACTTGAACAAAATAATTGCAGATGATTTCCTGTATAATGGCTACTATCCAATCGCAGTCCTCGCATTTAACTTGTGCTTCCGAAAAATAGTCTCCATTACACAATCAATAAATGAATTACTATATATTTGAATGTGGGTAATCTATAATATGCGCATTCCATATATTATTTAACCGCATTGTGTGGAATAATTTATGATATCAAATTTTGTAGCTCTCACCTCAATTCAGACTGAACCACATATCCGGGAAAATAATGTCCTGAATATCTGTTTGCTTGACATCAGAATAAATTGAGAAATCTAACAATATAAATTATCGAATGCAACTAACGAAAACCGCATATTAGATCTACTCAAAGGAATTATGATTGAACATCGTTAATTGGTTGGTATATACTTCTAAAAGATTGTCTTCAACGACGACATTTAATTACTTCTTCAATTGTCCGCTAGGTGGTACATTCATCGAGTGTCTCTAGAATGACGTAAACATGCTAACTCGTGAATTCTCTCTTAGTATTCCGTTTTTTTTTTTTTACTGAGGCTGCAAGAATAAGATAGAGTGGCGCACCTTTCCAAATTGAGTTCTGTATTTATATTATATTTCGATCAGGGGAGCTCCCATATGACATTTCTGAATCATTTGGTAATACAGAGGTTAGTTACCCTATTTCTCCTATTTTGCTTGGATTAATATGGAACAATTTGGTTATAGTTCCACGAACTGAACATTGAATTATCAATAGAATCTCTGTGCCTGCCTCGAGTAGATGTAATTTTTATATTATTCATATAATCATCCACTAATAATAGCAATAACAATAAAAATAGAAGAAATGGTGATTTGGGTCATTATGCTAGCTCAATATTTACTATATCATTTTGAAATGAATGATATGATATGATAAAAAAACCACTCGTGTAATCAAGCAAGAAATAATAGATAATCGCTATTATTCCATTCGCAACACACTTCACAAATAGGTTCTTCGAATAATCAATCTCTTCAAATGCATTCAGTCGCAATGAATGCATTGATACTTATTCTTGCTTTGTTCTATTCAATAATATTTTCTCTTCTAGAATTAGCTTGAATTTATGAGTTTAATATCCGACTATTATTATTCTTGTCATAATAGTACTGATTCCAGGATAATTATATAACATTTAATACCCGAGAGCATTATTTCTCTAAATAATGCCCAAAGGCTGAGTAACTAGAGTAATTTCTCAGACAGATATCACAATGACAAGACATACATCGCTAAAAATTTTGATTGGAATAGTACATTAGTCGGAAATTAATCATTGAAGGCACCACGAGAGTTGAGTGGACAATAATGCCTGAAGTCAACAAAATACTTTTTGAGGGCCTCTGGCCCGAGGTGTGTACATTGACCGTACATTGATATCTTTATTACTAAACTATATCTATAATGTCGAATCCTTAAACCGTCACAAGGCCAGAAACTGTTTTATTCTGGATATTGTCGGTATGAAAGATTTCTACTTGGGCTCCTATGATCCGGACTTAACTGTCTTCAACGCAAACTTCGAATCTGTTTGCGTCTCTTCATAGTATGGCATTCCATTGAATACCTTTGATGGAAGTTTGCTTCACATATACTGGTCTCTTCGATAAATTGAGGATTCAGGGATCCATCCAGAGGGATGAGGTAGAAGACATCATAAATGCAAGTAAATCCTTATTCAAAACCACGAATTCAACAAATTCCATACAAAATTTTATACTTGACCGAAAATGTAAAGGAATCTTATTCAATTTAGTCACTCAGGATAACATTTGAGTTTGACACTTAATAAAAAAGTCGCAATAAGGAGATAATATGGCATTCGAAGGAGTACCAACAAAACCGTAAGTTACCTATTTTCTGATAATTCAGTCAAGTTTTGGAACTTCGGAACTCAGAAACTCAGCAATATGGAAAAGAATTACTTGTTTGTTCTGTCAGGATATTTGACGACTCCTGGCCTTCAGACAAACTGTGCTCTTCTAAAAACTAGAACAAAAATCATCCAAAAACAAAATGCTTCTCGATTCTACTCTTTGTCCTTCCATCGAGCTTGAATTTCACAATAAAACTTTACGACTTAGCAATTCCGTGATTTGGTATATTCCCGTGCGCTACTTTCATCCACTTCTCCACCGACTCTAGAAAGATTGCAGTGGTGTTCAGTTATCGAGCGAAGGACTATGGTGACGTCGCCACCAACGCGTCGCCACAACAAACAACTGCTATTACTAACGGAAACATAAGAACGCAGCGTTTCACGCACGCAATATCTTCTTTTAACGTTGCTATCAACTGTAACCTAATCTGAGATTAATGGAGCTATGAAAGCATTCTGAGTTTGATTTGTAAGGAATATAACAAATTCTGCGAATTTGAAAGAGGGAAATTTGATACAGATCCTTGTTGAAGATACTCAGAAGATTATTGATGCAAAATATGGAGGAGTTATCTGTTTTAAGATCATGCATTGAACGTTTATTTTGAACTGTTTCTAAAGATATACCTCTAATATGGTTTGTATCATAGCAGTGACTTGATTTGATTATAGACGTCATTTCGTACATCAGTATCGTTAGATTTGGACAAATGGAATTGATTTTATTGTTAGCGCCATGTGAAAAAAGATTCAAATAATAAATGACCAAAGTTTAAATAATATTATGGAATTCAACGAGCTTAATGTAATCTGAATAAAATTTCTCATCATTTGAAAATATTTCAAATATCTATTAGTTGTCTGGGAATGTTATGAGATTTCCCAGCTACCTTTAGAGTGCAGTGCAAGATTTTTGGCAATCTTTCGCGTATCCAATATCGTCCGCTTTCTCTTTGTCGAGCATAATAAGTTCGTGACGGAGTCGTCTAACCTAAATTCCGGAACATGAAAATTCTCAAAATGAAATTTTGTCCAGCTCTCTTCTCTATTCTATATTTTATAAAATATCAAACGGCATTTTTGTAAAATTTCTTGGACGGATAGCTACAGTAATGTCACAAAAAAATAAAATTTTGTCTTTCTCTGATTGTTTAAGACAGAGGAAAATTCGCATTCATATTTTTTTTCATGCTCAGATATTATTCTAGAATTCTAGATAAAAAAACTCACGTGCTAGAATATTTTCATATCAAGATAGATCCTCAATTATAAAACAATTCTTCACCAAAATTATTAAGGATGCTTAACATGAGTCGATTTTTACGCCATTATCCTAAAGAGGGCGGCAACTGCAGACACATTGCTTTCAAGCCATTGACATACTCGAAAAAATCTGAAGTGGACATCACGTGACTCACTTGTACATCATTGGGTATATTTTTACTTATTTGAAGTAACAAGTGAGAATTGTGAAACCGACAAAATTCACCTATCAAGATTTTGATTGAGATATCCGTTTTGAGCATCCCTGAATCCATTTTGACTATTTTTGGCTTAATGTCGGTTCGTAAAATCGTACGTGCGTGCGTGCGTGCGTAACTCGCAAATCTCAAAACTGGTTGAACGTATGATGTTGAAATTTTGTATTTAAGACTGGTATAGGGTCTAGCTGTGCACCTCGCATTATGGTTCCAATCGTCTGTACTGTACTGTAATTTTTTTAAATTTTTTGCATAAATATAGAATGATCCGCCTTATTATATTGAAATTTCGTATAGGACTGGAAATATGATATGAGCATCCAGACGGTACGGTACAATCGTCATAATCATTGAATTCTAACATTCTACGTTCAATCTTCTTGGGTTTATCTGGAAAATTTAAAAAATGTTTTGGTTAAAGTGCACTTCTGGTACAATCAATTGTGATTCTAATGCGAGGTGCACAACTAGATGTTATAAAAGTGCTTAATACAAAATTCAAATATTCTACGACTGATTGTTTTGAATTCATGCGGAAAATTGTGCACTTCTGGCTCAGCTGACTGGTACAAATATAAAAGATAACCATTTAGATGTTACAGCAATCTCAAATATTGAATTTCAATATCAATACTGCGGAAAATTCAAAAAAAGTTTCAAGTATAGTGCACTTCTAGAGCAGACCGCAGCCATAATGAGAGGTGCAAAATAAGACCTTAGACTAGTCTTAAATACAAAGTTTCAACATTATACGTTCGACGGGCTTTGACAAACGCACATACACACATACATACGTACCGTATATATAGTCAAAATGGATTGGGAGATGCTCAAAGTAAGTAAAAAGAAATCTGTAAGAAAGAGGACAAACCTGAACTCAATTTGGTATCTAAAAATTGGAATGTGATACCAGTGAATGTTTTCATAATAGAAGAATTGGTCAAAAATTCACGGAACTCAAAGAACACACGCGCGCACAAAGATTGCAAAACATCCAATCAAGTTTCGTTGAACATTTGATTGAGAGCGGACATACATAGATTTAATATCACTCAAAATCTTGAAATTTTCACATACGCAAGAATGCCAAGATCCTTAATTTTCTCCAAAACTTAGGGATCAAGAGATCGTTAAAGAACCATACTGATTTTAGTTAAAATGACCAAACAAACTTCAGACACACCTCACTTTTGAATCGTGTAATTCAATTCACAGTTTACATAAGCAGTTCTTACGAAAATTCTTGCAGATATTCATTTTCACTTACCGACAAAATTCACATTTCGAGATTTTGATAGGAATATTCATTTTGAGCATACCGGAATCCATTCTGACTATTTTTAGCTTGATGTCGGTAGGTATATATAGATGTGCGTTCAAAACACGCAAATACCATATCCGTCGAACGTATAATGTTAAAATTTTATATTTAAGACTGCTCTAGGGTCTAGTTGTGCATTTTGCATTATAGTTGCAGGTGCCTGTACCGGAAACGCACTTTACTTGAAACTTTTTTTGAATTTTCCGCATAAATCAAGAATGACTTGTCGTAGGATACTGAAATTCAGTATTTGAGATAACTGTAGCATCGTAATGGTCATATTCTATTTTTGTACCAATCGACTGAGCCGGAAGTGCACTTTATATAATAGATTTCTCGAATTTTCCGCATAAATTCAAAACAATCAGTCGTATATTATTGAAATTTTGTATTAAGTATTTCTGTAACATCTAATTGTGCATTTCGCATCATGATTGCAATCATCTGTACCGGAAGTGCACTTTAATCGGCACATTTTTTGCATGAGTCCAAAATGATTGAACGTTGAATGTTAGAATTCAATATTCAAGACTAATACTGCCTAGATGTTCATAGCCTATTTTCATTGGGATCTACTGAGCCAGAAGTGCATTTTACTTGACAGTCTTTCTAAATTTTTCGCATAAATTCGAAACTATTGGCTGTAGAGTATTGAAATCTAGTAATTGCGTATGCTGTAGCATCTGAATAATTGCTTACTTTTCTTATAACAATCGATTGTACCGGAAGTGCACTCAGTTGATCTTTTTTTTGATATTTTGCACATATATTTAGAACTGCTAGCCGTAGAATCTTGGAAATCAGAGCTTAGGAATATTGTAGCTTAAGAATGATGACCTACTGTTCCCAAAGCAACCAACTGGGCCGAAAGCGCACTTTACCTGACAGATTCTTGGAATTCTTTGGATAAATCCAAAACGATTAGCCGTGGAACAATGAAATTTGGTATTTGATCATCGTTCAGTGAATTTTTTTACTATTTTGCTACCCTTTACCAATCAGTCCTATTTTTATGACACTAGCGGGCTACTTGATGCCGATATCTTTTGTGAAGGTCCTGTAATTTTATTGTGTAAGTCAACATTTCATTATTATTGAATTTATTAAAAATAATTACATCCACTTAGAACTACTTATGTTTGAATTTGTCCTTTTACTCTTTCTTTGTAGTCTCACCGGTAGTCTGAAGATGAGCACTCTGTGATCGAAATCGGTAACTAAATGAATTTCGAAAACTCTGTGATCAAAAATTTTCTGATTTTTTCTTGTGAAGGAAATTGATGTAAAGATTAAATAATGAACGTCTATTTTCACTCTAGTTATTGCTGAAGCAATTTAATAATAAGCAACCGGTTTTGATAGTTTAATTAACTTTATCAGGCCGGTATAGATCTACCAACAGTGTCAAAATATTCATAAAATTCATGCTACAGTCAATACATGTTATGGGAGCTGAAGTCCAATTTATCAGAGCAACAAGACTCTATATATTTCTTCCAATATGCGAATTAAGCCTCTATCTCCTGTACTGTCATACCTTGATCTAATGAATGTATCTGTCTTTTTCAGAATTAGCGAACCGCGGCGATAAAAAGTTCGGGGATAAATGTGAGAGTACGCAGGAATGTGGCTTCTTGGGTAGCGAATGCAACGCCGCCTCGAAGCAATGTGTGTGTATTCCAGAGCTACCAATAACCAATCATATTGACAAGTGCGGAAAAGGTAAGAATTTCATTAAATAATTTCCATGAAATGTCAAAACTTCTTCTATGAAAATAATCATCTGATATATAACTCGAATATTATCTAATATAATTACTAATATTGTGAGACACACTCAATTCTTTCAATTAAAAATAAGAATAGACCCAAATTAAATATTCCCTCATATAACTGAAATTCTATCAACTCTCAATGTAGAACATGTCACATAGAGTATCCCCAATTTCCATCGTAGAATTTAATTATGTAATAAGGAAAGAGGAACCTCCTCAAAAAAATGAACTTTTGTTGTGTTTGTCAACTGTGGCTTTGGTGTAGCATACCCGTCACATTTTCATAAATAATCAAATAAAAATTTACCGTATCATAGCTTCAAGTCTCTTTCATAAAATTCTGTTTTCATGCTATGACAATTAGAGCCCTTTTCTGAGATACAGCGTTTTGAACGTGTGCCGGATTTCAGCCAGAAAATAAAATTAATTACGCCGAACATGATATGTCAGTAGCAAAAGGTTTTTATTGTCTCATATGTGAAATTTACCTTTGAATTGAATGGTAAAATAGAAAATAGGTTATTTAATTCAAAATAAGAAAGTTAAGATCAATTTTCGGTCAAACCAGATGTGCTACTGTATTTAAAATATAGTGTAACGTTATTTATTTTAATTTAGGGAACAAAAGTCACTAAACACTACTATTTATTCTTATGATTTATAAGAATAATAAATTAGATAACTAACACTATTTTTAATAACCAATTCTAATTTAAACTAAAGATTATTATACACTACACTATAACTTAACTTTAATTATTTATGTCAATGTTGATTTATTTTAAATAACACAATCTATTTCAATCCATAGCCAAAAATCAATAATGCTTCTCGCTGTCAGTTGCATATATATACCTCGGGTCTCTCCGCACTACGTTTTTCCCGCAAACGTCCAGGCGTTTCTAGAAAAACGCTAGAAGGTGCCAGCAATTTTCTGAAAAACAAATATATTCGCTTCTATTTCTTGAGGTAAATTATTCCCACAATAATTCTAAGCACCGGTAAAGCCAAAATGACTAATTTATAGACCTAAATTCGTTACAATAGACAGTATTAGCTCATCGTCATAGTTGTATCTATGAATTAGTCACTTGTAGATACATATATAACTTACACAGCCAGTATATTATTATGTATGTTTGATAGAACATCTAATTATCAATTTTGCACTCATATTTCAATTTCTTGTTACTGTAATCTCCTTTGTATGGAACAAAGTATAGTGAAATCTAATAAAAATATGCATACGAGTTATTCATGCTATTGATTTTTCTTCTGAATAATTAGGAATAAATATTACATTAGGAGAAAAGTATCCACCCAGGGACTGAACACGTCATAAAAGCAATCAATATTTTTATTCAAAGACAAACTCAATACATATCAGTGAATCATATAGAATTTCATATATATTATTATTTCAAAATAACAATGTGGATAATCAAGGTTATTGCATTCTCAAAATAGAACTAGATTTCTTCTTCATTTGTATGAATGATATGAGAAAATAACCAGTTCCGCCAATTTCATATACACAATTATAGAAGATTGAGTTGGTGTTTTTTAGAGACATTTCATCTTGCAACTTTATTGGCTTGATTTCTCACAGACTATAACTTCATTCCAATCATATTTAGGTACATTATTATTACTTTGTGCTAAGTTACAAGCCATCAATTCAAAGATACTTGATAAAGTCATTCAAAATATAAATTATGTGTTATTTTCTACTTATCGTAATAATAAAAGATATAATTTTGTCCAATTTCTGTTTACTCCTATAAATAAAAATTTGAAAGCAGCCATTATGAATGTAGGTATATAAAAAAAAATTGGTGAAACTTGCATTATATGTACTCATATTTTATTTGACAAATTTGTGTATTTAACCGACTAGAAGTTATCAGAAAGTACAGGAATTACAAAATTCAATCACTTTCCTCAAGTTTCGGTTTCAAATCAGTGGCAGGGGAAGACCAAAATTTAGACAAGGTACATTTTGCGAGGCCCTCTGGTGACGCAAGAAGCAATGTTATAAATTAAAAAACAGTTGAAACATAGCTTTTTACTACTAACTTTATCATATTATAGACAAGACAAACTAGACTATATTCTTAGACTAAAATTAAAGAAACAGAAATTTCTTGCTTTTAGTTTCACTAAACTTCTTATTAATTGTACCGTAATTCAGCTTAGATGCTATATCTGCTTCAATACATGAAACTGTCAAAGCTGACCCATCGTAGTTCTTAAATAATTTTTTATTAGTTTTAATTTTGATTAGGTCTTCTTGGCGGAGGATGTACTTACCGGTATTGTTAACAAAATCGAATAGACAATGTAAATAATTGAATAAATTTCTTTCAAGTTAATTTCTATCATGTATTGAAACAATCCTTTAACTTCTTCAATGAAGTCCAGTTTCACCGCTGTCCCTTGAATTTTAAGTGTCGCTCAATTCAACAATATCGTATTAAGACAAATACATTGCTGTCATCATCCCGATTCGATATTTTTTGTTGGAGTGAAACTTGAAGTTCAAGCTAGAGCAGTGTAACTGGCCATTAGAAACATAGTTTGTGATTCTTCATACAATTAGTGAGGTTGAAAGTCACTACTTTCACCCAATCGCAGGATTGTGTGTAAATCTTAACTGCTGTTTACGTTTTGAATAAAGCTTCATCAATTCCTCACAAATATTTCATAATTTTTATCCGAATTTAGTTTGAACAGAATAGAGGCTTATTTCCCTCTTTTTGGAGTTTCTATTTCTATAAAGAATCAATATTTGGAGTATTTTGTTAATTAAGTTAATACTCCTTAAAAATTTTGCCGATGTAATAATAATAATAATAATAATCTTTATTGATCCAAAATTGAGATCAAAAAGCAGGAGTTCAGCAAGGCTGATCTTCCACTCCGCTTTTAGTACATAAGTATTACAACAGAACTGACAGAATAGAAGTGACAATGTTCATAATTATAGTGTAAAATTATTGTTACTACAATCGAAGAAAAATTCTTGAATGGTATAATATTCTTTCGAAATTAATATTTCTTTAACAGTTTTTAATGCTTTTTTTGTCATAAGACATTTTATGTATTGCGGCAGGGAATTGTATACTTTGATACCTACATAACTAGCACTTTTCTCAAACATTGTTGTTTTATGACGTGGTATCTGCAATATATTGGATTGTCTAGTGTTATATATTGAACATACAGAATCAAACTTATCTAAATTATTAAACATATACTTGAGTATTTCGTATAGGTATGAACAAGGAAGTGTCAATAATCCTAATTCCTTAAATCTACCACGACAAGAACTACTGAATCCAGTTTTGCATATAATTCTAAGTGCCCTTTTCTGAATGATAAAAATTTGATTAATTCTAGATGATGAACCCCACACAATAATACCATAATTCATTATTGATAAGAAATAGCTGTAATATACCACTAATAAAGATTTAGTATCTAGTTTTTTAGCTAGAACTCTTAAACAATAACAAGCTTTATTTAATCTAATTGACAATTTGTCAATATGGCTATCACCCTTCAGATCGTGATCTAGAATCATCCCAAGACAATTAGTGGATGTACATAAGTTCACTTGCTCGTTTTGAATATCAATATTAACTTTACTACAAACGTTCAAATAAAATTGCATAACATTAGTTTTTTGCAAGTTAATTATTAGATGGTTATTTGAACACCATTTTTCAATGTCTTCTAGTGTGTTATTGACTAAATAATGCACTTGGGCTAGATCACCTTTGGGACAACTAATAACAAAATAGGCATCATCTGCGTACATAATAATATTTTTACAATTTATGCATTCAGGGAGATCATTAATATATATTAGGAAAAGCAAAGGACCCAGTACAGAGCCTTGTGGAACTCCTGATGTTGGATTACCCCAAGTAGAAAATTTGTCTGTGATTGTATTGTTCACCGTTGATGACACTTTAACTGCCTGTGTTCTATCACTTAGATAAGACTCAAAAAGTAGTAGGGAGACACCACGTATGCCATAATGTTCTAGTTTCTGCAATAGCACATTGTGATTTACATTATCAAAAGCTTTAGACAAATCACTAGATAAACCGAAAACACAATCACCATTATCGAGATCACTAAGAACTATTTGCACAAGATCGTTTATTGCACTAATTGTTGATTTATTTTTCATAAAGCCATGCTGACTTTTAGATAGTATATTATTCTTCTGAAGATGACTCAGGAGCCTGACATAAATAAGTTTCTCTAATATTTTTGCGAAAGCTGATAACAGCGATATGGGTCTGTAATTTTCCACTAACTTTTTATCACCTTTTTTGAACACGGGAGTTATGATTGATTTTTTAAATTGAGAAGGGAAGCATCCAGTAGTAAATGATTTGTTGAAAATCAAACACAATGGCTTAGTTATATTGTAGAAACACCGTTTGAGTAACACTGAGGGAATATTGTCAAATCCAGTGGAAAATGTTGTTTTCAAAAGTTTGATGTTGTCTTCAATTTCTAGTTCTGTTGTTGGCCATAAGAAGATTGATTTATTGCAAGATGATTCGATGAAATCATAATTACATTGTGGACTATTGTTTCCCATCGAAAGAAAATGTTTATTAAAATCATCCGATAGTTTCTGATGATCTACTGCATCAGTCACACAAGTCACAGAGTCTTTGGTCTCCTTTTTAACGATGTTCCAGATAGTTTTGGATCTGTTTTTTGAATTGGCAATTGTTTTTGCTATGCTGTCTTTCTTTGCTGCTCTAATTACATTGGTTAAAATCGTACAATATTTCTTATAATGTGAATGGAGTTGTTCTGAATTATTTTGTTTCAATTGTTGACGTAGCTTTCGCTTATTCTTACATGATTTCCGAATTCCCGCTGTGATCCACTGGGAATAAGTATTGTATGTTGTTTTCACTTTTTTTAGAGGAAACGCTTTCTCAAACTGACAATTAAATGATTTGTAAAATTTTGACACTGAATCATCCACTACCATTGATTCATCCATTGATGTCCATGACTCATTTTCAAGCAAACGATTGAATGAATTTATGTTATTATCATTAAATTGTCTTATGTATCGATATGAATATTTTTTGTTAACAATAGATAAGTTAGAGTATTCAGAAATGATAGCTTCATGATCCGAGAATCCGGGATTAACAACTTTATGTTGTCCTTCTATGTTTGAAATGATATTGTCGATACAAGTAGTCGAAACTGCAGTTATTCTGGTTGGTTCATTCACCTGAAGTTTGAGATTGAAAGAATTAAGTAGTGCGACTAACTGAATTTTATTGTTACTGTGGACTAGGATATTAATGTTTAAGTCAACACCAATTATAATTTTGTTGTTATTGCGACAAATATTAGAGAGCAATATTTCCAAATTATATAGAAAAATGTCAAAGTCCGAATCAGGTGTTCTATAAAGCGATAAAATGTTTATATTATTGTTATAGCCATTGAGGTTAATAAGGGAAAATTCAAAATGTTTTTCCACAATTAAATAGTTGAAGATGTCGATATTTGAGGCTTTCACTGAGTTTTCAACAAAAATACATGTTCCACCGCGGCTATAGTTAGTTCTGGAAAAAGACGATATAATTCTGTAATTGGGCAACTGGAAAAATGTAATTTCATCCGATGTTAGCCAGTGCTCAGTAATGCATACTATTTGTGGCTTTGGTTGTAATTCATGCAGATAAATCTCTAGCTCAAGTTTTTTGTTCAGCAAGCCTTGGACATTATGATAATAAATTATGAGACTATTTTTTTTTGTTGAATTTTGTGTCGACGATTTTCCGAAAATTGTATCGATCTCCTCCTCTATGATCTGGAAGAGCAGAAGTAGAGTTATGTCTCACTGGTGTGAGTTGTTTAACTTCATCAGCGAGTATTAACAATTGTTTTTTAGCATCTGCTATTGCAATTGGTTCAACAATAGTATCTTCGTTGTCATCAGGAATAATTTGTTCTGTATTTTGAAGCTCCTTCCATGTATAGTATTCATTATTTATTTTGAGTCCGAGCCTGAACTGTCTAACCGAATGACCTTTTGCGAGTGCATCTTTTTTATGGCCATCTAAAATCTTCTTGATTTCCAACTCTTCTTTCGTTAGATCATCTCCAATATAAATTTTTGTTCCCTTCAATTTTCTTGCATTTTTCATAACATCTCTTTTAGCCTTATGGTTTGAGAATTTCATTTGTATTGGTCTAGTTTTATTGTTCTGATATCTACCAATACGACGCACATAATCTACAATATTATGATCAATATCAAGTTCAAGTTTATCTTTAAATAACTTGATTGTTAAATCCTCTAACTTTTCATCTTTAGATTCACCGATACCAGATATAATGATGTTATTGATTTTGAAATTTCTTTCAAAAACCCTAATTTTATTTCTAAGTTCTTCATTCTCAGATTTTAAAATTGTTATTTCCTCGTTAGCTTTGTTTATAATTTTTTCCAACCTGGCTGAGTTTTGAGAAATTTCATCTCTCACAGCCTCAAAACAATTATCAATTTTCTTATTCAATAAGGTGAATAGTTGTTTATTTGTTAGATCAGACTCAGCATCAGTCATTATTACGGATGTATAGACTATCGGTCATACACAGATGGTAGGTGATTTGTGTATTTGGCGTTTGGAGTTGAATTAAGTACAAGAAGTTAATTAAGTAGGCTTAAACGTGCAGTGTGGCCTTCAAATGCTGATTGTAAATTGTTAAATAAAATTGAAATACTTGTTGTTGAAATAGAGTACTTACAGTAGATAAATGTGAAACACTATATTCGTAAACACTAGGATTTTTTAATTTATATGCACATACAAAAATTGTATTTCAAATACGATCAATTGATTGAATAAATTCAATTTTTACTTGGATAGAAAAAACCGACTAGCTGTCACTACTACAACACTACTACGTACGCATTATAAATGTCAGTATGTATTTAGGATAACTTTACTATTTTGTATGTGCAATATATAGTTATTGATATTAGTGTCACCATACCCCTTGGTATGAAGCATGTACACTTTAAAACCAATATATATATATATATATATATATATATATATATATATATATATATATATATATATATATATATATATATATATATATATATATATATATATATATATATATATATATATATATATATATATATATATATATATATATATATATATATATATATACTGAATGTTTTAGTTGGCAAATCCAGAATAAGCCAGACGGTTGAATGAAAGTAAATTAGATTCTGAAAAAGTCTTGTACAGCGCCGGGATTCGAACCCGAGATCTCTTGCTCTCCGGGCATGCGTGATAACCGCTAAACCACGCTGAGACAACTTAGTAAGTCTCCCAGCTCTGTACAAGATTCTTTGCATTTTTGTCAAGTTTGCTGTACGCTCCAAAGACGACACATTTTTGTATCTTTGACAATGGAGGACAACGGCTGACATTGTGAGTAATTAACTCTCATGTGAATATTCTGAATGTAAATTTAGTTGGCAAATCCGTAATGAGCCAGACGGTTGAATGAAAGTAAATTAGATTCTGAAAAAATCTTGTACAGCGCCGGGACTCGAACCCGAGATCTCATGCTTTCCGGACATGCGTGATAACCGCGACACCACGCTGAGACAACTGTGTAAGTCTCCCAGGTAATCACGCATGCCCGGAAAGCATGAGATCTCGGGTTCGAATCCCGGCGCTGTACAAGACTTTTTCAGAATCCAATTTACTTTCATTCAACCGTCTAACGTATTACGGATTTGCCAACTGAATTTACATTCAGAATATTCACATGAGAGTTAATTACTCACGATGTCAGCCGTTGTCCTCCATTGTCAAAGATACAAAAATGTGTCGTCTTTGGAGCGTACAGCAAACTTGACAAAAATGCAAAGAATCTTGTACAGTGCTGGGAGACTTACTCAGTTGTCTCAGCGTGGTGTAGCGGTTATCACGCATGCCCGGAAAGCATGAGATCTCGGGTTCGAATCCCGGGCACACCCCAACTCGGCACATTCAATCTCTCGATGGGATATCAATCAAGGGTTGGTGGTAATCCGTATGACCAACTCGGCATATCTTAAACAAGTGTATGCAGAAAAACTCACTCCTATTATCGGCTTAACACCTAAGAAAATTTTAAATTAAAATGTTCTGTTTAGTAGCTATTCATTATCAATCTAACATTTCAATCAATAACATCAAAGATATCAATTCACGAGACAACTAGCCAACGTGGTAGAATACTAATAATTATAGAGCAACATAAATTCAGTAAATCAAATGGAAAATTTTTATTTGGTGAAGTGAAGTGGCGGTGACTTATTCGAAAGTGCAAAGTAGTTCTCCATACCATGAGCGAGTCCAGATAATCCACGATCACGCTGAAGTTATTATTTTTATTGTATGATGCAGATGCAACCTATGTATGATTTTGTATTATTGTATGTCAAATTTTGTATGATAATGAAAATGAAACTATAAAATTGATTTTATTCAATTTAAATACATTAGAATGCTCAGTCCCCCTTTCGTTCAGGTATCTGAGCCATTCCATTATCAACAGAGACTACCTGCAAGTGTGCCGAGTTGAGTATCGCTACAGGTACCTGAGATACTGGTATGTGCCGAGTTGGGGAGTCAATAGCAGAGACTACCTGTAAATGTGCCGAGTTGGGAATCGCCGCGAATTCCAGCGCGGTACAAGACTTTTTCAGAATCTAATTTACTTTTATATATATATATATATATATATATATATATATATATATATATATATATATATATATATATATATATATATATATATATATATATATATATATATATATATATATATATATATATATATATATATATATATATATATATATATATATATTATTAGGATTGTATGTGAATCTTGAAAGCTTTTTATTATTTGCTATTACTAAAATCATAAATAGTGCCTAATTTCTAAAATATAAGACCTAAATATCCTAGAATCTGTATATTCTAAGATAAAATATATCAAGAAGAATCGATGCTAATAATTTTTGTTGTTTTAAACATCATAAGGATGAATGAATGCATGAATTCATGTAACCCCTGCACGTAACCCTGCACATAACCGAGGATGCTACGATCACACGTTCTAGTAATTGAGTAACAGACGGAGGAGAGAATAGCCGAATCAGAAGCACATACTGTTTGACTCTGTATCTCCTAAACGAATTGAGATAATTGGTGTCTGTAAAAATTGTCATTTTCTGCACGACTTATTCTACTGTAATAAGAATTATTATTGGAATATCTCGAAAAATACAAATATCATTCCTGATAAATAACGTTTGGAATTTGTAGCTGTACCTTTTGACTCAATTGAGATACTGAAGTCTGGTACATTTAGGATCATAGTTTGTAGTTCTTCATGCAATTCATGAGGTAGGAAGTCACTACTTTCATCAACTCACAGAACTATGTGTAAATCTTGAAAGTTTCTTATTATTTTGGTATATTTTAAAATTCTCTCAGATCATATAGGAGACCTAAATTCTCAAAATGTTCATTTAATGACATAAATCTCGAATTCATGTTGCTTATTGAAGAATCAATCATTGTGGACCGCAAGGATGTAGGCAGTGGCCCACGTCGCCATGCCTCAAATTTTATGAAAACAAAAGAATAATTGCTAAATATGACTATTATATTCTTCGAGCTTTGTACATATAATTTTGCATGGATATTACAGGATACATATTGAATGTAATACATTCCACATTTACTCAGAGTTGTCTATTTAGTGTAGCCTGTAGCATATCGTCGCGTAGAGGGCGCCATCAATCGACTATCGATAATCAGAGTTAGTCTTAAAGCTCCGGTAATCTGGACCAAAAGTCTTATCAAGATATGACAAGCAATTATATCTCAATGAATTTTTGAAATCAATAAGATAATAATTTTGGGAAAGGTTCACCAAGGACAGCAGTCACCCTTAGAAATATCGATATTGGGCGCTAGCTGATCAAAGAGAATCAAAATATGATATAATGGGGAGATTAGACTCTTATGCCCAGTTGCATCAACGTTCATTAATTAAACAGTTCTTTAAAAATAAACAATATCAAATCGAAATTTTGACAGCAAAGCTAAGCAACTAATATGACACATAAATTCGATTTGATATTGTCCACTTTTAAAGAACACTTCAGTTGATGAACGTGTTACGTGCCAATTTGGCTTTTGGTCACTTTTTTTGCTTGGTTAAATTCTGAAATATAGTTTGGGTTTAATTTCATTTACTTTATGTACTTACTTTTAGTTTTGAGTTCATATTCTATAGTTTTATTCATATTTCAACCTTTAGTTCCGTTTCTTTTCTTTTCTTTAAGCTCAGTTTTTTTGGTTATATTAAACGCGTGTTTTTGTTTACTTTCATTAATTAATTTTAGTTCAAGATTTTTGTTTTAAATTGTCGCTGCTGCAATGCGCGCGCTGCAGGCAGTGACGTTACATTTTATTTTTTTTTGAATCTTAGTACTGAGGCGCCCGCTAGGTTTTTTTTAATGGAAAACGGTTTTTTTTCAATTAAGTCAAACCGACCGGATTTGACTTAATTGAAGATAGTCAGCCTTAAGTCCTGGTGTAGGACAGACGTCCATTTATTGATTTGCTTTTTTACCACTACAATTTTGTGGGCTTATTCCAAAGTTTTTTTTTGCGTGTGCAAGCCCAAGTTGGGGATTCGTTTGGGATAAGCTGTGCTCCGGCCGAATATTTGGGGCAGTTTGGCCATTTGTTTTGTTCGGCGGAGCAGCCCACGTGTTGGGGATTATTTTAAATTGTGAGTGGTCGTTTTACTTAAAATCGCTTACCACCTGCGATTTGTCGTCGTCCGAAACCAAGGCACATACTGTGGGAGTACCTCACTTCCACCCTGGCTCTCCCGACTACCCGGAATCCAGCCAATTAGATCCGAGGCCGAGATCCAGACGCCAGGCAGACGAGTCAAGTGGATCTCCAGTGACGTCACCAGCTAAGTGGTCCAGTTTTTATATTCAGACTTTTTTTTGTGAGTGCTATCAGCCTAATTAAGCACCTCGTGGCTTCACCACGACTTTTGTTTACTTTTGTATTGTGTAATTTTGCGGTGGGCATTTTTCGTCGCCTTTTCCTTTTTTTATGCTTTTTTACTGGTTACGTTATAAACGCTACGTCCGATTGTGAACCAGGTTGATCAATCTCGGGCCTGATTTTCATTTCTTTTGTACTTTTCCCTGGAGTAGGTTTATGACGTATTTGTTCAGTTGAGACTTGCTGAAGTCTGCGTTAGGGACGCGAATTGCCGCCATTGTGATTTACATTATTATACTCGATTGCTGTTTTACATTTTCTTATATTCATTTTGTTTTACATTCCACTTATCTTACTTTATTTCATTTTTGAATTTTGAGCGTAATTAAATATTTACTATTTGGGTAAATTTGATTATCATTTATTTTGTGAAAAAAAAAAGAATACCTACCACTTTAATTTTCAGGGAGTGATTTTATTAAGTGTTTTATTTACAGCTGGTGTAAGTATCACTGTTTGAGATATTGTTTTATTTTATGTTCTGCGGCATCTTGATCGACGCCAAAAGATCTAATTATCCTACAACCCAATATTCTACCCGTCCATCCTACCATCTTTTCTTTTACAGGTACTTTCGCAGTTGTGTGCCTGAGGACGGAAAAATTAACAATTGCGTGGCGCCCTTATTTTCTGTTTTATCTAGAGTTAGCTTACGTAGCGTCCAGTAGATTGGTTTTCAGTAAAGTTTGTATTTTTGGAAAGCTAACCTCACAACTACCCAGTCCGGCCCTGGGATTATTTTGATTATTATTTTTTTTAGTACTGAGCTAGTCAGCTTTGAAGGGTAGGGTCGCTACCCTAATTTTGAGTTCTGCGTGTAATAAATTGGCGCCCAACGTGGGGCCGATTTGTTTTTGAATTTTGATTATTACAAACGTTCATGCAACCAAGCATTGGACATTCGAAATTAGGCAATCAAAAAATTCTATACTCGGCAAAAAAAAAAAAAAACGCATCACTTGAAGACGCACTATGAATACTTATTATTTTTAATCGAATAACTTCGTTGATTTGGTTCAAAAATGGATGAAATTTTGAGTTTTGAAAAGTTTGAAGTTCTTTCTTCCAGAGCATGTAAGTTAATCTGTCACCAAGTTGATCGCACTCCTTAGCACACCCCTCAAAAAAAAAATTTCAAACACTGACGCTTGTACCAGGTGCAAAAAAATTCGTGGACTCAATTCATGACCCAGGAAAGCAAGTTTATTCATTTGACTTTGAATTGCGCGAAAAATCGAATGTCTGCGATCATTTGACACAGAATTATGAAACGACATCCTGCAAAATGAAATCCGCGCTGTTATAAACATGCCAGCAAGATTGCGAGAGGTACGTCAACGACGAGATGGAAATATGCACACATTAAAAAACATCACTCTATCAGGCACAAGAAACTGACACTCATACAGGCACAATACAGACAACGGACAAAAGATAACAGAAAACGGACAACACACAGCACACGATGTGCAAAATCTGACCAACGAGCTATTGAAATGTCACAATTTTAGATCGGAAACATTTTTTTTCTCTTTATTGGGTGCCAGAGGCTGAATTTTTGAACTTTTTAAAACTCAAAAGCTTATCAATTTCCGTACAAGATATGCCGAGTTATGACCAGAAAAGCTCAAAATGTATTATTTTTGTTTGGTTCATAGCTTTGCTCAAAATCGTTGCAGGCACTCGATTTTTTACGCAGTTCAAAGGAAAATGAATGAACTTGATTTTTCGGGTCGTGAGTTGAGTTCACACTTTTATTGCATCCAATACAAGGTATCAAAATTTGACATTATTCGACATCAAGAACAATTTTTTTCCAGGGGTGTGGTAGGGAGTGCGATGAACTTGGCGTCAGTTTAACTTATATTTTCCGAGAGACAAGACTTCAAATTTGCCAAAACTTGAAAATTCATCCGTTTTTGATCAAAATTAACCGAGCTATGGCTGTTAGAAAAATCGGTATATCTTATTTCTTTCTCCATTCTTCAATGATCATATCACCCCCTTTCAACCCGATTGCGTAAGTGGGTGTATTTGTATGAGACCTCAAAGGAAATGGAATAACACTCGCGTCAACAACCCTCAAGTTTTCGATGCCTATAACTTTCAATTTATTATCCACCACCGATTGAGGATCATTTTTAGGGCCCATCTTACAAGTCCCTGCTAAATGATACAAACTAAAAGAAATATGTTGAACCAAACATTGTAAGTACTCATTAGACATGAACTCCTGCGGGCATTGAGACAAAGAGTTGTTAAGGTAGCTACAATTATATTTTTGCATAGCTGGCGTCTTGAAAACATCTAAAAACTTTTCAATACCACGAGCCATTATTTTCACATCTTTTGGGCTTTCAAACATGTTTAGATCAATTTCAGGGTGTTGAAAAACATCACTAGACTTCAATTTAACACTACCCCTTGATTCAGGGCTCAGTAGAATATTGAAAAATAGTCCTGAGCTAGAACCATAAGGACGTATATATTCTTGATTCGTTTTGGCGTCAAAATTAGATAATTGAGCTAAAGCACCACTAGATATTTCAAAAGAGGGCGCAAAAATATATTCAACATCTGGAAAAGTGGCGCCCTCATTTTTTGTATTAATATAACCAACTGATTGAACATTAGCAGCCGCGGTTAAATACCCAAAACCTTTGACATAGTCCGAAACCATATCGGGTAGAGATTTAACAGAAGGGTCGGTAAAATTGGTGGCAAATAAAAATAATAAGACTTGGTGGTCATGTAGATTTTGACCAACCGGTAAATCAACAATTGATTCAATTCCTAACTTAGTTAAATCGTTTTTTGGCCCGATTCCTGAATGCATTAAAATTTGGGGTGACCCAATAGCACCTGCACACAAAATCACTTCCTTTGTTGCTTTCGCGGTGTATTTTCTAGGCCCTATCAAAAACTCTACGCCTCGTACTGATTCACCATTCATTATAAGTTTAGTAACAAATGCACCTTTAGTAATTCTCAAGTTTTTTCTTCGCGAAACTGGTTTTAAAAATGCTTTATTCCCGCTGCACCTTCTACCATTAATTGTATTAGATTGTAGCCTCGAAAATCCCATTTGATCTTTTCCATTATAGTCTAAAACTCTTCTTCCCAACTCTTTTTGTCCCTCCAAGAAGGCTTGACTGAATTCTGCGTAATTTTTGACGAATTCTACACTTAAAGATCCGCTTTGACCATGATAAGCTTCATCGATATTTTCTGTCAAAGAATTATTCTCCATTCTAATAAAATATGGTAAAATTTCATCGTAGGACCAACCAGGACTGTCTTTTGCCCAAGTATCGTAGTCTATTTTGTTGCCACGTGTATACATCAGGAAATTTATGGCAGAGGAACCACCCAACACTTTACCTCTCGGCACGAGACATTTTTTCTCGTTCATTCCTAAAAGAAACATAATTACAGGGACATATTGTTGAACAGATGGCCTAAACCACTTTTAATTGACCAAAAAGAAGAGTAATTAGTAGAAAGTAGTTTTGATTGATAATGTATTCGTTTCTTGAAAAACTGTTTGCAATAAAAGGATGGAATAAGCGACGTGAGACGTCTAATTTTCAGAATTTTGGGAAAACTAAAAACAGATACTCAAAGATATTATATTGAAACTATCAGATATAAATTTTGGGCAAAAATAGTACATCGGTTTCAACGTAGGGTTTTTTTGGGCCTTTCAAGTTGAACAATTCCTGAAAATTAGTTTAGACGCGATAAAGAACGATCAATTGTTAATCAGTTCATTTCTTAAATGAATAGAAGCACCTATTATGAACTTGTATATCATTTTACATACCTTGACAGCCATATTTTTGAGGAGTAGTTTGATACCCCCAATTATACTCCTTCGTGAACTGCAAATTCCCAGCCATTGCTGGCACATCGGTAATAAGGCTTTCATCCCCTCCAGCTTCTAGGACTAAAATTTTCCAATTGGAAATATCGGATAATCGTCTTGCTAATATTGTCCCGGCTGTCCCTGCTCCAACCAAAATGAAATCGTAGGTACCGTAGTCCCCTACAATAAAATATTCAATAAGATATCTGTCACTTGATCAATAATGAGAATTTACCTCCATTCCAGGTGAACCAAGGACGAAATTCACTATAATCCTTAGGGAATGAATACGTTCGTCCCTCTGCTATCAATCTGAGAATACTACCCAAAACCCTTAGTTCTTCTGTTAGACATAATGCACTAGGCAAAAAAACAAAAACTGTAAACAATAGTTTACTGTTCATGGCTAAACATAGAATAATGTTTATAACTTTTTCAACACTATACATATCGCAGAGAATTAGGAGAATATAATTAAGATTAGTACATTATATGCGTTCCACCCAGTTGAATAATTTTCAAAAAAATTGTTAAGCAACTAAAATCATTGGAACATTCTAAATTTATTACTTAAGGCAATTAATTTAAATTTTTTCTGTTGAGAAATCAAAGTCATTGAAACGTTCTAAATTATTACATAATAGAAAACACGGAAGATATGAACGAAAAGTCAGGTTGATTAAATCTTGGTTTCATAATTATTTGAAGCATCATTGTTACTTGGAATATGGAATTAACTACAATACATTTTTTTCATGATGATTTTTATTGGTCTCTAAATAGGTTCAACGCATATGAGAGGTATATATATATACAGGATGTTCGAAAGAAAAGGTAAATTTTTTTATGGCATATACATTTCGATGTGCTGATTCACAATCAAAAAGAATTTTTCCAAATTCGTAAAATTTGTGTTTCAAGAAGAATACATTCTCGGTACCCCTAGTCGACACAAAATTCTCAATTATGCTAATAAATGAGTATTTTAACCACGTAATTGATGAGTATATTCAACCACTCAATTTTATAATCGGTGACAGTTAGGTATTATTGCAGAACGCTAAAATAAAATAAATTAATTTGCAATTTAACATTAATTACATGGTTGAGATACTCATTTATTAGCTTCATTGAAAATTACGTGTCGACCAGTGGCAAGAAATGTACACTTCGTGAAGCATAAATTTTGTCGAATTTTTTCCTAGCTTATACCATGATAGTCCAAGAGCCCGTTCAGAAATACTACCTTGAATCGTTAGATGATTCTTACGTATTCTAAACGATTCGTCGTGAAAACATTATCCTTAAAAGTCAACGGTGCCATTTCTAATTCTGCCAGAAGCAATTAATATTATTTATTAATTACGTGAATTTAACGCACAAACTACCTGTTTATGTTAGACACTTGAAAATTACACTGAAACATGTATTTTTATGTGTAAAACAAGAAAAACTCACGGTGTCGAGTCTAATCCTACCACAACCCCCGGCACCGTGGCTTCAAAGTGGTTGGAAATATCGATAAAGTACCTTTTTCTGTTAGACGAAAAAGTCCTATACAAAAATTGTAGCCAGAAACCTGACGAATTCAAAGAACCAACGGTGCCGACTCTCATGTTGCCAGAAGTCCTCGGCACCGTGGATCAAATCGGTTGCTCGCGCGGCCTATTTTCAGTCTGAATAAAATTTGCATACATTTATTTTTGATGCAGTACCTTAAAAGGGAGAGTGTAAGGTGAAGTATGGAATAATATTTGATATACTTCCATCCTATCATTTAGGAATGATTAAATCTAGAGTAACTAAGTTTTTAGAATAAATGCATACCATTTCAATTCCGGTAAACTGATAGAAGCAATCAGAGAACAAATGAGAAGCTTTTGAGCAAAACCAAATAAATCCATCATAAACCATTTTGAGAAAAATATGATTTTTCTATACAGCAGAAGGTATAAGGTTTTCAGTTGTTTTTGAAGGTGAAAACTATTGGTTACTTGTATCGATATTTCTCCTAGTGTTTGAATTCAAAGAGATGATAATTGCGAATGATATAACAGAAACAAAACTGGATCTATTCGGTTTTGCTCAGAACTTGCTCAAAACTGACGGATTTATTTGGTTTTGTTTGAAAATCTGAAAAAAAATATCAAAAAAAGATTCATGCCACGAGCTCAAATATAGGAGGTCAATGGTCAAGAATTTTCTTAATAACTCAATTTTCCAATATGCATCAAACAAATCTACGGAATCTGTCCTTTATAGATGAAAAAAAATATTTTCTCATGGATTTATTCGGTTTTGCACCAAAACATTTTTCTCGTTCCTCAAATTCTCAAGGATTCATTCGGTTTTGTGTGGAACTCTATAGACTATATGATGTATTTCAACAATCTGAGTCGATTTCCGCTGCTAACTCAACTTTCATAAATAGTGGATTTATTCGATTTGGCTCGAAAGCTCCTCAAATGTATAATTGAAGTGGAATCAATCAATGTTCGAAGCATACCAATAAGAAAATTGAATTAGGTGAGCTTTATACTTACTTGTACTTTGTACAAGTAAGTATTGTGAAACGGAAAAAATTCACATTTCGAGATTTTCATGAAAATATTCGTAAATGTTGAATTTTTGTCTTTTAGACTGGCTTAGGATCTAGTTGTGCTTCTCGCAATGTGGTTGCAATCGTCGGTACCAGAACTGCACTCCACTTGAACCTTTTTCTGAATTTTCCGTATTAATCCAGATAGATTAGCCGTGGGATACTGAAAATCAGTATTTCAAATTGCTGTAGCATTTGAATGGTTATCTCTTATTATTGTACTAATCGATTGAACCGGAAGTGCACTCTATATAACAGACTCTCCGAATTTCCCACATACATTGAAAACAATCAAAAATTCTGAAACATTCAATTATTTGTTCCACAAAATTTCAAATCTAAGAATCGGTTTTGACACCATCATCTCAGATCGGGGGGGCAACTGTATACACGTATTTTGTCCTTATTAGGACTCGTCAGTACAGTATAGCCAAGAACCCAAGATAGTCAGTGGTTGGATCCCAAAGTGTTTGAACTCATATGAATAGATGGACTGCAAAAGTAAAAACTATATGCAGCGACATCTATCGAGCATAAAGCCAGTTGAGGCATGTAAATAAAGTACAGATCACAAATTAATTGTGACAAAGTTTATAGATGACATTTATACTTTTGCAGTCCATCTATCCATATGAGTTTGAACACTTTGGGATCTAAACCCTGCCTATCTTAAGGATCTTGGCTATACTGTACTGACGTGTCCTAATAAGGACGAAACACGTGTATACAGGATCTAAGATGATGGTGTCAAAACCGATTCTTAGATTTGAAATTTTGTGGAACAAATAATTGAATGTATCAGAATTTTTGATTGTTTTCAATGTATGGGGAAAATTCGGAGAGTCTGTTATATAGAGTGCACTTCCGGTTCAGTCGATTAGTACAATAATAAGAGGTAACCATTCAAATGCTACAGCAATTTTAAATACTGAATTTCAGTATCCCACGGCTACTGAATTAATACGAAAAATTAAGAAAAAATTCCAAGTAAAGTGCAGTTCCGGTACAGACGATTGCAACCACATTGCGAGGAGCACAACTAGATCTCAAACCAGTCTAAAATACAAAAATTTAACATATGCGAATATTTCCATCAAAATCTCGAAATATGAATTTTGTCGGTTTCACAATACTTAATTGTACTTTGTACAAGTAAGTATGAAGCTCACTTAATTCAATTTTTTTATTGGTATGCTTCGATGATTGATTGATTTCATTCCATTTATACATTTGTTCTCTGATTGCTTTTATCAGTTCACTGGAATTGAAACGGTATGCATTTATTCTAAAAACTTAGTTACTCTAGATTTAATTATTCCTAAATGATAGGATGGAAGTATATCAAATATTATTCCATACTTCACCTAACACTCTCCCTTTTAAGGTACTGTTGCATCAAAAATAAATGTATGCAAATTTTATTTAGACTGAAAATAGGCCGCGCGAGCAACCGATTCAATCCACGGTGCCGAGGACTTCTGGCAACATGAGAGTCGGCACCGTTGGTTCTTTGAATTCGTCAGGTCTCTGGCTACAATTTTTGTATAGGACTTTCTCGTCTAACAGAAAAAGCTACTTCATCGATATTTCCAACCACTTTGAAGCCACGGTGCCGGGGATTGTGGTAGGATTAGACTCGGCACCGTGTGTTTTTCTTGTTTTACACATAAAAATACATGTTTCAGTGTAATTTTCAAGTGTCTAACATAAAAAGGTAGTTTGTGCGTTAAATTCACGTGATTAATAATTGATATTAATTGCTTCTGGCAGAATTAGAAATGGCACCGTTGACTTTTAAGGGTGATGTTTTCACGACGAATCGTTTAGAATACGTAAGAATCGTCTAACGATTCAAGGTAGTATTTCCGAGCGGGCTCTTGGATTATAACAAATAACTTATTCCATTTGTACGTGACTACGTTGCCAGGAAGGCTGTCAAAAAAATGTCAAAACTGCCAAAAAACGGTTTTCTGCATTTTACAAAAAAGCTATGCATCTGACGAAAAAAGATGTCATTGTAAAAAAAGTGCGCCATAAAAAGCTAGATCAAATAAGCTTTTTTGAGTCCCCATCGATTCAGTAGCTTTGGAATAACTTGAGAAAAACCGTAATTTTTGGTCATTCATTCAAAAATTCATAATTCGCGTTCTATTCTATATTGAAACTTAAAATTTTGATATAATGTGGGATCTGTAGCTTTCAGTAGACCTACGCAACAAATTTTAGACAGATTGGCCGTAAACTTTTTGGAAAATGTTAAAAAAAAAACAAGAAAAGGTCTTTCCGAAAATCGGCCATGAAAAAGTTGTTAGCCAATATAGACTCATTTTACAAATTATATTTCCATCATCAGGTCTACAACGTTTTGCAAAAATCGCGTTTCACCAATACAAGGAATATTTTCCGTAATTTTTTGTAAAAAGTAATGTATCACTTATATTTGATATACAGCTGTGCGCCAAATAAACGTGAATAAAGCAAACAATATTTTTCATCAACAAAAAATTATGTAAAAATTTAAACTAGATTGTGGTTCGAAAATGCTGTAGAGGGGTAGAGAGAAGAAGAAACTGCAGTCAGGAGCAATAGTAGAGGCCACTTTGGTAGAGACGAGAGAGAGAAGAGAGCTGGAGAGCAGCAGCAGCAATCAAGATTGTTCAGTGAGGGAAGAGTCGGTGTCGATCGGAAATCTGTCGGTGTCGGTCATTTCATTGCTCATACGGACAATCATAACGTCGTGATAGAAACTTCGCTTTAAAAACCGCACTTCTGCGCTCTGGCCGGCGGCCAGTGGTAGGAGGCTGCAATTCGCGTGGACCGGTTCCGCACAATCTGACCGTTAGAAATGTTGTTGAAATGGTCAATGTACATATCACAATAACGATTCATGAAGCCTTCTTCATAATTTCTAATATTTTGAAAATCGTTATTGCAGAAGTGTGGTTTTTTACGATCGATTTTTTCATACTTACACTCGCTCAAAAGAAACGCCATTTGAGTACATTGTAGAGTAGCTCTTGACAAAGGAAAAGCTTCTTGTGAAGTTGGTCTACGTTGACTAATAACTTTTTTATAGCCATTTTTCAAAAGGCCTTTTTTTAGGCTTCTTCAGCATTCTGTAAAAATTTTTGAGTCGATCTCTTTGAAATTTGATGCATATTCTTGAAGCTACTTAAATCAGATTCTCTCAAAATTTCAAGTCTTGATAACATATACAACGCAAGTAATGAATTTTTGAAAAAAAAGTGTGAAAAATGACATTTTTTCCGATTTACCCGAAAGTCACCAGACCGATCGAGACTTCAAAAGTCTCATTTGATTTCGTTTTTTATTGCGCACTTTTTTTATAGGAACATCTTTTTCCGTCAGATGCATAGTTTTTTTGTAAAACGCAAAAAGCCGTTTATGACAGTTTTTGACCTTTTTTTGACAGCGTTCTCGACAAAGTATCCGCTTACAAATGGGATACGTTATTTGTCACGGTATAAACTGACAAATAAAAAATAATAAAACTCAAGTTATCAATTTTTTTCTTGGATATGTTAATTCTATCCGACTATTATGTTCACACAAAAGTGCCGGTTAAAAACAGATAATTCTTTTTAAAAACAAATCAAAGAATTATCAGTATTATCATCAAAACAGTATTTTACGGATATTATTGTGGTTTTAGGACAGAAACACTTCAGAAGAAAATTTTCATTTAGATGTTATTTTTATTTAAAGTCCAATATTCCCTAACAATTTGTCAAAAAAAAGTCAACTTCCTGTTGGGATACTTCTATGTAAGAGTCTGTTTCCAGAGTGTATTGAAAAAGCAGGTGGTAGGTACTAGTTCCGTTTTGATGACCCATCCACAACAGCAAGTCAACACGTTTGTCTCAAAATAAGGTCAATTATCTATGGTTCTATCAGAATATCAAAAAACAGTCAATGTCAATTGGTATATAATAGTTTGTTGGTCGGAGTGATTCCGCCAAATCAATCTAAAACAATGAATCATTCTCCAATGAGATTATGCAAACTCGCAGCTAGTTATTATAGCAACAAAATATCGATTCACAAATATATTTATATGGTGATTGAGAATTTATTCAATAGGTACACAAAGTTTGGCAACCCTAATCAATGGAGTGGGAACCTATTTTTGAAAGGACTGTGCGCAAAAGTGACTGATAGAGGTACGACAAGGGCATTACCCAATTGTGGGAGACAAGATAGATCGAAAACTTGTGACAATTTTTCACAGGTTGTCCTCTCAGGAAAGATACTTACACCTGTAATCCTAAAATATTTGCATTTAAAAATATCCGCTGGGTGTTAATGCATATTGAAACATCGAATTCAATTAGCAACAAAGAACTACTATTTCAAACAACTTTTTATAGCCTGCAATTTTTTTAGGCGTGAGGCAAGCTTGCAAAATCGGTCAAAATATTATTGTAGAAATTGTCCTGAATCACACAATGAGTTCACAAGTTCACCTCAATAAGCTTTGCCCTTGAACTAATGTAAACTGTGAATTCCCAGCACATCGGTAATAAGGCTTATATCCCTTTCAGCCTCTAGAGCCAAAATATTCCAGTATTGAATATCAAATAATGGCTCTGCTAATATTATATCAGCTGTCCCTGCTTCAACCTAAATGAAATTCATCTAGAAAATAATCTCTATCAGATATTTATTACAGATGACATTGGAATTATTTATTATTTCATACACTAACTACACCACCCTAAAATATATTTTTATTGAATTTTCTGTATTTAACGCTACCACCTGCAATACACGCTTACGAAATATGTAGGAAAAAATAATAATGAGGCACATTCATTTGAAAACAATAGAGCTTGTTTACACGAATCGATATCTTTGTATCTCTTCTTCCGGAAATGAATTTTAATCAGGAATAAAATAAGTCTACTATAGAAGCGGAATTAATCATATTTCTATAGAAAGAATCACGATAATACAAATGAATAGAATGGTATTTTAATTAATTTGTCGCATGTAATTAGACATATAATTCATTGTAACTATTCATTAAAACTCATTTCATGAAAATTGAGATCGACAATGTTATATTCAATATTTGTTATACTATTCTTTTTCGACCTGTTAACTTTTGGGGAATGTGGAGATAATATGGTAAGATTCAACTAATCAAAATATTTGACAAGAATTACAGTATCAACAAAACACATATTTATTCATATATAATTCTATAGCTGGGTCCGAATTTGATGGCCAAGTATTAAATACATGTTTTCCCTTTCAATTTTCAATTTTCAGTTCAACAAGAAGAAAATTATATTGAAGCGTATTTATATTGAAGAGAATCCTATTAATTTCCCAAAATTATCTACAAGTATTGATTCTCCTGGTACAGGACGAAGTACACTCAATTTTAATGTAACTATCGTTGACTATCCACCGGACGCTCAAATTAAGGTAATTTGGTATTATAATCTGGTTGAAGATATACCGCTTGTAACACGAGAATTGGAAAATTGACGTTCAAAAAGAATAATAAGTTTTCTCGTTCGCAATACTTCCCTAAGTATTTCAGACAAGAATATTGCAGATAAATGTTGTAAGGCATGAAGCTCTACATCCAAATCAGTGAATAATTTTTTTTTAAAGCTTGTTGTTGAAAGCAAGTGATGAACACATGCAAGACGTTTTATTTTTACCTGAATGTAATAATTTGTTCTGTATTCAAGGTGTCAGTCATCTACCAGAGACCCAAAAAAAATCAAACAATCGGTCGACCAATTCAAACAGGCATATGTGATTTTATTGCTACAGATAAAATATTCTATCCTTCTGTAAGGACTTACAGTAATTTTCCAGAATCTTGTCCAATTACATCAGGGGATTACTATGTAAGGAATTTAGCAGTTGATAAGATCATGTTACCACCAATTATTCCTGCGGGAAACTTCATTTTTAAATACGAACAGTTTTCTAAGAAAACTATACTTCAAATTGGATATATACACACAACTATAATAATTGAACCTTAACTTATTGTAAAGATGTTACACATAAATAAATTGTAAGAAAGTGATGCTTGTTTCACATTCATTTATATAGTTAACACATTAGATATAAAACAGAATCTGATTCCGCCCTAGCAATTGTTGAATACTCATTTATTGAGGAAAAAAAAATATTGTCATGTGAAAGCAGTGACAGAAGAATGCTAGAAATTTCGACTATAAGATATAAGCTCCAACATTTTAGTATACGTAGTAGTCCCAAAGCACACTCGTCCATATGAGATTTGTTGTATCTCCTTGAAGATATCCTAGAACTTGCTTTACTATTTCCCAACTCTCCATAGTAAACGAAAACAGCATTTTGAATCATATTAGGAAAATCCACAAAAATAGTTTCTCCTTAATTTTCTATCTTCCTAACGAGTGTCCCATAACCAATTAACTTATCGATTAGAGACAGTTTCTTCACCCTTAGATAACTTTATCTGTCAGGTAATAACTAAAATTACAATTGTGCTAACAATTATTACTAATTATTATCCGTCAGATGAAGTTATCCGAGGATGGAGAAACCGACCCTCAGTCTGTTAAACTGGAAATGACAATTGATAATTATTACGCCAATGCGAATTAGAAGTGTAACGAACCCTTTTTGCACATGAGGCAAGGATATAACATCTCACCCGGAGGTGACAAATTCAATTTACAAACGCGTCTCTTAACGCTCTTTGGGTCTATGCTAAAGACAATTGTTTTCTTGTCACATCTTTGCCATGTTCTGAATGTATCCTTAACTTTTGCGAATAAAATAACATTATTGTACCACTGAACTGTCAAGTTCACTTTATTGTTTTTCACGAAACCAAAAGCTCAGCCTGTATATTAATTTATATATAAATTAGCTCGACAGGCCTTGAAGGCCCTGGACTTGATGAACTACTTTCCTCCACTCTTCTCTATTATTTGCTTTGACTTTCCAATCTTTCTGTCCCATTGCAATTAGATCCTTCTCTACTTCTTTCATCCACCTTCTCTTTGGTCTACCTCTCTTTTTCTTCCTGTCTTGCATCCTTCCTTTGATCCGTTTTGGGTTTCTTTCTCCTGGCATTCTTTTCATACGCTCCAACCATCTTATACTCTGTATGCTGATTTTTGTTGTAATATACTTATTTTCTTGTTCTCCTCCTCCAAAAACCTTCCACCTCAATCCCTACATGAATTTTTCGCAGTTTTTTTATTTGTAGTTTCTGCTCATCTTTTTTTCTTTGTGAAGCTCTACAATCCAAATTTGATTTTGGATTGCTCACCTATCTCATGTCACTTTTTTTTCAACCAGTGTACCTCTCCAGTTTTTATTCCTCATAATTCTAAAGTCATTGATCACGTCGTTTTTCCATCTTTTTTGGGATCTTCCCTTCGCTCTGATCTTCCATTGTTTCCAGTTGTACAATTTCTTTACGGTGCGCTCATTGTTCATTCTTACAAGGTGTCCAAACCATTGTAGCCTTTGTGCCTTCTTTATTTCTTTCAATTCTCCACGTTCCATCTTCATTTTTTGTAGGTTAGATAATTTTGTTCAGGATTCTACTTTCAGCTATTCTCAATAATTCTATTGACTTAGCTATAGAGTCCAGCTCTCACTACCGTAGGTGAATACGGTTCTTATCAGCGTTTGGTATATTTTTTGTTTCTTTTTTGCGTTATTAGTTTTGAGGATAGTAACTGTCTATTTGCATGATATGCTCGGTTTCCGGCAACTATTTGTGTTTGGATATCTTCTTCTATGTTGTTTTGGCCATTTATCTGGGAACCTTGGTAGATGAATGAATTTCCCCATATTCATTGTTATTAATTTGTATTTCAGATGGTAGGTGCATTTAACAAGCATTTTTTGAATATTTTGCTTTGCCTTAGTTTACTTTACTATAAGTCCGAATTTTCTTACTTCGGTTTCTAGTTCTTGAAACACGTTCCTAAGTTCTTGTTGATACTACGATATCATCCGCGTATGCAAGTGTTTGTTTGAATGTGGTTGTTATTATTCCTGTTGGGGATATTTTTCTTATTGCTGATTCCAGAATTAGATTGTTCAGCATGGCTGAGAGCGCGTCTTCTTCTCGGACTTCTTGGGTTATCTCTCTTCTGTTTTCTACGAATGTTATTTGCGTTTTTTTTTGAGTCTTATATTTAGTTACACTGCTTCTAGTTTTTCTTTGCGGGATTTTCTTTCTCGCTTCGTTTTTCTTTTGTATTGCAGTTCTGCATTCTGCATCAAACCATTCGACGCTTCTTTCTTTCTTCGTATTGCCCAGTACTTCTTTTGTGGCCTTATTTATAGTCATTTTTTTGTAACTCCAGGTAGTTTTTGTGGACTGTGTATCATTTTTCCGTCTCTGTTCATCTAGCTTAGTTAAAATTCATGTTTTGCTACTGTTAAACACTGTTGGTCTTACTTGTGCAACAAAATGCGGAACATAGGAGCTTAAGGCTGTCGTTTACCCAAATTTTATTTTTGTTCAGGTCGAACAAGGGGCTTTCAGTGCATGCAACCCAAATATCTTGCTCAATCGCTTGGTAGTCTATATTTGAATTTATTCAACAGCAGGTAGTTTCCCTAATAGAAAGATTTATGACTTAGATTTTGGGTTCATTATTTGCCGACTCAAATAGTACCTGAACTTAATCTTTAGTTTAGTAAATAAAATGTTAACTGCAGATATTTTAAAATATTTACTCTTGAACACCATTTCCAACTTAGGAACAAGATATTTTGTGAATAAAACCATTAATCGAATATTCAGTCAACGCTAATATATAATATAAATTATCAACTGAATTTTCTATGAAAATGATAATCATGCAAAATAATTTTTACCAAATTTATGAGGATATAAATAATTTATTATAATGACTTCAGTCAAACTTGATTCTATTAGAAAATTGAATTATTCGTAATTTATAATAATTGCCAAGTCCAGATCGTAATGTGGGTAATAACCTAATTTAATAACTAATTTTATGACATATGCAAAAAAAAATTACATTTTTTTGTTGTTTTCCTCGTTCACGAAGTTAGATGCTTTCACAAGTGTTTCAAAATTTGCTTGAGAATTTTCTAAATTGATTAAATAAAGGCTAAGAAACTTGCTTCGTTGAACTAAAATATTTTCAAGTTGATATTTCTTCCGGTTGAATTAGAAATATGAGAAGTACTATTGCCCGGGCAGGTGCGGTGGAGCGCATCCTTTATAAAACTTTTTCGAATGCTGCAACAAGATATGGAAACGAAACAGAACAAGTAGCAATTAAAAAATTAGAGGAAAAGATGAAAATCAGTGTGAAACGATGCGGCTTGTATGTTGACGAAACTAAATCATTTTTAGCGGCAACACCGGATGGCTTAGTAGGCGAACATGCTATCGTGGAAATCAAGTGCCCATTTTCAGCCCAAAATATGACCATCACTGAAGGTATAGAGAATAAAAAGTTAGGTTACTTAGAAATTAAAAATGGAGTGACGAAACTCAAACAAAATCATAAATTTTACTGTCAAATACAAGAGCAATTGGAAATATAGAAAAGACAGTTGTGCTATTTCGTGGTGTATACTAAATGCGATATTTACATAGAAGTTGTTGAAAGAAACAAAGTATTTTGGGACCGAAACGTAGGAAAATTGGAGAAATTCTATTTTGATTACTTGCTACCTGAAATAATTGATCCTAGGAAAAGAAGAAACATGAAATTACGGGATTAATTAATTTTATGTGCTACTGCCGGTGGCCTTGAATATTTTTAGATCTATTATTATCTAATTTGTTTGGTACTATCATGTTCTAATAAAGATTCTGATGCTATTTTTTTTTAACTCTGCTCCAATTTTTATATTTTTAGCAGAATGAATCAAATTATAACTCATATTATGTAATTATGTATGTAAAATGCAATGTTGTAATTGGAAGACAATATCCATGCGAATGTTTAATGATTTAATATATTCTATACATCCATACTGTGTTCCAATAAGAATATCATTGTGCATTATTTATATTGATTCAAGTGTTTTTCAAAATGTTTTATCATTCTCTATTTGTTAATTTCATTATTTCTTAATTTTGTTGCAATAAAAATATGGTAACGTTTCACTGTTCTCTAAATCCATAGAATATATATGAATACAAACTTATTGAATGAGCAAGTTCATTGATTGAAAGTATTATCTTAAACATATTTCAAAAAATATCAATCGTGGAAAGTGGCGAATAAAAAATGTGACATTTTATAAGCTAACTGTTTAATAATTAATGCCTTTGCATCATCATAATTATAGATAAACATAATTCACTTGATTGTGATAAAAATTCATTTTGATATTAGATGAAAGTGGCAAGACGAAAATAACCAAATGAAACACATAATAATAAATTTATCTCTTTTGCATATTCGACCGCTCTGAAAAAGGTGTCTTATAAAAGTACAGGTAGTAAGGGATTATAAATATGTGTAAGTCACAGATAATATTGACAGCTCTAAGAAAAATGTCAAGCTGGTTGCAGGAGCTGAGTATAACAGGCGAAATATTTTAAGAAATATATTCTGTTTTTTGGCAACAAATTTTTGCGTTTATCTGTAATTACAGTGAAATGATTGAAAATTGGAGTAGTACGTTCTATAGACTATTCTTGGAGGTAGGCATATGTAAATTTTTGCATCTTAAAATATGATAGAATGTCGTGAAATATCATTTGTTTATTTCAGTTAATGTGCTTATTTCTCGTAAAATATGAACAATTTTGAGATTCCGCTCACATGAATCCATAGATATAGTGATTTACAATATACAGAAAGAAAGTTTTTTGAAACAGTAGTCTCATGAAAGCTGAAATTTGATATCCGTGTGAAGCTCAATTTTTTAGTTTTTTGTTCATATATTTATAAATAAATGAAATTGGAATAATGCATACTCATTTTCATATACTATTAACGTATATACAATATATTATCGAAAAAAATTCAATGAAATAATCATTATATGCAACTTACAGCAAAATGATTGAATTTTTATGTGTAATATATGCGTAAAAATTGCAAAATGTATGACTCTTTTTACAACAAATGGATGAAAATTTTAAAAATCGGGGAAGCAGGTTCCATGCTTTGAAGATTTATCTATCAGAAGCACTACTTGGTCATTAAAAATAATCTATGTGACGAGAAATAATTTGATATGCGTAAACCATGTTTTCATGATTTAGGTAAACGACACCCTTAACATAGGATTTCCAGAATGTGCAGATATTGGCTTTCCTGTATATGATAGTGCAAAAGTACAGAAATGAAGAATTGTTTAAAATCAATTTTGACTCATTAAAAGTCATCATTCAATGCAGTAGAATATCTGTAGCATCTCAACAAAAATTGCAATAATAATACGAAGTTAAACTGTCAGGATGAAAGTTCGTTCCATCCCTTTTTCAATCCCATGACCATTCGATTTTTGACGAAGATGTATTTTATTCTTTGAATATCTAATGCTACAGATATTCTACTACATCAAATAGAAACTTTTTATTAGTGAAAGTTTATTTTAAACAACTTTTCATTCTTGTACTTTTGTTGTGAAATATATGGGAGAACCAAAATCTGCACAATTTGAAAATCCCATGGTAAACTCGTATGTTCCGCATTTCATTGCACACCCTGTATATATATGTGTCCTAATTTTTTGGGATACATCTTTCCTTATTAGTAACTTGTACATCATCCCTACTGTTCTACTAACCCTATTTTTTCTGCTTTTTGTATTAAACGTTTCATAATGTACTGCAACTCCTTTTTTGATTTTGTAATTATTGTGATATCATCAGCGAATGCGAGACATTTTGTGTTTAATCCGCTTCTTCTCATTACCACTTCAAGGATAAGGTTTAATAGTGCTGAGGATGAAGGGTTACTTTGTCTTAGACCTATTTTGACCTTAAACGTGCTTGACTTCTTATTGTTCACTCTCACTCTATTTTTGGTATCCCTTAGTGTGGCTCTTTGGAATTCCCAGCTCTCTGATTGCTTCAAATAGTTGATTTTTATCTACCAGATCATAGGCCTGTTTAAAGTCTATTGCACGTGTAAATCTAATCCTTTCTCATAATGGGTAGCTTATATCTCTTTTAAAACGAAAATTTGATCTATTATAGATTTATTCCTCCAAAGTCCTGCCTGGTATTTTGCTACCATGTTTTCCATTTTCTCCTACAGTTCACAATTTATTCATGTCGCTAGTATTTTATATACCACGTCCAACAGAGCGATCCCCTGGTAATTCTCGCATTTAGTGCTGTCTCCTTTCTTCAGTATAGGGTCCATGCTTCTGGTAGCTGTTCCATTTCCCAACATGCTGCTACTAGTTAAAATTTTTTTTTCTACATTTTCTCCTCCACGGTTTATTAATTCGGCCGGGATTCTATTATCGCTGATGCTTTTATTATTCTTCAGATGATCTATTATTTTTCTCATCCCTTTTTAGTCAGGACCCGGTATATCCTCTTGTTCTGTCTCTTCCTATTCATAGTGTTATATCCTCTGTACTTCCTCCTTAGTATTGAGTGAATCTTTGAAAAAGCTTGCCCAAATCTCCATTTTGGCTTCACCATCTCCTACCAGATTTTCTTCCTTATCTCGGCAGGAAAGCGCTTTCTGGGTGGAACCTCTTTCTTCACTTTTAATCTTTTGATAGAAACTTCTAAATTCTTTCTTGTTATAGCTTTCTTCTATAGATGTTATTTGTTTTTAAGGTGATGCCTCTTTTTGGTTCGGCACATCTTTTTGAATTCTCTTCTTTGATTTTGGTATACACTTTCACCCACTTCGGTGCCTGTCTTTGAATATTTTTTCCTGCCTCTCTTCCTTTGTTGATAGCTGTCAAAATATTAAGAATGACTGGAATTTGAGCTGAGCTGGATAGAAAAAGTAAAAATGAGCCTGTTGAGACTAAATAATAAATATGAGAAAAATGACGGAAGCTGCTGATGTGTGAATCGATGAAATTGCTGTTTCATACGAATATGCAAATTTCAAGGAGGAATAGATTTGATCATCAATCGTAATAAAATAGTAGAGATCCTTGAACACATACAACATAACCCTAGTATATCGTATATCGATGCTACAATTAGTCCACTTCTATGCAAGTCATATGATGAGGACATACTTTAGAATAAGTTAGAAAGTACCTCTATAATGCCAAAATATTTTTCCTCTACCTTGAAAAAAAGTTCTAGCTCGGAGATGTCCTCTATTGATAAGCATCTCAAGTCACTCTCTACAATGAAACTAATCAATGACCCCTAATGATCAACAAAAAGTAATTTGAGATCAGTTAAAAAACGATTAATTCCCAACAGGAAGATAGAATCATATGAACTACAAAAATATTGATAATTGTCGTTTAATTACACCTAGTTTATATAAGGCAATGTGAGCATAACATCAATAGTTTGTTATATTGGATAAACAAGTATGTTTGGGTTACATTCTATTCATGTTATGCTATTTATTGGTATTCTATCTAAGATTGAAGAATCTAGTTCAAATGCGGTAAGATATCAAAGAATCAAGTGATCTTCAAGTATAAGGTTGTCGAACAAGGTGTCTTTAATACATAAATTGAAAAGTAAACTAAACTACTATCATATTCCTGCAATTCATGAACTCAACGTTCTGTCACCGTTTGTTGATACGACAAATTTTAAAACTGAAAATAAAGCTCCTAAAGTACGACATTGCTGCCATTGATCTTTCTGTTGAACCTCAAAAAGCCCATATTCTATTCCGTCGTTCAAACTTTATTCAATCTAGTAACAGATAGACTGTCCCATGATCTCTATGTTACTAGCATGGACAATTGTTATGAGATTTGCTTACATTTACAGTGTTTGTAATTCTACATTTGATGAACGAGTTTTCAAAATCCTTTCAGTCTTGCGACTACGATCAACCAACAGGAGTTTATATGTTCACCAAAACGAACTATAGGGGCTGCATCTATAACAGTGCAACGGTTAAGGGTAGCAGTAAGTTCTTTTTTCTCATCAACTGGACTTTATATGATTGAGATCTCAAGAACTATGGATGGATACTATGAAATTTTTCGTAAAACACGTCATATTGGCGTTAACTGATCGTCGTTAATTTCTTGTTTCTAAATCTTGAAGAACTGAGTAATAAAGGAGATATTGTAATCAAAAGCATTCGACAATCTATTTCACTAAAGAGTAAAGTACAAGGATAGTTCATGAAAACACAAGATTTCTGAGTTATTTTTTTTCTACATATTCTCCTTTAGTCCGTGAGATAGCGCATAAATTTTTTGTTGATTACCGCTCACTTGAAACTTTGTGAGTGGCTTCATTGTGATGAGTCCGACAACTTTTTCATTTGGCAAAACTCTAGATTTGGGGGCGTCTACCCGCGAGGGCTAATTAATTGAAAGAATATTACCGTGATACTGATCTTTACACTAATCGAAAGATTTTTTGATAATAAAATGAAGGAAAAATATTGTCCGACATAAATATTGAGGCTACCGATGAGTCCGACTTGTCATAAGTACCAACATACTTACCATTAGTACCAACATACTTATGACAAGTGCGGCTTGTCGAATTCACCGGTAGCCTCAAAATTCATGTCGGACAATATTTTTCCTTCATTTTATTATCAAAAAATCTTTCGATTAGTGTACAGATCAGTATTACAGCAATATTCTTTCAATTAATTGGCCCTCGCTGGTAAACGCCCCCAAATCTAGAATTTTGCTAAATGAAAAAGTTGTCGGACTCATCACAATGAAGCCACTCACAAAGTTTCAAATGAGCGGTAATCAACAAAAAATTTAGGCGCTGTCTCACGGACTACTTGCTATTCAATACATTCAATTCTACAATGTTCCAACTTTTTGATACCATTAGAATAATAGTATGCATCCAAGCCTGCACAATGAGCGCTGGTGTCTCCTTTTTCCAAAATTTTGTTTAACTGGCTGCAATGTGAGTGAAGCTACAGCTGAGTGCCAACGTGCGTACAGTAACATCACACATTGCAAATTTCTCGTGAGCTTTTCAAGCGTCGTTCATTTCAAAATCGTGTTCTAGAACAAAAAATTTAGTGTCAATTTTTTTCATGTGCTTACAGTCTATTTTCGTGATTTTTGAAAAGCTGGAAGGCTCTATTGGAAATTCATCAGGTTTTAAATTGAACTTTTGATGATACATATCAGAAAATTGAGAGCTATATTTTTTCTTAGGAAATCACTTTTGAATGAATGTGCACAATTTTCAAGACATCAAACACTCAAGCAACAACGTCTTGATAGTGGCAACAAGACAGTGTTTGTTTCTACAGTCACTATAGAACAATACTCATTTCGCACGCTGCAGCACGTCCAGAAGTTCCTAAGACAGCCGCGTGGCGACGCTCATAAAACTTTTTCATTGGTTCCATATTTCTCTTTAGAAATATACAATCATTGTTAATTGAAAATACATACTAGTAATTGTTAAAATATAATATAGGTTAATTTCATTGATATTTTTGATTTCTATTTGTCGTTCATAGTTTGACATCTGGTACCACTGAAAACAGCTAACCTAACATCACATGTTTTATTTCCATCGGTAATCAAACGTACACTGATAAATATTTCCGCGGATACTGTTAGTTATGTAAGATGAAAGCTTTCTGGAACATGTATAATGGGAGACATAATGTAACTTTTTGTTGTGTATTAACTGTTTTGCATAAATAAGAAATTATCTAGAAGAAATAATTGACGTGCTAGTATCAATTTGATTATGAATGTAGATGGAATAGAATAGATTCTTGAAGAGCATAAAATGAAAGCAAAGTATATTTATTCCGATAGCAGAACAAAGTCTTCCACAATTTTTAAAAAATCTCGAAAAGTAACTCTGAACACATTGAAAAAAACTATTGGAACCAATACATCATTGACAAAAATTAATATATATATATATAATTGACTGTCTTCGAAATTAATACGATAACCTCAAAATAGTTTTTATAGTTTTAGTATAAAACAACCTTTCATGTAGTTGTTACGTTTAGGACTGTGTGATTTCAAAGAAAACATTCAACTATAGAAAACTCTCAAATCAAGTTACAAAAATTTGACGTGAGCATCACTTGTACATCATTGGATATATGTTTAATACGATGTGATTTTGTGTTTGATCATATATGTCATTGGATATATATAATCAAACACAAAATCTAATCGTTCCACAGTTATTCGTTTTGGATTTACCCAAGAGAATCTAAGAATCTCTCAAGTAAAATGCGCTTTCAGCGAAGTCGGTTGCTATGGAAACAGTAGGCCATTATTCTTATACTACAACATTCCTAAATACTGATTTCCAAAATTCTACGACTACCCACAAATCTGATTTTATGCGCAAAATTAGAAAATAAATTCCTACTGAAGTGCACTTCCGGTTCAATCTATTGTTATGAAAATTGTAGGCAATCATTCTGATGCTACAGCAGACTTAAATACCAAATTTCAATATTCTACACCTGATCGTGTCGAATTTATGCAAAAAATTCCGAAAGACTGTCAAGTAAAGTGCACTTCCGGCTTGGTGGATCTCAATAAAAATAGGATATGAGCATATAGATGATATAGTCGTCCTAAATACGGAATTTTAACAATCTACATTCAATCGTTTTGGATTTATGCGGAAAATTCAATAAATGTCTCCGATAAAGTGCTCTTCTGGCTTAATCGATAACAATCATAATGCAAGGTGTACAACCAAATATTATAAAAGTGCCTAATACAAAATTTAAATATTCTACGACTGATTGTTTAAAATTTATGTGGAAAATTCAAAAAGTCTGTCATATAAAGTGCACTTCCGGCTCAGCCGATTGTTAGACAAATAGAAGATGACCATTTAGATGCTACAGCAATTTCAAATGCTGAATTCCAGTCTCCTACGGCTGATCATTTTGGATTTATGCGGAAAATTAAAAAAAAAGTCTCAAGTAAAATGCACTTCCGGCTTAGTCGATTGCAATCATGATGCAAGATGTACAATAAAATGTTATAGAAGTTTTTTATACGGAATTTCAGTATGCTATGGCGGATCATTCTATATTTATGCAAGAAATTCAAAAAAAGCTCTGAGTAAAGTGCACTTCTGGCCTGGCCGATTCTTACAAAAATAGCAGATAACCAATCTGATACAACATCAATTTTAAATACTGAATTTCAACATCCTACGGTTGTTCATTCTGGATTTATTAGAGAAATTCGGGAAATGTTTCAACTAAAGTGCACTTCCGGTACAGACGATTGGAACCATAATGCGAGGTGCACAACTAGACCCTATACCAATCTTAAATACAAAATTCCAACGTTCAAACAGTTTTGAGATTTGCGAGTTACGCACGCACGTCCGAACGCACGCACGTATGAACATACGTACCGACATACGACATACTTTGTACTAGTAAGTAAAAAACGAACTTAGCATCCATCAAAATACATAGTCATTCATTATTTTGTATGCATTCATAATATTAGATTATTTCCTTGTAACATGACATGAATGTAAATTTATACAATCAAAATGATATTGCCCGAGTCAAATACTATGCCAACAAAACTTTAATAGGTTAATCTGGATATTCACTAACACGTTCCAGTTGTTCAATATAACGTGTTAAAATTGATAAATTAGTAAAACAAATATTACTACACTTTGCTCACAAAAATAGTCGTTATACTATCAAAAGGAAGATTCGTAATGAAGATTTACCTCTGAGCTTTGACAACACTCATTTCAACTGCGTTAAAGAAACGCTCTTCAAGAAAAAGTCGGCAATCATTAACTCGTGAACCTCTGGCAAATTACCTGACTATTGCATTACGAACCCATCAGAATTCATTTTGTGTCTGATTCTGTTCTTAATTAAATTAATCAACAGTTCTTATCTCGTATGCACTAATTTCTGATCGCCAACATGCGTGATGAGGTCACAGTGGCGCTTGGCCAATAACAGCGTTTCGTCGGTTACGTGACAAAATTTGAATATTTCACTATTTTGTATGTAGTTTGTCGACAAAATGCAATAGAAAAAAAAAGTTTAATTCACAGGATGTTAAATTACAGGTTATAAATTTTATGTTAGACACAAAAAAACTATATTATTTTTTGTTAGGAAGATCCTATTTGCTAATTTCTACGTCACATAGTGAGCAAATGCCTGAAGAAATACAGAGGCTTTTATTTAATAAAGATTACCATCTTAAAGGAGTAGAATATGAGGTAATCACAAAAAATTTTGCTCTGAACATCTTCTATTGATAATTATGTTGAGTCACTCTGTGCAATAAAATAGATCTGATATTATCCAGCAATTAAAAATTATAATTTGAGATCATTTAAAAGTCAATTTATTGTAAGTAAAACAGGAAGGCAGAATTCTAAAAACTATGATGAATTGTTAATTACTGTTTGATTACACCTAAATAACATAGGGCAATGTCAAATGAACATTAGTAGTCTGTGATATTTGATGGAGAAGTATGTTTGGGTTACATTTTATGTATGTTACGCTTATTGTTTTACTTCTATCCATTGAAGAATCTAGCTCGACTGCGGTATGATAACAAGTATCAAGTGATTTTTATGTACAAGTTTGTTGTACTTATAGATTGTCGTACTTATTTCTGTACCTAAGCAAAGATGAACAGTTTAACGTATCCACACTTTGTTCGACAGGCCTCAACATTTTGTCCTAATGAAACCATTATTTAAATTTTTCCCATAGATACAACCTCAAGCAATCGTGGAGCAAATATTAGTGACAGTGGACCCAAAGTTTTTCTCAAACCTTGTCGTGCTTGTTGAAAATCCAAACACAGTCCATTCTGTAATTGACTTCAATTTTACCCTAAATATACCAGTTCCTATGGATGCTACCGCTAAAATTAAAATAATACGTCGTACACCAACAAAAAATTCTACACTGGGAAAAGAAATAACAATGAAGCTCTGTGATTTTGTGAGACCAGATACATTTTTCTATTCGGAATTTGTAAAGAAAGGAAATCTTCCCGATCATTGTCCAATACGTGCACCATCAAATTTGTATGTGAAAGGTTATGAAGCTAACGCTTTTATACCAGGTTTTACGCCCAGGGGGGCTTATATACTTATTTTCACAATAAGTAGAAATGGAGAATTCATAATAATGTTAAACGTATTTGCTAGGCTTGTGTAGACTCCTATATCTCGCACCGAAATGTTTGTTTCGAATTCAATTCTCTTAACGAGCTCCAGCTGATGAGATCTGATGCAATTACCAAGAAAATATATAAGTGAATATTTTACTTATGTAATTATATGCTGATTTCAATAAATAAATAAATCTCAAAAAAGAAACTAGATTAATTATATCAAAACTCACCAAGTTCATCGTCACAATAATAATTACTAGTGGTCAAAGTTCGACCGTGAATCATTATATTGCTAGGCTACAATCCTACATCCCCAGGGATTTCAGGTAAAATTATCTTGGTACTCGACACCCCATCCAAATCTAAAATTGAAAATAGTGGTTCCCACTCAAAATTTTAAAGTGACTCATTTGGTGCATATTTCTTGATATATTCCAGCAAAAAATAATATCGTTTCCAGCGGCAAATTAAAATTGAACATCCTGCATATAATAAGAAGTTTCTGCACTCCTTCTCCACATAAACTTCAAGTATACCAAATCACACATTCCTTCATGCGCACGATACAAATTTTTCTTTCCACGTGAAATTGAAATACACCTGTATATGATCTTAGCTCCCAGCATTTCTTCTCCACATGAACTTCAAGTACGCCAAATTCCACATTCTTCTTTGCGCGTTACAAAGTTTTTTTTTTTCACAAAAATCAAAATGGCATAACATGTACCTATATAATTTCAGTATTCTGCACTCCTCTCTAGATGGACTTGAAGTATACAATATCACATTCCTTCGTGCGCGTGGTGAAAAATTACCCCCTCGTTTTTCCAGCATACCAAATCTCACATCTACTTATGTGCAAAGTACAAAGTTTTCTCCTCACGTAAAATCAAAATAGGATATCCTGTATATAATTTTGGCTTCAGGTATGCCTAATCACACATTACATCATGTGCACAGTACAAAATTTCTTCTACACGTCGTAAAATTGAAATGGGATACTTGTATTCAGCTCCTCTTTCATTTAAACTTCAAGTATGCCAAATCTCACATTCCTTGTGCGCGCGGTACAAAGTTTTCTCTTCACGTAAAATTATAAAACGGAACACCTTGTATATAGTTTTTGATTTCTACACTCCTTTATATGAACTCCAAGTATGCCAAATCTCACATTCTTTTGTGCGCGCAATATTCTTAAAAAGGGGTACAATGCTTTCTCTTCACGTATAAATATATAAATTGAAATTGGACTTCCTATATATAATTTTTGCTTTCTGCACATCTTCTTCATATAAATTTTAAGTAGGCCAAATCTCACATTCCTCCTTGTATGCAATATGCTTAAAAAGGGGTCGAAAGTTTTCTCTTGACGTAGGTATTAATATATAGATTTATTTTTCGCACTCCAATATTATGCTCAAAAAAGAGTAAAAAGTGACTCTTTCCCCGCACTCACGAGGCTGACAGTTAGATGTCCGTCCTCAAACCATTGAAATTTTACTTAAGACATGACATTCTTGAATTAAAATGAGATACATATATATAATTTCGGTTCCCTGTACTTCTGCAAATAAACTTCAGGTATGCCGAATCTCACATTCCTTCGTGCATGCGCATGCAATATGCTTGAAAAGAGGTACAAAGTTTCCTCTTCACGTAAAATTAATACGGGACATTCTGTATTTAATTCTGGCTTCTTGCACTCTTTCTTCATATAAACTTGAAGTATGTTAAATCTCACATTCCATCATGCGCGCAGTATAAAGTTTTCTCTTCACGTAAAATTTGAATAGGACTGTATACTTTCTGCACTTCTTTCTCCACGCAGTCTCTGAATATGACAAGTCTAGCGTCTTGCACCCCTTCTTCATATAAACTTCAAGTATGCCAAATCCCACTTTCCATCGTGTGCGCTATACAAAGTTTTCTCCTCACGTAAAATTGGAATAGGACACCCTATATATTTTCTGCACCTTCTTCTCTACACAGACTTTTAATATGCCAAGACCCACTTCGTGTGCGCGATAAAAAGTTTTTCCTTCACGTCGTGAGATTTTAATAGGACATGCTGTATATGGTTTCAGCTTTCTGCATTACTTTATATGAACTTCAAGTATGCCAAATCTCACATTCATTCGTGCGCGCAATAAGCTTGAAAAAGGGTACAAAGCCTCCTCTTCATGTATTAATATATTGTAACGAATTTAAGTCTATAAATTAGTCATTTCGGCTTTACTGGTGCTTAGAATTATCGCGTAAATATTTTACATCAAGAAATAGGAGCGAATATATTTGTTTTCTAGAAAATTGCTGGTATCTTCTAGCGTTTTCTAGAAACGCCTGGACGTTTGCGGGAAAAACGTAGTAGGGAGAGACTCGAGGTATATATATGTGACTAATTCAGCGAGAAGCATCATTGATTTTGGTCAGAGACCTTATAGTATGGACTGCTAGTGGTTGAAATAAATTGTGTTATATGGAGTAAATCAATATTGACATAAATAATTGAAGTTAATTTATAGTGAAGTGTAATAATCTTTAGTTTAAATTAGAATTATTAATTAGAAATAGTGTTAGTTATCTAATTTATTATTTTAATGAATCATAAAAGTAAATAGTAGTGATTAGTAACTTTGAGTATGTCAAATCTCACATACCTTCATGCAAGCAATAGGCTTAAAAATGAGGCCGAAATATTCCTATTAGCGTATTAATTATATAGATACTCAAAATATTACCTTCTATGAGCTCTTCAGGCAGTAATAGAGAATAGATAATGCTCAATGTAGGATTTGAGACAAAGATTGATACAAAGAATGCAACAAATCATACAGCTGAAGAACAATCTGGCTACAGAGAAAAACATTCCTGTGAGACAGCTTTGAATTTTGTTTTAAATGATTGGAAAACTGAGTTAAATAAGAATAAAAAGATAATTGCCGTGTTTTTAGATTTCAAGAGAGCGTTCGAGACTGTAGACAGAGAATTATTAGTTAAAAAATTAGGGTATTATGGTATTGAAGGCAATGCGCTTGATTGGTTTGAAAGCTATCTACATAATAGGAAACAGAAAACAAGGGTAAATGGAGAAGAATCTGATGTTGTTAACATTGATATTGGGGTACCACAAGGAACCGTATTGGGAGCACTATTATTTTTATTATATATAAATGATATAATTCATGCAGTCAAATTTTGTAAAATAAAATTGTTTGCGGATGATACGCTACTATATATAGCTACAGATTCAATTGACGAGGGAATGGACAAAATAAAATCTGATGTCAATAGCTTATTAGACTGGTTAAGTTACAATAAGTTGAAAATTAATATTAAGAAAACAAAGTATATGATCATTAGTACAAAAAATGGAGACATTCAAAAATTAGTGACAAAAGAAGGTGAAATTGAACAGGTGTCAATGATAAAATATTTAGGAGTTTTTATTGATTATAGATTAAGCTTTAATGAGCACATAGACTATATATGCAAAAAAAATGGCTAAAAAAATATATTTCCTACAAAGAATTAGAAACAAAATGAACTACATTCAAGCGATAAGGATTTATAAATCAATAATAGCACCACATATAGATTTTTGCGCTACAATACTTTTTCTTTGTAATAACTCTCAATTACAGAGAATGCAGAAGCTCCAAAACCGGGCAATGAGGTGCATATTAAAAGTCAATAAATTAACTAGCACAAAACTTATGTTAACCACTCTTCAATGGTTGAGTATAAAACAGAGAATATATTTTTCAAGTCTCATTTTTATATTTAAAATTAAAAATAGAATACTCCCAAGTTATTTGAGCAAAGATATAGTTTTTGTAGGAGATTGCCATAATTACGACTTACGTAATAAAGGTGATATTAAATTACCTAAAATGTTGAAAGCTTGTACTCAGAATTGTTTAGTATATAAAGGTTTTCAGATATTCAATAACTTAAGTGATGAAATTAAGAATCTGAGCAATGTAAAAACTTTCAAAAGAGAATGTAGCAAATATGTAAGGAATAATGTGAATTAACTTTATATTTGGTACAAAACTATCGCTTATATTCCATTGTAAAATGATTATTATATTCAAATATTTATTGTTCAATGTAATAGCATTTCAGCTAAATAAATACTATTATTATTATTAAATCACTAACTCAGTCACATTACTTGTCACAATGTTGATCACAACGAGTTTTATTCTCTCGAACATCTTCAGGCGGAGTCCACATTTTGAAACCTGTATCACCTTCTTTGAATCATAAAAGTACACGGGGCTGGAGTCTCATTAGACTGCGTGCAAGGCTAAGGCTACCTTGGAGTTATTACACCCTCACGCCAATGCAGAGAAATAAAGAGAAATAATTCATGTGAGGTTGGCCAACCCGAAAGCTACGGAGCTAGCGTGGTTACCTGTAGTTGTATAGGACCGTATTAAGGCATTAATAGAAAGGAGAGAATAAGGAAGTGAACTCATGTGAATAATTAATAAATTGTGTTTGAGTTTGCCAAAATATGAACTTCAGAAATTTTTATCACTCTAAAGCAATAAATGTGGCCTCAAGCTATAGAGGATGGCTATGTAAGTATGTATGTAAATATCATTAGTCCAGTTCATGAACTTTTTTTGCTTATTTCCTGTTATTTTCGGCAGCACGCGCACGTAAGCGTATCGAAGCCACGACATAAAGAAGAAACTTTTTCTTCAATTAATTTGTGGAAAAAGTTTGGAAGAACCGCTATCAAAAAAGAGTAACAAAGCTCAAAATTCAATTATCCCGAAGAAAATACTGAAAAAAATCTATTCACTGTTCACAGGAATGCAATTTCAGCAATTGTTTTTATGACAGCATAATTTAGGTCAGATATTGAATCAATCAAAATGGAAGGCATCTTCCTCCGAATCCAACTGGGGAGCCGTGCAGATAGAAGTACAAATATTCTAGACTTGTGGAGTAATTTAGTATACAAAAAAAAAATATATATATATATATATACAGACATTTATGTACCTCGACAATCACCGTGCCACCACAAAGACACAACATCGTTAATTATTAGAGACGTCAAAACCAACAAGAAGCCTCTGAACATTCTAACATATCTGCTTTTTGCGTATTTAGTTACAAAAAACAAACTCTACTAATGCCCAATTTCACAGTCTTTATTTCATCTAACCGTATCTTAAGTCAGTTACAATTGTCTCAACAATCGTTATCTATATACAGGAAGTAACAGAAATAAGTAAATCAATTTTAACTGTTGGCAAAGCTCATCAAGCATAGCCATTTTTCTTAATTTTTCTAGCATTTTTTATCCCCTATAATTTAACGAACCGCTTAGGAGCATAATTATCGAATCCAGTTGCAGTTACAATGGAACAATTGATTTTGACATGTGAGTTTATAAATTTCTTCAAATAAATTCTAAAAAAATATCAATAATTAATTATTTTCACATAAGTTTAAACCTGTGGAAATGTTTTGCTTTTCTGTTCACGATTTCGCAGATAGTCTAGGATTTATTTGGAATGTTTTGCGAACTGTCATTTTTCACTAAAATTCATTTATTGTGATTATGCTATTGTAATTAAGGTATCAAAGGTGCTAAAAAGGCAATAATGCCTAATGTCAACAGTGTACTTTTTGAGGGCCGAGGGGTATACGTTGACCGTAGGCATTATTGTCCGTTCAACTTCCGTGGTGCCTTCAATGCCTAATGTTCAACTAATGTATAGTTTCAATAAAGTATGCTCCGTGAATTGATCTGCTGAACAAATAAAATATTGTATCTTATTTCTCAGAAAATATTTAAAATCAATTACCAAATTCAGTTTGATATATTTATAGGCTATGATTTCTGTTCTTGATGAATAGAAGCTTCAAGAATTATAGTGGCAATATTTTCAATTGAATAACTAATTTTAAATTAATTATTTTAAAATTGCATTCCATTTATTCCACTGTTTTCTTCAAATAAATCGTTGAATGATTTTCTCTTTATGTTTGAGAATCAACGATAATGAAGTAAGCTGAGAACAGTAACTACTTTTCAAGCTGCTCACAGATGGCAGCACAGTCTGACACAGATTCTGACTGCAGTCAAACTATTCAAATCAGCTGATTCAAGAGCAATGAACTTGTGCAGACAATCTAATGTGAAAGTCGCGTCAAAATCTCAAAGATTCGGACCCTCAGGGATGGAAGGTTAAATTCAATAACGTTCAAGTTTGAAAATTTAATGAATTACGGTCGAATTCCGACCACTAGGTGACCACTAGTTCAGATGCAGAGTTATAAGAACCTGCTTTGATATTTATTGCGATTTTCCACATATATCACGATATATTTGTACCTATTGAACAAAGCTCAATATAATAAGGCAAATTGATTTAAAAAAATGTTTCTCCAACACTGTTTTGGAATTTGCATATTCCATAATCAAAAATTAAGTTGGAACGAATGACATTCCAGAAAATCGTTTAGAATGATTCCGTATGCCGTTTAGAATGATTCTGTAAGCTTTTTGGATCATTTCCACGAATCAGAAGCTGTTAGTTTGGATACTACCATGGTTACTTCCTATCAATTCAAGTATTCATATCTGGATTTGACGTTTGACATTTAATAATTTTTTAAGTTTCCTCTGAAATATTGGTGAGTTTTCAAAACCTTGTTAGAGAAAGTATAGTCTACAACATGTTTGGAATGGCGTATTCCACACTCGCGAACCGTAATCCTTGCCTTCGGCTCAGTTTACAAACTTTTCGCTCGTTCAGAATATAGGCCATTCCAATACTTATTGTAGAATATACTATTCTTCGACACTGTTATAGAATTTGCATATTCCATAGCCAAAAATTATGTTGGAACAGGTGACATTTTATACGCCATGTGAGAATAATATTCTGTAACCGTGTGGAATAATTTCGATGAATCAGAAGCTGTTATTTAGATAACTATGGTTACGTCTCAACAATTCAAATATTTTTTCCTAGCTTCACGTTTGACATTTCATAATTTTTAAAGTTTCTTCTAGAATATTGGTGAGTCTCCAAAACCTTGTTGAAGAAAGTAAGTCTACAACATGTATTGGAATGACGCATTCTACACTCGCGGACCGTAATCCTCGCCTTTGGCTCAAATTACAAATATTTCGCTCGTGTGGAATTAGTGCTATTTCAATACTAGTTGTAGAATATACTATTCCTGCATCATTTTATGTATGAATAGAATCTATAAGTGTGTTTTACTGAAAGTTCTGGGAAATGAGATCAGCGGTTTTTATATCTAAAGCAATGTTTTTCCCATCCATATATTTGATAATATTTTTGGACTATTCAAGATATCCTAGTATAATAGCCCAAGTGATTTTGGAGAAATGTCTTCTGCATATTTTAAAGCAAAAATTCGAAAAAAGTCGATACTGAAGAGTTTTATAATATAAAAAAGTTATGTGAACGACTTCCCGCCCAGAAGACAATATTTGTTCGTCCACAGATTTTTCATCTGTTTTATTTTGTAAATAAATGCATAGATAGAAGTTTCTCATGAAATATACAAAAATAGATCTTCAGATTGATTATTATGGCTTAGATGAATTTGTTCTATCATTACCTTCCTCAGTATCTACTTGAAGATTAAGCTCTTTCAAAATACGTGGAAAACATTTCTCTGCAATCACTCTGCCTACTTTATCAAGCTATCTCAAGTAGATGGAAAGGAACACCAGAATATGTGAGAGAAATCCGCAGTAGATATGTAGAAAAACTAACTTGATCCACTTATAGCTTTTAATGTCCGACTAGTTCATTATTGTTGTCAGTGGTCGCCCATTGATTGGAATTTGACAGTGAGTCATTATATTGCTGAGATTGAACGTTATTGAATCTAACCTTCCCTCCCCAGGTGTTCCAGATAAAATTAACTTGGTATTCGACGCTTCATCCGAATCTAAAATTGAGAATAGTGGTTTTCATTCATAATTTTGAAGTGACTCACTCCCACAATCTTCATAAGGGGAAATAAATCTTTAACTGTTTTTTTTCAACCATTTTCTCATTTAGTGCATATTTCTCGATATATAATATCATTTTCAGTGGTAGATTATAATTGAAGCTTTCTGCAATCCTTCTCCACATAAACTTCAAGTATGTCAAATCTCACACTCCTTCATGCGCACGATACAAAGTTTTCTTTCTACGTAACATTTAAATAGGACAGCCTGTATATAATTTTAGCTCCCAGCACTTCTTCTCCTCATAAACTTCAAGTATGACAAATCTCACATTCCTTCGTGCACAATACAAAGTTTTTTTCACAAAAATCAAAATGGTATAACCTGCATTTCCTTTTTCACACAGGCTTCAAGTATGTCAAATCTCACATTACTTTGTGTGCGCGGTACAAATTTTTCATTTCACATCGTAAAATTAAAATGGGACAGCCTATATATACTTCCAATTTCCTGCGTTCCCTAATGTAATCTTCAGGTATGCCAAATCTCGCATTTCTTGTGCGCGCAGTACAAAGTTTTCTCCTCATATAAAATTAAAATAGGACATCTTGTATATAATTTTATAAAAGAGGCACAGAGCTCTCTCCACGTATTGATATATAGATTTAAATAAGACATCTGTACATAGTTTCCGCTTTCTGCACATCTTCTCGATATAAACTTTAAGTATGCCAAATCCGCCAAATCTCACATTCCTTCATGCATGCAATACGCGTAGAAAGAGGTCGAAACGTATTAATATATAGATTCCAGGATAATTTCGTAACAGATAATACCCGAGGGTAATATTTTGAAGAATTGCAAACAATAATATCTCGATCCCTAGTTACAGCAAGTAACTACAGTAATTTCTCTGACAGAAATCACAATGACAGGATACTCCTACGTTGTAAAAAATTCTGATTGGAATAATACATTAGTCAGACATCAACCATTGATGGCACCACGGGAGTTGAACGGGCGATAATGTCCACGGTCAACGTACACATCTCGGAAGAAAGTACACTGTTGACCGCAGGCATTATTATTCTTTTAACACCCTTATAACATTTATTTGAATACTTATCTTTCGCATTGAAATATCTAATAAGCATTCCTCTATTCGTGAAAGATCATAGAGAAAAGGCTGTCTATTCCAGCGATCTGCGTTACGATCGCGAGGAAAACGGATTTTTACTGTTTGGTCGCTTATCTAACATTAGGAGGACACTTTATGATCGTATTAGAGTGAGGTAGATTGCAGGGAAAAAAAATCTGTCTGACCGCTTATCTAACGTTAGAATAACATTTTAGGACCGTAAAAAAGTAGGACAGATCACAGGGATAGGAGATATCTGGTGTAACTAACAAACAATGATATCATTCGTTCGCTTTTTATATAAAATAATATGTCAAATAATAAAGTAGTATATTTTAATTCTGTCACATCAAATTAGAGACTTATTAATATATACTCTACAATTATCTTACTTACAGCTTTAAACTATCTGCAATAGATTCGGAAAGATCCTGAAAAAACTCCAAATTCCCAAGCAACAAAACAAAAAGGAATAAAATGGATGAAGTGAGGATAAATCTCCTCTACCACTGACAGCTTTTTCTGGCAATGTTCCGCTTTTACAATATTTCTTTTCTCTTAGGAATCCAGCGTGTGTAGGCGATCGGTTCACGAAGGTCAATTCACAATTTAAAATTCTATGGAACAGTGAATACGGTTTACTTCAAAGATATACCCTAACGGTGCTTATTGCGTTTACATGCGTCCTGCGACGTTGAAGTGAGTGAATATAGTGCATTTATTTTTTGGTGTCTCCAATATATAATTTTCCAAGAATGTCTAATGTAAAGAATAATATAAAGAAACAAATCCTTAATCCAATCCTGCGTAGACTGCAACGCGTAAAATATCACACTCGTATCTCACCCGGATCAATACACTGCAAGAACGCCTGAACAGCCTGAAATACTGAAACTGAAACTAAAAGAGTTTGTTCGCACGCGGTCACAGGCAGCACGCTTTCCACGGAAACTTGACGTGAAAGTGAACGCTACTAAAACGATCCAGACACTGGAATGGTATTTATGTTGGGAGCAGGAAGTTTTCGTATTTGGTATATTCATGTTTGTGGACAATCGTAAAATGTGAAATTGGTAGCCCGCTGAAATTTTTGATCTCTTATTATGGTGGCAATATTTGCATGCTTGATTAAAAATTGAGAAACTGTGTTTAAAATTTATCTTAGAATTTTACTTGTTCTTATAAATAAATTGCAGGATTATCTACAGAAATTGGCACCCATTTAGATCTCAATTCTTTTGTCGGGGAAGTCTACAACCGCGCATATTCTTAATATTGAGCTTTGCTCCTATTTTCACATTAATGGTATTATCTTTGTTGTTTATCTTTATTTGATGAAAGTTATTCACATATAAACAGTAGAATATTACCTGTGTTGTGGAATAAGTGCCTAATATGTCCTCCAAGAGTCGGATTATCTCAAGTTAAGCTATTAACGGGATTTATTCTCCACTAAATTCTTTTCTTGCAGAAAAGGAAATGTCTGTTCTAAAGTACCTCTATTAAATCCTATTTTTGTGCAGGCTCCAACGTCATTCCATATTTTCCGCTTTCTTTGACATCGAAGAGAATTGTTCGCCTCCAAGCTTCAAATAATCTACTTCCTCTCTTTTTTCCTTTATCATTGCGAGGGCAGATCTAACAAGATTTTGGAAACATCTTTCTAGATATTTCTGGTCTATGTTCGTTCTTAGCTTATTTCTCTCTTTTATTTCAAAATTCTTGACACATAAATTCCAGAACAGGGTAGAAGAGATAAACATTTTTGCCGCTAGCCCGATCAAGGAAGATAAGCTGCGATCGGCTCCTGGATAATAATTATTTATTCATCGATTAGAGACACTTTCTTCACTCTCAAATAACTTTATCAGTCAGATAATACCTAAAATTACAATTATGTCAGCAATTGTAACTAATTATTATCCGTCAGATGAAATTATCCGAGGATGGAGAAACCGACCCTTAGCCTGTTAAACTCGAAATGACAATTGGTAATTATTACGCCGAAGCGAATTAGAAGTGTAACGAACCCTTTTTGCACATGAGGCAAGGATATAACATCTCACTCGGAGGTGACAAACTCAATTTACAAACATCTCTTAACGCTGTTTGGGTCTATGCTAGAGACAATTGTTTTCTTGTCACATATTTGCCATGTTTCAAATATATCCTCAACTTTTGCAAATAAAATAACATCATTGTTTCATATTCTGGTGATTGTAACACCGAACTGGCAAATTCACATTCTTGTTTTTCACGAGATTGAAAGCTCAGTCTGTATATTAATTTATATATGAATAAGCTCGACAGGCCTTGAAGAACCTAGACTTGATAAACTACTTTCTATATACGCGTATATTTCCACTTCATATATTCCACAGCCATACTTGCGTCCAGCAACTTGACAACACTGTCCCAATGCATGACCTCATAGCAGAATTAAGCGATCGATAATGAAACATATTGCTGCGCTTTTGAAATGAAATTTGTTGGGACTAAGACTTGAAAATTGGAATGCATTTCTTATGTATTGTAACGATACCCTCGCAGATGGCGTGGTTGTTACTTTTGACGTCGTTGTTGAAAACTGCTAACGGTGTGCTCGGGCGCCAATACGATCGGTGACGCAGTTTTTCTATGACGGACGGCTGGATAGCTCAGACGGGAAGGGTTAGGGTTGTTGAAAATAATTATCAGGAGGTAGGTGTCACAATAAGATTTATTACACAAAACGACGACGATGAACAAAGAACATTATTTCACAGAACTCTTACACGATGATAACTTTGGCGCACGGTGACGGACGGCTGTACATGACACTCGACACCAGCGGTCGCAGTACGGACCCAGGCGGTCGCAGATGGCGAGAAGTCGTTATATGCGGGTGGAACAAAACTTGCTCCCTCACAGTGATTCTACGTTAATATGGTTCGATACTGTGAAGTCACCAGGTGACTCCTTCAGCAGTGCTTCTACGTTAAAAATAATCGACGCTTCGAAATCACGAAGACTTCTTCAGCGGTGCTTCTAAATAATCCAAAAAATATTCCAAGTTCAAAAACACCAAAAATATTCTAAGTTCAAAACAGCAAAAATATTCAGTTCAAAACAGCAAAAATATTCTAAGCTCCTTTTACGGACTTAGAAAAAAACAAAACAAACTCACAAATTGTGTCGGACAGCTGTGCTAACGGACTTAGCACAAAAACTTCACTTGGACAGTACACACTCTGAAGATGACGCTCGGTATCGGAACTGGTAGCGTACTTGGAACGGCTGCTCAGAAGACTTGACTTACAAAGAAGTGACTTAAGTCGGCCAGAAGGCCTTATTTATACCCATAATTCAATGAAACCTTACTTAACATGTTTTAAAAATTAAATCCATATTAGCGCTAGCAATAATATAAAGAAGAAATACAGAAAAAAAGAAGAAGTCATTTTTCAAATACAAATTTTGTTACAATAATACATTTCTTATCACTCTCCTGTCGACTACATCCTTTTCTGATTTTATTTCCTTAATATTAAAATTATTCTAAATAATTTTCACATCGGTCGATAATATAGAAATTGTCAAGTGTCGGATCTAGTTTGTATATGGTCAACGGTGGCGCGGAATGTCAAACAACAACAAAATATACAATATACAATATACAACATATTTACAGGACAACAGTGGATTACATTCAGACTTTATTACGGTGAGACATAAGACATTAATACAGATCACACGATCTCAACTTCTTTTGATTTCAGGTGTTTTTAAAAACCTAACCTTATTCGTCCACATGTGAAAGATAGTAATCGGTATTGGAGCAGCTGAAAACGGATGAATAAACGGTACGTGATGTTGTAGGTTGATACAGAGTTACTGAATTTAAATTTTACAGGGTGCGCAAGAAGTGAAATAAAATTGTGATGGACTAAAAATGTTTGACGGTGGCAGAAGGCTCTGGGATGTGCGACAGTGACGGATTTTGGGACCTAATTCGTTACAGTATTTCTATAAATATGTTATTGCAGACCAAAGTATTATAGTACAGTTACTTGGTGTCAAAGAGTACCCTTGATTGAGAATAATTCTACATTGACTTGGAATTTTATCGTTGATAAATTCTCAAGCTTTGAGCAGTCAACTTTGAATATTAGGAAGAATCAGTTCAGTGTTGACTCAAGTATCAGGAGTTGATGAGATAATTAATTTACTCCATTTTTATAGTCAACAAGCCGACCGCATCTTACCGTTTTGGTTCGGACTTAGAACCAAATTGTACATGAATTAATCGGGGATATAGTATTCATTAGGATGCCAGACTTTATAAATCCAGGATCCTGTCCAAAGTTAAAAAAAAAAAGGCAATATCCGGTCAGTCTTTTTGAGACTAACTGGAAATTAGAGTCAATCGAGGGCAGAAGTCAAGTTTTTTGAAACAAAACCAGGATGTTAACTTTGTCCTGTCCAAAACCAAAAAAAAAAAACGACAAACGTACGGGAAATTGATTACGAAAATGGCTTATATTTGATATGACTGCCTCTCTCCTAGACAGGACAGAGAGTGGCACCTTGGTCCTTTCCTAAAGTATTTGACCTTTCGGTGCTCACTTTTGACCCTATTTTTCCTGCTTGTTGTATTAAACGTCTAACAGTGTACTGCAAATCATCTTTTGATTTTGTAATTATTGTGATATCATCAGCGAATGCAAGACATTAGTGTTTCTTGTCATATATTGAAACTTTTATGTTCAATCTGCTTCTTCTCATTAACACTTTAAATAGTGTTGAGCATCAAGGATTCTCTTGCCTTAGACCTACTTCAACCTCAATCGTGCTTGACTTCTCATTTTTTGCTCCACTCTATTTTTGGTATTCCTCAATGTGGCTCTGATAAAATTCATCAGTTTCTTTGGAATCTTCAGCTTTCTCAATGCTCTGAATAATCCATTCCTATCTACCAGATCATAGGCCTTCTTGAAGTCTATAACAAGCACATGCAAATCTAATCCTTTCTCATAATGGGTTGCTTGTATCTCTTGTAGAACGAAAATTTGATCTGGTGTAGATCTATTCCTCTGGAATCCCACCTGGTATTCCTTCACTATGATTTCCATTTTCTTCTTCAGTTTACAATTTATCCACGTTCAACAAAGCGATCCCCCGGTAGTTCTCACACTTGGTGCTGTCTTTTTTTCAGTATATAGCAGAGGATCGCTTTTCTTCATGCTTCTGATACCTGTTCCATCTTCCAGCATGCTGCTACTAGTTGAAATATTTCTTTCTTGAAATCTTCTCCTCCATGCTTGATAAATTCTGCCGGGACTCCGTTATCTCCGAGGCTTTTATTATTCTTCAGATACTAAGCAGATAAATAGCTTACCCATATTTTCATTTTGGCTTCCTTATCTCCTACCAGATTTCCTTTCTCATCTTGACAGAAAAGTGCTTTCTGGAAGGAGTCTATTTTTTCATTCTCAGCCTTTTGATAGGAATTTTTTTATTCTTTCTTTTAGTATATTATTTTATCCACTCTGGTGCCCATCTTTGAATATTTTATACTTGTCTCCCTTCCTTTGTTGATAGCTCGCTGACATTCCTCATCAAACCAGCTGTTTTTTTTTTTTTACTTGAATTGCTTCCTACTTTTCTTCTATCGTGTTTTGTATCTTATTCTCTTTTTCTTGTTCCTCTGATCCTTCTATGTATTGTTGCTCCGTTTCCTCCTCTCTCATTTTCATCTTCAAGGATCTTCCTCTATTCTGGTCTGGACTTTGTTTTGGACTTCCAGTTTAAGATGCCCAGTCTTCTTATGACGTCAATTATTTGGTCCATTTATCTCATTTTGGGCTTTCCTCTATTCCTTGGTCTTACGAATTTTTGTCGCGTGATATGCTTTGGCATTGCTTTGTCTCTCATTCGCTCGACATGGTCCATCCATCTCAATCTGCCGATTTTTATAAATTTAATTACTTTTGGGTCTTTCTACAATTCGTATAGTTCAAAGTTATATCTTCTTCTCCAGAAGCAGTTTTCATTGACTCCTTTATTGATTGAACGTGGGATTTGATTGATCTTGGCTCCTAAAATCCATTTGTCAGATTTGGCTAGTGTCCAAACTTTGGAGCCATAAGTTTGTATCGGCCTGATTAATATTTTATAGATTAGGCACTTAGTTTGTCGCGATAAATAAGTGGATTTCAGATGGTTTCTTGAGACAAAATAAGCTTTATTAGCTTGGTAAATTGGCCTTTTTATTTCGTTGGATACGCAGTTCTTGTTTGTAATCAGTGAGCCTAGGTATGTGAATTCCCTTACTTTTTCAAAGTAATACTGGTTAATATCTAGATTATCAAGTTTTCTGAGATTTTTCGTGACAACCATATATTATGGAAGTATTGGATGATGCTGACTGTTACGTGAAATGAAGAAAACGATGTATGGGCATTCAGTCAAAAGTTTATTATTTCTATCCTACTCTACAGTTTCGGTAACACCTGGACCATCTTCAGGAGTGTATAGAATTAGTGTCTGTGTATGTTGTCATTTGTAGTGTTACATAAATATGTTGTTTTCTTTTGTAAGTCGATGTAATATTAAATCGACTTATAAAAGAAAACAACATATTATGTTTTTCTTTGATTTATTTATAGGCCAGCCTTCTTCGCTTCTTTTTCCAGGTTCTTGAAAATGTTTTCAACGTCTCTTCTTGTTCTTCCTATGATGTCGATATCATCGGCGTACGCCAGTATTTGAGTTGATCTATTTATTGTACTTCGTCTGGTATTTATATTTGCATCTCTTACGCATTTTTCGAGAACTAGATCAAATAACACGCAGGATAATGTGTTCCCTGTTTTACTCCTATTTCAATGTTGAAAGATCGCGATAGTTCACCTTGGATTTCTACTTTACATACTACTCCTGTCAATGTTTCTTTTATGAAGTCTATTAATTATTGTTTCATGCTCATCTTTATTAAGAAGTGGTCTGTATTAGCTTAAGAATTTCGATAGCTTGTATAACAGTATGTGGTTCATCTGATTGCTTGTCTTTCCGTCCGGCGATATCCATGTCACCTTATATATATATCATACAGACACTATATTATTCTCATTGTGTAAAGTGATAGCTGCAAATTTCACTCATTAAATAACAACGAATGAATTTATCAAACTCTATTCTCAATTGTGAAGCGTATTTGATTCATAAGGCAATAATGGATTTAGTACGCAGCTGTATATTCCATTTTATCATAAGATGGAAATTAAAACAATAATAATTGAAAACCTACTAGTACAAAGACAATGTTGATATTGAATTACATTCACTTGATTTCGCTCTGCTCAATGTTGCTCCACTCTCATATTTCATTCTCAGAATTTCAAATTGAATTTATTTTACTTGGTCTCATTCTCTCATTTCACTTTTATTAATATATTCTGAGAATTGAATGTAATTCCCATCTCAAAGATCTGATGGTTTCATTAAACTTTTCTCGGCAGTGTAAAAAGAAGAAAAACAGAATAAATTAGTTTCATTCGTGGAAACTTTGATGTATTGATGCCAATAGAAATTGATATTACTTACATTAAACTCGCATTTCATGTCTTAGCTATACTGTTTTGCTACCATCATCTAAGATCAGAAGCTTGTGAGATATCGATATATATATATAAACAAAATTTTTCTTTAATATTTTGTAGCCTATTCGAGACAAACTTTTGGACAGACAAAAACTCTAAAAACGGTCATTCAAGATTGGGCATCGTTTAAATAGCAGTTTTCACTTGAATGTTTGCATTCATTTCCAAATCACAGACAGACACTTCAATTTTATTTTCCTGTGAATATTTCTGTTCCTACGCATTTTCTTTTTCCAATAAGCTAAATAAAAAGGCCTTCACCTGAAACCTTCATTCCAAGAAACTCCCTGCATATTTTAACAATAATTTCATATCACCAAGGAATCTCCCATCTTGTACAGGATATAAATTACAGGGATCTCCTTATTATTCCACAAATGCTCCTTCTCAATGACATCGTTGTTCGCTCAGTTAGGAATTGGGGCGGATTACGTAATCAAAACGAACTAAATTCAAGGATTATCCGCTGTAATTACATATGCAGGAAAATGGCTCGTTCACTAATTCCTTGCATATTGTTTTATTGTTTGTGCTACCTATTTTGTAGGCAAATGTAAATAATGGAAACACATCATAGAAAGCAGACATTTGTATCTCTCCTAACACTGGATTTTTTTTTGTCTTCCTACTGAAATAATAAATAGAGAGTATACAGGCTCATATATACAAGGGTATTACCAGATATGCAACATGATTGGGATACCAACAGAAATGATAATAAATGGATGAAAGGGATGCTACAAACAATAAGCGATAATTAGTCAACCAGTGGCATGTTACTTCTCCCAATAATAAATACACGACCGTTTTTGTTTTCTAGATGGACTTTAGACTTTTATCATTTCTCGTATTCATCTCATTTTATATAAACTTCAGAATATAAACTATCCAAATAATAATTTGATTCAACTGGTGAGCTTCATAATATAAAAATTGCGCTTAAATTAGCTCTATAGCTTCCATACTCCGTCTAAGGTAGATACGGCGATCGTCAAGACAACCACCGCTCTAGTGGTAATGCTAGCGCCTGTGATATGCTTGCATGTCGGCTCTGCCTAATCTGCCCTAGTAAATAGTGAATAGTTGTACTTTTGCAATTTTTATAACTTTTATCATTTTTGGGCTGTCGCTGCATCGTCGTCGTCAGCCAATCTATCTCCGTGTCAATTCCTGCAATTTATGTGTATGTGTTACATTTCATTTTCATCACATTCATCTTCATCACCTGAAATCATTTAATATCAATCATCTCTCCTAATTGTTTATTTGTTCCTTACCTGTTGACTCAAAGTCATCGCCGTCGATCAGCTGTAACCTTCACCTGTCAGTTTCGTTTTGTTCATGCACCATGTCCCTCTAGCGTAAACTATTGTTACCAGTATTATTGTGTCTCGTCTGCAACCCTCTTAGCTTCTCTGTGTTCTTGGTGGATGAGAATTGGAGTTTGAAATGCGTCTTATTTTCTTATTAAACTAATAATTAGAAAAACCATACCTAACTTGAAAACAGACTTAACTTTGTGAAGTTCTTTCTAACGGCCACTTTTGAATTAGATAGTGAAGAGTTGATATCAGATAGTGTTCGGGAGTTTATTAAGAAATTTTAGTGCCAAATTGCTTATCGGGCCGAAATTTTACTCACTTTTGTGGATTTAAACTCTCGACGTTTTTTTTTTAACTCAGTTCAGAGGAGATTCTCCGGATTTATTTTGATAAATTTCTTCAAACTAAAAGCCGATCAACACCTCAAGGTAAAAGAATCATTAAAGTTACAGTCATTTATTTTCTACGTTAAAACTTATTTGCTACATTAAAATCATTAAAATCACACTTTGAACATATCACAAATTAAAACTTAATTAAATTAAAATCATATTAATTAATCTCGCCATCGACGAAGCGCATTTCAGACTCTAATTGGTATTCCTTTCAGGCTTTTTGTTTTGTACCCTTTTCGTTGGGTTTTTCGTCTACGTTGCATTATTCCCATTTGTTCCTGTACCATTTCCATCGTTGTCGTTATCTTGGAGCCATCGTTCAAATTCACCGACCATCTTCGTCCATCTCCGTGTCTGTGACGTCATCCTCGACATCTGTGTGCTTCTCGAGGAGCGACTTGCCGCCATTTTGCGATCTCGTCATCGTCTCGAATTCCCGCTCCGGCGCAAAGCTAAGCACCATTCATTTTGTTTATGCTCCAATTCATTAAATATTTTATTTATTACGTTAATAATTTTGTTTATTGCTTGATACTACTAAATTGAGTGAAACCTTTTGTAATACCAATCAAACGGGTATTCAAGTTGCGTGTGTATTCAGTATTGTTTACGTTGTGTTATTGCCACACACGGGTGGTAGACGCATTCTACGCCGGACCGTGCGACATTATAGCTTTTAGAGAGCAGTTAGGTAGTCTAGTTTTATGTCACGAGCGTACTACGAACACTGAGGGTACCCCCATCTGTCGCGTAGGTTACCGTACACGCTTAGTTCTTATTATACCACTGTTTGGTTGCCTGAACTCTAACCGCTGTCGCGAGCGCGACTCTCGCGGGGACTATGCTTGCCATTCGCGCGGCCTACCTAATTCTTTGGCCTACACTTACCAAAGTTTGATTGGCAGCTCCGAGGCCACCATTGTTGTAGTAAACCGAATGGTGAATAAAATCACTCAACGCGATATCACGCATTTCTCATTTAGCGCCCCGATTATTCCCTTCCCCCTTCCGCTTAGGTTCGGCGATCGACCATCGACTGACCCGAGGAGCTTCCAGATCGCCTGGCGCCCAACAAATACAAAATCCTCCATCACTCAAAGTAGACCGCACGCCGTCTCCACCGAGCTAGCTAGGGTCAACCCGGATAGGGGTTGTAGGGAGGTAATATATGCTCACCAGCTCTTTTTTCTTGTGTGCAAATAAATCTCGTAGTGACACTTACCTCCTGAATATTATTCTCTTGGACATGCTGACCCTTTCCTCTGAACTACTCAGCCGTCCGTTTCTAGAAACTGCGTCACCAATCGCATTGGCACCCGAGTATACCGTCTGCAGTTTCGACAGCGACGCCAGAGTCAACAGCATCGCCAGCAGCGAGATATCCCTATCCCTAAGTGAAGTTTATGCGGATCAAATCCGTACCTAAGCATAATGAGATTGCGACCAAAAATCGCCTGGTGCTCTCGAAAAGAATAAATATATTAAAACTGTGCGAAGCGGGTAATCCCGCCCTTCGCGGTCACGACGAGAAAAAATATTCTTCAACTAGAGGAGTATTTTTAAAGCTGGCTGATTTTTTGGCAAACGCTGATTGTGCCTTCAATAGCCATATTCAAGAAGCAAAACTGTTCAGAGGTACATCAAAATCTATTCAGAATAATATTTTGCAATGTGTGTTCAAGGTTTATCGTGAAAGTATTTTCTGAAATATTCAAGAATTTGTCCGAGCCCCACTTGTTTTACGCCGGAAAATCAAGTGGGTAGTGTACAGAATCACGCATCAATTGCAATCGTGTGAGGATTGTAATTGAGTGTATTCATAGCCAAATGATTTTTGTAACTGCGTAACGTATTTTTGAGCTCTCTACAAGAACTGTGGACTAAATTAATCTTTATGGACTACACACAAATAGATTGAAGAATTACCTATTTCTTATCCCGGAATTTCATGTTGAAACTTTTTTCCTCCTGGATTTTCTGTATTTTATCAAGCATTTGCGATGAATTGGAAAATGCAATCACTTTCTTACATCCTTTTTTTTCATTTCGAGATTCAAATTGGTTTACCAAAAAGTTTTTGATCATATCAAATCCAATTACTACTTGAGCGAGCTCATCAATAAAACATGAAGCAATATCCGGAGATATTGAAGTCCTTAATATTTCTAAACTTGTTCACGACTCATAAGGATAGTTTGAAAAATTGAGTTATATTTATACGAATTCTCTTGCATAACATTCTCACAATTTGAACGGATTCTTTGTAATTCAATACTGTTTTCAGTTATGGAGGACAATAAAAAATAAATTGATTCTGTCTTATTACATATCATCATAAATCTGCCTTACAATAGATTTTAAGGGATGGAATCTTAAGCTTAAAGTTATTTCAATATTAATATTGACAGGTCTTGGATGGAATTGGCGAGATTGTCTTCATAATCTTCATCATTAATTTTATAGTGTCCTGGAAACTTATTAGTTATAATAGTTCAAACTTTCACTTTGATAATAGGTCCAATTTCCTGGACCATAATTTTTTATTGAGAAAAATCGTTTTGATAAGCAAAAACGATTCCAAAATAAACGACGTTCGAAAAGATCACGAAAAACCACCCTGTTGCTGTGAGGTCACTACACACGTTGACGCTCAGCTGTAGCATCGCTTTCAATAGTCAGCAAAAGAAAACCTCAGTTCTAAATAAAAACAGACGGTAAATCAGTATTATATTGTACCTGAGTGTGATAGCAGCAGTCGTTGCGAACCAAATAAGTTGTTTATAAATGTCTCAACAAGGGAGATACGAAAAAAGATGTTATAGCAAATTTTGGCTGATTCGCCCCTCAAAATACAAGTCAATATAGATAGTTCCAAGCTTCATAATTAAAGAAAAAAACTGAATAGCCTGGAAGTCTATACAGCGTGCTGTACTATTTATTATAATTAAAGAGATATTCTAACACAATTTGTATGAACTTATCTCAAACCGTAAAATAAATAGGGATCTCGTAGTTCAATCCACCTTTGTTCTTCTTAAATCAATAAAAATAACAAATATTCACTAAATTTCTAAATGAATTAACTGGAATAAAGCTATGAGTTTAACAGCTCTCTCTGATATTTGCAATTCAAATTTACATCCATTTATATTTACATGCTATTTCTAAAACCTCAATTTCTAACTTTTCCCATCTGTACGCAAATAAAGATGATGTATTTATGCTAAAATTGGAGTAAGCAGACGAGTATTTCATGACATCAATCAAATACGATGTTCCAGGAGAAATACAGGACACTGTAAAGTGACCTTTGAAAATTGTCCGTGAAACGGAATTCAATAAATTGTTGAAAATCAAAACCTGATTGTTCCACAACATTACAAATTAGTAGTCAGTATAGTGTCTTGTATTTCTTCAAACCTGCCACCTCAGCTGTATTATGGTAGATGGCACTGCTGCAGATTTATATCTCTGCATGCCATGTATCAACTCACTTTTTATCAGCTTCGCGGCTCCAAGTTCGACTGTCTGAGGCTACAGTTGCTGCTCTATTCAGGACGATGGTGTTAGAATCTATTCCCGAATTTATTTTGTGAAACAATAAAATTTTAATTTTTAGCAGTTAAACAATGTTTTAGTTTTTATTACGGTAATAATATAGGGAAGATGGTCATTTTGAGGAATGAGAAGAAATTCATCTAAGTTTGAGAGCTTTTATATTTCCTCATTCATTTTGTGGGCTATAAAAAGTCCAGCGAAGATTTTATTATCTCATCTCATGATTTGATAAATTAGCTGCGATAAATTGAACGGAGTGACGCTGATCAAATTAGATTATAACTCGTCATATCTTAGAATATCCATATAAATTCATATGATTGCTCAATTATTCGTAATTCAATATTTTCTGTGCTATATCACTGTTAGAATATGTTAATTAATGTGTTAATATCGTTAGCCTAGCTTGAACAAAATGTAAATGTTGCCAGGGGAACTAAGGTCTGGCAGTTGATAAATAATCATAAAGGAAAACCAAATGTATTTTCACTGAGTTGAATTAAGGTTGTTAAGAAGAGGAGTGGGGTCAAGCTATGGTGGCAACCCTGCTCTATGCTAACTACATAGGATAAACATTTATTGCCAACTCCAAATAAACAAAATTTCAATGATTAAAACTAATGGAAATGTTTATTTTCGATTGAAAATATATGATTTTGAATAATTTGGTTCCTTATTCTATTCTTTTAAAGAGCTTCCATCCGGTGAAATATTCTTTTTTCATATTTTAACAAAGCTACAATATGATATGTATAGCGCGCAACGCTGTAGATTTTTAAAAGTATTTTTGACATCTGACGTTTAGTAGTGATACTGCGTTTCATAACCAAACAAACTTATTGATGATAAATCTACATCAAAAAAATAATATCGATGGAAGAATAAATGGGTTACTCAATCAGTGTACCGTCAAGTCAGGGAATTCTTGGTTATTCTAATCACACACACTCTTCCTATTTCATCTCATGCGGCGACGTTGCCAAGCGTATGATAACTTGCTAAATTTCAGTAGCTTTTGTACAATTTTTTTGAGTAATAATTCAATTTTCTCTGAAACTACAAACAAGACTTCTTTGAAACTTGGTGCACATGTTTATAAGACTTTCGTAGATATTTCGTCGATTTTTTGTAATGTTGTCATTTCAGGTAGTCGAGATAATGACGTATAAATCAATGTGAAACACGTCGCGTGCATTTACGCAATGTAATAACATGTCACTGAACAGCAACTTTGACATTTTTTATCTCGATAACTAGAAACAAGATTGAGTTCAAACTTTGCCAGAATATTCTCCACTAAACAAATAATATACTGTAAAAATTTGAATAAATTCTCATATATTTTGATTTTCTTCTCAACAACCTTAAATTGATTATTATAAACAAAGTTGATAGTGTTTTAATTTACAAGCTACAACTAAACATGGCGCAGCCGTAAGCGAAATTAATAAAGAACCAGAAAATCAACTCAAAATGGAGTTCAATAAACCAGCAACTTCAAGTTTAGTAGGCAACTTAGCCGAAAATTACAAGCACTTCAAGTCGGAAGTAAGCATTTATATGATAGTGACGGAAACAGGAAAAAAGTCCAAAAAGTTCAAGTTGCAATTCTTAAAAATTTAATGGGAACTGATGCGCTAAGATTGTATCAATCTATATCGACAAGAAAACAAGCCGAAGAAACTGTGAATACAATACTCGATGAGTTGGAGAATCATTGTACGCCACAGAAAAATGAAATCATGGAAATGTACAAATTTTTCAATAGAGTACAAGCAACAGATGAACCATTTGACAAATATTACTCAGATTTGAAAAGACTAATTAAATCATGTGAATTTGGAGAACAGGAGAATAAAATATTGAAGACACAAATCGTCCTTGGAATCAAGTCGAAAGATCTACAAGAAAGACTACTACGAGAAGATTCAAGTTTAGAGAAAACAATATCCTTCTGCAAGTCGGTGGAGCTGGCAGAGATGAATATGAAAGTTATTTCAGGAAGAGATCCCCATGACGTGCATGAGCTACAAAACCGTGAATATATAGATAAATTTACCACATCTAATGACTATAAAAGTAAAAATAAAAACTTTCAAAATAATTTTTGTAATAAATGTGGTAGAAATCATACAAAAGAACAAATTTGTCCTGCCGAAGGTAGAATATGTAATCTGTGTAGTAAACTAAACCATTTTGCAGATGTTTGTAGATATAAGAATGATAAAAAATACCAAAGTAATACACCAAAGCCACAAAAAGCAAATTATGAGTTAACTAGGGACACTGACAATCAAAATGTAGACTTTGATTTTAAAATGGATACTGTCAATACAAATGTATTTAATATACCCAATCGAAAAGCCTGGTTTCAGGAAATCAAAGTATTTGATAGATACATAAATTTCAAGTTGGATATAGGTGCTGATGTCACTACTGTCCCAATAAATTTTGTGAATGAATTCAGTTGGCACGATAAAGTTAACAGAACTAATTGTAAGCTAAATGCTTTTGATGAATCGGTAATTGTACCAGTGGGTGAAATCAATGCCACATTATCTGTAAATAATACAAAAATAAGTGCACAGATATTTGTAACAACTGGTGGAACTAAAACACCCATATTGAGTCGTTCTGCATGTGAAAATTTAAATTTAATAAAACATGTAGTTGATAATATAAATATCAGTAAACCTCTTGATAAAGAAAATTTCATCAAACAAAATATGGATGTTTTTGAGGGTTTAGGTCAATTTCCTGAGTCATACACAATAAAATTGAAAAAGGATGCAGTTCCAAAAGCATTTCCACCTAGGCGTGTTCCATTAAAAATTAAAAACAAATTAGAAGAAACATTAAAAATGTTAGGAAAAAATGATATAATTGAACCAGTAAAACATGCTTCTGAATGGGTAAATAATATTGTTGTAGTTGAAAAACCTAATGGATCTCTTCGTGTTTGTATAGATCCGATCGAATTAAATAAACATATAATTAGAGAATACTATGAAATTCCTTCTATTGAAGATATTGTTCCGAATTTGTCGAATAAGAATCTATTTTGTGTTTTTGATTTAAAAGATGGTTTCCATCAAATAAAACTTGATGAAGAATCTAGCACTTTTTGGTCTTTGTTCCATACCAGAAATATTTCAAAAACTAACACATAAATATTTTGGTAATATACCAGGTGTCACAGTTTATTTCGATGATATATTGTGTGCAGCTTCTAGTAAAGAAGAAATGGATCAAATTATCTCTGATATATTAGATACAGCTAGAAAATATAAAATCAAATTTAATGCTAGCAAATTACAATATTTTGTAAAAGAAGTGAAATATTATGATAAAAATGCTGTAAAAAACAAACAGAATTTTCAGATTGGTGAAAAAGTGTGGTTACAGAGTGTCCGTACGAAATTATGGGAGAAAGCTGTTATAGTTCAGCCATTGGAATATCCTCGTTCTTATTTAGTTAAAACTGAGAGTAATAAATTTTATAGAAGAAATATTGTTTACATTAAAAAAAGATTTGGAAGTTCTTTTCATTTTGAAGATAATTTTGAAAATGATACTCTGAATGATAGGACAAATAAAAAAGTGATAAAGATTAGGCAATCCACAAGAGAGAGAAAAGCCCCGTTGAGATTTGGTCATTAAAAAGTTAAAATTAATAAATAAAAAGGGGGGCATGTTAGAATATGTTATTAATGTGTTAATATCGTTAGCCTAGCTTGGTGAACAAAATGTAAATGTTGCCAGGGAAACTAAGGTCTGGCAGTTGATAAATAATCATAAAGAAAAACCAAATGTATTTTCACTGAGTTGAATTTAATTGATTATTATAGACAAAGTTGATAGTGTTTTAATTTACAAGCTACAACTAAACAATCACTAATGTAGCGTTACAGAGGATCTGTAATCCTAGAGTTCTCAAAGCTTACATTATTGTACAATATGTTTAGAATTGAGCTATAAGACTTAGTTTTTCCATCGCTGGATAATCAAATTCGCTGAATAATATCTATAGGCTATGTGCAAGGGGGCGGAGTTTGAACAAACATCGATGCGAGCGCTCATGGTGAGCACCATTGTAAGCATCGAACTCCATTTCTCAGAATACGTCATTGGCATTGTAATTTAAAAGTGAAAATAATTGCATATAAAACATGGGAAAACGTTTGTTCTGTTTCAGGCTGTTGTGTTAAGGATGAGTCAAGTGAAATATGATTTTATAGATTTCATATAAGCAGTTGAAACATAAAAAAACGAGTGAAGTGGATCAAAGCGGTAAATAGATTATCTGTCTTTCATTATCAGTCCATAACACAAAAATGTCTGTAATCCATTTGTAAAATCAGAAAAATCCATCATCGATTTGGGATTCATGAATTCACCTCTATCTCTAATTTGTAAGATGTTTCAGTGATGGAAGTTTGACGGATGCACTTTGCAATAATTTTGTTGTTAATATTGTCAGCAACATATTTTTCACATGTTTAATATGGCAAAACTAATTTCACACTTTTCTTCAATGCTTTCTTGGTATAAAGATACAGTGTTTGATACATACAAACCCGATCCGCAAGATCATCAGCGTCATAATTAGAGGTTACTCCGTCATTTTGGACGAATTAAGACATTTTCTCCAATATGTACGTTATAATTGGAGAGAAAATTACTCAAAATGAATAATTTCAACGTATCTTTTATGCTATACAAGCTATATTATACGCACACAGCTGAATTTAATAATATTAGTACATTTAAAAGATATAGGTATGAAACAATGATAAAATGAGAGTTCAATCGTTCTTCATTGCCCACTAGAGGCGCTAGTAGACTTCATACACGTAGCCTATAGCTACTATTTTTTTACGCAAACATCACAGACATAGGTTTTATTGAAGAATTAAACTCCTATATGTCGTAATATGAACGAAGACGTAAATCCAAACGCACGTACTAAAACTGCTTCCGTCGATTCTCTCGTCCATTCTATTTTTTTTTTATTAACAAAATATTATTATTACTATTTCAAACGCAAACCTGCCCAACAAAGTTGAAAGTCAGTGGTAATCGTGCTCAATTTAGTCGTGGAACAGAATTACAGTATACGAATAAACAGTGCCAACAATTTATATTATGTGGGGTGTAACGCGATCTTCTTCAATTGTTTACTGTTAAATTAGGTGTACAAGAAGTGAACTTACAGTTTCAGTAACTGAGAAGTTAGTTTCAAATTAACTTAGCTCTGGTTTCGGGATACTGTGTGGATATCACGAACGAAGAGATTAGTCTGAGAGCAAACATTTCAGCCGCCTGGAATACACGGCGTATAAATAAATAAACCCGATACGTGTGTGACGTACTCATTTTTCAATCCCAGTAATAGATTAATAGCTTGATTATTATTATACAAAAATCATGCTATAATTTTTAAGAACGAGAAACATATACCTTATATAGTTGATGACTTACATATATTTGATGTGTTCAAAGCAGTTTCTTTCAACTTTTTTTTCCACTTTTTGAAAGGATCCAGCTTTTTCGCCAGAAATGCTTTTAAGATGATAATGAATTGTCTCATCAGTCTCTCTTCCTTCTTTACGAATCAGGTGAGTTGGAAACTAGGTATCAGCTTGGTAGACGCAAGTTGCGGTACAGGACAGTAATTTGTAAAACGGAAATCTGAAACTAGGTATCAGCTTGGAAGACGCAAATTGCTGTACAGGACGATGACTTGAAAGATGCAAGTTGCGGTACAGGACGGTGACTTGAAAGACGCAAGTTGGAAACTAAGTTTCAACTTGGGTACAGGATATCTGTAATTATTACAATTTTTTTCGATCAAAACTGAAGTGTTGCAGTAGTCGTAAACATATTTATGATGTATCAGAATCCCTCTCTTTGCAACTCCATTGAGCACTCCAGGCCAACATTTAGCAGTAACCGACTTTAATACATCTTACACGGTTTTCTTTTTGAGAATAAAAAAGTTGATATGGCAAAAATTAACTGACAACTCTTTTAAAGTGCAAGCACTCGTGTGTGATTCTTATTTACTTGTACTAAGAACAAGGAAGTATTGTGAAAGCGAGCAAATTCACCCAACGAGATTTTGATGGAAATATCCGTTTTGAGTATCCTTGAATTCATTTTGACTATTTTTGGCTTGATGTCGGTACGTATGTGCGTTCGTGCGTTCGTTCGTAACTCGCAAATCTCAAAACTGGTTTAACGTACAATGTTGAAATTTTGTATTTAAAACAAGTATAGGATCTTGTTGTGCACCTCGCATTATGGTTCCAATCGTCTGTACCGAAAGTGCACTTTACTTGAAACTTTTTTCGAATTTTTTTGATAAATCCAGAATGATCAACCGTAGAATGTTGAAATTCAGTATTTGAACTTGATGTTGTATTAGATTGGTCATCTGCTATTTTTGTAAAATCGGCCAAGCCAGAAGTGCACTTTACTTGAAATTTTTTTTGAATTTTCTGCATAAATCTAGAATGATCAGCCATAGCATATTGAAATTTTGTATTAAGCACTTCTATAACATCTTATTGTACATCTTGCATTATGATTGCGATCGTCTAAACCGGAAGAGCACTTTACTTCAGACTTTTTTTCAATTTTCCGCATAAATCCAGAATAATCAGCCGTAGGATACTGGAATTTAGCATTTCAAATTGCTGTAGCATCTTAATGGTCATCTTCTATTTTGTACCAATCGGCTAAGCCAGAAGTGCACTTTATATGACAGACTTTGAACTTTCCGCATGAATTCTAAACAATCAGTCGTAGAATATTCAAATTTTGTATTAAGCACTTCTGTAGTATCTAGTTGTACACCTTTCATTATGATTGTTATCAATCAAAAGTACTTTATTCGAAACATTTTTTGAATTTTCCGCATAAATCTGAAATGATTGAACGTAGATTGTTAGAATTCAGTATTTAGGACGTCTATACCGTCTAGATGCTCATATCCTATTTTTATTGAGATCCACCTAGTCGGAAGTGCACTTTACTTGACAGTCTTTTGGAATTTTGCGAATGAATTCGAGATGATCAGGTGTAGAATATTGAAATTTGGTATTTCAGTCTGCTGTAGCATCTGAATGATTGCCCACTGTTTCCATAACAATAGACTGAACCGGAAGTGCACCTCAGTAGAAATTTATTTTTTAATTTTGCGCATAAAATCAGATCTGTTGGTAGTCGTAGAATTTTGTAAATCAGTATTTAGGAATGTTATAGTATAAGAATAAAGGCCTACTGTTTCTATAGCAACCGACTTGCCTGAACGAGCATTTTACTTGACAGATTTTTGATCATATCCTCAATTGCAATGAGTGTAGCTTGCTTGGAAGACGCGAGCTGGATATAAAGATGGTAATTTGGAAGACGCAAGTCGAAAACAAGATATAAGCTTGAAAGGCGCAAGCTGCGGTGGAAGATAGGTATCAGCTTGGAAGACGCAATTTTGAGACTAATTATCACCTTGGAAGGCGCAAACCGCACTACAGGACGATGACTTGAGTGACTCAAGTCTAAAACTAGGTATCAGCCTGGAAGACGCAAGCTGTGATACTGGACAGTGACTTGGAAGACTCAAGTCGGAAACAAGGTATAAGCTTGGAAGACGCAAGCTGCGATGAAAACTGAATATCAGTTCGGAACACGCAAGCTGCGGTACAGGACGGTGACTTGAAAGACGCAGGTCGGAAGGAAGGTATCAGCTTGAAAGACACAAGTTGCGGTACAGGACGATGACCTGGAAAACGCAAGTTGGCAACTAGGTATAAGCTTGCAAGACGCAAGTTGCAGTACAGGACGGTGACTTAGAAGACGCAAATCAAAAATTAGGTATCACGCCAACTGTGGTATAAGACGATAACTTAAGAGACTCAAATTGGAAACATAAACACATAAGTCTGAAAAGTTGCATAGCATAATTAATAATGATAGCATTATGGTCATACTCGCGATATATATGCTTATGATTGAGAGCTTTTCGAATTAGCTTCATAGTGGTCGAATGCATGAAAGAAAAGCACTCGAATGTAATGTCATCAAGCATCATGATTATATTGGTATTCAATTAGTTATGAGCTCAATGATGAAGTTATTACTAATTATATTCTCTTTCCTAAAAAAGATACGATTAAAAGTATATTATGCTAAAATGACCGAACGACAGTCATTTTTGTCCACGATAAATTTGGCTGCATTCGGTGAAGATGAGGGCAAAGCCCGAGGCAGAGGCAAGGGCGAAGTACGAGGCGAAGGCGAGGGCGAAGCACGAGGCGAAGACGAGGACAAAGCGCAAGGCGTAGCTCCGTGCAACCAAATTTGTCCGTGACAATAATGACAGTCGTTTAGTGTCCGTGTTGCGTACGATATTTTCTGTGACAAGTGCACCGAAGTACCCTCTATACTAGACTTTTTAAATTAATTTGGATATATCGAAACTATCTTATCGATTTGACCAACAGATTTTTGCACATGCAATCACATTACAGTAAACTAATACAATGAGACATAACTTACATGCTTTATTTTATTGATCGATATTTTCCACATTTTTTGTACTATCTCGTTCACAATAAATGCACATACTATAACGAACACATTCTATAATACTAATTTCTTTCAAATATCAATGAAATGAAAAAATCCAACGGCATCCATGATCCATGATCTACAATTTCATTTTCACCCAGCGAACATTAATATCCATTAATTCCCAGTCAACAGAGAATTAATGAAAATTTTTACCATGGTTTGCAATTGGGAACTTTCGAAGAAGAAGTCAGCTCAGGTATAGGGTACTTTCGGTGTACGTGTTACAAATTTTTTTTTTTCTGGCATTCCTGGATCAAAATATTCAGCCGTCCTCATTACTTCAATAATTTTTTATACTAGAAATTTGACAAAAGAGAAACCGTTTAATATTGATGATTAAATGAGTGGAACAAGAAGTGTCACTCGTCAAATGATTTCATCTCACAAAAAATTTTAGGTAAATATGACGCTATATTTGATAGACATATACCTGACTTCAATTTTATACATTGAATGTTATTATTACATGGATCCCAGTATATCTACGAATGTAGAAGTTTGGAACATGCAGTGAATCAATTGCAAGTTCCCAAGGATTTTGATCAATGTTTTGATCCAGAATTTATGGGGGTGGTACATAGTAAATAAGGTACAAACCCTTATTAATAACAAATGAACTGGTTTAACCCTTAATGCTTCTAAAATTCCCTAATGAACACGTAGCCTGAATCTGCCCACTCTATATTTGGAATTTACGTCAGTCTACACCTCATTAATAATGAGCAAAGTACATATTTGAATTATAAAAATGTTGACACAAAACAGTGGATGCCTGAATAAGGTTTTTTTGGTTTTATTGCACGTCATAATTAATTCACGTTTTCAGCTAATATCTGAGTTAGCTTTTTGTGATATAAAATTTCAAATATCATATTTAATTGGATACATTAATCTGAGTATTCATTAATGAACTAATCAGATCTTTTTTGCCTGAAAATAGTGTTATTAGGTAATTTAAGACTAGTAGCCAGTTTAAGAGGAGTTAATAGAAAAAATTGAATCTTATATCAAAATGTTGTGGTTTAATGGTATTCAAAGACATGTTTGATATTTAATCTCTTGGAATAACAAGCAAGGCCATATCTATGTTTATCATCAACAAAAATGGCAAACCCCATGTCCATTATCTAATTTTTTTAATTCTGTGACAACATTCGTGTCCAAAGTTTCCATTTACTGAAACTTCCAGATTGACGTGCAGTTAAATTAATCCAGTAAAAGTTGTGGACATGCGATGGCACATTCTGTACAGGAAATCGCAATGATGAAACGGTTATCATTTCTGATCTCTATGTAATTAACGGTTGGAAATCAACCGAACTTTAAAACGCTCAGCGATACTGGCAGTAATTAGACTTGATGAGCAGATACAACTGTAATAACTAAAGCCCAAATCAATGTCTCGTACTTAAAATCTTAAACAGATAATAATAAATATCACACGTTGTTATACTTCGTTGTTGTAGTAAGGTGAATGAATTTGAAATAGGAAATATAATGTAATGTTTATTGCGTGAAGAATCAGTTTGTAATTGAATAAAAGTCACTATTTAATAATCTAAATGAAATAAAACCTTTATTCTTCTTATGTCACTAATAACACTATATTTATTTATTCGTCACTTAATTCTAATTTAATCAAGGTCACAGATATTTATATTTCACTGTTTATATACACTGTTCACTTTACTGTCACTGTTCGATATTTATTTAACACTACTACTCTTATTACTGTACTATACTACACGTCTTTTGCTTGGCCTTATATAGAGAAATATTGTTTTCTCGAATTTTCCATTTCTCGACTCTTTCCATTTCTAGAAATCACTAGAGGCTTCCATTGGGAGGGGTGATGTGCTGCGACGCGGTGCGGCGTAAGCGACGACAAGAAGCTCCTCCCCATACTACGTCGTCTTTACGAGCTCCTCCCTCACTCTCGCACGTTACAATAAATATTTTATCTGCGTCAGTCACAATCTCGCACATACATCTCAAATGCCATTAATAATTACACTGTCGTGGACAATACATAACTTCTTCATTAACTAAATTAGACGTTAGTGTGGGCCCCAATTTCAAACGATTCTTCTATGATGCTCCAAACACTGTTGAATGAAAATAACTAGAAATTAAAGATTATTTATTGAGCAGAATACACTCGAACGTTCGATTTACTCTGTGACCTCCTCACTGAGAAACGCTGTCTTTATATAGGCCTCTGTCTACCTGCAGTGGCCTGGAAGTGCTCTATCGCATTTCGAGAGACTGCTACAATCATCTCGAATATTCCAGACGTTAATTAAGGAAATCAGTCACGATATCAAAACATAAGCAGCGCAAGGCATTGTTATTTGGGCCGTCATACACGACTTTTCTTTCTTGATGGCTTTGCGCTCTCTATCTATATGGGAAAATAGATAGCTGTAGTTGTGATCATTAAGAATCAAGATTGTATTTGAATTTATGTCTTGCCCTGTTTCTGTATCGAAACTTCCAATTGCAAACTCAAATACAAAGACATTAACAAATGCAGTAAACTCTAATGTATTCTTCGTGTTATATAAAATTGATTGCGAACTTTATGGAAATTTTCTGCATCATTTCATGCAGAAGTTTCTCCCCTAATTCACAGTATGTTACGCCATATAAAATTAAAATATGGGTACGAATTCGCGAGGAGTTATTGGACTGATTAATTCTGAAAAGTTGGAATTCATAAGAAGTATGCGGGAATAGAAAAGTTTAAATAACGAAGACTTGAGTTTTTGCGATTGATAAATATCGATATAGTGGATTTCAAACTTCCTAATTATAACTAAACTTATATACGAGGGTAGTTTGAAAAGTTTTTGGCCTGATAAAAATAAACAAGATTAAATCCTTGTCTTCTAACCATTCCTTCAAGTTTGAGAAAAAATAATTGCTGGAAGCCATATGGAAGCACTTGGAATCGAGGCTCTCGAGTTTTGCTGCAACAACGCAAGACTCGTACGCAGGTCCATTATCATGAAATAATATATCCTTGGTCTACGAACACTACAACATGAGAATCCCAGAAGACCGTTGCCATGACTTTTCCAACATTTGAAACTGTTTTGGATTTTCTAGACGCGCTTTATCCTGCTTCAATTCATTTTTCGGACTGCTACTTTGTCTCTGGAAGGATAGTAATGAATTTTAAGTTGATCTACAGTAATAAAACGTCGAAGAAACTCAGTGGTATTGTGTTTAAATGAGTCTAGACACTCTTGAGAAATGTTCAAACGAATACGTTACCAGACCCCTCTTTCCCACTGGTCACTCTGGGCACGTGCTCAGGGCCCCGCGATCGATAAGGGCCCCCTTGTTCCTACCAGCTTACCAAACGATAACCAATATTCATTACTCGCATGATTTTTATAGCTACGTAAAACTGAACGTGACCGATCGGAGGATAACTGCATAGTGGAGCGACGATACAAGCGATGTTAAGTGGGAAGAGAAGAACGACGAATACAAACACACGCATTTCAATCGAACGTCGCATAGTGGAGACTAGAGAAGAAAGCAATGCGACAATGAGCGCTGCTACAAGCTATAAGAGCGAAGGAATCAAACATATGTACTTGTTTTCGTCGCTATTCTCGCTGGTGGTTTGGGGCAAAATGAATTCTGAACGGTTCATAAGTGCAGTGTTTATAAGAGAATCTATCAGAGTTGATGGAATTGTATGATCTGTATTTATGTCTTGTGTCTTACCGTTAATAAAATCTGAATGTAATCAACCGTTGTTCTATAAATATGTTGTATATTGTATATTTTTGTTTGACGTTCTGCGTGACCTTTGACCATACATGAATAGATCCGACACTTGACAGTTTCTACAATACCGACCGATTAAAGAATATTCAGGATAATTCTAATGTTAAGGAAATAAAATCAGGAGAGGATGTATCTGACAGGAGAATAATAGGAAATTTGTTATGGTAATGAAATTTGTAATTGTAAAATGACTTCTTCTTTTTTTATCCGTATGTCTTCTTTACATTACTATAAGCACTAATATGAATTTAATTTGAAAACATGTTAAGTAAGGTTTCATTAAAATTTAGGTATAAATAAGGCCTTCTGGCCGACTTAAGTCACTTCTTTGTGAGTCCAGTCTTCTGAGCAGCCGTTCCAAAGTACGCTTCTAGTTCCGATACCGAGTGTCATCTTCAGAGTGTTTACCGTCCAAGTGAAGTTTTTGTGCTAGGTCCGTTAGCACAACTGTCTGACACAATTTGTGAGTTTGCTTGTTTTTTTTATGAGTCCGTGAAAAGAACTTAGAATATTTTCGCTGTTTTGAACTTAGAATATTTTTGCTGTTTTTGAACTTAGAATATTTTCTGAATAATTTACCGTAGAAGCACCGCTGACGAAGTCTTCGTGATTTCGCAGCGTTTGATTGGAATAACGTAGAATTGAAGTCTTGTAACGAATTAGGCCCCAAAATCCGTTACCGTCGCACATCCCAGGGCCTTCTGCCACCGTCGAACATTTTCAGTCCATCACAATTTTATTCACTTCCTGCGCACCCTGTAAACATTAAATTCAGTAACTCTGTATCAACCTACAACATCACGTACCGTATATTCATCCGTTTTCAGCTGCCCCAATACCGTCTACTATCTTTCACATGTGGGTAAATAAGGTTATGTTTTAACAACATCTGAAATCAAAAGAAGTTGAGATCGTGTGATCTGTATTTATGTCTTATGTCTCACCGTAATAAAGTCTGAATGTAATCCACTGTTGTCCTGTAAATATGTTGTATATTGTATATTGTATATTTTGTTGTTGTTTGACATTCCGCGCCACCGTTGACCATATACAAACTAGATCCGACACTTGACAATTTTTATATTATCGACCGATGTGAAAATTATTTAGAATAATTTTAATATTTAGGAAATAAAATCAGAAAAGGATGTAGTCGACACGAGAGTGATAAGAAATGTATTATTGTAACAAAATTTGTATTTGAAAAATGACTTCTTCTTTTTTCTGTATTTCTTCTTTATATTATTTCTAGCGCTAATATGGATTTAATTTTTAAAACATGTTAAGTAAGGTTTCATTAAATTATGGGTATAAATAAGGCCTTCTGGCCGACCTAAGTCACTTCTTTGTAAGTCAAGTCTTCTGAGCAGCCGTTCCAAGTACGCTACCAGTTCCGATACCGAGCGTCATCTTCAGAGTGTGTACCGTCCAAGTGAAGTTTTTGTGCTAAGTCCGTTAGCACAGCTGTCCGACACAATTTGTGAGCTTGTTTTGCTTTTTTCTAAGTCCGTAAAAGGAACTTAGAATATTTTTGCTGTTTTGAACTTTGAATATTTTTGCTGTTTTGAACTTAGAATATTTTTGCTGTTTTTGAACTTAGAATATTTTTTGGATTATTTAGAAGCACCGCTGAAGAAGTCTTCGTGATTTCGAAGTGTTGATTATTTAACGTAGAAGCTCCGTTGAAGAAGTCTTCGTGATTTCGAAGCGTCGTTTATTTAACGTAGAAGCTCCGCTGAAGAAGTCTTCGTGATTTCGAAGTGTTGATTATTTAAGGTAGAAGCTCCGCTGAAGAAGTCTTCGTGATTTCGAAGCGTAGATTATTTTTAACGTAGAAGCACTGCTGGAGGAGTCACCTGGTGACTTCACCGTATCGAACCATATTATCGTAGAATCACTGTGAGGGAGCAAGTTTTGTTCCACCCGCATAGAACGACTTCTCGTCATCTGCGACCGCCTGGGTCCGTACTGCGACCGCTGGTGTCGAGTGTCATGTACAGCCGTCCGTCACCGTCCGCCAAAGTTATCATCGTGTAAGAGTTCTGTAAAATAATGTTCTTTGTTCATCGTCGTCGTTTAGTGTAATAAATCTCATTGTGATACCTACCTCCAGATTATTATTTTCAACAACCCTAACCCTTCCCGTCTGAGCTATCCAGCCGTCCGTCATAGAAAAACTGCGTCACCGACCGTATTGGCGCCCGAGCACACCGTTAGCAGTTTTCAAAAGCGACGCCAAAAGTAACAACCGCGCCATCTGCGAGGGTATCGTTACAGTCTTCGTGATTTCGCAGAGTTTGATTGATTCAACGTAGAAGCACCGCTGACGAAGTCTTCGTGATTTCGCAGCGTTCGAAATACTTGACGTAGAATCACTGCTGGAAGGGTCACCTGGTGACTTCACAGTATCAAAACGACTTAACGTAGAATCACTGCGGGGGAGCAAGTTTGGTTCCACCCGCATAGAACGAGTAGTAAAGTTAATCCACCGTTTGGGAAATCGCTTCACGATTTGTTTATTAAAGTTTTTCGTCATCGCCTAGGTCCGTACTGCAACCGCTGGTGTCGAGTGTCATGTTCAGCCGTTCCGTCACCGTCAGCCCAGTATCTCCGTGCAAGTTTCTGTAAAATATATGTTCTATGTTCTTCGTCATCGTTTGTGTGTAATGAATCTTGTAGTGACACCTACCTCCTGATGATTATTTTTGACAAACCTAACCCTGTCCGTCTGAGATATCCAGCCGTCTGCCGTAGAAACTGCGTCACCGACCGTATTGGCGCCCGAGCACACCGTTAGCAGTTGAAGACCCATGGCCATTGAATTATATGCTGAACCACAGGCAGAGCTCTACGATCTTTCAGGAGTTGATATTTTATCTAGTCACCTTGTGCATTTTTATTGTCTTGACAATTTTTGTTTATTTATTTATTATACTTCTACACTTGGAAAAGGCAGCACTTTGCTGTTCAAACGTTGTTTTTCTGATCATTTTTATATACAGAACTTTTCCAAATAAAACATATTTATTAAAAAATGACTTCTGAAAAGTTTTTTTCTTCATTGAATTCGTTACTATTTGACTGTTATTAGATGCGAAATTAAGCCAACACATCATGTAAAATGTGGTAGTCTATCGAGATGTCCACAGTCTTAGCAATTTCTCGAACCTTCATTCGATAATTGTCTAGTATATAATTTTGGCCTTTCGTCGGTCATAACGGTTTTTGAACGTCCCGCGCACATTTATCATACTGTACTGATGTACGAACACGTTCAAATCCAGCTGTCCTTTTTTTAAAGTATTTTCATCTCAAGTTGATGCTCTATTTCCTCTTTGATTATATATTTTATAGCAATGAGTATACCTTGGAAGACGCGAGTTGGATAGACGCAAGTCGGGAACAAGGTATAAGCTTGAAGGATGCATCGGAAACTAGATATCAACTTGGGAGACGCAAGCTGCGGTACAAACGGTAACTGGTAAGACTCAAGTCAGAGATCAGATATCAGCTTGAAGGACGCTTCGCAAGCTGCGGCACAGGACGATGACTTGAAAGACGCAAGTCAAAAGCTAGTATCAGCTTGGAAGACGCAAGCTGCGGCACAGGACGGTGACTTGAAAGACGCAAATCAAAAACTAAATATCATCTCGGAGGACGCAAGTTGCTGTGCAGAAAGTGACTTGAAAGACGAAAGTCGGGAGCTAGGTATCAATTTGCTCACCATTAATTTGACGAACGGTACTGGCTGCTGATTTTAGAACTGGTGAACTGTAGGAAGACGCAAGACCAAAGGCTTTATATACGACTTACCTATCAAGTATTTGATTTCTCATTAGTTTTATCGAACGCTGGTGCAGTAAGCGCGCGCGCTACTGTGTAGCACAACAGCGCTTGTAGCTACTATATTGCAAATCAGGTAGTGGTGACTCAGCCACTTCGTCACAAGTTTCATGAATCTTCAGCTGAAGAACATTGAATATGGAATTGTAAATTTTTGTGACGATTTCTTCAGTCACGACGATTTTCGGATGCCCCGTGCGTTCATCATCCTGAATTGACGTACGACCACGTTCAAATTCATCCGGCTACTTTTCAACGGTCGCAAATTAAGAAGCAAAAAAGAATAATTCAACTCATTTTTCATGTCTTCTAGTCTTTAGCCTTACAAAATGAAATACTCAATCACAGCACGAGCTTCAATAATAAGATTCGTCTAGATTTGGTGATTGATGTACGCTGTCTCTTTGGCTTGTGTTTTTATGAAAATTTATGTGTATTTATCCATGCGGCATAATTATGATGAATCTCTTTTTTTCAGAGGCCCAAATAAACGAATCATGCTTCTTCAACGCTCAGTGCGAGGCGACCACCGTCCGCACGGAATGTCACGACGATCGATGCGTTTGCCGTTTCGAATTAACACCAGTCTTCAACAGCGACGGCACGGTAGAATGCATCGGTGAGTACCTTCCACTAACATCATGTAAGACATGAGTATTCATGTGTGAAACATTACAGCTGTGCAGAATCCGACGGCTCCGACGAGGTACATCGACCCGGCGATGATCGGCGTACTAGTCGGAATGGCATTGATGTTTATCATCATTTGCGTCGTGCTTAGACTTTTCAGCAAGTAAGTCATAACTTCATACACATCCAATTTCTCTTACATTATTTTTCTGTCAAAAACTCCAATTACGAACTAGCGTATTTTAATAATCAGACGATTATATTGTTCGACAACTTTTGTGCGTCAAATTTTCAGTCCGATGCCGACAACAGTGTCAGTTCCGTGATGTCATATTCACTTATTACCATTTGACGGACAATAATCACACATGCAGGCGAGCATGTTTCGTAGTGACTGTGTTTTGCAACATCAACGATTCTCCTTAAGTTTTGTTTGTTTCAATTAGTTAACGCACCGAGATTTATGGAGTCCTCTCATTGATAAGCACAAGAATTGAGCAAGAATCTTACTATCAAGATAAAATTTTGGTCAGCAAAAATTGAGTGATACAAGACAAAAAATTACTGAACAAGACGAGAAATAGTGCTTCGTGCATCGCTGTATATGTATAACAAAATTATGTTTTAAAAGTTTTCCCTTTCTCAAAAACTGTCGGATATTTCTTGTGAGTGGAGTTGGACATTCTCATTTACCCTGCTTCTGCTGTCTGTCAGATTTATCCTACAACTTTATAAGATTACGGTCAGGCTTTCAGGTTGACCACGTCATTAATTTCAGAACTTAGTTTTGTTGATCCTGTAGAGAAGTTTAACAAATCCTTAAAATGTGTGATTTGCTAAATCTCATATTGAATTTAGAAATAAGGGCAGCTCATAATTAGGATCCTTGAATATGTCTTCAAATTTACTTTGCATCTGATCTCAAACGATGTCCACGCAAACTTCCATCTTCAATTTATTATTATATTATTCTCTGAAATTATACTTCATCAAGCGTATTCTTTTCTACAAGCAACTATTGGTATTCTCTAATCACTTGGAACAACTTCATCAAACTTCAATAATTGCTTATGAAGGATTAATAATAATGATGATTTCTAATTGAGATAGAAGTTTGAGGAGCAAAACTAGATCATCTTTAAAGTTCATATACTCTTGATGTGCCACTCTTTAATGCACTGAACTTCAAGTCTACTTTTGGGATTACGAGTTAATCTTGGAATATTTTTCATCCACCGCAGAACGTCGATACGAGGCAGGAAAGAGATAAGACTTTAATCTCAACCTTTCTGCCAAGATGCTTTCGCAGCATTTATTAACAAAGCCTCCTTCAGATACGCAAAAAAGTGAAAATTCATATAAAATTTCCTAGTTAAGGTGAAACGGTACTAGTTGTCTTTGTCTAGTCTAATCTTATTTTGAATTGAGTGAGGCTTATGGAAGGTCAGTGATTATGGCGGGATACACAAGAATTCAAATTTGGCATTTCAGAAAGAAAACATTCCATAGAGAAATTTATGGTCGCATACAAGATAAGTTCTCAATTCAATAATGAAAATGTGAAATTATGATATAAAAATGTCCCAAAATACACACAAGAACTAATTTCAAAAATGGAATCTCCTGTATATTATTGCACTAATGAATAGAAAATAATTTTTGCTTTGAAAAAGTTCAAGGATTCTTACCTGCTAAACTTGATAGGTTTTGAGATATTAACGAAAATATCTAAATGTTGCTTCACAAAATCAAGTGTGCGTTTAGAACTAAATTTTTTGACAGTTGAGTTATTTTGTGTTGTATTTGCGTTAAGAAAAATTGTATTGTATACACATCATTGATATTTTTGTATCAATAATATTACTGTTAAGTACGCGGGGAATTACACAACGTTTATATTTTTTAAATTCAAATATTTTTGCGCGCTCAGACATTTGCACATCCTCAAGAACGAAATGCATAGTTCAATTACTATTGAAAACAATGTACAAAATAATAGTTATTTATGATATAAGTGTTAAAAGTGTCATTTTATTTTGTGACAAGGGAAGTTTGGGACACGACGCGCAGCGGAGTGGCGTAACCTTTGGAACAAAATAAAATCACTTTTAACACGTATATCATACACCATTTTTTATAAAAACACTATTGATAGTGATAAGATTGCGAAATTGGTAAAAATTTATACAAATTATGACATATTAGATGAACTGTCATTTCTATAGCAACCATGTACTCCGTATTTACACAGTTTGACATATTATTTTGAATGAAATGGATAGTCAAGAAAATAAATTAATTCCAGCTGAAATTGAGAGAGCAGCTACTAGAACTGTTCATTATCTATCACCTTCGAAGTCGAGGCAACAGTACGAGATCGCCTACGGACGTTTTTTAAAATGGTGCGAAGATAAAAATGTTTTCAGTAAATATTATGAGACTGTTTTTTTGGCGTACTTTGAGGAGAAATCCAAGTTGTGGAAATCGTCAACGTTATGGTCGAATTACTCTGTATGTAAAAAATTATGATGAAAATGAAGAACAATCAAGATTAAGTGAATATTATATATTAGTGTTAAAAGTGAATCACTTTTAACACGTCGCTAATGGTAACGTGTTAAAAGTGATAAAAATGTCATAAATTGTTATTTTTAATACGCTAAGCAACCATTAAAAGTCGAACTTTAAATAGTGTTTGTATAAAAACAGTTTTATTATCATAGTAGAACATAAAGAAGTACGGAATAAATGTTATCGAAGTACTCAAAATGTTCAAAATTTCCACCGTTTTCTCGGACACATAAATAAAGTCTTTTCAAAAAATTTTGTTTTATATCAACTGTATTCAATTCAACAACAGCTTGTCTTATTCGGTTTTTCAGTTCATCAAGTGTAGCAACGGACATTACATAAATTTTGTTTTTTATAGCTCCCCATAGAAAAAAATCTAAAGGCGATAGATCCGGAGATCTTGCGGGCCACGATGTAGGGCCTCTGTTGCCAATCCAGGAATTTGGAAATTGTTGACTCAAATACGCAGTTACATCCGATGAATTATGCGGAGGTGCACCATCTTGCTGGAATATCATTCTGCGTCTAACGGCCAATGGTATATCATCCAGATAATCTTGAAATTCATTTTGCAGAAAATTTAAGTATCTCTGTGATGTCAAAATGCCCTTATAAAAGTATGGACCCAGAGTAGTGTTGTTTATCATACCGCACCATACGTTAATTGAGAAGCGTATTTGAAAATTTGAAATAAATGTTTGACGTGGATTCGTTTCTACTAATTGCCAATAATGTGAATTATGTCTATTTAGTACTCCATTGTTAGAGAAATTTGTTTAATCTGACCATAAAATTGTATCTAAAAAATTGGGCTCTGCAATATTTTCCAGTATTAAGTAATTACAAAATTGTTATCTTCTCACATCATCGCCAGGATGAAGATTATGAATTTTGTAATTTTATGGGCTTTGTACTTATGCTTTTTCAGAATCTTAAGAACCTTTGTATGTGTGGTATTTATTCCCAATGCAGCTTCTCTTATTGAATTTTTAGGGTATACATTGAAATATGCCAATACATCAACTTCTAAATTTTCATCTACTATCTCACGTGTTTTGTAATTTCTTGAAACTGACCCAGTCCTACGCAGCTTCCTCTCTAATTTGAATAAATACGAATGGTTTGGATAAAAGCGTTCCGGATACTGTTGTCTGTATAATTGCAGAGCTTGTCTCGAATTATTATTTGATAGATAAAAACATTTTATCATATCTTACTTCTCATTGATTGAATAATCTGCCATTATTAACACTAAATAATAATAGTATGTATGCAACACAATTTTTTATAGCGCAAATACAATACAAAATAACTCGACTGTCACCAAATTTTGTTCTCAAGGCACACTTGATTTTGAGAACAGCATTTAGATATTTTCGTTAATATCTCAAAAATTATCAAGTTTAGCAGGTATAAACCCTGAAACTTTCTTACAGCAAAAAATATTTTCTATTCATTAGTGCAATAATATAAAGGGTATTCCATTTGAAGAAAGTAAAAATATGGCAATATATACGAGAATAGATTTTTTTTTACTAAATTCTTACAGGTTCAGTTAGCTTATTAGAAGATCCAGAAACTTTATTTGAACAATTTTTCGGTATCTATAATAACTTCCGAGAAAAAAAATGTTTCCAATTTCGCATTCCACCATGCAGAGCAAATAGTCTCCACGGTTTTGTTGGCACATATGGACTCTTGAGTATCATGTCGCGATAGCGAGCACCATTAGATGTTTTTGCCTGATCAGCTGTTTCTTAAAAACAAAATGACTCGATGATACCTCCAGCCCAAAATTTGTACTAACACGTTGTGGATGCATTTGTTTCTCAATAATCATTCGTGGATTTTCTGAGTCCCAAATGCAACAATTCTCTCGATTGACAGAGCCATCAAGATTAAAATGAGCGTCATCGCTGAAAATGATTTAGTTTGAACAATCAACATTCACTTGTAGTTCGATAATCTGTTCAACGAATTATCTTCGCTGTGTGTAGTTAGGAGGCTTCAATTCTTAAGTCAATGGAGCTTTGTAATCTTTCGTGAGGATAAACTACAGAGAGCTTCTCGGAATATCCAATTCTTGAGTACGGTGTCCAATTTATAGAATGACAGATCTCAATCATTGATGGACATGAATAAAATACTTTGTCGCTTTTTACAACTTCAAAGATATGGTATTCATAACTAAAAATTCTTACCTGTACACTTCCAGCTATAGTAGTATTCAGAAATCTGAACGAGATAAGTTTTTTAAAATTAGATTTAAAATTGATATTTAATGTATTTTTCAATGAACTTACTGTAACATTGTAAGTCAGATTTGTCAAGTTTCCTGGGATTCGAACCATTCCTCTTACCAGTATGACAGGATCGGTAAAACTACAATTCAAACCAATTTTTTCGGTTCTTGAAAGATTGATATGTGAAGCCAAATACAGTACTAAAATATCATATACATATATAACATTTTATCAAACACAGCCAGAAGCAGATATTCAAAATGGTTTTTGTGGCTAAAATCAGCCATAGGCTATTTGTTATTTAATAAATAAATACATGATAAAATCAGTTTAGTTAGGTTAACAAGCAATATGACAGTTGTCATGCAATACAACATGTAGATACTAGATAGCGCAACAGAACACATCTACTAATAAAAGTCATATTCACACCTCTAAAAGAGACCAAAAAATATTTTTCTAAATTATTATTTTGAATATACAGCCGCTAAAACTCCGAGCAATATTGTATAATATTGCTTATAATTTTTAAATATTATAAATATATATATACTTTTTTTGTTCACTTGACGATTCTTTATAACAAAATCCGTGATTTGAACAAAAAAGTATTAATTTCTCGAAAACTTGGAATCTCACGACTCTCAAAAAAATTTATCATCTCCAAGAAATATTTGGCCACAGAATTAAATTACTTTTGTCAAAATTAAGCTTGTTAATTTCGATATGGAATAAAAAAAGTGTAAAAGGACTTCAGAGAAGTACCCAAAATATCGAGAATTTTGAGCCCAAATCTAGAGAACTATGCAACAAGATTCATCAATTCAAATGTTGTGCTAAAATAGTTCCTCCGGGTGATGTTTCACTTCAAGTAGATTAGAAAACATGATGTCCAATGCGACATTTTGCATACTAATATTGATGTACAAATATCATCATTTTTTTATGTCTGTAGAATAAATATCGTATGCAACACGGACACTGAACGACAGTCATTATTGTCACGGGTAAAGTTAGCTGCATGAAGCTACGCCTAGGACTTTGCTCTCGCCTTTGTCAAGTGCATCCTGAACAATATTGATGGTCGTTGGATCCTTGTAGCATGATATACTATTGTTTATCAATTCAAAGATACATGTTCTATCTATTTATTATCGTTTTTAACATAGACTTTGTGTAATTGAACGTTTGACCTCAATGATTGAGTAAATATCCACTACCTACGATAAAATGTCATTACTGTCACTAAATTTTTACTTTAAAACTTTTTTCATCATCGAGATTGCTTCAATGTCGTTCTATCACTGTTCCAAAAGAGAAATATGTCATACATGTTGTCATAAATTCTAATCTCTTACGTTAAATGGAAGGAACAGCGTATATACAAAGTTGAAAAACGAATAAAATATTAGTGATTCATAGCGTTGTCACGACATCTGAGTCGTATCATATTTTATCCAACAGAATATTAAAGTCAAATGTCATGAACAATTTGGAATTTGTTACGCATTGATATTTTATTTGATATTATGTTCTTCATTGCTTATATGCTGGCAAAAATAAAAAGTCCAATATCAATATTCAAGAAAGACGGAACAAAATGATGCTGTCACAAATTCATATTTGTAAATTGAGCATTCCATTCCATCACTCAATCAACAATGTTTGTCCTCGTCAGAAAAGATATTCGCCACTGATGCAGCAAATCTATTGATCACCAGGGATGCAAACGATAATTTTAGATTCGCTTCTTTATGTTTTCTCTATTCAAATTATTTTAATTCATAAAAAAAAGACTATGAATTATCTGAGACTCTGAGTAGTCCAAATATATTTCTTTTGTGATTAATTCTTAATGTGTTTTCAAGGGCACGATGGCGCGAAAACCGCTCTATCTTCAATACTCCAAACCCTCGTCTAATGAACGTTTCTCTTCTTCGAGAATCTAAGCTTGCACACGGAGAACGGAGGAGTTCTCGAGGCTCTGTGCGAGGGCCCTCCAGACAGCCTAGCATGGCTTCGCTGCGCCCTCATTCGCCCAACTCTCAAGGTAAATCATCCTTTTAGGAACTTAGGAGAATTATATACTTCTGGAAATGGACCGTATCAATTTATGGGCAAGAATTTATCTCTATTATGCCAGAAAAAACATTTTATGTTACATAAAGGTCAAATGAAGATTAGCACAGTACATTTCAAGAAGCTATTTGTTCCAGAGATAGAAGTATTTTTTAGCTATGCCTCCAAAATTCACACGTTGAACTACATAAACAGAATAACACTTTTCCTTAGACAATTGAATTTCAAATTGGGTAAAATTTACAAAATTTTATTATAAAAGATGGAGTGCCTGGAATGAATCTGAGAATGCTTGTTCGAAATTATCCAAATTCCGTCAGAAAAAAATTGAATAATATCTGGAGTTCATTGATAATCACGAAATTATTTATTATGCTGTTTTGTAACAACCTGACGCCAGGCCCGTTTCAGGCGGCAAAAATTAGGGGCGCCAATTTGTCACAAGCAACCACTTTGCTTCCAAGTTACGCGCAATCCGACACTCATAATGTCTCCTGTTTTTATACTTTACCTCAATAAAAACAAATTATCAAGTACATAAACTCGGTAAGAAGGAAACGCACCACTTGAAAATGCACCAAAAATACCGACTTCTTTTCAAAGCGTAATAATTCGGTCAACTTTTATTGAAAATGGATGAATCTTTGAGATTTGGAAAGTTTGAAGCTTTCTCTTTCAGGAAAATGAGTTGATTCGACTCCAAGATCATCGCACTCTCTACCACAAACTTGAGAAAAAAAATCTCAAGTCAAAAAATGTCAAACATTGACAACACAAAAAAATTGTGGACTCAACTTACGACTCAGGAAATCAAGTTCATTTATTTTCTTTCAATCACGCAAATAATTGAATGTCTGCGACAATTTGGCACAAAGCTATGAATTATGAATTAAACATAAAAATATTACATTTTGGTTTTTTTGGTTAAAACTCGGCTAATTTTGCACGAAAATTGATTATTTCATTTCCTTTGGCGGGTGCTAGAAGGTCAATTGGATTTGACGACACATTGATTTGCAGAATATTGAACAGGAAGCTCCATACTTTTCAAAACTGAAAAGTTCATCAGTTTCCGTGCAGAATTAGCTGAGGCATGACCAAAGAAAGAGCAACTTGTATTTTTTTTTGTTTAATTCATGACTTTGCGCCAAATCGTCGTAGACACTCGATTTTTTGTGCAGTTTTAAGGAAAATAAATAAACTTGATTTCTTGTGTCGTAAGTTGAGTCCATAATTTTTGTTGCACTTGGTACAAGATGTGACAGTGTGATATTATTTGACATCAAGAACATTTTTATTGTCAGGGATGTGGTAGGAAGTGCTATGAACTTGGCGTCAGATTGACTCACATACCCTTAGATAAAAAACTTCAAACTGCTCGCAATCAAAGATTCACCCATTTCCGAAGAAAATCAACTAAGTTATGGCGGTTCGAAAAATCGGTAGATCGATTTTCAAGTGTTGCATTTGTTTTTGTTGAGTGTAAATATTTTAACAAATATTTTCAAATTACACAAGGGGCGAAAAAAATATCTTATACGCAGGCGTTCAACTACCCAGGAACGGGCCTGCCTGGCGCCGTTAACAAAGGACGAATAGCCACAAACAGCATGCTTGAGGACACCAAAACTATAACCTTTTCGGAATTGATCACTAAGATTCGACTTTTCAATGTACAGTTGGTAAAATTCATCAATTATACTAATATGAGCAGCCTCAAATATACGGTTTCGACTGGATTCTGAATTTGACTGATTCATTTTTTACTTTATAATGTCACCAATAAATATTCTCAATCACACTGGTGCCATAAATTATTTCTCCTATTGCCCGACTATATCTTATTCTATTTTCATGGTGATTTGAATCTATAAATTTGACGAAAAATATGTACGAAATAGTTTCTAGGCTAGATATTTCAAGCCCTAGTATTTTCCAAAGGATGTCAAAAGCTCAAAAAACGAAGGATAATATCTGGCTCGACCTAATCCCAGATTTATCTTCGCCAAGAGTTTCTCGGAGCTTCCAGAGGGTTGTTGTGGTTTTCAGAGATACCACCAGACGTCACCACGACCTTGGCGCCAATGACTAATTTGCGTTTGTCGCCCGTTTATCCGGCTTGTTCATCCTGTGGGGACTCTGTTTCAATATTGTGACTCACTTATTCAAAAAATATTCCGACTCAATTTTTCTTTCTTATTTTGTTGGAGAGACTGTCCCAGCGGTATCTTGGTCAGATTTGGTCTAAATTGTGAAATATCTGATCCACGGACCAATATTTCTCCTTCAACTAATAAATGTTTATTGATTCGGATAAATGTACTCATGCAAACCAAAATTACTGCGAGACGGGTTTGCACGGGTCATAAGTGGAATAAGTGTGAGCTCATCTCTTTTGCAATGCCAAATATATAAAGGCACTTGTTTAATATCAAAACATCGACAAATAACTTCAATTTGTTGGAGCTTGATGACTTAAAGGTACATGACTGATCCACAAAATTTCACGGGTTGGATTGAGTTGGTCCTTGAAATTTGGCATGCCGGGTTGAGCCAGGCCTCAAAACTCTTTAAACTGAGCTTGGCTGAGTCTCACTTTTCTTATTTCATTAGGTGAGCCATATGGAGGAACCTCTTATTTAGAAACAGTCGGACTTGGAAGGGTTGAGCTTTGAAATTTTGATCCTAATAAATCACTATTCAAAACAGCATGAATTATTATAACTCTGTATATTTGTTAGATCTGATACCTGATCTATTGTTCGTTTTTGTTTTCATCAAAACTGTAAAAAATTGTCAGAACTAGTTCGTTCGCAAACAATATAAATTAGAATTATTTATGAAGAGTATGAATTGATGGATGCAGTTATTCAATAGTAATATGGCAATAATAATAATCATTTTATTACTGAAATGTTCAGTAAATAAAGAAAATTTGATGTAAAAACAACATTATACAAACCATACCACAATATATAAACCATAGAGTTTGTGATTACCTCAAATAACTAAAAAACTAAGTAGGATAGGAAAAGTAGCCAATGTTTCACCACAATTTAGAAAAAGGAAAGATGCATGCATATAAGGTGAGTTGAGGCTGCTTAGCACTTCATTCTTCTACCTAATTCTTCTTCTCACCGTTTTTCATTTCAAAAATTGCAAGATTTGAATTCGATCCAGATTAATAATGCACCAAATAATAGATTAATACGAAAAGGCCATTTATATAACGAATATCTAATTGAAAACAACTGAACGAACCACAGTTTCTGAACGAGCAAGCGTTGCGAGCGGAGCTAATACAGAATTTAAATTCATGGTTCATCTCAAACTTATCTTAATTTTTATAGTAATGATTGTTGGAAAATAATAAAATATCAGCCCTTATGGCCAGTTGCTACGCCTCTCGTACACGATCCCGGGCAAGGTCCGGTTGAATGCCGGCTAGAATAGTGGAGATAGGGATGGGTATATAAGGTACGAGTCTAGCTCTGATTCAGTACGGAATTTGGGCGCCAGTTGACCAATACGACATTCAACCTTAAGTAGGTCAACAAACTCCCGGGAAGGCGGCACGCACAGTATCAATAAATAGTCTCCGATAAGAAAAAAAAAATAATTGATTATATTCAGTAGGAAAAAAAAACATACAGAAAATTAACTATGTTTCGCCTAATTTTGATAGTTCAGGTCAAATTTAAAATACTCGAGCGAGCGTCCCGTCAAAAGAAATATATATAAAAAAAAAACAAATACCTATATTCAAACCCCGAATGAAGCGTGCGCGAGGACTGACCTGCACCTATAGGAACAAGGACTTAAACACAAAAATATATATCAATCTAGTAATGTTAGCGACGTAGAGTGCGCGGGAAACGTTGGTCGACCACCGATACCGGCACGAACACGGCTACTACGAAATATATGCGTTTGAAGGTAGTACTTTAAGCCCTAGCAACTCCAACAATGCCTGACATGCCCTAACGGACGTTGAAAATATACAAAAAAAAAATAACGTGTATATGTCAAGAATTAATCGAACTCTCGCACGAGCTAACAATAACGAGTAAAAAAATGGTAGATAGTTATATAAATGTATCTTGCGACTCTCAGTGGTGCGCTACTGAATAATATTCTTGTAAGTTTAACAACCAAAAAAAAAAAAAAAAAAAAATAAGGAATAAATAAATTGTAGAAAACAATGGCTTAGCTGGAATGATCCTGGCGTTGCAGGTGAAAGTTGGTCCAGATGGTAGGAAGGGAAGGTACGATCCCCAATTGACGATCTGGTCTCCGCGGTTGCCGAATCTCAAGCTTCGGCTCAATGACCTCGCTTATTCACGCTGGTCGATAGTCCAGTGCTGTCTACCAGTTATCAAATTTAAAGGGAAAACCCCAAACGGAAAAGCCTGAAAGAGAATTGTATGAATTTGCCCAATAACGAAGAAAAAAAAGAAGACTGTATCATGATTATTAGTATAATCTTTTTCTACTCAAAAAAAAGAAAAGTATTGAATATGCATCAGATTACCTTAGATATTGTGCGGCTTGATAGAATGGTGAAGAAAATGTGTTGAAGAGTTAATTGATCCGGGAACAGCCCGTGGAAAACTATGTCCTCCAATATCAAGGTTTATTTGCCTAAAATCCCTCAACCAGAGGCGAAAATGTTCATCACCAGACGAACCGATAAACGTTAATTGAATTTCTGAAATTCTCAGAGATATAAACCCTGAACTCACTCAACTAATTTCTTTCTTTCTTTTTTTTTCTTTCCACCTGATCACTTCAAACTTTATCGAACAAGTCCCAAACCAAAAAGGAAGACCAACGGTCAATTCGCAATTAGCGCGATAATTGAAGAAATGAGAACGATATATGCAAGATTGTGAGAATCAAGGAGAGACAGAGAATGATCCTCTAGCGACAATTTTTTTAAACAACATTCGGCCACTGAAGCTTAACTTTAACCTGGCCGTGCCAAAATCACAGCGAATAAGAGAAGACAAAAAAAATAATAATAACGAGAATCAGCTCAACTCAAATTGGAGTTGTGGAAGCAACTGATAAAGATGAAAATAAGAAGAATATAATCACTGAGTACAAAATACCACTGCCAAAATAAATGTGATGAATAAATTTCGCTCGTAAGTGTGAACGATGCTTTAGTTGCGAAGCAGCGCAAGACCGGGCACTCACGCCACTGAATCGTGCAGCGTAAATTGCGAACTACCAATTTTGTGCTGAGCAGAGGCATGTCAACAAGAAAAAAAAAATGTAAACAATAACTTGCTTTAAAAGTGTAAACTAAAATATATGTTTGATTTTTTTTTCCTCCTTCCAAGTTTAATTGTAGATTACGATTTATTTTGTAACACAGTTTCATTAATGTCAGCTGAATTTATCCGCAGGTTATTTTGATGATTTCTCATAAGGGTAATCATATCGCAGATAACTTTTCATTGCATAAAATTGTCATGTTCTTCAGGCTTGCCCTACTGAGAAAGCTCAATTTCAATCCGTTAAGATCCTCATGGTACTTTCATATGAATCAGAAACAAATTATACTCAAAGAGATACCAAGTGAATTATTCCAAGCTGTTTAATTGATATTTACCATCACAATACCGATTAGCAACGAATATTAGGTGATATTTCTGGTATGAGATTGATCAAACGAATTAGAAAATTTCAAGTTTAAGGGTTAAGAAAAAAAAAATTCTGGTTGAGAATAATATTTTTACTGTCCAAGTTCAAAATATTACTTATTCAACTACCTATAGAATGCATAACTTAAAACTTTGATTGAATACAAAGCCTAAAATCTATAATAAAAACAAAAAAGTTCCGATTCATCCCTAACTTCGAGGCCGTTCAGACTCTCATGTTTAATTACGCTACAGAATCCTTAATTAGACTGATCAACATGATTGCCACATGAATCAGAGAATTATTATCCTTTGCCTCTTCTCCTACATACATCATGCTTGTCGTAGTATTAACTGACGGTGGATGAAATAATTCTCCGGAAAAACAAAGGGGATCATCATGTGCAGTATTGCAATTTGGAATTTTAGCATCAATCCGGAATATAACGCAATGAAACTGTGAGTGGGTAATTTACATGCGCATTAAAATTGCATGCACTACAAAGTCCGAGAAGCTGTCGAGCATCGTCTGCGCTGATCTGTTAATCAAAGCAAAATGCAATCTATAGTAGAAGTTGCAGAGGAAGGGGGATGAAAATATACGTTAGTTGTATGCGTTGTTTCTCAAAATATTACTAATCCATATATTAATACGCCAATAAAAATCTTTCGATCCTCTTTTTAAGCATATTGCTTGCTCGAAGAAATGTGAGATTCAGCATACTTAAAGTTTATATGGAGAAAATGCGCAGAAAGCGGAAATTATATACAGAATGTCCATATATTAATACGTGAAGAGCAAGCTTTGTACCCTTATTCAAGCATATTGCACGTACAAAAGAATGTGAGATTTGGCATACTTGAAGTTCATATAGAGGAATGCATATATAGAATGTCCTATTCTAAGTTTACGACATGGAGAGAAAACTCTGTACCGCAAACACAAATTAAGTGAGTCTTGGCATATTTAAAGTCCGTGTGGAGAAGTAAGTGCAGAAAAATTATATACAGATGTCTTATATCAATTTTACGTGAGGATAAAACTTTGTACAGCGCGCATAATGGAATGTGAGATTTGGCATACTTGAAGTTTATGTGGAGAAGAAGTGCAGAAAAGTAAAAGGTGTCTCATTTTAATTTTATGTGAATCGAAAACTCAGTACCGCGCACAAGAATACGAAATAATGTGAGACCTAGCATACTTGTAGTCAATGTGGTGAAGGAAATGCAGAAAGCTGAAATTATATACATGGTGTCTCATTTTCATTTTACGAGAAGAGAAAATTTTGTACTGCGCGCATAAAGAGATTTAGCATACTAGAAGTTCATATAGAAAATAAGTGCAGAAAGCTAAAAGTATATACAGGTGTCCTATTCTAATTCTACATGAAGAGAAAATTTTGTACCGCGTGCATGAAGAAATGTGAGATATGGCATACTTTGTAGAGAAGGAATGCAGGATGCTGAAATTATATACACCGCTGTCCTATTTTGATTATTTCTTTAAAAAAATTCGCAACGCGCACGAAGGAATGCGAGATTTAGCATACTTGAAGTTCATGTGCAAAAGAAGTGCTGGGAGCGTCCTATTTCCAATCTTACATAGAGATAAAACTTTGTATCGTGCGCATGAAGGAATGTGATATTTGACATACTTCAAGTTTATGTGGAGAAAGAGTGCAGAAAGCTCCAATTATATACAGGGTGTTCAGTATGAAGCTATCGCTGAAAACAAAGAATATGCACCAAATGAGAAAATGGCTGAAAAAAAAACGTAATAATTTCTTTCACCTGCCGACGATTGAGAGGAGAAAGACACTTTAAAATCTTGAATGAGAACCACTAATCCTAATTTCAGATTCGGATGAAGCGTCCAATACCAAGTTAATTTTACCTGGAACACCTGAGGATGGAAGATTTAACTCAATAACGTTCAAACTTTGCAACATAATGATTCGCGGTTGAATTTCGACCACTGGGCGATCCTTAGTCTATATATTAATACGTGGAGAAAAAAGTTTCGGCCTTTTTTTTAAGCATATAGCTTACACGAAGGCATATGAGATTTGGCAAACTTAAAGTTTATATGGAGAAGGTGTGCAGGAAGTAGAAATCTTATCATGTCCTATTTTAATCATATAATAATACTTAAAGAGAGAACTTTGTACTTTTTCTTAAGCATATTGCGTGCAGGGAGAAATGTGAGACATAGCATACTTGAAGTTTATATAGAGAAGGAGTGCAAATAGCTACAATTATATATAGATGTTCCATTTTAATCTTACGTGAAGAGAAAACTTCATACCGCGCGCACGAAGTAATGTGAAATTTGGCGTACCCAGAGTTTCCGTGGAAAATGAGTTCAGAAAGCTAAAATTATATACGAGATGTCCCATCTCAATTTATTGCTGAATGCGGTATTTTTTTCCTCTGAAATATATCAAGAAATATGCACCGCATGAGAAAATGTCTGAAGTTAAAGTTAGATGATTCCTTCCCCTTCTCTTAGGAGTGGAAAGTCACTTTGAAATCTTGAATGAGAACAACTATTTCTCATTCCAGACTCGGATAGAGCGTCTAATACCAAGTGATTCTACCTGAAACCCTTGAGAATGCAAGGTGAAATTTAATAACATTCAAACTTAGCAGTATAATGAATCACGGTCGAATTCAGACCACTGCGCGATATTAATACATAAAGAGAAAACTTTGTACCTCTGTCCAAGCCTATTGCGGGCACGAAGGAATATGAGATTTGGTTTACTTGAAATTTATATAAAGAAAGAGTGCAGAAAGCTTAAATTATATACAAATGTCTCATTTTAATCTTACATGAACAGAAAACTTAGTACTGCGCGCACGAAGGAATGTGAAAATATAACGGTGTTTACAATTCATCGAATCGTGAAAAACTTTGAATTTACTATACCTGAAAAAAAAACACCACAATGATGACAAAATACGAGAAATCAAGACAACATTGCTGCTGTGAGAGCCAGTGTTGCCAAAGAACGTTGAAAAATATCGAACGATGATAAAGGATTTTTTCTGGCACCAGTTAGAAAAATAGATTTTAATGGTATGCTCTTCCAACAGGACGGTGCTACATGTCACTTTTCTGGCCGAAGATAGTCGAAACTTCAGTCGAAGCCGAGGGTTCGGTCGAACACTAGATACCTCTAATACTTCTGAAAGCTACACCTTCCATGCTATCTTCTGAATTACTTATTTTATTATTTCTTGTCATTTGTAATCATTAATCAATATATTTAACTTCCGATGCTACTATCAAAAGGAGAGGAGAGAATTTAGCACTGCCTACGTAAAGATTTTGGGTTTGAGAAGGGTGAAACGATGTCTAAATGCAATGTTTTGATAAATAGCGTAAGATTGGAACAAGCGAATGAGCTTATAGATTCAGATGATGTCTGGGGTTCTATTTCAGTTCGTAGAGAAATTTGGAGACAGGTCGCAGTCATGGTTAGTTACATTTACAGGGACTTGAATATTATATGTTGGTGCAAACAATATGATCTTCAAATCTATGTTGGTAATAAGTAAAAACGATGCTTGAAAACAAATTTAAACAATGATTATTGATTTTTGTAATTCATTAATTCATTATCACAGTAGTTAAATTTTATTATATTGTTATTGACTATACAGAGATGCCAAAAACCTGCATCAAACTGAAAAAATTGACTTTTTTCTGTCTCTAACTTTTAAAGAATGTCTTCAACGATAACGACATTGAATCACTTCTCCAATTGTCCACTAGGTGGTACATGTATCTAGTCTCTCAAATGACGTCAAAAAGCTATCAAGAAGATGAGCGCAAATTGAAGCAATAAGCAAAAATGTATGCTTGTGTAAAGAAATTATATGAACACTCTACCTTTCCGAACCCTCTTGTTGAAATTATGAATCTCTTTAAATTCACGTGTGTTGTTAAAAGTAAACATAATAAAAAACTAAATGACTACCTCTATTTTTTTTATTAATATTGCAAGGGTTTGAGTCTCTTTTTAAAAAAAATATTACACGCCTACCATTTGGGAAGCTTGTAAAAGTCAGTGACATGAATTGTGATCCGAAACAATACACACGCTTATTTCATTTTGATGGCAGGAGAATTGTGCTGGCACCATATAAGCGTAATAATGTGAATTGACGCATTGAGTCTTTTGAAGCTTCAGGTGATTTTCTATTATTAATCACAATCTTGATCATCTGCCATGCGGACTGATTATAGCGCCAATCTAGTGGTTGAAAATAAAAGTTAATTATGACAAGTTAATTTTAAGTGAAAATAGTGCAAACGGGCAGGAAAATATTTTCAATGAATAGTAAACAATTCGAAATGAATATTAGAGATATTGTCAAGTTTTTGATTAATTCTAAAATATAAATATGACTTGTCACAGACAGCATTTATTTTCTACCACCAGAGAGCACTACAATCATCTCCCATGGCGAATTTCAGACATTTTGAATAGTGTCTACTAGTTCCCCAAGTTTCTGGAGCAATAAAAACATGTTTTGATCTTGGAAGAATAACTTTAACACAAATTTATTATTCTCAAGCTAAAAAGATTAATGAAGCTCTGTATTTTGATTATATTTCAATTTAAAGTCTTCTACGATGAATTTAATAAGAACAGAATATTGAAATTTGAATTCAGATTAATTGATATTTCCTATTTATGAAATTGTCGATCATATTTCAGACATAAGCTATCGTTATTGCAACAGAAAAAAATGAAGGTATATTAGCACTTGGATCCTGACATTACTTCATGGTCACTTATTGCTGTTGCTAAATGACTTTTGAGGATGTCCTCCTTGCCTATTTTTATGTACGAAAATTGTATTCATAAAATTTCTGGGGCTGCAAGTAAAATATTTATCACCCAATTTGCCACTGTCCGAAACACGTTTTATCCAAATATCTGATGATAAACATCGCAGTTCTCCAACTGAAAGTGAACGCGCAATATTTTTCATTCTACGCGCGGCTATTTGTGGAACAATGTTTCACTTGGGATATGGCTATTAGGGAGACTTTTCTGTACAATTATTCCCTTGAGATCGATTTTCGTACTATTTTTGTCCACTGTTCCAACAAACAGCAGAAGAAACATTATGCGAACTAGAGTTTTTCCCTAGTAACACATTTCAGGTTGCATTACTGAATAAGTGATTCTTTCTTATATAATAATCAGTGACTAACAAAATTCAATTTCGTTTTGATAATTCAATAATTTAATGAGGTTTCTGTGGAGTCTCTTAAGAGAATCTGCAAACTCGCGAATTAAATTGTTTCAACGAATACAATAACGACATGGTGGTTGTCAGGTGTACAATACAACAAATTACGAGAGAATGTGAAGTTCGTTCAATGTTAATTCACATAGATTTATACTTTAGAAACCAGCTTAAAAATAAGTTAATTGAAATTTCGAATTACAATTGTTCTAGAGTTGAACTATTGTAAATTAAATGTGTTACAAATTGAATTAAAGTTGGAATTGAATTTTCAACAAAATATCTGTAAACTCAGTAAATAATTACGGAATACTTAATTGAATTTTAAAAGTAATTGATAATAAAATTGAACGAATAGCGTTTCTGATAATGTATCAACAAACTTTTAATATTTCCAATGCATTAAAGACAAGATTAAATCAAGTACATACAGTTAAGTGAGCAAAATAAAGTATTGTATCATCGGTGTTAGTTGAGTGCGAAGCACCTGTTCATAAACATTGAGTACGGCACAACTCGCTTAGTCAGAACGGGCGGAGCCCGCCAGTAGTTTGGGTGCGAAGCACCGCGCCGGTTGAGAACAAAAATCACTGTTTGGGGCCACTGACATACAAAGCAGTAGTAGGAGTAAACTCGCGGCAGTGGGTATTCAACAGTGTGGACTTTCGACGCAGCGGACATTCCCAATCCCAAAATGAATATGTAAAATATAAGACTCGAAATTTTATAATTCTACAAACACTTGTATTGATTTTTCAGTTGTAAATGAGGTTAGGTACTTCCAGTACATATATTTAAAATATTTCTACTTCAATAATAACATACGCAATTGGCTAATTATAAAAAAAAATGTGTGTACTGCCTGCATGTGACACGCAATTTCAAGCTCCATAATAGCTCGATAAACTCATAGAGTGAATGCAAGAACTAAAGCCGAAAAACATTCATAATATCATGCGCACGATATTCTGATGAAAATTTATGTTTGCTTTCTCTTCAGCACACAACACAAAATAATTCCAAAACTTTTGGATAATTGAATTCAACATGAGAGCTATCACAATAGTTTTCATAATTTATTAATAAATTCATGATTAAAATTTTTGCATGTGATATAAAAATTTTATTACACACCTTGATAATTATGTATTCTATATCAAATGCGATCAGCTCATAGTTAAAAAAATAATTATATTCGGATAGCATGTGAATGAGAATATAAGTTTTTGTAATTATATTTTTATCTAAGTAATTTGGTATGGAACATTAAGCCTAAAAAAGTTTTATGGAAACAGAAATGCATTTGATATGAGTGGATTTTGCTTCTTTCGCACTTTTCCTGTGGTTATGCATCATAAAACATTTCATTTGCTGAGAATTTTGCGCAGTCCATAAAATGAAGCTTTCTAGTAGCGTATAAACAGAATGAATAAAGAAACAGTCGAATCAAAATGAAGCGGAGTAATTCAACCCATTCAAATCAAGAAAAAAGGAACTGGCAACGCAGCAGCCCTGTGTTATTTCACACGAACCATTTGGAGCCAATTCTGACCCCCTAATAATTCAAAATCTATTCAACATAAATACATGACATTTTTGGCTCATTTATTGAAACTCCTTTGTATAATTAGAATCCCAGATTTCATGAATACAGCTCAAACAGTTATTGAAGTATTAACGTCCAAAAATCGGCATTTTTATCACTGACTGACTGACATATATCACCTACAGAAATTTGAAATTCAGCATACTTATACAAAAGGAGAGATCTGAAAACTGAATCTTTAGGATTTGAAATATTTTCCAAGCTTGACCTCGACGCGAACGCTACGGAGCGAACAGCAGCAATCAGCTCTATAACTTCCTGCTTTACACTCCAACATGATAGCTTTGGTATATTGGCAAATCGTTTTCTAATTCTATTTAATCCAATTAATCCTAATGATAAAAAAGTAGAGCTCATAATCCTCGCCTGTATACACAACTTTTTAGTAACTACGAAGAATTAAAGTTACACAGATACTGATATAGAAAACAGTACGATGCAAAAAATATCGGAGAGACAAGAAAAGTCTGCAAAAAGTAGTGTGGAAGTGAGAGAAAAATTCAAACAATATTTTAATTCCCCGTAAGGGGCCATGCCCTGACAAGATCAAGCTATTTAACACTATTATTGGTTAATACATAAATATAATATGATATGGAAACAAAGAAAATCGTACGCCGCTGATCGAGAGACGCGCTGCGGCTGACCAACCTGTATAATAATAAAAAGAGATGGAAGATATATTGTAAGAAAGCTGGAGAAATGAACTGCGCAAGCGTGACAATAATCAAATTTCGGTTTGTCAAGCCCAAAAATGACAAACACATGATGTAATGAGTTCTTATTTCTGTAAAAAATATTTATATTCATTCACCGTTCTCTAGTTCCAGAGTACATCTTTTTAATATTATTTTTATAAATGACAAAAAAAAGAAATTCGATAGGCATGCGCAGTTTATTTCACTTCATTTTTCTTTCATTATATTGTATTTCTTTGTCCCTCTAACGTAACCTATATTTTCCTCTCTTTCTGGCATGACCATTCGCAAAAATGTATTGTGTGATATAGGATTCCTTCCATCCAGATATTATTTATGATTTAAGACAATTACGCATGTTTTATCGACCTTCATAAGTTTTGCGGAAATCACCTAATGTCGATTAGTGCACTTGCGCGAGAAAGTGGCTTCCTGCCACAGTGTTGTGCCGATAAAGGGCACAGTACATCCAGAATTTGTACTCTTCTGTTGCTGGTCAAAGCGAGTAGATATTTCAGAAGCCTTGGTGGGCTATAGTATTATAGTAGTGGTCAAATTATTTACCAATTTCAATGGAACAGTTGTATTTTTGTCCGAATTGGCCAGACAAATAATAATTTGTAAATTTAGTTGTGATCATTTCATCCCCATTTCGTGCGCCTTTCTCATCTAGTTAAAAATTGGTTCTATCATTATATTACTTTAGTTGTACACTGGTTTTGAATTTAGAATATAAGCTACATATGTCAAAATTGTCGTTTTTTCCGCTATTTTGGAGTAACTCTATTTCATACGCTACTTTATTATTCAACCGTGTACCTCTTTAGTATTTCAGCTTTTGTTTTAATATTTTATTCGATCATGGGTGCCGGTTATCAAAATACCTGGTGCCCATTCGTTTTTACGGAACGAAGTTAATATCCTGTTACCCATCCCTTCTCCGCGAATCGCTAGCCGGCGCAGTCGTCTAGGGGCCCAATTTGCGGTATGTAATCCTGGTTACTAGATTTACTGGGCCATTGTCAATGTAACTTTTGGTGTCAACAATTTTTGTAGAAAAGTAACGTCACAAAATATAAGATAATTTGTGTGTAAAAAGTAGCCGAGTCAAATCTTGAGCTTCAATTCATCCGAAGTTATCTGCTCTGTGATAATAATTCGCATACTATTATATCTTTCGCAAAATTATAGTGAGTTGATTTATAGGCAGGGCACTTACCACATCGTTAGTACAGGATTATCTCAGTATAAGACAGATAGAAAACAGAGACGTATCGGAATATTTTATGTATCCTGTCATTTTAAAAATGTAGCAGTTTTGTTAAATGTGCAGTTTTTTATCGGAAAGTCTTCGCCTTCTTCTTCCAAAGTATGATACATATTTAAAATTATTTCTTTTGATTTACTTGAAAAATGCTTTTGGTTTCTTTTGCAAATTTCAATTGCTTCGTTTTCATTTGGAGCTCCGATTTCCTCACTCCAAGTTCTCCCCATTTTAGAAAATATATCTTTACAGTAACGCTGATAGATTTGGATTAAATTTAATTCTAAAACAGATATTTAAAGGTATTACATTTTACATTTCAAAGAAAAACTATTTAATACAGGCCTTTCTAGAACGATGGAAGATCCCATGCTGAGCCTGGTCAAACTCTCCGATTAGGAAGCCAAGCGATTCTACTATAATTTTTCACGAAGTATAATATTGAATTTGACTCTCATTTTCACATTTATGATTTGTATGGGATTCATATTCCATATAAATACAAAAATGCATATAGATTCAACTTTTCATAGTCCAAGAGCTGACGACAAATTTAGGGTATGTATTTTAGGCAAGTTGAAATGCCAAGAAAATAATATTTTATTATTTGGTGAATCTAGAATCTTGCGTCAGGCAGAGGTTTGGCGGTCATTTCGCTACTGTGCAACTTATGACATTCGCAAAAAAATGAATCAAAAAAATATGTTGTAGGCAACTTGAAATTTTTCTCATGTTTAATCTTAGCATCTAATTAACCCAAAAATGAAAACCCCAGACTATTTTGAGGGTTTTAAAGTACAGCCTGATCCCCCCGAATATATATAATAATCATATCTCAAAAATTTACTTTAGACATTCTGAAATTTCTATAGCATGTTTATTAATTAAAATTAAAAATTATGTGTAAATCGCCAGACGAATTGAACGGTTTTTAATGATTCCCTGACGCGAATAAAGATTTTAAGAGTCTCATGCGTAGCCATAAGTGCGAGAGATATAGTTTATCAAGAGCTACCGAAAGCTGACAAGGGCCTGGCTCCTCGGGCTGTGATTGGTTGCTAAGAGACCATGTGACTCGAGTTTACCGTATAGATCGGACTCTACCTATACAATAAAGTATTTTGGAGTGGTGAAATTTTTCAGGAAAATCAACAAATATAGAATGAAATGGGAATCATTTTTTCAATGGAAATGTATCATAAGAATCTTTTAGAAAAGAAGACTTTTCAATTAAAATATTTTGTATCTTAACTTTACTTGAAACTTTTCTCGAATTTTCTGCATAAATCCACAATGGTTAGTCGTAGGATACTGAAATTTAGTATTTGAAATTGCTTTAGCATTTCAATAGTCATCTTCTATTTTTGTACCAATCGGCTAAGCTGGGAGTGCACTTTATATAACAAACTTTTCGAATTTTCCGCATAAATTCAAAACAATCAGTCGAAGAATATTGAAATTCCGTTTCAGGCACTTCTATAACATTTAGTTATGCACCTCATATTATGACTGCAATCGTCTGTACCGGAAATGCAGCACTTTGCTCGATTTTTTTTCATTTTCCACATAAATCCAGAACGTAGAATGTTGGAGTTCAGTATTTAGGACGATTTTACCAACTGAATGCTCATATCCTATTTTCATTGAGATTGACTAAGCCAGAAGTGCACTTTACCTGACAGCCTTTTAGAATTTCTCACATAAATTCGAAATGATCAGCCGTAGAGTATTAAAATCTAGTATTTCAGTCTGCTGTAGCATCTGAATGATTGCCTACTATTCTCATAACAATCGACTCCACGGAAAGTGCATTTCAGCTGAATTTTTCTTCTTATCTTGCGCATAAATTCAAATCTATCAGCCGTAGAATAGTAGTAACTTAGCAACCAATCACAGTCCGAGGAGTCAGGGCTCCGCAAACTCTCAATAAACTATATCTCTCGCACTTATGGCTACGCATAAGACTTTTTTGTCGCATCCATTTAAAATTTTTATTTGCGTCAGGGGATTATTTGAGACCGTTTAATTCGTCTGGCGATTTACACGTAATTTTTAATATTATGTAATGAACATGCTATAAAAATTTCAGAATGCTTAGAGTATATTTTGGAGATATGATCATTAAATATATTCGGGAGGGGGGGGGGGGGGGGGTCATGTTGTACTTTAAAACTCAGAAAATAGTCTGGGACTTTAATTTCTGGGTTAAATAGATGCTGAAGTTGAAGACCAAATAAATTTCAAGTTGCCTGAAACATATTTTTTTGATTAATTTTTTTGCAAATGTCATAGGTTGCACAATATCGAAATAACCGCCAACCCTCTGCCTGACGCAAGATTCTGGAATTACCAATTAATGAAATATTATTTTCTTGTTGTTTCAACTTGCCTGAAATACGTTGTTCAAATTCGTCATCAGCTCTCCGACTATCAATCCTAATTTCAGAACAAAAATAAGACCAAACACAAATAATAACAAAAGATTTGTTTCGGAAATTCCTTGTGTTAAAGAATACCGACAGATTCCAATCGTTAATAACTAAGAGATTAATAATTCGATAACAATGGTTGAGGTCATAATGGATAGAAAATGTCTGTACGTATTTATCGTGTAATGTTTGTTTTGTTATTGACGTCATGGGACTAGTGTGAGCGCCTTCAAATTATAAATTAGTGTAGCGTGAAAACACATATAGCTAAGACGTTAATTTGCGTGCCATTTTAAGGAGCTTGAAAAGAACTACTAAGACTCAAACTAAAACATTGAATATTCGCCGAAATATATGTAAAAGTCGGTATCAAATTGAAAATTGCAAAAAAATTCAAGATGTCGTCGCATATAAGTCGTAAATATTCACAATTAACGCATATCAAGAAAAAGCTATCATCAAAATTTTATCCCGACGTTTTCACGGAAAATATACGGGGCGGACCTTGACTACGCTTTCCAGTTTTCTGATTAAATTGGTCCATAATCAGAATTTGATTCTGGCAGCTCCACTTGCTGTTACCACTTTATGGATAAAGATGAGGTCGACAGTTCTACCTAATAATATTGCTGAATTATCTAGCAGCGCTTACAAGCTGGAATTGACTTCTGAATACGCATTGTCAGTATTTATGCATCAATTGTTCTATGAAAATATCAAAACTCGATTTATTTTTAAGATTCTCTCTTCACATTTCGTAAGATAATTTTGAAACTGCTATACTTTTTCTGCGAGAAGTATTTGACTGATAAATTACTGCTTTAGAGCTTCGAAGCTTATGAATAAAAGTATTGCTTTCATTACTTCTTGATACAAATCATCCAAATAATTGATACCCTATCATTATATCAAAAGCTGGCTCCTTTTGTCAAAATAGAAACCACAAAAATAGTGTTTATTTGGATAATTTGTTTCTTATCATCTCTTTCCAACTCTTTCTGCTCTACTGAATTTTTGTGATGTTATGCTGCATGCGCACATTTTCTTCTATCAAACAATCATTAACATAGATTGTCAGGCCGTTTATTTCTAGGTTCTCGGCGCGGATCAAAGGGCAGCAGCAACGCTTCAGCGACTTCTTTGCGCTCCAACAAGAGTCCACCTCACGGAGCTGCGGCGTCGGCTTCCAACGCCACCACTCCCATGCTGGAAAGCGTCACCGTAGAGGTGCAGCAGGCTCGAGCATGAAAACCATAAAAGGATTAGTCAAGCGTAGCATAATAAATTTTTGCTCGCTCAGATGTCAACTGTCAATGCCAACATCGAAAACTAACCTCCTATATGTTATAATCTACCATCCCCACTTGCTGTGATTCACGTTTGTAAGCTTCTGTCATTGTGAACACTATTTTGATCTGCTGAAGATGCTTTTTTTCAAATTTCATCTACCTTTGGTAGCACAAGTGATGATCGGGGGACCAGCTGTTGCCACTAAAGGATTACCAATCTCACTAATATTAATCCGTATTCGCGTGTCACAACAATACAAATATATTGTTAGTATTATAGTAGGGTAGTTGTATCGCTCATGTTGTGAAACGATTTAACGATATAAAGATTTTTCAATTGCTTTTCTGTCTCTCATCGTTGACGTTGATTATCGAGATTGGCGCATTTCTAAGCCCAATGGGCATACTTTTGGCGTATTTCTAAATCCAAAGAGCGTACTATTAGTAAATATATTCTCTTGGCGACTATTGTAAGTCAAGTGGTATGCTCTTGGAGCACTTCGAAGCCAGAAAGGCTTATTCTTACTAAAACATAAAAACTGTGTATAGTGATGTTCTGCGAAACTGTTGCTTGAATTCTTATGCACTGTTTGGTATCAGTAATGTGGCATATATTGCACAATCAAATCTAATCTAAATTATTATAATTACACCACGTTTGAGACATTCAGATGTATTTACAGAAAACTGAACCGTAATAACTTTAAGGATATACAACTATTTATAACCTAAAAACGTAATCACTATGTTATACGTAGTCCATTCACGATAGTTTATAACATTGCATGGGTTTTAACTAGAAATCTAGAAACAACTAACTCTACTATTATTATGCCCATTAGACTAACTAATAAATAAAAACTAACTAGAATATTAAAGAACAAAAATACGTAGGACTATTCCAGTGACTACGATAGGTAACTAAACTATCGAGTGAAATATTTCGAAGATTTGGGAACTTCTCGAAATATTTTTCTTCGGGTGCTGAGCGATTGGAAAAAGTTGTGTATGGTAGTAGCCAACGAAGTGAACACTGAACTCTGCACAATAGAAAATAAAATAAGGGATAAAGACAAAAAATAGTGGGAACATTTTCTGTTTTTATCTCAAGGGCAGCGTCCAGTATTACCAACGTTAAAATGGTTACATCACCGTACCATACATGAACTACTAACTTTCGCTCAACTTTTTGCCTTCAAGTGGTTGTAAAACTTGGAACCTCTCTCCTTGTATAAAATATACAAATAATATAATATTCTTTCGGCTGCCTTAGTCATACTATATTGTATCTAATCTAAAGAGCTTTTATTATAGCATAATTCAAAGTCATAATATAGGTGAATGCCAATGGTTCTTGCTAGACTTTTTTGTAATAATGCCTAATAAAAGTAACAGATAGAATCGACTATTGACTAATTTAGCTTAAACTTGTCTATATTTATACTTGTAATGTATTTTCACTCAATTTTATCTTATACCTATCGAAACTTTTAATAAAATGCTATGTAAACACCTAATGTTTCAATACAGCATTTTTTTGTCATCCCTCGATCCTCCTATAGTATTCGAATGCATATGTTTTCAATATTATAATAAATTTTATGTTTACTGAAAGTAGAATGTTTACAAAACTCGTGGATTTACAGTCGCTTCTAGTCAAAATCACTCAAATAAGGATTCATCTCTGGATATAAATTCAAAAATTTGACGTGGACATCACGTGACTTACTTGTGCATCATTGCATATATTTTTTGCACATGATAATGCGATAATAACAATATTCTAAGAATCTGTCAAGTAAAGTGCGCTTTTGGTCCAGGCAGTTGCTTTGGAAACAGTAGGTCATCATTCTTATGCTACAACACTCCTAAATACTGATTTCCAAGATTCTATGTGCAATATATAATTTTCAAGAGTTTCCAAATCCTCCAAATCTCCTTTGTGCATATAATTTTTATAATAAAATTTCAGAATTGCGCAGCATTTATAAGCAAAAAAATGAAAATTTTTATTAACAATTTATTGTTTATAACAAATTTGTTGTAAACATATTATTGTTATCAATATAACAATTTAATATAAGCAATCAATTTTCGATAGACAACTGAACAATATGGATTAAAAGGTCCTTTTGTGTTTGTACGTACTTAAGTAATGTAAAAAATAGTCATAAAATAAAAATTTCAATAGACGATTCGTTTCTGTTTTATCAATAAGTAGCCCACTCGTCAATAAATCAAGAAGTACAACTGATATTGGAAAACTGATTTCAAAATAAGCTTTAGTAGAGATTGGAGCTTAATTAAAAATGGGATAAGGGTAGCGTATGACCTCCCATCAATCATTATTTGTTATTTGAGTGAGTAAAAAGTCTTGGGAATTCAGTCAATATTTCTGTTTTAATTTCTTTCCTACTTTACAGTTTCGGCTGTACCTCAGCCATCTTCAGAAGCGCTACAATTTAATTATTTTTTATCACTAATTATTTATGCTAATTTTATCGGAAATACTTACAAAAGAACTTATATTGTGAAAAATTAAAAATGTACATTGAAATGTGATGTCGAGTTCAATAAAATAGCGGAGAAAAATTTTTTTTCCAATTGTCAAATGCCACAACCTCCATCTGTGGAAGACGTTGACCAAGTGCGAGTAAAAAATCGCATTGTCAAAAAGTTACAAATTATCACAAGTAGAATTAGGTTAGTTATAGTGTCAAACAATTGAAAATAGATGCAAGCTTGTGCATCACGCAAGGTGTTAAAAATATAAACAAAAATTAGGAAAAGTACCATAGATATTAAAGAATATTGTTGTATATAATGCTAAGTGGAATAGTATCTGTTTTATCATTAATATTTTGTTTGTCTTGTTTTAGATACAACATTTCTAATGTAAGTCTTTTGTTTAAGTTGATTTCGTTATGGATAATACTAGTTTCATCAAAATTGAAAGTATGTCCTGAATCTATGCAATGAGTGATTAGAGCACATTTTGGCATATTTTTATTCAATTTTTTACTGTTTCGTTTATATTCATCAAGCCTTGTTCTTGAATATCTCTTGGTTTGTCCTGTGTACTAGTATTATCCATAACAAAATCAACTTAAACTAAAGACTTACATTAGAAATGTTGTGTATAAAACAAAACAAACAAAATATTAATGAAAAAACAGATACTATTGCACTTAGCACTATATACAATAATATTCTCTAATATCTATGGTACTTTTCCTAATTTTTGTTTATATTTTTGACACCTTGCGTGATGCACAAGCTTGCAACTATTTTTAATTGTTTGACGCTATAAGTAACTTAATTCTACTTGTGATAATTTGTAACTTTTTGACAATGCGTGCACGCACGATTTTTTACTCGCACTTGGTCAACGTCTTCCACAGATGCAGGTTGTGGCATTTGACAAATGGAATTTTTTTTTTCCGCTACTTTATTAAATTCGACATCACATTTCAATGTACATTTTTAATTTTTCACAATATAAGTTCTTTTGTAAGTATTTCCGACAAAATTAGCATAAATAATTAGTGATCAAAAATAATTAAATTGTAGCGCTTCTAAAGATGGCTGAGGTACAGCTGAAACTGTAAAGTAGGAAAGAAATTAAAACAGAAATATTGACTGGATTCCCAAGACTTTACTCACTCAAATTCACTCATCCAGTCAGCTTCATCTATTTTATCTAATTATTTGTTATTCTGTGGTTGACAGCGCATTTTTTGAGGAAAATACTTAGGCTAATATATTCACCTTGGCTGTCTGACTGTCTGGTATGACGCTGAGTTCTCAGGAACTACAGCACTTACAGACTTGAAACTGATACTAAATGAAAGCTACTGTTTCGTAAGTTGGTCCAAACTGCTTGATTTCAAGCTCAGTGATTGTAGAAGATAGTAACTTGAGAAATTTTTGGATTAACAAGCTTTCATGAATTGCCAAAAATGTGCTTTGATCATCAAGATGATTCTTAATTTTTTTTATATAGCTTTGATAAAAGTCAAATTATTAATTTATGATACAGCACACGATCTCCCGTCAATTAATAACTAAACAATAAAGACTAAATGATCATTTTGAGTTTTTACGTGCACAAGTTGTGAAAAAACAATCAAGATATGAGAGTTCAGTATTTGGCTGAGATCGAGACTTTTCAGTTTCACTGAATGTCTTTTGAGTTTATATCACTTTATTTTCATAAAAACTATTTCTGATTTTGAGTTTTGTATATTTTATTTGAAACTTTGACGTTTTTCTTTTCTGTTAATTCATGATGTTATTATTGTTCATCATAAATGGTTTATTCACAATTGATTGTTCATAACAAATTTTAATTGTTTCATCTTGAATAATTGCATGAAGAGATAGGAAGTTACAAGATATGTATAATTTTGTAACACGTACACCGAAAGTACCCTAATATTAAGCTGATTTCTGCTTCGAAAGTTCTCAATTCCAAACAATGGTAACAATTTTCATCAATTCTCTGTTGACTGGAAATTAATGGATATTTTTGTCCGCTGCGCTGGATAAAAATGAAATTATAGATCATGGATCATGGATGCCGTTGGATTTTTTTATTTCATGATATTAGAATGTGTTCGTTATAGTATGTGCGTTTATTGTGAACGGGATAGCACAGAAAATGTGAAAAATATCAATCAATAAAATAAACCTTGTAAGTTATGTTTCATTGTATTAGTTTATTGTAATGTGATTGCATCTGCAAAAATCTGTTTGTCAAATCGATAAGATAGTTTCGATACATCCAAATTCATTTAAAAAGCTTAGTAATAGGGATACTTTGGTGCACTTGTTACAAAAAGTATCGTATGCAACACGGACACTGAACGACTGTCATTACAGTCACGGACAAATTTGGCTGCACGGAGCTACGTCTTGGGCTTTGCCCTCATTAATCTGTTTGTCAAATCGATAAGATAGTTTCGATACATCCAAATTCATTTAAAAAGCTTAGTAATAGGGATACTTTGGTGCACTTGTTACAAAAAGTATCGTATGCAACACGGACACTGAACGACTGTCATTACAGTCACGGACAAATCTGGCTGCACGGAGCTACGTCTTGGGCTTTGCCCTCATCTTCGCCTCGTGCTTCGCCCTCGCCTTTGCCTCGTATGTCGCCATCGCCTCTTCCCTCGTCTTTACCGAATGCAGCCAAATTTATCCTGGACAAAAATGACAGTCGCTCGGTCCTTGTAGCGTAATATATTATTATTGTTATGTATAAAATTCGTGAAAATATGATGAAATCTTATAAATCATAATTTGTGACGGTACCTTGATGGAAACTATAGAAGCAAAACAAAATCTTTATGGATAATTACTGAAATAGATGAATATACCACATAATTGGATATAAAATCAATTAATATTGCATATTAGCTTAAATGGATAGGAAAAATTGAATACGAACTATAATTTTCATACACTCTTAACCAAAGGATTGGGAGTTCATTGTATTTAATTAGTAATTCCATTTCCTATCCTGAGATTTGATAATACGCTGACAAAATAAATTTTTAAGCTTGCTATGAGTTAAGAAGATTAGTTGAACATATGTTTTCAGGTAGTTTCTATAAATAGATTTGTCTTTAGATCTCAGCTACAAACCAATATTTTATTTAGCCTGGCAGTAATTTGAAAATTCACTAGTAGTTGTAACTTTAGCCACTATCACTTCAGGTCGCTATTTTGGAAACGCACCCTTAATTTCAGTGCTCTACAGTCGATCGTTTCGAATTTATTAGTTCAGGAGCAAATTAAGAAAAACTCTTTCTGGAAATTCTTGGAATTGCTCTTAAGAATTCTGCTTCCCTAATACAATTTTTGGATTTTTTAAACTTCATCATTATGAAGCGGTTGATATTTTTCTTCTCAGGAAATTTTGAAAATAGTTTCACGAGGGCAGAGATAAAAATAATTATTCCAAGCAAATTAATTAGTATTTTAAATACAACTATCCTAACTTTCAACGGCTTACGAGTTTTATTCCCAGAATTTTCTTCAGGATCCATGGCATTCTCAATTCAAGGACTGAAAAAAACCACTCACCAGTTCCATAGCCCTTCAAGCTGCGTACGCTGAGCTAATCAAATTTTCCCCAAGAATTATTTGAGTACTTCAGGAGTAAATTAAGGAAAACTCTTTCCGAAAACTCTTAGAATGATCTAGTCAACAAATTCTTGCTACTGCGAATTAAAGTTCATGCGATAGCTCGTTGAGCTCTTGGGCGGCCTTGATCTTGGCACCAAACTACCTGGATCTTTAATCCTCTACTCGAACTCGGCACTACGCTATGGATTAGGATTTGTGACTCAATCGTTCTGCCTGGGTGAGATTTTCTGGACACATGCGATTTTATATTAATAATGAACCAGACTCAAATTTAGCCGTACTTTTAAACGAATCTAATCACGTGTGTGACATCAACAACTCAAAAATCCTGCATATCGTAGATAAAATAATTTGTTTCCTTTTGATGCAAGAAATTCCAATGTCAAAAATACCGAGAAGAATTGAATGTTTTAGTGTGTTCTATACATATTTGTATGTTTTTGTAATAATGTAGGTATGTACGAACATATGTATAAATAAGTCTTCTAAAAAAAAATTTCATTAAATACTATTTGCAGTATTATTTTTAATACAAATTAATTTCAGAATAAAATATACAGACTTATAAAATCAAATCTTGCAGATAGATCGTGACTTTATTTAAAAATTGACAGTTCCGAGTTCGTGTGCGCCCCGTGCTAATCGGATTAGCATTGGTGCCGAGTTCATGTTCCTGGTGCCGAGTTCGTGTACGCCTGAGCTCGTTATGACATCTAGAAGAATGTGCAAAAATTTTAAAACCGCACATAAACAATTGCAAAAGTTATAAACAATTGAACATTCCAAAGAAATGGGGTCTACTTTGTTGAAAAAATTTTAGAGAGAAGGAAAATTTCAAACAAAAATATTGACTCCGGGAACTTGACCTCTATTGTTATTTCTATTTGATGCTGAAAATAAGGCTCTGCGCGATGCCGTTCGTTGCCTTGAAACCAACCGCTTATCACAAAAACTATTTTTACATTATAATTATTGATTCCAATTTTTTCTGCTGGTTGTTTGAATTTTTTTTAAACAAATGGATTAATTACATGCTTTCGAGAATGTTGTTTCTGTCTTATAGTTTGTTGAGCAAAATTATGAATTTAGAAGAAAAAAAAATTCCTGTAATTCTTTTCAATTGTTTGAAAATTAGTCTCTCGTTTTTTATACTGAAGAAAAACTTTTCATTTCAAAATTCATAATTTACAATTCTCCACAAAATCCAAGGGAAATTTTTTTTTCATTCTTATTTTATTCATTCATTGAATATCTGAACAATTTGTTATAAGCGACTATAGAATATATTTATATTTTTTTCTCCCAAGTTTCTAGATGACAGTAATTTTTTCAAATCTTGAAATTAATATTTATACATGTAAAAATTGTTTTTATGATCAGCGGTCTGTTTCAAGGCAGCGTAACGGCACCACGTTTACCGCCCGGAGCCTTATTTTCAACATCAAATAAAATTTATTAACAATGGAGGTAAAGTTTCAAGAGTCAACATTTTTCCTTGAAAATTTCCTCTTCTTCAAGATTATGTTTGAAAAATTCCTCCAGTACCAACAGTTTTCGAATAATTTCCCTTTTCTTTGGAATCTTTAATTGTCTATAACTTTTGCAATTGTTTATGTGCGTGCTTTAAATTTCTGCACATTCTTCTAGACGTCATAATGAATTCAACGAGCTATCACACGCATTCCAATTTGCAGTAGCAAGAATTAACACATTTATTAATTTGTTGAGTAAACTACAATTGCTCTTAAGATTTTTGCTCTCCTTATACGTTTTTGGTTTTTTTCAATCATACAGAATTCATTATTACAATGCGATTATTATTTTTTGTCTTCGAAAAATTCAAAAATAGTTCCAGAAGAGCAGAGACAAAAGGAGCTATGTATTTAAAGCAGCCTAATCAGCAATTTTCTTGGGAACCTATCAACCTAAGAGTTTAGGGACAAATGTTACAAATAAAACTCACATATCCCACAAGCTTTATTTCAAAGAATTTTTTTCAGGACTTATGGCTTTTGAGAAACGATATGCTACTACCCTTAATTCCAGAATTTTGAGGGAATCCACCAACCTTTTTGATAACTCTTTAAAAACTGCGTACGGTAATCTACTGAAATTTGCCCTAATAGTATATTATTATACGAGCATATAATGAAAGCTATTATTCACAAAGGTTGAGTTAACCTGAGTGAATAATAGCTTATTATATGTGAGTAGAGTACTATACTTTGTCCACTACTACTATTGACTTCAATTCCATAATTTTTTTTTCTAACGAGCTCTTAAATGTTTCTGATTTCTTACCTGCATTGCAGGATATTTTTCATCACATGCTTGAATAAGAAAATTGTAAGTTTCTTCGGAAGGAAACGTATTAGCTTTTTTCGGATGGAAGCCCTGAGATCTCCGTTTTAAAAGTGATCGCAGTTTTGCATAGTCTTCTATATCGACTCCTTGATTTATATTAAGGGTACTCCTATGCATAGAGCAATGTGTCCATAATATGGATGATTTATATTTTGCAGCTAATTCCGTAAATATACCAGTAAAACTGACCCTGAGAATGAAGTAATTTTCTTGGTCGCCCTTCAGTCCATAAAGGTGTAAGAATGTAAAGACTTCGGGATTTCTCAGGCAACAAATTCAGAGAGGTGACTTTTGTAGCTTCTGTTATCTCCGGTGGATACAAGTACACAATATCTTTTTCTCACTATCAATTTTCATTTTTTACGTATTCTGGATCGAAATTATGACGTTTTCAAATTGACATCAATTTATGCTTTGCTTGTCATGTCATATCAATGGCTTACTTGATATAGTTTATTTAATCTCAACTTTTCTCTTCAAGTGCATTAAAAAATAGATTTTACAAGATTTTTGTGATTGGTTTAAAAGTAGCTAATCAAAGTGCCTGGTTATTGCCTAGGCGTACTGATAAATGCTTGCCAGATTCATAATATATACCTCGTGCCCTAGGAATTCTACACCAGTGAATAATGATTATTCACTGCTATTATTCACTCTGTGAAAAATGACTATCGTTTTGCTTCAGAAAACTCATTTATAAAGTATATATTATAAGGTAGTCGTGGACAAAAGCTATAATTGAAGAGTAAATCAAGAAAAGCTCTATTCGAAAATTCTTGAAACTGCTCCTAAGATCTCTGCTCTCCTAATACTATTCTTGGATTTTTCGAACGCACAAAATTCGTAACAAAGACTGTTTTTCATCACAATGAAATGATTGCTAATTCATCTTAATTGCAGATGCTACTCTTTTAGGACAACTTTTGGAACTACGTACGTGTAAACAATTGTTTTTATTTTTGATAATTCTTAAATGTTTTAAGAAGTTTATAGGGAAAATGATTTCTTGACAGATGCTGCCACCTGCTGGAAACTTTTGAAACTGGATTCAATAAATAAGAAGTGTTGTATTTTGGATGAAGAAATAAAGAGAGCATTTTTTCAAACATATGATAATTTATTCATGTATAAATTGTTATAATCATATAAAATTGTTATTATATATATTTAAGTTGAAATTTTTGTTTTAATCCCTGGAATTTTCATTTGAATCTTTAAGTCGTTTTGGAGCCTATTCGATAAAAACTTCCAAACAGATAAACAGTCAAAAATTCTGAAAATGGTTATTCATGATTGGACATCGTTTAAATAACAGTTCTCACTTGAATATTTGTATATTTTGACATAGACACTGCAATTTGGTTTATGTGTATAGATGTACAGATTTCAAAGATATTTTAATTGTGAAGCTTGCCGTTGAAATTGTTTTATTTTATTTAATGAGTATTTATTTTTCGGTTTGCAAGAACTATTGGAGATTGATCGAGGAAAATAACACCTAAGCAGCTCAGCAAAAACTGTTTCTTGAAAAGTTCATTAAACTGCTCATACAGGTAGGTAAGAAGAAATTTTTTAAGGTTTTGACAGATAAATTTGTACAAAAAAAATAACTTTACGACCGCAAAACGAAATCCTTTTTTATTATAATCGCGTAAAGCAAAAAATAAAAAAGTGAAAATAAAAAAAAAAAGCCTTTGAACCTTGAATTAATGGATTAGTTAGCGCAGCAGTAGCACAACAATTTCAAACAAAATTCGATCTATTGTTTTTGATTTACATGCCTTTGGACTACATAGGGAGGCTGTTTTATATGTCTTATTTATATAATACTCTTTTCCATTTTTATTAATCGTGTTAGATAATCGGCGATTACAATTAATGTAAAATTAGAACCCCATACAAAACATAACTGTGAAAATGGGAGCAAAGTTCAATATTGAATTTAGATCTAAATGGGTGCCAAGTTCTGTAGGTGATCCTAAATTTTTTTATAAGAACATACAATATTCTAAAATTAATTTAAAACACAGTTTCTTGGTTTTCTCTGCCACAATAATGTTTGCTATTCAAATATTGACTTATTAAATTTGAACAGTCGAATTATTTACACAAAACATATAACATAGTGATAAATTGAAGCCCAAGATTTGAACATAATTAAATTATCCAATTAGAATGATTTTGAGAGCCACTGTCTTAAGCTACCTGGATTTAAATCAAATAAAAAAGCAAATATAAATTTGTTGAACCCAAAATCGATTTGATAGATAACCGAAACATATAAAACTCATCGCGCCTTGGTCAAATTCTGTATTCAAAATGATTGTGATCACCGGAATAGTTCTGGTGATAGTTTCAGTGGTTGGATACATTCACTGGTTACAAAAATATAGTCGAGTAGCCAAATTGATAGAAAAGTTCCCATCAGAAGGGCCTTTTATGCCCATAATTGGTCACGTATGGGACTGGAACAGAGATCCAGGTATGATAGAATAGGATTCATTTCGTGTTGAAATAAACTGACGGTATAATGATAATTTGATCAAAAGATGATGTTTCATGATTTTATATCAGTTGTGATATTCTGTACATAATAATTTTTTTCAGAAAAACTGTTTGCATATTTTCGGGAAAGGAATGCAAGATTTACTGAAACATTTAGCATTTGGTGTGGTCCTTATCATACATTGAGTATTGTGACGGCTGAAGATGCTGAGGTGAGTCATCAATTGAATCATTTATGGTTTTACGGTTATCTGTAGTGGCTCATATATCGCGTTATTGCATTTTAATTTAACCATCAAATGAAAACAGCTGACCTCATCTGATATCTACATCAGAATACTTTTATTTTATGAGGCAATTGGAAAACATTGAAGCAGTTACGAGGGGTGGTCGAATAAATAAATAAATTAAATTAATTCATAGTATCCAATATTTTTTTATAATAATTATAAGTACATATTGTGGAACCGACCAAATTCACAATTCGAGATTTTGATGGAAATATCCGTTTTGAGCATCCCTGAGCCTATTTCGACTATTTTCGGCTTGACGTCGGTATGTACGTATGTATGTATGTATGTGTGCATGTGTGTGTATTTCTATCATGATAAGGACTCTCATATGTTACCATAAACGCGAAGTGGGTATTGAGTGAATATTTCGTTATAACTTATTAACTATACAACTTATACAATTTACCGTGAAGAGCAATCCATCAACATTAATTAAGACAAATCTGACATGAACATCACGTGACTTACTTGTACATCATTTGATATACACACAAATTTATTCAATGAAATATTCTGTTACTTAAGATTATAATTTCAATAATATTTTGACATGTACAATGTCAAACAAAATCAAAAAATTGACAACAGATTATCATTGCCTTCCTTATCATTCCAAATAAACTGATTGTTTTATACGGCAAATTCTGAATGTCTGTTATACATATAAACTGCACTTCCCGCTCAGCCGATTGATACAAAAATAGTAGATAAGTATTTTGATGCTACAACAAGTTCAAACACTAAATTTCAATATGCTATGGCTGATCGTTCTAGATTTATGCAAAAAATTTAAAAAAAAGATTCAAGTAAAGTGCACTTCTGGCTTGGTCGATACTTACAAAAATAGCAGATAACCATTCTGATACAACATCAAGTTCAAATACTGAATTTCAACATCCTACGGTTGATCAATTTGGATTTATTAGAAAAATTCGAGAAAAGTTTCAAGTAAAGTGCACTTCCGGTACAGACGGTTGAAACTATATTGCGAGGTGCACAACTAGATCCTATACCAGCCCTAAAAACAAAATTTCAACATTACACGTTCAACCAGTTTTGAGATTTGCGAGTTACGCACGAACGAACGAACGAACGAACGAACGCACGAATACACGAACATACGTACCGATATCAAGCCGAAAATAGTCAAAATAGATTCAGGGATGCTCAAACAGATATTTCCATCAAAATCTTGATAGGTGAATTTTGTCGGTTTTACAACACTTTCTTGTACTTAGTACAAGTGAGTAAAAATAAACATGTACATCAATTTATAGACTTGAATGAATACAAAACTGTTAGTCCAGGCAACAAGGAAGAAAAACTGAAAAAATTCATGTAACAGTCAATTTTGGCACGGATGTAAGATGTAAAAGACCTGAAGAGTGGGAGTGCAGCTAAGGGAATGGAGGTAGTTTTAAGGTCTCTTTTTTCAGTTTTTTCTTAATGACATAATAACTCGAAAACTACTGCCTCTAGCAAAATAATGTTTATATATCACATTGATTTAAAAAAAATTCTCTACAAAAATTTTTCAATAATTTTTTTACTGGGATCAGTACTGGAGGCGATATGGAAGGAAGAAAATGATAAATCACATGAAAACTAGTTTTTATTGTTGAAAATCAAGTTTTAATGGTGCTCAGACCACATATTAATGACTCTATAATAGGTAAATGTAATCATGTAATATATAACAAAAAAACTGTGTGCTGAGACGATCACAATAATGTGAGTCCGTGGGGAATGAGGTCAGAGCTTTCCTTCTCACTCTATTCAGTATCCCCTTTCTAGAGACGCTCGTCAGTTCTGTTAGGTTGGATATTTTACTTCTAGATCTAGGTTTTTTTTGCTCAGGATTCTACAAAAAAAAGTCCAATACACTTTTTTGCTGGAATCAATACTCGAAGATATATGAAGGGTGAGGAAATGAAAAATTATAAATACCTAATTGGTTTCTATTCTTAAGAATTGAATCACAGGTGCTTAAAAATGCACCTTGTACATCAATTCTCGTCATCATCCATACTTTCATCATCATCATCGATGCTGCCTTTGATAATTTTTCTTAGATCAATGTAATAAGTAATAGTAGATTGTGTGGCTAGGGACGAAACAAAACGATTTTAGCTGAGAGTGAGTGTTGCTTGCCCGAGCGAAGCGAGGGCCGGCATCACCTTCATCTGAAATCGTGTTTTGTCCCGTGCCACACACTGTATTTTTCATAATACCTGCATTGAAACTTTCCATATTACAAATTTGTCATAACAAAGTTAATATTTTTCTTTTGATTTTGCAGCTGCTTGTGCTTTATCAATAAGATGTTGTAGTGTCTTTGAAATTGTCGTATCAATACTTTTCTTCTTGAAACTAATCGTCTTTTCAATCTAATTTACAATTATAAATACAACAACTGTCAAATTAACTAAGGCTATATGATTCTCATTTAGAGATTGACAATGAACAAATGCAACTCTGCCAGGGATAAAACGATGTAAGAAACTAATTCAGCTGGCAGAAACAAGTTTTTTTCTTCCCTAGGGCAGAAACTGGCTTATTTCTGCCCGGCTACACTTGCATTTGTCTGAAATTGTCTTGTTTCGACTGACGAAACAGGCGTTGAATCGCGTTGTTCCAATGCAGGTATTATGAGAACATTATTTTGCTAGGGGCAGCAGTTTTCGAGTTATTGACAAAAAACTGAAAAAAGAGACCTTTAACCTACCTTCACTCCCTCAGTTCCACTCTCACCCATCAGGACTAAAAGTATGTTATTAGGGACATCCCACCCTAGCATCCTACATGATAATTTTTCGCTATTTGACAACCGCAACGCCTCGTATGTCAATTCATCCTGATTCTGAAAATCACGATGACCTGCTGACCAGTCCCAATAAATGTATCAAAATAAATGATTCATTTGGATGGATGTAGATATTTTCAAGGAATTAGACAAAAAATCAGAGAATGAATCGATGAATCAACTTTATTGATCCAATGATTCACCAGAAAATATCTATGCATTTTTACTTACTTGTATTAAGTACAAGAAAGAATTGTGAAACCGTCAAAATTCACCTATCGAGATTTTGATGGAAATATCCACTTTGAGCATCCCTGAATCCATTTTGACTATTTTTGGCTTGATATCGGTACGTACGTTCGTGCGTGCGTGCGTGCGTGCGTAACTCGCAAATCTCAAAACTGGTTGAACGTATAATGTTGAAATTTCATATTTAAGACTGGTATAGGATCTAGTTGTGCATCTCTCATTATGTTTTCAATCGTCTGTACCGGAAGTGCACTTTACTTGTAACTTTTTTCGAATTTTTCTGATAAATCAAGAATTATCAATTGTAGGATATTGAAATTCAGAATTTGAACTTGATGTTGTATCAGATTGGTTATCTGCTATTTTTGTAAGAATCGGCCAAGCCAGAAGTGCACTTTACTTGAAACTTTTTTTGAATTTTTTGCATAAATATAGAATGATCCGCCATAGGATACTGGAATTTAGCATTTGAAATTTTTGTAGCATCTAAATGGTCATCCTCTATTTTTGTAACAATCGGCTGAGCCGGAAGTGCACTTTATTTGACAGACCCTTGACGATTGAACGTAGATTGCTAGAATTCAGTATTTAGGACGATTATATCGTCCAGATACTCATATCTTATTTTTATTGAGATCCACCAAGCCGGAAGTGCACTTTCATTGACAGTCTTTTAGAATTTTTCGCATAAATTCGAAACGATCGGGTGTAAAATATTGAAATTTGGTATTTCAGTCTGCTGTAGCATCTGAATGATTGCCTACTGTTTTCATAACAATAGACTGAACTAGAAATGCACTCCAGTGGGAATTTATCTTTCAATTTTGCGCATAAATTCAGATCTGTTGGCAGTCGTAGAATTTTGGAAATCAGTATTTAGGAATCTTGTAGTATAAGAATAATGGCCCACTGCTTCTATAGCAACCGATTTGGCTGAAAGCGCATTTTACTTGACAGATTCTTAGAATCTCTTGGGTAAATCCAAAACAATTAACTGTGGAACGATGAGATTTTGTGTTTGATTATACATATCCAATGATATATATATATATATATATATATATATATATATATATATATATATATATATATATATATATATATATATATATATATATATATATATATATATATATATATATATATATATATATATATATATATATATATATATATATATATAGATGATCCAACACAAAATCACATCGTATTATATATACATCCAATGATGTACAAGTAGGTCACGTGATATTCACGTCAGATTGTTTTTTTCAGATCATCCTCACAAATATAAAATATATTGATAAAGGACGTCTCTATGAAATCTTTGAGCGTTGGCTCGGAAAAGGCATCCTTACTAGTTCAGGTATACTCAAGAAAACTTTTATATATACCAGGGTAGTTCAAAATGTTCTTGTCCTGATAAAAAAAGAACGCATCATTTCCAGGCATTTTTTTTTCAAATTTTTCTATATAATCTTCTTGCATTCCAATACATTCAGTCCAACGATGTTCTTATTTTTTAAAACCAACAGAATAATAATAAGCGTTCGTCTCAGCTTCAACCTCTTCATTTGAAGTGAATATTTGCCCCCCTAGCTACTTCTTTAAGTTGGGGAGAAGAAAAATATTGCTAGGAGCCAAATCTGGCAAATACGGGGCATGTTGAAGCTCTTCGAATCGGAATTCCTCGAGATTTGCCGTAATAATGCGGGACTTGTGCGCCGATACATTATCATGGTAAAATTATATTTTCTTGTTGACCAAATAGGGACGTTTAACTTAGATCTGTCGAGATGTTTATAGCCTCTGTAGTTTCTCGAACATTCTGACGATTCTGTCAATCACGACGGTTTTTGGACGTCGCAAGCTTTCATCATCCTAGATTACGTACGGGCATGTTTACATTTTGCCACCCACTTCTCAACCATCGAAAATGAAGGATCAGATTCTTTTAGTATACTTCCAATACTTTCGTAAACAGCCAGACCAGGGAAGAGTTAGATGCTCATAGATACCTCGCTTACTATCAAGTGTACAAATAATGACCTCGTGCTCATACTTACAGCGGTATTTTAATTGTGTCTGGAGGATTTTTGGCCCCTACGATTGGTCTGATTATTTACGAAAAGTATTGAAATAGTTTCCTTGTATCATGTATAAAAATTAGGATTCAGACTATAAGTGAGATTACGTAATTTTTTCGAGCTTTACTTAAAGCAGGAATAACCGCCGATGGGAAGTGTCTGGCAGTGTTGATTATCAATTTTTAACAAATTTTCTAAAACATACATAAAAGCCACAACTAAGACTTCAAGAAAGTAAGTAATGTCTTAACGTACGTCTTGTACCTCGTATCTGAAAATTGGCCGTTGGCACAAACTAGCCAATATGCGTATGATCAAGATACATACTAACACTACACTATTTCACACATTTTGTTTCTCAGAAAATCAGTAACGTCTGGCGGGCTTGAGATCTTTTTCTATTATAATCATACTAGCTTTTTCCCGCGACTTTGTCCACGTGGAATAGTTATTTTGGGCAGCATTTTCAAAACTACGCGCTAAATTGGATTTGCGTTTTCGAGACATATCAGAATCTAGAAGAAAAACGTAATGAGACAGAAGAAAATCTTCTACCTGACCTAAACAGATCAAAAATGTTCTTACTTTAATTGTAAAACTATTTTTATTGAACCAAATCAATACAAACGCTGTAACTATTTACAATTTATTTTGATTATAAACTTAATCAAAGCAAAAAGTTGGAAGAACTATGGATTACGAAACAACTAATTCATTTTTAATATTCGCACTCGCTTGCCCTAACGTGACTGGCCGTTCGGGTAGCAACATTCAGTGATATTTCTCCCACTACTTTCATCTCCTATTTCATCCCCATGTAGGTCAAAATCACAAAAACGCTGAAAGAAATGTTTGTTCACTTATTACCAAGTGCCTGATGTCTGAATACAAAATTTCATGGTTTAATCTTCGAAAATGACGAGCTTCCATACATACTATCATCTTCTATTTTAACCCCATCGCAATAAAAGGTAGTCTATGTCCTTTTTCAAGCTCTACTTTATCTCTGTACTAAATTTCATCAAAAACGGTTGAGTGGTTTAGGCGTGAAAGCGTAACAGACAGTGAGACAGAGTGACTTTCGCATTGATAATATTAGTAAGGATTAGCGATGTCTATGCCTCCTGCCAAGAACTGCTGGAACTACCCTCGCACATAAAATATTTAGATTTCTACGAAAATATATTGTCATATTAAGCACTTATTTGGATTTATTCATCTAGTTTTGGAAAGTACTCTGTAATATTCATCCTCCAGTCAGTTCAGGTTGAACAGAATACTCTCTGAAAAGAAGATTTCACGTTAATGAAATATATGATTATTATCAGGAGACAAATGGAGGCAACGGAGAAAAATGATAACACAAGCATTTCATTTTAATATTCTTCAAAAATTCCTGGCAGTTTTTGGAGAACACTCGAAAAAACTAGTAGATGTAATAAAGAAGGAATGCCATAAGTCGAAAGTAGATGTGAAACCCATCTTGACAATGATGACCCTGTCAACTATATGTGGTAAATATTATTATTATTATTATTATCATCTTTTTAAATCGGCTTATACCCTTTCGGGTGTCACGATTAGTTTATTATCACTTTATTTAATACTATTAATTAGTTCTTTCCAGACTGCTCTATTCCTTGCTTTTATACTCGCTTCTTGTTTTCCAATGTTATTTTTATTTAAAATCTCTTCTATATTATTTTCCCATGTCTTACAGGTTACAGTGCAAATACTTATTCCACTAACTCGTATGATCATAAAATAACTCACATTTACTCTTACTGAATGACTGACTCCCTCGTTAACTCTCGTGCCTTATATACCCTACTTCAACAATGGGCCAACATTCAAATGTCTGACAGTTAAATAACAATGAGCCAGCATTCATCTAGTAACCCAAAGACTATCAATTATGTCCGACAATTGAACATTGATTAGATTGTTGATCAATGCAAACTAGGATTATAATTACAATAATATTATTGAACAAATAGCAACTTCAAATAAATAATAATGTGAACTAATGAATTAGAATATTTAACATTCGTGACACTATGAATTATTTCCGCTATTCTGCTTTCGTTGGCTGGACTATTGAATGTTTTTTCATTGATTGTTCTCTGTTGCAGAAACCGCATTGGGCTGCGAACTGGATCAAACTAATGAGCATTTAACCAAATACTGTGAGTCACTTCATAGGTATGTTGATAGTCTTTCTTTTAAAACAAATACTGTATTTTGTCATATCAGGTTTTTTTTTCATAGCCCATTTAGCAGGAAGTAAGAATTATCCATTTAGGAAAGATAATTTATTGAAATAACATACTTCGAGTCATGTACTGTAGTATAAATATTTATTATACGTTATCAAATAATACCGGTTGTTTCAGTTATGATTTCTGTTCCCAGGTTTCTTGAGCTTGAACTGGAAAGAGTAACTAAACCAGAACTTTACTCAGATTTCATCTACGTCATGCACCCTGTATTTTGGCGTGAAAGAAAATTAGTAGCACAGCTGCAAAAATTTACTACAGATTTAATTGAAACTAGGAAAAAAACTTTTAAAATAGAAGATATTATGAATCCGGATGTTCAAAGAAGCAACAAAAAGTTGGCTATGCTTGATCTGTTGCTTTATTCAAAGCATTTGGGAGAAATCGATGACGCAGGGATAAAGGAAGAAGTTGACACTTTTGTTTTTACGGTATGATTCGAATATGATTCTTGAAGAAACATTGTAAGATCATGCTTTTAGGGTCACGACACGGTTTCTGCTGGATCTTCATTTGCACTTTTATTATTGGCAAATCATCAAGATGTACAGGTGAGAAAATAATTATACATTTGTAGAATACTGTTGCGAATCATTCAATAAATTTATAATTTTACCTGAATATGCTTTACTCTTGGACTCATGTAGACCGTCTGCCGAGAAGCTCTCAGTCGATTTTTCAAACTTATCTCACAGTCCAGGAGCCGACCGCACTTTATGTTCCCTGATCGGACTTACGGCCAATTTGTATATGAATCGATCGGGTATTTTGTGGTCAATTGGATGTCAAACTTTATAAATTCAGAATCCTGTCATAAGTGTCGAAAAAAAGCCAATTCTGGCCAAGATTTTCGACGCAACTTCCCTGATAGAACTTACGATTGAAACTAGCACCAATCAATAGTGAATTTCAAGTACTTTTAGAGAAAACTAGGGTGCCAAGAGGATGGCAGCTACCCTTAAGTGTAACCTATTTTTGTATTAAACTTACCTGTTCAAGCTTACGATTATAATTTTTTTCAAATTGAGACTCGAACCTTTCTGACCACAAGAAAAAATATACCGCCTCTCTACCTGTCCGAGAAGGCGGCAGCCACATTGAAATTATTCCAATTATCCCAATTTTGAGCGCAGCTGTTCTTCTCTCATCGAATATACAATTATTTTTCCTAATTGTTTAAGTCTTCCTGAACACGAGAATATCGAAGTGCTGCCTCCCAACCTGTCCGAAAGGGCAGCAGCTACTTTTTAAGTCTATCTGATTTCTATGTCCCAATTTCAAATGTAATGTACCATTATTCACTAAAAAATGTAGTTCAGGTTCCCTTAGGTCATAAATAATATCTAGATGGAAGGAGTTCTACATCACACAGTACATTTTTGCGAACTGTTGTGCCAGAAAGAGAGAAAAATATAGGTTACGTTAGAGGAACAAAGAAATAAAATATAATGAAAGAAAATTGAAGTGAAACGAACTGCGCATGTCTACCGAATTTCATTTGCTATTTATAAAAGTAATGTTGAGAAGATGTACTTTGCAATTAGAGAACGGCGAATGAATATAAATATTTTTTTAGGCGATCATAACAAAAAAGGTGTTTCTATGGCTCCTATTGCGGCCGTGAAGTTTCACTTTCTGGTACATATCTGTCAAATTTTGCTTTTTGGGACTGATCTGTCAAAAACTACTTTTTCGGACTGATCTGTCAAAAACTATTTCATAAACATTTCATTCTCACCTATATGGGCTACTTAATGAACTCTTTAGGATACAGTCTTTTCCGAAATACATATTATATTCCTCCGTCAACCCTAATAGTTCGTGCAATTCAAGAAATTGATAAGCATTTTTCACAAATGTCACTTTGATAGAAGACAATAAAATAAAAAAATTTCAACGGCAACTAAGATTTACAATTGCAATGTTTTAGAAATAAATAGATAAAATTTTGTGGTTTTGAATTATTTCGTGATGATCGCCCAAAAAACGTTGTGTGCACCTCGGCCTACAGCAGTGGCGTAGCGTGGGTATCAGCCGCCCGGGGCGGAAGAAGATTTTGCCGCCCTCTTATTTAGGTATTCCAATTTAAGTTCTTAATATACAGTAATTCTGAAGAATTTTTTGGCAAGAACAGTCACATTTTTGTGTATTGTGTAGGCTACAAATGGAAAGTTGAATATTGGTGTGCAACGAAATGCAAAACATAAGAGTTCAACATGCGATTTTTAAAATGTGTGGATATTGGCTCTCCTGTATATTTTAGAGCAAAAGTACATGAATGAAAAGTTGTTCAAAATCAATTTTTACACATGAAGAACTTTGATTTAATGCAGAAGAATATCTGTAGCATTAGATATTTGCAAAATAAGATATGACATTTCCGTCAAAAATTAAATAGCCATGGAATTAAAGAACGAATGAAACAAACCCCCATTCTGACAATTTATTGTTATTACAACAATCATTATCAATAATGCAGGGGCCACACTTATGTCTGATGCCGTTAAGTAAGGCGTTATGTGACAATTGACGTATTGTCATTGACAATGTGTTCATTATTGAATAACGCCTCAATTGATGACATTAGACGTAAATGTGGCCGCAGCATAATGAAGAGTTGTTCAAAATCAATTTTTACTCATAAAAAGTTTTTATTCAATGCAGTAAAATATCTATAGAATCTGATAAAAATCAGCAATAATAACAGAGAATGAAATGTCAGAATGAAAACTTGTTCCATTCGTTTTTTATTTTCATGGCAATCTGATTTTTGACGAAAATGGCTTATTCTTTTTTCTAAAGATCTAATGCTAGAGATATTTTTCTGCATTAAATGAAGACTATTCATAAGTAAAAATTGATTTTCAACAACTTTCCATTCTTGTACTTTTGCTCTAAAATAAACAGGAGAGCCAATATCCGCACATTTAAAAAATCCCATGTTAAACTCCTACGTTCCGCGTTTCGTTGCACACCCTGTATATGTTGTATAATATAATAATCACATTCGTTACAATAACTCTTACACGTATTACACGTATGCCACTTGATATAACACTCATTATTATACTTTGTCGATCGACAAGAGACAAGATCAAGTTATCACCGAATTGAATAAAAAACGCAAATTGACCTCCAATCAGAAATATAACGATACTGTTCATATTTATATTTTTATTGAAGAATAATTCATGACCTGTTTTCGTTCCTTGGAAATTCTTGCTGATTTCAGAATCTATTTTGAAAATATGAAATGATTGAAATATTTACAGGATATTATTATTATTCATTGTAAAATTTTGCCGCCCCCTAAGTGTGCCGCCCGGGGCGTACCGCCCCCCCGGCCCCCGTCACGCTACGCCACTGGCCTACAGTTCTTTTTTGGTCTCACCTGAATTGCAACCTCAGCTGCGCTTCGGCCGCAAACAACAGATTCGACCAAAAAAGATAACCTTTACGGCCTTGATACACAAATAACTATTTACAGAAATAAGAACTCATTACATCATGTGTTTGTCATTTTGCGGGCTTGACAAACCGAAATATGATTATTGTTACGCTTGCGCAGTTCATTTCTCCAGCTTTCTTACAATATATCTTCCATTTCTTTCCGTCGTAACCTTTCGCAGTTTGTTCCATCTAGATATTATTTTTGATCTAAGGATCATCCTGATCAAGAACTCCATTTGGGATTGACTGAGAGTAATAAATCAGTATGTCAAAGAGATTTCAGTGGCGCACCAATAATTGTTTGTACAGGGATAGTCGAAAAATTGAATTTTGATAAAGATCTATCGTTTCAGTTCTCAGTTACTTTTTCAGGTTGGGCTAAGTCACTTAAATAATCAAGTTGTAACTATCTGAATTAGATCTAGAATTGGTATATATAATGTAAATATATGTATATTGACAGAGATTTGATTTTCATATCGACTGCACACAATAAGTTGAAATAAATATGAAGTTTTATGAAGAATTCCTATTTTTAAATAGAATAAATACATGAACCGGTTATTCTGAAAAATTCAATCTACGTCTATATTGAGGTCAAAAAAGGATCACCGGTAAGCTTATAGAGGTGTTTCCATTGTTCGAAAGGAGTTCTGTTCCAAGTTCATTGTGTGCGGCTTTCTATGAATATCGTAATAGAGATATATTGTATTTTTTTGGTACATAGAATCATTTGCCGCATACTTAATAAAAAACCAATACTACTCTCGAAAATTTTGTTTTATTATTGTCAGTCAATCCCAAACGGAGTATAGATGTAACGCATTTTCGTACTCGACTCACCTCATTGAACTTACGATTATTTTCAATCCTGGACAGGACAAAGAGTGGCGCCCTAGTTTTTCCCAAAGTACTTGATCTTCGCTACTGATTAGTGGATACCATGTAGTTTGCATCGTAGTCTCTATAAGGGAAGATACGTCAAAAATCTTGACCAGAATTGGCTGTTTTTCGGCACTTAGGACAGAACCCTGCATTTATAAAGTTTGGCATCCTATTGACCACTAAATATCCGATTGATTCATATATAATTTGGACATTAGTCATATCAGGAAACATAAGGTGCGGCCGGTTTCCCCCTTTGAAAAAAATCAAAGAAGCTATTTTTATTTCTTATTGAAATAAATTTTGCAATGTGCATTAACACCTAGCGGGGATTTTCAAATGCAAATATCTTGAGCTTACAGCTGTAAGTAGCTGCCCTATAAATGGCAGCCTGTAAAAACTTGCTCCCTCTTTTCAGTCACGAGCACCTGGTCTAACAGACTTCCTTCTTGATCAAAGTTGAATAAGATTTCTGAGAGATCGATTTCTTATTTCCAGGAGAAAGTTATTGCAGAGTTGGATGGAATATTTGGTGATTCAGACCGCCAAGCAACATACGAAGATATTCAAAATATGAAGTATTTGGAGCGATGTCTAAAAGAGAGTTTGAGAATATATCCGATTGCCACCCTTATCAGCAGAGTAGTTAACGAAGATGTTCAGCTGAGTAAGTGGGGATAAATAATAACTCTGAACTCTCATTTTGTACATAATTTCAATTCAATCATAAAAATTCAATGAGTTAAAATTTTCTTTCCCGATAATAATTCTGAATCATCATTATGTACATAATTTTAATTAAGTAGATCATGGAAATTCAAGAAATTAGAATCATCTTGCGAGATAATAATAACTCTGAATTGCCATTATGTACATAATTATAATACAATGCATCAAAATTATCTCGCAAGATAATAAAAATGTTAAGTTTAAGTTCAACTGGAATAAATTGTTGCTATTAAATAGCAGAACGGCGTACCATAGAAATCAGTTTTTGAAGAGAGAATGAATGAAGAATGTAATGTACAAGACAATGAGTTGTAGCAAGCTTGTAAAGAGGTTGTATTTTTCTAAAAAATCATTTAAGATATTGCACACCATGTTTGTCACAACGAATACAAGATAACTTTGTTGTTTGAGTTAAACCTGCTCTGTTGTGTTCAACCTAGTCAAGAATATACGAAAATATCTCACATGACCAACAGATCTGCAGTAGTCGGGGAGCCGGTCGCACCTCATGTTCCCTGATCGAACTTACGGCCAAATTTCATATGAATCGATCGGATATTTAGTGGTCAATAGGATACCGGACTTTATAAATGCAGGATCCTGTCCAAAGTGTCAAAAAAAGGCTAATTCTGATTTTCGAAGCAACTTCCCTAATATAACTCACAATTGAAATAAGTACCAATCGATAGCGAAGGTCAAGTCCTTATAAAAAATCCAGAGTGCCACCCCCTGTCCTATCAGGATGGCGGAAGACACTCCTAAGTGTAATCCATTTTCGTATTGAACTTCCATGTTCGAGCTTACGATAATTATTTTTCTCAAATTAAAGCTGGAATCTTCCTGACCACAAAAAACCAAGGTACCGTCTACCTACGCTTTCGAGAGGGCGGTAGCCACACTTGTAATTTTTCGATTTTCAGCTCCCATATTCGAGCGCAACTGTACTTCTCTCGTCGACAGTTAAATTTTTTTTCTGTGATTAGAAAAGTTCGAGCTTTAATTTGGGACCAAAAATATCATAAGCTTGATCAGAGAATTAGATAAAATAGATGAAGCTGACTGGATGAGTGAATTTGAGTGAGTAAAAAGTCTTGGGAATTCAGTCAATATGTTTTAATTTCTTTCCTACTTTACAGTTTCGGCTGTACCTCAGCCATCTCCAGAAGTGAAAAGAACTTGAATTGTGACAAATTAAAAATGTACATGAAATGTGATGTCGAGTTTAATAAAACAGCGGAAAAAAAAATTCTTTTTTTTTTCCATTTTGTCCACTGTGGAAGACGTTGACCAAGACTTGGTCAACGTCTTCCACAGATGCAGGTTGTGACATTTGACAAATGGAAAAAAAAAGAATTTTTTTTTTCCGCTGTTTTATTAAACTCGACATCACATTTCATGTACATTTTTAATTTGTCACAATTTAAGTTCTTTTCACTTCTGAAGATGGCTGAGGTACAGCCGAAACTGTAAAGTAGGAAAGAAATTAAAACATATTGACTGAATTCCCAAGACTTTTTACTCACTCAAATTGATCAGAGAAGTTTAATACGAAACTTGGTTACACTTAAAAGTGGCTGCCGACCTCTTAGACAGGACAGGAGGTGACACCCTGTTTTTTTCTTAAAGTACTTGACCTTCTCTATCGATTGGTACTAGTTTCAATCGTAAGTTCTATCAGGGAAGCTGCATCGAAAATCTTGAGCAGAATTGGTTTTTTTCCAGGACTCTGCATTTATGAATTCTGATATCCAATTGACTACTTCATACCCGATCGATTCATATAAAATTCGGCCGTTGGTCCAATCAGAGAATATGAGGTGCGGTCGGCTCCTGGACTATAGGTCTTGCAAATTTTAATCTCACCAAAAATATCTAAATAGTATTATGTTGATTTCAGCACATCATTTGGCGCCGAAAGGTTCTCACTTTGTGATAAATATCTGGGATATTCACCGCGATCCTAGATATTTTCCCAATCCTGAAAAATTCGATCCCGATCGTTTTCTGCCTGAAAATATGATAGGACGACATCCATTCGCTTATATACCGTTCAGCGCAGGACACCGAAACTGCATTGGTAATATACATAATAATTTTAATAAACGTAGATGAATAAGTTGCATTTGCAGGGAAATTTTTGACACAATGAAATTCATTGTGATCTACTTGACAACATTTAAAAATGATTTAGCTGGTCATTTGATTGACAGAATGAAGTTTATCAATTCTTAAGTTCATTATACATGTAGTTCTGTTTCAGGGCAGAAATTTGGAATGTTTGAGCTTAAAAGTATAGTATCATCTATCCTTCGGAGTTTCAGAATGGAACCAATAGATACCCCGAAGACAATAACCATTTGTCTTGATATGGTCATCAAAACGAAAGGATCAATTAATATCAAATTTGTACCACGGAAGTAAATATCTGGGAGTATTTTTTTCTAAAGATATCGATGTGTGAAAACATAAAAAAAAACTTTTGAGATAGGATTGATTGTTCCATCTCCTGAATCACATTTTCTCCAAAAATATTTCCATTTATTCAGTGGCAGCTGGTGCGAGAGAGCTCTGGGGTGCCGCCCTTCCTGTAAAATTCAAAAAATGTTATGGCAAAAATCTATATAAATAAAATCATATTTGGGATCACAATCCGCCACCATCTTCAACATGAATTAGTCTTAAGTTGATAATACAAGATGTAAATATTATGCAATTACAGAATAATAAAACTCCGAACAGAAACCACAAGGCTGCTCAACAAAAATATTCAACAGAAATATCATCAAGGCACGTGGATCAGCAAGATACCGTGTCAAGATTTAACATAAAAATAAATTTCATTTTTCCCATTTGTATAGAATTGGTGATTGCTATCTCAGCTAGTATTCCGCAAGAGGACTAGAGTTATTTATGAAGCCATACTTTCCAGGGTAGTATTTGATTATACATTTTTCTCCTGAGTTATTCATTATAGGATACTATAATAATAATAACAAAAAGAGATAAAATACTGCAGAAAATCAAATATTTTATTACAATATAAACTTTCATTGCCAAACTGAAACACATTATTGACAAAAAATATAATAATAATAATAATATATCAGCACGGAAGCCAAGATGGCCCATGGCTTCTTTTACAATGTAACGCCACTGTATTCTATTTTGCACTTTGTTCTGCCAATCCTTAATTTCTAAAATATCTATGTCCTTTAAAACTGCACTTTTCCATTTTTCCCTCGGTCTTCCTCTCTTCCTCCGCGAAGTAATTCCTCTTTCGAACACCTTACTTACTGCTCTATCCTTCAGCAACCTTGCCACATGACCAAACCAGCGTAACCTTTGCGCTTTTATTACTTCCACTATACCCGGTTCACCAAATAGATCCCTCACTTCTTTATTTGTTCTCCTATACCATTGGTCACCGATTCTTTTTCCCCCAAATATTTTCCTCAAAACCTTTCTTTCCCACACTTCTAGTTTAATTTGCACATCTTTATTTAAAACCCACAACTCACAACTGTATAAAACTGTTGGTCTTATAACCGATTTGTAAATTTTAAGCTTAGCACTTCTCGATATGTTCCTATTCCGTAGTATTTTGAGCAATTGACCCACGCACTTTGACCCCTTAACTTGGCGTATCGTTATTTCCGCTTGTTCCCTATTGTCATTCGCTATTAGTACCCTTAGGTAATTAAATTGCACTACTTCCTCAAATTTGTATCTCCTACTGTGATCTGTTTCAATCTCCAAATTCGCTCCATCTTTTTTATCGCCATTTCTTAACACCATATATTTTGTTTTATTTTCATTAATTACCAAGCCTACTATTTTTGCTGCATTCTCTAATTTTTTTAACACTTCTTTCATTTCTCTTTTTGTTCGGGTTATTATGGTGATATCGTCAGCATATGCCAAAATTTGGTGCTTGTGATGATATATTGTACCATTTGTATGAAGATTACTTGTTCTTAAAACCCATTCCAGGATCAGATTAAACAGGATTGGTGACAAGGGATCACCTTGTCTTAAACCTCTATTCACTGCGAAGCTTTCAGAAGAAACACCATCAACCAGAACTTTACAGTTTGTGTTCAAAAGTGACATTCTAACTAATCTTATCAATTTTTCAGGTATTCTAAAAGCCCGTAGTATGCTGCATAGGGTGCCTCTATTTACCGTATCATAAGCCTGCTTGAAGTCTATGAATAGCATGTGGGCCGCTAAATTATGTTCATAACTATTTTCCATTATCTGCTTTATGGTAAATATCTGATCGACTGTGGATCTGTTCCTCCTAAATCCAGCTTGATAGTCCCCCAAATGCTCTTCTATTACATCTTTTAATCGGTTTCTCAAACAGGTTGCCAGTATTTTATATGTTACATCCAGTAAGGTTATACCCCTATAGTTACCACAGATAGACAAAAAATATACATGTATATATTTGTTTTTGATATTGGCAAACTCTCGTTATTGCCATTTCCAGAAAATTAAACACATTCGAACAATTTGTTCTGCATCGTCTGATATATGCTTGCGTTTTTGTTTTGCGGGCTTTCATATTTTCTTCAAAATTTTTGTTTACAGCTTGTAATGCTCTCAATGTTCACTGCAACAATGCTGTTGAACTGATGAATTCAAGATGTCTGCCTGGAGAACAATTATAATGGTATTCATAAAATTTTCCTATCTAATAATTTTCTGAAACACAACTGTAATGAAAAGATACCGTTAGAAGAACCAAAATTCAATCTCAATGAAGAAAATTTGAAAATTACTATAATTAGACTTAATTCCTGCTGAATAGAGTCAGCCTCCAATATTAGCGAGTCAAGTCAATCGTCAAATAAATTTTACGACTAGACCACAAGATTCTACGGGCTAGGTTGAGCCGATCCTTGGAGTTTTGCAGGTCGGATTCTTGAAAGCGAGCATAGTTTTTTACTTCATAAAGTGAACAGGGCCGGGAGGACCTGTTAATGACAATAAGCTCAGGCTGACCGAACTTAGAAACAGTGGACTTGGGAAGGCCGGGTCCAACCGGGCTTTGAAAAGAGGATAAATCATTATAATTTTAATAAAAACTACTTTTGATTTCAAATTCTATATATTCATTTGAAACTTTGACGTTCCGATCCTTTGACCAAGTATCCTCTTCAAAAGAAGATCCTTGGTCAAAGGATCGAAACATCAAAGTTTCAAATAAATATACAGAATTCAAAATCGAAAGTCATTTTTATCGAATAAAATTCTGAAAAATGTATAGATTATCATTATAATTTTGTATATTTCCGAATCTGGTGCCAATATTTGTTTGTTCTTGAAATAAGTAAGAATGTATGTAAGCAGGAAGAGATCACTCAAATGAGAGGATTTGGCGCTTAGCTACTACCACCTAGCAGGAAGGGGCGCACCTATTTTTCAATTTTATTTGAATCTTGAATCTTAGTTACCGTTGAAAAAAATTTGAACAAATGTTGATTCAGATGAAAAAATGTTTGTCAATGCAAATATGATTTTTTAGTTGAGATTTTCTACTAATTTCAATAGTTAAATGCTACAAGAAGTTATTAAAAAGTGAATTCACCATTAAATTGTAAGTCTGCCTAATATTTTTTTGTTCATTTATTATAAATCATAATTATTCTAGGCGTACATCCACTAGTTCCAATCTGCGGCCTGCAGTTTTCTATAAGTGCTATAGCATTATTACACACAAGATTTAGATCTACCACAATGACAGATATTGAACTACATCATTTTTTGGACCTCACAAATACCTAGAATTTCGAACAGTGAACATATAAGAAGCATTTGGGATGGATGAGAATTTTCCAGCTGCAATATTTGAACGGTGCTAGAACTGAGAATTATTTGTAACGGAAGATGCTCCTATTATATCATATAGAACCAAGAAAGAGTAATACTCTTCAGTCTTGATATTACTTTGGAATTCAGGCAGCCGAAGAAATATCAATAAATTCATACTCGCAATAAGTTCATGCTTCACGAAAATGCTAAGACTTGCCAGTCAATATAAAGGAAGTAGAATCAAGAAAAAAAGTAATATTTGTGGGAAGAAAATCTTAAATTCAGTAAAATTGACTCAGTATAATTTATGTTCAGATAAAGTGAAAACAATGCAGAACGTCACTTTAGTTCAAAGTAAATTGGAAAAATTCAGTAATTATGTTATAAAATACTTCGAAATAATGATATCTTCCATTTATTCATTTTCTCAATCAATTACACGTCTCAAAATAATTTGAACTAGTCTACAGTCTTAGATTAGTGATTTTCCTGTCCTATTTTTTTCAGTTTTGTTATTAAAACCCATTCTAGTTCATATCTATATTGCTCATTTATCACCATAAGTGATTTAAGATTGTATTTGAAAAAGCTAAATTAGAAGAGAATTCACTAATCCAAAATTGTGGGTTAGTATGAGCTCTTTTGAGAATATGGCTATAAAATTTCATACTTTAATAGAATAATTTCGAATTGTTTTGACCGTTTGTATTCAATGTTTCTCTAGTCTTGTTCACGATGAACTTGGAATACTGTGAAAAGTAATTTCAACAGAAAAAACATTTCTTGAAGATATACACTTTAAAGTAATTGACCTATTATGACGTTTTAGCTCAAATCACTAATTTATTCAATAACTACAAAGTTGAATCAAAATAAATTAATGCGTGAAATGACTTTATTAAATTTTGAGTTTGTAAGCTACTCAATACTGTGGAAAGTAATTTTATTCTAAGGTATGATCCACAGTTAGAGAAGGCATTATACAAAAAAGATTATTCAAAGTCATTGATTCATAACGTTCTTAATACAAATTTTATACTTTACAACTGCGGATTTATTGACTACAATTGGATCATACTTCATGGATAAAGTAACTTTATATTTCATCTCAAAACCTGATATTTGTACATATATTTTGTCGTTGAGATTGATTTACATGTACAGATATTTATAATACATGTATTTTTGTTGAAAAAGTTTTGTGATTCCTTTCTATTAATAGATCTAATCTCAAAATACTAATTTAGACTGGAAACCATGGTAACATAGCTATCAGAGACCTCATGTGGCAAGGGGTGCAACTATTTTCATGCGCAAAATTTTTAACATTGAGTGCTCTCTCCCGGTACTCCCTTTATGTAAGTATAATTTTTCAAACACGCTTATACGCTTGGCTGATCTTGACAGCTCGGAACACGCGTGCCATCTAGCGGCGAGTAGAATAAACTCTTAGGTAAGAGATATGATAGCGAAAATGAAATGTTAGTTTTGATTTGAAAACATCGAGTGTATATATAGAAGAAAAATGTTGATATTAACCTGTGGATTTGAAGAAGTTAAATTTGATTACTCACGCCAAAGAAGTTTCCTTGAAGGAAATTCTTTGAGTTCAAAATCGATCGCCTGAAGATTCCAAATTGTACGTAAGTTCTTTGATAAACTTTTCGTCTTGTTATCCTACTATTAAATACCACCATGGAGAAATTCATTCAGAAGAAATAAATTGGTTCATAGTTTTCATGTTGGTAATTTCGAAGACATAATTAGCGATGCATGTAGAAAAATCATTGGAGTTGTATTACGCGAAACTCCAGGCGTTTACATTGGAAAATACAAACCAGAAAACGTACAAACACTTGTGAATATACATACTTTTTTCAATATTATTGTGAATAATAGCAGAAGCTCAATTTTTGTTGTGTTGAATTGTATAACTCGATTTATGGAATTTCTTATTGTTTTTTGGATAATTTATCGTATGGATTAATGAAGATCGAATAATTAAAATTGCCAATTGTAACTGTGAAGGATATTGCAAGCACGCTGCAGCAATTTGTATCTATGTGAACACAGAAAATACGTGCTTTAAAGCGGATACACCGATAATATGGAATCGTCCCCCTCAAAAGCAACTTGCTAATGCGGTATGCAAAGACTGCAAAGTTAATGATCTTTTTCCAATTGCACAACGAGACACTGTCTCTAAAACAAGAAAGAAATTGTAATGACAAGTATAACTTGAATATTGAATCAAAATTTATATGAAAAACATGAAAGAATATACATTATACCAATAATTATATAAATTTATGTCATCAACAATTGAATATTTCAATACTTAATCAACTCGACGAACCGAAATAGCACATATTTTTTGTGATCTTTTTTTCCATTTTCCATTTGGACAAGGGTAAAAAATCAAGTCACGATTTTTATTTTGGGTGTTTTGACAACCAGGTACGCAACAACTACGACCTATACTTTACTTTTTCCACTCATGGTCTATCAACACACTACAAACAATTAAATTATTCAATAAAATACATCAACTGTCGCCAGTTTGCAGCGTGACAGCGAATACGTCAAACTTCGTTTATAACCTACGAGTTTCTAAAATCTGCCGCATCGAGGCGCTACTTTTCCATAAGCCAAGCGTATAGGTATTTATAGAAATTAATGGACATTCTACCCTTCCTAACCCTCTTGTTTAAATTTTAGATCCCTTCAAATTCACGTATGATGTTAAAAGTGAACATAATAAAAAACTGAATTATTACCTCCATCTTTTCTACTATTACAAGGGTATTCTGCCTTTAAAAAGAATATATTACACGCCTATTATTTGGGGAGCTTGTAAAAGTCAGTGACATGAATTGTGATCCGAAACAATACCTGCTCATATTTCATTTTGATGGCAGGAAAATTGTGCTAGCACCACATAAGTGTTACAAATGTAGAGCGGGTCTCTTGAAGCTTCAACTATATTTAACTATTCATACTTTATATTCGATAATTTGCTAAAATTGGACCAGTGGTCACCACAATCTGCATTATTCGCAATAGGAACTGATGCTAGCGCCAATCCAGTACTTCGAACTAAAAAATGTGTATGACTATTCTATTCGCAGTATTTATAACAAGGTTAAGAATGCTAAATTGCCATAGAAACGGTGCATATTAGTGGGTATTTGGACGTGTAGAAATACCATCGGGTATTACACTAGTGGTCAGAGTGAGAATTTTACTCAAAGATGTGCATACCTCCAATTTGTGCTTTCTTCGTATTCAATGGAATATTTTTCTGAATATTTTCATCAATTTTATCTTCTGATCTATCACCAAACCTTTCTGAACTAGATTCCATACCAAGATGCAATATATTTCTCTATTATTCGTCAAAGAAAATGCTAGAAATTCTGATTTTTCAGTTTGACAGAAGTTTGTTTACTCGTTCCTATAAAAATTACGTGAATTGTTACTAGATTCATAGAAAACTAATTTGAAAAAATGGTTCGACTCCTGGAATAGTCCTCCATATACCATTTGTAAGCATACTATTTTGTTCATAATCTGAAAACGATACGTCCTAACAGAAATTTTCAACATTAAAATCAAAGCTCAATAAATTACCTATAGTTTTGCTACCATACATATTTTTGAAAAAATTCATAGTTTCGAAGATATCCGCTCTCAAATGTAGGCAATTTGTGAAAAAACGCTATTTGCTCAAAGTTTTTCGTCAAACTTTTCCTTCTAGCCCTTTCTCCATTAGTTTCTCAGAAAATTGTGAATGAAAAAGTTGCCGAGCATCAATTTCTTTCAAGAATATATATATACTATGCATGTTTATGTAGCATAGGTCTGGGGTTGGAGGTTCTTAAGATTTTGGCAACAAATCGTGATTTAACCAGGTAAATTCTAAGTCCTATTTCTTCATCATTGATGGCTATAAATGTCAATATATAAGTACAATATAATATAAATATAAGTAATTCATGTAATTTATCACACATAGTAAATGTCGTGTGGACGGGGTTCGCATGTGATTGTAGTGGATCCTATGTTATGTAGAAAAGTAGTAGTAGAAGAATTTGTTCCAAAAATTGTTTTTGAATTGACTGGTAGACGAAGCTGTTATAAGCTACAGCCAGCCAAATCAACATACAAATCCTCTGTGTCCCCTCCCTTCCCCCTGACACTAGTTCCTTTCAGCTCGTTACATTACTACGTTCTCAGTATCTTTTTCATGAAGCCTGCGCGAGGTAACACAGAGACGAAGATATTTTCTACCACACAATTGCAGGAGCTTCCCTTCAGTGAATCTATCTTCTTCATCCATAGGTATTCAGGATGCGACACCACGAGCGCAATATCTGGCAAAGAAGAAGCGTCCATCCTGAAAACATTTGCAAACGAGCCACAGAGCTCGAAATCGGTCTCAGACGTTTTTTACAACCCAACGTCAAGTACTGCAGCCATCACCAAAGCTGAGGAGAAAATGTTTCTCGTCCTGTACCAGGCTTCACTCAACAAATAGGATATTAACCATCACCGGTACAGTTCCTTCATAAAATCCTCAGCCAAGGGAAAAACAAACTTGGCATCCTTACCACCTACCAAAGATGGGGCTCAGCAGCACTCGCTAAGGGTGAATTATCAAATTCAATAATGGCTTGGCAATGAGCTCCTGGATCCACAACGATTGGATTGGGTACTCACCTCTGTCAAGACCCTCGAACCTCTTGCTCCTGCAAGTGTTCTGGAGTCAATTTTCTGTCGATATAGGAGTGGTTGTGGATCCAGATGTGAACAGGCATCCACTGTTCACCAGCATGTGCCTGTGAACAGACATGCTTGAACGCACCCTCCTCAGCGCTCCTTCCTCGAGGAAGATGACAGCGAGGAAGAGGACAATATTACAGAGTTCGTGTTAGACGATACATTATATTATGAACATTCAACTATCACACTTATAACTTTACATTCAACTCACAATTATTATTTCACATTTAAATCAGTTATTTCGTCTATATCATTATTATTTGTTTTGTTCTCAACACTTTCTGCTTGCCTTGTACTTTTTCAATGAACATTTTGAGGTATAAAATGGTACCCTTGTTACTTGTACGTAACAACACAAAAAAAAACTGCTTCTTCAGCAGACGAAAGGGAATACATTCCTATTTACATTCGTATACATAAATATATATATATATATATATATATATATATATATATATATATATATATATATATATATATATATATATATATATATATATATATATTTTTACTGTCAATTTGCCATGCAAATTGGACATGTTTTCAGTTAATATTTATCATAGGGACATGACAGGGATTAGATCATGTTATTCTTCTAGGAAAATAAGATCTAAATAATGATGACAAAGATTGGGAGATCAAGACAAGATTAGAATATGTCAATGTCGACTGGATGTGGTACCAGCCCTGGACAGATTAGACAACTGTACATAATAATAGTGACAACCTCGGCGAAAGTTGTAACTAAATTTTGATCTACTTTAATAAATTTCAGTTGCCATATCCCTAATGTCATTTATACCTATGGACATTGTTTTACTTGAAACAAGTAATTGAATAATTTGATCTCCCACAATAACTGAGCTTGAATTAAAGCAATTTGTGCAAACCTACGAAATAGCAGCTTTCATTTAGTACCAGTTTCAAGTCTGTAAATAGTATAGTTGCTGAGAGCTCAGAGTCATGCCAGCCAGCCAGCCAGCCAGCCAAACAGCCAAAGTGAATATAATAGCGCTTTTTTCCAAAAAATGCGCTAAAAATACTCAAAATGAATAATTTCAACGTATTTTTTATGCTATGCAAGTTATATTATACGCACACAGCTGGAATAAATAATATTAGTACGAAACAATGACAAAATGGGAGTTCAATCGTTCTCCATTGCCCGCTAGAGGCGCTAGTAGACTTCATGCACGTAGCCTACACTCCTTTAGTCCAGGCTATATAGACCAAAATAGGAAAAATGGAAGAACTAACCTGTGTATTACCAATTTTTTCAGGAATGTCATGAGGAAGGTCCCTTAATCTAAATGAAATAGCAAGAAGTGGAATCACCATGCCGCCGGGGGGAAGGGGGGCCTTTGAAGGTCCGTTTTTCAACTATTTTGCTCACAAACTGAAAACGGTACGTCCTAACAGGAAATTTTCAACATTAAAATCAAAGCTCAATAAATTACCTATAGTTTTGCTACCATACATATTTTTGAAAAAATGCATAGTTTCGGAGATATCCGCTCTCAAATGCTTGTAGTGGATCCTATGTTATGTAAAAGAGTAGTAGGTAGTAGAAGAGTTTGGTCCAAAAATTGTATTTCGTAATTATATATATATATATATATAGCACTTCTTGCTATTTCATTTTGATTAAGGGACCTTCCTCATGACATTCCTGAAAAAATTGGTAATACACAGGTTAGTTCTTCCATTTTTCCTATTTTGGTCTATATAGCCTGGACTAAAGGAGTGTAGGCTACGTGCATGAAGTCTACTAGCGCCTCTAGCGGGCAATGGAGAACGATTGAACTCCCATTTTGTCATTGTTTCGTACTAATATTATTTATTCCAGCTGTGTGCGTATAATATAACTTGCATAGCATAAAAAATACGTTGAAATTATTCATTTTGAGTATTTTTAGCGCATTTTTTGGAAAAAAGCGCTATTATATTCACTTTGGCTGTTTGGCTGGCTGGCTGGCTGGCTGGCATGACTCTGAGCTCTCAGCAACTTTACTATTTACAGACTTGAAACTGGTACTAAATGAAAGCTGCTATTTCGTAGGTTTGCACAAATTGCTTTAATTCAAGCTCAGTTATTGTGGGAGATCAAATTATTCAATTACTTGTTTCAAGTAAAACAATGTCCATAGGTATAAATGACATTAGGGATATGGCAACTGAAATTTATTAAAGTAGATCAAAATTTAGTTACAACTTTCGCCGAGGTTGTCACTATTATTATGTACAGTTGTCTAATCTGTCCAGGGCTGGTACCACATCCAGTCGACATTGACATATTCTAATCTTGTCTTGATCTCCCAATCTTTGTCATCATTATTTAGATCTTATTTTCCTAGAAGAATAACATGATCTAATCCCTGTCATGTCCCTATGATAAATATTAACTGAAAACATGTCCAATTTGCATGGCAAATTGACAGTAAAAATCAAGTCAATGTCAATGTCAAGTCGTTGTAGTTCCAGCCCTGTGGTGGAACTACAACGACTTGACATTGACATTGACTTGATTTTTACTGTCAATGTGCCACATAAATTGGACATGTTTCCAGTTAAAATTTGTAATAGGGACATGATAGGGACTAGGTCAGATTATTCTTCTATTAAAATGAGATCTATGATAAATATGACCTGGACACATGTCCAAATTGCATGGAAAATTGACAGTAGAAATCAAGTCAATGTTAATGTCAAGTCATTGTGGTTCCAGCTCTGGCTTCATTCAATGACTTGTTTGACGCGAATTTGAAGCTTATTAAAATGAATTATTTTTATTGGATGAGAATTTGTTTACTTTTAGTGTATTTCTTTCATATAGCTTTGATAAAGATCAAATTATCATTTTAAGGTACAGCCCTCGACCTCCCGTCAATCAATAACCAAGCAATGAAGATTAAAAGGTATTTTTGAGTTTGTACATGCATAAATTATGTACCTATCAAATAGTCAACTTGAAACTAGTACTAATTGGAAGTTGCTGTTTCGTAAGTTAGCCCAAACTGCTTGATTTCAAGCTCAGTAATGGTGAGAGATGGTAATTCAAGAAATCTCTAAAGTAACAAGCATCCATGAGCTGTCAAAAATGCGCTTTCATCATCTAGATGATTCTTCCATTTTTTTCTTCAATCATAACGTACCTATTAGAGAAAACGTCTTAATTAGTTCAAATTGACAGAATAACCTCAAATTATGACGCCGATGATTTTGCGGATCGGGTTTGTATGTATCAAATACTGTATCCCCTTTACCGAGGAAGCATTGAAGAAAAGCGTGAAATTAGCTTTTTTCCATATTGAACATGTTGAAGAATATGTTGCTGACAATTTTAACAACAAAATTATTGCGAAGTGCATCCGACAAGCTTCTATCACTGAAACACCTTACAAATTACAGATAGGGGTAAATTCATGAATCCTAAATCGATGATGAATTTTTCTAATTTCACAATTGAATTACAAACATCTTTGTTATATAGAATAATGAATCAAATAGTGAAAGACAGATTATACTTTATTTACCGCTTTGATCCACTTTACTCGTTTTTTTTTTTATGTTATAACTGCGGACATGAAATCTATGAAACTATATTTCACTTGAATCATCCTTAACACAACAGCCTGAAACAGAACAAGCGTTTTCCTACTTTTTATATGCAATCATATTCACTTTTAAACTACAATGGTCAATGACGTATTTTGAGAAATGGAGTTCGATGCTTACAATCGATATTTGTTCAAACTCCGCCCCCTTGCACATAGCCTATAAGTTATGTTATAGTTATAAGTTAACGATTTACACAGATGCACCGTTGACAGGTTAGGGTGCTTGTAATAAGGACACCAAAACTCAAGGGTCTTAGAGGCAAGAGGAAAAATCGGAACACATAAATTTCTTAGAGTTAGAGGCTGTATTTTTGGGCTAAAATGTTTTGCCAGTAATTATAGATCCTGCGAAATTTTGTTGCGAATTGACAGCACTACGGCTGCCGCGTATATTAATAGAATGGGTAGTGTGCAATACTAAAAGTTGTCAGATTTGACGCGGGAAATATGGTTATGGTGCAAAAATAGAGATATCTGAATTTTCGCACCTTATATTAGCTCATCTGAAAATTTCGTGGCGCACAGAGATTCCAGAGTCATTTCCGAGAGCACGGAATGGTCTCTTTCTTAATACGCGTTCGATAAAATTATTTCCGACTTTGGTGTACCCGAAGTAGATTTATTTGCATCCCACATAAACAGAAAGTATTCTAAAAGGATCCTGTTTTTGCCATTTGACTACGGAGCCCTAAAACTGTATTGAAAATCATTTCTGCCTCTTAAACATTTTATAGTGAACACTTGTTTGGTCCTATACCAAAATTATATTATAATTTTCACTTTTTATTCATGTGCCATCCATATTCATCATTAATTTGGACACGTCTGATATTTCAAATACGAGATAATATTATTCTGCTCTCAGATGGATTTTAAATATTTTGTATGTGCACATGCTGTCAACGTGAAAGTTCAGCCAGAGTGGGAATCTGCGCTAGCGGTGCTTCAAAAACCCAATCCCAATCCAAAATCCAAAGTCCAGGAACCCAATCCCAATCGAAAATCCACAATTAAAATCCTAATCCCAATCCAAAATCCCAATCCCAATCCCAATCCAAAATCCAGAAATCCAATCCCAATCCAAAATCCACAATCCCAATCCTAATCCGAAATCCCAATCCCAATCTCAGTTCAAAATCCAGAAGCCCAATCCCAATCCAAAATCCAGAAATCCAATTTCAATCCAAAATCCACAATCCCAATCCCAATCCAAAATCCCAATCCCAATCTCAATCCCAATCCAAAATCCAGAAGCCCAATCCTAATCCCAATCCAAAATCCACAATTCCTGATTCAAAATCCACAATTTTAATCCCAATCCAAAATAGAGTGGCGAATTATGGATTGTGGATTGTTGATTGTAATAAAATATTTTGTTGAAAAAATTAGCCTTATTTCTAAAGAATTATGTTCGGGGCCCAACTGCCGCCTTCAAGGACATGGCGCCGGGGTGCCGTGCACCCCTTGCACCCTCGCTCAAGACGCCTCTGACTATCACTAAAACTATCCCGGTGATCACAATCATTTTGAATGCAAAATATGACCAAGGCGCGATGAATTTTATATGCTTCGGTTACCTATCAAATCAATTTTGGGTTCAACGAATTCATATTTTCTTTTTTAAATCCAGATAGCCTAAGACAGTGGCTCTCAAAATCATCCTAATTTACAATTGATAATTTATTCGACTTCAAATCTTGAGCTTCAATTTATCCTATGTTATCGGCGAAGTCGACAACCACGCATATTCTTAATATTGAACTTGGATTTCATTTTCTTTTTCACATTTATGTTTTGTATGGGATTCTAATTTTACATCAATCGTAATCGCCGATTTATCTAACACGAATAATAACAATAAAAAAATTATAAAATTAAAACATATTGTGCAAACAAAAGCAAGCAAATCAAGAACAATTCATCAAATGTTCGAAACTGTTGTGCTACTGCTGTGCTAATTAATTAATTAATTCAAAATCCAAGGCTGTCTTCATATTTTCATTATGTCATATTTATTTTCAGGCGATCATAACAAAAAAGGAATCCCGTTTTGCGGCCGTGAAGTCTTAGAACGAGAGCTGGCTGCAAAAAACCTTGCCGATCGAGTAACAGAATGAAATGTTTTTCAAATGGTGTGCCTAGGCAGAAGTTGCGCACAAGTATAGTATGATTTTTCATGGTACATTTTTCGTACAGCAACTATATTAATGGCGTAATACTATGAAATCACTCTTCAAATTTAGATATGCCAAGGCTCAAGAACAGTGTGCGACGAGGCACGCAAATATATTTGTTTTTACTCAGTAACACCAAAATTTTAAGAGTAATTTCATAGTGTTGCGTCATTGGTGTAGTTACTGTACGAGAAATGTACCATAAGAAAAAATCATACTATACTTGCGCAAAACTTCTGCCTAGGAACACCATGACTTTTCTTATTATCATTAAGAAACAGGTTTTGCTGAGACACATATTATATTCTCCTGTCAACCTTCAATAGTTTCCGCAAATCAAAATTTAATACACAATTTTTACACAAATATCAACTTGAAAGAAGACCATAAAATAAAACAATTTCAAGGATAACCAGGATTTACAATTAAAATGTTTCTTAAATATATACATATTACATATATACATATGAACAAAATTGAAGTGTCTGTGATTTCAAAATAAACACAAATATTCAAGTGAGAACTTCTATTTAATCGGTGCCCAATCATAAATAACTATTTTCAGAAGTTTTGCTTGTCTGTCTGTTTGAAATGTCTCGAATAAGCTCAGAAATGGCCCAACAGATTCAAATGAGAATTCCAGGGATTAAAACAAATACAACTTGAATTATAATAATAGTAATTTTATATTATCACAAGAATTTATACATGAATAAAAACTATTATATGTTTGAAAATATACTCTCTTTATTTCTTCATTCAAAATACTAGACTTCTTATTTATTGAATCCAGTTTCAAAATTTTCCAGCAATGGACAGCATCTGTCAAGAAACCATTTTCCATAGGCTTCTTAAAACATTCAAGAATTATTAAAACTAAAAATAGTTGTTTACACGTATGTAGCTCCCGAAGTTGCCCTAAAAGAGTAGCGTCTGCCAATAAAATCAATTAGCAATCATTTCATGTGTGATGAAAACCAGTCTTTGTCACGAATTTTGTGCGTTCAAAAAATCCAAAAATAGTATTAGGAGAGCAGAGATCTTAGCAGCAGTTTCAAGAATTTTTGAACAGAGTTTATCTTGACTTACTCTTCAAGTATAACCCTCAGAAAAATTCCTTTAAATTAACGTACGCAGTTTTTGAAGAGCTATCGGAAAGGTGAGAGGATTTTTCAAAATTTTTGAATTGAGGGTAGTAGCATATCGTTTCTCAAAAGCCATGAGTCCTAAAAAAAATATTTGGAATAAAGTTTGTGTGGCGTTAAAAGATATGTAAGTTTTATTTGTCCCTGAACCCTTTAATATTCAAGAAAATTGCTAATTAGTCGCTTAAAATACCTGCTTCTGTCTCTGCTCTCCAAAACTATTTTTGGATTTTTCGAGGACAAAAATATCAACTGCATTATTTATAATGATGAATACTGTATGTTTGAAAAAGTATTAGGAGAGCGAAAATCTTAAGAGCAATTTCAAGAATTTTAGGAAGGAGTTCTTCTTGATTACATAACAAGCTGATAACGAAAATTTTGAAGAAAATATGGAGACCACAAATCGAAAACACAAACATATATCAGACGACGCAAAACAAATTATTCTGAATATGTTTGATTTTCTGAAAATGGCAATAACGAGAGTTTGCCAATATCAAAAACAAATATTATCAATGTAAAATATATATGTATACTTTTTGTCAATAATGTGTTTTTGTTTGGCAATGAAAGTTTATATTGTAATAAAATATTTGATTTTCCACAGTATTTTATCTCTCTTTGTTATTATTTATATTACCCTATAATGAAAAACTCTAGAGAAAAATATTTAATCAAATACTACCGTGGAAAGTATGGCCTCATAAATATCACTAGTCCTTTTGCGGAATATCTGCTAAAATCCCAGCCACCAATTCTATACAAATGTGAAAAATTAAATGTATTATTATGTTAAATCTTGACACGGTATCATGCTGATCCACGTGCCTCGATAATATTTCTGTTGGAAAATTTTGTTAAGTAGCCTTGTGGTTTCTGTTCGGAGTTTTATTATTCTGTAATTGCATAATATTTACACTTTGTATTCTTAACTTGAGACTAATTCATGCTAAAGATGGTGGCGGATTGTGATCTCAATTATAATTTTATTTATATAAATTTTTGTCATATTTTTTGCACCGGCCGTCACTGAATAAATGGAAATATTGTTGAAAAAAATGTGATTCAGGAAATGCAACAATCAATCCTATCTAATAGTTTTTTTCATGTTTTCACACCTCGATATCTTTAGAAAAAGATACTTTCAGGTATTTACTTTCGTGGTACAAATTTGATATTAATTGATCCTTTCGTTCTGATGGCCATATCAAGACGAATTGTTATTGTCTTCGGGGTATCTATTGGTTCCATTCTGAAACTCCTTAGAATAGACGATACTATACTTTTAAGTTCCAACATTGCAAATTTCTGCCCTGAAACAAAACTACATGTATAATGAACTTAAGAATTGATAAACTTCATTCTATCTATAGAAAATGACTCGTTAAATCATTTTCAAATGTTGTCACGTAGATCACGATGAATTTCATTGGTGTCAAAAAATTTCTAGCAAATGCAACTTATTCATCTACGTTCATTAAAACTATTATGTATATTACCAATGCAGTTTCGGTGTCCTGCGCTGAACGGCATATAAGCGAATGGATGTCGTCCTATCATATTTTCAGGTAAAAAACGATCAGGATTGAATTTTTCAGGATTGGGAAAGTATCTAGGATCGCGGTGAATATCCCAGATATTTATTAAGAAGTGAGTACCTTTTGGCGCCAAATGATGCGCTGAAATCAAAATAATACTAATTAGATATTTTTGGTAAGATTAAAATTTGCAAGACCTATAGTCCAGAGGCCGATCGCACCTTATATTATCTGATTGGACTAACGGCTAAATTGTATATGAATCGATCGGGTATGAAGTAGTCAGAATTTACAAAAGCAGCGTCCTGAAAAAAAGCCCATTCTGGTCAAGATTTTCGACGCAACTTCCCTGATGGAACTTACGATTGAAACTAGTACCAATCAATAGAGCAGATCGAGTACTTTAAGAAAAAACCAGTGTGCCACCTCCTGTCCTGTCCAAGAGGTCGGCAGCCATCTTTAAGTGTAACCCATTTTCGTATTGAACTTCCCTGATCGAGCTTCTGATATATTTTTTTTCAAATTGAAGCTCGGACTTTTCTGACCGCAAAAAAAAATTATTTAACAGTCGACGAGAGAAGTACAACTGCGCTCGAAAATGGAAGCTGAGAATTGAATAATTTCAAGTGTGGCTACCGCCCTATTGGAAACGTAGGAAGGCAGTACTTTGGTTTTTTGTGGTCAGGGAGATTCCAGTTCCCACTTGAAAAAAAATAATTATCGTAAGCTCGAACAGGGAATTTAAATACGAAAATAGATTACACTTAGGAGTGCCTGCCGCCATCCTGGACAAGACAGGGGGTGGCATCCTATGGATTTTTTAAAAGGACTTGACCTTCGCTTCGACTGGTACTAGTTTTAATCGTAAGTTATATCAGGGAAGTTGCGTTAAAAACCGGAATTGGCCCTTTTTCCGAGACTTAGGACAGGATTCTGCATTTATAAAGTCTGGTTTCCTATTGACCACTGAAAATCCGATCGATTCATATAAAATTTGGCCGTAAGTTCGATCAGGGAACATAAGGTGCGGCCGGCTCCCCGATTACTACAGATCTGTTGATCATGTGAGATATTTTCGTATATTCTTGACTGAGTGGTACACAACAGAGTAAGTTGAACTCAAACAACAAAGTTATCTTGTATTCGCTGTGACAAACATGGTGTGCAATATCTTAAATGATCCTTACAAGCTTGCTACAACTGTTTCTCTTGTACATGACATTCTTCATTCATTCTCTCCTCAGGAACTGATTTCTATGGTACGCCGTTCTACTATTTAATAGCAAAAATTCATTCCAGTTGAATTTAAACTTGACATAATGGCAATTCAGAGTTATTATTATCTCGCAAGATAATTTTAGTTTATTGAACTTTCATGATTTAGTTAAAATTATGTACATAATGATGATTCAGAATTATTTATCAGGAAATAATTTTAATTCATTGAATTTTTATGATTGAATTGAAATTATGTACATGATGAGAATTCAGTGTTATTATTCATTCCCACTTACTCAGCTGTACATCTTCGTTAATTACTCTGCTGAGAAGGGTGGCAACCGGATATATTCTCAAACTCTCTTTTAGACATCGTTCCAAATACTTCATATTTTGAATATCTTCGTATGTTGCTTCGCGGTCTGAATCACCAAATATTTCATCCAACTCTGCAATAACTTTCTCCTGCAAATAAGAAATTAATCTCTCAGAAATCATATTCAACTTTGATCAAGAAGAAAGTCTTTTAGACCGGGTGCTCGTGACTGAAAAAAAGAAGCAAATTTTCACAGGCTGCCATCTATAGGGCAGCTACTTACAGCTGTAAGCTCAAGATGTTCTCATTTAAAAATCACAGCTGGGTGTTAATGCATATTGCAAAATTTACTTTAATGAGAAAAAAAAAATAGCTTCTCTGATTTTTTTTAAAGGGGGGAACCGGAAGCGCCTTATGCTTTCTGGTCGGACTTACGGCCAAATTATATATTAATCAATTTGGTATTTAGTGCTCAATAGGACTTTATGAATGCAGGGCCTTCGGGGAAAAAGCTGATTCTGGTCAAGATTTTCGACGCATAGATATTACAAATAAAACTAGTACTAATCAGTAGCGAAGGTCAAGTACTCTAGGAAAAACCTAAGATGTCACTCCTTGTCCTGTCCAGGCAACCGCCCCTAAGTGTGACACTTAAAATTATTCGATTTTTAGGTCCCAATTTCGAATGTACTCCTGTTTCAAGAAGATTTAAGCTTCAAATTGGAAAAAAATCGTAGGTTTAATGAGGTAAGTCGAGTACAAATATGCGTTACATCTAGGGAATGACTGCCGCTCTCACAGACAGAGCGAGAAACAGCACTTCGATTTTTTCGTGTTCTGGAAGACCCAAGCTACATTTTATAGTGAATAATCGTACATTACGTTTACGAAATTGGGACGTAAAAATCGGATAGACTTTAAAAGTGGCTGCTGCAAATTGGGACCTGAAAATCGAATAATTTCAAGTGTGGTTGCCGCCCTCTCGGACAGGTAGAGAGGCGGTATCTTTTTTTTGTGGTCAGAAAGATTTGAGCTTCAATGTGAAAAAAAAAAATAATCGTAAGCTTGATCAGTTTCATTTAAAAATGGGTTTCACTTAAAGAGAGCTGCCGCCCTCATGGACAGGACAAGGGATGGCTCTAGGATGGCCAACATTCATTTGGCGAAATACAGTATTTCTCAGAATCAGCTATAAATATATATATATATATATATATATATATATATATATATATATATATATATATATATATATATATATATATATATATATATATATATATATATATATATATATATATATATATATATATATATATATATATATATATATATATAGTACACTTCAAAAAAGTATAGTAATCCATGAAAAAAGCAAAATAATTGATAATAATGTATTTTTTACTCATTTATTCTCATGAAAACTATACTTTCTTGTGCTTCATGCAATTTATGCAATTTTTCGTCTAAAATAAAAGTGTCATACAGTTTATTATAAAGTTTGGCATACGATTGATCACCAAATACCCGATCGATTCATATACAAATTGGCCGTAAGTCCGATCAGGGAACATAAGGTGCGGTCGGCTCCTGGACTGTAAGATAAGTTTGCGAAATCTACTGAGAGCTTCTCGGCAGACGGTCTACATGAGTCCAATAGTAAAGCATATTCAGGTAAAATTGTAAATTTATTGAGAACTTCGCAACAGTATTCTAGAAAAAGTTCTGTACAATTATTTTCTCACCTGTATATCTTGATGATTTGCCAATAATAAAAGTGCAAATGAAGATCCAACAGAAACCGTGTCGTGACCCTAAAAGCATGATCTCACAATGTTTTTCCAAGAACCATATTCGAATCATACCGTTAAAACAAAAGTGTCAACTTCTTCCTTTATCCCTGCGTCATCGATTTCTCCCGAATGCTTTGAATAAAGCAATAGATCAAGCATAGCCAACTTTTTGTTGCTTTTTTGAACATTCATAACATCTTCTATTCTAAAAGTTTTTTTCCTAGTTTCAATCAAATCTGTAGTAAATTTTTGTAGCTGTGCTACTAATTTTCTTTCACGCCAGAATAAAGGGTGCATGACGTAGATGAGATCTAAGTAAAGTGCTGGTTTACATATTCTCTCCACTGCAAGCTCAGAAAAACTGGAAACAGAAATCATAACTGAAATAACCCGTATAATTTGATAGCGTATGATAAATATTTATCCTAGTACATCTATAACTCGAGGTATGCTATTTCAATAAGTTATCTTTCCTAAATGGATAGTTCTTATTTCCTGCCAAATAGGATACAGAAGAATACCTGATATGACAAATATTCGTTTTAAGAGAAAAATTATTAACGATACTATAAACATACCTATGAACTGCCTCACAGTATTTGGTTAAATGCTCATTAGTTTGATCCAGTTCGCATCCCAATGCGGTTTCTGCAGTAGAGATCAATCAATGCAAAATCATTCAATAGTCCAGGCACCGAAAGGAAAATAGCGGAAATAATTCAAAGCATGGTTTATTTATCATTAAAACTAGATTTTGACAAATATAACATTTTTTTTAAGTCTCCCATTTTCTCTCTTTTATATATCCTTCACTACTGATCCTAGCAAAAAATTGTATGTAATCTCTTTTGTATAAAAACTGAAGAATTGGACCTTCAAAGATCTCCTACTACCATAGCTTCACTTCCACCTATCAAAACTTTTAGTGTGTCGTTAAAGACATCTTGCCCTAAAACTGAGCTGAAATTCTACATGAATTATTCCCGCTATTTAGCCCATTGCGGTCTTCGTTGCCTGAACTATAAGCAAAGCTTCAAATTCCAGCGAAGATGAGACAAACAGCTTATTACCTCATGTAGAAGCTTCATCATCAAAGTAATCTGAAGACATTTTTTAGACACTGCTCTGAAATAATTTATATTTACCACAGATAGTTGACAGGGTCATCATTGTCAAGATGGGTTTGACATCTACTTTCGACTTATGGCATTCCTTTTTTATTATATCTACTAGTTTTTTTGAGTTTTTTCCAAAAACTACCAAGAATTTTTGAAGAATATTAACATGAAATGCTTGTGTTAGCATTTTCCTTCGTTGCCTCCATTTGTCTCCTAATCATAATCATACATTTCATTAACGTGAAATCTTCTTTTCAGAGAGTATTCTCTTCAACCTCAACTGACTGGAGGATAAATATTACAGAGTACTTTCCAAAAGTGGATAAATAAATCCAAATAAGTGCTTAATATGACAATATATTTTAGTAGAAATCTGAATAATCTGAATATCTTATGTATGAGGGTAGTTCCAGCAGTTCTCGGCAGAAGGCATAGACGTTGCTAATATGGTCATAATAGAGCAAGATTTTAGACCCGCTAGACGTTTCCTATTTTCTGAGATACAAAATGTGTGGAATAGAGTAGTGTTAGTATGTATTTTGATCATATGCATACTTGCTAGTTTGTACCGACGGCCAATTTGCAGGTACGAGGTACTAGAGGTACGTTAAAATATTACTCACTTTTCTTAGACACTGCCAGACACTTACCACTGGCGGTTATTTATGCTAAACGTTTGAAATAAAGCTTGAAAAAAATAACGTAATCTCACTTATAATCTGAGTCCTAACTTTTATATATGATTACTTGGGAAACAATTTCAACACTTCTTGTAAACAGCCCGACCAATCGTAAGGGCTAAATGTCCCCCAGATACAATTAAAATATCGCTGTAAGTATGAGCGCAAGGTCATTATTCATACACCTGATATAGTAAGCGAAGTGTCGTTTACCTGAATTTTATTTCTGCTCAGCTCGAACAAGGGGCTTTCAGTGTACGCAACCCAAATATCTTGCTCAATCACTTGGTAGTCTATATTTGAATTCATTCAAAAGCAGGTAGTTCTCCTAATAGAAAGATTTATGACATAGGTTTTGGGTTCTTTTCTTTCCGACTCGAATAGTACCTGAACCTAATCTTTAGATCAGTGTATAAAACGTTATATTTAAAAAAATTTATTCTACAATATCATTTTCAACTTAAGAACAAGATGTAAAATAAACCAGATATTTTGTGGATAAAACCTTCAATAGAATATCCAATCCAATATTTAATATAAATTATCAACTGAATTTTCCAAGAAAGTGATAATCCTGCAAAGTAATTTTTCCCGAATTTATGGGGATATAAATAATGTATCATAATGATTTCAGTCAAACTTGATTCTATTAGAAAGTTGAATTATTCCTAATTTATAATAATTGCTAAGTCCAGGCCGTTATGTGGGTAATAATCTAATTTAATAAGCCATTTTATAAAAAACACACAAAAGAAATTGGGACAATTTTTTCATATTTTTCTCGTTCGCGAACTTGAATACTTTCACAGGTGTTTCAAAATATGCTTCAGATTTTTCTGAATTGGTTGAATAAAGGCTTAGAAACTTGTTTCGTTGAACTAAAATATTTTCAAGATGATATTTATTCCAGTTAAATTGAAAGGCGGCATTAATATTTTTATTTCAAATAGAGAATCTTTTTTATTTTATCATGCTATTATGGAAATAATTTTGCAACTGGAATACTTAAATAATAGATTCTATAACAAGTAGAGAAAAGTAAAAGTTTACTAGCGAGTGAATTAAATTTACACGAGCAAAGTAATATCACTTTTATTTCGTGTTGAATATGCTATTTTTTTGTTTACTTGATAGAAAAACTTGAGTGGAAGACGCCAAGAATAGCAATAATTTTCTACAGGAATACTAATCAAGGCTGTGTTCTTGCAGAAACGTATTAACGGTTTTTACAACTACCAAGCAAATTATGACAACAAACAATAGTATATTGTGTAACTAGGGATGAAACAAGAAGATTTCAGCCGAGGGTGAGCGTTGCTTGCCCGAGCGAAGCAAGGGCCGGCATCACCCTCGGCTAAAACAGTGTTTTGTCCCGTGCCACACACTGTATTTTTCATAATACCTGCATTGAAACTTTCAATATTACAAATTTGTCATAACAAAATTTTAAAAAATTCTTTTGATTTTGCAGGTAACAAGTCGAGAGTAGCTGCTTGTGCTTTATTAATAAGATGTTGTGGTGTACTTATAATTGTCATATTAATACCTTTTTTCTCGTAGCTAATCGTCGTATACAAAAAACAATATTTTCTATATATATTCTCAGGACGGGATTAAATGATTAAATATTATGAATCCGTGAACGAAATGTTATGAAGCAAACTTGTAGCAGTGAAGAGATTAATATTCCTTGAAATTGCATAGAATACGACTTTATATGTTTGAGAATGACTACAAACAAGTAAATTTTTCAAAATGAACTATCTAGTTTTTTAAAATATTGATGAATTTCTCGTCGAAAAATATAATACTTCAACCAAAATGTGCAGAGAAATTAATAATTGTTTATTCCATATAACAATCGAGTTCATTATTTTAATTCTCAATTTTATTATCAAAACTTTCCGTTGGAAATCAAAAATGCTAATTTCGAATATAGACACAGTTTTTTTTTTTTAATTCATTGATAATCTACTGCAAGTTTAATACTTGGAAAAATATCTTACTAATTTCTTAAAAAGCATGACGATCATAATGTGTCAAGTCAGACTTTGAAATATTAACACTGTCAAAAAATTTGGTAGGATTTCAAGTAAAATCTGCTTGAGGACATCTGTAAAACTGCATTATTGATGAGCACTATATTTTCTTTGTTAATAATGCCTTTGCATCATCATAATTATAGATAAACATAATTCACGTGATTGTGATAAAAAATTATTCTGATATTATATGAAAGTGACAAGACGAAAATAACGGAATGAAATACATAACAATAAATTTATGTCTTTTGCATATTTGACCGCTCTGAGAAAGGTGTCTAATAAAAGAACAGGTAGTAAGGGATTGTAAATATATGTAACTCACAGATAATATTGACAGCTCCAAGAAAAATGTCAAGCTGGTTGCAGGGGCTGAGTATAACAGGCGAAATATTATAAGAAATATATTCTGCTTTTTTGCAACAAATTTTTGCGTTTATCTGGAATTACAGCGGAATTATTGAAAATTGGAGTAGTACGTTCTATAGACTATTCTTGGAGGTAGGCATATGTAGATTTTTGCATCTTAAAATATGGTAGAATGTCGTAAAATATCATTTGTTTATTTCAGTTAATGTGCTTATTTCTCGAAAAATATAAACAATTTCAAGATTCCGCTCACATGATTCCATAGATATAGTGATTTACAATATACTGAGTGAAAGTTTTTAAAAACAGTAGTCTCATAAAAGCAGAAATAAGATATCCGTGTGAAGCTCAATTTTTCATTTTTTTGTTCATATATTTATAAATAAATAAAATTGGAATAATGCATACTCATTTTCATATACTATTAACGTATATAGAATATATCATCAGAAAAATTCAATGAAATAATCATTATATGCAACTTACAGCAAAATGATTGAATTTATATGAGAAATATATGCGTAAAAATTGCAAAATGTATGACTCTTTTTACAACAAATGGATGAAAATTTTAAAAATCGGAAAAGCAGGTTCCATGCTTTGAAGATTTATCTATCAGAAGCACTACTTGATCATTAAAAATAATCTATGTGACGAGAAATAATTAGATATGCGTAAACCATGTTTTCATGATTTAGGTAAACGACACCCTTAAGAAGTAGGTGGCTAAATTTTAAGGTGGCCGTACGTCAATCTAGAATGATGAAAGCTCGGGACGCCCAAAAACCGCCGTGATAGAAAAATCGTCATGAAAATCCATAATTTCATGCTAGACGCTAGTCGACTGAATGTTCTAGAAACTACAGAGGCTATAAACATCTCGACAGATCAGAGTTAAACGTCCCTATTTGGCAAACAAGAAAGTATAATTTTACCATGATAATGTATCGGTGCACAAGTCCTGCATTATTACGTCTAAACTCGAGGCACTCCGATTCGAAGTGCCTCCACATGCCCCGTATTTGCCAGTTTTAGCTCCCAGCGATATTTTTCTTCTCCGTAACTTGAAGAAATAGCTAGGGAGCGAAAATTCACTTCGAATGAAGAGGTTGGAACTGAGACGAACGCTCATTATTATTCTGATGGTATTAAAAAGTTAGAACATCGTTGGACTGAAAGTAGTGAAGTGCAGAAAGATTATATAGAAAAATTTAAAAAAAAATGCTCGGAAATGATGCGTTTTTTTTTTTTATCAGGCCGAGAACATTTCGAACTACCCTGGTATATATAAAAGTTTTCTTGAGTATACCTGAACTAGTGAGGACTCCTTTTCTGAGCCAACCCTCAATGGCTTCATAAAGACGTCCTTTATCAATATATTTCACATTTGTGAGGATAATCTGAGAAAAATATATAACGTTTAGATATTTTCTGGTGAGTCATTGAATCATGAAAGTTGATTCATCGATTCATTCCCTGATTTTTTGTCTAATTCCTTTAAATATATCTACATCCATTCAAATGAATCATTTATTTCGATACATGTATTGGGACGGGTTAGCTGGTCATCGTGATTTTCAGAATCAGGATGAATTAACATACGAGGCAATGCGATTGTCAAATAGCGGAGAAAAATCATGTGGGATGCGATGTCCTTAATAACACACTGAAAGTCCTGATGGGTGGGAAGGGAGCTAAGGGAGTGGGGATAGTTTAAAGGTCTCTTTTTTCAGTTTTTTGTTAATAGCTCGAAAACTACTGCCTTAAGCAAAATAATGTATATATATATATATATATATATATATATATATATATATATATATATATATATATATATATATATATATATATATATATATATATATATATATATATATATATATATATATATATATATATATTACATTATTCTAAGAAAAAATTCTCTACGAAAATCGTCCTATACATTTTTTTGCTAAGATCAAAAAAACTAGTTTTCATTGTTAAAAATTAGGTTTTAATGGTGCTCAGATCACATATTAATGACTTTACAACAGGTGAGTGTAATTAGGTAATATATAACGGAAAATTGTGTGCTGAATCATAATAATGTGCGTCTATAGGGAATGAGATCAGAGCTTCTCTCCTTACTCTATTCAGTACTTATTCCCTTCCTAGCGACGCCCATCAGTGTTAGATTGGAGATTTTACTCCTAGACTTAGGTTTTTTTATTCTATGTGGATTTTTTAGAGTGAGAAGCTCATATTTGATTGAAACAAAAAATTGAAGCTATTAGAAACAAATTGTTTCAAATACACACATTTTGAATTTCTTTTGATCAAATCATTTTATCTGTATTCACCAAATGAGCAATGATACCTCCATACTAAACAAACATCGGTACTCGGCATTTTTGAAAGCGTTAACGAAGCCCAAATCTGACATGGCTAATCTTGCCCCAACCAGAGGAACCTCAAAGCAACACTCGCTCAGTGTATATATATCTACAGGTGAGTAGATAAGTTTACATATTACATCTTGAGAATTGGAGAAGCACATCTAAAAAAAATCATTAACTAATTTAAGTTTTTGGTTCTTTTCAAATGTTTTCTGGTCCTATAAAATGGACTACATAACATCCAAAAATATTATAGGCCTAACTGAAAGCACTTTTTTTAAATGTGTTCCTGTAATAGTTATTGCTCGAAAGGAAATAGTTTATAATTAAATGAAAATCACCATTTAATCTATACAATTCATTTATCACCTACTACTCTCAAATAAAGCCGCAGATATTTATATACACTGTTCATTTTACTGTTTGATATTCACTGCTCTAGATTCACCATTACACTATATTCTCTTCAAATCGTTTGTCTGCGTTTATATATGGAATCCAGTTTTCTCGAAAGCTCCAGATTTAGTCTAGTACATGTTGCTAGATTTTTCCATTGTACGAGGTGGTGTGGTGTGGCGCGGCGCGATACAGCGAGGATGGAAGGCCCCACCCATACAAGGTCAAGTCCAAGCCTACTCCACTTTTACGAAGCTCCACATTCTCGCACGTTACAGTGCGATTTAGTGATTAAATACTGGTTTTATTTGAATTTCAAATTAAATAATACTCACGTTGATATAATTACTTTCCTATAGATACAATTGTGTCTCGGTGACCCCCTACCATTCACCCAATGGGGCTGGGCCAGAGGAGATGATAAGATTCTCAACCTAGTTACCATGAACGACACTGTGGCACCTACTGGGTGTGAGGTGCACTGCGGTTGTTGCAGAATAGGGATTGCCTGCTCCGCCGTTTGTGGCGTGTGCTTCGGCTCATGTACGAACAGAGTCCCCATCGAAGGCAGCATCGATGATGATGAAAATATGAATGATGACGAGAATTGATGTACAAGGTGCATTTTTAAGCACCTGTAGTTCAAGTTTTAAGAATAGAATAGAATAGAGTTTATTTTGCTTAAGAGAAGGATACATCTCCTTTACAAAAAGATTGGCTGGTAAGTATAATACAATTTATAAGTACATATCGTGTGAGTATGTTACATGATTAGTATAAGTATGTGTGAAGGAGCATGTGTGACAGATTATAAATTCATTGCAAATGAGCGCAGTCTAAGCGAGCTGATCACGAAGTTGTGAATGTCGTACATCAAAGGGAGAGAATATAGGACACTGGAATAGGAAGTGCTCGATATCGTGGGGTTCACATTTATAGCAAATACTACATATTTCGCTGCCACTGAATTTATGGCAAATTCCGTTCTGATATATGTATATATGTTTGAGATTTCCTGTACGCAGAAGACTTGAAATTTTGGGGATTTTGTAAGATACTTTATACTTCAAGTAATTCAAAGAGGTATTGTATGTTTTATAGAAGGGATCAAATTTGGATTTTTGAATACTTGCAGTATCATCATTGTATAGTATTTCGTTGTATGACATCAGTATATTATTGAGTTCTTGCTTGAGGAGTAATGAGTTTTGTTGATCCCAAATCCATTTGGAATTAGCTTTAGTTAACATTTGCTCTAAGTGTTTTGTCCAGTTATTCACTTCAGTTTCGACTAGTTGATTTGAGTTTAGCTGAAGTTGTTTGTCATAACAGATTTTGACATATCTTGAGTTTGGCATTAATTGTATTTTATGCCACCAAAGCATCATTTTGTTGAGGATCAGCAACTCGACTTTGGGTCGACCCGTTTCTCTTCGTATTATATGATTCTAGACATTTAAAGTATTGTAGTTGCCCTTTTTCGATCCCATCGCGTTGGTACGGGTCCCATATTTCGGCCCCAAACGTGAGAGTGGGTAATAACACGGAAGTATATAGTTTCGTGATTGTGTACCAAGAGTGGATTTTAGCTTTGGCCATAGTTTGTTTCGTAGTTCCAACTATTTTATTTGCTTTTGTAATATTTTTCTTAGTGTTCTCGTTAAAGGACCCGGATGTCCTGAAAGTAACTCCTAAATATGTGTAACTGCTGGTGAATTTGATTTCTTCTGCCTGGCAAACATATGAAATTTTTCTTTTCGGAGGTCTTCCTTTATGAAAATGTAAAATTCTTGCTTTCTCAGCGTTAACTCTCAACTGATTTTCTCTACAATATGCAGTAAGGGTTGTAAGCTCTCTTTGTATATCAATCGGAGATTTCGCAAAAAGTACGATATCGTTCGCATATTGTAGGGATAGGATATCTATCTTCTGATTAATAAAATAGCCTTCAAGATTTTTGCTCCTTAAAAATGACTCCAAGTTCTGTAGGTACAAGGCAAAGAAAAGTGGACTTGTACATTCTCCTTGCAGTACACCTTTAGTAACGTGTATCTCCTCTGAGAGCTCGTTATTAACTTCAATTTGTATTTTTGCTTGCTCATAGATGTTTTTGAGAAGTCTAACAATTTTGCCACTTACACCTATATCATGAATTTTGCTCCATGATAATTCATGTGGTACTGGATCGAATGCCTTACGAAAGTCGATGGAAATTGCGTACACGCCATTTTGCCTTCTTGAAAAAGCTGTTTCTACTATAGAATTCAGTACGAATAAGTTGTCGATACATGATCTTTGTTTCCGAAAACCATCAATTCCTGGACTTTTGTGCATTTTTAGTTTCCTTATCGCGAAGTTCAGCTCTTGTATTGTAATTGGAGAATCTAAATATAGGTGTCGACCGTCAAAGAACCGATTTTCATCAATGATCTTGTTTCCAAACCATTCTCGAAAATGTAGCGTCCAAGATTTTATATCGATTGGATTTTCTTTGTACGTCGTGGGATTAAGAGACTTTATTGCATTCCAAAAGTCAGTTTGATCAGATGCGGCCTCTAATCTGATTTTTAAATTTCTGGTGACAATTTGTTTATGTTTAGTAATAAAGTGCTTGTATTCTTTCTTTGCCTGTAGGTATGATGCAGTGTTTATTTCATCGAAGTTGGTAGCTTTGCATTTCCTTAGGCATTTTCTTGCATTTCTTTTAAGATTTGCACATGTTTTATCGTACCAGGGTGTCTTATCAATAGAGTTTGTATTTGGAATTCTTATATTCTTTATCATATTGATTATTTCGGATATGGATTCAATGTGGTTTTTTAAATATTCATATTTATTCTCAATATTTTAAGAATAGAAACCGATTATTTATAATTTTTCATTTCTTCAGCCTCCATATATCCTTGAGTATTGATTCTAACAAAAAAATGTATTGGACTTTTTTTGTAGAATCCTGAGCAAAGAAAAAATCTAGATCTATAGGAGTAAAATATTCAACCTAACAAAACTGACGAGCGTCGCTAAAAAGAGGATACTGAATAGAGTAAGTAGAAAATCTTTTACCTCATTCCCCATAGACACATATATTGTGATCCTCTCTGCACACAATTTTTTCGTTATATATTACATGATTACACTTACCTGTTGTAAAGTCATCAATATGTGGTCTGAGCAGAGAACTTTATTTTCAACAATAAAAACTAGTTTTCTTGTGACTTCTCAATTTCTTCTTGCCATATCTTCTTTTTTATTGATACTAGCAAAAAATATGTAGGACAGTTTTTGTAGAGAATTTTTTTTAGATCAATGTAATATATCAACATTGTTTTTGCTAGAGGCAGTAGCTCTCGATTTATTGAAAAAAACTGAAGAAAGAGACCTTCAAACTACCTCACCACTTTAGCTCCACTCCCACCCATCAGGACTTTTACATCTTACATCTGTACCAAAATTAGCTTCTACATGAATTTTTTCGCTATTTTTCCTTTGTTGCCTGGACCTGAACTAACAGTTTTGTATTCATTCAAGTCTATCATATTGATGTGCATATTTATTTTTCTAAATTCATCTTGATGGATTGCTCTTCACAGTAAATTGTAAAGGTTGTATAATTGATAATTTATAACAAAATATTCACAATCTACCCACTTCGCGTTTATGTTAACAAATGAGAGTCCTTATTATGACAAAATTACACACACATATATACTTACATATGTACATACATACGTACCGACGTCAAGCCGAAAATAGTCAAAATAGATTCAGGGATGCTCAAAACGTGAATTTTGTCTGACTCACAATATGTACTAATAAATATTATAAAAGAATACTGAATAACATGAATTTATTCAATTCATTTATTTATTTGACCACTACTCGTAACTGCCTCAATGTTTCCCATTTGCCTCATGGTATCACTGATAAAAGTATTGATGTAAATATTAGAAGGGGTCAGCTGTTTTCATTCGATGGTAAAATTGAAATGCAGTAATGCGATATATGAGTCACTACAGATAGCCGTAAAACCGTGAATGATTCAATTAATAACTTACCTCAGCATCTTCAGCCGTCACAATACCCAATGCTTGATAAGGGCCACACCAAAAGCTGAATGTTTCAGTGAACCTAGCGTTCCTTTCACGAAAATATATAAACATTTTTTCTGAAAAAAATTATTATGTACTTACAGGATATCACGATTGATATAAAATCATGAAACATCATCTCTTCATCAAATTATCATTATACCGTCATGTCAACATAAAATAAATCCTATTCTATCATACCTGGATCAGTGCTCCAGTCCCATACGTGACCAAATATGGGCATGAAAGGCCCTTCTGATGGAAACTTCTCTATCAATTTGGCTACTCGACTATATTTTTGGAACCAGTGAATGTATCCAATCACTGAAATTATCACCAAAACTATTCCGGTGATCACAATCATTTTGAATGCTGAATATGACCAAGGCGCGATGTGTTTTATATGTTTCGGTTATCTATTAAATCAATTTTGGGTTCAACAAACTCATATTTTTTCTTTTTTATTTGATTTAAATTCAGGTAACTTAAGACAGTGGCTCTCAAAATCATCTTAATTTACAATTGTATAATTTAATCATGTTCAAATCTTGAGCTCCAATCAATATGTTATCTGTTTTGTGTGAATAATTCGACTGTTCAAATTTAAGAAGATAATTTTTGAATAGCAAAAGTTATTGTGGTAGAAGAAAAACAGAAATTGTGTTTCAAATTTATTTAAAAATGTTGTATCTTCTTATGAAAAAATTTCAGGATTACTTACAGAACTTGGCATCCATTAAGATTTGAGTTCAATATTGAACTTGGCTCCCATTTTCACATTTATGTTTTGTATGAGATTCTGATTTTACATTAATTGTAATCGCCAATTATCTAACACGATTAATAAAAATGAAAAAGTATTATACAAATAGGACATATTAGACAGCTTACACAGAGAGGCTCTTTGTGTAAGCCAAGAGCAAACAAATCAAATTTTGTTTGAAACTGTTGTGCTACTACTGCGCTAAGTAATCTATTAATTCAAGATTCAAAGCTTCCATTTTTATTTTCATTTTTTAATATATTTTTTACGCGGTTATAATAAAAAATGGATTTCGTTTCAATTTTATGTACAAATTTATGTGTCAAAAACAGGATTCCTTTTTTGTTATGATCGCCTGAAAATAAATATGACATAATGAAAATATGAAGACAGACTTGGATTTTGAATTAATTAATTAATTAGCACAACAGTAGCACAACAGTTTCAAACTAAATTTGATAAATTGTTTTTGATTTGCTTGCCTTTGTTTGCACAATATGTTTTGATTTTATCATATTTTTTTATTGTTATTAATCGTGTTAGATAATCGGTGATTACGATTGATGTTAAATTAGAGTCCCATACAAAACATAAATGTAAAAATGGAATCCAAGTTCAATATTAGGAATATGCGTGGTTGTCGACTTCGCCGATAAAAAAACTGAGAGTATTGGAATTTAGTATTGCAGTCTGCTGTAGCATCTTAATGATTGCCTATTATTTTCATAAAAATAGACTGAACCGAAAGTGCACTTCAGTTGAAATTTTTGTTTTTTAATTCTGCGCATAAATTCAAAACTGCTAGCCGTAGAATCTTGGAAACCAGTATTTAGGCCGAAAGCGCACTTTACTTGACAGATTTTTAGGATTTTTTGGATAAATTCAAAACGATTAACCGTGGAACGATGGAATTTTGTGTGTTGATTATCGTAGATGCAAAAAATGTGTACAATAATGTTTGCTATTTAAAAATATAACTTCTTAAAATTGTACAGTCAAATTATTTTAATAAAGCAGATAACAAAGGATAAATTTAAGCTCAAGATTTGAATTTGATTTAATTATAAATTGTAAATTAGGATGATTTTGAGAGCCACTGTCTTTAGCTATCTGGATTTAAAAAAGCAAATATGAATTCGTTGAACCCAAAATTGATTTGATAGGTAACCGAAACATATAAAATTCATCGCGCCTTGGTCATATTTTGCATTCAAAATGATTGTGATCACCGGGATAGTTTTAGTGATAGTTTCAGTGGTTGGATACATTCACTGGTTACAAAAATATAGTCGAGTAGCCAAATTGATAGAAAAGTTTCCATCAGAAGGGCCTTTTATGCCCATAATTGGTCACGTATGGGACTGGAACAGAGATCCAGGTATGATACAGTAGGATTTATTTCATGTTCAAATAAACTGACGGTAAAATGATAATTTAATGAAAAGATGATGTTTCATGATTTTATATCAGTTGTGATATTCTGTAAGTACATAATAATTGTTTTCAGAAAAACTTTTTGTATATTTTCGGGAAAGGAATGCTAGGTTTACTGAAACATTCAGCTTTTGGTGTGGCCCTTATCAATCATTGAGTATTGTGACGGCTGAAGATGCTGAGGTGAGTTATCAATTGAATCATTCACGATTTTACGGCTATCTGTAGTGGCTCATATATCGCGTTATTGTATTTCAATTATTTTACTATCAAATTAAAACAGCTGACCTCATCTGATATTTACATCAATACTTTATCAGTGATACCAGGAGGCAAATGGGAAACATTGAGGCAGTTACGAGTGGTGGTCAAGTGAATAAATTGAATAAATTCATAATGTTATGATCGTCTCAGCTCACAATTCCTTTCGTTATTTATTACATGATCATGATTACACTTACTTGTTGTAGAGTCATTATTATGTGGTCTGAGCATCATTAAAACTTGATTTTTTGTAATGTAATAAAAAGGCAACAATGCAAGATTTTAAATTGACTTATAAAATCACAACAACCACAATGACAGTTGTGATTACAATTTATACATTATTCAATTTTTACCACCCCACTTACTCACATGAAGTTTTATCTGCTCGGGCGCCAAGATCTTTTTTAGGCGATCATAACAAAAAAGTTGTTTCTATGGCTCCTTTTGCGGCCGTGAAGTTTCACTTTTTGGTACAAATCTGTCATATTTTACTTTTTGGGACTGATCTGTCAAATATTACTTTTTGGGACTGATCTGTCAAAGACTACTTCATAAACACTTCATACCTACCTATATGGGCTGCTTGATGAACTCTTTAAGAAATAGTTTTCGCTGAAATACATATTATATTCTTCCGTCAACCTTAATAGTTTGTGCAATTCAAAAAATTGATACGCATTTTTTACAAATGTCACTTTGATTAGAAGACAATAAAATAAAACAATTTCAGCGGCAACTAAGTTATCCAATTGCAATGTTTCAGAAATAAATAAATAAGCTTTTGTAATTTTGAATTATTTCGTGATGATGTCCTAAAAAACGTTGTATGCACCTCGGCCTACAGTTCTTTTTTTGTCTCACCTGAATTGCAGCCTCAGCTGCGCTTCGGCCGCAAACAACAGATTCGACCAAAAAAGATAACCTTTACGGCACTGATACACAAATAACTATTTATTTAAAAAGAAACAAAACATTGGAACTTTCATCAAAGGAAGTCCGGTTCTGAAATGTAAAAATATTTTCCCCAAAATGAAACCACAGAATGATTTTTAGAAATTTAATTTGATCAAAGGAAAATAAGTAAAACATAAACAAAACAATAATTACAACAGATTGACTCATCAATCTAATTTGAACAAAGGCAAAGGAATAAATCAAATCAAACAATAATTACAACAGATTGATTTATCATAAGCAATTATTCAACCAATAGATATGGTTTTAAGAGAGATGCCGTTTTTAAAAGAATTTAAAACTTTTCAAAAGTAATTTAGAAAAAGAATAGAACAGCATATTCTAGGCACTGGGTGATTTCATTGTTGAACAAGCGCTTCGCGAAGAAGGTGCTAATGCTAATTCAAACTCAGCAATGCTACCAACCAGTCCACATTTAGAAGAAATGAAATAAATCTGAAAATCTAATCTAAATTCAATTGTCTTATTGGAGTCAAAAACTACCAATAGAGAGAAGACTTGACAGTACAATGTTACCAAAATTTACAAGGTTTCACATCAACACAAAATCGCCCCAAGCTAATTTATATGATATTCAAAAAGTATCGTAAAATTTAAAATCAACCAGAATTTCGTTCCAAATATATATACAGGGTGTATCACGGAAAGTGAAACATAGGCGTTCAACATGTTTAACAGTTTTTCTGTGCGCATTGCTCTCCAAATTATCTTAGACAAAAAATTTCAAATGGATATTGTAGAGCAAAATTTCTGTACGGACTTAATAAGAAAAAAAATCATTCAGACTACTTCATGATAGCAGAAATAAAATATGAATATTCACGGAATTGCATTTAATAGTATTAGCTATGAAATTATAAATAAGAGACGAGCAAAAGCGTAACGTTTAATACGTCAGTGTCAGAATGATGATTGTCAAAATAGATATTTTCCGTAGGTAGTGAATATCAATTTTCTAAATAAAAATCTAATAATAATGATGGTAAATAAAGGGTGGTTTAATTTGATTTATTGTTTAAGATTGATGAAATAAAATAAAGTAACACTAACAATTAAATAATGCAACAAATTAAATCCAATATGAACTACAACAAACTCAAAATATTCTTAAATTCTCAAATTATAATAGATGTTCAAACAATCCTCCGTTTTGTGCTAAACAATAACCCAATCTATTGTAGAAACTTTGCCGAACGTTACTTAATTGTCTATTATTTATTTTTTGACATTCTTATGTTATAGCATATTCAAGTTCTTCTATACTCTGATATCTTCTTTTATGAACATTAGTTTTCAAATTACCCCAAAGAAAAAAATCGCACGGATTTGAATCAGGCGACCGTGCTGGCCAGTTAATTGGTCCTCTTCGTCCTATCCAGCTTCCAGGAAATGTTTGATTTAGATATTTCATAATTTCTGTTGTGCTATGTGCAGGGCAGCCATCATGTTGAAACCACACATTTTCTTTATTTGTTTTGGCAATTTCTGGTCCAACTATATTCATGAATAAATTCAAATACGACTCCAAATTTATTCTTGTAATAAAGAACGGGCCTATTATTTGATATCCTAAAATTTCTGCCCATATATTTACAGTTTGTCGATATTGTGTCCGGGACTGTATAACGTTATGTGGATTATTCTTGGACCAATACCGGTATTTATGACCATTGGGTTCGCCATTTATGGTATATGTGCATTCATCTGAGAATAAAATATTCCTGAAGAAGTCTCTATCATAATTTAACTTCTCCATCATTATTTCACAGAATGATGCACGCACTTCAAAATCTCGTTCCAAAAGATGTAGATGATTTTGACATTTGAGAGGAATGTATTTATGTTTCTTAAGAACTCTATGAACTGTCATAAAATGAATATTCAGTTCCCTGGAAATTTCTCTTACACTCATTGTATGTTCTAGTTCAATCAAAGCAAGAACATTTTCTTCATTTTCATTGTTGTTCTCGATATTTTGTTCCTCTTTCTTGAAATTGAGTGTACCTGTCTTCTCAAACTTGGCAATGAATCGTTGAATGGTAGACATCCCCGGAATATCATGATTTCGCCAAAGAGTACTAATATAATCACGAATTTGTCGTAAACTATTGCCAGAATAATACCTTTTAATTATTTGTAGCTTTTCTTCATTTGAATAGTTATTCATTTTTGAGAATAACTTTTATATCGATCTTTTATTACAATATTACAATTTGTCAAAATGAATAATAATAATTTGACGTGTAAAGCATTATGCTTTTGTTCGTCTCTTATTTCTGATTCCATGGCTTATACGATTAGCTGCAATTCTGTGAATTTTCGTATTCTATTTCTGCTGTTATAAGGCTGCCAAAATTTTTTTCATTGATTCGGATGCAGAAATTTCTGTTTTATTATATCCATTTGAAACTTTTTGTCTGAAATAATTAGGAGAGCAATGCGCAGGGAAAAACTGATTTCCCATGTTAAACGCCTATGTTTCACTTCTCGTGATACACCCTGTATATATTTCTACATATAAATATTAGGAAAAATATATACAAAAATACGAGATACTATAAAAAGATGTATGAATAAAAACAAAATATATGTGCAAATAACATTAGAGATTTTTTAAACGTGTGTCTAACAATGTCTTATCTTCGATCGTCCTAATTTTCGTGAAAAAGGTCACAGATATCAAGTTCAAAATGCAAAAAAGTGTCACTTCTCATAAGATCGTAAATAAAAACTAAATTGTTATACTACAAAAAAAAATATGAAACATACAAAGGGAAGAATTACGAAAAATATTTAAAAAAAAATTATCTACAATAATTGGCAAAAAAAGTCTTAACAACGTTGTTATTTTCTACTGTATCTATTTTCAAAAATGACTTGATAATGTTAAATGTAATGATCGCATAGCTTCATTCTGCATAGTTGCTCCATGCTGCTCACAAAAATTAGAAAATATACAGTGGATGTCTATATGGGATAGGATGTTAGGGGATGGAATGAAATTGGGAATCGAAGCAAAAACTTGTTTTTCACAATCATCGGCTATTTGCAAAAATTCTGCACTTGCATATCTGAGATAAAACTTCTCATTGGATCCATAGTTTCGTAAAATGGTTGAATCATGGATGTGAGTTACGTTTTCAGAACAAAAGAACTGAAAGCATGAATCACATCCATAATTAACCAATTTTTAAATTAAATACCCAGAGGTTGTTTGAATATCTATCTTCGATGCTACAGCATCCATGCAATTATTGGAAATTGAGGATGTAGGAAAAGATTCTGAATCAGATTGATTTTGATTAACATAGGATAGTAGAATTCGGTAATCCTCACAATTCGAAACGGTACTACACCTAACAGTATTATTTAAAATAGCAGTCTTGTATGCATCGACGAATTGTGAAGTTGATGGTCGAGAGTTTCCTCCACACAGGCCTTGGTAAAATATTTTCAACGTCTCCATGCTCCTCGGTGATATCAATTCAAGAAGGTTCGATTTTAGCTGGATTGATTTGAGCTGATTCGATTCGTGAAGCATCAGGTGCATCTATAATATTCGTGCATTTTATCAGACCTTTTGTTATTTTTATTGTGATAGAAAAGGTCTTACCTTGAATACGAACGGGACGAGGTATCTGACCCACGTTGAGACGTTGTTCCTACTCATTTTTGAGTTGACTATCATCAAAATGCAGCTCACAGCAAATTTGTGCTTACTTACGAACAATAAAATCTTGATTATTAAATGTATTATTATTCTCCTATCATGTGTAGTAGGTATTTAAAATTATTAGTTTTGAATAGGCAATATTATCGCAGAAATGTACTTCATTTATTCATATAGGTAAATTCATAGTTTTAAATTTTAGGTAACAAAAATTAATAAAACTATTGAAGGGATTAAATAATACTAAACTACAATGTTTAAAAAATAGTTAAAACACTGACACTAAAAAGTTCACAAATATTTTCAACTATTAATAAATATTTCAACTATTATAACAATTTTTAACTTTTGTTGATTATTAATGTATGTATTTTAATATATATTGAGAATAATTTCGTCATTTTACTTGCATTATACTTTGAATTTCATCGAGTGTCTCTATAAATGTTTTGAATTTGCCTCCGAATAGTGACACAAAACCTCAGTTTTACTGTCAAGGCCGCCGTTCAACCGGAGCCGCTTTCAGATGCCAGAATACGGTCTAAACCCAATCCAGTGTATATTAGAGATCAGTGTTTCTGCGCAATAGCGCCTTTATCTGTCAAATCTGACAGATGTCTAACAATTATAACTTTAATTTATTTAAACACTTAATTATGGTATTAATAGTTAGTCTCACACTTAATTCACACTTTTTGTCTCAGTAAATGGTATTACATAAGTAAGTTTATCTTCTTTCTCAAAATGTTTTAATCCACTATGGTTTGTAGGTTATGTTCACGGCGCGAGCACTATAAATGCTTTCACAGAAGTATTATAAATGTTCGGGTTTCTGAGAATTCACCCTTTTTAGGGACGAACGGTAGGGACTAGCTTCGTCACATTTTAACAATAAAAACTAGTTTTCTTGTAATTGCTGAGTTTTTCTCGTCCATATCTACTCCAGTAGTGATCCTAGCAAAAAAATGTATAAGACAATTTTCGTAGAGATTTTTCTTAGAATACTGTAATATATAAACATTATTTTGCTAAAGGCAGTAGTTTTCGAGCTATTAACAAAAAACTGAAAAAAGAGATCTTTGAACTATCCCCACTCCCACCCATCAGGACTTTTAGTATGTTATTAAGGACACCCCATCCTACATAATTTTTTCCGCTATTTGACAACCGCAACGCCTCGTATGTTAATTCATCCTGATTCTGAAAACCACGGATGACCAGTTGACCAGTCCTAATACAAGCATCAAAATAAATGATTCATTTAGATGGATGTAGATACATTCCAAGAGATTAGACAAAAAATCAGAGAATGAATCGATGAATCAACTTTAATGATCCAATGATTCACCAGAAAATATCTATACGTTCTTTTTTTCAGATTATCCTCACAAATGTGAAATATATTGATAAAGGACGTCTCTATGAAGCCCTTGAGAGTTGGCTCAGAAAAGGAATCCTCACTAGTTCAGGTATACTCAAGGAAACTTTCATATATACCAGAGTAGTCCAAAATGTTCTAGGCCTGAAAAACAAAACGCATCATTTCCGGGCATTTTTTTAAAAAAAATTTCTATATAATCTTTTTGCACTTCAATACATTTAGTCCAATGATGTTCTAACTTTTTAATACCATCAGAATAATAATAAGCGTTCATCTAAGCTTCAACCTCTTCATTCGAAACGAACCTTCGCTCCCTAGCTACTTCTTCAAGTTACGGAGAAGAAAAATATCGCTGGGAGCTAAATCTGGCAAATACAGCGCATGTGGAGACACTTCGAATTGGAGTGCCTCGAGTTATCATGGTGAAATTATACTGTCTTGTTTGCCAAATAGGAGCGTTTAACTTTGATCTGTCGAGATGTTTATAGCCTCTGTAGTTCCTCGAACATTTTCATGACGATTTTATCAAACACGACGGTTTTGGGCATACCGAGCATTCCTTATCCTAGATTGACGTACGACCACCTTTAAATTCAGCCACCCACTTCTTAACCCTTCGAAAATGAAGGAGCAGATTCTTTTAATATACTTTTGATATTGTCGTAAATATCCAGACCAAGGGAAAGTTGGATGCTCATAGATACTTCGCTTACTATATAAATAATGACCTTGCGCTCATACTTACAGCGATATTTTAATTGTGGCTGGGGGATGTTTAGCCCTTACAATAGGTCTGGCTATTTACAAGAAATGTTGAAATTGTTTCCCAAGTATCATATATAAAAATTAGGACTCAGATTATTAGTGAGATTACGTTATTTTTTTCAAGTTTCATTTAAAGCGTCTGGCATGAATAACCGCCGATGGAAAGTGTCTGGCAGTTTTTAAGAAAAATGAGTAATGTTTCAACGTACCTCTAGTATCTCGTATCTGTAAATTGGCCGTCAGCACAAACTAGCAAGTATGCATATGATCAAAATACGTACTAACACTACTCTTTTCCACACATTTTGTTTCTCAGAAATTAAATAACGTCTGGCGGGTCTGAATTATTGCTCTATTATGATCATATTAGCGACACCTATGCCTCCTGCCGAGAACTACTGGAACTACCCTCGTACATAAAATATTCAGATTTCTACCAGATTATATTGTCATACTAAGCACTTATTTGAATTTATTCATCCACTTTTCGAAAGTATTCTGTAATATTCATCCTCCAGTCAGTTCAGGTTGAACAGAATACTCTCTGAAAAGAAGATTTCACATTAATGAAATATATAATTATTATTAGGAGACAAATGGAGGCAACGAAGAAAAATGTTAACGCAGGCATTTCATTTTAATATTCTTCAAAAATTCATAGTAACTTTTGGAGAACACTCCAAAAAATTAGTAGATATAATAAAGAAGGAATGCCATAAGTCGAAAGTAGATGTGAAACCCATCTTGACAATGATGACCCTGTCAACTATCTGTGGTAAATATTAATTATTTCAGAGCAGTGTCTGAAAAATGTCTTCATTACTTTGATGATGGAGCTTCTACATGAGGCTATAAGCTGTTTGTCTCATCTTCATTGGAATTTGAAGCTTTGCTTATAGTTCAGGCAACGAAGACCAGAATGGGCTAAATAGCGGTAATAATTCATGTAGAATTTGCTCAATTGTAGGGCAATAAGATGTCTTTAACGACACACTAAAAGTCCTGATGGGTGGAAGTGAAGCTATGGTAGTAGGAGATCTTTGAAGGTTCAATTTCTCAGTTTTTATACAAAAGAGATTACATACAATTCTTGGCTAGGATCAGTAGTGAAGAATATATAGAGAAGAGAAAATGGGAAACTTGAAGAAAAATTGTTTTTATTTAGATCAGTCGATATGTCGAAAAATAGGGGGAGATTAGGAAAAAATGCGAATTTGATGAAACTTTGGTATGTTGTTATTGATCACTCAATAGTGTTATTTCCATGTTTTCCGACCGAAATTTCGCGGAGCAATTTTTAGGGGGAGAAAAAAACTACGAAATTTTGGCACCTTCTTCAGTTTTTGCCTTGTAACTTTTTCCCCTTCATTCCTATGCCTTAGATCTTTAAGTTCAATTTCATAGAACATTAAATTTACAGTAAGTTTGACTTGTGAAACTTGATTTTAGACCTACTAAGTTTCCAGATACAGCACTTCAAAAAAGCCAAAAGTTCATGAAAACCTTTAAAAACATCAAAAATTGGGGTTTTCGCTAAATATCTCTTATTTTCTAATATTTTTCATGGTATTATGGTACCTAGTTTCATTCTGACGCAGAAATCAGGCAAAAAACTACCCCCTATCCTGCCTACCTACGCCACCATATTTGGAAGCACGATCCACGCGCAAGAGCACTACCTCTCTTCTCTCGAAGAGCTTCGTTGTTTTTTGAACCCTCATAACTTGGGTTTGGATTGTACTAGATAAGATATGATGTCAATAGTGGACTTATTAATCATAATATAAAGTTTCAATTGCATAGCTCTTATATTTTAAATTTTATTGATATCTAAAAAAAACCCGGTTTCGTCACTGACTCGCTCACTGATGATTATAAAAATTCTTAGGTTACTTCCTGAAGTCCTAGAATGCTGAAATTTGGTATGTAAACTAATATTAGTACACAAACAACATCAAAATTCCAAAACTTGGAGCTTTCACCCTCTAACCTCTCAAACTAGGGAATGAAAGTTTGTATGAGACTTCCGCAAATTTTGATGCTAGAGGTCTGAAAATTGATATAGGGACTCTTTGTTATAAATAATAGTAAAATAAAAACTTACTAAAGGAAGTGAAGTCCCACCAAAAATATTTTCATGTAAAATGTTGCCAAGACGAGACCATGGCTCGCACTGTCCAAAAGTTATCAGATCTCATGTAGGAGCCAAGCTTCTAGCTCTACACGCTTTAATTCTACAAGTCCTAGCTTCACAAACTCTACACCTTAGTCAAAATATGTGACTTGGCCATTTTTATACATTCACATGGGGGGTGGCTTCGATCTCGGCACGAAACTACCTAGATCTTTAATCTTCTACTCGAACTCGGCACTATACTATGGATATGGATGAATGACTTAATCGTTCTGCCTGTGTGAGATTCTCTGGATACATGCGATTTTATATCAATAATAAACCAAACTCAAATTGGACAGAGTGGATTTCGGCCCAACATGAGTTCAGTGCACTCTTCTCGGCTGAGATTTAAGTTCTGGCCCACTGGCGCGCGCAGCGCTATTCGGTAATATTAAGGGATTTTTTTTAAAAGCGCGAACGTAGCGAGCCAGTCTATAATCATTGTTAGTCTCGTTGTTAGCCTACGATCATTGTTATAGACTGTATTTCAGCCCAACATGAGTTATTTCAAAGTTGTACTCACTTATGAAATAGAATCTTGCAGAGTGATCGCGAGCTTATTCAAAATTGATAGTGCCGAGTTTATGTGCCCCCGCGCTAATCGGCTTAGCAATGGTGCTGACTTCATGTATTTGGTGCCGATTCGTGTACGCCTCACATGGGCATAAGTTGAAAGATGGAGAAGAGGGTACGATTGATTGAATGATTGATTAATTCCTGTGTCAGAATGGAGCTAAGTACCATGATACCATAAAAAATATTGAAAAATAAAAGATATTTAGCGAAAACTTTTATTTTTTATGTTTCTCAAGATTTTCGGGAATTTTTCACTCTTTTAAAGTGCTGTATCTTGGAACTTAGTGGGTCTACGAAGAAGTTTTACGAGTCAAACTTATCGGAAATTCAATGCTCTATGAAATTGAACTCAATGATCTAAGGCGTAGAAATAAAGAGGAAAAAGTTATAGGGCAAAAACTGAAAAAAATACCAAAATTTCGTGGTTTTTTTCTCCTCCTGAAAATTGCTTCGCGAAATTTTGGTCGGAAAACATGAGAATAACACTATTGGGTGATCAAAAACAACATACCAAAGTTTTATTAAGTTCGCATTTTTTCTGACCCCAAAGTACAAATCGACTGGACTAATTGGTCAAAATCTAGTTTTAATGATGAATAAACTATGCTATGAATTATTTCCGCTATTGTCCTTTCGTTGCCTGGACTATTGAATGATTTTGCATTGATTACTCTCTACTGCAGAAACCGCATTGGGATGCGAACTGGATCAAACTAATGAGCATTTAACCAAATACTGTGAGGCAGTTCATAGGTATGTTTATAATATCGTTAATAATTTTTCTCTTAAAACGAATACTTATCATATCAGGTATTCTTCTGTATCCTATTAGGCAGGAAATAAGAACTATCCATTTGGGAAAGATAACTTATTGAAGTAGCATACCTCGAGTTATAGTTGTACTAGGATAAATATTTATTATACGCTATCAAATTATACCGGTTATTTCAGTTATGATTTCTGTTCCCAGGTTTTCTGAGCTTGCACTGGAAAGATTAACTAAACCAGAACTTTACTTGGATTTCATCTATGTCATGCACCCTGTATTTTGGCGTGAAAGAAAATTAGTAGCGCATCTACAAAAATTTACTACAGATTTGATTGAAACTAGGAAAAAAACTTTTAGAATAGAAGATGTTATGAATCTCGATTCGGATTTTCAAAGAAGCAACAAAAAGTTGGCTATGCTTGATTTATTACTTTATTCAAAGCATTTGGGAGAAATCGATGACGCAGGGATAAAGGAAGAAGTTGACACTTTTGTTTTTACGGTATGATTCGAATATGGTTCTTGAAAAAACAATGTAAGTTCATGCTTTTAGGGTCACGACACGGTTTCTGCTGCATCTTCATTCGCACTTTTATTATTGGCAAATCATCAAGATGTACAGGTGAGTAAATAATTGCACAGAACATATTCTAGAACACTGTTACGAGTTACCCAATAAATTTATAATTTTATCTTGGACTCATGTAGACCGTCTGCCAAAAAGCTCAATCGATTTTGTAAACTTATCTTACAGTCCAGAAGCCGACCGCTTCTTAGGCTCCCTGATCGGACTTACGGCCAAATTGTACATGAATCGATCGAATATTTGGTAGTTAATTGGATCCCAAACTTTATAAACTCAGAATCCTGTCTTAAGTGTCGTAAAAAAACCAATTCTGGTCTAGATTTTCAACGCAACTTCCCTGATAGAACTTACGGTTGAAACTAGTACCAATCGATAGCGAGGGTCAAATACTTTAAGAAAAAACCAAGATGCCACCTCCTGCCCTGTACAAGAGAGTGGCAGTCCCTCTTAATTGTAACCCATTTTTGTATTAAACTTCCCTAATCAGGCTTACATTTTTTTTTTGCAAATTGAAATTTGAATTTCTCTGACCACAAAAAAAACAAGGTACCGCCTCTCTACCTGTCCGAGAGGGCGGCAGCCACACTTAAAATTATTCGATCTTCAGGACCCAATTACGAGCGCAGCTGCACTTCTCTCATCGAATATACAATTAATTTTTTCTAATTGTAGGTCACACGAGAATACCGAAGTGCTGCCTCCCACCCTGTCCGAGAGGGCAGCAGCCACTTTTAAGGTCCATCCGATTTCAATGTCCCAATTTCGAACGTAATATACGATTATTCATTATAAAATGTAGCTCGAGTCTTCCTGAACACGAAATCTGGGAAGGCGGCAGTTACCCCTTATATGTAAAGCATTTTCCTCATTGAACTAACGATTTTTTTCAATTTGATGCTTAAACCTCCCTGAAACCGGGGCACATTGCAAATTGGAATCTAAAAATCGGATAGATTTTAAGAGTGGCTGCCGCTTGCCCGGACATGGTGGGAAGTGGTACCTTGGTTTTTTCGTGGTCAGAAAAGTTTCAGCTTCTATTTGAAAAAATAATTATTGTGAGCTCGATCAGAAAAGTTCAATATGAAAATAGATTACACTTAGAGGCGGCTACCGCCCTTCTGGACAGGACAGGAGGTGGCACCCAGGTTTTTTCTTGAAGTATTTGACTTCTGTTATCGATTGGTACCAGTGTCAATCGTAAGTTCTATTAGGAAAGTTGCGTCGAAATACTTGACCAGAATTTCGACACTTAGGACAGGACCTTGCACTTATAAAGTCTGACATCCTATTGATCACTAAATACCGGATTAATTCATATACAATTAGGCCGTAAGTACAATCAGGGAGCATTAGGTGCGGCCGGCTCCCTGACGCGTTCGAAAAAATGGTAGACGGTAATAATTTATTCTAAGAAGCTGTTTTCTTTTCTTATTGAAGTAAATTTTTTAATATGCACTAACATCTAGCAGGGATTTTTAAATGCAAATATCTCTACCCGGTCTAACAAACTTTTTTCTTGTAATCGCATAGGATTAGCGCAAATACAAGCTAAAATCAAAAAAATCTTGAAATATTTTCTTTATTTATCAGTTTATAACGTGACAAATAATATATCCCATTTGTACGCGGCTACGTTGTCAGGAAAGCTGTCAAAAAAAGTCAAAATCTGCCATGAACGGTATTTTGCGTTTTATAGAAAAGAACTATGCATCTGACATAAAAAGATGTTCTGTAAAAGTGCACAATAAAAAACGAAATCAAATACTGTCGTTTTTAGTCGCGTTCCATTTAATATTGAGACTTAAAATTTTGATATTATGTGGGATCTATAGCTTCCAACATACGCAACAAATTTCAGGAAGATCGGCTGTAAAGAAATTGCATTTCCTTTGTCAAGAGTTACTCCACAAAGTATTGAAATAATTCAAATAGCGTTTCTTTTGAGCGAGTGCAAGTATGGAAAAAATCGATTGCAAAAATCGCATTTCACCAATACAAGAGATATTTCCCGTAGTTTTTGTGAAAAGCAGCGCATTACTTATATTTAATATACAATTGTAAGTCAAATAAGCGTGAATAAAGCAAAAAATGTATTTATCTAACAAAAAAATTATGAAAAAATATAAATTAGATTGAAGTTCGCAATATGTTATGATGAATTACGAAGAAGCAGTATTATTGCCACGCGTTATTCGCTTGTAATAGTGGCAGCCAGCAGCAATAGTACAGACCGCTTGGATGGAAGCGAGAGAGAGAAGAGAGCTGGAGAGCAGCAGCAGCAATCGAGGCTGTTTGGTAAGGGGAACGTCTATATCGTTCGAAAATCTGTAGGTTTCAGTCATTTCACTGCTCATGTAGAGAATCATAACGTCGCGATTGAAGCTTCACTTCAAAAACCGCACTTTTGCGCTCTGGCCGATGGGAGGCCATGCTCAATTTGCGTGGACCGGCTCCGCACCTTCTAACCGTTGGAAATGTCATTGAAATGGTCAATGTACAATAATACAATAACGGTTCATGCAGCTTTTTCCATAATTGCTAATATTTTGAAAATCGTTATCGCAGAAGTGCGGATTTTTGCAATCTAATTTTTCCATACTTACACTTGCTCAAAAGGAACGCCATTTGAATACATTATAGAGTAACTCTTGACAAAGGAAAATCTTCTCATAAAATTGGTCTACGTTGATTAACAACGTTTTCATGGCCGTTTTTCGGAAGGGCCCTTTTTTGTTTTTTTCAACATTTTTCAAAAAGTTCACAGTCGATCTTTTAGAAAGTTGATGCGTATGCTGGAAGCTACTGAATTCACATTCTGTCAAAACTTCAAGTTTTAATAACAAATACAACGCAAGTTATGAGTTTTCGAAGAAATGGCCTAAAATGACGGTTTTTTGCAATCAGCCCAAAAGCTACTAAACCGATCAAGGTTCAAGAGAACTCATTTTTTAACAGGACACGTTTTTCTGTCAGATGCATACTTCTTTTTTAAACCGCAAAAAATCGTTTGTGGGAGTTTCTGACACCTTTTTTACAGCCTGTTTGACAACGTAGCAGCGTTCAAATGGGATACGTTATTTGCCACGTTATGAACTAACAAATAAATAATTAAAAATTCGAGTTATCAATTTTTTTCTTGAATATGTTAAATTTGTCAGACTATTGATCAAAGTTGAATATGATGTCTGAGAGATTAATTTTTTATTTCCAGGAGAAAATTATTGCAGAGTTGGATGAAATATTTGGTGATTCAGACCGCCAAGCAACATACGAAGATATTCAAAATATGAAATATTTGGAACGCTGTCTAAAAGAATGTTTGAGAATATATCCGATTGCCACTCTTATCAGCAGAGTAATTAACGAAGATGTACAGCTGAGTAAGTGAGAATAAATAAGAATATCTCATTAAGTTATTACGGTAGTACAAAGGCTGTTGAAAAATAGGGAGTAACAAAAAAATTGGAGGGTCTTGAACAAAACAATTTTGCTTTTCGACGTTATTCCCTGTGGTCTAAATACATTTATCCATTCTTTAAAATTTTGGTTCTTCGAAGCTTTCCAAAACACCTAGTGATCTTTGATCGTGCATGTCTTTTTCAAGTTAGATGAAAAAAAAAATCCTTCAAACTAAGATCTGGACTGTTGAAGAGATGGACGGCTAATTGCATTTTCAGTTCAGCGGCAATTTCGAACGCAGCTGTACTTCTCTCATTGAATGTATCGCGGTTTTTCCGTGTTCAGGAAGTTCAAGCTACAAAAGTGCGTTACACGTAGAGGTGATTGCTGCTCTCCCAGACAGGGCGAGAGGCAGCATCTTTCGTGTTCAGGAAGGCTCGAGCTACAATTTATAGAGAATAATCGTACATTTGATGAGAGAATACAGCTGCGTTCGAAATTGGGACCTGAAAATCGAATAATTAGATAGAGAGAAGATGCCTTGGTTTTTTAGTGGTCAGAAAAGTTCGAGATTCAATTTGAAGAAAAAAATATTATAAGCTCGATCAGGGAAATTCAATACGAAAATGGGTCACACTTAGAGGTGGCTGTCGGACTCTTGGCCAGGACAGGAAGTGGCACCCTGTTTTTTTTTTAAAGTACTCGACCTTCGCTATCGATTGGTATTGGTTTTAATTGTAAGTTCTATCGGGGAAGTTGACTCGAAAAATTTGACCAGAATTGGCCTATTTTTTAACGCTTATGACAGGACCCTGCATTTATAAATTCTGGCATCCTATTGACTACATAATACCCGATCGATTCATGTACAATTTGGCCGTTAGTCCAATCAGAGAATATAAGGTGCGGTCGGCTCCTGGACTATATGTTTTGCAAATTTTAATCTTCCCAAAAATATCTAAATAGTATTATTTTCATTTCAGCGAATCATTTGGCGCCAAAAGGAACTCATTTTATAATAAATATATGGGATATTCACCGCGATCCTAGATACTTTCCCAATCCTGAAAAATTCGATCCTGATCGTTTTCTGCCTGAAAATATGATAGGACGACATCCATTCGCTTATATACCGTTCAGCGCAGGACACCGAAACTGCATTGGTAATATATATAATAGTTTTAATAAACGTAGATGAATAAGTTGCATTTGCTAGAAAATTTTTGACACAATGAAATTCATCGTGATCTACGTGGCAACATTTGAAAATGATTTCACTGGTCATTTAATAAACAGAATGAAGTTTATCAATTTTTAAGTTCATTATACATGTAGTTCTGTTTCAGGGCAGAAATTTGGAATGTTGGAGCTTAAAAGTATAGTATCATCTATCCTGCGAAGTTTCAGAATGGAACCAATAGATACCCCGGAGACAATAGTCATTAGTCTTGATATGGTCCTCAGAACGAAAGGATCAATTAATATCAAATTTGTACCACGAAAGTAAATATCTGAAAGTGCATCCCCTCAATCACATTTTTTCCAACAATATTTTTATTTATTCAGTGGCGGCCGATGCGGGAGAGTTCTGGGGTGCCGCCCTCCCTGTAAAATTCAAAAAATATTGGACCAAAAATTTATGTAATAAAATCATAATTGGGATCACAACAATTTTTATTTTCATTTATTAGACTTATCGGTAGCCGCAACCGGCCACCATATATACACCAAAAATACAAAATGTAAATATTATACAATTACAGAATAATAAAATTCCTAACAGCAAACCACAAGGCTGCTCAACAAAGATATTCAACAGAAATATCATCGAGGTACGTATATAATACATATATATATATATATATATATATATATATATATATATATATATATATATATATATATATATATATATATATATATATATATATAAATCCTCATATCATTTTGGCGTCCTTATATTGCGCGTTTGCATTTAATCTGGCGTCCGTTGTAAATTGGAGTCCGTATATCGGACGCCACTTTAGAATTGCTTCAAAATTTTTTCCTGGCTTGCTCCTGACCTCTAGAGGCTAAATTCAAAATTTCATTTTGACGCCAGAATGATAGGAAAATGAAAATTTTCGTATATTTTTAGTTCCGAAAAATTCCGCTCCGATTTTTAGTGGCGTCAAAAATATACGTGTATATTCCCACTTCATATATTCCGCCATCACACTGGCGTCCAGAAACTTGACAACACTGTCGCAGAACATCGATCGATAATGAAACAGATGCTTGCGCTTTTGACATGGAATTTGTTGAGAGTATGGCTTGAATTTGGAAACACATTTCTCATGTATGTCCTAACATAATATTTCTACCAATATTTCATTGCAGACTGAAGTATTATAGTACAGTTACTTGATGTCAGAAATTATTCTTGCTTGGAAGCAATACTATATCAACTTCAAATTCAAGCAGTCAATTTTAAATATTAGGAAAAGACAGTTAAGTACTGACTCAAGTAAGAGGAGTAAGTGAACAAATTCATGTACCTCTTTCTAATAGTTAAAGAGCTGACCGCACCTTATCGTTCCTAATTAGATTTAGGGCCGAATTATATATGAATTGATCGAAGATATAGTAGTCATTAGGATGTCACCTTCATAAATCCAGGATCTAGTCCTGAGTATCAAAAAAGGCCATATTATTATAAACTTTTTAAATCTCTTAATACCCTTTCGGGTGTCGAGATTGTTCTTGTTTTAATTATTTGCGTTGATTACTATTCTATCTTGTTGATTATCTCTTTCCATTTTTTTCTGTCCCTTGCTAACTTCTTTGCTTCTTGGCCGCTAATGTTGTTTTTTGTTAATATCTCTTCTATATTATTTTCCCATGTCTGTTTTGGTCTTCCCCTTTTCTTCTTGTTTTGTATTCTTGCATTCCACACTGCTTTTGTTTTTTTATCTTCGGGCATTCTTAATAGGTGACCATACCACGCCAACTGTTTCTTTTCTATGACATTATGAATGCTCTCTATTTGTACTCTCCTTCTTATATCTTCATTCTTATTTTATCCATTATCGTGACTCCTTCCACTCTTCTTAAATATTTTATTTCCGCCGCCTGTATTTTGCTTCTTATTCTCTTATTCATCAACCATGATTCACTACCATATATTAATATAGGTCTATGCACTGTTTTGAATAGAGTTATTTTTGTCCTTTCCGTTATATGTTTATTTTTCAATATTATTTTGTTGATTGCATGAAAATTCCTATTTGCTTGCTGGATTCTCGTATTTATTTCCTGCTCTAAGCTTCCTTTATTATTTATTGCTGCCCCTAAGTATTTAAATGTTTCTACTTGCTCTATTTCTTTCTCATCCAGTATTATGTTTATCCATAAATTCTCTTTTGATATGACCATTACTTTCGTTTTTTCTACATTTATCTTCATATTATGTTTCCTTAGCTCTTCGTTCCATATTTCCAAATTACGTTTCATATCTTCTTCACTCTTTGCCATCACTGCTAAGTCATCTGCGAACGCGCATTCTGATAATGAGATCCTTTTCAACTTGTAATGTCCAACCTCTACCTTTTTTATTTTATACTTAATATTCTTCATTATTTGGTCTAAAAATATAATAAATAGCAATGGGCTTAAAGCTTCTCCTTGTCTTAATCCTTGGGATGTTTTAAACTCTTCTGATGTTGCGTTGCCAGTTCTTATGTAGTTGGATGTTGTTTCGTATATGCTAAAAAAGGCCATAACCGGTCAATAAGTTCGTGGTTAACTTGAAACTAGTATCAATCGATTGCAGAGGTCAAGAATCTTAGGACAAAACCAGGATACTATCTCCGTTCTATCCAAAACAGAGAAAAAAAACACAGCAATCATGAAGGAAGTTCAAAACGACAGGACAGAGTGTGGTACCTTGGCCTTTTCTCGTAGTATCCGACCTCCGCTACTAGTAAGTACCAGTTTTATTCATAAGTTCTATCAGAGAAGTTGACTCTGACGGAAATTGACCGGAAGTAGCCTTTTTCTGACGCTTAGGACAAGATTCCTGATTTAAAGAGTCTGGCACCTAATTGACCACTATATTTTTGTTGATTCATATAAAATTTGACCGTAAGTTCGATTAGAGAACATGAGGTGCGGTCAGATCCCCAACTATAGGATAACTATAGGATGTGAGAACTCGCCATTTCATCCGTGATGTGGTCTTATAGTTGTTGTAGGAAAAGAAATTATATCGTTTATACAGAGCAAGTGGGACATTTTTATTGCAAGCTCATCATTGCTTTTACTAAGACTAAATTGATGAATCTCAAATTATTCATGTTTTTGAGGTCCCTGATGGTCCCAAAGTTGCACTCTCAGTGTGATCGAAAAAAAGTTAGAATGGATGGATGAATTATCATTATTACATATTTCCTGTGATACATTGTAAGTATGACATAAGCTTGTAATATACAAGGAAACGAAACTCAATATTTGTTCCTATTAATATAATCTATAACAGGATATCACATCCATTATAATTGAAAAATTTGAAGAGTAGATATACAACATACAGACTGGGAGAAAACATGATTTTAGTTTTTTTTTTTGCTCAATTTAAAATTAACTGGCAACATAAAACCGGAACAATTTGGTGTAAGAAACGAAAATGTTGCTTTATTTTTCTTGAATCTGCCAATAACATAGTTCACTAGAAGATAATTTGAGTTACTCTGATAAGCCACAATTTGGTTCAAAGTACAAGTTGAATTTTTTTCCAAATGAGAGCTTTAACTATTTGAGTGCCAGGTTTTTGCGAAGGGCTATATATTAAACAATAACTGTATCTCGGAAATGATATGCTCAAACTGATTCTTTATAACATTCATCCATTCTATCTCATATTTCAATTTGTGCAAATTATCATACCATCGCTTCTCTTATTCAGTTTGTGGATAGATGAGCATTGACTCTGTTCTCGCAACTGTGTGAGGACATTTCTTGAAGTCGAGAAGCCGGCCGCACCTTATGTTCTCTGATTGAACTTACGGTTGAATTGTATAATATGAATCAATCGAGAATATGGTGGTCAATGAAGTGACAGACTTCATAAATCTAGAATCCTGCTTCAAGTGTCGAAAAAAAGCTACTATTGTTCATTTTTGTTAGGGTCAACTTCCCTGATAGATCTAATGATTAAAACTAGTACCAATCGATAGTGAAGGCCAAATACCTTGGGAAAAAACCAAGATGCTACCCCCCTGCTCCGTTCGGAAGGGAAAAGAGAAGAATAGACAAGGATAATATTATGAGGTGGCAATACTAGACTGGTAGCATTTTGAACAATTTTGCATTCACCACTTTAGAATTGCTTCAAAATGTATCTTTGATAAAAAATTCAACACCGTTTCGCTCGAAAATTCAAAATAATCTGATGTGGACATCACATGTCGTACTTGTACATCTTTTGACTCAATAATTAACAGTTGACACTGATATTGACACTGGGCAAAATCGACTCCAATCAAAATTTGAGATGATAATTCAATCATTTAAATGCTACAATTCATTAATGGTCAGTTGTACCACTCTAACTCAAATTTTAAGCTTCATTTATACAAAAAATGTCGATACTACTTATTTGTACTTTGTACAAGTGAGTTGAAAGAGATTCACTTGGATTACCCTGATACTTATTGAATTCTCATTATTTCATATTATGAGTACTATCTGTATTTGTGCACCATATTGCAACACAAACAGCAAAGGAAATTCTCAGGGATATACGATATCGAAAGACTCCCGACTTTCAAAACTATACGTTCACCAATTTGCATTGTGGAAAAACTAATCAGAGGATGTAGTTGTATATAGTTCAACAAGTTCCATTCTCATTGGTTGAACTTTTTGCCTTTAGATTGATATATAAGATATGAAGAATGAATACTAATATACGACATGCTCCCAGCAACTTTGAAGAATAGGAATGATCAAATATTTGTACAATTTTTGGTCGTAGATTAATTTAATGCCCACATAATTGTTGTATAAATCATCAGTTACAGTTCTGCTTCAGAAGTTCATGTGTTATGTGCTATAAATCAATTTTTTAGGAAATTATAACGAAAAAGGTATTTCTATGGCCCTTTTTGTGACCATGGAGTTTTACTTACTTGTACACATCTATCTAAATTCACTTTTTGCACGATTGGTCGTTTTTACATGTTTACCGGATCTCTATTTAAGGTGGTATGTTAATTTTACTGGCAAACTGTGGTTACTATGATTATGCTGACTTACCGCCCATGAGCAACAGCGGTAAGTGAAAAATTGTGGACTTCCACAAGAAATATTAATTAGTTTATCGTTACTTATGATTGAATACTCACAATAAAATGAAAAACTTGACAGCTGACAGCGAGTGAGCGATGAGTGGTAACTCAATTTGAAAGAGAATATTAGGATTCATATTTCGGGTAGGTCTTCCAATCGTGCAAAAATTTTGTAAGCATCAGGGTCAATAAGTACAGTACCGATTTCGCTTGATACTTGGAAACATCGCCAAGGCTCGACCTTCAAACAATAATTCTCAATCGGTAAACCGTACTTACTGACCTTAATACTTGAATAACTATTTTGGGACTGATCTGTTCAATATTACTTTCTTGGGACTGATCTATGAAAACTTTTTGATTGACACTTCACACCTACCTCTATGGGCAGCTTGATGAAGTCTTAAGAAACAATTTTTGCCGAAATATATATCATATTCTTCCGTCAATCTCTATAAATCTTGCAATTGGAGAATTAGATACGCATTTTTAGACAATAAAATAGAACAATTTCAGTGGCAACAAGGATTGACATTTGCAATGTTTCAGAAATGAATGAATAAAATTTAGTGATCTTAAATTCTTTCATGATGATCGCCTGGAAAAACGTAAATTCTGATATTCCCTTCTGGTCTTAGATGGCGCTTCGGCCGTGAATTACAAATTCGACCAAAAAAGATCACCTCCACAGCCTTGATACACTAATTCCTATTTTGTTTCTTCCATATAATTCCTATATTGTATCTTCCATATAATTCCTATTTTGTATCTTCCATCTAACAGGACCGATTCATAATGGTGAAATAAGTTTTCTCTCAGGTATTCATAAAGATATGTATGAAAACTACTCGATAGATTGGTATTTACTATTGAAGTGCTATTTTTGATTAGTTGAACCATAATTCTTTTTCACCCCATGGGTATAGCACAGATAATCTGCCCATATTATATTAACTTCTCCGTACATACTTGCATTCAAAAATAGAGGATGAAATAATTATTCCACCAACACTGTGCATATAGAATGGCCTACATATGGAAATTCAAGACCGCAGCATATTACTCTTGTTCTGAACCAGAATATCGTGGAGAATCGAAACTATGAATTCTACTAACAGATATCAGATATGAGAACAGATGAGGCATCTTGAAAAAGCAACAAATAATAACTCAATACACAGATAAAATCTCATTTAGTTGCCTGATACTCTATTACTGTTGCTATCCGAATCTCATTCCCAACCAAATGTTTCTGTGGAGAAGATTTCCCAGCATTTCAATAATTTAATTTGACAATTATTGATTGAACTGATAACGCATACTTGAATTAGGATAGCAACACTAGTTTGAATATTTAGAATGTTGAGAGGAAAGTCGGTAATATGATAATAATTCTAGACAAATATTTTATCCGCTAGAGGTGAATCCAAGAAAAAAACTCTTAGACATGTACCAAGTAGTATAGGGTATTTGATAAGGCGAGTAGGAAGTATCCCTTACCAGAGCCAGATTATACATGAAGCCCAATAGGCACGGGTTCACGGACCTTGGCTTAAGGAGGCCTTAACTTTGAGGATTTCACAAGCATTTGATTCACCAGCTCTTGGATCCCATCGAATTACGACCTATGAGCATCAATGAGTCTTGATTCGCCATTTGTGTTGATTAAAGAAGGATGTAGACATAATAATTTTACGGTGAAAAGAATCTGAACTAAGATTGTGAAGGATTCAATACTCTTCCAAAAAGCTATGAGTTTTTTTTTGTGTGACCTACGGCTCTTAAGATATTGCAAAAATACTCTGTACTACTTTTTCCAATATGGTGACCTGATGAGGAGAGCTTTCCAGCTCCCAGAATCAAGATTCATACTCACACTGACCCTCATCACACAATTAAAGAAAAATCTACAGCAAGATGCAAGTTTAGACCAAAATTTTGTCACATTTCAATAGAGCAATTATTATCACAATTTATATGACATCCGTAAGTCCTTTCTGATAAATTATCTTTTAAATACTTCCATTCATATCTACCAACAGTTCACGGACATGGCAAATACATTTCACTTCAGAACTCGAAAATAGCAATTATCAATAAAAATCCATATTTTTTCGCAAAATCTTTCAATTTACGCATGAGAGGTGCTCATAGAATTGTAAAAACTAAAACTGGCAACAAGGGGGACGCCATCTCAAATATGAAGTGGACGCATATATACGGATAGGACGCCACTATAAACGCAATATGTAAAGTATATTATTGACGCCACATTGATGTTATGATGAAAGGAGGTCATATTGTATAGGGAATGGGAACTCTGTGAATATTGCATGAAATGAAATGTCTGTGTGAAATCTGAAGAGCCCATGAGAGATTATGTAATATACTTCGATCACATCTCAACTATACGCGTTCCTTTCAGTAGACGCCAAAATGAACATCTTTGTAAGGACGTCAAATTGATAGGAGGATTTATATATATATATATATATATATATATATATATATATATATATATATATATATATATATATATATATATATATATATATATATATATTTATATATATATATATTGCTACTCCCTTTTGGGGTTGTCCCGCGCAGGAACGGTTGAACTCCGGCTAACTGCAGTGGAGGAGGGTCGGGGCACCAAAAATTGATCGTGAGTGAGGGCTAGTACCTCCAAGCAGGAAAACAAACAAAAAATAATAAGGGCGCCAGTCGACCAAAACTAAGCTCAACTAAAGCTGGTCAACAAGCTGAACGGGAAGGGACGGTAGCTAGGTGTCCTACGATAATATAAGTAGACTGAACTAAGTTGATTGCACCTTTAATAAATTGAATAAAAAAGTATAACCGCAGTATCGCTCAACATCTCACAATTTGATTTCATATGCGAATATCGCTGACAGCTTGACACTTCATTCTACCATAATAATTGTTATTATAAAAACATGATAGTATAATGTTTATATCCGTCACACAAGGATAACTCAAGCGAGGAGCTCACGGTCAAGCGTAAGCAAAAATTAAGTGAGAAGTTAACGTCGTTAGGGAGCGAGATACGTTTTAACGTCGAGGACTGCCTACTACTGATAGATAAGTGAATAAAAGCGCAACAGAGTTAATGCATGGCGGGTCCGTTGATCGATCAATGGGGTCTATGCAGGCGCAGAATACTAAATATTTACTATTGCAACCCTAGGCCCTAACACCCTAATACTACTTAACGAAAATTAAATCACTCGCGTGAGCTATTTACAAAAGTTGATTAACCATTGAGCTTAAACATATTGCTGAAGTTAAAGTAGGATAAAAATAGACTGATGCGTAATCACGAGACATTACTTAATAATAAAATCAAAATGGAAATATCATTGAATTGGCTTATCTGCGGTTGAAGGAAGTAGATGGCATTGTAGGTTCTGATTCTGGTGGATGCTGTAAAATGGCGGATACTAGACTGGCGGCGTTCGAACGATTCGGCACACTCTCCAACCTTCCAAATTTCTCCGCTATTTCCACCCTTAATATCTCAATCCGACTCAATTTGACAGTAATGATGATATCAATAAAATCGGCATCAATGAAGCCCAATTATGAAAACCTGAAAGGTAATTATTAATCTACTGGTCAACACATTTTATGCACGCCACTGAAGCATGCGTGCGAAGAACAGGAAGTGAGAAATCATATAGCTTTTTTTTTTACGTGAACTTTGTAAGAAATTTATGCTTGAAACTGCAAAATTTACCAATTTGAAAAATCATAATATTTCTTATACCTTAGATGGTGTACGGCTTGAAGTTTAATTTGAAAACAGTAATTGGTGGTAAAACTCCGGGTATGCCCGTGGAAAATATTTCCTGCTCAAGAATTTTGCCCCAAACTCCCAATTCAATGGAAAACTAACGTAGTATTACTCAAAATTCAAATACTTGCTGCAAATAACACTGGTGCAAAATTACAACCCCTCAATTTAACTGCCAAACTATTAATGTCCAATTTTATACTTTTTCTACAAGATTCAGACGGCTCAACAAAAAAAATAATTTAATTATGAAGTGCGCGCGATGCATTGACCAAGTAGAAACAATTACCTTCGAGTAGATAGGGTTGCCTACTAGTATTTTTATTTAAATTTATATCTCGAATTGTAAATAAAAATTGAACTGTAACAATATATATATATATATATATATATATATATATATATATATATATATATATATATATATATATATATATATATATATATATATATATATATATATATATATATATATATTGCTACTCCCTTTTGGGGTTGTCCCGCGCAGGAACGGTATATATATATATATATATATATATATATATATATATATATATATATATATATATATATATATATATATATATATATATATATATATATATATATATATATATATATATATATTGTTACAGTTCAATTTTTATTTACAATTCGGGATATAAATTTAAATAAAAATACTAGTAGGCAACCCTATCTAAAAAAAGTTATGATATCTATATATATATATATATATATATATATATATATATATATATATATATATATATATATATATATATATATATATATATATATATATATATATATATATATATATATATATATATATATATATATATATATATATATATATATATATATATATATATATATATATATATATATATATATATATATATATAATATATATATATATATATATATATATATATATATATATATATATATATATATATATATATATATATATATATATATATATATATATATATATATATATATATATATATATATATATATATATATATATATATATATATATATATATATATATATATATATATATATATATATATATATATATATATATATATATATATATATATATATATATATATATATATATATATATATATATATATATATATATATATATATATATATATAGATATCATAACTTTTTGTAGAGAAATTATCATCCAAAACTGATCTTTTCTTGAAGGGAAAATTTATTTGTCCTTTTTCAATTGTCATTATTTTATGGATATTTCTTTATATTCGATTCAGATTGAAAATGAGACCTGCAATTGATTCTATTTTCAAGTGAATAGGCAAAAAATAAATACAGGCCGAACCTGTTAATTACATTAATGATTGTATGAGTACGCCTATGGTATTATAGATTGAAAGTGTTTTTAGCAAGCTCCGATAATAAAACCTAAAATATAGGAGTTATCGAGTTTATAATTTCATAGGAAGGTGTTAAAGTGAATAAGTTAAAGTGTTAAGGAATAGTATAGTTGAAATTTTGTGAGGAAATAATCTTAAAAGTTGTAAAATCAGAACTAATTTTAAGTGATAAAGACCTTGGTGTAACTTTTGACAACAAGTTTCTGCGAAGTGCGAAGATAAACGCAAAGCGCACACATCAGTGTCAACATATCACAGCGGCGTCCCAAGGAGGGTAAATGAACAGTGAATTTAGGAAAAGAAGTGATTCTCTAGACAAAAGAAGAAGAGAGGAAGGTGTAGAAGATCCATTTAGACCAAGTAAAAAAGTTTCAAGATCCCCGGCTAAGAAAGAAAATACACAAGAAATGGAAGAAATGAAAAAAGTGATGGCAAATCTTACCAGTATGGTCAGTGGAATGAGAGACGACATGGACCAAAACCATAAAGAGCTAAAAAAAAGGTATCGCACAAAATAATGACATGATAGAACATTTAAAAACAGAATTGAAAGAGAGGGGAAAAATATGGAACGAGGAAAAAGAAGAGCTAAAGAAGGAGATAAAGATCCTACGTAATGAAGTTGAAAGAAAAGATAAAGATAGCAAAAGAAATAATATTATAATCAGAGGGCTTCCAATTGAAACAGCAAAGCCAAAAGAATTAGCTCAATCTATTATACAAGAGAAATTACAAATCGAATGTGAAATAAAATCGGCAACGGCAATTAAAACCAAAAAACCAGATTCTCTAATCATTGTAGAAATGGAAGACTATGAAGACAAGATTAGAATATTAAAAAGTAAGAATAAACTAAAGGGCAGTAAAGTGTACATTGACAATGATTATACGGTGAGAGAAAGAAAAATGCAAGCCACTATAAGAAGAAAAGCTAAAGAAGAAAAAGCAAAAGGAAAGAACGTAAAAATATTCTATAATAAACTGGCAATAGATGAAAAAATTCTAATTTGGAATGCAGATCTTGAATTGCTCGAGGAAAAAGAGCAGTATGTAGAAGTTTCAAAAAACTAGAAACAAGACAATGGTGTGGAGATACTAGGATGACTGCTCAAGGAAAACGGACAACGAATTCAGGTATTAAAGCAAATAGTATTAAAAACAGAAAGATTGTAACATGGAATGTGAGAGGTTTGAATGAAGAAGGAGCATGTAAAAATTTGTCAAGAGTTTTAAAAAATTACAATGTAGACATTGCAGCCCTACAAGAAACAAAATTAAAAGGCAATAGTATCTGCGAAATGGAGGAGTATATTTTCTTCAATAGTGGATGGGCTACATCTTTCCTGGGCACAGGTTTTATGGTACATAAAACACTTAAAGAAGCAGTTATAGATTTTACACCCATATCAGAGAGATTGTGTAAAATTAGAATTAAAGGAGACATTAGGAAAATAAGTATTGTAAATGTACATGCACATTCAAATGAAAAAGATAATGATGATAAAGAAGAACTATATGAAGAATTATCACGAGTATTGGAATCTATTCCTAAATTTGACATCAAAATAATAATAGGAGATTTTAACGCAAAAGTGGGAAATGAACAGTTTGTAACAGGAGGTATGAGCAAGCATCAAGAGTCAAATGAAAACGGAACAATGCTAATAGAGTTTGCAATAGAATATAATCTGAAAATATTGAGCACCTATTTTCAAAGAAAAGAAATACACAAGATAACATGGATATCGCCAAATGGAGAGGTACAAAACCAAATAGACCATGTGCTAATTGAAAAAGATCACACAAAATTGATAACAAATATACGGTCACGAAGAGGTGCGGATGTAAACTCGGATCATTTTATGGTAGAAGTGAAACTGAAATTTCCAACACATATACAGTCGAGGAATGAGCAAAACAGAAGAACAGTTCTGAGGAACTTTGCAAATGATCATGAGGGAAGAAAGTATAAAGAGAGGTTGGAAAGAAGTCTACAAAGTATGAGAATATCTGACAATATGGAGGAAAAGTGGAACAATATAGAATGTACTATAAGGTCATCAGCTCTGGCAGTGAACGATAATAAAAAAACTACAAAATCAGAATGGTTCGATGAGGCATGCAAGATTGCTCTGGAGAGGAGAAATAAAGCAAGGCTTAAGGTTTTGGAAAATCCAAACCCTCAAAACAAATGTAAGTACACAATTGAAAGAAATCGAGCAAAGGCGATGTGTAGAAAGAAGAAAAGAACTATGATAAAACTTAAATTAAGATCCATAGAGGAGAATTTCAAAAACAAGGAGTTAAAGAATTTTTACCAAAATATAAAAAGCGAAAGGACTGGGAGTAACACAAGACTAGTCTATATGAAAAACAAAGAGGGAACCTTAGTTACTGGCGGAGCGAAATTAACAAGATGGATGGAATACTTTACTGAAGAACTAAATGTGAACGAAGACTCCCAGGGAGAACTAGTAATGAAAGAAGAAAATTATGAGGAAGAAACAAGCGAATGCAGTATACCACAACTAGAAGAAATTAAGGCAATTGTGCAGAGAATGAAAAATGGAAAAAGTCCAGGAGAAAATGGCATACCTATTGAACTAATAAAAATAGGAGGAGACAACTTAATTCAAGAGATATATGAACTCATAAAAGATATATGGAAAGAAGAAAAAATTCCAGAAGCGTGGACAAAATCTCTAATATGCCTCATCTATAAAAAAGGTGAAAGGACAGTGTGTGGAAATTATAGGGGTATCGCACTGCTAGATACAGTATATAAAATATTTGCAACTGTATTAAGTGACCGATTGAAGAAAGAAGCAGAGAATATATTAGGAGATTATCAAGCTGGGTTTAGAACATACAGATCGACTAGCGACCAAATATTCACGTTAAAACAAATCATGGAACACAGTTATGAACACAACTTGGATCTGCATTGTCTGTTTATAGATTTTAAACAGGCATATGACAGAGTGAATAAGAATAAGATGTACGAAATTTTAAGAGATCTCAATATAACAGCGAAGCTTAGACAGCTGATTAAAAGTACTTTCATAAAGACAAGTTGTAGGGTGCTAGTAGATGGTAAAACCTCTAACAGCTTTGAAGTGAATAATGGTCTGAGGCAAGGGGATCCGTTATCACCAATTCTATTCAATTTAGTGCTTGAATGGATAGTAAGGAAGTGTGAGTTGCACAGAGGAGGAAGTATATACCATCATCGACATCAAATTCTGGCATACGCCGACGATATCACGATCCTTACTAGAAGTAAAAAAGAACTGGAAAGAACGGTAAAGAAAATTATCGAAACAGCCAAAGAGGTCGGGCTAACTATAAATGAAAGTAAAACTAAACACCTGATACTAAGAGGAGGAACGGTCCAAAACGATAAATTTTTGAGAATTACTACGGAAGAAGGAAAGATTTACAAATTTGAAGAAGTGGAGAAATTCCCATATCTAGGAGTAGTAGTCACAAATAACGGTAAGGAAGATGAGGAAATTTCGCAGAGAATTGCAAAGGCAACAAGAAGTTTTAGCGCGCTGTCAAAAATGCTCTAAAATAAGAATGTGGCAAGAACAATAAAACTCAAAGTTTATAAAACAATTATTAAACCGGTAGTGCTGTATGGGTGCGAAATGTGGACATTAAATAAAGTAAATCAAAATAAAATTGAAGTGTGGGAGAGGAAGATGCTTCGAAAAATCTTTGGTGGAATAAAGGTTAATGGAATGTGGGTGCGAAGGACCAATGCGGAAATTATGACTTTGTATGGTGAAGCGGGAATTGTAGAAACAGTTAAAATACAGCGGTTAAGATGGCTAGGGCATATTATGAGATTACCTGAGGACAGAGTGGTTAAAAGCGTTTTCGGCAAAGAATCCACAGGAGGAAGAAAAAGAGGCAGACCGAGAGATAGATGGAAGTGCGCGGTTATAAAGGACATAGAAACTTTTAAAATTACGAACTGGAAAAGTAAAGTTATGAACAAAGTGAAGTGGCGTAGTATCGTCAACAGAGCCATGGGCCTTCCAGGCCTACAGTGCTAATATATATATATATATATATATATATATATATATATATATATATATATATATATATATATATATATATATATATATATATATATATATATATATATATATATATATATATATATATATATATATATATATATATATATATATATATATATATATATATATATATATATATATATAAATCACCCTATCAATTTGACGTCCTTACAAAGATGTTCATTTTGGCGTCCACTGAAAGGAACGCGTATAGTTGAGATCTGATCGAAGTATATTACATAATTTCTCATGGGCTCTTCAGATTTCACACAGAATTTCCATTTCACGCAATATTCACAGAGTTCCCATTTCCTATACAATATGACCTCCTTTCATCATAACATCAATGTGGCGTCAATAATATACGTTACATATTGCGTTTATAGTGGCGTCCTATCTATATATATTCTTTCACTTCATGTTTGAAGTGGCGTCCCCCTTGTTGCCAGATTTAGTTTTAACAGTCCGATAAGCACCTCTCTTGCGTAGAATGTTCTATCGATGACACATGTGAAGCGATATATTTAAAGGTTTGCGTAGAATTACATTATTCAAGTTTTGAAATGGGTTGATACTTAAGACATCTTCATAGAGTAGTAATATGTCATTGGTTGATGGAGAACTCATAGTAACTTGAAATATTTTGCGAAAAAATATGTCTTTCTGATTGATAATTGCTATTTTCGAGTTCTGAAGTAAAATGTATTTGCCATGTCAGTGAACTGTTGGTAGATTCCATGAATGGAAGTATGTGAAGGATAATTTATCAGAAAGGACTTACGGATGTCATATAAATTGTGATAATAATTGTTCTATGGAAATGTGACAAAAATTTGGTCCAAACTTGCATTTTGCTCAAGATTTTTCTATAAATGTGTGATGAGGGTCAGTGTGAATATAAATTTTGATTCTGGGAGCTGGAAACCTCCCCTCATTAGGTCATCATATTGTAAAAAAAAGTACAGAGTATTTTTGCAATATCCTAAGAGCCGTAAGGCACACAAAAAAATCTCATAACTTCTTGGAAGAGTATTGAATTCTTCACAATCTTAGTTCAGATACTTTTCACTGTGAAATTATCATGTCTACGTCCTCTCTTAATCAACACAAATGCCGGATCAAGACTCATTGAAGCTCATAGGTCGTAATTCAATGAGATCCATGAGCTGGTGACTCAAATGCTTGTGAAATCCTCAAAGTTAAGGCCTCCTTAAGCCAAGGTCCGTGAACCCGTGCCTATCGGGCTTTATGCATAATCTGGCTCTGGTAAGGAATATTTCCTACTCACCTTATCAAATACCCTATACTACTTGGTACATGTCTTAGAGTTCTTCCCTTGAATTCAGCTCTAGCGGATAAAATATTTGTCTACAATTATTATCATATTACCGACTTTCCTCTCAACATTCAGAATATTTAAACTAGTGTTGCTACCCTAATTTAAGTATGCGTTATCAGTTCAATCAATAATCGTGAATTTAAATTATCGAAATGCTGGGAAATCTTCCCTACAGGAACTTTTGGTTGGGAATGAAATTTGGATAGCAACAGTAATGGAGTTTCAGGCAACCAAATGAAACTTTATCTGTGTACTGAGTTATTATTTGTTGCCTTCATAAGATGCCCCATCTTAGTACTTCAATAATAAATACCAGTCTATCGAGTAGTCTTCATACATATCCTTATGAATACCTAAGAGAAAACTCACTTCACCATTATGAATCGATCCTGTTAGATGGAAGATACAAAATAGGAATTATATGGAAGATACAGAAAAGGAATTAGTGTATCAAGACCATGGAGGTGATCTTTTTTGGTCGAATTTGTGATTCACGGCCGGAACGCCAGCTGAGACCAGAAGAGAGTATCAGAATATTTCGTTCTTTTAGGCGATCATCACGAAATAATTTAAAATCACTAAATTATATTCATTCGTTTCTGAAACATTGCAAATGTTTATCTCAGTTGCCATTGAAATTGTCTTATTTTATTGTCTGAAAATGCGTATCTACTTCTCTAATTGCAAGATCTATAGAGATTGACGGAAGGATATGATACATATTTCGGCGAAAATTGTTTCTAAGACTTCATCAAACTGCCCATAGAAGTGGGTGTGAAGTGTTAATCAAGTAGTTTTCATAGATCAGTCCCAAAAAAGTATTATTGGACAGATCAGTCCCAAAATGGTTATTCAAGTATTAAGGTCAGTAAGTACGGTTTACCGATTGAGAATAATTGTTTGGAGCCTTGGCGAGGTTTGCAAATATTGAGCGAAATTGGTCCTGTAATTATTGACAGTGATGCTTAAAAAATTTTTTGCACGATTGGAAAACCTACCCCAAATATGAATCCTAATATTCTCTTTCAAATTGAGTAACCACTCATAGCGCACTCGCTGTCAGCTGTCAAGTTTGACATTTTATTGTGAATATTCAATCATAAATAACAATAAATAAATTTATACTTTCTGTCAATTTTTCACTTACCGCTTTTGCTCATGGGCGGTAAGTCAGCATAACCATAGTAATCACAGTTTGCCGGTAAAATCAACATACCACCTTGAATGGAGAGCCGGTAAACATATGAATACGCCCGATCGTGCAAATAGTGAATTTAGATAGATGTGTACAAGTAAGTAAAACTCCATGGTAACAAAAAGGCCATAGAAATACCTTTTCCGTTATAATCGCCCACAAAATTGAATTATAGCACATCGCACATAATCTTTTGAAGCAAAACTGTAACTGATGATCAATATAACAATTATGTGGGCATAAAATTAATCTACGACCAAAATTGTCCAAATATTTGACTCCTATTCTTCAAAGTTGCTGGGAGCATGTCGTCGAAGTTTTCGCATAAATTCGAGAGTTAGGCCGTAAAATGAAATTTGGTATTTGAGACTGCTAAAGCGTTCCATGGCTAGTTGCACCGCTGTCACTTAAATTTTAGGTGCCACCTAACTCAACAATATCGTATCAAAATTTGAAAATTGAATGTGACATGAGCATTGCTGTCCTTATTTCGATTCGACATTTTTTGTATAAGTGGAGTTTAAAATTTGAGTTAGAGCGGTAGAACTGACCATTAATGAACTGTAGCATCTGAATGATTGAATTATCATCTCAAATTTTGGTTGCAGTCGATTTTGCCTAGAGTCAATATTAGTATCAACTGTTAATTATTGAGTCAAAAGATGTACAAGTAAGACATGTGGTGTTCACATTAGATTTTTTTCATGTTTTCGAGCAAAACGGTGTTATATCTTTCATCAAAGATTAAATATGGATTGCAAAATTGTTCAAAATGCTACCAGCCTAATTTTGCCACCACATAATATTATCCTTGTCTATTCTTCTCCTTTCCCTTCCGAACGGAGCAGGGGGTAGCACCATGGTTTTTTCCTAGGGCATTTGACCTTCACTATCAATTGGTACTAGTTTCAATCATAAGATCTAACAGGGAAGTTAATCCTAACAAAAATGAACAATAGTAACCTTTTTCCGACACTTGAAGCAGAATTCTAGATTCATAAAGTCTGTCATCTCATTGACCACAATATTCTCGATTGATTCATATTATACAATTTGACCATAAGTTCGATCAGGGAACTTGAGGTGCGGCCGGCTCGCCGACTTCAAGACATGTTTTCACACAGTTGCGACAACAGAGTCAATGTTCATCTATCCACAAACTGAATAAGAGAAGCGATGATATGATAACTCGCACAAATTGAAATATGAGATAGAATGGATGTATGTTATATGGAATCAGTTTGAGCATATCATTTCCAAACTACAATTATTGTTGAATACATTCAATATATAGCCCTCTGCAAAAACCGGGCACTCGAATAGTTAAAGCTCTCATTTGAAAAAAATTCAACTTGTACCTTGAACCAAATTGTGGCTTTTCACAGTAACTCAAATTATCTTTTGGTGTACTCTGTTACCGACAGATTCAAGGAAAATAAAGCAACATTTTCGTTTCTTACACAAAATTGTTCCGGTTATATGTTGCCAGTGAATTCTAAATTGAACAAAAAGAAAAACTCAAATAATGTTTTCGCCAATTACCAACTTATATATATGTTGTATACCAACTCTTTACATTTTTCAGCCATGATGGATGTGATATCCTGTAATAGATTATATTATTAGGAGCAAAAATTAGTTTTTATTCCCTTGTATATCACAAGCTCATATTAATCTGATAATGTATTACAGGAGATATGTAATAATGATAATTTATCCATCCATTCTAACTTTCTTTCGATCACACTGAGAGTGCAACTTTGTGACCATCAGGGACTTCAAAAACATGAATCATTTGAGAATCATCAATTTGGTCCTAGTAACAGCAATGATGAACTTGCAACAAAAATGTTCCACTTGCTCTGTTGTACAAACGATATGATTTGTTTTTCTACAACAATTATAAGACCACATCACGGATGAAATAGCGAATTCTCACATTTTATAGTGATCCTATAGTTGAGAAGCCGACCGCACCTTATGTTCCCTAATCGAACTTACGGTCAAATTTCATATGAATCAATCAAAAATATAGTGGTCAATTGGGTGACAGACTTTTTAAATCTGGAATCTTGTACTAAGCGTCAGAAAAAGGCTACTTCCGGTCAATTTTCGTCAGAGTCAACATCTCTGATAGAACTTATAATTAAAACTGGTACTTGTTAGTAGCGAAGGTCGGATACTCCGAGAAAAAACCAAGGTATCACCCTATGCCCTGTCGTTTAGAACTTCCTTTATGATTGTTGTGCTTTTTCCTCTGTTTTGAATAGAACAGAGGTAGTATCCTGGTTTTGTCCCAAAGTACTCGACCTCTGCAATCGATTGATACTAGTTTCAGATTAACCACGAACTTATTGACCGGATATGGCCTTTTTTTGATCCTTAGGACTAGATCCTGGATTTATAAAGGTGACATCCTAATGTCTACTATATCTTCGATCAATTCATATACAATTCGGCCCTAAATCTGACTAGGAACGTTAAGGTGCGGTCGGCTTTTGAATTATGAGGAAAAGGTACATGAATTTGCTCACTTACTCCTCATACTTGAGTCAGTACTCAACTGTTTTTTCCTAATATTTCAAATTGACTGCTCAAATTTTAAGTTGATAAAGAATAACTCCTAAGCAAGAATAATTTCTGACATCAAGTAACTGTACTATAATACTTCAGTCTGCAATAATTAATTGATAGAAATATTATGTTATGACATACATAAGAAATGCAATTCCAAATTCAAGCCATACTCCCAACAAATTCCATGTCAGAAGCGCAAACATCTGTTTCATTATCGATCGATGTTCTGCGACAGTGTTGTCAAGTTTCTGGACGCCAGTATGATGGCAAAATATATGAAGTGGGAATATACACGTATATTTTTGACGCCACTAAAAATTGGAGCGGAATTTTTCGGAACTAAAAATATACGAAAATTTTCATTTCCCTATCATTTTGGCGTCAAAATGTAATTTTGAATTCAGCCTCTAGAGGTCGGGAGCAAGCTAGGAAAAAATTTTGAAGCAATTCTAAAGTGGCGTCCGATATACGGACTCCAATTTACGACGCCAGATTAAATGCAAACGCGCAATATTAGGACGCCAAAATGATATCAGGATTTATATATATATATATATATATATATATATATATATATATATATATATATATATATATATATATATATATATATATATATATATATATATATATATATATATATATATATATATATATATATATATATATATATATATATATATATATATATATATATATATATATATATATATATATATATATATATATATATATATATATATATATATATATATATATATATATATATATATATATATATATATATATATATATATATATATATATATATATATATATATATATATATATATATATATATATATATATATATATATATATATATATATATATATATATATATATATATATATATATATATATATATAGATTGTATTCTTTATTAATTCACTATGATCATTTCGACTTTTGAAGTCATCTTCAGGTATCTTGTTTTATAAAAAATATATAAATAAACAGTATAACAAAATATCAACAAATGAAAGACATTTACAGTAAAAACACTAAGCTGGCAAATAAATGGAATAATAATAATAATATTGATGAGTAGAATTAGCATCATTTAGAAATGAATAAATAAATGATAATGATGATACTTCAATTTAGAAAATTTTTATTTTACTCTTTCTAAAAGTGGAGTGTTGTAATAATCAGTAATTTCATTCAATAGATTCTCATTATTATTCAGACATTTTTTAATTTCGTAAAATTCTAGTAAACTCAATTTTTTATTTTTTTATTTCCCAAATGTAAAATTTTTAAATTAGATATATCATAGGAGTGGCCATTTTCGAATAAATGTTGTGCCAAATTTGAGTTTTCAACTTTACCATATTTTAAACAGCGCATATGCTCAAAAAAACCGATTCTAGAATTTCGGCCTATATACTTAGCGCTACAATTTTCTCAAACAATTTCATATGCACATGATTTTGACAATAAGTCCAAATTTTCTATTTTGTGGTTAATGAAAATATTGGTCTCTGAACGTAGTATGCTGGCCAAATATCTAATTCTTTCAGAAAACGCCCTATCTTTAGACTCAGCTCACCCATGAATAAGATTTTCCTATATTTTTTTGTATTTTTGTAATTTGAATTATCGCGGTATAATGACTTCATAAGTATTTTTTTCTTTTTATTATATGTATAAAATTTTGTCTATCAATCTCTTATCATAGCCATTTTTTAATGCTAAGTAATGAATTGTTTTCAATTTATTCTTATAATCCATTTCCGATAGAGGTATTCTTAATAATCTATTTATATAACAATGAAAAGCTGTCAATTTATAATTCAAAGGATGATTTGAATGAGAAGGTATAAGGGTGTCTGTGAAATTTAGTTTTCTGAAAATTTTGAAAAATAGATTAGAATTTATATGTCTAATATTTAAATCTAAAAAATTTTATGCTAGATCCATTTTCTATTTCCAAAGTGAATTGAATAGAATTATCGAATGAGTTCAATAGAACTTTGGAGTCATTTAATTGAGCCAAAGTACCCAACCGGAGGCATAAAATATCATCCAAATAAAGTTGAAAACTCAAATTTGGCAAAAAATTTATTCGAAAATGGCCACTTCTGTGATATATCTAATCTAAAAATTTTACATTTGGAAAATAAAAATAGAAAACTGAATTTATTAGAATTTTACGAAATTAAAAAATGTCTGAATAATAATGAGAATCTATTGAATGAAATTGCTGATTATTACAACACTCCACTTTTGGATAGGAGTAAAATAAAAAATTTCTAAATTGAATTATCATCATTATCATTTATTTATTCATTTCCAAATGATGATGATTGTATTCATCAATATTATTATTATTACTCCATTTATTCTGCCAGCTTAGTGTTTTTACTGAAAAAGTCTTTCAGTTGTTGTTGTTCAATGGAAACTTGACTTTTACTATACAATCCATTAACTTAAAATGTTTCAACTGTTCCCAAATGAAAAAACTGTGAATTGCAAATTTTATTCTTATTATTGAAATATGTTGAAAATTCAGTATTGGATATTAGTTTCAAGGTGAATGAGAAATTGCGAGCAGTAATTAATAAATTTGATTCATGGTGGTATTTTATAATACAAAATACATTTTTTCACAAGCTGATAATAAAAATGAAGTTTATGTGATTATATTAATGCAATTCTTACAAGTTACACTTGAAAATTCAAAGTATTTTGTAACAGGAAAATTTACAAAATTAAAAATACAGCAATTACAATATTATTTAAATGATTGTTTCGACCTCCAATCCAAGAATTCATCAAAATCCTCTTCATCATCAACATCGTCATCTTCAGATATTTCCATTTTATTATCTTCTGTCGCTTGAATAGTCACTACTTTCTTTTTTTGTTCTAAGTCTAGCACTCTGTAAAAAGCATTATAATTTTTTAGTAATTGAAACATATTTTCATTTTTATTTATTACCTAGACCAGTTTCTCATTTGTTCCTCAATTTCATCGATTTGCCTTTCGGTTGTTGCTTGTTCTTGGTCTTCCGCTATTATTTCTGCAACTTTATTATCTACCTCTTTTATTTCTTTCTGGAATTTTTCCCATTCTTCTTCTACAGGGTCTTTATATTCCAAATTTCTAGCCTGAAAACAACACAGAGGCAGTGATTCTCAAGCAACAATAAAGAAGATCTTAAAATAATAAATTATAACATTTGATGTGAGAATTTTTTTCGAAAACTGTCATTAAAAGTGAACATTTACAAGGCAACTAGAATCATGCGAAATGATTGTCTTGCTAATGTCTATAGTTTATTCCAATTAAAAACGGTTCAAGGGCTCTTATAGGACTATAATTTAAGCGTTCTAATTGGCCGAAATGCGAATCAATTTTACATTTGGACAAAAATCGTACTTGGCTGCCTTTCAATTGCATAAACTGTCAGTCGAATACAAATTATTATAATTGAATTTCTGCAGTTTTAAGGTTCATATTTGTATTAACTCAATATGTGGATATATTTGTTGCTTTTATTTCTTGAACTCATTTTCAGAAATCTTGTTTTAAATCCTGAATTTCGTCCAATTACTGTAATAGACTATAAAAGATAAAAATACCAGACATTAGCTAATTAGACTTATAATATATAGAAACAGAATCATGTACATGTACAAATTGATAAGAATAAATGTTACCTTAGCATCCAATTTAGGATCATCAAAAAATCCTTCTGGTAATATTTCGGCGTTATTTTTTGACTCATTATAGTCTTTACCTTCTACTGCAGGCTCTTCAGTGTCTTTATTTGGAGTTTCTACTTTTTTTACACTAGAATTACTGTCAAAAAAGTCTTCTGGAATATTGTCTTTTACCGAATTGGTTGAATTTGTAAGTATACTCTTGATTTTTTTGTTTGATAAAGAATTTTCTGGTGAAGCGGGCCTCTTGAATACATTCTGAGAATTATTTGTCTGTTGTTTGAGTTTCTTTGCTAATTCTACTTTTTCTTTATGCTGTTTTGTATTTAGATGAACTTTCCAAACGGCTTCAGACCTAACCACTGATTTACAGAGTACACAGGTTAGCTGGCCGCTCTCGTTGTATGTACAGAGGAGTTAAGGAAAAAGCTAAAATTACACACTTAGTAATAATATAGAAATAAAAAACATTATATAAAAGGATATTTGGCGAGTGGTGATTCTATTTTCTGTACTGGTTTCAATTTATTTTTGTGCTCATTCATGTAACGACGCAATTCTATTTGCGACACTTTTTTCTTCGCATTTTTAAATACTGCAGACATTTTCTTGCTTTTGAAATGATACAACAAATATTTACACTTGAAATATGAAAAATATTCTGAAAATAAACACTAATAACCTATTTCTCGCATGTTTGACGTTTCTAGAAGTTACAGTTACTGCCGCTGCAAACTGAAGCAGCACTTAACACTGCACTTGTAGAAATACAACTACCGGCCACTTATACCAAACCACTGATCTCTATATACATGGATAGCTGATATTTTAAAACTAAACCAAATAAAGGACAAAACCAGTACATGTGTCAACTAAAAAAACTGAAAATTAAAAACCAATTATTCCAAAATAATTTGCAGCCCTTCTTCATTCAACCCTGCCGGTATAAAGGGATATTTTTCTTAAAATAATAATCACAACAATGAATCAGACGATATTATGTTGTACTATTTATTATAAAACTAGTTTTAACCCTCTATCTTCCAATCCTGCTGAGATAGGGGGTGCTAGATTCTGCCATCTCTGAATAGCTCAGCAAACTAGTGACTATTCAAAGATGTGTTGACGTACAAGTTTTTATGTATTATTTTTGATCAAAATATTATTTTTTATTAAATTCTAACAAGTATGAATATTAGTTCATAATTATTATTCAAGTAGTGATTCAAGAATTATTCAGATCTGCTATGCGTTGATCACTGATTTAATTTGACAGCTCCCGCTAGAAAGATATGCAATGAAATAACTGTCGTTGACTTGCCAACGAAATATATTTCAATGTAAATTTTGATTAATAAAATAAGAATATGAAAGAAATAATTCAAATTTGCCAACAGTTCTCCAAATAAAATTTAATTAAATATTCGAGGAGGTCCTTGCATTATTTGACCCCCATACCGGTAAGGCTCAGATATAGAAGATGGGACCTGGTTTTAAAATAGATTCGATAATATAAGCTTTCCAACAGAGTTTAGTTTATTAATATACGATAATTCATTCAGGAGGTATATGCCCTTTACTAGAAATTGATTCATAAATTTGCGGTTATCTGTTGAGCAGATGTAGGATATGACCAAATTATCATTGCATGATTTTACCCCTTATTCTTTGTGAGTTCAATCGATAGAAGACTGGATTTGGTTTAGAAATGAGTAACATAATATAAAATTGTAATTTAAGATCAATTAATAAATCTAAAATTATTTATTTAGGTGATATAAGCTCTCTATTAGAAATTGACATTCAAAATTACGGTTACTTGTTGAGCACTTGATTACTTGTTAGTTCACCAAAATCCAAGAGATGGCAGCATGTACCTTGTTTGGAGAAATCTTGAGATAATTTTTTTGCGCTAAATCACAACTTGTTTCGAAAAATTTTTATGAAAAAGTATCACCTAATTATAATTTTGCCTCGATTGAGCATAATATAGTTTTTGTATCCAGTACCAGTTTTGCAAGGGTAGAAATTATTAATTACAGCCCTCCAAGATATATTAAAAGAAATTGATTATATAATAGATCAGAAATAAATACAACGAATCCAAAAGTTTCTTCCTGTGACCACAAAGCTTTGCAACTTGAAGTTTTGTTAGGGATTATATAAATCGGTTAATGAAGCATTGTTTTCGAAAATTATTCCTGTTCCCAGTTGCAGCAACTATAGTAAGACAAAAAGGATTGAAGATTAATAATTTTTAAATTTCACGAAATTTTCTCAGGAATTATATACAAATCTGTTAATACAGCATTGAAATTGTAAATTAAAAAGTTATGACTAACTCCAGTGGGCACCTTGACCGCATAATTTTTTTTTAAATAAAAACTTTGACTTGAACATCACGTGACTTATATCATTGGATATATATATATATATATAAAATACGATGTGATTTTGTGTTTGATCATATATGTCATTGGATATGTATAATCAAACACAAAATCCCATCGTCCCACAGTTGATCGTTTTGGATTTACTTAAGAGATTCTAAGAATCTGTTAAGTAAAATGCGCTTTCAGCCAAGTCGGTTGCTATGAAAACAGTAGGCCATTATTCTTATACTACAACATTCCTAAATAATGATTTCCAAAATTCTACGACTACTAACAGATCTGAGTTTATGCGCAAAATTAAAAAATAAATTCCCACTGAAGTACACTTCCAGTTCAGTCTATTGTTATGAAAATAGTGGGCAATTATTCAGATGCTACAGCAGACTGAAATACCAAATTTCAATATTCTACACCTGATCGTTGTGAATTTATGCGGAAAATTCCAAAAGACTGTCAAGTAAAGTGCACTTTCGGCTCGGTGGATCTCGATAAAAATAGGATATGAGCATCTAGACGGTATGATCACCCTAAATACTGAATTCAAACAATCTACGTTCAATCGCTTTGGATTTATGCGAAAAATTCAAAAAATGTTTCAAATAAAGTGCTCTTCCGGCTCAGTCGATAGCAATCATAATACAGAGTATACAACTAGATATCATAAAAATGCCTAATACAAAATTCAAATATTCTACGACTGATTGTTTAGTATCTATGCGGAAAATACAAAAAGTCTCTCATACAAAGTGCACTTCCGGCTTAGTCGACTGTTACAAAAATAGAAGATAACAATTTACATGCTAAATTTCAGTATCCTATGGCTGATCATTCTGAATTTATGCGGAAAATTAAAAATAAGTTTCAAGTAAAGTGCACTTCTGGTTTAGCCGATCGCAATCATAATGCAAAATGTACAATAAGATGTTATAGAAGTTCTTTATACGAAATTTCAATATGCTATGGCGGATCATTCTATAATAATGCAAAAAATTCAAAAAAAGTTTCAAGTAAAGTGCATTGCTGGCCTGAGCGATTCTTACAAATATAGCAGATAACCATTCTGATACAACATAAAGTTCAAATTCTAAATTTGAACATCCTACGATTGATCATTTTGGATTTATTAGAGAAATTCGAAAAAAGTTTCAAGTAAAGTGCACTTCCGGTACAGACGATTGGAACCATAATGCGAGGTGCACAACTAGATTCTATACCAGTCTAAAATACAAAATTTCAACATTATACATTCAACCAGTTTTGAGATTTGCAGGTTACGCACGCACGCACGAACGCACGCACGAACATACGTACCGACATAGAGCCAAAAATAGTCAAAATGGATTCAGAGATGCTCAAAACGGATATTTCCATCAAAATCTCGATAGGTGAATTTTGTCGGTTTCACAATACTTTCTTTTACTTAGTACAAGTAAGTAATTAATATTAAATTTTTACACAGTCGGCTAGAGCTGGATTTATGAGTAATTTGTCCAAAATATAAGCTTTTAATTAAAGATTTTTGAAATTATGGTTGTCTGTTGAGCAAATTATTATTGTACAATGTTTACTTGGAGATAGCAGCACCAAGCACATTTTGGAATCAATTTTCATAAATTATGAAATATAGAGACTATTTGGTATACTTGTAATAATCACAGCATTTTAAATTCTTCATTCTATTGGCAAATAAATTTAAGATCGCAGCGCCGCAGCGGATATTTTTGAACTAACTAAGTTAGGATAAACTTGAAGTTTACATGTATTTAGATGAGCTTTTTACGATTTTTAAAGATAAAAATCGTGAATATGAAATGAAGATTTACTTTTTCATTGATATTTTTTAAAAGTATATTGTTCGTAAGTACCAGGCAAGTGAATTATTCCATCTGTTTATTTATATTTAATTCATATTTTTAAATTGAACTTAACCTTTAATTTCTAGATGATGATATTGAAACTTCAAGAATATTTTGATGCAAATGTCAGTCACGCTGTGTAAATGAGGGTGAAGAGCTAGTAAATGCTTGACATTATATTATTCTGTCGAAAATTAAATGATGATAGTGACAAGAGAGTATTTTTGCATGCTCTTGCATATAAACATCAAAAGTGCTTGAGAATCCGTATGAAATTGAAGGAGAATTGAATTGTAATGAATATGATGCCTTGGAGATTGAGAATATGAGTTGTTCTTGCAAAGCAGAAAACAGCGACAGTTGCAAGCATATGACTGCAGTTTTTTTTATTGTGTACCATGTGTTGAAAAGTTGAAGTGGCTCGAGAATGTCTTTTAATTTTGTTAAATAAACATTAGATTAGTACTTATTAGTTGCACTGTTTGTTGTTTCAAAAAATCTATCAATTATTTGAAGATAATTTGTATTTGTAAAGTATACCTGGATAAATAGGAAAGAATCCAGACAAAAATATTCACCAGTTGCAATATCTGAAATGTCCTGCATGAAAGAAAAGATTTTGAAAAACTCTAAAACTTTGGATTCTATCTTCTTTTTCAATTTAAAAGTAAAAAGTACAACAAAACGAAATAACAACCTCATTATATCAACTGTCAGAAACCGAATGCGTAGGCTATGGCTTCATCAGTCATTACTACTACACATAATCCTCCATGGTAAATTTTTGTATTTGAAATTTCAATCAATTTACACAATATTTTTTGATGAATTTTTGCTAAAATCATTCAGAATTATTCTCTCATATATGTTTTTTATGAATACTAATTAAATAACCGAATATAGAATATGATTTATTGATTTGATTATAAGCTCATGTATATTATATATGTAGCCCGCCAAATCTATCCTAACATCACTAGTTTAAAATTCTGCCACCAGATAGAGTATCGCTTATGTTTATTTGCCAATAGATATAATATATTTTTGAGTGAATAAATTGCCTAATATTATTTAACTTTAAAAATAATATTTTAGCTGCATCTATTGACAGATGCTGCCTCTTGCGGCGAATTTTTGAACTTTACTCGTGACTGTAGGAGAGAACAAATTTTTGAAAAATAAAATAAAAATATTGATTCAAACTTGAAGAATACAGTTTTATTCATTTTAAAAATAAGATATACAATTTATTATTGACTTTGAATTATTCTAATTTATTTAAAAATATATTTGTTGTCCTAACTAATCCTGAAAATAATTTAAATAGGTTTTATAAATAAATACAACAATAAATTTTGTGGGAATGAGTTTATTCGGAAATTAGGAAAGGGTATACAAGGGTTAGTAGATTAATTGTTGAGTAGTCGATGTTGTTGGGTTGTTGTAAGCCTTGTTCGCCTCCAGGCAATGACTAAGGGGAAAGAGACGAACTCTTCTCCAGGAATTCTCCTTTTGGGCCTTGGGAAACCCCAGCAAAACCTAGACCAGAGAAGTAGCTTCTTCGCGTGTTGCAACTGTAACAAAAAATTAATATTAGATTTAAATTGGGCATTTTTTGGAAAAAATATTACTTGAGCTTTGCAAACAGCGGGCTTTAAGGGACTTAGTAGACTTTCTGGGGCATCTTCTGTGAAACTGCTGCTGGTGCTGCAGGCTGCTATCTCCTGGAGCTCCGGAACTCTAAATTTAAATAATTATTTAGACAGCAGTTTCAAAACAATTATATAATAGACAATATTATATTACCTAGCTGATGATGGGGTGATGTAATGACGATCGATGATCGGCGACCTGAAACAGAAACTCAAAACAAATTTTGGTGAATCATGTTCAACAAAAAAAAAATGGGTGTTGATTTTGGCAGCTGGGCTCATCCTCAGCTCCTCCTACGATGTCCATTCCCTCGATGTCCATCCACCTCAACAGCTGGGCTCATCCTCAGCAAATGTCTAAAAAAAATACAAATGGATTAGAAATCTACAAAAAACAATACAAAATAGCTGCAAGAAAAATAATTAGAACCTGAAAATCAAAGTTAATTAGTCAACTTACGTCCTGGTTCTAATTTGTTGGAGGTGGTGATGAAAGAAGAAGCTGAAAGGGAATTTTCTATTGATTACATTCATTCAAGATTCGTTCAACATTCAAACGTGTTTTGTGTGTGTGTTTCGCGCCTTTTCAACGGATCTAGCATTTAATTTCGATGAAAGAGCTAGCTACGCGATTGATTGTTGCTTTATTACTTCGCGAAGATACTTAAAAGTGCTCGGATATATTATGCTACTGATATTGACTCTACTCTACTACCCCAATGAGTGCCTGAGCGCTCAGACACCCATGGCACCGGTGTGCCCGTCGTTTGCAAGCAAAAATAGTTTGTTCGAATACGTGGCCAATGCATATTCCGAGGCCCGCGATACCGCCTAATTACGCGATATGGTAACCTTAAGTATCGGTCTCAGCTAATGTTGTTTCTTGAACTTAATCAAGGACCCCCGCCAGCTACCATATTTTCCGACTTCCGATAGGTACATATCGAGAGTATGCCGTTACTCCCCAGTTAATTCGCTCGTTCGCCCTAGAACTCATTGCAAATCCACGCGGTGGTGTTCACCAGGGGGGGTGCCTCTTGTAGCGGTACCTACGTGTGCACCGATTCCCACGTTGGACCTTTCATTACAGGCCTTTGCAAAAAAACCAAGACATTTTATTTATTTATTACATAATAAAAGCAAAGACTAACATCGCATATCACATGCACCTAACGCACACGCAATAGCGGAACAAAAATCCCAATTTACATATTTAAATACACAAAATTTTGATCTCTACGTTAATAAGCAAAATTCACAACCCCAAATATATCACTTGAGCACATTTAAGAACTTTAAATCAACGTTTAATTCGAGAATTAAGCGACGTACATGCGAACTGTACGACTAACCGAAAAAGAATAAATTCAAAACCAAGCGTCGCAACACAAATCAATATTAAACTCGGAGCTACGTTATTCAAATAGCCCACGGTTGCAATGAGTTAGAACGAGACAGTAATAGTCACGTATCGCTTTCAGTAGCGATAAACGAAGCATATACCTGCAGACAAGTTGAAGCGAAGTTAATATAATCAAACTTGATGAGGAAAGAATTTTTTAATAAATGAATTTGTATAGAGATGTTCTTTTGAAACGAAAAAAGGCCAATACATGACTTCCCGTTCTGTAAAACATGAAAAAATCATTTATTCACAATAAATTTATATTTTACAGTGTGGTTCATTCTTAAAACAGTATTTATTAATAAATTTGATTTAAAATTAATAAAAATATGAATTTGAAACCAATAACCTTCCGTTATTTGGAAAATAGCAACGTTATTTAATTATTATAAATTTAAATTATACAGGATGTACATTTGTTGATACAAATGTTTATGGATGAATTTTACAAAAAATCGAATAATTGTTATTTGAAATATAACAACATTATAATTACTATTAATTCATACAGGGTGTACATTTGTTGATACAAATATTTATTGATAAATTCAACAAAAAATCGATTAATTGTTATCTGAAATATAACAACATTATTCAATTACTATAAATTTGAATTATACAGGGTGTTATTTGTTGACACAAATACTTATTGATTAATTCAACAAAAAATCGTATAATTGGAGCAAATATAATAGATAGCACATGACCTTCCGTTGCCTGAAATATCGTAGTATTATTTAGACATAATAATTTTTTATTATACAGGATGATTAATATAATAATGATAACGATATATTAATACGTAAAGAGAAAACTTTCGACCCCGTTTTATGCATATTGCATGCACGGAGAAATGGAAGATGTGCAGTAAACGAAAATTATATACAGGCTGTCCCATTCTAATTTTACGTGAAAAGAAAACTTTGTTCCACGAAAACGAAGGAGTGTGAGATTTGACATACTTGTTATATGGACGAATGCACTAAAGCTACACGTATATACAGGTGTCCCATTTCGATTTTATATTTAAAAAACTTTGGGACGCACACGAAGGAATGTGAAATTTGGCATACTCAGAGTTTATTTGGAGAAGGAGTGCAGAAACCTTAAAGTATATACGAGTGTCTCATTTTAATTTCGCATGAACAGAAAATTTTGTACTGCACGCACGAAGGCATGTGAGATTTGTCAAACTTGAAGTTCATGTGGGGAAGGAGTGCAGAAAGCTAAAATTCCCTTTTTAATTTTACGTGAAGGGGATACTTTGTACCGCGAGCACGAAGGAATTTGGGATTTGGCATACTTGAAACTAATATGAAGGCATGCAGAAAGCTGAAAGTGCTTACAGGGAGTTCCATTTTGATTCTATGTGTAAAAAAAAATTTGCAACGCGCGCGAAGGAATATGAATTTTGGCATACTTGAATTTCAGCCCCTACATGCGGTAGCTTGAATACCAAAAATAAGCTAGAATTTAATTGTGTCTGTATTTTTTTATGATGATAATCTAACAATAATAAAACAAACGCTTACAGCAAGCTTATGTAATACCATTATAAAACCAATTTCAACCCTTAATATTTTTATCCTAATGATGCAATGAAAATCTGACATACTTTAAAAGGCTGAATCTACAAAATAAATCAGACTTCCTTTATTTTTCAAACCTATATCTCATTTCAGTTGAGAACGGTGTAAGGACTCTTATGGGACTACGTTTCAAGCCTTCTGATTGGCCGAAATGCGAACACGATTTACTCACGGTAAATGCAACATATAAAACAAGCTATCTGGAAATGAGTCCAAAAAATAAATGCAACAAATATATTCACACATCACCTAATTAATACTCATTTGAGTTCACGAACTGCACAAATTTATTTATGATAATTGATAAACGACTGACAAATGATGCAACTGACGGATAGCCATGTACGTTTTTTGTGCTAATGTAAAATTGGTTCGTATTTTAATCAATCAGGAGGATTAAATCGTAGTGACATAAGAACACTTGGACCATTCTTAACTGAAATAAATTATAGTATATGCATGCTCTTTGAAAAAATTATCCAGCACTCATTCACTGGCGTGCTTATCATCAATACCTACATTCTAAAAATCTATATATCAATATGTCAAGAGTAAACTTTGGACCCCAAAAATTATATACAGGTGTCCCTTTTCAATTTTACGTGAAGGAAAAACTTTGTACTGCGTGCATAGAGAAATGTGAGATTTGACATACTTGAAGTTTAAATGACGAAAGAGTGCAGAATGCTGAAAGTATATACAGGTATCTCATTTTAATTTTACGTGGAAAGAAAATATTGTACCCTGTGCATGATGAAATATGAGATTAGACATACTTGAAGTTTATGTGGAGGAGGAGTGCAGAAAGCTTTAATTATATAAATTTACCGCTGAAAACGATATTATTTTTTGCTGGGATATATCGGGAAATATGCACCGAATGGGAAAATGGCTGAAGAAAAAAATTCAATGATTTATTTTCCCTTCTGAGGGTTGGGAAGATAGAGTGTCGAATATCAAGTTGATATTTTTAATATTACCGAAATATTTTTCAACGAATGTTTAGTTACCAATCAATTACTCACATTTTTGCTACAGGGTGCTCCATTTTCGCACAATAATATGCAATTTTGTAATTTTTAATGGAACATCCTATATATTGTTGCATATTCTTGAGGATATTTTATTTTTCTTAAAAAAAGTTCTGATTTGTTATAGTCTTAAAATGACCGCCCTGTATAATTGGAAAGTTTTTTTTTGGTTTCAATTCTGTATAAAAATGACTCACATAAATGTAACCATAATCTTAAATTTGGGGCTTATAAATGGAAATCTTCGTCAAAAATCTATATGATGAACAATTAGCATTCATGTATTTTTAATGATAAATTGAATTTAATAAAAAATTTGCTCAAGTTGTAAAAAACAATTAACAATCGAAAAAATGATTAATTTTAGATTTCTACTAAGCTCATCTCTCCGAGAGCTTTAAATTAATACAAAACTAGATATCATTTGTGAAAAAACAATTGATAATCGTTTAACACGTTGACTGCGTTAGGTATCGGTCTGCGGGGACTATTATTCAACTTTTCAACTGTGCGTACAAGTTTTTACCAAACTTTCCCTCTGTGCGGAGGTCATACCTTCCTCATTTTTTGGCCTATTTAGATGTTGCAGGTACTATTCTTTTCAAAAGAGTCTGAACTTATCCAAAATTGGAAAAAGATCCATCGGTCCCTGGGGACCGGAGACGCACTGAACTAATAACTTTAATTGTCCTGTGCGGCTCGGATCCCCGGGGACCGGTACGCGATTCATGTATTTTGCGAATAATTTTTTTTTCTACATAGCTCGTTTTTTTCCGTTTGACTTCATTAGTTGAATGTTTTCATTCGTGGAAAATTATCTCGATACCTTCTTGCCTTGTTTATTTTTGTATAATTTTTTCTGAAGAAGACTTTCGGATAGAAAATCGAAACGTCAAAATAAAAATAAATATACAGAATTAAAACCAAAAAAATCTATTTGTTATAACATAATTCTGAAAACATGTATACATCATTATAATATTTATCAATAAGGGGATGGGTGCATCATTATTTTTATATTCGTATAATATTTTTCACTCCGCAAATTCATCATTGGGAGATAGATTCACCATTTTTTTTTCGCTTTGTATTTCCAGTGATTTTTCTACTCAAATGATATAGTTTTTTTTTTTTTTTATACAGCTGTGCGTTTGACGGTCTCCGGAGATATATACGTATTCCTTATGCAAAAATACCTTCTTACTTTACTGCACGTCTGTGTGGTTCCAGTCGCCGGAGGCCAGTGCGTTTCGAAACATATCATTATGGATATCTTGAGCAAAGATTCCTGCAACATCAAGATGATTTCATCAAGAACTCGCAGATAGAAATGGCAATGAATGCACCGATTAGCGTCGGTCCCCGGGGACCAGAACTGCACACAAAGAAAGTTTGAGATCAGTCCCCGCACTAATGGCCAGATCTTTGTATTGGCCGCCGCAGTCAACGTGTTAAATATCATTTTTGACACTTTTACTTGGATTATTTCCGCAGGAAATTTATTTAAGAAACAATTAATCAACTTTTGCATGTGATGTCCAAATATAAGTAACAATAATACTTATTTCGCATTATAATTCTCATTATTTCTTTGCTCCAGAGAAGTATAACAAGTTTTATAATCATTCAAATTTTAATAATAACAAGTGAATGGCTGATTATTTTGAAGAATACTCCAAGTGAATGTTGTGTCAAATTATTTGAAGATCATATTTAGGTATTTTATATTCTACGATAAATACTATCGTTTATAAATATGTCAACAAATTGGTCTATTAGTCATATTTATATCTCAATGTCAACTGTCAAGTAAATTGACTTCTATTTAAGGATCTCATGTATTTTTTCAGATAGTCAGCACAAGTTCCTTGTACTCACACTGAGAATAACTGGAGAAAACAGTCAAAATATGTGCTGCCATCTATGACCGGCAAAAAGAATAACTATTATTCTAAACATTCGAAGAAAATTATTCAAGGATTTGTTTGAAGGAAACGGTGGAATATTGAATAGAATTGAACTCCAAAATAATGGATTTAGTGAATAATCCAATTGGAAATATTGCTTCAATTTTGGAAGCTTCTATTCTTATAGAACAGAAAACATAACCTATAATTATAGTCACACAAAATTTGGTAAGCGAATTAAATATTATATTTTTGAAATATTAGATGCAGTATTACATACGTTTTATTTTTTAACAAAAAATCTGACGTGGACATCACGTGACTTACTTATACATCATTGGATACATATAATCAAACACAACAACCCATCATTCCACGGCTAGTCGGTTGCTATGGAAACAATAGGTCATCATTCTTATGCTACAACATTCCTAAATACTGATTTCCAGGATTCTACGGCTAACAGTTCTGAATTTATGCGCAAAATTCCAAGATCGTCAAGTATAGAGCACTTTCGACTCAGTCGATCTCAATGAAAATAGGATATGAGTATTTTGAATACTGTATTCTAATATTCTACGTTCAATCGTTTTGGATTTATGCGGAAAATTAAAAAATGTTTTGATTAAATTGCACTCCAGGCTTAGCCGATCACAATCATAATGCAAGGTGTACAACTAGATGCTATAAAAGTGCTCAATATGAAATCTCAATATTCTGTGACTGATTATTTTTAATTTATGAGAAAAATTTGAATAGTCTGTAATATGAAGTGCACATTCGGCTCAGTCGATTGGGACGAAAATAGGAGATGATCATTTGGATGCTACAGCAATTTCAAATACTGAATTCCAGTATCCTACGGCTAATCATTCTAGATTTATGCGGAAAATTCAAAAAAAGTATCGGATAAAATGCACTTCCAGTACAGACGATTGCAACCATAATGCGAGGTGCACATCAAGATCCTAGATCTTATACCAGTCTTTTATACAAAATTTCGGCATCATACGTTTGACGAATTCTGAGATTTGCGAGTTAAGCACATAAACACATGCATACGTACCGACATCAAGCCAAAAATAGTCAAAATGTATTCAGGGATGCTCAAAACGGATATATCCATCAAATTCTCGAAATGTGAATTTTATCGGTGTTACAATACTTTCTTGTACTTAGCACAAGTAAGATAAAATCTGAGGTGAACACTACGTGACTTACTTGTGCATCATTTAATATATACACAAATTTATTACATAAAGTTTTCTGTCGCTTCAGATTATAATTAATATAATTTTAATAATATTTTGACATGTACAATGTCAAACAAAATAAAAAAAAAGACAACAGATTATCATTGCCTACCTTATCATTTCAATTAAACTGATTTTTTTATACGGCAAATTCTGAATGTCTGTTATACAATCATACAAACTGCTCTTCCGGCTCAGCCGATTGATACAAAAATAGTAGATAATTATTTTGATGCTACAACAAGTTCAAACACTAAATTTAATTATGCAATGGCTGATCATTCTAGATTTATGCAAGAAAATTAAAAAAAGTTTCAAGTAAAGTGCACTTCTGGCTTGATCGATTCGTACAAAAATAGGAGATAACCATTTTGATACAACATCAAGTTCAAATACTGAATTTCAACATCCTACGGTTGATTATTCTAGATTTATTAGAAAAATTCGATTTTTTTTTAAGTAAAATGCACTTCCGGTACAGACGATTGGAACCATAATGCGAGGTGCACAGCTAGACTCTATACCAGTTTTAAATACAAAATTTCAACATTATACGTTCAACCAGTTTTGAGATTTGCGAGTTACGAACGAACGCACGCACATACGTACCGAAATCAAGCCGAAAATGGTCAAAATGGATTCAGGGATGCTCAAAGCGGATATTTCCATAAAAATCTTGATAAGTGAATTTTGTCGGTTTCACAATACTTTCTTGTACTAAGTACAAGTAAGTAAAAATGGGGACTCAATTAATAGCTTTTAATATCTTCTTTCTTCCGCATTCGCATTCGTTATAAGAACTTTCGGTATAACCCTATTTTTACCATAATTTTCGGTTCCATAATTCGTTCAATTTACTGGGATATTCTACCAAGGGCTCAACGAATTGAAGTTAATTTATTTGTGATGAATTCACTCCGCACATACAGAAACCTATTTCTCAAAGATATTATAGAGCACTTCACGCTCCAATCTGCATAAGTTCCAAAAGCTTTCATTGAAATGAGTTTTTATGAATTACTCAAGATTAATTTTAAAATTAAAGTATTTTCTTAGAAAAGATAGCAATTGAATAACATTGTCTCGAGTATATAAATAAATATAATGCAAATAAAAATGTATTTTAAAAATAGATTTGAATAAAGTCTATACAGTTATGGGTATTTAACATTCCTGTTATTCTAGTAAACGTCACATATATTAATTTTTGCAACTTCGTTGACCTTTCAACATTGCGACACAGCAAATAAACTATTTTGCTACTATTCTATCTAAGTATTAAAAATAAACTATTAAATTATATAAACACAATACAGAAGTATTATGATTTCGTCAGTAATAATGATACAGAAACGTCATAATAAAATGATTGCGTATTTTTATTGCAAAGCGTTAGTGACAATTCGCACGTAGACACTATACGTGCTCATGGCCACGACATCTAAGTCCAGTTGACGTAGAAAGGTTACAGTTTCTTATTATGCATTTTCTAAGTGCAATTATTTGTAAATGAACTGTTCCTGGAAGCTGTAATATCCCCTAGAAGATTTTGTTCGGTTGTAATGAAGTAATACGGTGTGTCATACGGCTTTTCTGGTGACTAATAGATTGGTATCGGTCTTAAAATCATCCTGAGAATAATAATTAATTTTCTGGGTACAGCTCCATTGTTTTAATGGCATTATACTTGATTTATCGTTATTTTATTGCTGTATTGATTATTATTGCGCAAAATTGAAAATTATTTCACTTTTTACCTCAAAATTTGTCTCATATCATTATTTTATGCCTTTATGGCCAAATCTGTCATCTATAACCGCGAATTTGAATATTTTCAAACATTCAGTTCAGGACAAAAAATCAATATCAAAGCATGCCCCTGCATTCTCTACCTCTATCTAGCTTAAACATTCTCTATAGCTCTGTCTCTTTCAAACTTCATCTATTGTATCGATCTGCATTTTTTTTTAGTTGTTTCAAGCGTTTGACTAACAGATGGCAGTTTTCCGCAGCAAGCACCTTAATGAAACAAAAGTTGCGAAAGTTGAGGAATCTATCAATTTCGAAAATTTCATAAGTGAATAATGAAAAACGATTTCATAATAAATAAAGTTCATATTAAAACTCCTACTTTTCGCTTGCAGGATTTTAAAGGTCGAAGTTTATTGGACTTTGAACCCTTCTGCTTTAGTTTTTGCTTTCCTATTGACTTCATTTCTTAAACGAGCTTGGAAAAAATGAGCTCAGCAAATTTTTTGCTGCAACTAATTAACTATTTTGAAGGTCAATTTTTAGCGCAAGATGTGGAATCAATTAAATAGTTTGGCATGATTATACAAACTAAAAACTACGTGCTGTTTTGCATGTTCATGAAGAGAACATGTTGGGCTTTTATTACTATTTGATTCAAGAAAAATTGGAACGTATTAATTTAGCAGATGTACTTCACATAAAATATATTGACAATAAGATGTCTTATTGGTAGTTCGACAATCTCAACAAATTGTCCTATTTAAACGATATTTTATTTGCAGTTTAATAAAGCGTAATCAATCAATTAAGTGCTGGTAGTAACATGATAATAACATATAAACAAATCTGTGTGCACACAGGCTTGACTTTATGGATTTATCATGAGGATTCTTAAGGAATGTGTGCCGCATCGTCGAGTACCCATTTCGAGGAATGCCCCTTGACAGCCAAAGTCCACACCATCGAATACACATTACTGCTTTGTGTGTCAGTGGCACTGAAGTAGAGGTTTTTGTTTTCAACCGACAGTGCTTCGCACACAACTAACGAACGGGCTTCGCCCGCTCTGACTAAGCACGACGTGCCATAATAAATATTTATCAAACCGCTAGTACAGTCATTCTTTCTCAACAGACACTCACACAAATAAATATGAATTCGTCCATGTGGGTATTTGGCGGTATGGATCGCAGCGAAAATTTGTCGAAATGGGTACTCATCGGTGCGAGCTGCTCCGTTCTGATGGTTTTAAAAAGTTAGATCATCGTTGGAAGAATTAAAGTAATTATCAGTAATTTTGCGTTTTCTCTATCAGGCCGAGAACTTTTCGGACTACTCTCATATTTATCATAAATAGGATGAACCACCGATTGTAACTATCCAACTCTTGAACTTATTAGAAATAACTTGTCTGCCAAGATACGTTAAAAGCTCTTTCGCCAAATTACTATGATACAAGTCCAATTTCTAATCAGGCAATGAAGATACAACAAGTTGAAAAATATCATTAATGAAATGAGATATTAAGAAATCAATCTAATCAGTATTACCGATTTGATTAGTAAATTGAATGAGGAAAACAAGGAGATAGCTCTTGAGCTGATTAAATTTATTTGTTCTCTTTCCTTGTCATTCAAGAACATATTTATACAAACACAGATAAGAGACCATATTCAAATTTTTATTTGAGAATTTAAATGATATTTATTGATTATTTAGTAATGCATAGTATACAGGATGATTTGTCGTAATGGAAATCAAAAAATACTATCATTAAATTTTATATGTACTGGAGTTTTCCATTATTTTATTTGTCTATTTTTTCTGGAGAGTTTATTGAACTAACCAAAGCATACAGGGTATCCCACGACGAGCTTACACTATTTATATTTCAAATACTATTCAATATATATCTGCAAAATTTGGTATCTATGCCCATTTTAACTAAATTACTTATCAGTAGGTAGCACATTCGGTTTGACTGGAAATTGGCCTCAACTTTCTTATTTTGAATAGAATATCCTATTTTTCATTTCACCATTCAATTCAGCAAGAAATTTTACATATGAATGAATGATGGCTTAACATCCTCATCTTCATTCTTCCTAGATCCATATTTCTGAAGTAGATCAGTCTCCATTTAATTGACTCAAATTTTTTCCTGTCTTGCGTTTTTTTTTTCCAGTTTCTTGCTCCAATTTTTCTTGAGTCTTCTTCCACCTCCGCTAAACATTTCGGTCTTGGTCTTCCTCTTTATCTTGTACCTCCTGGTTCTCATGAACATTAAGGCATTGATTTGATTGTGTCTTCTGCTCTCCATACCATGTTGAGTGTTGTTTTATCTTTTTGATTATATCTTCTTTCAATTCCTATTCTATTTCATGATTCATCAGTATTCCGCATTCATCTTCTGCAGTTTTTATTGGTCCTAATATTGAGCTTATTATTTTTCTTTCCATAATTCTTGAATTTTTCTCAAACCTTTTTTTGAAAGTGTTACGGTTTCGGCGTATGCATTGTCATTGGTCTTATCAGAGTCGTAGGTATATACTCTTATTTATTATACCATAGTTAAAGTACTATCGATTATTTTTGTGATGCTATCACAAATGTTTATTGTGATTGCGTTTGAATACCACGAGTGTGCAGCACGAGTAGTATTCACAAGCACAATAAATATGAGTGATTGCACTACAAAAATAGACTATAACACTTTGACTACAAATGGTATATGGAGGACTATTCCAGGAAAAATTTTTGCATTTTCCTTGAGGAATAATAGAGATATAGATTGCGTTCTGATATGAAAACTGATTCCTAAAGGTTTAATGATAAATCAGAAGATGAAATTGATGAAAATATTTAGAAAAATATTTCATTAAATACGAAGAAAGCACGAGATTACCAATTGAAGGCATCCACATCTTTGAGTATAATACTCACTTTGATCACTAGTGTAAAACCCGATGGTATTTCTACGCGTCCAAATACCCACTGATATGCAGTGTTTCTATGGCGATTTAGCATTGTTTACCTTGTTATAAATACTACGAATGGAATAGTCATTATGGTTGTTCTAGTCAATATTTTTTTGTTTGTAGCTTGTTCGTGTAGCATGCTCTATTCATTTATTATACCATAAATAGTTGAAGTATTATCGACTATTTTTGTGGTGCTATCACGAATGTTTATTGTGCTTGCGTTTGAATACTACGAGTGTGCAGCACGAGTGATATTCACAAGCACAATAAACATGAGTGATTGCACCACAAAAATGGTCTATAATACTTTAACTACAAATGGTATATGGAGGACTATTCCAGGAGTCAAACCATTTTTTCAATTTAGTTTTTTATGAATCTAGTAACAACTCACGTAATTTTCATAGGAAGGAGTAAACAAACTTCTGTCAAACTGAAAAATTAAAATTTCTTGCATTTTCTTTGACGAATAATAGAGAAATATATTGCGTCTTGATATGGAATCTAGTTCTGAAAGCTTTGGTGATAGATCAGAAGATAAAATTGATGAAGATATTCAGAAAAATATTCCATTAAATACGAAGAAAGCACAAATTGGAGGTATCCACATCTTTGAGTGAAATACGCACTTTGACCACTAGTGTAATACTCGATGGTATTTCTACATGTCCAAATACTCACTGATATGCACCGTTTCTATGGCGATTGAGCATTGTTAACCTTGTTATAAATACTACGAATGGAATAGTTGTCGTTATTATTCTCTCTCTGATTTCTTCTCCATCTTTTCAATTGCACGACAGTATTATTCCCAAAAATATAAATATTTCTACTTGTGCGAAGGTACATTTGCCTATATTAACATTTCTGTTATTTGATTTTTGCCCTAATACCATTATTTTGTTTTATCTTGATTCAGTTTCAATCCTACTTTATTTCCTTCTTCAGTTATTTCTTGTAGCATTTTCTTCGTTATTTTCCTATTCTTTGTTGTCAGCACTATGTCATCAGCATATGCTATCATTTGGCCGCTTTTTGTTCTGAGTATCACTTTGTTAATTTTTATAGTTATGTATTCAAATGTTAGATTGAACAAAGTGGCTGAGAGTTAGACACCTTGTCCTACTCCTTTATTTATTCAAAATATTTCAGTTTCTTCCTTCTGTGTTATGATCGTGGTTGTTGTGCGCCTCATAGTCATCGTTACTAATCTTATTAGTTTTGTCGATATTCTGAGCTCCTTTACTACTTCAACTAACTTATCTCTTCTAATCGAGTCGAATGCGAGTCTTCTTTGTGTAATTGCTGACATTATAATAATAATAATAATAATAATAATAAGTTTATTTGAATAGTTTGACTAATATAAATACATAGAAATACAAAAATGTGATAATAATCACACCTTATATGTATTATTTTAAATAAGTGGTAAAACTAGAACATTCATAAGTTAAGATAACTCAAAGATATTTTCGCAGCTTTGATTTGAATTCCCTTAAAGTGGTAGAATTCTTAACAAGTTCAGGTAGATTATTGTACATCACAAAGCCCTTGTAGAATACTGACAAATTTGTTTTTGATTTATTATTTTTTGAGATATATAAATCGTTCAAGTTACGAGTATTATATAGCTGCGTATTTTGTGGACGTATGATATGTTATTCGTCAAGTACATAGGTAAATTTTCTTTTAACATTTTGAATACAAAGATAGTATATTAAAATCAACAAATTTTTTTACACTATACCAATTTGAGGTATCCAACATAGTTTGTATACTAGTAAATCGATTACATCTTAATATAATTCTCATTCCACAATTTTGTAATTTTTGCAGCTTTTCAATCTCTGAACTGATAACATGTACAAGATTGAGGAACAATATGTGAAATGTGGCAACACTATAGTATGATATATCATCTTCTTAGCCCAGCATGATAGATGTTTAGCTATTCTACACAAATAATAATTTTTTTTGGAAATCTTCTTACATAGATATTGGATGTGCCTATCAAATTTCAACATTATTTTGTATGTAATCTGTGATAGGATAATTTCCCTGTAGTTTTGGCATATCTGCTGGTCTTCTTTCTTGTGTATTGTTACAATCTGTCCTATTTCTCATTATTCTGGCATATTTTCTTCTTTCCATATTGTATTTATTAGATTATATATTTGCTTCCGTAATTTTACTCCTCCGTACTCTATCAGTTCGATATTAATTCCATCTTTTCCAGGTGATTTTCCGTTTTTGCTGTTTTGTATAATTTCTTCTACAGAGTGATCAATAATGACTGTCTGTCATCTGACTAGCAAAAAAGAGAAAGAATCAGAACAAGGCGGCACGGACAATCATTTTTGATCACTCTGTGCTTATTCCATTGATGGTTCTGTTATTGTTTCTTCGGCCACTTGCTCCAATTCTTGATTCTCTATGTTTCTTTGTTCTTCTGTAACAATTCTGTCCATACCTGTTCATATTGTTTTTAATTTTAAGTAAGCTTTCCATTATTGTTTTTTACTTCGTTTATTTCAGCTTCAGTTGCTTTTTCGGTAGAACTGCTTTGTGTTTCTATCAGAACGTTCCTTTTCTATGGCTTCTAACCTATCTTCTGTCAATTCTCTTTTGCTCTTTTGTATTCCTCTTCGTCCTCTGTTTCTTTTGTTACTATGTATTTATTCATGGAGTTTCTTTTTTTCTCAGCTATTTCATGGCATGCTTTATCGAACCATTCCTTTTTATTTTCTCTGCTTTTTTACTTATTATATTTTCAGCTGCTCTATTTATACTTCTTTATATGTATTTTCTGTCTCGTTTGACTGTTTACTCAATTTCTTATCTATTTCCTCAGCATACTTTTCTTTTGTCTTTTCAGTTTTTTGATTTTTAATTTTTGACTTAATGTTGCTCTCACCATTTAGTGATCCGAATCTGCGCATGCTCATCTGTAAGACCTGCTGATTGTCTTCTTTTTGTGATCATAGCGTGATTTTACATATGAAACAATAAAAACATTTGGCTGCTGACCCATCATATTCGGCGTAATTTAATATTTTTGATCTTTTGTCTGAAATCTGCCACACTTTCAAAACGTTGTATCTCAGGAACGAGTTCGAATTATCATGATATGATTGATATGAAAACAGCAGGTTATAAAGGAGACTTGAAACTATAATTATGGCGGATAATTATTAGGTTATTCATAGAAATGTGACGGGTACGTAGCGTAAATCTACAAATGACAAACATAAAAGTGAATTTTTTTAAATGAAATGGAGTTATATAATTAAATTCATGATAAAAAATAAGGATACTCTATGTAACATGTCTTATACTGAAAGTTGATAGAATTTCAGTAGAATAAACATGTAATTTTAGGGGCGGCAAATTCCAGGACCGAATTTCAATTTTTTTAGTCGTCTTACAGAAATTAAGAGAACCTGTAAGACGGTTTTCTAATGTCTTGCAGAAAGAAGTCTGCAAAACATATTTTCGATGACTTCTTTTCTTCTCTTTCATTGTACATTCAACGGTACTGCAAGCTTCTATATTCTATAATAAAACACTCAGTTCGCGGTTCCCCAACCAGTAATCGGCTTCTGTCAACACTTCGTGTAAGTGAGAAAACAGTGAAATTGCAAAAAATATAATTCACACACTTCCCACTACTCACTTATACAAGTCTGACTACTGGGTGGGGACTGCGAACTCGGTGGTTTGTATTTGGTATTGGTTGGGTATATCTAACAATTACTGCATAAAAAAAATAGTCCCTTGTTCTGAGTGGATATAAAAATGATAATCGAATAGTTTTTTTGATTTTGCTCTTATTTGTTGAGCATGCTCTTTAGGATTGAGCTTCGATTAGTTAAGAAATATACCCAAAACAAAAAAAAACAAAAGTATCACGTGCTTTTAAGAATTGAACTCATGCTCCGTGTTTCTGTGCATATCCTATATATAAGAGTATCTACTATCATTATTTACGACTACAAATGTACTAAAAATGTTTTTATGGGTCATAAATTTGAAAAACAAATTTGTTCTCTACATCTATATCAAAATATTAATCTTATATGTAATCTTCAGAATGAAACGTTTTTTATTCGACTTGGTTATTAAATAACTTCCTCTAGAGAAAAAAATAAAATTCTTAACTGATTGATAAGTTGGTATTATAATCATTGCAATTAGTGGGTTAAATATTTTGATGAGTGACACTTCCACACCTATTGAATTCAGGACAAGAATGCAATGATAACAATCAGTGTAATGAATTCTACTAACGTTACCTTGGTGAATCTTAAGTCTCAGTTACATTTTATTATGTCTACTCAATTTCAAGGCAATATGATTTTTAATAGAAATGCTATACGCTATCCATATTGTGATTTTTAATTAATGTCCGGAACATTCAGATCTCTCGAAACGCAGTGGGACACTTCTAGGCTACTGCAGATAAATAAAGGCCTATATAATGGTCCGCGTCGTGCAGTCGGAGAAGTCAGAGTAGAAAGAACGGTGGGAGTGTAAACATTTCAGGTCAAAATAAATTTGATGTGACATGAATATTAGCTCGTAATTATTATTAAGTGCAAAATAGTTATATTATGAATAAATCTCGAGAGGTGTGGTAGAGTAAATTAGGTTTGTCAAGAAGTTTGTACAGTTTTTTGTCCGAAACTAGTCGAAAGTTGCAACGCATTTAAGTATTAATTGAGATGTGTAAGCACAAAAATAAGAGGAGGTCGTGAAAACATAATTTGTCATATTAAAGTGAGGCTTGCAGCACAAACAAAATAATTCCTAATTTATTTTAATATTTCGAAAAGTACTCTAAATTTCCATAATTCGATTAATGTTGAGCAAAGCATAACAAGGGCTCATACCCTAAACGTCTTTGTTTTCTGCTGAACTAAAATGTAATTTCTGATGTTTCTATTGTCGAGATTTATTTCCTTGTTTTTCCCTGATGTAATCGGATAAAATTTCAGAATTTATTCTTGATCCAGCTATTGCTTTCTCTTTTTAACCCTGTGAGACATTAAGATTGTGAAGTTGAAAGATGTCTTAATCAATAAAACAAGTATATATTCAACAACTATGTTAATTCTCGCAATAAATTATAGCAATACTGTTATTGAATCAATATCACAGGTGACAATTTAATTGATTGTCAATAAATATCTCCCAACACATATAAATATAATTAATTGATAAGTGTGTCAAATATTCAGAATATCGAAATCTACCTTCATATGGTATTAATAAGGACTAGTTAATTTCGCTCTGAAATTCTCATAGAAAAATTATAAAATCCAAACATTAACACAAAATCTTTGTTGATAATTAGTTTTTTACTTACTTGTACTAAGTACAAGGAGGTATTGTGAAACCGATAAAATTCACCTATGCAGATTTTGATGAAAATATCCGTTTTGAGCATCCCTGAATCCATTTTGACTATTTTCGGCTTGATGTCGTGCATTCGTTCGTGCGTAACTCGCAAATCTCAAAACTGGTTGAACTTATAATGTTTAAATTTTGTATTTAAGACTAATATGGGGTCTAGTTGTGCACCTCGCATCATTATTCCAATCGTCTGTACCGGAAGTGAACTTTACTTGAAACTTTTTTCGAATTTTTCTGATAAATCTAGAATGATCAAACGTAGGATGTTGAAATTCGGTATTTGAACTTGATGTTGTGTCAAAATGGATATCTGCTATTTTTGTCAGAATCGGCCAGGCCAGAAGTGCACTTTACTTGAAAATTATTTTTGATTTTTTTTTGCATATATAAAGAATTATCTGCCATAGCATATTTAAATTTCGTATAAAGAACTTCTATAACATCTTATTGTATATCTTGCATTATGATTGCGATCGGCTAAGCCGGAAGTGCACTTTATTTGAAACTTTTCTCAAATTTTCCGCATAAATTCAGAATGATCAGCCATAGGATACTGGAATTTAGCATTTGAAATTGCTGTAGCATCTAAATGGTCATCTTCTATTCTTGTAACAATCGGCTGAGCCGGAATTGCACTTTATATGACAGACTTTTTGAATTTTCCGCATAAATTCTAAAGAATCAGCCATTGAATCTTCAAATTTTGTATTAGGCACTTTTATAATATCTAGTTGTACACCTTGCATTATGATTGCTATCGACTAAGCCGGAAGAGCACTTTTCCCGGACATTTTTTGAATTTTCCACATAAATCCAAAACGATCGAACGTAGATTGTTAGAATTCAGTATTTAGGATGATTATACCGTCGAAAAGTTCATATCCTATTTTTATTGAGATCTACTGAGCCGGCAGTGCACTTCACTTGACAGTCTTTTGGAATTTTTCGCATAAATTCGAAACGATCAGGTGTAGAATATTGAAATTTGGTATTTAAGTCTGCTGTAGCATCTGAATGATTGCCTATTATTTTCATAACAATAGACTGAACCGGAAGTGCACTTCAGGAGGAATTTATTTTTTAATTTTGCGCATAAATTCAGATCTGTTGGTAGTCGTAGAATTTGGCAAATCAGTATTCAGGAATGTTGTAGTATAAGAATAATGGCCTACTGTTTCCATAACAACTGACTTGGCTGAAAGCGCATTTTACTTGACAGATTCTTAGAATCTTTTGGGTAAATCCAAAACGATTAACTGTGGAACGATGAGATTTTGTGTTTGATATATATGATCAAACACAAAATCACATCGTATTATATATATATATATATATATATATATATATATATATATATATATATATATATATATATATATATATATATATATATATATATATATATATATTAAGATAAGGATTAATCGCGACTGCAATTAGTTAAGGTAACAGAAGTTTCGTGGGCGTTTGCAGTCAATGGAAATTGGCCAAATAAAAGATCACTCTTTTAAAATATTCGTCTTTGTATTTTTTTTTTTTTTTTTTTTTTTTTTTTTTTTTTTTTTTTTTTTTTTTTTTTTTTTTTTTAATATATATTTCCAATGATGTACAAGTTAGTCACGTGATGTTTTTTATTTAATATTTATTTGTTAAATAGCCTTGGCTAGTTACAAAATCATCACAAATAAAAACCCAAAAAAAATAAAAATAAGATTATTATGTATGGTGCATCAAATAATATTCCTTCAAATTGTGTTTAAATGCTTTAACAGTATTACAATCTTTTATATCCTGTGGAAGATTGTTGAATGCCAATAATCCATTGTGAAAAATGGACTGAGTTGTAAGTGTCTTATTTTTTTTACTCACATAAAATTGATCAGCTTGACGAGTATTGTAGTTGTGAATATTTCTGGTTATTGTTAAACTATTGAAATTGTATTCAGGGCAGCTTTGTCCGGACATTTTATAAATAAATGTCATAGTGTTAAATTCACTAAGTTTACTGACATTCAACCATTTTAACTCATACAACATATCTTCAATTTTGGTATATTTACTACAACCTAGAATTATTCGCATAGCTCTATTTTGTAGAATCTGGAGCTTACTAATATCTTTTTTACAGCATGCAAAAAATATTGTGCTACAATAATTGAAGTGAGGGAGAACAATTGTGTTGAAAATTAATTTTTTTGCCCAAACTGACAGATTAATACCTACTCTATATAAAAAATTTAACTTCTTTGCTATTTTTTTGCAGCTATATTGAATATGAACATCAAATTTCAATTTAATATCAATTACTATTCCCAAATACTTCATTTCTTTTTCAAAATCTAAGGTACAGTCACCTATTTTTATTTTAAAATCACACTGTTGTATACTTGAATAATTATTTCTTGAAGTAAATATCATAACTTTAGATTTTGTATTATTTAATTTTAATTTGTTAGCATTCATCCACTGCTGCACTTGTAGCAGTTCACAATTCATTGTTTCAAATAGATCATGATTATTATCACTACTATAAAAAATCAAAGTATCATCAGCAAATAAATGAATGCTACATTTGTCCAATACTTTAGGCATATCATTAATGTACAAAAAAAACAGAAGTGGACCCAAGACACTACCCTGAGGAACACCATTGTCGTTACTGATTTGTTGCGACGAAATGTTCTTAATATTAACAATTTGAACCCTGTTAGCTAAATAACTATCAAACCATTTATGAACAGTATTTTTGATACCGTACTTATAGAGTTTATGTAATAAATTTGTTCTATCAATAGTTTCAAATGCTCTTTTCAAGTCAAGCAATGTAGCACAAACAGCTTTATTATCGTCAACTGCTAATTTCCATTCATTTATTACATAATTTAGAGCTGATTCACAAGAATGGTTTTTGCGAAAACCTGATTGCTCGGCTGTTAATATTTTGTTATTTTCAATATATATCATAACTTGTTTATATACCACAATTTCTAACAATTTCTCTACTGCAGGTAACATATTTATAGGACGGAACTCTTCAAGTTTATTTGTGCCTATAATTTTAGGAATAGGCTTTATTGTAGCTAATTTTGATATATCTGGAAAAATACCATACTCTAATGATTTATTGATAACAGATAACAGTGGATAACCAAGTATATAGAAGTTATTTTTCAGAAATTTAATCTCTATTCCATCCACACTAGACTTTTTTTTTGTGAATTTATAATAGATTTTAATTCATCAATAGTGATAGGTGAAAAGAAATTAAGAGAAGTTGAGGTGACAAAATCTGTATCTTCTTCAACATTTACCGTTTCAATGGAATTTATAATTTCTGTGATACTATTTATGTAGTACTGATTAAAAGTTTCAGCTATTTGACTTAGATCTGTAAGTACAGTATTATCTAAAACTATTTCATCATAATTGCAGTCTTTATTACAATTTAATATATTTTTTAGAGTTCTCCACATCAATTTTGGATCGTGTTTACAATTGTCTATCAGTGATTCGTAGTATAATTGCTTTTCTTGACGTATAGTAGAAACTACTTTATTTCTATAAATTTTATAGTTTTCCCAATCAGTAAGATTACCTGTTAGAATACATTTTCTGTACGCATGATCTCTAATTCCAATAGCATGTTTAACCTTATTGTTGTACCATTCATTTGAAACATAAATTTTATTTCTTAGATACGTAGAATTAACTTCTATAGCTGACAAAATATTATGTTGAAAAACTTAAAAACATAAGTCAACGTCACTACTGTCATATTTCCAGTTACATTTCAAAAAATTGTTTTGTAAATTATCATAATTCAACTTACGGTGTACCCTGTTTTCGAGTTTTTTTACATTATGTGGAATACATATTTCAATAATATCATGATCTGTAATTTTTGGAACTCTCACAACACTACTTCTAAAATTGTAATTATTTGTTATTACTAAGTCGATTAGTGTTCTAGATACAGGAGTTATTCGTGTATATTCAGTGACTGATTGCTTATAACCAAAATTTTCTATTAAATGTTTGAATTTGTCCGAATAAAAGCTACTCACAGACCAGTCAATATTAAAGTCACCAACAATTATAAGATTATCTTTAATATCGCTATTATTATCACACCACTCATCGAAAAAAGAAAGAAAAGATGCAATACTAGAACTGGGGGATCTGTACAACACAAACAGATAATATTTTTCCACTTTCAGAATTATATACCACCATTGTGATTCATAAGCACAATTATTTATTACACTTTATTTTGTCCCGGTTTTGATAAAAACTAAAACACCTCCAGTTCGTTTATTGGCAGAATTGCAACGGATCATATTATATCCAGGAATTATTAATTCAGAGTCTGATATTTCATCAGTGGTTCTACTTTCCGAAAAACAAAAGGCAAGGAAGTATTTATTTTCACTAAGCCTCATCAATTCATCTTTGTGTGGCAGAAAACTTTGCACATTGAGATATACAATATTCGAATTTGGTGCAATTAAATCTTTTTTTAATTGCTATGAATATTTTATTTTATTTTGTTGAATTTCAATTTTTTGAGGAACACTGGACAATTGACGTCGATTGCCGAATGATTTGATTCAAATTTTAAATTAAATTTATTATTCGCTGTAGAACAATTCACACACTTTATTTCAGTTGATGAACAATCATTAAATTTATGATTCCCAGCACATTTTGAGCATCTCTCTTCGTTTCTACATTCCTTTGCTTTATGATTAAAACCGTAGCATTTAAAGCATCTCAGAATATTATAATCTTCATACACTGGACATCTTTGCCAGCCAATATTTAGTTTACCTGCTCTAATAATTCTTGAGAAAGCTTCAGCATCGCACTCAATTATGGCATTATATTTATCAAGTCTCTGGTAAATATTTTTAACGGTTAATTTAGTATTCTCCGAGACAAGCAAATCATTTTGACAACGCAATTTTCTAATTATTTCTTGTTCTTCCATTTTATTGTTTATGCCTACTATTTTAATTAATGGATTCTTAAGAGAGCTTACCCTTACATCATACATTTGTCCCATTTTAGATGTGACTTCGCTTTCTAGCTTTTTGATGTCATCTTTTTTTCCGCAGCTAATAGCTACCCCTCCAGCTTTGACATTCTTTATTCCAGATATTCCGACCGATAAATCAGTAGGATTAACATTTTTTATCAATTCTTCTCTAGTTTTTTTGCTATGCTGATCTGTTTTTGGTCTCACTATTATGGCTGGATTATTTACAACTTCAGAAAATAGTTTCTTATTCGATTTATTTAAAACAACTTCCTTGTTCGACATTAAATTCATTATGACTGTTTTTAAATTTTCTAACTCATCAACATATTTTTTTAGGGACTCGTTTATTAAATCCTGTACGTTTTGTAATGGGATGACTAAATTATCTCTACAAGAAGGACAATACCATTTTATTCCAGTACATGATTCAATAGCAGAAAATGTTTTATCCTTTATACCCACACATTTGATGTTATACCATTTTTTGCACCTGCCATCACATCCTATAACTTTATCTTCGTTAAATTCTTCAAGACATTGAGCACAGCTTGATATTTCTGCTTCAGAGTTCATCATGGTTCCAAATTTTGATGTTCACTGGTTTTTTTTCTGTGCATGACAGGTTTGAACACACTTAACTTAAGTAAAGTAATAGTGGAATGAAAAATTTGACTTATAACAAACTCTTTTGTAAAATTCGGAGCACTACTATTCAGTAATAATAATATAGTTGATATTTTACCACAACACAGTTTATAACAATGCGTACATATAAAACAAAAAAATTATTACTCGATTTTTACCGCCAAAAAAGTCGAAACATTCAGGAGCACCATACAACACATTGATCGATCATGAATATAAAAATTACTTCTGACTTCACGTCAGATTTTTTTTGAAATGTATTTATATGAATTAATATGAAATGTATTTGTATGAAATGTATTTATATGAATATTTTCATTTCTCCGATGGTAATATATGTTCTTATTAAACATGCCATTCTTTGTAAACGTAGATTCATCGATCTACATAATTTTCTGAGAAATATTGGGATCCTGTCTGAGTTTTCCTACAAACTATCTACAAAATTCTTGTCTCCTGACGTAATCTTCATCTCTCAGATGATGAACAAGCCTTATTTCGTGGGTTCTATGTTTTCTTATAGTGGTCCGGCTGAGAAAACAACCTTTATATATATATATATATATATAAAAGTAAATTAATTTTTGAAAAAGTCTTGTACAGCGCCGGGATTCGAACCCGAGATCTCATGATTTCCGGTCATGCGTGATAACCACTACACTGAGACAACTGAGTAAGTCTCCCAACACTGTACAAGATTCTTTGCATTTTTGTCAAGTTTGCTGTACGCTCCAAAGACGACACATTTTTGTGTCTTTGACAATGGAGGACAACGGCTGACATTCGTGAGTAATTAACTCTCATGTAAATATTCTGAATGTGAATCTAGTTGGCGAATCCGTAATAAGCCAGACGGTTGAATGAAAGTAAATTAATTTTTGAAAAAGTCTTGTACAGCGCCGGGATTCGAACCCGAGATCTCATGATTTCCGGTCATGCGTGATAACCACTACACAGCGTATATATATATATATATATTGTATAATTTACTTCAATTTTACGAAACTAGATACAATGTTAAGTTCATTCATGTCCCTGATAACTGAAACATTAATACATCAAGCAACTGTTGATAACAAATGTTGTAAATCCATGGCCTACCACAACAAATCTACATAGTCATCAGAAAGCAAGGTCAGTTTATGTCATTGTGCATTAAATAACTAGTTCTTAGTAAATTTCTTGGCAATCAATTCATTCTGATTCTATCAAAATTTTTTACGAGAAATATTTCAATACAAAGATGCTACATAATTTAATCATAATGTGGTATAGCACTCTTATTTGACTTCAGAGCTTATCATAGTAAATCTAGGCTGGCCTTCTGTTCAAACTATTGTGATTGTCGCTGTGCAGATATTAGATATAATAGCTATTACACTGAGTTATTTAATAAATCGTTGCTTTCTTAAAGTAATATAGCTATAAGTTGTTCATAGTGTATCATGAATAAAACAAAGATATTTTGTGTTGTTGTCGCTTATTACTATACAACTGGGGTTGGTTTGTCAACTCAATCGGACAAGTGTAGAAGATGAACTTTATCGGATGAGAGTCGAGGAAGAACTGACTTTGAAACATTAGATAAAACAACATGCAGGATTTAGAGGAAGTCCGAGATGAAGAAAATATACTAAAGAAACTAAATAGCTTGCACATCAAATTAAATGAGGAAAAGTCTCGACAGATTATCATCAGTTCAAACCGTGTTGTTGCAAAAAATTGATTCGTGAAAGTTTTGAATGCTTTTATTGATGAAAATCTTAACTGGATTATTCAAGTTGATAGATTCATTTATCATAGCCCTGTTTCGTAATTTAAAATCTATGCTTTGAAAGCCTCAATTATTTACCTCATTATGCAAACATTATTTACTAAGAACATTGGAATTTACGACATTTTAACTATATTAAGTTATATGATATGTCATGTGACATGATCGTCAAGAACGATAAGTCTCTATTTGAATCAGATTAGCATAAACCGGATTAAAATTAATAACTTCTTTAGCTTTTGGCGCAAGCACTTTGTTTGCATATCAGATTTTCTGTCAATTATATTGTTTTTGACATTGAATGACATTTTTATATGACTAATTCATTTTTCTTTCATTAAACGTAATCACTTTGAATATGCAATTATAGTAAAAGTTATTTATAACTGTCGTCAACAGTTATAAATTTATTGAATCAATAAAGAATTATTCAAAGGAAGTAACGGGAAACAATACCGTAGTTTATGTAATTACATTTAATATTATTACTTTTCATATGCTTTGTCAATTAACAATGACTGTATTACTATTTAGAAACATCCATCTTATAATTAGTGAATAGTAATTAATAAGTTTGATGTTTCATTCCCTCAGAGAATCCTAGATTCACCTAATTATTCATTATTTCTGTTATTCTAATCTAACTGATATTCGAAGCCATTTCTAAAACATTTTTTTGAATACTGCTTGACATATTTTCTGACGCAGTGATAGGGTTTATAAGAAGATCTAATAGGACGCAGGGATTATAGTGTTCTGAAGCTTACAGCCCTCGTACACTAATAATAATAACAGGCAGACAATTCTAATAGTCAAATTTCTTTTCTTAATTACTATTTCGTATCGTCTCTTCACAAAACGACCACTGCTACAAAATATCCCCCGAAAAATGTCATGACTTCATTAAAAGCTCATTTCTACAACTATTTTATAAACTGTGATGCTATCTGTATCAAAATGGTATATAATATTAGATTTTACGAAACATAAACTTTTATTTATCTAATTATCATTTTGCAATTAGCTCAAGTGAAAGATATAATCCTCAAACCTAGATTCAACATTTTTATATGCACTGGTCGAGCTATGTTTAGTCCCTTCCATACTTCTATTAATATTTCACTTTGTTATTCTTCCTTATTTGACATAAACTGCGACCAGCTGTTGACGGAAACACTTCATAATATTGTATTCATATCGTTATTATAAAACTAATTAATATATAAATAATATAGAATATAAACAACGCTAAGTGTCCATCCTGTAATATAATCTTGTAAATAACACTACATGAAATCTTGACTCATTATTTAGAACAAGTTTTGTCTATGTGCGTTATTTTTTGTCCCATTTTGACACAGTAACACATATACCGGATGTTAATAGAGTGGTTGAGGTGTGGGAATGGAGTTCCAACCCTTGTTTATTTGAACAGTACTTAAGTACTTTGTCGAATTTATTTAAGAGAGGGTTATATTTAAAACAAGGGTTCCATTCAAGTAAATAAACAAAATGAGAGCATAAAAGAATCTGAAGACAAAAATCCGAGGGATTTTTATGGGACAAGAAGAATAAATATTAATAGATATAGGGTTGATAAATGCGTGGAGCGAGATGTTCAGCTTTTTCTCATTTCGAAATTTCATTAAGAGCATAAATGAAAAGCTTCCTAATTTTGATAGTTTGACGAATGAATTCGTTCAGATTTTGTTTGGAACGTCGTTCCATTCTATACTCTGTTTTCAGAATAACTAGGAAGATGATCTCTAGAAAGGTACAAGTGTTCATATTCTCTTATTTGTACCCTGAACAGGTTCATCAATTATTCAAAAATCAAGTATGACGATTCAACTTGATAAATTTTTCACAATGATTTCTGTTTGCATGCAAAAGACTAATGAATTATCCAAGGCACAATTTCTCGAGAAAAATTATAATGTCGCTGTGTAATAATGTATTTTTAAGTAGGTTTTGAGGTATGGTGGGTTTTTCATGATGATTAGTAAGCGAAATATGACACTACTGTAAGAACAGGGTTCGGCTGATTTCAATAAAACGATAAGAACAGAAATAAAAAGACGAAATATAAGACAATGACTACAGAGTGCGGAGGAGCAAATCATTTTTTATTAAAAGGCATTACAATTTTTTGAAAATAAATATGTTCGAAGCTAGAGTAAAGACTTATTTGTATATTCTTTCGTACCAGTAACCCTCAAACTATGACTCAAAGTTTCTTATTGTCAAATACGAGCCCTGTACCACTAGAGTTGGCCTGAGCAAACTAAATTTGTTTTTAAGGATATTTTCGCAATATTAGACAAGGTTTAGATTTTTTAGCGCATTTTTGCAAAAAAAATACGCTATTATATACTTTGGCTGACTGGCTGGCGTGACGCTGAGTTCTCAGCAACTACAGCACTTACAGGCTTCATACTGGTAACAAATGAAAGCTGCTGCTTTGTGGGTTTGCAAAAACTGATTGATTTTTTTATTCATACACCCAGCTTTGAGTAAAAAATCAAATAGAAATTCAAAAGATAATTACTGCTAAACTATGCATAATTGATATCTGAAAATTGCTGCACAGAATGAGCGACATGTCAGTAATCAAATTTTATGCCTTAAATTTCGAAGTAATATAAATAAGTACCCATTTTAGGGTAGAAACTATTTATCTCAATATCTCGCGAAAGATACAAGATATTGACATGCGGTTTTCGGTGTTAGTATCGGAATGAATTGAACTTTTGTTAATATGATCAATTCAGGTCAGTATATGATCATCCGTTAATCATTTTCTTCAATCTATAGTTTTGAAGGTAATTGCACCTAATCTTCAGGGATTTTTTTTTAAATAGCTTTGGTAAAGATTGAATTATTTTTTAGGGTATAGCACATGACCTCCCGTCAGTCTAAACAATCAAGACTAAGAGGTCCTTTTGAGTTTTTACGTGCACAAGTTATCAATAGAACAGTCACAACTTGAAGCTGGTACTAAATGAAAGCTGCTGTTTCGCAAATTTGCCCAAACTGCTTGATTTTAAGCTCAGTGATTGTTGGGTGTAGTAATTTGTGAAATCTCTGGACTAACAAACATTCATGAGCTACAAAAAAAAATGCGCTCTGATTTTCAAGATGATTCTTTAATATTTTTTCGTTCTACTGACACGAGGCTTGTACAAATTCTTGAGACTTTTTTTCATGATATACAGCTATTTAATGTAAATATTCTGGGTATATTTTGCTCAAGTTTACACTGCTTTATTTCGGAATGAGATAATATTTTTTACATTCTGTATATTTTGATTGTAGCAAATGCTTCTCAGAGGTTTCATATTCCACGAATGTATAATAATCGCAGAAAAAGCTATGAAGATTCAAGTAATTCTTCAGGCATTCTTTAATAAAAAGTTTGCGGACCTGTATTTATCTATTTATGGAAGATGGATCTGTGAATTATCAGATCAAAAATTTCAGAGATCAGGGGGATTTTCTCATTTACCGTAATTTATATTACCTATAACTTCAGACGGCGCTTTTTAATCAAAAAATTGATTCAAATGCCTGGAAATATGACGTTTTGAATGGTGTCTCACTTGTGACCTTAACATCCTTAAAAAAATAATTCCCCAATGTCATTTCATTATATTAATTGGTTTTGTTGGAATTTCCGAAAATTTTCTTCAAAACGGAACTCAAGTTTCAGCAGAATGCATTTTATTCAAAATCTATTCCTAGACATTTGATGAAAAGGGCGATAGATGTTGAGCCCCATTATTAAAGTCAATACCCTTCTCAAGTGCCTCTTCTGCATTCTATAAACATCTTCTGTCTTTTTTCTACTCATAGATCAATTCGAATTAATTAATATTCGATAAATTGTAGAATGTGTCAGACTAAAAAGTTTTTACCTTCATCAAAAATTCTGTAGTCTAATTAGATTCTGATGATATTCTTTTGCAACTATTCTGAAAATATATCCTCTTGAATCAGAGCATGCTTGTCGGAGTAATGCTCAATATGAATTGAGAAGAATAAAAAAAAATTGTTGTCCTTCATGGTCCCGGCAGATATGGTAAATCTTAGTGAATATTCAGATTACTGATAAATAAAAATCAAAAACCATTGTGGAGAATCTTGACGTGCAGATGTCATGCAATTTATTTTTTGCACTCCCGGGGGTGAATAACGAATTTAATCCCTCATTTCAGGGACTTAAGTTTGAGTTTAGTCCCTCGAGATCTAAAATGATCATGAATCCCAAGGAATTTTTCTATGATTACTGAATAATCAAAGTAATTACCTAAATGTCAAATTGGATTTTGTCATTAGAACTCAAACCTTTATTCTTGATTTGTATTAGCATTATTGCAATTCACACAATTTCACAAATGCATCGTATTGTTGTTCGTAAATATTCTAGACTTTTGGCAAGATCATTGTACAGTTACCTCTTCCGCAGCCTTATCAATATCAATTTTCTCACTCATCTTTTAGACAGCAAACTCATTTATTGAACAACTGCTGTAGCCAGCCTTGTTACTATGGTGAATTTACTCAACATTTTTGTATCAAGTTTGTAGTTGTCAAAATTGTAAGATTAATTAATTTGCTTTTAGACTATTGTGATTCAATATAATACGGTAGTGCGAAAAATAGCGCGATAACACATGACTTAAGTGCCTTTAATCCCTCAGGTGAGTATTGCCCTCGACTGCGTCTCGTGCAATAAACTCCACCCTCAGGATTGAATCAAGCACTTAAGTCCCTCGTTATATAATATACTATTATTCACGTGAATGCAATACATTTAATAAAATAAACAAAGATGTTTTAGAAACTGAACTGTCATAAGTGACATTTCTCAAAAACTTCTATTTGAAAAAATAAAAGAATAAAGGATTATCACCAATAAGACAATACTCTTTCTGTGTGACGGCATGAGAGAGCGTCATGCCGTTTATCGTCACGGCATACACTTGGATTTTACTGCCAAGTCGCGCCTATATAGATGTCTCACATTTTGAAGTAAGTTGAAAATAATTCAACTTTCTTTGCATAGTAAGAAAAGACAACTCTCTTTATTAATATGTAGAGAACTCACGTTTTCAATCCGAGTATGTAGTTGGAGAGCAATATTTTCACGTCTGAAAAAATTCAAAACTTTTAATACGGATAGGTTCTCTTTCCATCGACAGTTATTCAAAAATATTTATTATCCTCTTTTTCTCTGAGTTTTGAAGTGTTTTTTATGAGCTCGACCAGTATTTGACCGCCCCAATTATAGCATAGTTGTGACAATTCATAATTCTTACGACAGCAGTCGCATCTAGAAAATAGATTAAGTTGCTTACAAGGACTGTATATAAAATACTGCGAACCCCCAAACGCCCATGTTAAGACGAAAACTTGCCTCAAAAATGGTCAAAATTGATAGCCCGGGTGATCGTGACAGAAAAAAGGAGAATGCTTCCACAGGCTTCTTGAAGAACTTTTTATAGTTTGTCATTCTTTCGAACGTAAGGCAAGTTTGCAAAATCGACGGAAAGCTTATTGTTTTGAGTTACGAAATAAATTTACAAGCTTACCTGAATTTACTCCATTCTTGGACTCATGTAGACTGTTTGCCAATAAAATTCTAGTTTAATTTTGCAGACTTGCCTTACGTTCGAAAAAGTTGCAGATTTGTGAAAAATTGCTACCTTTTTTCTATCACGAGCGTCCGGCCCACGGGACACTGTAGTATAAAAATCCCATTCTCCCATTAAGAAAACTGTCTGATATAGGCTACGTGCATGAAGTCTACTAGCGCCTCTAGCGGGCAATGGAGAACGATTGAACTCCATTTTATCATTGTTTCATACCTATAATTTTTTAAATGTACTAATATTATTTAATTCAGCTGTGTGCGTATAATATAATTTGCATAGCATAAAAGGTACGTTGAAATTATTTATTTGGAGTATTTTTTTCTTCAAATTATAACGTACCTATTATGGAAAAAACGTCTTAGTTCGTCCAAATTGACAGGATAACCTCAAATTATGACGCGGATGATCTTGCAGATCGGGTTTGTATTTATCAAACACTGTATTCCTTTTACCGAGGAAGCATTGAAGAAAAGCGTGAAATTAGTTTTGCCATATTAAACATGTTGAAGAATATGTTGCTGACAATATTAACAACAAAATTATTGCGAAGTGCATCTGACAAACTTCTATCACTGAAACATCTTACAAATTAGAGATAAAGGTAAATTCATGAATCCTAAATCGATGATGAGTATTTCTAATTTCACAATTGAATTACAAACATATTTGTTATATAGATTAATAATGAAAGACAGACAATACTCTATTTACCGCTTTGATTCACTTTTCATTCGTTTTTTTATGTTATAACTGGGTACATGAAATCTATGAAACTATATTTCACTTGAATCATCCTTAACACAACAGCCTGGAACAGAACAAACGTTTTCCCATGTTTTATATGCAATTATTTTCACTTTTAAACTACAATGCACAATGACAGCTCATTGACGTATTCTGAGACATGGAGTTCAATGGTTACAATGGTGCTCACCATGAGCGCTCGCATCGATATTTGTTCAAACTCCGCCCCCTTGCACATAGCCTAAAGAAATAATAAGCCCCAGATCCGGTATTTTTAGATAAATGATCAAAGATCATATTACAATTTATGTTCAAATAACAAAAAAAGAAAGATATTGTGTTGGCTATACAAGGATTTAGCACCAATTTCTTGATTTGATCTAAAAATATTGCTTGGTCTTGAAGTACACAGAGTAATTTTACTTTATCAATTTCAATATAACAAAATATTATAAATTTCATGATTCAAATAAGGAAAATGAAAGTACTTCACTGTACACTCACATCGTGTACTAGCTAGGAAGTAGTTTGAAAATGTTTCCATTTTTGATTTGGATTAATGTACATGAAATATTATCGTTAATAGGAAATACATGATAAAGGAGCCTCATAAGAGGTAATACCAGATATCATCAAATAAGACTTTTTAAAAGAGTAAATCTAGGATTATATATAAATGCACAGATATATGGAATTCATTTACGTGCGTGAAAGATTGGAATTTCCTATTTACCTACTTACATTGTACAACATTGGGTACAGAATATGATTTTATTTTATAATAAATAGAGAATTGGAAACGGGACTTTACTTGACTAAAATATATTTCTGCTGTTCCTCTAGAATTTGTGATTCAGAATCAGTTACAAGATAAAAGCATATTTGTGAGATCATTCTGAGAGAAATTTATGAAATAAAATTTACATATAAGTAGTGGGAATGAAGGAATTCAGTCAAATATATATATTTTTTTTTTTTTGGTTCCACAATTCCGGCTACTCTTGGCCTATCTTTAGGAGCGCTACAATTTCAAAATAATCTGGTACAAACTAAGGACTTGTTTTTTATTTTGTTCAAATTTGAATTTATACATGTGTTTTAAAGCTAAAAATAACATAAGAGCAAGAAAAAGTAATTTTCATTTGTCAAATTGCCACAATTGATTACTATGGAGAATGCTGACTGGATGCGTATAAAAAATTGTGCGTGCACGCATTACCAAATAATTACAAACTGGCACAGGTAAAAAAAATAGACAACCAAATATATTTCTCAACAGCTCATTGGGAAAATTTATCTTGATTTGTTGTTTTTTCTTAGGTTAGTATCCTTTATGAAGTTACAGTTTGTTCTATACATTTATTTCTCCAATATGTCTACCTGAATCATTCACGAACGTAATAAATTACTACACTTTAGATAAGCTACAATAACTTCAATTAGAATAGACTCATTACTCACTATAATAGCTTTAATATATAACGACTTGCAATTTCCTTACGATACATTTCTAAATTTCCGATAGCTACCCACACTAAGGAACTGTTCACCAGGAAATTCAAATACCAGAGATTACTGTTAAGATCATTACCACTACCAATTGACCTTAACATTCAAAGCTTATTAAAATTCTAAACCATTTTTCAAGAATAAAGTAAGTGAATAGAGAATGTTTATGAATGAATAAATCTTGTTGTGAATGAGAGGTGATTAAGTAACTAACGAGCGCGATTTTCAAGCGATAATGCAATGGAATATTGAATGAAGAGTAGGTTGTTCTCCACGCACGATTAGTTGAATCACTGAATATATTATATTGTGTATGTACTATGTACGAACAGATCTGGATTACGCATATTTATGTTCATAGGGTGAGTCATTATAGATGAAAAAAACTTGTAACTTATTGTATCGCTGATTATCAATGAGTTACTCAGATAAGCGAGGTTTAATTTCCTTCCGATTTATTGTACTAGAAAATTGGATGATCTGAAAAAATTGATTGGAATTTATTAATGAATTTGTTGATCAAATCGCAAGTTCCAATAAATTGATTCTGTCTATACCTAACTATCTACAAGCTATATCTTACAGCTTCAAACGAACAGAGAGTTTTTGAGATCCACAGTAAATCCTAGAAGAGATTTTACAAGAAAATAGAAAAATATCTTATCTGTCATATTGAAATTCCGCTGAACGCAACAATATCAATTTACTAGACCTCCTATCTTCTGATTTTCAGCTTGAATTCTATTTAATCTTGTTATTTATTTACAAACAGGAATATGAATTTACATGAGGGTGACAAAATTTGATTCTACCGAGAGGGCAAGAGTTGTTTGAGCCAATCTTGTGGTGGTATTACACCAGATCGATATAACATCGTCTTGATTCCCCAATCCTTGTCATCTTGATCCGTATCTTATTTTTATGTTAAGATAATCTGATTTGATCCTTGTCAAGTCCCTATGGTGAATCGTAATCGGAAATATATCTACTTTCCATTATAAATTGACTGTAATTATCAAGTCAATGTCAATGTCAATGTCAATTCGTTATAGAGGATTTCCCAAAAGTCATGATATGTCTTCAAAATCTCACGGCGGCCATATTTGAAGCAAAAGAAGTGTTATTTCATGACAGTTGTGCTGAATAAAGTCTAGCATTTCATCAAGGTGGAATACACGCTCCAAGAACGTCTCTTTATTATTCAAAACCTTTATCAAAATAATCGATCTTTTCTCCAACCTCGTCGCTCGTTACGTGAAAATTTTGAAAGAAATAATCTTTCTACGGTGCTTGCAATTCGTCGAGTCGTAAGGAATTTTCAAAGTTAATTCACTCTACACAATAGAAAAGACACGACTTTGACAACGAAATGCAAGAAATCAAGACAACATTGCTGCTGTGAATGCTAGTGTTGCAGAGGATGCAAATGTGTCGATAAATCAACATTATCAAAAAGTTGGATTCACAAGAATGACAACTTGGTGGATTTTGAGAAAAGATTTTAAGTACACCTTAACAAGATTGTGCTGACTCAGGAATTGCAATCATTTGACCATCATGAGCGTCGTTTGTTTTGCAAAAGAGAAACTTGAAAATGATTATAGCGAGGCTCATTTTTGATTGAACGATTATGTGAACAAGCAAAAATGTCGCTTTTGTTGTGAAAATATTCACAATAGATTTTTGAGGAGATTTTTACATTCAGGAAAACTCACTGTCTGTTGTGGTTTATGGTACGGTGGCATTATTGGACCCTATTTTTTCTAAAATGAGGAATGAAATGTGGTTACAGTGAACAGTGAAAGGAATGAATTTGAATGTCATATTGTCACATGTCACTTTGCTGGTGGAACCATTGACTTATTAGGACAAAAGTTCCTTAGAACAATGATTCAAGAAGATATAGACAACTTCGACCAGATACTTGGTCTTCAAGAGGCTGCGATTTAACATCAGTAGATTAATTTTTATAGGGTTACATATGATAATTGGTCCATGCAAACAAATCACAGACAGTGAAGGACTTGAAAACCAACATTCAGCGCTGTATTCGTGAAATTGATGCGAATTTATTCCGCAAAGTGACCGGAAAATGGGCTCATAGAATTAGTTTCCGCATTCGTAGTCACGGAGAACATTTGAATGATGTATTGTTCAAAATAAAGATGACATCGTTAGAACTTTGGAATTAAGAAAAAAATAATTGGGTTATTTATATTTTCCGATGTTTTGTTTCAATATTTGAGAGCATATCGTTCTTTTTAGTAAATCCTTTATTTGTTGCTTGCATGAACAAGATGATAACGTCAATAATAATACGAAAGTCGTTGGAAAGAATGAAAATATTGGTACTGAATAGTGCATTAGGTAACATGTTCTATAAATGTCACGAGTTAATCAATTATCAGCTAAGCTAGATTTTAGAGTAACGCAAGTCTGAAAAATTGATTATCAAGTCACTTACTATAACTTTTCTGCAAACGCAAATTAAGACAGCACAGATCAAAATGAAAGATTTGCCTAGGAGAAATGTTGAACACTACTGTCAAGAATGATAACCAAAGATTATTGACAGCGCTCCAGTCACTGGACCCCGTTATTCCAGATTCTTCTATTGCATAAAATATTTTTCTATGTCCCTAAATAGCGAGGATGGGTGAACAAGACGGTTGCTTGATGAGTAGGATCTACCGTCTGCTCCGGGATTGTCCTGTGGAGTAAGCAGCAGATATGTGATAATATATTACAAAACGTATACTGCTGGCTGGCGACTAGTCAAACGATGGCACGAGTATTGAAGAGAGGGGAAGTTTCCATCTGCAAAGGTGGCTTCCTTGAGTGGAGCTGGACTCTTAGGGATAGTGGTTTTAATTGGCAAAGGCAAAGTCATCTCTGCGGGTGAGCTGTGTGACAAATCAGAATATGAATAGTTTTTCGACCTCAACAATGGGTCCAAATAAGGAGGATTAAGCGTTGGCAACGTACTGGTAGCCAGCTAGATTGACTCACCAATCCCAGCTTAAGTGCAGGTGCCATCTATAATGCCGAGGGAGGAGCGGGTCTGATTAATAGGCCCTTAAAAGCAACTTTCGAAACGAATCCGAGACAAATAATACAATACAGTACCAATTACATTTTTTTTTTTTGTTTGACGTAAAAAATATGTCGGTGACAGATGTTAAACAAAGGGAGATGAGTTTCGAATTCCTTAGAAATATTCAAAAGATGAATTATTATAAGTTATGCCTTCTACCCGATACAGGTGTGTACTTGGTAGATTGAATGATACTTTCTCAGCCGTAGGGTACGGTTTTCCAAGCAATTTTGCTCACTTAATTTGCAGCAAGCTTCCTTGTGCCTTGTGCATGGTGTGAGACTTATTTTCGCAGCTGCGCCATTTATTCTGACTCTAGGACGTATAGACTTGGTAGACTTTCTTATTATACAAATATGAATGTTGCCGAAAACAATCGTCGGAAGGGAGCACTAGCATTTGCTGCAGTTATAGCTTGCGAATCAATTATAATTACGAGATAGAGAAGAAAGAAGGAGAAATTTTAGTCAAGAGAGTGGCTTTTGAGGAGGAATCAAAGCCACGGAGTTCTCAGCATGTTGTTTGACGATCTTACCGCGTACAGACACGGTTCATTTTTGTATACCTCAATAAGAGCTTCCACTTCTGCTCTTTCTCATTTCACTCCTCTTCCATTAGCCATAATTTCTACGGAAATGTACCTCAAAAAACCACAAAACACAATGCAGCGCAGCGTGCTAGTGTGACATACAACTTAGTGATGTAGTCACGTGATTTCGTCGCCCGTTCTTATTAGCTGCGGATAGCAGCCAGCGGCCCAGCAAGTGCGAGTAATAGCACCGGATCTATCTTGTATAACAAGTCTCGTGGCAAGCCTAGCACCCAGCTGCAGACCAAGAATCTAGCATTGGAGCAAGTAAACAAAATTGCTTGAATAATTGCATCGTGTACGGCGGGGATTGGTTCTTGATGAGAGTACGCTGTTATTATAATTCATTGTGAATCTTCCTGAATTTTTGTTCGTCGATAGGATTCGACCTCGCAACCACCGGATTACAAAGCCAACATGAATATTCATATGTCAAAATTATATTTTGACTCTTAAGATAGGTAGATAGTGCAATCAACATGAATTCACCAATAATATCTTAGGTCTTACGTTATCTAGCAGCTGTGGGTTCATTGATGAAATGCGTGAAATAAATAAAAATGTTTGCGATGCTCAAAGTAAAAAACTTCAGGCATCTTGTATGTAACATGTGAGCAAGCATTATGACATATGTCATGATGCTCAAGATCATAATCTTTTTTGCATAAATCCCTATTTTCTATTAATAAACCTATTTCCGTTTTCCAAAGAAAAATGCCTCGATTTGTTGGCTTGAAACAAATATATTCAGAGGATAAATTCACTTTAATGTTTATAAACTGGACGCAAGTCATGTACTCACTTTTTTATTGCAGCATATTTTTAAAAAAGCTACAACAAATAGAAAATTTCTCTTGAATATCCTGTAGATATATCTAAAGAATGTTTTACATGCTTGGCCACCACGTAGTTACATGTCCAATCGCCATATAAGCATCACAAGGAACAAGTGATGAATCTAATTGACAATAGAAAACATAGAGCTATTTGTCTATTGTTACTAGAACTACGTGGGAGTGTTAGAAATATGACACCAGACATGAAACGAATCTAAGACACTTTAATGCTCGATGAGATATCGCGAACAGGTTTCAGAGAAAAAGTCGGTCATATAATTGGAAGTTTATTGACAAAATTTGGAAAAGTAAAGCCGACGATGTGAAACGAGGATTATCAATGGAGGAATAGAATCGAGTTTTAGGTTATACACGTGGCTTTTCAGGAGGATTTTATTAACTTGATTTGTATGTAACTAAGAGCCGATTGCATATGAATTGTTATGAATGATAATTTCATTATTTATCCTAAAAAAAATACTATTTTTGCAATAAGTATATCAAACTAGAGAATAATAATTAATCTCTGGTGAAGGTTATTCAATAGCTAGTTCTCCATTATTATATTCTAATGAGTTGATTATAAAGTGATATGTAAAAATGGCACAGCAAAAATTTCAAGCTTTATCTACGTGACTCTAAAAACCTACTACATGATTTTAGTCACGAATGCAGTATCTTCCTTCACATAGCACTAATAAAACGATATAAATAACATCAATATTCCAAGAACTGACCGCCGAATGTCAGAAGTTTCAAGAGCTAAAGAGGAAATGGACATTATGTATTAACTGTTCCGTGCCAATAATTCTCGACTCATGCTTCATCTTGAAAATTTTCACTCGTGACTTCAACTGCTGATCTCACTAAAATATCCTGAATCCCGTGATTCCATGCGCATTTCGACTATTTATTTACCTTCAGGTCTCTTATTTTACGACTCTTTCAACCAATTTGTTTACGCTGTTTATTTTCATTATCACTGAATAGCCTGAATCTATTCTTGGTTTACTAAATTGAATGAGAATGTGGTTTGAACCAAGGACCACTTGTATACCGCTCGGTAATGTTCCTAGTTTTGATTTCACACAATTGTCTGACATATAAGTGATCCGGAGCTCAAATCATAATGACATAGTTCTCAATTTAGACAAAAATTGGATTATCTAATCAAAAAAGGAAAATTTGACTTCAATCTAATATTTGATCATATGTTTCTAACATCACCTTTTGATATTCAAGCACAAATGCTATTTTGTGTTACGACAATTTTTTAATTCAATAATTTATAGATATTTTCCTGAGTTAGAAGAACTATTCAACAGTTAACAATTCACCATATAGCCTGACCCATTTATTTGTCTTTGGAGTGCGAACAGATTCTCGACACACCCTGCTATACCAATAGGACCCAAGAGCTGTAGTATACACAAAGCCTAGTTTCGAGTGAACAACCCTAATTACTTCCAATGTCAAGTCATACAGGAAGCGTGTCACACATTTGCTCTACTTTAAAGTCGAACTTTAAGCGTTCGGTTAATCTGTGCTATGCATTGTTCACTTTAATTATCTGAGCTTAATTAGGCATCATATTATTCAACTCAATGATGTGAGATAGCTGAGAACTTCCATCAATTTATTGATAATATTGTCTGACATTAAGTTTTATTAGTTTGGCATGTTTAGCGTCACATGTGGTGACGCCACGCTAAGTGTACGTGAGGTATGATTCCTTTCCTTTGAAGTACTGGTATCCTTAGCTACCTGGGGTACCAATGTCATCGGTACTCACACCTTGACCGTGTGACGCGGCGATTGTTGCCAACCACATGTAGGTTGTGTTATTGCGGCAACGGTGTTGTTCCAAGAGGGGATAAACCAACCAACTTACGTGTGTCGCAGGCATCGGTACGGCATTACGGTACTAATAGCCATCCGTAGATGTCGTCTAACGTGAGATAATAGACATGTGCCAACTCAGAAAGAACATGACTAGAGCTAACTCGAGTTAAAATTCACGTAACTCGAATTGAACTCGAGTTAACAGGATGAAACATTGATTAGATGATTTTTACAAGCCACGACTAAACCGTAGTATACGGACGAAACTAAAGTTTATTACGAATCTAACAGAAGATTTTCTACTTACATTCGTACATGTGTGTTATGTAAAAAGAGAGTACTGCATCTAGCTTGGCTAGATCGGGCGAAGCACCCCTGGTGAAAAAGTCAGGAAAAATTATTATTATTTGAATAGTTCTACCTGTCAGACTCGTAGCAAGATTCAGTTCAAACCACTTTTTATATATTTGTTTCCCAACCTAATTCAATGTGGAAACAATTATCATAGCTCAGTAAGTAGGATTGAAATAAAAACGGTATTTTCAGTATGTATTATATACTTTTTTGTTTCAACCTTAATTATAGTTAGTATCCCGCTTTCGTTCTTTCGCTTGCTTGCTTGATTGATGTACAGCCAGCCCAAGCTCGAGTTATAAAGAATCCAGCTCGAGTTGACCCATTGTTATGAGATAAACAGTGCTAGCGACTTAGCTATCTGGAGCTAGTACCACCGGTGCTACATTATTCTGTCGGTGTTGCGCGGAAATAAGTGTATGCCAATCTCACGTATTGTGTTATTGCAGGCAACGGAGTTGTTCCAAGAATGGGTAAATCGACCAAATTGCGTGTGTCGCGGGCATCGACCTGAAATGCTTCGATAGCGAGTAATTTATGTGTGTGACTCTCCGACGACATCTTACAGAGCATTGTGGCTCATATTCACATTAATTTTAGGAATAATCACGCCCTAACACCTGACCAGCTCCTTACACTTGACGGCAAGGCTATCAACAGCTCATCAGCCAAACATTAGGTCTTTCTTTGAATTTATGCTGGTAGAATTGATCATAACATCTGTCACCGATGAATTTGCTAGCTTTTTGTGAGGTCCAAATGTCAACTTGAACTCTGTGCTCAATAATTATTAAAATATTGGACAAATTCTTGTGTGCAGCAGTTGTGTTATGATAATAATATTGCTTGTTATGACATTTGAACTACAATTTTTGTGACTCGACAAGCCACATTTCGATATACCTAACTCAGCCTTAAAGCTGAGAGCAAGGAACTATGTACATTAATTTTCAACATCTCTCCAATTGCAACACAATTAGAAAAAAAGGTGCGTGTAACAAGGTACACACTTCAGGAGTGTTTCAACTACCCTTATTTGCGTCTTCTCTCTCTTCCTCTCTTTCATTCACTATCGCAATTTTTTGTGTTACTTGCAATGTATCGTGAGGCATTCCATGTGATGTGACGATTGCAGAGATTACTTTCAATTAAACATGAGAAGATTCACTGGAAAAATGGTTTCAAATGCTCAAATTTCGTGATACAAATAGATTTTAAAATCTGTATCATTGTGAAGATCTTGCCAAGTCAAATAAAGTTTTCATATTGAGATTCCTTTAGAAATGAGGCAGAAGGACCGAAGAGTGATCAAACTTGAAATTTCAGAGGCTTTCCTCGGTCTTCAGGTGTGCCAAGTAGCGTGCGCAACAATAGGGCTCTGGATAACCTAAATAGTGCAGTATATTTTAATTTGATTTAATTTTTTTCATATGTACAGGGGTTTGAGGTCACTAACTGTTCCAAAAATCAAAATTGCGATATCAGACATCCCGGGATTCCGCCACCACAAAAAGTTTTCGGATAAAAATGGAAGAAAATAATATTCTAATATTTTTTGTCATTATCGCGAATCCATAGAGTTCATATTTCGGGCATAAGATGACGCAAAAGCTTCTAAAAAATAGTTTTTCTGCTGTTATTACACCGTAGAAGTCGTTTTTCCAGATAATGTCAAAAGAATGTTACATATAAATCAAAAAAATCACAAAATCTGTTTTAATTATAAAATTGATGACAATAGTTTCTGAGTTACAGTATTCCAACAAAATGTAATTTTACGTGCGGAATACAAGATCCATGACCTTTTTTGAGTATTTTCAATTTAAAACGTTATTTGGAAGTAAAGTCAAATATTTTAGAGTGCTTTAGAATACTCTGGTATATTCCAGAATGTTCTAGAGTATTTCCACATTTGAGAAAGTAGTTTGACAAGATTTGTCTGATTTTTGGACAGTTTGTACTTGAAAATATTTATTCTATTATGGATTAGCACTTCAGCCTTGAGTTCTGCCGATTATAAGAATTAATCAATTATCCCTATAACTTTTTGAAAAGAAGAGATCTTTTTTTGATCCTATTTTTTTTGTTCACATATTCATTATGACCTGAATTTGTTTTTAAAAAATGACAGACGCCTGTATCATAAATAGGGTTTGAGAGGTCTCGACAATTTCAGTGTCCCGAGACACCAGACAACCCAAGATCATAGTCTCGGGATGTTCCGGGACTTCGAGACTTTCTAGATTGAAATTAGAATCAAGTTAATTTTTGGCGATATTTATCTATGGAAGAAGAAATTTTAGTAAAAATCAACACAGAATCGAGTCTCCACATTAATAATTAATCACTCGTTCCATTTGACTTTAAAACAACAATATGGCGGCGAACGCATTTATTGTGTGCTGACGTGAGAATAGTAGAGTATCAAGTAATTATTCGATAAGCTAATGAATGGCGCTTTCAATGACACAGTGCAGAGAACTAATCAAGTTTATTATGGCTTTTATAAAATGGAATTATTATAGTATAATTTCAACAATCGTGTCTCGAGTCTCGATTCGAGAATCTCGGGACCCGAAACAACTAAATTTACAAAAAGTCTCAGGACTTTGAGACACGAGACGTCCCGGGACCCAAACCCTAATCATAAACTCTGAACGTTTAAGAATTCGTTACAGGCTGTAATTCTTCACTGATCTTAGTGTTTCTTGATTCTATCGATTGGTTAGCTATCAAAATAGATTCTCAATGATCCTCATTACGATTTACTATTTAGTTTAATTATTTTTATACACAATTTCTACAAAACTCCCTATTCAATCTGTATTTAATTTTAATTAACAAACACATGAAAACGTCCAATCGTGCCAAAATTAAATTACCGGCTTGAGGATACGATATAACTACGAATTATATGGAGAATATGAAAAGACTCCAGCCTCTGAGTTACTAAAGATACAAAGGATGCGTTGGGCCGGACATGTCATGTGAATGGAAGAAAATAGAAACCCTTAAAGGATGACATAAAGCAAATAGTACAACATAAGAGCTAAAGGTAAACCTAGAAGAAGATGGAAGGACAGCATCACAGAGGATGCAAAGAAAGATCGGAGTGAAAACCTGGAAGAGAGCTGCACTGGAGAGAGACAAGTAGATGAGAAAGCTGGCGGAGACCAAAGCCTAATTTGGGCTTAGCACTTAAATACAAGAATAGGAGACGGGAAGTGTATACTTTTAATTCTACCAATATTTTTTCCGTTAAAATTGTTTTGGAATTTACATATTCCATAACCAAAAATTATGTTGGAACAAGTGACATTCCAAAACGTCGTTTCGAATGATTCCATATTTCGAATTTTAATTTGGTTGCTACCTGGCTACTTCCTAACAATTCAAGTACTCATTTCTGGTTTTGCGTTTGACATTTGATAAATTTTCAAGTTTTTTCTGGTGAGTTTCCAAAACCTTGTTCGAGAAAGTATAGTCTACAACATAGTGCGAATGGCATATTCCACACTCGCGAACCGTAGTCTTCGCCTTCGGCTGGGTTCACAAACTTCTCGTTCATTTAGAATATAAGCCATTTTCTATTCAATATATGATGTGAAACATTTTGTATAACAAAGCAGATTCAAAATTCACTCATTGAAATGAGGCCCTAGAGATATTGCTCACACGGCCTTGCCGACCATAAATACATCACAAATTTCAACCTGAGCAGAAATTTTAAGTGAGTGTCATGTTCTGTCAAACTTGCTTTGAGTAATTTTTCAGTAACTGCTTTCTACTGTCTCCTTTGTAATAAGACAAAACGTCAAAAAAATCAGGAACTTGTTACCTCACACTAAGTAATTATTCTTAAACTGAAATTCGTTTAGCAATTAACCTTCATACTAATAAAGAAAAGTGATATAAATTCATGATTTGTGAATAAACCAGTTTTGCAAGCTGTCATTCTCGTATTTAGTAGTGCAGAGTCTCACACACTTTCTGTTGGTATCTTGTAGCCCGCAGCCCAAAACAGCGGTAATTTGGAAGAACTGAAGAACAAGTGCTTGGCTTCAGCACTTTTATTAATCGATAACATCAAAAAATATGTGGGACAGGCATAATCCTCTTCACTTGAACCGGAATTATAAACATTTGTGATTTTACTTTCCTGGCCCACCCACAAGAGGAAGTATTTTGATCGCACTGAATTTCCTTTCCAAAAACAATAGACTTTTTGGTCAATTTAATATAGAATTCAAAGTGTTGTTAAATGAGCTGCAAATCCTTTGGGATTCATTTATTTGGAATGGAGAGACTAATATTCAACTTTTTAACTTCAAATTTCCGAAAATAGCAAATTGCTACTAGATGCGGTCTGCACCTATCATGCTACGCCATTATAGGCGACTGCTCTAATAAAATATCAATCTAAAGTTTTGTTTACATCAACGAAAGCAATACATATATTGTATACATAACCTCCAAAAATTCGTCTGGGTCTGTTAATTTAAATCCAGCTTGAGAATCAAGGTTTGTTGATGCATCACACCATTAGTAAACAATAAAATGGAATCTGCAAATCAAGTCTGACAGACATTAAGACGATCCAACTGAATAATTCTGTTTAGAAGAAGGTGTTATAGGACTTTTTTATTAGTTTTTTCAAAGTAAATATTGGAGTCTGTAGAGTTGCAATCCTACTTCTGACAACGATAAATCTTTTACTTTGGAATCTTACATCATTAGTAGCGTCTCAAATGAGATGTTTTCCTAATGATTTTTGATATAAGGAAAACAAAAAAACTAAATAATTATTTGGCAATATCTGAAGCTACAAAAACCGATAGTCTCCGATTTACTTGGATTATATTTTAGATATCCATCCCCATTTTTTGTCAACCGCACTGACGACAGAAATTAATAGGCAGATTTTTAATTGACATCGAAGTTATGCTCTAGCCTGACTATAAAAATGTTTGATCATTTTCCATCCTTTTGTAGCGGAAGACTAGCTAAAAACTGGATTGTACCAAAACGTTTTCGGTTGCCATCGTCAAAGTTTGAACTCAATAATGTCAAAAGCCGAACCGACCACTGGAAATAAAGTAAGTTTTTGTGGAACATTGATCTTTTTAAGTAATTATGTTGCAACAGTCTACTTCAGATCCTCAAGCTTAATTGTAATTAGTGCAATAATTGCGTTTTTTTTTGTATCTTCCTATTTCACTTCGAATGCATTCCAACCGTATATCTTTACAGTAGGGACAGAGAATGTAATTTCCACTAATTTTAATACGGCAATGATTATCTCAGACATTTATTTTGAGATAAATCGCATGAAACATTTTTAATGCTTATTTCACTTTAGTTTTAGTTCCAAGTACATCAAAGTGGATTTTAACATAAATCTCTTTAACTACTGTACCCATCACCGTATTTGCTTCTTTAATAGTATATTTCATAATTATTGGCACCTAATATTTTCAAATTGTTATCGTGGAAGATTACATGGAGCCCAGATACACAGACTTCGAACCGACTTTATAGTCCAACCAACGAAAACAGAAATAGGCCAAATGGCGGAAAAATTATGTAGAAGCCAATTTTGGCACAGATGTATTGTATGGTGTTCTTAATAACATACTAAAAGCCCCAATGGGGGGGGGGGGGGGGGGGGGTAGATAAGAAAGTGGAGGTAGTTTGAAGGTCTCTTTTTTCAGTTTTTTGGTAATAATTCGAAAACAAGTGCCTCTATAAATTAAGTTGATATATTAAATGAATCTAAAAAAAATATTCCATACATTTTTTACTAGGATCAGAGCTACAGGAGATACGGAAGGGGAAAAATGAAAAATTATAGGAGAAATAGTTTTTATTTTTAAAAATCAAGTTTTCATAATAAATAAACTATGCTCAGAACATGTATAAATGACTCTACTACAGGTAAGTGTAATCATGTAATATTTAGCGAAAGAATTGTGTGTTGAAATGACCACAATTATATGCGTCTATAGGGAATGAGATCAGAGCTTTCCTCCTTACCCTATTCACTACCTATCCCCTTCCTAGCGACGCTCGTCAGTGTTGTTGGGTTGGAGATTTTACTCCTAGATTCAGGTTTTTTCACTCTATGTGGATTTTTTTAAGGTGAAAAGTTCTTGTGGTTTTTATTTGGGGCTTTTTTCTAGTGCTACATATTTGATTAAAAGCAAAAAATTAGAGCTATTAGGGACAAATTATTTCAAACACATACATTTTCAGTTTTTTTTAATCAAATTATTTCATCTGTATTCACCAAATGAGCAATAAGTTAATAAAATGATGCCCCCATCCTGAACAAACATCGATACTCGGCATTTTTGAAAGTGTTAACGAAACCCAAATCTGACATGGCCACTCTTCCCTCAACCAGAGGAGCCTCAAAGCAACATTCGCTCAGAGTATGCATATTTACGTATCGCACCTTGAAAATTAAAGGAGCACTTCTAGAAGCACAGTTTTCTGGAAAATTTCAATGAAAGTTTTTGGTTTGTTCCAATTGCTGCCTGGCCCTATAAAATGGACCACACGCTTTTTTTCCCACTTCGAGTAGCTTCCATCTTCACTTATAGCATCCAACCATGTTATAGTTTTAACTCAAAGCACTTTTTTTTAAATGTGCCCCTATAATTTTCATAGTGCGATATAGTTGTTAGATTTTTATTTCTTCGAATTACAAATGACATAATACTCACCTTAACCTGATAACTTACTTATAGATACAACAGTGGCTCGATAAACCCCATACCACCCACCCAATAGGGCTGCGCCAGAGCAGATGATTTTTAACAATACAAACTATTTTTTTTTCTCTATAATCTCATATTCTTCCTTCCATATCTCCTCTAGTACTAATCCAGATGAGATGTTTTTTGTAGAGAATTTTCTTTAGATTAATTTAGTAAATCAATCTTATTTTGCTAGAGGCAGTAATTTTCGAGTAATTAACAAAAAACTGAAAAAAAGAGACTCTCAAACTACCCTCACTCTCTTAGCTCCATCCTCATCCATTAGGACTTCTAGTATGTTATTAAGGGCACCTTATCCTACATCTGTGCCAAAATTGGAGATCTGGTTTATTTTTTTTTTATTTTCCGTGGGAATTTATGAAGATTTTAAGAACATTTATCAACTCCAACTACAACAGTAAAATTCACAATATCGTTTCCTCAGCTACCAATAGTAGCTGTCAAAGAGACACTCGCTTCGCTCATATTTTTAGCCAAGCCGTTCGTGCGTGCACCAAATAATAACTTTTCATACTTGTATCTTCAATGGAAATCGTTTGGATGTCAGAAAGTACCTCTTTAAAAAATTTAAACTTTATTTCTATTATGTAGGTTAAAAACAGGTTGCTTGACAGCTGATGATGTTTTATCCGTTAAAAGTCAATAAATTGCCCGAAAAATAAAAGTTACCAAAGTCACTTGAAAAAAAATCTCCTGAGCAATGTTTTAAGAAATGAACTGAAATATTTGATGTTTTTCAGCATGTAAGAGCCAAAAAAGTCAAAATAAATTATATTATTCTATCGTATTTTGTATCTAATTCAAGCTCCCGCAGGAAAAATTCTAGTAGAAGTGTCAAAAAGGATATTTGAACGATTGTCAATTGTTTTTTTCACCAATAATTTGAATAATGTCTAGTTTGATATCAATTTAAAGCTCTCGGAGAAATAAACTTGGTAAAAATATAGAATAAATAATCAGTGGAACTCACGGTAATATCTTTGAATTACATTTCCGGCGATCATTCATTTTTAAAATACTTAGTAAGGACTGAAATATAACCGACATCTGTCACTTTAACAAAGACAGCTGTCACTTTGACAATATATCCAATTGGTATCCAGTTTGGTATCAATTAAAGCTTAGTAACAATCTAAGAAAAAAATTTTTTAGATTGTTAAATATTTTTCTACGACTTAATTATGCCAAGTTTGAGATCAACTAAAGCGGCTGGACATAAAACCTATCGCCATTGTAGAATTATATAATAAATTCACATAACCGCCAACTGACTTTGACAACAACAGCTGTCAATTTGAAACAGGGATGAAACTGGCCATGAAGCTTATGATCGAAGGAATACTGTGACCACAGCAGACTTTTCATATATGTAATATGGTTGATAACACTTGTCAACAAAGAAAAATTTTCCGGTCTTCTGTTACTCGTTTTTTGTTAAATTGAGGGTGCTGATTATGAAAATAACATTAGTTTTTTTCTAACAGCTCTTGTTTTCAAATTACACACAGGCTTTAAATTCTTGGAAAAATATATATTTCTACACACTTAAGTTAATTTGAACCTATCAAAATGGTCTCTTATAGGACTTTCTGGAATAAGGAGCCTGCTCAAGGCTCCGACAAAGATTCCAGCAATAATCTGCCATCATATGAGTGTCCCATCTTCCTTGGTATCGTTTTCCCATTACTCGTATCTTGGTGAAATCTTTCACCCTGCTTCTCATTAAAATTTTCAAGATTTTTAGGAAATCGATCCAAATGAGAATATGAATAATGAACTTTAATGTTCATGTTACACCCAACCCAAGATCTCTCAAATTTGACAATATACTAATTATTATAAATAGTTTTCTGACTTATAATTGCCAAGAAAATTATTTCCACGTTCTCTTTTCGAGCTCACTCATGTGTTCAACAAAATTTTAATTTTTGATCAACCATCTAATCTGTGGGCTATTGAAAATACCTACTTCCAACTTCTTTCTGCACTTAGCTCAGGAGATTTGATAGGTAAACAGAACATTTGCTATCTTTGTTAAGGGCCTTAATAAACTGTTTCATACTGTCGAGTTTAATATGAAGCGGTGGCAACATAATTCGATCTCGATTCACTAAATGTGGATTTATCACATTTTGCTTATCAACAACTAGCGACTCTCTCGGTGGTCGCATTTTTGGAGTCCAATGGTTCTTTTAATTTGTAATTGATTTATGATACTGTGTTGAGGTATATTCACAACAAATAAAACAAAAACTGTCTGGATCATTCATACAATTCGAATATCTCAAAAACTAGAGCTGCCAGGAAAGATTTAGTATGATATATGGAATTATCACATCCCAATACATTAAAATCGACATCAATATTTTAGGAAAATTTCATTAAGTTGTAAATTGTTGACCAGTGTAATTACTCTAAGTTTTAGTTTACTTTTTTATTGAGTTTACTGATTATTCAGTATGATATACAATATCGCAAAAACGATAATTCTTGTAAGACGAATCAATGATTCACTTGAGATAAAATCAAAAGATTGTGCGATACAAAATCCAGAAATATTAAAAATCTAATTCAAGTACAATGTTCCTTGTAAGGCTATTTAGTTTAAAAATAGATTATTGTAGGAAATTGACAGAAATAAAATACATTTCACACAATCAAGTACAGAAAATAAAAGTATTTTCTAGTACATATGCTAGCTTTAATTTACGATTACTCACGTTTTGTTCTTGTAACATAATACATATTACCGCACTAGGCGCCTGCAGGTGGCCTGTGATTTTTATTTTGTTCACTAGCCTTACGATTGACTAGTTTCATATTTTGTATTTAACTTATAGTTTATTTCAGTTGAGAACGGTCCAAGAGTTCTTATGAGACTGCGATTCAAGTCTTCTAATTGGCCAAAATTCGAACACGATTTATTCACAGTAAATGCAGGATATAAAACAAGCTGCCTGGAAATGAGTTCAGAAAATAAGAGCAACAAATATATTCACATATTACATGAATAAATACAAATTTAAATCTTCGAACTGCACACATTGATAAACGACTGACAAATAGCCAAGTACGATTTTTGTACTAATGTAGAATTGGTTCGTATTTTGGCCGACCAGAAGGCTTGCATCGTAGAGTCATAAAAATTTTGAAATATTTATATGACAACCGAATTCTGAAAAAAATAAATTTGAAGAAACTCATTTCAGGTAATTTTTGACCACCTTTTATTTTTATAATAATGTATCTACTGAGAAAGTAGAAAATGTGGACAGAAATAAAAAAAATAAGAATGAGTTTCTTGAAAATCTCGAGAAAGGATTGTTGGATTATGTATGATGTGAAGGAGTATGGTTGTGGTCAGTAAACAATAAACAGATGGATGATAGTGATGGTTTTGGCGTTTGGGACGTGTTAGAAATAGTGAGTTTATTATAGATGATGAAATTTTCCCAATTGCTTTGAATCGGACGTCAGCTGAGTAATGTTTGGTAAGGTGTAACATGCGTGGCGGCATGGTCGGCTGTCCTATTTAACCTGAAGATGCTGTGCGATGTAACATTTAAGTAAAAGTCTCAAGTCGAGATAGTAATAGAAGTGAATCAATGAAGACACGCGTGCGCTAGTCTGGGTCGCGAGTCGCGATCGCGAGTCAAGTATTGGAAGTGGCAATAGTAACTCGCCAGTCGACGGCTTACGCAGCGAGCGTGAGGTTCTCAGTAAAGATGCATCGTGGAGGCAGTCGTAGTGTAGACAGTGCCGGTGGTGCCGATGTCAGTGTGAAATAGTGCAGTGTCCATCGCAACACGATGGGCGCCTCATGACTCGCGTTCCCAGTCATGGTCAGGGCGCTCTTCCTGGGACTGCTTCTGCTGGTCACTTGGTGTTGTGTAGTGTGCAAAGCTCTTCCCGTCCACCAGGACAACGCCGGATCACTTCTTGATGACGGCGCGGTGCGCAGCGAGCGCTCAACAAACTTGTCGCACATCACCGGCTCGCTACGCAAGATCCAGATGTACGTGAAGAACTGGCACCTGCAGCTCCTGCCCGATGGCATCGTCAACGGGACACAGGAGGACACCACCGACTACAGTGAGTACAATTCACTTTTGCCGCTGCGGCTACCGTGCGGACGTGCAAATATGCACGTGTCTGTTACATATACGAGCGTCAAATTGGCAACTCGAGTAGATAAGGTCACTGTATCATCAAGGCGGCACTTAACTGTTGTCAGCGTATCACGCGAGGTAACGACAACAAGTGGATCGAACCGCGCGCAAAACATTTCAAATACATCCAAATATTTGCCACCAAAACTTCGATTCTGCGCTCTCATATTCATACATCAGACAAAAACAGAACAATCTCTGCATAATCAACTCAATTTCACATTTATCCAAATTTAAAAAAAAAGAAACAATTGCATAATAAATAAATTTCGGCATCTGCTTACTTACAGGAATATATATAAACTCAGGTTCAGGTTAGACTTTACTTGCACCTAATTCTAGCATCGCTAGTTCAATTTTATTGGCACTTGATTACTTTGGAAACAATTAATTTTATACTCGTAACTACAGCTATTAACATCCGGTTCAATTTGGTCCTGAATATCATATCACCGCATTTCTTCAATTGAAATATCTCCTAATAATATATTAATTTAATCAATGATACAAAATCTAAATAGGAATAAGATTTTGGAATAATTGAAGGGAACCTAACAGAAAAATGAATTGGAAGTACAAAAAAAAATTGTTACTCATGCAACAAGTGTTAAAACTCAGCTCTATATGACATGAGGCCAAGTATTTCGTAACGTGAATGTCATCTCGCTTGTTTATACACATTTCAAATTCAAGCTGTATTTCAGGGTCCTGACTAATAACACTTTTGAAACAAATTACAAATACAATACAAGTTGACATTTGAACAATTTATCGGTGACAGTTGTTAAGCCTTTAAGTTAGAAACTTGACTGCCGCACTTGTGTTGATGGTAGTAGCGCTGCACTGCAATATTGAGAGGTAGTTTATTCATTAATTCCAAATTAGTCAACCTATGACGTAGAAAAAAATAAGTGCTCTATTTTTCTCAACTTTGCTACGCCTATGCTTGGCAATTTGAATTGCCGAAACCATGATTTTCACAAATATACTAGAATAAAAAGTAGAAAATAAGGATAAATCCACATCAGAAAACTCGTTGTAACTTTTGAGAATTGGGTTTGAAATTGAATACTGATAAAACTTCTTGCAATTTTTTATAACGAAGCGTATTAGAATGAAAGTATGAAATAATAACAGACAAATTTTACCAGTCATTTACAAAAAAAAACTACGATAAAAATTGCGTAAAATAGCCTTTAAAAAAAAACTAACTGGCAACTACCGTCACTGGAAATTCTTATTAGTATTCATAATCCATATTCATAAGAGAATTTTGAACAAATTCAATATATCTTGCACAATTCATAACTCAAAAACAATAAATTTAACAATTCATTATAAATTGATGATAATTTCTTTCATAGCATTTTAAACTTCAATGCGAAATTTTTGACAACTTGAAAAATAGATAAAACGTCCATGATTCTAATAACAGGCTATCGGATCTTAGAATATAATATGTAATGATAAATCAGGAACAGAAGCCTTTAAAAGATGTGTGAGTAACTCGGAGTAAATTAAACCAGAAATATTATACTCGTACCTCGACTCGTACTTTTTCACCATTATTGGCTTGATGTAAACTATGATATAAATCAATGTGATTTTTTGGAAAAATCATCGAAAAAATCTTTGATTCAAATAATTTTTTGGTTTTGATGTATTCAGTTACATCTATAGCAGAACAAAATAACGGTTCGCATCAAGCTATTATTAAATATATTTAAAAAAAAATTGAATTCTTCAGAGAGTATCTGCATTGAACTCCTAAGTAGTATAGTCGTTTATTATATTCGTGCTATAATCTTAAATGTGCAATAATAATTCAAATTATCTTTTGTAGGTATTATGCATACATATAAATGATTAAATATTAGTTAATATTACTCCATTCTGTATTACAATTTAAAAAAATTAAATGAATAATAAAATTTGTATTAATCAATAATAATCAATAATTTCAGATTATTCAAGACTTTGCTAAATAATTGGTGAATTATTTGTGTTCAAATAATTTTTCAGAAGCCAAGGTGATAATAACATTAACTCGTCTGCGCTAATGTTGTGGTTAATTAGACTATTAACTATCTTATTAATCATTTATTAACAAACAGTTAATTCTGAACACCATCAATTAGGCTTATTATAAGTAATCAATAATTTGAAATGTCCTACAAATTAAAACAAAATGAAAAAAATCGGTCACGCCCTTTACTCGATATGGGTGTAGCAGACATTCATAGTTAGTGTTGCTAAATGTCCCGCTTTTGGTGCTTTTCAGCCCTCTCAGGACACGTCCAGTTAGCACCCTGAGCGGGACGCTCAAAATCCTACTTTTTCATTATTAAGTAGCAAATTTGACGATTGACAAAACTAAGTTCAAAATATGTGTTCACTGAAAAATAATTGATATTTATATAACTTCAATATTAATAATTGCTCATCTTGTTAATACAGCTAGTAAGTGAGTAATAGTAGTAAATCTTGAGGTTTAATTGATCTCATTACAATCTTCAATATTAATTATTATAGCATTTACTCAGCAGCGTCCAATATAATCGGTTAAGGTCGGTTGTGGTATAGGACAAAATGAAAATTGCTCTTTTTAATTTTTTATAAATCAGACTTTTAAATTCATCTTTCATATTAGGAGCTTTCGAGCAAAACCGAATAAATCCACTTTTTATGAATGTTGAGTTAGCAGCGGAAATCGTTTAGATTGTTAAAATTCATCATGTAGTCCATATAGTTTCACACAAAACCGAATAAATCCTTGTGAATTTGAGGAACAAAAAAAGTGTTTTAGTGCAAAACCGAATAAATACATGATAATATTTTTTTTTTCATCGGTAAAGGTCAGATTCCGTGGATTTATTCAATGCTTATTGAAAAATTGAGTTATTGAGAAAATTCCCAAACATTGACCACTCATATTTGAACTCGTGGCATAAATCTTTTTCTTATATTTTCTTCAAATTTTCAAGCAAAATCGAATAAATCCGTCAGTTTTGAGCAAAACCGGATAAATCCAGTTTTGTTTTCGTTATATTATTTGCAATTATTCTCCCTTTGAATTCAAACTCTAGGAGAAATATCGATACCAAGTAACCAATAGTTTTTTCCAACAAAAACAACTAAAAACCTTATACCTTTTGCTATACAGGAAAATCGTCTTTTTCTCAAAATGGTTTATGATGGATTTCGAAGTGACTAATGATCCGGCTACCGGAGGAATAAGATATTTTTATTCGTTCGGTTATTTTTTTTGCTTGCAAAACAATAGCCTATATTTTATCCGTCATTCACTTGAATGTTACTGAGGATAGTTAATCGTGATAAAATTAATTCTCTAAAGTCGTTACTGGTATATTTGATAGAATTTAATTCATCTTTTTAGAACTTATTTGAATACATGCAAAGGTAAATTGATAGAATTAACTTATTTACCTGATTTTCAATTTTTCAAAAAACGTCGATCTGTCATATTCCTTTTTATATTTGAATAATCATGTAATTAAATATAATTCATTAATTCAGTCCAATAAAAACTTCAATTCATGTGGACAGCTATATTTTACTACGACAGCAGAGAGAACTATTGTAAAAGAGTACTCTTAAAAAAAGCTCCCAAAAATTGATTGATAAATTCTCAAAATTGAAAAAAAGCATAGGTTGTGATTATTGTTATGTATATGGTATCATTTGGAATGTTCGAGACTCAAAAGATTGACAAAAGAATTATGGACGTGTGATAAATGTGAATTTTAATATATAACGTAATTGAAGCAAATATAATTTTAAGACATTTCACATTGTTTTCATATATTCTGACTTGGAGGTAATTTTGAATTTCTATAATAAATGAATTACTCTCAGAAATACTATTCATTTCATGATGTTCAAATACTTTCCAAATATATTTTATTCACTTTGGATACTTCAAAGTGTATATAGCTAGTATAAAAGTATTAAAGTATGATTTAAAAGAATTTTGGAACGATATAATGTAACCTTCGAGGGTGTACCATATTTATTAATGCAGAATTGGACATTTGATAATACATTTTTCTAGCCGGATGAATAAAATAGTTATTTATGTATCAAGTACCGAAAGTGCATATTTTCAGTACAAGCATGGATAATTGCAGCCCGAGGCAACGCCGAGGTCTGCAATCATGCGAGTGCTGAAAACGCACTTTCTGTACAAGATGCATACAATATTTTTTTAAAAATTGTGTTACTCAAGAAAATTTACACATTATTACCTATACAGTTTTTGATTGACGTAATTTAAATAAAATCAATTCATCGTTTCTAAGGAGACGAAAATTGAAAATGTTTATTGACAACAAGAAAAATAATATTTCTGACAGATGCTTCATGTAATAGTGTAAAAAAAGTGAAAGTTATCGATAAAATTATGGACGAAAAAAGTAATGAAAGTGATTTTGAAGATCCGGGTACTCCACCTGATATTGCAGAGGCTGCTAACGCAGCAACTTTAAATTTACTGCCTTCAAAATCGCGAGAGAAGTACGAGCACGAATATAAAAAATTCCAAGATTGGTGTATACAAGGAAAAATGAAGAAAGTATCTGAGAATATTTTACTAGCGTATTTCTCAGCATTAGGTAAAACTTATAAAGCTTCAACACTATGGTCAAAATATTCCATGCTGAAGGCAGATTTAATAGTTCGCGAGAATATAGATATCAACCGCTTTTCAAAATTAATTGCGTTTCTAAAACGCAATTCGGAGGGTTACAAGGCTAAAAAATCTAAAATATTCTCGAAGGAAGAGATAGACAAATTTATGGTGGAAGCGCCCGATGAAGATTATTTATTAATAAAGGTTATTAATCTGTTACTTTTAGATAATACTTTATTAACACCCTTCTATGTAATAGATTGTAGCAATAATGGGTATTGCCGGTGCTTGTCGTCGACAAGAATTAATATCTATGACTATAGATGATATTCAAGACCTAGGATCCTTAATAATAGTAAAAGTGCCGGTCACCAAGACTAAAATTGAAAGAGTCTTTACTATCACTGCTCCAGAAGATGCACCATACAATTCTATCGATATTTTCAGAAAATACTTGAGCCTTCGTCCTGGACATACTGGACACCGTCGATTATTTATATTTTATAAAAATGGAAATGTACCGTACAGCCAGTTGGCTTACACACTATGGGCAAAATTCCGACTAAAATTGCTCAATTTCTTAACTTAAAAGATTGTTCGATGTATACAGGTCACTGCTTTAGACGCTGTTCTGCATCTTTTTTAGCAGATTCAGGAGCAAATTTAACAACAATAAAGCGCCACGGGGGATGGAAGTCTTCAGCTGTTGCTGAAGGCTACATTGAAGATTCTATCGAAAATAAAAAAAATATTGCAAATAAAATTTTTTTACGTGAAGATTCAAAGGAATCTACCACTACTAGTTCTAAGCCGCTAGATGTTAACAACTGTATAAACGGAATATTTGGTTCAGAAGTTTCTATGCCATCTGTGTCTGGACTATCTGGACCATCTGTTAATAATTGTTCTAATTGTAATATTAATTTTAAAATTATTGTAAAAAAATAAGTTTCGAAATATCAACTAGTAATTATTATGCCTAATTAAGTCTTATATTCATGTAATTATAATTTCATTAATATACTGTTTGAAAAATTATATACCTAATCTTTGGGCTACCTATTTATTAGTACTAGTACCGAAAAGTAATTATTTTTCAGTACTAGTACCGGAAAGATTGATTTTCTGTTGATGTCTTGGTTACCATAATGTACATATTTTGTTTCAATTTAAAAAAAAAATATTTTTCATCCGGTTACCGGGAATCTTTGAAAAAATATTTTCGTCCGGTCACCGGACGAATAGATTCAGCCGATGGATTTATTCGGTTTTGAAGATGGCTAAGGTATAGCCGAAATTGTCGAGCTAGGAAAGGAAAAATAAATAAATTGACTGAACTCCCTGATTTTGATAATTGATTTAGTATTTGGTTAATTGCGTTCAATTGTGCCTCTCCGGAATTTGCGCCCTTGGCGCGTGCCTCTGTTTCCAGGCCCTACTAGAAACTTTCCTCACGCTCATTTTACTGAAAATATCTAGTACAAAGAAAATTGGAGAGTACTATTTTATCAATGTATTGGTTGCAATTAGTTCATTTTACCAACAAAAATGACTGTCAGAATAGCAATCTGTTTCCAGAAAAAGCAATCAATTAAATTTGGTCTCTAATTAGTTCTAAAGTTGTCGAGTTAAAAAATTATCTTTGCATTGTTTTTGTAGATCCGGAAAGTGCCTTTAAAATAATCGAACGCTATCGTCTCGTCGAATTGGAAATATATTGGTTTAAAGGCAAAGTGTTGAATGGTTCAGATCTTTAATCGCAAACAAAGGACAAAATATCACTATCTTAATTATTTTTACTTAACATTTATAACACATCCAACTGTGTCAAAAAAATTCCAGCTCATGCTCTTATTTTTATTTACTATAGTTATTTAGATAGAAAATAGTTAATTCGGAGTTAATAATGTAATGTAAAAATCTGACGTAAACATCACGTGACTTACTTGTACATCATTTGATATATACACAAATTTATTCAATAAAGTTTTCTGTCGCTCCAGAATAAAATTAATATAATTTTATTAATATTTTGACATGTACAACGTCAAACAAAATCAAAAAATTGACAACTGAGTATCATTGCCTACCTTATCATTTCAATTAAACTGATTGTTTTATACGGCGAATTCTAAATGTCTGTTATACTCATAAACTGCACATTCGGCTCCGCCGATTGATATAAAAATAGTAGATAACTATTTTGATGCTACAACAAGTTCAAAAACTAAATTTCTATATGCTATGGCTAATCATTCTAGATTTATGCAAAAAGTTTCAAGTAAAGTGCACTTCTGGCTTGGCCGATTCATGCGAAAATAGCAGGTAACCATTCGGATTCAACATCAAGTTCAAATACTGAATTTCAACATCCTACGGTTGATCATTCTGGATTTATTGGAAAAATTTGAAAAAAGTTTTAAGTAAAGTGCACTTTCGGTACAGACGATTGGAACCATAATGCAAGGTGATCAACTAGACCCTATACCAGTGTTAAATACAAAATTTCAACATTATACGTTCAGCCAGTTTTGAGATCTGCGAGTTACGCACGCACGAACATACGTACCGACATCAAGCCAAAAATAGTCAAAATGGACTCAGGGATGCTCAAAACGGATCTTTCCATCAAAATCTCGATAGGTGAATTTTGTCGGTTTCACAATACTTCCTTGTGCTTAGTACAAGTAAGTAAAAAGTCATTTTACAATGCACGAGCAGCTTGGTTAAAAATACGAGCGATGCGAGTATTTTTGAAAGCTTCGTAAGTGCATTAGAGACTTTTTACACATTTGTCTTACAATATTTTATCTTCGATTATCCTAATTTCCGTAAACAATCAATTATATATGCAAATTTTTTCCCCTCTAAATGTTACTTTGACGCTATTATTAGTAGCTAAGGTAATTATATTATTAAAGTTGACATAAATGTTCTTGAAAATTTGAATTGAAATTGTCAAAAAGTGATTTTAGTATTGTAGATATCATCCAAATGTTTGAGATACTGATAATTGGAACTGATGGCCTCTTGCACGCACAGAAATCGTGCATCAAAAATATGCAATAAAACTCTTATTGCAGTGTTCTATGAAAGCCTATTTTTTCATTCAAAATTATGTAAAAAACTATATAAATATAATTAATCTAGAACTAAGTAAAACTGACATTAGCTTCAACAATAATTAACTTAAACTATGATAGGAAGAGAAGAATAGCCAAAGTGTGACAATATTAGGAATTCGTGAGGGGTTTGTAAGAAAAAATTCTTATTTTCGCTGTTCATGAAAATTTATTTGGCTACCGGTTTCAATACTCGATAGTCTGAAAAAGATCACTCAGTGATTCAAACTGATGGTAACTGAATAAATTTCTGAGAACAATGTGACTAAGAGTTTTTTTGGTTTATTCTTTTGTAAGATATCCTTAGCAGTTCCAAACTTAAACTAAATTATGATGAAATTAGATTTGTTTATAATTGTGTTCAAGTGACAATTTTTAACATAATTTTTAATTATTCAATAGAAGAAGTAGACATCAATGAATAACTATGTACTGCGAGTCTTATTGCACACTTTAACTCCACGATTTCAGTTTGAGGGTCCATCAACGGGATTATCAGTGTTATAAACATCTGGGAAGACATTTTGGAATTTATCTATTAAAGTCATACTTTTACCATTCAACTTTTATCACTGCATTTTTACTGCCATACTTTTACACCACCATACTTTTTTCACCGCTAATTTATTTTTTCATTAATAAAATACATTTTTGTAACACGTACACCGAAAGTACCCTATTACTGAGCTGACTTCTGCTTCGAAAGTTCTCAATTCCAAACCATGGTAACAATTTTCATTAATTCTCTGTTGACTGGGAATTAATGGATATTTTTTCCCGCCGGGTAGATCATGGATCAGGATGCCGTTGGATTTTTTTATTTCATTGATATATGTCAAATTGATATTTGAAAGAAATTTGTATTATAGAATGTGTTCGTTATAGTATGTGCATTTATTGTGAACGGGATAGCACAGAGAATGTGAAAAATATCAATCAATAAAATAAATCATGTAATTTATGTTTCATTGTATTAGTTTACTGTAATGTGATTGCATTTGCAAAAATCTGTTTGTCAAATCGATAAGATAGTTTCAATACATCCAAATTTATTTAAAAAATTTAGTAATGGGAATTCTTCGGTGCACTTGTTACAAAAAGTACTGTATGCAACACGGACACTGAACGACTGTCATTATTGTCACGGACAAATTTGGCTGCACGGAGTTACGCCTTGGGCTTTGCCCCCGTCTTCGCCTCGTGCTTCGCCCTCGGCTTCGCCTCGTACTTCGCCCTCGCCTCTGCCTCGGGCTTTGCCCTCGTCTTCACCGAACGCTGCCAAATTTATCCTGGACAAGAATGACAGTCGTTCGGTCCTTGTATCATAATATACTATTTTTGCCGATTGATTTTAAAAGTACGACTTTATTGACAGTTTACAGTCTGTAAAGTGGCATTTTCACTGCTTAGGCAGTAAAAGTGTCGCTTCCGCAGCAACCGCCTAACATACGCATCACAACTTGACAACTGATCAACAAATGGCAAAAAATGAAGATTTACTGCCTTGCCTAGATTCAGAGATGAGGTGTAGCCGCGTCAGTAAATCTTCTATTTTTTTGCCTAGTTGAACAAATAACTATTCTAAAAATACAATAGGTACAATACAATTTTATTCAAAATTGGATGTTGCCCCATAGTACTTAACAATATCCTCTTTTTCTTTTCTGATCTCGTAAATAAATTCAGGTTAGGTTTGGAATCGGATTGGGCAGTTAGTGCGGCATGATACGTCGTGCTCGGTCAAAGCGGGCGAAGCTCGCCTGTTAGTCGCCGGCGCCAGTTGAATACAAAAATCATTGTTTATGACTGTATAGCGGTTTGATAAACATTGAGCATGGCACATCGAGCACCTCCAAAATATCAAAATGTGGAAATGAATCTTTCACATCTCTAATAGCTCAACAGTTTGATAGCTTACTATTTTAATACACAAAACGATAAAAATTCAGAGCCAGAATGATGTGAATGATGTATGGGAAATGACGTGCTTGGTTACGATTTGACAACTGCGCTATTGACTCTGAAGTTGGTTATCCGAATATTATTTGAAATGGTGATGAAAAAGAATACGTTAGTAAATACGTTCGTGGTAAAAAGAATTAGTGTTAAAAGAGAGACGGTGGTAAAAACGGGGGCAAATCAACAGAATCTATGCATTGTGTAAATGATGCACATAATTATTATATTGAAGGCAATCTCAATTTAAATGAAGATACTCTAAAATCAAACTTCATTTGCCATGAATGGCTGATGTCTCGCCTCGAATAAGAAATGGTTCTACAATTGGTTTGCTCAAAGCTGAATCGACATAAGAAATAAATGAATGTGTATATTATTATGTGATTTTGTGGATGAAAACTTTATTTCATGTCGAGTTTAATGTTCAATTAGTCAAGAAGAATGGCCAGCCATTATTTATCAAATAATTTTTGATATTTGAGGATAGTACTCCCAAAATACTTAATAATCATTTATTTGTGCATACCAGGCACTTATTCTCGCAGCGCGTTTATAATAAGTATTACGATTCAAGAGTAGGAAGAGAAACATTTTTTTTCATACTGATATCTTGTTTAAAACGACACATTTGTTATTACATCATTGGAGTGTGAAAGAAGTTTTTTTGCTCATTCGCTAGACCTAAAGTCTGTTGCCTCAAGTAACAAATTATTTTTTGTCATGCAAATTTTTTGGCACTGAATTATAATTCCGTATTGCTTCTAATCGAGCCAAACTTCATCATGTGAACATGTTTTATGAACAGGAAAATTTCCTTTGAAATGTTATTTTTATTTTATTATATTTTTGACAGGATTAGTGTGAAATATTTGGAAATAAGATATTCATATTTGTGACAAAGATTTTGCGGGGATAATATTTTTTGGGATGTTAGAAATATGTTAATTTCTGTGTAATATTATTGATACTACAATTAGGAAATAAAAGTATCTTTTTCGTCAACTTAATGTATTTTCATCTGTTTAAATTTTTTGTTCACTATTGCAGAATAGTCACACAATCTTCTATGTAACATAAGGACGACGGGGTGCAAGGCTCATCAGATGTTCCGAATTGAATGTTGTAAAAACATCTAAGAACGTGGAAGACTTTTTATAAATTAAGATGACTCAGTGCACTGGCCTCAAAACCTGTCGAAATAGCTGTGAGCGAAAGTATTTGACTTCTGTCTGATGAACAGAATTCAATTCTGTTCTCAGACGATTCTAAAAAGACCTTAATTTACAAAACCGGAATTGTGAAACGTAGGTAATAGAATCGCAGGTCTTTGAGCTTAGATTTGGGCTTTTTTGATTTTAGTCACTGAAAATCAAAATTCAAAGTCAAATTTGCTAGATAAAAACTAATATTTTTCTTGCACTAGTTAAGATAAAATCAATGGGAATGGAATAGGTCGTTTAAGACAGACGATTTTCAACGCCCCGATTTATATTGGTCATTATTTCATCAGCCCACTGACAAAATGAGAAATTGTTTTTCTCAGAAGCTGCTTTCAAGAACGAATAATACATTTATAACCGAATGTTTTTTTTCACCCGTCAGGCAGTCAGACAGTCATTAACATAATAATTAGTTGGATCTATTTTTTGCGCCCATTCAAAAAAATGCCCAAGAATTAGCAAATACAACCATGACAAATACCTGTTATCAACTGAAGTAGCAGTTCCTTTATTTGTTCAAAATAAATAGTAAAGTAGCTAGCATCTAATCAGCTTCACCTATAAGGAAGTACCATAATAAATAATGAAAAAATTCGGCCTCGAGACTTCGATTGGAAGCGCGTTGTGGACCTCCCAAGGTCCAAAAAACGATTTTAAAATGTCGGTCTCTTTGACATACGCCCGCATACAACCATCTTCTAACTTTCCTATAAATAACGCGCTAATCCACTATGATCCACCAAAAGAATTTTTATTATATTATATTTTGTTTCTCGTGTTTTGTTCTGGAAAACAAATGGGAAGTGGAATAAAATGTGCTTTAAATGCACCTACTGGATTTCTCTTCGTGTGTAGATTATGTATCAATGTCACATTGAATCAAAAAGTGTTCAACTATTGCGTGTTTACTCTCTAACCGTCTAACCGTCCATCTATCTGTACTTTCTTCTTTATTGGGCTTGTAGCATGAACGAATACATGAAATAAAATTGAAAGAGAGATTCATTTTAAATCTTCTCGACTGTCATAATTTTGTAGCTCATACTTGAAATGATTTGTAACGGATTATCTTGATAAGGAGTTTGGAATATTTAAGATAATTCTAGCAGCCTGTCGAAAAACTGTAGAACTGTTCCATCGCAAGGTAAATAAAAGAGACTTGACCTTCTGCCTATATAAGAAACCGCGCTGTTTACTTGAGATCGGATAGTGAACAGTACTACGGGCAAGTCATAATAAATTTTGGTGATATAAATAATACTGAAAATAAATATTAGCTGCTTCATTATTGTTGATTGTAGCGTAGTGAAATAGCCAGTGTATTTTCAGTATTGGATACGAGAAACAGTTCAATTTGGAAAATAGCGCGCTTCTTGATGTTTTATCAAATTTGGGCGCTGAGACTTCATTCATGTCATACTAATTGCAAACTTCACTTTCTGGTTGTTTCAATAATGTGTGCCCCGTAAATTGATCTGCTGAACAAATAAAACGTACGATATATTGCATCTAATATTTCAGAAAACATTTAAAATCATTTACCAAATCTAGTTTGTAGGTTATGTTTTCTGTTCTTTAAGAATAGAAGCTTTCAGAATTGTGAAAATATTTTCAATTGGATTATTTACCTAGTTCATTATTTTAGAATTGAATTCAAATTGATACTCCACCGTTTTCCTTAAACGAATCGTTGAAGGATTTTCACTTAATGTTGGGGAATTACTTTTTGAACCGCTCATAGATGGCAGCACAGACTTTAATTGTATTTAGACTGTTCAAAATTCAAATCAGCTGATCTTTGTGCCATGGAAAGTGCAATAAACTTGTGCAGACAATCTAATTCTTATAAAAGATGTACTATCTGAAAAAATAGGTGAAATCCGCAAATAGAAATCATTTTACTTGACAAGATATAAAAATGACTCGAAAACGACTAATAGACCAAATTGTTGATTTTAGTGATTTTAGTGATAAATTATGTCTACCTAGATGGAAGCAAAATTAAAGTTATTGCCAAAATACAAATATTCTTTCCGTTTCAAATGATGATTGACATGACTATGATAGTTCAAAGCTTTAAAATATTCATTTTAATCGACATCTTTCATTCTTCCAACAAATGAAAAACATTCAGTCCAAACCATAGCATAGGCGCACTGTGAAATTTTTGACAAAACTTTGATGAATCTTTACTCTTTATCCAGAGCGATTACAAGAAAAGTTATCAAGAAAAATTGTTATACTTGTTGAGTTCTATCACTAGATAGAATTAATGTTCTTATTTCTGTTACATTCTGTATGTAATAGAGGAAGTATTGTGATCGTGTTTTTTGAAAATTCGAATTTCTGTGGAATCTTTACGTTTCAGATCTTACTTTGGTTTTCTATTTAAGAATTAGGTTTAAGCTCGTAAATAAGCTTTCTTTTAACCAGTGATACCAAAACCTTATTGATCGAACTTTTTGATTTTTTACGTTTATTTTATAAACGATAGTAGTTATCGTAAAATACAGAAAAAAAAACTAAAATTGATCCTTGAGTAATTTGGCTCATCATTTACCTTAAACATTCAAAATTATCAGTAGTCCATTTGTTATTATTAAAACCTGAATTCGACGTGAATCATCGTAAAATTATTAGACTTTTCTGAAGCAAAGAAATTATGAGAATAATAATGTGAAATTAGTATTATTATCGCTCATATTTTGACGTCACATGCAAACGTTCGTCAATTATTTTCCCATAATGGTTCTCTCGTATTAAGTTTCAAATTAAAGCTTCTGTGGGAATAATTCCACTAGAAGTATCAAAAAGGATATTTAAACGATTGCCAATTGTTTTTCTATAGGTTATTCACATGATGTCTAGTTTGGTATCAATTTAAAACTCTCGAATAGATGAGCTTAGTAGAAATATGAAATAAATAATCAGTGAAATTCACGTTACCATCTTGAAACTACATTTCCGGCGATCAAGTGTCTGAACCGGTCTAAACTATATGTTCCAATGAATTAAAGACCCTGAAAATCTAGAAAAGAACTCCATTTTCAAAAATACTTATTTTATGTGAAGACTAAAATATAACTACCATCTTTACTTTCACAATGACTGCTGTCACTTTGATAATTTGCAATTAATTGATGCGACACTCTGAATTTATGAAACAACGATGAAACTGTCCATGAAAATTATGGTTTGGGAAGTACTGTGCGGCCACAGTAAATTTTTTTTGTTAATAAATAACAGCTACATGGACTAAAATATTTGGGATTGCAATTTGTAATATTGGAAAAACTGTAGTAGTGAAAGTAGACATTAGTCAACTATGTTGTTTTGGACATGTGGAAAGTTGCGTGGACAGTCTGCATATCGGTGGATGGATATGTTTGGTGATTTGTTATGTGAGAGATAGTTTCCGAGTATGAAGAATAAACGAGCTTGTATTAATAAAATTATAAATGTGGATGAAGTTGGAAGAGATGTGTTGGGACAGGGGCCCGAACAGAAATAATTGGTGAAGATTGATTTCTGGTTAATTGTTAAATAGGGTTTATGATAACCTCATTTGAGAAAAAAGCGTGATTTATATATATGTATGTATGCAATTTGTTGCTTATGAGATATGGAAAATGCATTGCTGTTTGAAATATTACTGCAAACGGTAGTTGAAAGTTGATTATCAGTAACTATCCTATCTAAAGTAATAAACCAGAGGCGACTCGTCAAAACAGCTCATTCATTATATCTAGCAAATTTGTAAAATAAATATTGAATAAAGAACAAGTGTGTGAACTTGAGCACCATAACATAAGGCCAGACGGGATTTGTCATCTGAAATACAATGTTGCATGAAAACTTTCAAATCATGGTAATTATTAAGCATAAAGCAAGAGAACATAATCTAACAAATAGATTGGTAGCAGGTTCAATAGTCCAGGAGCCGATCGCACTTTATCTTCCCTGATCGGACTTACGGCCAAATTGTATATGAATTAAGAAGAAATCATAAAAAAAAAAAATGGTGAAATATGCAAAATGTCATGGAAACAAATATCTAATTGGAGTTTGCATCATGACCGAAAAGCATGCATCGATCAATAACCTTCTTATCTTTCTTATCAAGGAGTAAATTTTCAACCCTCAAAAAGGCATGTGGTATAAAATCAGAGAACTCCAACTACCATTATCTTCCAATCTTTAGAATTATCTGCGAAAGTATTTTTACAATGAGATTCTTGAATATCTTTTTGGGTTCAAAATTCAGAATCTGTTTGGCGAATCAATATTGCAACAATGCAAATGAAACGAAATAAGAAATTTATTTTTTATTATTTGATCGTCAAATACAAATAACGGTTTTATTATTTACTTTAACGACTGACTGATAATGACCTTTCATGTTGAGGTTACTATTTGTGCCATTTTCAATACAACGTTTTACTTGAATAAAAGTTTTTTTATGGATTCAGTGCTCTTTGTTTTGATGTTTATGCTTAAACATTTGTCTAAGAACATATCTCTTAAAAATCGCGACGAAGTGAAATTCATGAAAGTGGTATTTTTTCATTGATATATAGTCCCATTCTTACCCCGTTTATGTATTCCTATTACTGCTTTGCCGGTTAATTTTGTTTATAATGACATAAGCTGGCTACTTGAAGCTGTCATTATCTATTATTCTTATGAATTTGTTGAAAAAAATTTCATCCACTTGTACGTAGGTTTGAATTTATCTTTTTTTCTACTTTTTGTATTCTCATCAGTAGCCTGAAGATGATCAATCCATGATAGACATCGATTTCTAAATATTTTTCAGAACAACATGATTAAGAGTTTTTGGGTATGTTCTTTTTTTTTAAACGCTATCTAATTGTCAGGCTTTTGATTCTGATAGGTCTTCTTGTGTAGTTTATTCTAACCTAATAATTTTGTTCTCTATTATACAGAATTATAATAAAAACGAAGGTTACTAGAATTCATGCTTCAATCAAACGAATAGATGGACAGATAGTAGAATAATAACTAATAAGCCGTGATTAAGTTTTGAATCAAAAACTGTCAGAATTATATGAAATAAGTATAATTTGTATTGTTATTTTTTCACGAAAATAGCTCTGTATAATGGTTTAATTTATCTTGCATTAGGTATAATAACATATTTTTTGAAAATTGGGCTGTTACAATATAATTTGTTATACACAATTGGTGATTGGATTACTCAATTCCAATTTGATAATCACGATTCAAATTGAGACATAAAAGTTAATGTGCAATCAGAAAGGATTAGTATATTATATTTTGTTTTAAAAAAATTAATTTGATTGAAATCATTTATAATTTTATAGTATGAACTTGCGGTTTTGTTCAAATTTTAACAAGATTGTAATGAAATAAATAATTATTAAAACTAATTTATAAAAAAATCAACAACAACAACAAGCCCATCTATAATGTCAATTCTTACATTTACTGATTCATTTATTCGTACCTCCAAAAATGGATGAATATTCAATTTCTAACGCCTATGTAATTTCCTATCTTGACTGTGTTGCAAAAGTGAAGCCAAAAATGTAATATTGTTAGAGAAAGAAGGTAACTGAGAGATAGGTAGAGGCGGGCCCATGTTTGTATGGAAGTAAATGGCGAGTTTCGCTCTTTTTAGTATTTTCATGTGGAAATATATTGTAAAGTAGGAAGAAAATATTTTGTGCCAAATTGTAATAGTGGGTACAGAACATGTAAAAAAAATTTCTTTTTTTCTGTACCCAAAAATGATATATTATTGAATAAGTGGCGCAAGAACATACCACGATAGGATAGAACATTGGAAATTACTGATTACGTTTGTGAAAAACATTTCAGAGAGGAGGATATTATAAAAGAATGGTCGTCTAGAGATGTAAAAGTGAGTAGAAATTATTTTTGAATTATATTAGCAGATCTACTGACAATTCTGTTAGAAATTGAAAGGTTATATCAATGTTTCAAATTATTAAATGTATCTGACCGAGAAATCTTCTCATCAATAAATTCATAAATTCATACAACTTATAGATTCACACAGAACTGCAACATTAATTTCTTCACTTTTCATCAATATATAAAAGTTATTGAGAATACAATTGTCAATAGTGAGCGAAGCAAGTGTTCTTATTAGCCCTGTGGCGTATTAGAATAGTTTTCTCATTTCTCCTGTGCTGCTTCCGAAAAATTGAAATTTGTGCAAAATAGTACATATCCTGCATGAGTGATAAAAATTATGTTGAAAGTATTGATATTCTTACTGATACTAAAAGTAAAAAAACTTTTATTGCGCAGTTTAATTTAATAACTTTTTTTCACACCAGAAACTATGTCAAAAACTGTAACTGTTTGTGAGATCGTATAGATGAATATTTTTGTTAAATTTCTCGTTAATGTTCAACAAACAACAAATTTTTGCAAAACAGCATTTTTTATTTCTACCTTCCTTCTAGTGAATAAGAAATTGTTTTGTGTATATTTTTCCTACTTTATTACGCCCATTTTAATATAAAATATTCGTCATCTTTTTTATGTGCCTACTCGGGTCTAAAAAAACATTTATACAACGTGTTTCATAATGTTCTAATTCATTGCAGGTTTCAATGAATAGAAATGCTAATTTTCTCTTGCTTTTGCCTTTCATTCGATAAATAATGTAATATTTAACGTAATTAGAATAAGAAATTCATCTGACAATTGCATTTTATTGAAACTAATTGAAATATAATCTTATATCTGCATATGAAGCAAGCAAAGCTGTGCCCGCTCTCGCTATCTCTCTCACACCTGCCGCATTACATTTTAGGCTTTATGTTTTCCGATTGAGTGACCGCTCTTCTATTATTCTCCTTCATGTTTCTACCTCATTTACTTATTTGAAGTTATATATGTTCGAGGCGAGGTTCGGGCGCCAGGATCTTTCTATTTAAGAAGAAGCAAAGCATTGGAACTTTTAATCTTAAGGAGTCCGGTGCTGAAAAGTAGACATATTTTCCCCGAAATTTAACCACAGAATGAGTTTTATGAATTTAATTTAAGTAAAGTAGAAAGAAATTGAACATAAACAAATCAGTACTCATAACATATTGACTATCAAGACGATTATTTGAACACAGAAATTGGTTTTCAAAAGAAACGGTGGTTAAATGAATTTAATTATTTAAGAAATAATTTAGAAGAGAAATAGAACAGCTTATTCTTGGCCCTGCCCTGGGTGATTCTGTTCTTAAACAAGCGCTTCAGGGAAGGTACTAATTCAAATCCAACAACGTAAACAACCAGTCCATCTTAGAAAGAAAAAGGATTAATCTGAAAAATGTAATTAATATTTGAGCGTCTGAGTTAAATTGGATAATGTAGCGCTCACAAAGAGATGCTGACACCATAGACTCAGAAAATCGAAGAGTGCATACTTTTGTTATTACATTGCAACCCTTGAATTTAATTCTATCTATCTATCTATGTATGTATGCTCCGGTATAGGGATTTCTAGATCCCTCTTCATAGTGTTGTGTGAATGTATGTGTAAGCTAACTTGTTTGTTTTTGTGTCAAGAGTCCAAGGTAGATCATTTTACAGTCCGAAGACTGCGCAACGATGTCTTTATAGTTCGGCTTTCGTGAGAGACTGGCACTTGCTGCGCAATTGTAGTACAACTACTCATCCAGAGGGGCAACTGCTGTCGCAAACATATCAATTGAATCTACTGAAACTTCACGAGCATAGCACTAACAAATGCTACCAGCGCCATCTCTTATCACAAAAGTATAGCTTTCAAGCATTTGCGCCATATTTGATACAAAATCCAGTTATCCTAATACTCAATTAACACTTTGACACTCAGTAAAGTGTATTACGTAAGTTAGTTTATCTTCTTCCATCAATTGTTTCAACCCATTATTGTTTGTAGACTATGATCACAACGTGAGCACCAGAAATGTTTGACTTTTAACTCTTTTTAGGGACGAACGGGAGAAACTAGTTTCGTCACAAAATAATTCTATACTCTAATATGATTATTCAACAAAATCAATAAATATTAGGAATAAAACAATATGTTTGTTAAAGTGTAATAAGCTATGACTTTCTGAGAATAAAAATAAAATTGGTAGAGCTCAATAGTTCATCTCCTCAAACAGACAAGTTAGCAATGAAGTGCTAATTATTAGCATCAGTTTAATTACGAACATTTAAATTGGATGTCATTGCCCCTATAAATTTCAAGCATAATCAAATCACATCAATAAAGATATGTTGAGCCTGCTCCACAATGAAAATGAACGCGAAACATCTGTTTTGTTCTACCCTTCATCTTAACATTTTTTGAAATAAAACTTTTTGTGGGACACTACTAGTTTTGAGACTGAGAGTAAACTCGTACAACTGACAGTGGGCCGAATTCATTAGAATATTTAAACATGGAAAATCTTTACTGTCAAATAGTTGTGCAAAAATAATTGATTAGATTATTGACTGATTCATTTGACTAAATATTGCTCTTAGAGTTCGATTTCATTCAACGATCACTTTTTATGTGTAATGGATCTTATTACACACGAACAAAACGTAACAGACATAAAAGAAATCAGTACTCGATCAGCTTGTAAATGACATTGTAACAATCAGTTACAGCAAGCAATTACGCCAAGTTCCACGTGGCGCTCAACAAATTAATAGATAGAGATCTTTTGTTTCTGGACAAGTTGCAATTGTTTCACATCGAGTCAAAGAGCTATAAATCAACAGAGGGAAAAAGTTTTGTCGGCGCTACTGACGGTGTTATCAGTTTCTTGCACATGCACTGGGGAATGAAATCGAGACAATACTAACAATTAAGATAGAATTGTTGATTGAAAGAGGTGAAAAGGTGACGTTTGCTGACGGAACAGAGTGTGGGAGATTATTTTTAGTTCATTTGCTTTTTTTCCGACCGTTCAATACATTAATGTCATGATTGAATCCTGAAGTGCAAATGGACAACGTTAAAATAGTTTTTAAATGTTTTTGTTGTTTCTCAATGGCTGATCAACATTTATAGCTTATTTGAATAGGCTTGCTATATTGTACTATCAATCCTCCCAGAAACAAATGAAGTTTTGTTATAAGGTACAAATGGAAGCGACTTTCTAATGCAGCCGTGAAAATTTTTAATTATTTTTATTATGAACATATACAAATAATAATATTCTGAGAAACTATGTAACCTAAAAAATTCACCTTTTTTTTTTTGGTATTTAATATTAAAATTTTCTGCTTAATTAACATATGAAGAAAATTAAAAATAATGTGCCAAGTATCAACAAAAAAATCGTCAAGTTAAAATATTCAAACTTATGTCCAGTGTCAAGTTTCTAGAAACTTACAACAATAATTTTTAATGAAGGTGGCGCAACTTAATACGCTAAATAATTAGAGACAATGTACCTGTCGTAAACAAATTCTTCTAGATATAAATTACACACTTCAAAGGATATATTCAACCCGTTACAACGAAAATCATATATTCAACTCCCGTTCTATCTAAGTCTTAAATTTCGGTTGTTGTTTTTCAATACGCGTTTATGGTATCGGCTGCCGCAGGCTATTTATTTTGAATAATTTTATAAAGGCACAAATTGGTGTTATAATAACTTGCCTCCGAGCGATTTTAGCCCGCACTGAGAAGACCACACTTTTCGTTTTTGCAAACCACTTGCAGATGTACACTGTAAAAATGAAAGAGAATACTACTCTGAATTCCTAGCATGCGAGATACAAATTAAGATAATGACCAAAAAGAAGAAGATACAGGTTGCCTAATAAGGATTCTAACTAATATTAAATTAATAAAGTGTGTAATTTTGTTAATATATTTTAATTTAAACTGCGGTAATTTCGCAATTATGGGTTGAACTCTATATAAATAAGAGTTTTTACTATGTTTACCACTTCAAAATGGTCGTAATTTTAGTGGGATTATCAGTATATACTAGAGGATCATTTAGGTTTGTAATTACATATAATACATATGAATGAGTAGAGGCAGATGATTCGCAATGACCTTTTTGCTCCATTGCAACAGTTTGTGCAAATTTCTGAGCAAAAAAAAACTTAAAATATTCCTCATTACCACGGAATTCCGAGTTTTGTTGACAAAGCGGTTGCACAACATACTAATTTCAAGCAAAATCGCAGAACTTTTTGTAATACTTGATTCCAATTTAAAAAATTGAGTCGAAAGAGCAAAACTTCAAGAATTTATGACTTTTTCTTATTTTTTGACTTGAGACAGATGTAGATAAAAGCTTTATTTAAATATCGCCACTATCTTTGAATCACCATTTCAAATGACTGTAAATATTTGCAGTATTGCTTGAAATGAGCTCAACCACTAAGGCAAAAAGATATAAAAAGGGACGTACTATTGTAGAAGGCATTTCTTATATTTAGAGATCTGCACGGCCCAAAATTTCAGTTCCAAGTTTGGTGTCATCTATAAGCCTTTGTGGCCCAGCCAAATTCTTGAAGTGAGAAACTAGTGCCCAACCCAGCTCGCTTTCTAGAATTCTAGAGCTAAGCCCAGTTTCATGGCTCGGTCCTGCCCGACCCGTAGAATTTGGAGACCCAGTACTTCATACCTATATGGCATTATACTTCATATCATCTTTTGAAAGTGCTCGAAAGTGTTCGCTAGCAATATGCTTGTCTTCATTTGTAAGGGAAACCCCTGTTAGTCCAGGAGCTGACCGCACCTTATGTTCCTTGATCAAAATTACGGCCTAACTGTATGTGAATCAATTGAGTAGTTCCTATTTAGTGGTTAATAGCATGCCAGGCTTCCTCTGTCCTGTCCAGGAAGGCGGCAGCCACCCCTAAGTGTAACCCATTTTCGTATTAAACTTTCTTGATCGAGCTTACGATAATTATTTCTCTCAAATTGAAGCTTGAACCTTTCTGATCACACTTAAAATTATTCGATTATTATTATTGAATATGTCTATATTACAAATGTAGACAAGCAAATTGCTAGTGAACAGTTTCGAGCACTGTCGAATGACAGGATTGTCCAATATACAATAAAGATTGAATCCGCTGCTAGCTCAATTCTGATATTCCTTATCACCCAATGTCGGCCCGCGTAAGCCTGAAACATACATCAGTTATTCTATTCTTCATCCTTCATCAAATCAAAGCTCGTTCACCCCAGTTTATCTTTGAGCATATACCTGAAAGCCAGCTCGTCCGAAGCCCATCTTCAAGAAGAAAAATATTGGCTTGTGGCCCGTTCGGGCCAAACTAATTGTCATTTGCTTTATCATACAACAACAATATTAGTTTCGGATAGATACCTTGAAAAATTTTAATATGACTCTGCAAAAATCATATACAGACTGAATATTTTGAAAGCTACAAGAGACTGACGGCTCATAGTGATCTTCGAAGCACTCGCGCCTAATTGTGAATTTGGAATACTCATCGAGGCTTAAATAGAAATCTTTGAGTGCTCACTCATCCATATGACTGCAGTTAACTGTATTTTATTTTGAATCTGAAATTAATAGAATTACAATGTTTTGTAAAACTCAATTTTGAACCAAAGTTTGACGCTATAATTGTCAAATAGTTCAAATTTCCCGCCATAGCAAATTACAGTTTGATGTAAAAAAATTATTGGAAAGCCAAAACTCAAGTTTTCATGCGAATAATGTGAATAACTGAACCTAAAGAGTTCATAATGGCAAGTACGCCTGCGTCGCTTTTATCACAGTGAAATAAATAGGGTGGATAAAGGATATTGGCATCTGTAGCTTAGATTCAGACTCTCGTCTGTGATTTCTTTGAGGAGATCCATATCAGAAATAAACTAAGATTAATGAGCTTGATACCTGAACTAGGTATAGTAGCAATGGGCGATTGCTAACTGCACTAGATCAGTTATAAATTGAATATCACATTGGACATTTGCGCCAACGCTTAAAATCAGGTAAAAATAATAATGATCAAATGTACCAAAGGATTAATTCTTAGTAAACGCAGAGCATGTATCGTTAAAGCTTCTCCTTTGTCTGAATTCTAGCCCACTAACTATTTATTTATACATTATAACTAATATAGAATATTTAATTTAGAAGTGAAAAAAAAATAAATAATTCTAAAAAAGAATTGTTTTCCATAGAAAATTCAAATCTAAGAGTCGGGGCTGAAGCCACCATCAACTTAGATCGGGGATGCAACTGTAGACATATGATGGTGGCTTCAGCCCCGACTCTTAGATTTGAATTTTCTATGGAAAACAATTCTTTTTTAGAATTATTCATTTTTTGAATGTTCCATAGCACAAGCACCTCACATATTTCACAGTTTTTGTGTGAAATTTTTATTTATGTGATTTCTTCTTTAGAAGTGAAACTTGATTTGGGACGTTAATGAAACGAAAATGTGCAACGAAAAAGAGACTGCAGCACACCAGCCGTCACGGTGCTCTCTGCATCCTCAGACTGCACGCGTTCCAAAACCACAATACAAAGTTTCACTTCTACAGCGTTAAGACGTTGCTATAATTTTTTTGCAGATTCCATAAAGTACATTTATATATGCGTGCGAAGTCGCGGGTAACTGCTAGAAAGTTATAAATGTAAACTTCAATGTTTTATTTTAGTTCTGCTTTTTGTTGAGCTATATTTTTTCCTATGTTCTATGGATGAAATACCTTACGTTTTGTCTTCACATTTTTGTACTAAAATGCTTTTGACTGTGATGACATGAAAATTGCATCTGATTATTATCGAAATTTATTATAGCCTTTCTTAGAACTCCTCGTATTGGCCACAAAAGTGCAGAGGCCTGCGTTTGGCGCAAATGTCTATATTTTTGGATAGGATTAAATTGATGACCGATGAGGGTTGAAGTAGCTTCCTGTTTTCATAAGGAGCTATCAGTTTGGACGATCTTGAAAAACACGGTGAAGTTTCTAATCTGAAAAAACTAGGTAGGTTCTATCAAACATGAGGATAATGGGAAAACTAATGACCAACCACAAACATAGCCGGAAACAAGCTTTTAAGGTTGACTAGTACTTTAAGGAATAAAATCCATAAGAGCGGCGTACCTCTCCATCTTTAAACACTCCAACTTATAAGTTAACGGTATTTCTTGGCGATGTTTTACAAAATGTTACTAGCAATTCACCTTATGTTGGTAGAAACTCATCTTGTCTCGAAGATGAGATCACAAAATTTATTGCTCCTCCTGGTTTCTCAATGTTTTTGTTGGATGTAACAGCACTATTCCCGAGCATCCCTCAATCACTGGTTTCAGATTGTATCACAGACAATTTGCAAAATATGAAGGAGTTCAGTGAATTGACTTCAAACCAATCTATTGAATTGTGCTTTGATTCTACTATGTTCACTTTTCAAGAAGTTATTTATGAACAAACTGATGCATCTCCAATGTTTTAGCTGATTTAATTCTTCAAAAACTTGAAAACCGAATTGTTTCTGATCCACAAAATGGTATTATTTATTACAGACGCTATGTTGATGACTGCCTGCTTGTCTCTCCTTCAGACAAAGTTGAATTTAGTATATTCAACATTTTCAGTTCCTTTTGCACTATTGTTTTTTTGAACGTTCCTCTTATAAAAATTTATAACAAAATAATTACAATTCATCATCAGATTGTGGTGCCACAGTAACCGCAGAATTGAAAAGTAATGAATTGAAGCTCTGTTTCCGATAGATTTTTTTAGTTCATCTTTCCACTAGCAATTATTTTTCCAACTGTCCATATGTTCAGTAGGAAGTTTAAAAAAATATCATTTATTTTGGAGCTGAGACAAGTGGGAATAAACGAAAGCACTTGCCGGAAACAGCGAGCTTTTCTGGTAGACTATTTGAAGGAAAGGTTTCAGAAAAATCAGATTGCGGCGCTACAGTAACCGCAAAAGCTCCAATAATAGTACTGAATTGAAGCTTGGCTTAGATTACGTTTCCGGTAGTCCACCTTTCATTTGTAATTATTTTTCTTATCATACTTCAAAATGTACTAAAAATTATCGTTAGCTTTTTTTGGAACATTCGCACTTTAACTGATAGTATAGTTTATTCACGAAATTTAAACCGATGGCACCCGAGAGATCCTTCTCGAAAAAAATATTTCCAAAAGTCATTAGAAATACCAGCTTTATGATCCACAGGTGATTTTCTAACCCTTCTCGACATTTTTTCTAAAATTTCCAATTCCATATCTTACTTTGTAAAAGAGTGTCAAAAAAATTAAAGAGTAATGAAATTCTTCAAGTAAAGTACTACATTCATAAGCAAATTTTCGAATCTGGGCGGGGCGTATACTTATATGGCGAGTATGAAATTGATTTTTTATTATACGTTACCTCCAGCAAAAGCGGATCCGATAACCATCACTTTCGCAGGTGATTAAAAAAAAGAGAATAAGCAATTTTTAAATTCTTATTCGAGGCATGTAATTTAGATTGAATGACTTCAACTTTTTCCCGTCTTCAAATATTGGACTACGTAATAATTTTGCAATAGCATTTATTTTTCAATGCGTAATACGTGATTTATCATCATTCGTTATTCGAAAAGGGCCTCGAAGTCTTGAAAACTACCTTACTTGATTTTGAACATGAAAATAAGACCTCCCGTGTTTTTCAAAGTAAACATTAGAACCGTTAATGATTATGTTGCAACCTCTCAACAAGTTCGAACTTATTTTTTACAGCTATACCTAATCACCGCTGCGACTAAAATAATTTGAGATCATTGCCAACGTTCTAAACTCCCAACTGCTATCAAGTTCATTAAAATTAATTCGTGTTTATGGATAAAGTAAACTCGACGTTTCTAAACATGTATATGTGAAAATTGCATGTTAATAGTTTGATGAAGGCATTTTGTAATACTATAAAGTTCTTCTATGATATAACAGGGTGTTAAGAACGTGTTTGATCGTGAAGATATTACAGTAACAAAAAACAAACTTCGAGACGCGCTCGAGTTGAAAGACTTCTTGGGTTAGCGTTTTAATAATCTTTTTCTCTTCGCAAAATTCTTCTTTTTCATTATCTTCGTCTTATTGAATTACCTCTCAACTCCTCAGAAACTCTTCTGTTGACGGTGAAAGAATGAAGATGAATAAAATGGATAATTATTTAATTAAGATAGTATATTAGCTTATAGCAAGAATGCTGTGTTATCGTACTCAGCTTAACTGTATTTTCTGGAAATATTAATATTAAAAGAGAAATATAATTGAAAACGCATCTACAAACTTAACATTATGCATTAATGTGTTGTTTTATATTTAGTACCTCCAAAAATAGTCATCTAAATAAATTTCTGGCTTCACAATCAACAGATTCATTTGACAAATAATTTAAATTTAATTTAGTGTTTCTTAGTTTAATTCCAACGAGAATTACATCAGTCTTTGTGATCCAAATTGTTTTGGAGGAATCATTTTATACTTTGCCGAAAGAGTAGTTGAGCAGTATATGCGAGTTGAAAAGACAGTGATGGGTAGATTTTTCGGTAATGGGATTTTAATATTTAAGTATATTTTCGGTGGGAGATTGAATTTTTCCACGGCATTGTCTTCCAGGGCTGGTTATGCATTAGAAATGATTTAGACAGTACCTACCTCTTCTCAAGAAATCAACTTTATGTCAGAATACTAGTAAATATTAATGTACGCAGGAGTACCGTGGCTCACGATGTGAAGCTGAAGGGTGTATTTCTTAGGTAATTTTGAATTGTTGATGTTAGTTTATCTAAAAGCCGGGGAAAAAAATTCATCTCTGTCTATGTAATTGTCCAAAAAAGATTATCAGAACGTTTATAGCAGTGTTTCTATTATTCCAGTTATTCTATGACCATCCTAGTTAGACTAAATCTTATTTTTCTTGTGGAATTATTTGCTGCATATTTGACAAATCCAATACTGCTCTTGCAAATTTTGATTTATTACTCTCTCTCATTCTGGAACAAACTTTAGTAGCGTAGTTACTTCTAGTTCATGGTAATACTGACTGGCATAAGTCGAACCTCCAACCTCCATCTGTGACTTTCTTTATCTTCCTAGCAAACAACCGACATCATAACCTCCAGCTTTGACTATGTCCTCTTGAATGGAATCTTGTTGCAGAAAACTGCAAGAGGAAAAGATTGTTCTGGAGGACGCTGGCCAATTTTGTTTCTTCCTGCCAAAAAAGGGTAGTGATAGTATCGCACTCATTGAAGGCGTGAAGAAAATGAATAATCATTTGCGGATGATGCGTTGCTCTGTGGGTGGACGATGAAACTGATAAATAGAAATTTTAACCTTTGATACTTTCCGAAAGTTAGACGTTTGTTGCAGCTAAGCTCAAACCATTGGAAAAGGACCAAGAGATCCACATCTTCTCCAATATCTACAACACGATCAAATATCACCCAATGCTCAATCAGCATCTTTTTTGGTTACTCTCAATGTAACGTCCTGCTGCCCAAAGGCATTGCAAAGTACATGATAGTGCACCTCTTGTTGCTATCTTCGACCAATAGTTGTCTAAGGCAACCGAGCTCAAACCATTGAGGAGATCTAGGAAGTCCACGTTTTCTCCAAAATATTGCTCACGTACGTTGCAGCTGAACCCAAACTATTGGAAGGGACCAAAAGATCCACGTCAAACATTACTCAGTGCTGTGTCTCTGATGTCTTAATCAGCATCTTTTTTGGCTGCTTTCAATTTAACGTCCTGCTGCTCAACGGCATCGCGATGCAGTTGATAGGACACCTCTTTGACCAATAGTTTTTCCCAAGGCAGCTGAGCCCAAACTATTAAGGTCTATCAGGAGGTTACCTCTTGAATGAGCGCTACTACAGCAAAAATTTCGATAAAACATGAGATGGTAAAAGAAAGTACATACTTTTTAGGAGGAAATGCTGTTTCAAAAGGTGAGAATATGGACGAATGTCTTTTTTTAAACTCACAACAATATTGGACTGTGCTGTCTCAATGATGTTCCAATCAACATCTTCTTTGGGTACTTTCACTGCAAGGCCCTGCTGCTCAAAGGCATCATCAGTGTGATGAGGCACCTCTTGTCGTTATCCTTGACCAATAGTTTTTCCTAAGGTAGCTGAATGATAGTAGACTCCTAAAAAAGTATGTTGCTGCAGTAATGAGCAGCAGAATGTCCACATCCTTCCAGAATTTTTATGCTTTGATTGTTGCTTCCGTAGGGTGACCATCACAAATAACTAAAATATTGTTGCGGTGGCAAATAACTTCATGTGAAGCTGCATAAAATGGCAAGTTTTCAAATAACCGTTACTTGAAAACTTATGGACTCACGGCGCTTGATTTGAACTCAAATTATAGAATTGTATTGTTCATTGTTCTCAGCGAATTGTTTATAGTTTGAATAAGAATCACTATTTAATAAATGAGAAGAAAATAAAACTTCTACTTTTCGAAATATAACTAAACTAACACTATACAATTTATTTCTCTCTTACTACCTTAATCACTCATTGGATATTCACTATTTCACTGTCTTACTGTTCACTGTCTCTCAGTCAGGTCGTTTGCTCGTATGTATACAGATGTCCGTTTCTGGAAATATTCTAGATTAGTCGAGAGCACGTTACTAGAATTTTTGACTGTGGTTTGGTGGGGTACGATACAAAGAGATGAAAGTCTCCGCCCAGACAGGGTTGGATTCAGGGCTTATTTGATTTTTATGACTTTTGACACTTTCGTACGTTACAGTATATTTGATCATTTTAGAAAGGATCGCTTTTTCTATAGGACGCATAGTTCAGGAAAATATTGAGCATAAACAATTTGCGTCCGGAAAACATATTGAAATCAGAATTACATGACGTTTTGGAAGGCTGTGCTTGGGCAGTATTAAAAGCTCGTGAAGTATTTGACAATTAGAAGCAATGGACAAGGATACTCCACAATAATATTTGCAAAAACGTGGATAATAAAGGTAATAATTATTAATTTTTCAAGTAAAGGGCTTACCAATGAGAATGATGTTTTTAAATGTACAAGAAACATAGAAAATGTCGTTCATCTAATTACTATTTTTTATTTGGGAGCTCTTTCGATAGCATTTAGGTTTTGAACAACACATCATTCAAATCTCTCTCGTGATAACGAATGCAGAAGTGAATTCAAAGAGCCCAATTTTCGTTTACTTTGTAGACTACATCCGCATTAATCCTATGAACGCAGCGCTGTATGCTGTTTTTCAAGTCCTCTGCTATTTGTGATTCGTTCGCATAGATCGATGATTTCATGTATTCCCAAAAAAATCTAATAGTCTCAAATCGCAGCTCCTTAGAAGCCAAGCATCTGATCAAAGTTATTCAATTGCTTGCATTACAAGGAATCAATGTTTCAGGAAACTTTTCTTCTAATAAGTCAATGGTTTCACCGGAAAAGTGACAAGTGGCACTGTTCTGTTGGAAGAACATGATTTATTCTTTGATGCAACTAAAACAAACACTACACAATTTATTTCTCACTCACTATTATCAAGTTTCAACTACAAAGTCACTAATATTTATTTACAGCTTATCTATTTTTTACACTTCGCACTTAGCTGATCACGTTCTGGATATTCACAGCTCACTGTCATGCCGCTCCTCTTATATATGAGGATGTTTACTTCTAGAAATTTCCACCTCATTCTAGCAAGCTACTCGAACGTTCGAATGTGCAGAGCGGCGCGACGCAAAGAGATGAAAGTTTCTGCTTAGACAGAGGCAAATTCAGGGCCTATCTTATTTTTACTAATTATGTCACCTTCGCATGTTACAATATTTATTTCTTACAGCACATGAATGCTTGTTACTTCAGAGATTTCGCAAATTACCATCTCTCACAGTTACTGAGCTTGAAATCGAGCAGTTTGGGCAAACTTACAAACAGCAGCTTCCATTTAGTACTAGTTTCAAGTTGATTATTTGATACGTACATAATTTATGCATGTACAAACTCAAAAATACCTTTTAAATCTTCATTGTTCAGTTATTGACTGACGGTAAATCAAGTGCTGTACCTTAAAATGATAATTTGATCTTTATCAAAGCTATATAAAAAAAAATCACCAAAAGTAAACAAATTTTCATCCAATAATAATGATTCATTCTAATAAGCTTCAGATTCGCCTCAAACAAGTCATTGAATGAATCCCAGACAGATTTGACAACTGTACATAATAATAGTGACACCTGTGGCGAAAGTTGTAACTAAATTTTTATCTACTTTAATAAATTTTAGTTGCCATATCCCTAATGTTATAAATCTATGGGCATTGTTCCACTTGAAACAAGTAATTGAATAATTTAATCTTCCACAATCACTGAGCTTGAACTAAAGCAATTTCTGCAAACCTACGAAATAGCAGCTTTTATTTAGTACCAGTTTCAAGCCTGTAAATAGTATAGTTGCTGAGAACTCAGCGTCACGCCAGCCAGCCAGCCAGACAGCCAAAGTGAATATAATAGCGCTTTTTACCAAAAAATGCGCTAAAAAGCGCTATTATATTCACTTTGGCTGTCTGGCTGGCTGGCGTGACGCTGAATTCTCAGCAACTATACTATTTACAGACTTGAAACTCGTACTAAATAAAAGCTGCTGTTTCGTAGGTTTGCACAAATTGCTTTAATTCAAGCTCAGTGATTGTGGAAGTTAAATTATTCAATTACTTGTTTCAAGTGAAACAATGCCCATAGATATACATGACATTAGGGATATGGCAACTAAAGTTTATTCAAGTAGATAAAAATTTAGTTACAACTTTAGCCGTGGGTGTCACTATTATTATGTACAGATGTAAAATCTGTCCGGGACTCATACAATGACTTGTTTGACGCAAATTTGAAGCATATCAGAATGAATTATTATTATTGGATGAAATCTTGTTTACTTTTGGTGTATTTTTTCATAAAGCTTTGATAAAGATCAAATTATCATTTTAAGGTACAGCACTTGACCTCCCGTCAGTCAATAACTAAACAATGAAGATTAAAAGTTATTTTTGAGTTTGTACATGCATAAATTATGTACCTATCAAATAGTCAACTTGAAACAAGTACTAAATGGAAGCTGCTGTTTCGTAAGTTTGCCCAAGCTGCTTGATTTTAAGCTCAGTAATTGTGAGAGATGGTAATTTGCGAAATCTCTGAAGTAACAAGCATTAATGAGCTGTCAAAAATGCGCTTTCATCATCTAGATGATTCTTCAATTTTTTCGTCATTTTAGAAAAAATAAGTTCCAATTATGACACCATGTTATAAACAGACAGTGATTTTTTATGGATGTAAAGTCTTTCCAAAAATTATTCCCACACCAGAAATGACAGTTTTGCTTGTTTGCAACCGTTTAGCTAAAAATGAGCTTAGTCAGTGAAGATGATTTTCTTGAAAAATCAGGAACATTTTCAGGTTTCTTGTGAACCTAATTGCAGAACAAACAATGCTTATGATGGTGAAGAGGCTTCAGTTCTTGGGCCAGCACAATCTTGCTAAGGGTGAAAGCCCTAATCCTTAACAATTCGTCAAATTGTCGTCCTTCTTTTTCAACTTTTTGAGAACGACGATTTACCGACACATTTGCATTCTCTGCAACAAAAAATCTTAGCGCCAGGCTCACAGCAGCAATGTTGTCTTGATTTCTTGCATTTCATCGTCGCTGTGGTGTTTTTCTATCTTGTAGAGTAGAAAGATTTTTTCTTCAAAAATTTGTAACGAGCAAAAAGTTTGGACGAAAAATTGACTATTTTGATAAAAGACACGTTTTTGAGGCGTGTATTCTACCATAATGATATTTTAGACTTTATTTAACACAACTATCAAGAAATAACATTTCTTCTGTTTAAAACATGGCCGCCGTGAAATTTTGAACACATATCATAGCTAATAATTCTTCGAGAGATAAGATATTTCTAAAATTTCGAATTGATCGAACTAGAACTGAATCGAATGAAGTGTACTTATTTTATCACAAAACGCGTATTCACATTGAATTTGAATAACAAAAAATCACATATTGTATGTAACATATTTGCATTGAATGGATAACAAAGTTTTCTTGAGAATCTCATTACAATAAAAAACAAATAAGGTAAATGACAGTATTTTGTTTATCAAATCGCTCCTTGAATATCTTGTATGCAATCATTTTGAAAACTACTAATTGGCTACAATCTTCGAAAAATAAAATCAGGTTTTACTTTTCTGATATAAAAACAAAAATACCAAAGCTCCTGAAATTTATGGTCCTACTATTGAGAAAAATATTCGAAAATAAATATTTTGGGTAATCAAGCAGATTGTTATTAGAATTTATTACTTCCTCAAGAGTTCAAACATTCAATACAAGATGTGTACAGAAATGGGGAACAGAGGAATTTGAAATTTGCAGGAATTGATTTCAAGTAAAATTGATGATTCAACTATTATAAGAAATGTTCAAAATAAATCTTTCTAGTTCCTTTTCTACATAAACTCAGTAGTCTATTCTTAGTACCTATTTAGTGATTCGTTTATGAGCGCTTTTGTCCGGATTACTTGTATTTGAGAATCTTGTTTTAAGAAAATAAATCGCTTCTCAGCTTGGAAGAAGCTAGAAAGACTCGCGCGCTCTGAGAACCTAAACAAATATGAGCAAGTGGAGAAAGATTTACGGGACCGCTGTGAAATACGAACTATTTAACTTTAAATTTATTAGTGACTTCACACTCTGGAACTCGGAGCTTTTGGTAAATTTACTTCCAAAATATTTAAACACTGGCCCTAATCCGTCTTCATCTGTTATCTGTACACTTCGATCTTACAACCGAGTCTTACGAAAGCCGTCAGTAGTTGAAGAATCTCATTAGAAGGGTTATAAAGTTTAAAGTATTTAGGTTGCATTTTATTGTTCATAGTAATTACTTAATTTTTTTGTTGATATATCTTTACATTAATGTAATTACATAAATTTTAATACTTTTGCTTAAAAACTCACACGGAATTTTGTGAGAATGTCCAACCACAAAACTCACATTTCAAGATTTTGATGGAAATATCCGTTTTGAGCATCCTTGAATCCATTTTGACTATTTTCAGCTTTATTTTGTATTGAGGACTGGTCTAAGGTGCAGTTGTGCACTTCGCATTGCGGTTAATTAATTAATTTCATCATTTTAAAAGATACTGTACCTTATTTATTATTATTGAAATCCAATACTTCCAATCTTGCTTGTTCCTTAAATGGATGAAAGCATTAGTACAAGTATCTAATAAAATACATTTATGGAAATACTGTGGAAGAAATGAAGGTATGATGAACTGATAAGGAAATATTATGCTAAAACAATTTTATAATCTCGATCTGTACACTAAACCTTGTTAAAGTAAATAATTTACAACAATAAATGTCAATAAAAGTGGTGCTATTAAAATATAAGCGATAAATACGTCCTAGACACTTCATAGAATACTTTATTTTGTTCTAGTTCGTTTTGCTGGTCTTCTCGACCATTTACTGTGAGATCGCAATTTTAGATTGTTATTTATAGCGAAATTATACTTAAGGGAACTGTGGATAGCAGTGTTAATAGATTGAAACATACAATCCAATTTTGTTGGGAATTTAGAAGATCTGATACAGACAGAATGTTGTTTTCAAGAACGCGTATGAGATTTTTGTAATTTATGGTTTATTATAGATAATTTTTGAAAATTAAATTGATATTTTATCTTAATGATTATTTATATCAGGAAATAATTGATCTTTGTGGAGTTAAGTACTTTGATTCGAAATGCATCATAATCTGTTTTACTTATCTATCGAAATTTGGTATTGTTATATTGTTGATTCTCGTTATGTGAGATAAAATGGAATTTTCTAGTTGATAAAGACCACGTAAATTACCTGTCAGTGAAAATTTATTCTATCCACGTAAGAATTAGTCATCCGATTGGAAGAACATGAATTTTATTTTGTTATACAAAAAATATGGAGTATATTACACTATAAGCAAATAGTAGAACAAAGACTGACATGATAACATTGCTCTGTGTTTGAATACAAAAATCTGACGTGAACATCACGTGAGTTACTTGTACATCATTTGATATATACACAAATTTATTCAATTAAGTTTCCTGTCACTTCAGATTATAATTGATACAATTTTAATAATATTTTGACATGTACAATATCAAACAAAATCAAAAAATTGACATCAGATTATCATTGCCTAACTTATCATTTCAATTAAACTGATGGTTTTATACGGCAAATTCTGAATCTCTGTTATACGTATAAACTGCACTTACGGCTGATCATTCTAGATTTATGCAAAAAATTTAAAAAAAGTTTCAAGTAAAGTGCACTTCTGGCTTAGCTGATTCATACAAAAATAGCAGATAACCATTCTGACACAGCATCAAATTTAAATACTGGATTTCAACATTCTACGGTTGATCATTCTGGATTTATTAGAAAAATTCGAGAAAAGGTTCAAGTAAAGTGCACTTTCGGTACAAACGATCGGAACCATAATGCGAGGTGCACAACTAGACCCTATACCAGTCTTAAATACAAAATTTCAACATTATACGTTCAGCCAGTTTTGAGATTTACGAGTTACGCACGAACGAAAGAGCGAAAAAAATTATCTAGTTTGAAATCAAATTCATTTATGTATCAAGCCTCTAAAATACATGTATGAAATTAAATTTAAACTGAATAATTCGTTTCGCTTCTGAAGATGACTGAATTGTAGCTGAAATTGTAGTCAGCAAAAAAAAATTATAATTGACTCAATTCCCTTATTTCCAATGCTTACATTTTTATTTATATTGGTTTTCATGATCAGTTTTTTGACAAATCCTTAAATGTATTTATTCTATATTTTACTGCAAAATCACTTCTCAAAAATTTCAGACGACATATTATCGTGATAATCCAGACACACGCCTCTTATGTTGTGACTTGATAAAAGTAATAGTAATGCTTCGTTCACCCATACTTGTTCACTTCCCGCATTAAATAAAATTACCTAATTGTTTATACCGTGAAGCTGGAATATTTGCAGTACAATTCTTACTGCTATCGGTCCAATTTTTCGATTAATTGTCCTGTTACATCTGTACTCAATATTATAAAAAGAAAAGATTTGTAACATCAAGTGAGGCACGAGCCGTATTTGTTTGTTCTCACTTCGTTCATCCAATTGAGTTGAGACGTGCTATAATTGTTGTTAGCACTTTCGTGAAAGTCCGCATCATAGTATCATTAACATAGATCAGGTGGCACACGAGCCATATTTGTTCGTTCGCGCATCGTTTATCCGATTGAGTTGAAACTCACAACAGTTGTTGTTAGCTTTTTCGTGAAGGTTTTTGTTACTCTATAATCAACATACATTGAGTGGCTCACGAGCCGTATCTATCTGTTCGCGCATCGTTCATCTGATTGAGTTGGAACTTTTTATAGTTGTTGTTAGCGCTACTTTGAAGACTTTGACAAAGTTCTACTAACGCAAGAGCGATATTTGTTCGTTCGAGCATCGTTCATCTGAATGAATTGAAATTTTCTATAATTGTTGTTGACGCTTGCCTGAATGTTTTTAGCAGTATTATCTATCTATGCCAATATCATGGAGAGAACAAATTTCTCAAATGTATAAACTTGAAAACTACTAGGCTGATTTTGAAAATTCTTCCACCAATAGAATCCTATATTATCACTCAGTAGCATGGGCTATACTTTCTTTCAAAAAAAAGATCCCTACGAAAACTCCAATAATGTAATCCTAGATGTGAAAAATTACCAATAAAATTCCTCGCGTTGCGTGCGCTGCAATATAATTTTTCATCTTTTATAATTCAAATAATTGCTCTAAAAATTTGAACAAGTATATTTTATATCAATAAATGTCAACCTGTACGAAGCCGGTATGGGCTGCTAGTTCAGATAAATAATCGGACGATTCTTAGCATAAAACTTTTTCAATTTTGTTAGGAAACGATTGTGTCATTCGTCTACTTCTCATCAAAACTTGACGTTCATCAATTTTTCTGAATTTAAATTTCATCCTTATAGTCCAAGATCCCAGACCCGCCAGACCTTACTTATTCTCTGAGAAACTAAATTTGTGGATTAGAATAGTGTTAGTCGGTACTTTGATCATACACATATTTACTAGTTTGTGCCGACGGCCAATTTATAGATACGAGGTGTTATAGGTACATCAAGACAAAACTTACTATTTTTGGAGTCTGAGTGCTGATTTTTATGTATGTTCTAGAGAATATTGTTGAAAATTGATAATCAACACTGCCTGACACTTCCCATCGGCAGTAATTCCTGCTAAACGCTTCAAAGCTCGCAAAAAATATCATTGTCTTACTTATAGTCTGAGTCCTAATTTTGATATATAATACTCAGTAAGCAATTTCAAGACTTCTTATAAATAGCCAGACCAAAGAAGAGTTGGATGCTCATAGATACTTCACTTACTATCAAGCCTACAAATAGTGACCTCGCGCTTTTACTCACAGCGATATTTTAGATGTCTCTGGGGGATGTTCAGCCCTACGATTAATCTAGCTGTTAACAAAAAGTATTGAAATTGTACCCTGAGTGTCATATATAAAAATTAGCACTCAAACTGTGAGCCAGGTCACGTTATTCTTAGTGAGCTTTAAAGAGTCTAGCAGAAATTACCACCGATGGAAAGTGTCTAGCAGTGTTGATTATCAATTTTAACAATATTCTCTGGAACATACTTCAAAATCAGCACTCAAGACCTTAAGAAAAGTGAGTAATGTCTTAACGTACCGCTAGCACCTCGTATCTGTAAATTGGTCGTCGCCACAAACTAGCTAGTATGCGAATGATCAAAGCACATACTAACACTACTCTATTCCACACATTCTGTTTCTCAGAAAATAAGTAAGGTCTGGCGGGCCTGGGATCTTGCTCTATTATAAGCACATTGTGATGCTTACTACGGAGCACATAATATCGCATTCATTTATTGATCTCTGATGCAATAATCCAAGCGAAGGGAATATATTTCCACTATAAATGGAATATATTTGTCGAAAGTTCGCGAATTTGTTCCACTGCTTATCCTTTCAACTGTAGTGTGGAGCATTTGGGTTATTTCTGCAGTTTTTTATATTGGTGCAGTCTTGTTATCGTCGCTTTCTAGAATTTCAACTAAACTATACCTACAATTTAATTTGTGCCCAATTCGATCATGGAATTAAGAATTAATTAGGATTAGAAAGATTGGAGTCCAACTATTCATTCTAATCATCATTAGCACTTCAATCCTATTGAACAATTTATTGATATATTAACACTGCTTTTGGAATTTCGAACTTTCGATCCAGAACGACGAATGACGTTCACATTCCCAGAGGTATTCCTTATGACATGAGAAAGCCGATTATAGAAATTTGTTTAGAGCATTCATAGAATTTTTGCTTCATTTTTGAGAGAAGTATTTAAGTATTATTGTATATTTAATCCTATTGAGCTAATTTGAAGCGAATTGAGAAGCAATATAAGGAAAAAAATGTTTCGCCGCAACTTGACTCCAGTGTCGTTGAATTAATTAATTAAGAAATTGAAAATATTGGACAGTGACAACAGAATAACTGCATTCAACATGTGACAAAAATAGAAGATAAATTCTTGTCACTTTACAAAGACGTGCAATCACTAATTATTATCCGATATTAATCCTGAAGATGATAAGATGGGCCAGGACAAGTAAATGTCTGAATGAATATATTCTATTGTTTAACATGATATTTGATTTATAGGCTTCTTGGAGGAATCACCACTACAAACAGAGCTTAACAGTCTGCAATTAGTACCTCTTGGGTGGTCACAGAGACCTGAAAATGCGGCCGTACACGAACTCGGCACCAAGAACATGAACTCGGCACCAATGCTAATCCGATTAGCGCGGGGCGCACACGAACTCGGCACTATCAATTTTTAAATAAAGCCACGATCTACCTACAAGATTTGGTTTTATAAGTCTCTATATTCTATTTTAAAATTAATTTATATTAAAAATAATACTGCAAATAATATTTAATGAAACTTAGAAAAAAAATATTATTAAAAAAATGACAAAAACATATAAATATGTATGGAACAAACTAAAAAATTTAATTTATTTAGGTATTTTTGACATTGAAATTTCTTGCATCAAATGGAATCAAATTATTTTGTCTTCGATATGCAGGACTTTTGAGTTGTTGATGTCACACGTGTGATTAGATTCGTTTAAAAGTACGGCTAAACTTGAGTCTGGTTTATTATTAATATAAAATCGTATGTGTCCAGAAAATCTCAACTCAGGTAGAACGATAGAGTCACAAATCCTAATCCATAGCATAGTGCCGAGTTCGAGTAGGGGATTAAAGATCCAGGTAGTTTGGTGCCGAGATCGAGGCCGCCCGAAAATGCATCATTTTATCAAAGACATAGTCTACATATTGAAGACATGAAATATTTCAAATTCTAACTCAAATTTTTGTTACGGCCCTGATGCACTTCAGGCTTGTGGTTTTAGCCATTGTGTGACTGCAATAAAACCTTGATAAACCGTTAACGATTATTAGGTAGATAATTAATTTGAAATATAACTGGCATAACTCGTAGAAAGATTATCGGTATCCACTGTATTTTTCATTGTTCTTCCAGTAAATAGAAAAATCGATAAATTTACAAAATCAAGTGCTCAAAATTCTTTCTTAATTTGCTGTTGACTCATTTTCCTATAAAAGCACTAAGTCCTAATGTAACGATTATCTTTATGAGTCAAAACGTTCTTAGATAATTACGGCATCTTCTAGTCCAATTGATAATTGATATGTAGGTATGATAAAATTTCTTGCATCGTGCTTCTTAATAATGATGATAAACTCATTTGATTGTAACACATTCAATCAATGCTAAATCATTTCCTCCAGAGGTTGTGTGAATAGCTTTTACAATATCAATATGTTATTATTGCAAATTAAATTGATAACTATCTGTGATTATAATATATGCAACAGCATAATTGACAGCTTAATATGGTACAATTTATACTGATTATTTCACTCATGTCAATTATACTGACAAATTTTGCATAGTTACAATGACAATTATAATAATAAATTCCTTGCCAACGAGAATTTACCTCTGAAAATTCCCGTTACCTCGGTAAATTCCCGTTGGCAAGCGATTTATTGCGATAAAGTGTCTTTGTCATGGAGAAACAATACACAGTTCTAATATAAACAAACAATCAGTTCTCGGAAATGTCAAAATTTAATCGTATTGGAAATGCATTTTTCGCCGAAAATAATGAAATTAAAAACAAAAAGTTAAAAAATATAGGAGTATAGGAGGCAATTTAGTGCATTTTTCAATAAAAAAGGTTAGTAGTTGCAACTAACATTATTTAATAGATACTTATAGTAGCAATTTCATTCGAGAAATATTCTCCACAAATACCACTCGCGACTTTAATTTTATCATAAATTTTTCTTTCAAACTTTGATTACCTTTAAGCAACATCCTTCGAGTCATCTGCTCAGATGAAATCCCTCGAGCTACGCTCTTGTGATTTAATCGGATAGATGACTCTCACGATGTTGCTAGGTAATCAATGTTTTCAAGAAAAATTTATTGATAAAATTACAGTCCCTTGTGATATTATATACGATAAACTGTAAGTCTGTTTACGAGAATAAAAATTACTTCCGATAAAAGTTTGAAACTACCGGAATCACTGAAGAATCTAATCAATTGTTCTTATAATTTATTTAAAATATGGATGGACAACATAAACGTGAAATGAAAAAGAAATATTTTCCAACAGCACACCAGGATCGGCACTCGCAGCCTTGCCTCGCGTGTAATGTCCTATGTGCGCATGCGTACTTTAGTCAAACACCACTATGCTGGAACTGTGAAGTCCACAGTTCCATACGAATATTTTTGTATCTTCTTGATAAGCTTGAGGATTATGTATTGCACAAGTATGAAGAAAGAGTTATAGTAATCATCCTATAATAATATTAAAATATATTAAAATAATTTCACAGTGCTTACGCGGACCGCTACAGTTGTTGATCCAGAGAAGTTCTATTGGACAGTCGGAAATTGTGTTATTCTTATGCAAAAAATAACCAGTATCAGTTTGCAAAAGCGCCACTAGAGATACATAGATTTTGATTATGTAAAATTATAATACGTATTTGAAATTACAAAAAAGTGATTTGATCTCTCGTTTGTAGCAGGTAGTATATAATTGATAATTTCATTTGTATTATCGTTGGCAAATTGTCAAATTACAAACTAATTTGTTTTGTAAGCCATTCTCTAGAAATAAATCAGGATCTAAATATATTCACATTGACAAAACATTCTTAAAAATGTTCGCTGCCCATTCATTCGACTATATTAATATGTCTCCTGAATGTGGGTGGTCGAATTTATTTCCAATATTTCGCTGAAATATTCGAAGGTTTCAATTTGAATATTGGCTACCTTAAAATTTCTTTTCATATGTAGATTGTGAGTTACGATTATGGGTCTAATATTTTTGGACGTGGAATGAATTAGTGTAGGTTGGCCAAACATTAAAAATGAATTAAAGTCTACGATAAAAAATAATGAAGTCATAAAACTGATATAAATCTACTTTTGTAAAGTGGCAGGTAGAAAATAATATAGACTTCACACCCTTGTTTGGTTTATGCGAGGCAGTATGACAGTTATTTCTTGCTTATCATTACTAATTTATAATTTAAGGAACAAATTATGGTTTGTTGTAACATTTCAGATATGCTTACATTTGCATTTATACAAATCTTTTATTTATCACTGGTTTCCTTGAATTCTTCAGAATGCCATCACGAATTGTTGTCAAAAATATCATCATCAATTTTTGTTGTATCATCAATATTTATTCTGCAATTTATAATAATAATATATCATTATTTCTTCTTTTGATGCATCGAATTTGTAGTAGCATCGGCAGGTTGACCTCATGTTCACTAGTAAATGAACTTGTAGACAATATAATTTGTAAAAAATGTACAACTATCTGAAAAAATATGTGAGATCCCTGGATAAAAGTAAATTTACTTGACAGTGAGATATAGATATGACTATCAGATCAAATAGTTGATCTCTGAGACGTTGTTACAAATTTAACATATCTTGCCAAACATGAAAAAATATAATTACAGAGGTAAGCTAAGATCTCAATGTATTGCCGGAATACAAATATTTACTCAGTTTTAAATGAATAGTTACATGACTAGGACGCTTCAAAATCACAAAATACTCATTTTGGTGGACAGTTGTTATTCTTTTAACAAATGTCGAGCATCCAGATTCTTCCATAGACGTACATTGAAGATTTCACAGAACTTTAATGAGTTTCAACTGGACATCCAGAAGGCTTACAGGAAAATTATTTGGAAATATTGTTATACTTGAAAAATTCTATTACTGGTTGGAATTAATGTACTTATTGCAGTTACTTGCTGTTTGATCTATTTCTACCTCCAATTCGACAATAAATCTTTGGAAATACAAACTTCATTCCAAATCTTCCGATTTTATCCAAATGGAATGGAAAGGTTGCAGATACAATTGGATAATCAATTTAATTCTATTTCCGAAAAGGTCATCAATGACTCTGTCGAAACATCACATCTCTATCTCGAAAATATCAGGATGTTTTCGATCTGACTTTCAAAATCACCTGTTTGAATGCAATTTTTCCTAGATTATATTAATATACAGGTTGATTTATGTATATTGAATGGCATCTTGCCAATTAACTGATGGAGCCATGAGGTAAAAAGAAACCATGAACTACTTCCTAATGAAATTTTACCGAAAATTTAGGATTTTGTTCATAATGTTATGCCAGAACATTCTGAATGAATAGTTAATTCAATAATTTTGTATATCAAAATAAAGCTCATATTCTGGAAGATTGATTTTTACTTTGAAGACAAACTTATTTCAATTGATGTGAAAGCTGTGATAGAAAAAAATTATTTCTTGTGTTTTTATTATGTAAAGAATGCATTATTTGGAAGGTCTTCCAAATTAATTGAAAATACAATGTTTCTTAAAAAGACCTTTTTATGTCGCTACAGTCTAGTTGGGCATCCGGTAAAGGATACCTTAATCTGAGTGTTCCAGTTGGGCATTTTAATCCCTTACAATGCAGATATCGGATTTACCTGTGTCAAGTACCTATCCGCCTCTATGACTGTATGATTATGGTGTTTGCAAAATATTTATACATTTTACATTTTCCATAACATTTAGTTTTTAACTTCGCCTACTTCTAATACTATGTACTGTTTGGTCATTTCACTAATTGTATGTATAGCTTCAAGAGTTAAAAAGCTCTAGAAAAAATTGCATTCAAATTGGTGGCTTTGCTTTCATCAACAAATGAAAGTGAAGAAAATATAATATTTGCGTTTCATCAGTTATTTAATATCCAGTGATCATGGAAATAAATCGCATAGTTAGTGAAAAGGGAAAGTAATTGCTAGTTATTGACAATTTTAAATTTTGCGTATCTTCGGCAATAAACAACAGAATGAAATGGTGTTGTACAAATAAGAATTATCAATGTACCGCTAAAGTATATACAAATCGCGAGTTTAAAATAATAAACAGTGACTTGGTTCATAATCACGAAGAAAAATTAAACATTGAACGGCAGGCGCTAAGTAATATTGTTGAAAGAAAAGCAGTCCCCGACCTTACCGAAAAACCATCCAAGCTGATTCGTTAATTTGCATTTCTGAAATTGGAAATGTATATTCTAATCTTGAAAAATGTACTGCCGCAGCATCTTCATTTGCACTTCAATGCAATAATATTAATGCTGCTGTAATTTACAGCGGAGGTCTATTTGTATTTCATAATTCACCTAATCACAGTTATTTGTTGAATTCGGTAATCATTGTGAATGTCTTATCAAAATCAAATTATCCATCTATAATGATAGAGACTATTCCAATTCCATTCCTAATAAATAACGTAGCCTTATGTTAAATTGTATCAGATAGACTTCTTGCAATTTGATTTATGTTAGAATTGTACTTTCAACGGGTGAGTTCTATTGAATACCAAACCCTTTTTTTTCTGTTTCTATTTATTATTCAAATATAAATAACTAGGCAGCATCAAATCTACAACTACAAAGCCACCAATATTTATCTTCAACAACTTATTTATTTATCACGCTTTGAATATTCACTCCATTTCACTATTCACTGTTCACTGTTTTTCTGTTCTTCAGTTAGGTTGTTCGCCTTTATATATGAGAATTAAACATCCAGAAAATTCTACGTTATTATTGACGTAAAGATAACAGGCTCCGCCCAGACAACAAGGATGGATTCAGGGTCTATTTTATCTTTACGAATTATGACACTTTCGCACGTTGCAATAGTAATCCGCTGAGCTCTTGAAAATATCAAACAACTGAGACTTACGAAAGAATCGTATTTACCTCAAGATATTCAGAAAAATAAAGAACTCATTCCTCAAGATTCTGCCATTTTCAAGCTTCATGGTCTTCCAGAAATTGTCAGTTCAATAGGTTCAACAACACATCTAAATATTATTAGTAGATCATTTTTCAACCGACATTGTTAAGCATTTCAAACATTGTTTGACTTTTTGTTTCTTCTATCTTCAATGATAATTTTTACAAGCAAATCGATGGTGTCGCTATGGGTTTTACTATTTCTCTTTCTATTGCTAATTTTTACATGAAGAATTTTGAAAAAAAAGCTTCAAGCACAGCTATGAAGAAACCCTGCGTAATGTTGATGATGTTTTTGCTGTTTGGCCTCATGGTAGAGATGAATTGAATGTATTTTTGAATCATCTGAACATGCAACATAGAAACATTAAATTCAGTATTGAGGTTGAAGAAAATAACTGTCTTCCTTTTCTGGACGTTTACTTGGAGAAACAAGATAATGGTGAACTCATCCATTCAGCATATAGGAAGCCGACTCATACAAATCAATATTTACAAGAGTCATCAAATCAACATCCTGCTCAAAAAATTTGCACTATTAAAATTTTATATCAGAGAGCCTCTTGTTTATGTCATCCAAGTAAACTGTCTGATGAAATCAAACTTTCAGATGATGTTTTCTTGAAGAATGGTTATAATAGAACACAGATCAAGAGAGTACTTAGACAGAAGTATTCTATGCCTTCTGTTCAAGATCCAAATAATAATAAAATATTTGTTATGTTGCCTTACGTAGCTAATATAACGGATAAAAATTGGAAGACTCACATAAATATGACATAAAAACCTCTTACACTTCTAATTTGAAAATTCGAAATCCTATTGGTAATGTTAAAGACAGATTTCCTCTACAGTATCCAGGTATATACAAGACTCCCTGCCAATGTGGCAAAGTATATATTGAACAAACCAAGAGGACTGTGGAAACAAGATTGAAAGAGCATTCTCGTCTTTTAAGATTGAACCACCCAGAAAAATCTGCGGTGGCTGAGCAAGCTATTCAACTATTACATGGCATTGACTTCGAGTATACAAAGCTTCTGTCTAAAGAGAACAATTGGTTCAAGAGGCTAATAAGAGAAGCAATAGTGATGAAAAAATCACCTAATAATTTGAATTTGAATATGAACTTAATCGATCGTGGTTACCAGTCATTTGTTCATAATTACAAGTTATTTTTATCTACGAATCCACTTGTAAGAGTTACTTCAACACCACTTCCTGAAGATCTGTGGATGATTCAGTTAATTACCAAACCAAAAAGAGTAGAGTCAGACAGTTGTTGTATTCGTGGATTGTCAAATTATCTTAGGTTATATGATTTTCATTTAGAGATTGACAATGAACAAATGCGACTCTGCCAGGGATAAAACGATGTAAGAAACAAATTCATCGGGCAGATACAAGCTTGTTTCTCCCCTAGGGTAAAAACAGGCTTGTTTCTGCCCGGCTACACTCGCATTTGTCTGAAATTGTCTTGTTTCGACTGACAAAACAGGCGTTGAAACGCGCTGTTTCAATGCAGGTATTATGAAAAGTTTTTTCTTCATTTTATATTTTTTGATTGATAGTGGAGTACCTTTCAGTCAATGCGCCTAGAATGGTAAAGTGCGATGTTTCTTTTCATTTTCATTAGTTATTAGTAGTCTATTAACAGTGTTTGGTTGCTTGAGGTATGTGGGACCCCACCTTACCAATAAAGTGATTTTTTTGTACTCAAAGTTATCTCGTTCTGAGCGTTGTAATGGCGAGTTTATCGTGGATGCGAATGCGAATGAATGATCCACGGTTTGAAAAATGAATTCATACAGGCACTGGCAAGGCAACTTGAATATCTTCCTAGGATTCTACATAAAGCAGAACATTGTTTCCATTCTGAGAGAAAAATGTTCCTGAAGCACAGGAAGTAGAGCAAATCAATTAGAGAAGCAAGCCAGGTGTATTAAGTGTCTACGTAGGCAAGACAATTTGAATTTGAATACTGGCTATGAACTTAATCGATCATGGTTACCAATAATTTCTTCATAATTTCGAGGTATTTTCATCTATGAATCTAATGTCTAAGAGATACTTCATCACCGCCTCCTGCAGATCTGTGGATGGTTGTGTTGGGTACCAAACCAAAAGAGTAGAGCCAGATTGATCTAGAACCACTAGAAGTTGACAATTATCTTGCTCAGACCTTTATTTTCATCTCCTGAAAACATGTGGGCATTGAAATCATAAGCCAAACCTATACAAGTTAATATATCATAACGTGCAAAAGCTTCAGAATTTGTAAAAATAAAATCAGCCCTGAATCCATCTTTGTTGTCTGGGCGGGGCCTTTCGTACTGTTTGTTTCGTATCACGTCGTCTTACCCGGTCGAAGAACCTAGTAACGTGCTTGACTTTTCCAGAATATTTCGGGAAACGGGTTTCCATATATAAGGGTAAGCAAACCACCTGACGAAGAACAGTAAATAATGAACAGTAAACAGTAAACAATAAAACAGTTGAATAGTGAGTGATCAGTGTGATAAATAAATAGTTGAAAATAAATATCTGCGGCTTTGTTTGATAGTAGTAAGTGATAAATGAATTATATATAGTGTTATTTGTTAGTAATATCCGGAAGAATCAAACTTTTATTTTATTTTCAATTATTAAATAGTGATTTTTATTTAATTTGAAGAAAATTTATGTCTTTTTGTTGCCTTCACTCATTAAGCTCAATTTTTATAGAAACTTCCAATTAAAAGTGATTGGATCAATGAACATTGCAAAACAAAAAAAAAATGCGGAAAAATAATTTGATATAAATTGATGCTAATAAACACATCAGAAAGAATAAATATGTTTTGCTATTTTGTAAATGTATACCTACCTGTTTTAATTGCTTATTTCTAAATTCGTCATAGCAGAATTAGTTATTAACCACGCATTATGGCAAATTAGGCTCATTACTAAATTCAATTTATAACCATGTGGTCGTCATAAGCCAATAGCGCGGTTACAGCTGGAAAACCATGACCCGATATTTAAACCGTGTAAATTATTTCCCCATAGATTTGTTCCAGTGTCTAAACACATTTCTATTGTTATTTTATACTATTAATTAGAATTTGCGGTTTTATTTACTTTCATACTCGAACAAATCAAGCTTGAAATCATTATTAGCAATGATTTCGAATGATAAGGCAGCACTACAGTGTTTGCTCACTAATATTGATGACCTATCACAGACATATCATATCTTGAACGTAGGTGGTTTTGAACGATTATTACTACAATTGACTAACCACTAGATCCCTGCAATCCGCCCCTGATTATTTGTAATGGTTTCAATCGAAAGTCTTGCGTGATACAGGTTAACTAGTTATTCTAACATGATTCCAATTTGTAATAGAAAGGGAACACGAGTTTGAATCTCAATAACGAATGAACGGATGTCATTAATAAGCATTAATTATTGAATTAGTTATAATAATATTGTCAGTTGATGTTAGTAATGAATTTTAGCGCGGAAGTGCTCATTACAACTTGTGTAACATCTGCTGTTGATATTCATTCATAAAATTGTATTCATGCTTTTAAATTTCATAACATGAAACTCATACCCATTATCAGAATTTTTTCTAGTAAATGTACGCAATAATTTATGCAAAATTCTCTATAATTTTTCAGAGATCCTTATCCAGCACTACAAAAGTAATTGGTGATAAAAACTCCTTCAACAGGTTAAATTGGTTATTACTAATTTTAATGCCTCAATTGTCGGTTTATTTAAGAGAAATTCCACTCTACAAAAGGACATAATGAATAAAATCCTTAGTGGAATGCAAATTTCTTTTCCCTGTCACAAACTCTTCCACACTTAATTAGTATAGTAGCGAATGAAACTCCTTTTTAGTGAACGAATAACATTTGTTAAAGAGTGGTATTTCCTTGTTACGCCTGTGGGCAATAAAAATTCTAATTTATTCATTGTTCATTAACTAGATCTTTGTCTAATTTACATCAAAAAGATTTCCCGCCTTAAGATAACAAGCACCTTGGATGTCTCGAAACCAACAATTAGAAGATTTGGTGAATGAAGTGTTAGGGTTAAATGATCTTGTCGAGGTGTTTTCAAAGCGAGAAGGATTTCTTTATCTTTATCTTTATTCTCGAGACGAAAAGTTGAACACGTTCACTCAACAAGTTCTCAATTATTCTGATACATTTTCTTAGAGGATAATCTCTCTATCTAAGATTCTCCTGACCCATAAATGGACATAAGAAGAACCAGTTCATGATGTGGTTCAAGCCTACCTTGTACTAAAAAAGCAGGGCATCTCAAACTACTATTGTCTATTCACTTAATTGGTTTCTTTTTCAATTTGATTATTATCAAGATGACTTGATTTTATTAATCTCTTTCGGGCTAAATTAGCGTGTTGCAACTAATTGAGAAACTAGCTCAAAATTATTTTTACCTGTTTTACTACATTACTGTAATATTTTTAGCGCATTTTTTGGAAAAAAGCGCTATTATATTCACTTTGGCTGTCTGGCTGGCTGGCTGGCGTGACGCTGAGTTCTCAGCAACTATACTATTTACAGACTTGAAACTGGCACTAAATAAAATCTGCTGTTTCGTAGGTTTGCACAAATTGCTTTAATTTAAGCTCAGTGATTGTGGAAGATTTAATTATTCAATTACTTGTTTCAAGTGAAACAATGCCCATAGATAAATAAGACATTAGGGATATGGCAACTAAAATTTATTAGAGTAAATAAAAATTTAGTTACAACTTTTGCCGCGAGTGCCACTATTATTATGTACAGTTGTCAAATCTGTCCGGGATTCATTCAATGACTTGTTTGACGCGAATTTGAAGCTTATTAGAATGAATTATTATTATTGGATGAAAATTTGTTCACTTTTGGTGTATTTTTTTTTTATATAGCTTTGATAAAGATCAAATTATTATTTTAAAGTACAGCACTTGACCTCCCGTCAGTCAATAACTAAACAATGAAAATTAAAAGGTATTTTTGAGTTTATACATGCATAAATCATATACCTATCAAATAGCCAACTTGAAACTAGTACTAAATGGAAGCTGCTGTTTCGTAAGTTTGCCCAAATTGCTTGATTTCAAGCTCAGTAACTGTGAGAGATGGTAATTTGCGAAATCTCTGAAGTAACAAGCATTCATGAGCTGTCAAAAATGCGCTTTCATCATCTAGATGATTCTTCCATTTTTTGATTTATTGTAGTGATATTTCGACAGCGTCGTAGCCAGGGTCATTGGCGATCAGAGAGAGATTCTCATATTGAACCCTTTAAAGGTTGAATATACTTATTCATTATTACTTATCATGATTTCTCATTTGGCTGATTGCCCCTCTCCGAGATTTGCGCTCCAGGTGCTTGTCCTTGTTGCCAGGCCCTAGCTACGACTCTGTATTTTGACGTACAGTACTTGATAAGGTGCATTATATCGAAATATATAATTGTTATCAACGGTAACATACTGATTAGCTATGACAAGAACTAAAGGTAAACTTAATAAGTTGATGTTTTAGTCAAGAAATAAAGCAGTTCTTCGTATGAGATCCAAAAAACTCTCTTATCTACTGAAAATTAAGGCTAACAAAGTATAAACAAATAATCTGAACCAAACAAGAAAAACTAAGAGTACGGCTGAGCAAATATCAATCAGTCTATCAAATGCATTATAAATGTATGCTACACCCGTATCGGGTCAGATGCGTGATGGAAATTTACTATTTTAATATATCAATTAAATTGTTGGATTGAGACGACTTTTTCGACTTTCTACTTTTGTCATCCCTGGAAATGATTTCCAATCGTCGTGATTCCCAAAATTTGGATTCTTAATTTGTAATATTGTGCCAACAATCGTTTCGAATTCTATATATTTACGTAAAACAAGTATGTGTTATAGAATCACCGTTATAACTGTCAATTTGAAAGAGTGACGAATTACATTTTACACAACTCCATTTCAACGTTTAACAAAGCACCTCTGTTAGGACGACTTTTTTGAAGAACTAGACTTTTTATCCTTTTATGATTGGATTTCAAACTTTAGCCCCTGGTAACTCTAATCACGGATGAAAGCAATAATCATTTATTGGATATATAGATTTTTTCAATAGCTACATTTTTTCAAAATATCACGACGGTCATGTTTGTTGTTTGGAGCAAAGGAAGTGTTATTCTTCGACAGTTGTGTTGAACAAAGTCTAGCATGTCATCATGGTGAAATACACGTTTCAAGAACGTCTCTCTATTATTCAAATCTTTTGTAAAAACTGGTCGCTCGTTACGTGGAAATTTTGGAAGAAATAATTTTCCTACCATGCTTGCAATTCGTCAAATCGTGAAAAAATTTGCAAGTGAATTTAAACTATTGCGACGAGGGAATCTAATAAATCAAGACAACATAGCTGCTTTGAGAATTTTTGCAGAGAATGCAATGTGTCGCTAAATATTCTTTCTCAAGAAGTTGGACTCTGAAGGATGACAACTTGGCGAATTTCAAAGAAGAATTCAGGTTTACACCCTCAGAAGATTCTGCTGACTCAAGACCATCATAAGCGTTATTTGTCGTGCAATTGGGCTCAAGAGAAACTTGTGAACGATCCTGATTTTTTAACAATAATCTCTTCTGACGAAGCTCATTTTCGGCTAAGCGGTTTCGTGAATAAGCAAAATTGTCGTTTTTTGGTGTGATAATAATCCATAAGAGATTCTTGAGAAGACTTTGCTTTCAGGAAAAGTCACTGTCCCACATTATTGGATCTTATTTCCCCAAAATGAGAAAGGAAATGCGATTACAGTGAACGATGGAAAATATCGTACGATGATAATGGATTTTTGTGGATTCATTTGGAAGAAACGGATTTGGATCGCATGTACTTCCAACAGGACGGTGTCACATGTCACTCTTCTAGTAAAACCATTAATTTATGGAAATAAAAGTTTTCTGAAACATTGATTCTTAGTGATGCAAAAAATTCAAGAAGAATTGAACAACTCTGACTTCGATTTAACACCATTATATTATTTTCTACAGGATTACAAAAAAGCCATTGGTCTATACGAACTAACTACAGACTTAGAAATTAACATACTGCGCGGCAATCGTAAAATTCCTAAAATTGGGCTATTCGAATTCGTTCCCGCACTCGTGGTCGCGGAGTACATTTAAATGAAGTTCAAAACTTAAAAGCTGTCGATAGAGCTTCTAAAAAAAAAAACAATTTCTGGATTAACTTTATTTATTTACTTTTTGTTTACATAATAGCTATTTATGTAATTAGTATATAATATAGAACTTTATTGGACGAGCCGTTGGTTATGGACGAGCGAGCAGTGCGAGCGAGTCTAATAAGGAAGGCGAGTCTATAAAGTTTGTTTATGTACGAACTACATACAAAGCTTTATGTTCGACTGCTCTAAAGACGCAGGATATCTTCTAAAAATATTTCTCAATTTCCCTATACGAGAATTCGGTAAGTATAACTTGGTGTGCTTTGCTAGTGTTGCTATTGTTACGATTGGTTTCAACTGCTTGTTTGCAGATGTCAAAAATATTAAATACAATTTAATAGAAAAAATAGATACTTCAGAAAGTGTAGAAGAAATTGAATACGAGAGAAAAGAATGAATGGATACTTCAGAAAATATAGAAAAGAATAAATACCATGAAAAAGAATAAATGGATACTTCACAAAGCGTAGAAGTGTAAGCAGCAAGTACCAATCACAAATATACGCCTTTTGCGTATCCTCAGTGGTTCCGCTCTATAGGTTAAATTTTACATCTACGAGGTGTGCCGTCAAAAACATCAAACTGTTAGACGTCATTTTTGTATGTCATATTATTCGATAGTCATGGATATAAATCATTCACTTAGAAGTTGTTGTGCTATTAGATGTACTAATACTAAAGAAAAAAGCCTAGAAATAATTTTTATAGATCTCTGGGAAGAGATTATGAAGCGAAACAAAGAGAAATGTGGATAACAACAGTTGAACGAGTGTGATTTTATGCAATAATCTATAAAAATGTATTAGATATCATTCAATTCTCAGTATCAACCATCTTTAAGAGAAGTTAAATATTATAATTGTGAAGAAACTCAATAAATACCACTTAGATAAGTTTCTTAATTGACTGAACAGTCAATAAATTCGCCTCAGAAACCTTTACTGAAACCACCAGATTTTTGCTCAATATTTTTCTTTCTCAAAATTCAAGAATTGTTTTAAAGATAAACAAGATGAGATCTCTTGCCTCCAAGGATTTCGCTCAAATTCTGTACGTATATAACACATTATAAATCTAACTGTAATTGATTTCCTTAAGATAAGTCACATAAACAATAAAAAATAATAATGACTTTGGTTGATTTGCTTCTTTTAATTTTTGTCCACAAATGTTGTCATATAAATTGAATACAATATTATTATTAGGAATACAGATGGTACGTCATGGACTTAATTTTGATTTTAAAGCAGATTGACATTTCAAAACATTGACAGGTGACATCACACCTCGAAGTTGTGATTTTTGAATAATATGCGGCGCTTTCGTCGAAATTTGAAGATAAGCAACAGGCCTATTGAGAGAATAGTATATTCCGATGTGTGCGGAATGGAGATCATTCCATGCGAATGCGAATAATTTAGCCACGAGACGACAATCCATCAAACTTTGATAAAATTACTCATATTGATATTTTTTTGGAGAGGAATGATAAGAAAATCAGAGAGAAATTAAATTATGACAGCACTGGAACAGTTTTCTCGCGACGCCACGCGGTTCTCCTAGGAACTTCTAAGCGTGCGGAATGACCCCTATTCCGCACGCTGCAGCGTGTGGAATGGGTATCATTCTATAGTGACTGTAGGAAAAAATGTTTTTGTGACAATACGAATTTATCTTTCAGTCTGAATATTAGCGATAATACCAATTGTGTTATAAGTATCCAAAACCATAATAAATAATATGTTGATTTAATTGTTTGGATTTATTTCATGTTACTAAGAAAACTATTCCTGTGATATTTTTTGACAATTACAGTTCCGTCCAATTATATAAAGTAAAAGTCCTAGTCCAATTAAGTGGAACATTATAGGCACTAAATGCAACCATAAACTACATGATTATGATGCAGTCGAACATAAACATATTTTTATTGGCGAACTCTTTATAATACCCACAATGATTATTCCCAAAAACATTTTAATTATTTTTTTTTTTCGTTTATCCCAATATTTTTGATGTGTAGATGACTTTTTGATTAATTTCTATGGCATCAACCTACCGATTAGTTATTGTAAATATGTTCCAACAACATTAAATTAATGTCAAATAATTAACTTGAACAAGACATGCGGACAAATAAGTTCACAGAAACATTTGTAAATATATGACCATAGTTATTCGCGTATTTAGAACACAAAGTGTTGTTTTGTCGTTTGTTCGATCATAAATGTTGAAGCGTGAGCTAAAGGCGAAAGCTGCAAACATGGAAAGCGCTAATTATAATTTATATATTTGTAGCATTATTAGAGCATTATATTCATGATAAAAGGCTAAGTTTATCCGGATAGTGTTGTTGTTCGTGTCATAACGCTTTTTCATATTCATATTGCATAAAATATTTCTTCCACGGTCTATATTTTAATATTTCAATAATTATTAAACAAACAAGGGAGCCTAGAGCACAAGTTGACGTAAAATGCTTGCTACAAAAAACGAAAATCGAAATAATATCAAATGTATCTTCCAACGAATTTATGCCGCTTTTCATATGTTGAAATCGTGAAGGATTGCATGTTGAAAAACAATATCCTAAATTCTGTTATATTATGATGATATAAAGTTTGAGAGCCTCTTTAAACAATTTTCGTGGAGATACATATATAACGGCTTCAATCGATTTCAATCTCTTCTACATGCTTTCAACATCGTGTTCGACTCTTGTTTATTTCCTCAGAATCTGGACCTGTTCAACAATCCTTCGCTTCTTCAAAACCAAGACAAGCCACCTCTTGGTATTCATTACATCTGGTTTTTAATTTCGAGAATAACAATTCAACACAATTAAATCACAATGAGAATTTTTTTTCACCAAACTCTACCGTAATTATTGATCATTTTGAACCAGGAATAAAAATGTTGTCAAATCGGTAATACTAACAGATCTTGCATTGTTTAAGAACTTATTATGGAAAGGGCTCTGAAATATACATAGACAGAACTTTGATTATTATCTAGAAGGGGTCAATTTAAGTTGTCCTTATATGGGTGAGAATACTATTGCCGTGGCGCCAAGAAATATGAGCCGGTAAACAAAAGTATCGTATATTATTTGACTTGAGGTCCATTTACTGGAATAAAATGATCTATGATATGTATACATTTGAAGAAACATTTTTGGAAAGCATTTCAAGATTTCGACGTTCAGATTCGTTTATAAATAAATCCAACATGCATAACATAAGACCAACGTTTGTACTTTTGTAGGATTTATGGCTTATTCTGTCCAGCTTTTACAAGATCTGATTATATATCAAGCACATTACAAGGATGTTCTGTCGACGTACTATCATCTGTACTGATCAAATTGACTCTTGCTGCTGCAGCGTTCTTCTCCACCGTTTATTGTAGTATTCTACAAGTACTAAACTAATGATCTGATAAGAGAACATATTTAACATTATTTCGGAAAAAATCTGTACAAGGACGATTACGTTGTTTTCTCGAAATGATTCCAACATCTTGATAGTCAAAAATCTAAAAATATGTATAAAGGAAAGTGAAACTTTAGAAACAAATGATAATCAAGAGACTATTTTCCACCAATTTAATATACTCGTAAATTTGTCATAATTTATCCTAAAAACTACTGTTCTCTTTTTGTATTCCAATTACCAAACGTTTAACGTCCACATAGGACTCATTAAAACAAAATGGGCTTCATAAAATATAGAGAAGTTTGTTACGGAGTTTTGTTTTACAGATGTCAGTGAATAATTTTTTAATTTAAAAGAGAAAAAACAAACAGGATAAAGTGATGATTGCGTCATCACACCAGAATTTTACCTTTGGAAAATAAAAAGTTTGTCTGTTTTATAATCCGCTTAAAAGACAAAGTGCTCATAAAGGATCAAAAAAAAATTATTTGGTTAATAAGAGATATTAATGGATGATATACAAATGTGGGCAATAAATTCATCTCAGATATTATCATATCAAATTCCTTTATTAATTTATTGAAACATTGTTCTATAAATTATATGAATCAACTTCTATCACATCGCGTTGGAGTAAAACTTCTTTAACAAATAAAAATTTCTTCTGTGAGAAACCTTACTCAATATAGTAAGTAACCATGAGGTTATGTGATGAAAAAAGTAGTACTATAATATTGTAACAACATATTAGCTATCGTTGGTAGTTACTGAAGTAAATTTTGAGCCGCGCAGGTTATCTGCGCACGCTACATTTCAACCAAAAAAGGACGCTCTCTTCTCCAACTATAACTGTAATAGTTTAGAGTCGAAGCCGAGGCTTAATCCACCTGAAGCATGTCAATCAGTGTTTTTGCTCGGAAGATTTAAGAAAGATTCACCAAAGGAGTACAAATGTTTTAATTTTTCCATTGACAGTAACGATTGGTGCTGCCTCTGGCGGATCTTTTTTAAATCTGCCGAGGACTGAGAATCTAGTAAAACCAACGTATTGTGGAAAATCATAAATATCATAAAATTCATACATAAATTCAATAAGGATGGTAAAACATATGAATGGCTTCATTAATCAGTCGAATTTATCTATTTTACTGCTTAACATCTCTAATCTTTGTCAATAATAGTAGTCTCTTCTGTGAGAAATGTGGAGCATTGATATGTCAAATATACTTACATGGATCAAAAATCTAAAAATATCGTTGAAAATTGACGAATATGTTACAGTATAGCTCTATTAGTGACTTAGTCAGGCCTGTGATTCTATGTTGTCGCAACATATAATTTTTTTGATAAATTTTATAAAATCAAAACCTGATAAGTTTCACAAAATACAAATTCAGGGATCGATTTTTACACCATCATCCTGAATAGGGCAGCAACCGTAGACACGTGCTTCGTCCTTATTAGGTCTCATCAGTACGGTATATCAAGCCGCAGATAGTCGGACTTGTAACCGCGATACTATTGAATTTTTTTATCGATGTGGTCTGTGAAGGTGGCATGGAGATTAGTTCTAGATCTATTCCGACTTAAAAATATAAATCATGATTGAAATTCTTCGTATGTCGGGATTCGACTTCGATATACGAGCCTCGTTCTAGTAGAGTTGATCCAACTAACGAAAATTTGATTGAAGGTTACCAGCGGAGATCCAGGATGTAGAAATAAAGTCTCTACCTTTACCATATTTTAACCTTCGTTCTTTTTATGTAATGACCGTTTTCGATTATCATCATGCCGGAAGTTGAATTAATCAAATTGCCGAAACCAGTCTTTGACGAAAAGAACAATAATAGTTGAAAGAATGTGGGGTTTGAAACATTATTGCTACATCCTGGATTCTTCCTGATATCTTTTGATTCAAAACACTTTGCTAGGTACAACATTTCAAACAGAATAATTAGTTGAAAGAAAGTGGAGTTTAAGACATTATTGCTCCTCTTTCTTAATTTTTTTATGCAATCTGAACACTCAGTTTAGCGTTAGTGTCTACCCTATATCCTCTCTGTCAGTTATGTTATGAATCGATTTTAGCAACGTTTTCTAAGATTGCCACCAATAGAAATAAATGAAAAGTCTGTCATTTTTATGTTTTAATCAGTATTTGCAATTATTATTGTTATATGATATAGCAATGTTGCTAAGAATTGACAACTTTCTTAGAGTATTGGGGATTCTACCAATAAATTTCTCTTCTTCATGAACGATTTAATCACCGGAAACTGACGACTTATGCTTAACAATAACAGCTGTCATTTAGACAATGACAGCCGTCATTTCGACAATGACAGCTGTCACTTTGAAAATGACGCTGTCACTTTTACAATGACGCTGTCACTTTGAACTATCAGTTTGACAATGTCAAATGTCACTTTGAAAGTTGGTATAATACTCCTGAATTAATGAAACATTGATGAAACTGGCCATTAGATTTATTGTCGGGAAAAAAATGATGACCACAGCAGATTTCAATATTTCAATAATAGAATAATAAATATGCAGATTTGAGTAATCAATCATCAAGTTATCAAGATTTCTTGACAAGAAGTCTTGATTCTTGATAGTACGTTCTTGTCTTGTAAAGTAAAAAACATTTCTTGTCTTGGTCTTGTCTTGATTTCAAAACAAGATCAAGGCTATTTCTTGATTCTTGTGAAACACTTTGTCTAGTAAGTAAAAAAAATGCTAGATTTTGGGATGAGTACGACGCGAAGCGGAGTACAGCAAACTTACTCATCCCAAAATCATATTTTTTGTACGAATTCAACACAATACTTTTTTAGTCACTATACGCTGTAGCGTGCGGAATAGGGGTTATTCCGCACGCTCAACGGTTTCTAAGAAAGCCGCGTGGCGTCGCGAAAAAACTGTTTCATTGCTGTGATGATTTCCTTATCATTCCTCTTCAGAATGGTGTCAATAAGATTAATTTCATCAATGTTTGATAAATTGGAATAAGATAAATGAAGTTAATTCTTCATCAGAAAATGGCATATTTTGGTTATAGATATTTCCACGAACACCTTTGACTGTAGAAAAAATTGCATCCGTCACTCGTACGGATCGCTCATTCCGCATTTGTATCGGAATATACTATTCTTCTATTGCACTTTATTAATAAATCGTTTGAAATTGTAGTGACATTTTCATTTCTGAATTATATTCATATATTTATTCCAGGAGGTTTGAAATAATTATTTTATGCACTAACATGAATAAAATTGATTTGTAGTTTCATTTCCTATTCAGTATAATTGAGGAATTAAGTCATTACCTATTTTAAAACTAAAACATTGTACTAACCTCAAATTTTTCAAGTGACAAGTTTCAAAACTCAGATTCCATGTGCCTAGAAAGTAAATTAATTGCTTCAAAAAATATTAAGGTGCATTCATTTCATTGGTTTCTGACATTCACACTTACCTGTGTATTATGTTTGTAAATGGATACGGAGCTATAATCTGCAGATGTCAATAAACTTAAAATCGTGAATAAGAGTTTCAGAGTTACCAACATGAGATAGCCAGTTCCACTAAAATGACTGACATATAAAATTAATAAGAAAATTCATCTAGAAACTTTGTGAATCTTTGGATTAGATTATAAAGTCAATTTTAGGATGCTTAAGGATCAATCAAAAGCAATTTTATAGTTAACATTTAGAAATGGTCCTTTATTTCCTGGTCTTTTTTATTTGGACGTTTGGAACGAATAAATTATCGTCCATTATCAGCTGATAATCAAAAAGTACAATATAAACAAAATATGGCAAAAACAATATTACACACTTACGATAGTAAAAAAATTTTTAATTCAAAATTTTTACTGATCATGTAGTAAGTGTGTGATGTGGTTTTTGCCGTATTTTATTTCTATTGTACTTTTTGCTGATGATAAACAATAATTTAATCGTTCGGAACGTCCAAATAAAAACGACCTCGAAATAAAGGACTACTTTTACCTGTAGTGTAGTATTACAAAAAGGCGTCTTATTCAAGCGGTAAAAAATAGTATATTGTGTGGCTAGGGACGAAACACAACGATTTCAGCTGAGGCGAGAGCTGGCATTACCCTCGGCTGAAATCGTGTTTCGTTCCGTGCCACACACTGTATTTTTCATAATACCTGCATTGAAACTTTCCATATTACAAATTTGTCATAACAAAGTAAATATTTTTCTTTTGATTTTACAGGTAACAAGTCGAGAGTAACTGCTTGTGCTTTATCAATAAGATGTTGTGATGTACTTGAAATTGTCGTATTAAATATTTTTTTCTTGAACTATCGTCTTTTTAATTCAATTTACAGTTACGAATACAACAACTGTCAAATTAACTGAGGTTATATGATTTTCATAGAGATTACCAATGAACAATTGCGACTCTGCTAGGGATAAAACGATTGAAGAAACAAATTTAGCAGGCAGAAACAAGCTTGTTTCTCCACTAGGGCAGAAAAAGGCTTATTTCTGCCCGGCTACACTTGCATTTGTCTGAAATTATCTTGTTTCAACTGACAAAACAGGCGTTGAAACTCGTTGTTTTTAATGCAGGTATTATAAAAAAAAATTTTTTGGCAAGTTTATCGAAAAAAAACACATATTTCTGTTTACTCAGAGATCACTTGTCTACTTTTCGCATATTGAGCTATATTTCAAGTAAAAAATATTAAAAAATTCCAAGTATTTCCTAATATTGCCAGAATACATAAAATTGAGGAACTGTTTTCAAAGTGAAATATTGTTCTCTGCCATCCAATCTTTCATGATTTCAGCATTCTATGTTAGGAACTATTATTCAAATGAATGTATGGTCTGAAATTGCCTTCCCCTTCATTTGATATGGATCCTCAAATTAAATCATCACGAGGGCAGTTCAATTCATAGATTTTCAACAAAATCACAATGAATCTATCACACTTATATGGAAATTTACATGAGTCAACGAAATTTTTATTGATGTCCAAAAGATCTATAGCTCTGTGTGGTATACATTGTTATGCACCATTGGTGTATAGTTCAAGTGCGAATGTATCTATACATACTTGCTGCAGTAGTACAAGCATGAAAATTGGAATACAGATTTTCCCTTCGTGTAAGTTCTCATCACATATCTGTGAAATTGTCACATATGCAAATTATTCTCTGTGTTTCGTAATGCAAACTGGCTCAGAAAAAGTTCCACATCAATAAAAGTCATCTACATAGTTTCGAAGTGACGATACAATATTGAAAACCAAACTGTGATTTCTAAGTTGCATCTACAATTCTCTATTACGATAAAAGACTGTATGAACCAAATCAATCGATTTTTATTGATAAATACGTTAATTTCTATGAAATATTGAAAAATATTAATACTTCCATCTGTGGAATGTTACAGATTTTCACTTCGAATACAGGGTACCTCAAACTTTCCATACGAATGAGACCTAGCACATTCTGAAACAATTATAAGTGCATATTAGAGTATGAGATTTATTTGTATGAAATAATCTCGAGTTTGAGGTAGCCTGTACACTCGCAGACCACCGAAAGTCGACAGGAAGCGAAAGAAAGACGCTGTTACAATTTTTCTGCATCCTGATATTTTGCTGCCTAGGAACGGTAATAAAAATATTCAGAAGACTTGACACTTTACGGATACTTCATGTGCGACTTTATTTTGACAAGTGTACCACGTTTTTTATTTGTGAAAATTCTCGTGAATAATGTGAGCAAGTATCCGTTTCATCAGGATTTGCTCTGAATTTTTTCCGACTTAATCTTGTAGAAATATAGGGTATCTAGGATTATCTGAATTTATATAATATTGATTTTATTGTAAAACTATTCAAGTTCTGGATTAAGATAGCTTCTACTTGTGAATTTTGATCTCAGAATTGAAGCATCAACTTCAACACTTGCGTTCATCCGTGCGGGTATTTAAATGTTAAAGTGGTTTCTATCTAATTTATATTTCAGAGAATTCTCCACCCAATTTGCAATTGGTATTCTAGCAGTGTTAATGAATGCGTATGTTGAAGAAATAGACTGAAATAGATGGCTTTGTGTACTGAAATATGTTATATTAGTGTAATTAATGCTTGTGAACGCCAGAGACAAGAATGCCGGGAGCGTGTTAAAGCAATTAGTCCGGAGTAATTAGAGATATTCGCGCAAGCTGAAGCTATTATAGTTAAAGGGTGGTCTTTCACCAGTTTGTCTCTAGAAATATGATGCTGCGAACTCAGCAGTCCTCAAAAACTCCATCATGAACTCATAAAATGAAATAGAAATTTATATCAATCATGCCTTTTCCACGACAATATTTTTAGTACACGTTGGTGAATTGATATTTTCTGAGCGATGGAATGTAATATATCCCTGAAATTATCAAAATTATGCAAAAACTGAAACTAAATTGAATGTCATATGACTTATTTTTATAGTCAACATTTTACTACTAATTGCATAATCTTTAGAATCATTGCCATGAGTTCAATACTCCAGAATGCAAATAATATTTGCTTACAGATCTTCACAAGTAATGAGTGCAATAATACGGCTCTTCACTGTACATAAGTATTTCATGGCTAACGTTATCTAATTTGTATATTTACAAAGTTATTGCTCGTAAAATATTTGAACTAATTTCATTTAAAGATATTCTCAGTCATTTGCAAATTCTCTTAACTAGTGGACAGCCGTTAAACGCACCTAAAACTGGGTGTCGCAGCATCTTAGCACTGAATCTTATCGACACATATTTAAATTATGTTAAAATGATGTAAATTTGCAATGAAGAATGTCTATTTGCATTCAAATTACTTGAAAACTGGTCAAGTGCGAATTCCATACTCCACCCGCCAAAGCAATCTCACATTTATATATCTTGTGATATTGAGATTGTTTTTTTGAAACCCTGGAATAGTCTTTTTCCGTTTTTTTGCATGTAAATCTTTGAGGAGCACTGCTCTTAGCGATTAAGCTCTGTATTAATTCGTTTTGAAGCATCCGTTAATGTTTTACTTTATTTGTAATGAAAACATCCATAAAAATGTAATTAATGCCGACTGTTCGCTATTTTAATAACATTATTTAGCAGAGGAGTCTGACTTATGATGTAATGCTAAAGTGTATAACCACACACAGACTAGTAACTTGCAACTGGACAGAGGAAAGTTACTACGAAAAACTGAAACATTTGAAACTATTCTTTATAGATAATAAAACAAGCAAATCGCATTTCCGAAGTAGCTATTAACGTGTTTTATTGCAGGAGAAACTTGAATTTCTTTATTTTTAATTCTCTTCTGGATACTACATGACATCCCTCCGTATATTATACCTAAATTTTGTACAAAAAATTCCTGTATTCCAGAATTTGTTGTGTTCGAGTGACAGCATATGACTTCCCAACTCATATTACATTTGATGGCATTTTCTTCAACCACCGACTCAACTTGAAAAAACGTAGCTGTTCAGGCACTTCTCGCTAGATTCGTGCGTGGTAGGCCGTATCTTCTGAGAACACGCAGCTACGCACGCGTCAGATTGAATAGAAATATAAATAATATGGGTCGAAGTACACATGTGAACCATAATTTCAAATTATTATTTTTTCGTTCTGGTTTCAGATGCTATTCGCTTTATCTCTTGTTTTCTCATTCCATTTTATTATTCCCACTGTTTTTTATCCATGATGATCTTGGTCTTTCTCTTTTTCTTCTTCCTGCTGGATTCTATTCTAGGATTGACTTTATTGTGTCTTGTTCTTTAACTCTCCATACCTGTCCGAACCACTTTATCCTTTGCTGTTTTATTCTCTTCATTATGTCTTTTCCTTCTAACACCCTTTCTATTTCGTGATTCATTCTTGGTTTATATTTGTTTCCTGATACTTTTTTTGGTTCTTGTATTGTTCTCATGATTTTTCTTCCCATCATTCTCAAATCTTCTTGATCTTTTTCAGTCATTATCACTGTTTTGGCAGCATAGAATGCTACTGGTCTTATTATTGTTTTATATATTCTCATTCTTGTTATTTTTAACAGAGACATGTTTTCAATTTCAATGGTTTTTTATTTGCGTATAAAGCTCTGTTTGTTGTTGCTATCTTCTCTTCTATTTCTGCTTCTTTTTCCTTTTCATTTATTACTGTAACACCTAGATATTTGAATCCATCCATCTTTTCAAAAGTATAAACTCCAATCTTCATTCCTTTATCTTTTGTTGTTTCCTTGAATCTCATTATTTTAGTCTTATTCATATTCATATCTAGTCCTGTGTTTCCACTTTCCGTTATTAGTTTTTGCATAATTTCTTTAATCGTTTGTCTATTTCTCATTATGATCGCAATATCGTCATCCTGGTTTTGTTCCTAATATTCTTTTTCCTATGTTTCGTGCACATATTCTAATGTTTAACTGGAAAGGTTTGCTAATAGAATTATGTTATTTGTGGAATCGCTTGGTTTCATCATGAATTTCCTAAAAAAAATAACGGATGCAAATTCATTGAGTGAATATCAATCTTAGTTTTGATTCTGTGATATTTAAAAAAACTGTGATTCGCTTATGGCTCTATTTGGATCAAAACGTAGTTCTTGACTGCTTCGTAAAATAGAATAGAATAAAAACTTTCGTTAAACTTCCCACCTTTAAAGCCCGGTTGTAAACCTAAGCTTATCAACAGTTTTATCGCACCAATTTTTTCAGCAAATGTAACCATAGTAAATAAGCTCGGTTTAAGCTGTATTTAAATTTAGATTGTATAACTGGGCATTACTCTTATAAATTATACTCGATTGTTCTACAGTAAATTACTAGATTAATATACTTTATGTTTCCCTCTAGCACTGATGTACGTCTTTTAATTATTGGCGCAAGAGAGAAAGCCGACGATTTTCGTAGTTTTATCAAGACTAGTGGTTGCCCAGTGGTCGAAATTCGACCCTGAATAATTATGTTGCTGAGTTTGAATGTTATTGAGTTCAATCTCTCATCTCCAGAGGTTCCAGGTAAAAATTAACTTGGTATTCGACGCTCCATCCGAATCTGAAATTAGAATAAGTGGTTCTCATGCAAGATTTTGAGGTGAATTGCTCTCCCCAATCCTCGGAAGGGGAAATGAATGATTGAAGTTTTTCTCGAGTCATTTTTCCATTCGGTGGGTATTTCTCGATATTCCAGCAAAAAATAATATTATTTCCAGCGGCAAATTAGAATTTAGCACCGTGTATTTATAATTAAAGTTTTCGGCACTCTTTCTCCACATATACTTAAAGTATATCAAATCTCACATTCCTCCATACGCACAGTACAAAATTTTCTCTTTACGTATAATTGAAATAGGACATTCTGTGTATAATTCTAGCTCCTAGCACCTCTTCTCCACATGAATTTCAACTGTGTCAAATCTCACATTCCTTCGTGCGCGTAACAAAGTTTTTTTTCTCATAACAATCAAAATGGGATACCTGTATATGATTTTATCATGCTGCAACCCTTTTCCAGATAGTCTGTAGGTATATGCATTCACCTTTCTGCACTTCTTTTCCATATGAACTTTAAGTAGGCCAAATCTCATATTCCATCATGCGCCCATTTGAAAATTTTCTCCTCACGTAAAATTTAAATAGGACACCTGTAATAATTTTGGCTTTCTGCACTTCCTTCTCCACGCAGACTTCAAGTTAGCCACGTTTCACATTACCTCGTGTGTGAGGTACAAAGTTTTTTTTCCACGTCGTAAAATTAAAATAGGACACTTGTATATACTTGCAGTTTTCGGTATACCTTCATATAAACTTAGAGTATTCCAAATCTCACATTCTTTCGCACGTGCAATATGCTTAAAAAGATGTACAAAGCTCACACTTCACGAATTATTATATAGATTAAAATAGGACATCTTGTATATAAACTTTGCTTTCTGCACATCTTCTCCGTATAAACTTAGAGTATGTCAAATCTCACATTCCTCCGTGCATGCAATATGCTTAAAAAGAAGTCGAATGTTTGCACTTGACGTATTAATATATAGATTCCATCATTTAAAATTGAAATGGAACACTCGGTATATTTTATGCACCTCCTTCTCCACACAGACTTTGAATATTCCAAGACTCACTTCATGTGCGCGGTACAAAGTTTTTCCTTCTTAAAATTAAAATGGGACAAGTTGTATATGCTTTCAGCTTTCTGCATGCCTTTGTATAAACTTCAAGTGTGCCAAATCTCACATTCTTTCGTGCGCGCAATATGCTTAAAAAGGGATACAAAGCTTGCTTTTCACGTATTAATATATAGATTAAATTCATGTTGTGGAATTTAAAGAGCCGATAGTAAGTTAATTTGGTAGGAGAATAAAGGAAACTGGCTTTAAGAAAAAACGTTATAATTTGGAAAACACGACGACGACGTTTCGGCCATTGTTTTCAGCCATCTTCAAGTCAGCTTGATGAACATTGAAGTGATATTATAAAAATTTTGAAGCAACTTAATTAGTTACATAGTTTTCAAAATTAGAGATTTAAAAAACACAACATCGTAGGAGTCAAAGCTCCCACGAGTCAAACAAGACTCATATATAAATTAAAATAGGACAGCCTGTAAATGATTTTCGCTTTCTGCACATCTTCTCCATATAAATTTTAAGTATGGCAAATCTCACATTCAAGCAATATGCTCAGAAAGAGGGCCGAAAGAGTTCTCTTGGCGTATTAATTTCGTCGTCGGACGATCAGTATCTTTATATTAGTAACTGTCACTTTTGACAGCTCAATTTCGTGAAAATTATTGTTGATTTTATTGAATGTGCTATATCTACTTGAATTTTGATCATACGTTAATGAATTATATTCATGAGTAATTAATTTGTGATGCGTTTTATTTGGCGGGAAGAAATTTTAAATAATCAATATTTTTGACATTTGTAAATGTACAGCTCTGTATTGATCGATGCTTTTGCCGCCTCAACATCAATTCTATTAAAGTGTTTTTTGCGGATAATATGTATATGAGTGATATTATTGGAGTGCCTAATTACGATTATACAAGCGGGAAGTACTTGATGTAATTTTAGCTCATTAAACAATTTGACTGTTTTTTTTTCTCTTTGAACTTGACACAAATAAGTTTGCACTCAGTAATCCTTGGAAAAACGCAGCAGCGAGAGGATTCGTTAATTTTCACCTCGTAAAACAAAGTCTTTTGTCGGATAAACCTTGCGACAGATCTTCATATTGCTTTTCTCTAGCAATTCTAGTTCCAACTGTTGAACTCTTCTATTATTTTTTTAGTTGTATTTCAGGGGCTAGATGGGCATACTAGTTTGGAAATGCGTGTCTTCTTCATTTTTATATGTTAACAATAGTATATTGTACAACAAGTATAGAAAATTACCTATTTCACACGAGGTGTGTAATTTTCAGCACGAGATGGAGTCGAGTGCTGGAATCACACAAGTGTGAAATAGGTAATTTTCTATACTTGTTGTACAATATACTATTGTTAACATATAAAAATGAAGAAGACATGCATTTCCAAACTAGTATGCCCATCTAGCCCCTGAAATTTACATACATAATTTCTCGATTTCAACAGGATGTGATGGAACGTGTTTTGTCTGCTTTAATTAGATAGTTGTGATTCGTAGTGTTGCCAACCGTCGGAATATATATTACAAGAATAAGAAAATAATTCCAACAGAACTTAGTGCAATTTTGTTATTTAAATGTGTCTAATAAAAGAGCAAACAGAGATTTACATCAAATCCGTGATATTTATCAATAATCTTGCTAAATCATATATATCACCTAAAGAATATTTAAAATGAATTATTGATATATAAGTTGGTCAAACTGGTGTGAGAAATCATTTCTCACGACTTTTCGCACAGTTGTGTGAAATTGTAAGTTTTCTAGTTGTGTTTTGTGTGAGAAATATGTTGTTTTCTATAGTGATCGTAGAAAAAATATTTTTCTCGGACACTGTTTTGGAATTTGCTGATTTCTTTACCAAAATTGTTGTTGGAACAATGGATATTCCAATACTTACGTCGTTTAGAATAATTCCGTTTAACGTTTAGAGTCACTCAATCATTATTTTCGACGAATTATAAGCTGTTAGTTTGGTTACCATGGTTATTTCCTAGCAATTCAGGTATTCATTTTGGGCTTCGCGTTTGACGTTTCATAATATTTAAAGTCTCTTCTGAAATCTTGATGAGTTTTCAAAAATTTTTTAGAGAAAGTACAGTCTACAACATGTTTGAAATAGGCTATTCCACACTTGCGAACCGCAGCCCTTGCCTTCGGCTCGGATCACAAAAAAATGTTACAATATGCAAAAAATATCTGGTGGAGTCTCAAAAAAACCACAATTCATAAATAGCTCTCCTATTAGATTGTAATCTGAAGAAGTTCTGTTTATTTTGCATAATTCTAATCTAAGGTAATGACTGATAACAAAATTTGACTTATTTTTTATATAGTACTGTAGATTATTATCTTTTTCTACAAAAAATCAGCAAACATGATAACATGCTTCCTAAAATGGAATTCAAAGTTCAACTATAATTAAAGATTTTAAATTGTGCAACATTATGAGTTCGTTTATTTTGTTGCTTTTGAAACTTCAACGAGGATATCCTGATGAAGTATTGAATGAAGACTAAGATGATTTTGAAGAATCCATTCACAAATAGTATTTCCGATTGATACTTACAAAATGATTCTCGTTGTTTTCGAAAATGCACTATTTGGTTTTTAATATAACATGTATACATTGTGCATGTGTGTGTGCGAAACTAGTGACTCCCTATTGAGATGAAATTTTGTTGTCAATAGCTCTAGAGCAGTAGTTTTTGTTTCCAACTAGCACTGTTTCGCATCTAACTATCAGGAGGGCCTCGCCCGCTCTGACCAAGCTTGACATAAAATCTTGAGTTTGAGTTTGAGTTTGAGTACTGAAGGCTTAAATTAATTGATCAATAGATTTCGAAGGTTTTATTCAATAAGTGTTTATATAGGATTCACTTAAAATTGATTCCTTTTTTCTTTCTAAAGCATTGCTCCATCCGTTCTAAATCCTCTTGTATTTGTTGTGGTTCTAACAAGTCTACCGTCAAGATTCTTATTGACACATATTTATTACCTAACAATGAAACTAATGTTTGAAAAATCCCCTTGAGTAAATAACTTCTTGTATAGTGTTAAATAAATACATTCGTCTCACGATTTTATTACTTCTTAGACGTGTTTACACGGCGAGATACCTACCTGGTAGTGGTGAAGAGAAACAGCTACGGATTTAGAGTGGCAACATCCTGAGAATGGACTGCGTGTAACATGAATGTCGTGTATGTAGTATGTTTAGTATGGAGTGTTTGTTGAATTAATTGGAACTAGTGGATGTTACAACTTTGTAAAGTGGTTCTTTGCATTATAAATTAAACGGGGGAAAAATTGGATTCACTATTAATTGTAAAGATATATTGTGTTGTTAGTATTGTACTAAGAAGGTGTTGCACCGTAAATCTTTTAATAGAGTTTCTAAGGAATTATGTATGCATTTATAGACGTCATATTTGACTTGTACTCAATTTACTACGCGATATTTTTATTAAATTGTTAAAAATCAAAACCCGATTGTTTCACAAAATTACAAATTCAGGAGTTGGTTGTTGGACTATCATCCTGAATAGGGCGGCGACTGTAGACACGTGTTTATTATATTGTAAGATAGAAAAAAATTGTGACATCTTCTGACTACTTTTTCTCAATTATAAAATTAATTTTATTGAAATCTATCATGATTATAATACTTTAAGTATGTGGTTTAGATATCTGTACAAAAAAAACAAATGGAAAAAATTGATAAAATAAAAAGTTAACTACATAATATATGATAAATATAGAGTAGAAGTATGTTCAGTCATAGGATTATGATATATGATTACTATTATTAAATCTAAGTAATGAGCCGTGACTAAAATCGCTTACCATTTTCAATTTGGTATTCAGATTTGATTTTAAAGAATTCAAATGAACCATCACAAATAATTATTGGAGTATTCTTGAGAATGATGCATACATACACACGCATCACTTAATCAATGATTTAATTTTGCTTTTCACCCTACAATTTCGGTCCCACATGGTTACCTGGACCATCTTCAGGAGAGAAAAGGATTTTTGAATTCGCATTCAAACAAAATAATGTTTATAGTAATAAATCATGATAGATAGAAGGACTGAGTAATCATATACAGAAAATTAAACGGCTCATCAATTCACGAGTGGGGAGGGTAGGAATGTAAAAAAATTACAAAAGATGAAGTTATTGAGAAATATTGTTGCTCTCGAAAGGTTTATATCTGGCTGTATCTTATGTACTGATTTCTGTATTTGTGGCCAATTGATAATCGAGAACAAAACAAAATTAACTCTGCTCGTATAAGGAAAAAACTATATGAGGACTGTTTGTGGACACCAGGATGAAAGTTGGCTTCCTACATCTTGTAATAAAAATATTTGCAGTTCGATGCGATTTCCGTAATATAACAAGAAACAAAAGACAAGCCTTGAGTCGCGTTTATACTGCGCGCAACTGTTTCGCGAGAGTGTTTCGCCCAACGGTTGCTTAGTCCTGCCCAAACACTGAGCGAAATATTGCGGAAAAGACTCACTTTACGCATGGCCGTCAAAAATAATTTTAAGAATCATGTTTCAATAATACTGAACTATGAATTCAAGTTCTTGAACCAGAAACCTAGTTTCAGTAATTAATTCAATTGATTACAATTTATTAGAATGATCCTATCCAATTTTTTGATCTAAAGCCCGTATGACACGCTCAATTTTTTCATATAATTTTTATGTCAATGTTTTGTGATCAATTTTTCTGTACTCTTTTATGAACTAAATCATTGAAAGCAAGACACCTGTATGCAACGTATCTCAATTTTTTGTTGCATGCGCATGCGTACTTTATTTTTCTTTTCTGAGAATCATACCGACAAGCTGTAGCTGTCAAACATTTAATCTCAAAAATGGGTCATGTGGAGGAAATTAATATCCTGGCTCTAATTCTCGCAGACGCAGCTACCAATTTAATTATGAAAAATTTACGAAACATTCTGGAAACATTCATTCAACAATCTTAGATCATTTCTGAACGAATTTATATTGACAATTCTTCATTCAACATTGTTAAAATACCATCGCTCCCCTCTCTATGTCATGGCCGCCTTCTGCTCCATTTATTTCTTTTTTTTTGTACTGATTTTGTTTCATTTTGTTTTAAATGATACGAATGTATTTTCTATCTCTGGCTACCATTTACAGCGCATTGCAATATAGTGCGCATACTATCTGCGCAATTAATTGACGAAAATATTGAACAAGATAGGGCGAGTTCCATTATTTCATTGAACGAAAAATTGAGTAAATCATTGAACATTTTAACCTGTTTGCAACAGTCAATTTTTTCACAAACAAAACATTGAACTGAAAAATGTACGAAAAAATTGAGCGTGTCATACGGGCTTAAGCTATTAAGCAAGGTTAAATTTGTGAAGATATCGAAAAGAATATAGAAAGAGAAAGAAAGAGAGAGAGAGAGAGAGTACGCGTAAATACTTTACAACATTCGTAATTCATTGAAGTTGTGTGTGGAATTTGCTAACTATAAATACGTGTATGTTATCCACTTATCGTTATTTATAGTTTGTCGTTATAGCAGGATCAATATTTTGATCTTCTTCCATAAGAATTATTAAAAACTATGTTGACCAATATCATTCAACGGAATGAATATTGTCGAGTTAGCTCAATAATTGAAATAAATGATCGCCCAGTGGTCAAAATTCGACCGTGAATCATTATGTTGCAAAGTTTGAACGTTATTGAGTTTAATCTTCCTTCCTCAGATGTTCCAGGTAAAATTAACTTGATATCCGACGCTCCATCCGAATCTAAAACTAGGATTAGTGGTTCTCATTCAAAATTTCAAAGTGTCTTTCTTCCCGCAATCTTTGGTAGGAGAAAGAAATCAAGAAGTTTTTCTTCAGATATTATCCTGTTCAGTGCATATTTTTTCATATATTCCAGCAAAAAATAATATCGTTTTCAGCGATAGCTTCAAATTGAACATTCTGTATATAATTGAAGCTTTCTGCATTCCTTCTCCACATAAACTTCAAGTATGTCAAATCTCACATTCCTTCATGCGCAAGATACAAAGTTCTCTCTCCACGTAAAATTGGAAATAGGGCACCCAGTATATAGTTCAAGCTCCCAGCACTTTTTTCCTACATGAACTTCAAGTCTGCTAAATCTAACATTCCTTCGTGCGCGTTACAATTTTCTTCAATCAAAATAGGACACCGTGTATTTAATTTCAGCATTCAGCACTCCTTCTTTAGAAAGTATGTCATGGCTCACATTTGTTCGTGCACGCGGTACAAAATTTTCTCTTCACATAGAATTAGAACAAGACATTCTGTATATAATTTTAGCTTTCTGCACTTGCACTCCTTTCCCATATAAACTTCAAGTATGCCAAATCTCACATTTCTTTATGTGCGTAGTACAAAGTTTTTTTTTCTAGAAAAATTAAAATGGGACACTGTGTATATAATTTTAGCTTTCTGCACTTCCTTCTTCACACAGACTGCAAGTATGCCAAGTCTCACATTATTTCGTGTTCGTGCGCGCGGTACCAAGTTTTCTCTTCATGTAAAATTGAAATGAGACACCTGTATATAATTCCTGCTTTCTGCACTTCCTTCTCCAGACAGACTTTAAATATGCCAAGACTCACTTAATTCGTGTGCGCGGTAAGTATATATTTTTCTCTTCACGTCGTAAAATTAAAATGAGACACGCTGGATATGCCTTCTGCTTTCTGCATTCCTTCATATGAACTTCAAGTATGCCAAATCTCACATTCTTTCGTGCGCGCAATATGCTTAAAAGTGGTACAAAGCTTGCTCTTCACGTATTAATATATACAATAAAATGGGACACCTGTATATAATTTTCGCTTGCTGCACATCTTCTCCATGTAAACTTCAAGTATGCTGAATCTCACATTTCTTCGTGCAAGCAATATTCTTAAAAAGGGGGCCGAAAGATTTCTCTTGGTGTATTGATATATAGATAATTATTGACATTCTTTGTCTGTTATATTCAAATTCTCATGATTAACGTAATTCATACACTAAAAAAACTAAGTGGTGAGAATAGCAATTTGAGTTGTACATGTAGCAATTTAAGTGGTACGGGTAGCAATTTCAATTATATCCTCCACAACTTGGAGTGGTATGGTCCATGAAATCCTTCTCGATATATGCATGAAGTCTACTAGCACCTCTAGCGGGCAGTGGAGAACGATTGAACTCCAATTCTTTAAATGTACTAATATTATTTAATTCAGCTGTGTGCTTATAATATAACTTGCATAGCATAAAATAAAAGGTACGTTGAAATGATTCATTTTGAGTATTTTTTTCTTCATTTATAACGTACATATTGGAGAAAACGTCTTAATTCGTCCAAATTGACAAGATAACCTCAAATTATGATGCCGATGGTCTTGCGGATCGGGTTTGTATGTATCAAACACTGCATCCCTTTTACCGAGGAAGCATTGAAGGAAAGCGTGAAATTAGTTTTGCCATATTAAACATGTTAAAGAATATGTTGCAGACAATATTAAGAACAAAATTATTGCGAAGTGCATCCGACAAACTTCTACCACTGAAACACCTTACAAATTAGAGATAGAGGTAAATTCATGAATTTCAAATCGATGATGAATTTTTCCAATCCCACAATTGAATTACAAACATCTTTGTTATATAGATTAATAATGAAAGACAGATAATACTTTATTCACTGCTTTGATCCACTTCACTCGTTTTTTTTTATGTTATAACTGCGTATATGAAATCTATGAAACTATATTTCACTTGAATCATCCTTAACACAACAGCCTGAAACAGAACAAGCGTTTTACTATGTTTTATATGCAAATATTTTCACTTTTAAACTATAATGCTCAATGACAGCACAATGACGTATACTAAGAAATGGAGTTCGAAGCTTACAATGGTGCTCACCATGAGCGCTCGCATCGATATTTGTTCAAACTCCGCCTCCTTGCACATAGCCTATATCCATTGATAGAAATAAATGCTGATAACTTTATAGAGTAATTGATAGATTTGGGACTATATTATAATTCATCAAAAGCCAAATCAATTAGATAGTTCAACTTTTCTCTGTCACGTTGTATAACAGGGCATAGACCGTTTGAGCACGGCGGTCAAATTTGTAATCCGTACAGCAAGGTCTTCCGTAATCCCTATATACCACTTGAGCACTGCGAAAGCTTAACAGATTATTGGATAAACCATAAACAAAGATAGTAAAATGTAAAATCTTTAATACAATGCAGATAGCCAAAATGAACCAATCACGTAAGAATAATGGGAAAAAACACCCCAATTGGACTATTTTCAGTAAACTGAATTATGTTAGTTGTAAGAAAATGTAGATATTTGTGAATATGTTTTTTTTTTCTACCGATATAGTTTATATCAGTCGTTATTTGTTTATGATAGAATAAAATGAATTGCTGTCGAAGTTCGTTTATTATATTAACTCACAATTTTTGGCATTTAGAGAAGATACATTTATTTGAGAATAAAAGATTCAAGTAATCAACTTGGCTCAAACGGTATATAGGGATTAAAAGAAAAATGCTCAAATGGCCTATGGGATTAGGACAAAACTGACCGCCGCGCTCAAACGGTATATCTCCATAAAACATAGGAGTTTCGGTCGTGAACAAATGTCTTATACCGATGGATATCGAAGAACGAACCAATAATTTACAACCTACTGACTCGATGTGTCCCCACACATTTCGTCCTATTAATTGTAAATTATGTTATCTCCCAGGCTTTTTGACAATTTTAATTGATACTTTCTTCCTTTTCAATTTGTGGAATCCGTTTAGCAAATTATGAATCACACTGTATAGTACATTAATCATTATTACGCTCGCTACAATCTCTTACAACTTTGATATCTCAATCTATTTGCAACAATGTATGTAATCAAATCTAGTGAACGAATTACAGTCGCACGCGCATGCCCGTCCTACTTTTGTATCATAGATTATAAATATTTAGTGGAATATTTAAGTATTCTTTCCTGAGATGACGTTGAACAAATAAAGGATATTATGATAATAATTATATTTAGGACTTGCGCAATGTGTAAGCACAACTAAAAGGAGAGATTGTTACAGCAGCAGCAGCAGCTGATATTTGTTTTGGTAGATACAATGTACAACATTACATCGAAATTCAGCTGGAAGAATTATTCTATTGTGTAGTTGTTGTTTATTACTTTACGACTCGAGTTGGTTTTGGGTATATGCGAAAAATAGGTACCCACAAATGCAACAAGTCGAAAAGTCAATTCAGTCAGAAAAGCGTGGAAAATAAACTTTATCGGATGGAAGTCAAGGACGAACTGATTTTAAAACATTGTAGAAAACAGCATGCAGGATTTACAAGAAGTCTGAGACAAAGAAAATATACTACAAAAGAGTCTAAATAGTTTGCACATGTTAGTATTCAGAAAAACTAAAACAGGGTATTCTGAGAAAGATCTTGACAGGAGAACTTTTACACTATATATGATGCTATTTAATCTGAATAATTATAAATGCAATCTTTATTAATTAACTGAATAACTGTACCAACTACATAATTAAACTGCACACTTTCTATTTGTTAATTGCCTATCAAATCCTTAATCAAATGGAATAATGAATGGTCAAAATCGTAAAAACCATTAATAGGTAAACATAATATTCCTAGTTAATAATGGTAGGAAAAGTTAAGTTTCAAATTATGATTTTTTATTATTCTACGATGATCATTTCGACATATTAAGTCATCTTCAGGTATCTTTTTTAAAAAAAGAATATAAATAAACAGTATAACAAAATATTAACAAATGAAAACATTTTCAGTAGAAACACAAAGTTAGCAAAATAAATGGAATGAAATAAATGAGTAGATTTATCATCATACGTAAATGAAAAAATGATAATGATGATAATTCAATTTAGAAAATTTTTATTTTATTCTTATCCAAAAGTGGTGTGTTATCATAATCAGTTATTTCATTCAATAAGTTTTCATTATTATTCAGACATTTTTTAATTTCGTAAAATTCTAATAAATTCAATTTTTTATTTTTATTTTCCGAATGTAAAATTTTTAGATTAGATATATCACAAGAGTGGCTATTTTCGAATAAATGTTTTGCCAAATTTGAGTTTTCGACTTTCCCATATTTTAAACAGCGCATATGCTCTAAAAAACGAGTTCTAAAATTTCGGCCTGTTTGTCCTATATACTTCGCGTTACAATTTTCACAAACAATTTCATATACACCTGATTTTGACAAAGAGTCCAAATTTTCTATTTTGTGGTTGATGAAAATAGAATGTATTTGTCTCTGAACATAATATGCTGGCCAAATATCTAATGCTTTCAGAAAACGCCCTATCTTCAGACTCAGCTCACCCATGAATAAGATTTTTCTATATTTTTTTGTATTTCTGTGAATTAAATTACCGTGGTATAATGACTTCATTAGTATTTTTTTCTTTTTATTATATAAAATTTTGTCGATCAATTTTTTATCATAGCCATTTTTCAATGCTAAGTAATGAATTGTTTTCAATTCATTCTTATAATCTATTTCCGATAGAGGTATTGTTAATAATCTATTGATGTAACAATGAAAAGCTGCCAATTTATAATTTAAAGGATGATTTGAATGAGAAGGTATAAGCGTGTCTGTAAAATTTGGTTTTCTGAAAATTCTGAAAAATAGCTTAGAATTTATATGTCTAATATTCAAATCTAAAAAATTTATGCTGGATTCATTTTCTATTTCCAAAGTGAATTGAATAGAAATATCAAATGAGTTCAATAGATCTTTGAAGTCATTTAATTGATCCAAGATACCCGACGAGAGACATAAAATATCATCCACATAACGATACCAGAATTTAACATTGGAAATAAGCGAAGATTGACAATTAAAAAGATTTATCTCAAAATCATTCATGAATATTTCCGCCATCAAAGGTGATAATGGACTACCCATTGGTAGACCATTCTTTTGTTCATAAAAATCATTATTGAATCGAAAATAATTTTGATTTAAACAAATATTAACCAAAGATAATATATTGTTTCTGAGTTCTAGTAATACAACAAGACTGAAATCTGATCCCACTAATAAATTTCAGAATGAGCTCAAGAAATGTTTGAAGTCTTGCAAAAAATTATTTGATAATAATGAAACTTATAAATTGTTGAATATGAATCCAATGGCTCCTATTTTATATGGACTTCCTAAATTACACAAAGATAATTATCCGATTAGACCAGTTGTATCTTACATAAATGCTCCAACTTACAAAATATGTAAATATTTAAGTATGTCACTTCCAAAATTAATAGATTTTGACTCAATCTATTCTATTAAAAATACATTAGATTTAGTTACCAAAATTAAGAATTCATATGTTCCTGAAAACTCTCTTTTAATTTCTTTCGATGTCAAAAGTTTATTTACTAGTGTACCAATCGCAAAATTGAAAACAATTTTACAAGCACATTTGAATAAAATCCATTGTTTAGAACTCAGAAACAATATATTATCTTTGGTTAATATTTGTTTAAATCAAAATTATTTTCGATTCAATAATGATTTTTATGAACAAAAGAATGGTCTACCAATGGGTAGTCCATTATCACCTTTGATGGCGGAAATATTCATGAATGATTTTGAGATAAATCTTTTTAATTGTCAATCTTCGCTTATTTCCAATGTTAAATTCTGGTATCGTTATGTGGATGATATTTTAAGGCCCAGTATTTCAGTCCATGGTTTACCTTAAACGTAGCTTAATTGCCATAGTAATGATTGTTAGAACAATTGTTACCAAGGTAATTAAGCTCCGCTTAAGATAAACCGAGGACTGAAATACCGGGTCTATGTCTCTAGTCGGGTATCTTGGATCAATTAAATGACTTCAAAGATCTATTGAACTCATTTGATATTTCTATTCAATTCACTTTGGAAATAGAAAATGAATCCAGCATAAATTTTTTAGATTTGAATATTAGACATATAAATTCTAAGCTATTTTTCAAAATTTTCAGAAAACCAAATTTTACAGACACGCTTATACCTTTTCATTCAAATCATCCTTTAAATTATAAATTGGCAGCTTTTCATTGTTACATCAATAGATTATTAACAATACCTCTATCGGAAATAGATTATAAGAATGAATTGAAAACAATTCATTACTTAGCATTGAAAAATGGCTATGATAAAAAATTGATCGACAAAATTTTATATAATAAAAAGAAAAAAATACTAATGAAGTCATTATACCACGGTAATTTAATTCACAGAAATACAAAAAAATATAGAAAAATCTTATTCATGGGTGAGCTGAGTCTGAAGATAGGGCGTTTTCTGAAAGCATTAGATATTTGGCCAGCATATTATGTTCAGAGACAAATACATTCTATTTTCATCAACCACAAAATAGAAAATTTGGACTCTTTGTCAAAATCAGGTGTATATGAAATTGTTTGTGAAAATTGTAACGCGAAGTATATAGGACAAACAGGCCGAAATTTTAGAACTCGTTTTTTAGAGCATATGCGCTGTTTAAAATATGGGAAAGTCGAAAACTCAAATTTGGCAAAACATTTATTCGAAAATAGCCACTCTTGTGATATATCTAATCTAAAAATTTCACATTTGGAAAATAAAAATAAAAAATTGAATTTATTAGAATTTTACGAAATTAAAAAATGTCTGAATAATAATGAAAACTTATTGAATGAAATAACTGATTATTATAACACACCACTTTTGGATGAGAATAAAATAAAAATTTTCTAAATTGAATTATCATCATAATCATTTTTTCATTTACGTATGATGATAAATCTACTCATTTATTTCATTCCATTTATTTTGCCAACTTTGAGTTTCTACTGAAAATGTTTTCATTTGTTAATATTTTGTTATACTGTTTATTTATATTCTTTTTATAAAAAAGATACCTGAAGATGACTTAATATGTCGAAATGATCATCGTAGAATAATAAAAAATCATAATTTGAAACTTAACTTTTCCTACCATTATTAACTTAAAATGTTTCAACTCTTCCCCAATGAAAAAACTATAATATTCCTAACCTACGCTACTGTTTGAACATTTGCTAAATTGACAGTGTAAGCAGTGATTTCATATTTTTACAGTTCCTTGATTTATCGATGAACGTTTGTACAATTTTTGTTGAACAGCATGTCATCATATCTTGCCACATAAATCAAATACACATTCATCAACTTATTAAATACCGGCAGTATATCATTCATGAAAAAAAATATATATTTGAGCTATCTCTCATTTTCAATGAATTTAGCAAATTCCTTATAAAAATCCTTGTATCTATTTGATATTACTAACGGCGTGATTAGTTTTTCGCTTGCAATGCATTGACGATTTGTGGCGGTGGTGAATAACAGAGAGTATGATAACCTCAATTACTATAAACTAGTTATATGAGGTTCAATATCCTCCTGTTGCAAGCGCGACAACTATCAGCTGATTATCCCTCAAATCATATTGCATTTCATCTCATTATAACTATATCTATATCAGAAAGTATCTATTTGCATATTCTAACACTGCTATACATAGATAAAAGTGCGCAAAGTTGCAAGTAATGCAATGTTTTTGAGGTCACTACTTATTAGTCTACCATTTTTTCGCATTCACTTTGTCAATTTTTTTTTCCTTAGAATAATTGACAGACATTCATCTAATAATTGTTCAATACTATTGGATAAGAGTACAATTCGTGCTATATTACATGAGAATGTAGCTTACAACATCATTTCTGTACGTCATATTTATTCCATGAATATTGCGTACCTGAGGCGTAGACTCGTGCAGTCAACTTCACCCTTAACAATAATAACGGTCGTTCAGTGTCCGTGTCGCGTACGATATTTTTTGTACTAGTGCAATAGAGTCATGGGAAAAAAATATTGAATTGAAATATAAATGCTATTCCGAGCACAATTTATTCAAATCATTATTCGATTTTAGAAGATTCAGATTATCGAAAACAACAAACAAGGTGATCACCCTGCATTTATAGCTCATAAAACAATCTATCTGCTTATCAACAACTCACGAGTATGAATTGATTTGGTTAAATATTATTTATATGATAAGAGCTATCACAAATACAAGCATAAAGAAGTATTAAACATACAGAAATTTGATTGTGTATACAAATGATTAGAGATGCAAATTGAATATTGAATGATAATACCAACAAAAACAATTTATACAGTATTTATCCACATGTTTTATGTTACTAAATTATAGAGATGACTTAGTTTTCTTTAATTATTATAGTGGATAATTAGTATTTTTCCACTAGTTTTTGAATACCGTAACGATTATTGGGCTCAAAATTTGAAAATCAGTAGTAAAAAATTATAAAAATAAGTCTATTGATTGAAATAAACAAATATTAAAACAACTAGTAGATAGTGAGAGATTCGTGAATAATTGTTTATTGTGTACAAGTGGAGTTGATCAGTATTTATGAATATAATAAGCTAAATTAAGCACATTACTTGAAAATCGAAAAATCCACGCTGCAAAAGCATGTACAGTGAAAAAAAGAAGGAAAAAATTTGCTGTCAAAAATGAAGCCGGAAAGAGAAGAACAAGATCTATTGTAGACTTTCGTTTAATTTAGTGTTGAATGAGCCATGCAATGTTTACATGTTCGGAACCTATAAGTATTTGAGTGTACATTACGCTTTCACTCGTAAACTCCTCAACCGATCATCTTGAAATCTTGTACACATATTTAGGACATTTAATTGGTTAATATAAGACATTTAATTTCTAAGTGATACTTTATTTAGGACGTTTATGAAACGAAAGAATTGTACGAAAAAGAGACTACATCACATCGGCCGTCACGGTGCTCACTGCATCCTCAGACTGCACGGGTTCCAAAACCAGAATACAATGATTCACATCTATCGCGTATGAATTCACACTCGAATTTTTAAAAATATAAATAAAATAGTTTCGATCATTTGTTGGGTACTTATACACAAGTAGTGTTCATATAAGATTTCTCTAAAACCTTTGGTTCCTTTAACAACTGTAAGCTGCCGTGCTAGCGAAACGAACTTGGTCAACTGTAGGCTGCCGTGCAAGCGAAACTAGCTTAGGCTGAAAGTATATTTTATTTCCACTCAAGTATTCATAGAAGAGACAAGAAAAGCGAAGAAAAATAAAAAAATACATAAAATCATACAAATCAATAGGAACGAGGAGAGAACAAATTAAAATTACGAGACTAAGGATTGGACATACTAGACTTACACATGAATACATTTTTAAAAGAGCAGAAGCGGAAATATGCTTACCTGCAACACCCCAATGACAATAGAACATCTAATCACAGAATGTGCGAAATTGCAAAATGAAAGACGCCAACACAATATCCCCAACCAACTGGAAGATGCCTTAGCAAACAATCAAACCACTATAAACAATATCTTACAATTCCTAAAAAGCATAAATATTGTCACAAATTTTATTTTGAATAATTTGTAATCACAGGTTGCAGTATAAATATTTATTTTATAAATTCGTATGAACGTAAAATCGCTCACAATTACTCGTATTGAATGACTTCTCTCTCCTGGCTCACGCTCTTTGTATACCTAATCAAACAATGGGCCAACATTCAAATGTCTAACAGTTGATGCCTGGCAACCATCGAACATCTAGTAATCATAGGCTGTCATTCACTCCCGTCAATTGAACATCGACTTGGTCGATACTGTCTAGGATTACAGTTACAATGAATTATTGGCTAAATAGCGAATTCAAATAAATAATAATGTGAATACATTACTTGGAATATTTCACATTTATGACAATATGTATAACAAGATATAAACAATGAGCTTATCTTAACATTATAAACTGACTACAGAGATACTGATAACCCTGATGTTGATGTATCTTATACTCAAATAAAAAAATAAAAAGCATTGATAGGTACCGGATGTGTAAACATTGCATGGCACATTCAAAACTAAATCAAACGTAATTCTAAAATAGATCTTGTTGGGCTCTTTTCAGTTTTATTTTTGACAAAGCTTTCTCTAATTTTGTTTATTTTTTTTTAAAAACATGTTTTTGCAGTCGGGCTTTTTATTTAATAATCTAGTTTATTTTGATCTTTTCAGTTTTATTATTACTAAATTATGTGTCTTTCCAAATTACATTTAAGCACATAAGTTGAATATATTTTTGTAATTACCTTTTTTTGACGTCACCCATTCTAGGACACTAGGATTGCCGAGACAAATCCAACGATTCCTTAATTTTTAAAATTCATTTAGCTGTTTGGATGATATGAGGTAATGGATAATATAACATACATACCCAGATAGCAATAACGTCCTGAGAATATTCTCTAGTTGTCCTGTGAATGCCCTGGATATTCGAAATATTCATGGTATATTCCAACAGCCTATAAATCTTCTGGAAATATCCTATTTTGCTTATTCTTGGAATATTCATAATCAATATACATAGCATATTCCTATATACTATGGATCATCTGAGAATAGTCTATCTAAATTATTCCTAGAATATTTGATACAAATATTTAAAGATTATCACATTTTGTATATTCTCAGTAGAATATATGATAGATATTCATGTTATATTCTATTTTGCTTTGCTTTATAAACTTCATTCATAACTGAGAACGATTGTTGTTCGTGAGACCAATGGAGACTTTAATGATTGTGTTATCACAGGTTAGGATGAAAGAGATGAACGACTTCAATTGTAACCAAAACAAGAATTTAGATTTCAACAAACCTAATATAAAAACAAATCACAATTATCGCAAAATTTTATAAGAAATATTATATCCAAGTTTTATTTTCGTACTTTATGTACATTTCTCGTCGAACAAAAAAGAATAAATAAATGGAATGAATTTAACATTTTTGTCTAGTGAAATATTGGGAGCATATGAAAATACTCAAAAAAATTTTATGCTCCCAAAGTCTTTTGTCAAGATTTTAATTCTTTCATTTCTGCAAAAACTTAATTTCTTTATTCAAAATAGTCGAAGACAGGAAAATTTCACATCTATCTTATATAAATATGCATGTTTTCATTACTTGATCATTGGAATATGGCTTGAATAATTGATTGAATATTAGTCTAAGCCATTGACACATAAGATTTTCAAATGGATTACTGTATCAGAGTAGTTTGAGACATGACCGAATAGAAGTATTTCGAAAATGAGAATCAAAAAAGCCTCGTAGTAATTAGGAAATTTTTTTTTAGGTTTGGAAATTTTCCGTGACGTCCAAATGTCTATTGTCACTCAAACGGTGGTCTTATTCATCATCAAACATTTTGAGAATATACATGGCGTTATTGTCTGGCTTGTTGAGCATCATCTAAATCATTTTTAAGATTTTTAGTTAGATCACGAGCTAGATAAATTATATATTCAACAAATTTACTTGTCAAAATCGCGCTTCTTTCGACTAAACAATATCCAGTACTCTGAAACTAAGCTTTCTCTTCTTGCGCATGCTCGTAAAACTCGGAAGTCTGTCAAAATGTTTCTAAATAGCATTCGAAAAATGATACAATGAATGATATATATGTCAACTCTTCCCATACATTTCCACTGATTTACAAGTACATCAAGTTATAACATAACATAATTTTTTCATGAATAAGATCAAATTTTCTAGGAATTTGTACACCTATGAAGTCCTTTGGACGTCATCATGACGTCTTATAAGTATTGAATCGATCTTTCATTAGAACAAAGCAATATTGAATATAATTTTTATAACTTATACCTATTATTCATCCAATATTTTCATATTTTCATGAAAGTTTATCAAATTTTGATAGTAGGGGAGTACCTACGCCATTCACGCAGTAAAAGAAGATAAATAAATAATAATAAATGAATGTATAATATTTTCAGACACTACATTCAAGACGTGATATTTTAAAATGTTTTGGAATGCATGGAATATTTTTGTTAAATCTTGAAGATGCACAAAGCTCTGCCGATTTTAGTGAAAGTTTTAAAGCAGGGTTATAAAGATGTGAGTCACCGTGTCGTACTTATCTCGGCCACATGGTATCAGATATTTCTTTGTTTATGTGAATATTGGCTCCGAAAAATGTGAGTATTCTATATTATTTTCATTTTAGCTATTGATTGAACAAAAAATAAAGATTTCTTGACTGAACATTGAAATTATTATTCCCTTCTCTTGAATCAATACTCATTTATTTCACTTGGTGTTTGTATGAAACCCTGTAAATATACAGAATAAATGTGTTTCCAGGTATCCGATGGCTCAAATTAAAGAGGAAAATGTGGTCAAATTAATAAGAAGAGTGATGACAAGAATTCTAGCGAATGAATTAGCCACTGGATATAGTTGGCAGGATTATAAAGAGAACAAAATATTCAACAAATTCAAATTGCAATCTGCAATTATTGGTAAAGCATTGTTTTAATATAATTAATATTATCTGTTTCAAATGATTTCTCATTTAGGAATCTGCCAAGAAGAGCTATACCGCCAGGAATGTCACAGAGAAATAAATTGGATTGAAAATTACCAAACGGCTGAGCAAGGCTCCTGAACATATGAAAATTAGAGATCAATAGATTATATGATGTATATCTACATTCGTATCTTGTTTTTATCGCAAATATGGTTTTATTTTTTTCATAATATTTATATTTCTTTAAGTCTGGAAGCTAAGTGCAATACGCAATGTATTTTTACATTTTTGTGAGTTATATGAGTGTAATTTTCTTTTTCTCAATTGTACTTATATAAGAATAAATATTTCCTATTAATTTAATTTCTTGTCACAGATATGATTTTATTTCCCAAAAAAATATAGTTTTAATAAGGTCATAAACCAGCCCAGAATATTCCAAGAATATGATTTCAATTATCCCTATAATATTCTTAGCATATATTAAACATTTACTTCATAGAGATTCATAGATTATTCCAGGAATATAACATCATATATTCATAGCATATTTCAGGATGATTCCTGGGATATTTATAGGATATGCAATATCGGGACATGGGAATATTCTATCAATATCCCACAAATATATACCGATAAACATAGGATATTCCAACAATAGCTGAATATTCGGAAAAAATATTCTCTGCTTATTCTTGGAATATTTCTTTGCTATCTGGGTACATAGATACGCGCAGAAAACATAGCCCTTCTTAACAATCAGGTAAAAAAATTATCAGTTACTGCCTGTTAGCCGTACAATTAATGATTTTGATCTATAAGAATGAGTGGGACAAAGTTACAGACGTTAGCGATGTGCATTTTGCTATTAATATTTGATGTAAAAATAATCTCAAATTGACTTGTGCACATTACTTGCATTGTATCATCTTTTCTCGTCTCTGATCCTCACTAAGATGATTGTAGAAGGAGATATTCTAAAATTGTAATGTATAATGCTCAAGTTTGTCTTTATTATTCATTATTTTGTGAGATTATTTCACTCATGTCAATTATACTGACAAATTTTGCATAGTTACAATGACAATTATAATAATAAATTTACTTCGGTAAATTCCCGTTGGCAAGCGATTTATCGCGATAAATTGCCTTTGTCATGGAGAAACAATACACAGTTCTAATATAAACAAACAATCAGTTCTCGGAAATGTCAAAATTTAATCGTTTCGGAAATGCATTTTTCGCCGAAAGTAATGAAATTGAAAACAAAAAGTCTAAAAATACAAGAGTATATGGAGACAATTTGGTGCATTTTTCAATAAAAAAAGTTAGTAGTTGCAACTAATATTATTTAATAGGTACTTATAGTAGCAATTTCATTCGAGAAATATTCTCCACAAATACCACTCGCGACTTTAATTTTATCATAATTTTTCTTTTAAACATTGATTACCTCTAAGCAACATCCTTCGAGTCATCTGTTCAGATGACTCTCACGATGTTGCTAGGTAATCAATGTTTTCAAGAGAAATTTATTGATAAAATAACAGTCTCTTGTGATATTATATATGATAAACTTTTAATTTTTATTGATAGTCTGTAATTTATAATTACTATAGTGAAATTTATGTAAAATACTCAGTTCCTCTAGCAAAATCATCAAATAGTACCAAGAACACACTGTTTGGGGCTTTGGGCTGCAATCACAGAAAAAAGAGAATAATCGAATCATCATTGCCATCCTCTCCAATTCTTGTTTTCGATTGGGATATTGGAAATCTTCTCACAATTACTTCAATCTATTCAAGATAGCTTCAAACTGAAACCGAAATTATTGTGGAGGAATATTGTTGACGTATTTTGATGCTAGTCATACTTTCATTAGTATATTTTTCCAGTGTGATTTCACTACAATATCATTCGATTTATTCAGAATATGTACAAGCACGTGGCGAATACATGAAAAATGAAAAATTAGGTTGAATATAAATTAGGTAATTACTAACTTCAAATTTGAATACAATCAGGTATTATTTGGCGTATTTAGTTTCTGATGAATAATAGTAGTTGTACTCATACTATTATTTGGATAGTTTTTTCATGATTAAATGTTTTTTGTGTTTCTGCAAAAAGAAATAAAAGTTGGGACTTCTTTAGAAGAATAATGAATACAGTATAAACTCTATATAACGAATTGTTTTCTTTCGTTACAGAGAGTTTTCGTTATATGGTGATTTGAAAAAAGACAGAGTAAAAGCACAAATACACTTTTTTTATTCTTATAATCAGGTATACATGACGCCAATTTCCAAAATCTTTATTATCCTGTATAGTCCATTATTTTGGTTTGATTTTTTTTCCTGAGCCAATACTTGATTTGCATTTTTTCATGAATTATAACTTTAGATGGGGTGGAATCTTCAAATGCTTGTTGAATTTCAGCTTATGACAATACATTCCTACTCATTAAGACAGTAATGGCAAACAACGAAAGATAGGAACACAATTGTTAAATTTATAAAATGGAATCTGATAAGAAATGTATATAAATGCCATACCAAAAAAAGTACACATCTCTAAGACGTATTTCTCGTTATAGAGAATGAGAATTACGTTATAGAGAGTTTATCTGAAAATATTAATTAATATAATAGCATATGGTCATACTAGCGACATCTATGTTACTAGGCCGAGAACTTTTTAAGCTAACCTTGTATGTCCACAAACTAACTTTGTGTGTTTTCATTTTGTTCACGTATTCTCGAGAAGAGGAAAACAATCTTTTTCAACATACAATGTGTTTTTTCATGTGAATAAATTTATCAAGGTGTCGACTTGCATATGAGAAGTCAAATAACTGGGAATAAATTCCTCTTAAAAATCATATCACCAGAATTACGATGCTTTTAATTCTAAATTAACTTCAAAATTAGTTTTGAATATCTCGTGATGAATTTTCCTAATAAAAATAAAATATCCAATAATCTATAACAGAAATATACTTCTAGTTGATATCACATATTTTTAATTTTTATCTATGCTTATCACCTGAAGATTTATTTCCTTTTAATTCGTGTGTTTCGAAATTCGTATCTTTATTGAGTGTGAACACACAAAATTTACATTTTTCTTGAATCAAAACAAATTTAATATTTAACGATAGCAGTTAGCAGCACATCAAGGTATGTCGAAATAATATTTTAATTAACTAGTTAGGCCACTTGTACAGATGTTTGAGGCGGTGCGTAAGTACTTTGTTTATCAAAATGGAGATGCCGCAGCTATTTGGAATATTTTGGTGTAGGAATTTCATGTTTTGAACTGGAAAATGCTTTCTATGTGGAATCCATTAACGGCATTATGAGGAAGTTCCAATAAATTAGACAAATTCTGGAAATTCTGTTTCCTGTGTTGTTTAATTTTAGATGTGAGATTTCTGGAATCATTAATGAATATAATGATGATATAGAGATTGATAACTGGCAGACACATTCCTATGAGGTGCAGGATACATTCAAACAATTCAGTATTCGCTTAGATTTTTCACAGAAGCATCATTGACCCAGAAATTATTCCACTCATTGTATGTAAAACATAAAATCAAAAGGTAAAATCCTCGGCGTCTGGCAGACGGTACTCAACGTAACAGTTCGAATTGAATTTGCCAAGCCGCTAAACGTTTTCGACTCACCGCAGTAGCAGATGGCAGTTCGTCTGGCCAGCGTTTGTGCTATGAATACATGCACTTTACTAAAACAGACACAGGAGTTTAAACCAAGACTTGGACAACGAATAGCGATCATCGAGGCGGGACGTGACGTTCTCAATTCGCAAGATTTAAAACAAATAGATTGACTGACCGATCGAAGAATGCTTAGGAGGCTATTGTTAGAAAATATTTGACAACAAACAATGGGAAGAAAATGTGACAAGAATTCGAGGCATAGATTCCAAAGAAGGTAAATTGGAATGATTCAGCTGTTTTTTGATAACGAATGTGACTGTACATGATTCCCTACTTACAAAGATATTTTGTCTAGTTATCGTTTATTACTTCATGACTCGGGTTGGTTTGAGTATATGCGAAAAGCAGGTACCTACAAACTTAACAAGTCGAAAAGTCAACTCAATCGGATAAGCGTAGAAGATGAACTTTATCGGATAAAAGTCGAGTATAAACTGATTTTAAAACATTAGAGAAAACAACATGCAGGATTGAGAGGAAGTCCGAAACAAAAAAAAAAAACACCACAAAAGAACCTAAATAGTTTGCACATGTTAGTATTCAGAAAAAATAAAACATTCAATTCTGAGAAGAATCTTGGCAGAATTTTGTAGCCGAAAGCGTGCACAGTGGGCCATAAAGTATTCACACAAAAGACAACTAGAACATTCGAAATTTACAGTACCTAAAAATAATATATTACAGACTTAAGCCAAAATGTCATAGTGTCAAGTGTTTTGTGTAGATACGTAAACTTAATAATATATATACATTAATGTGTTCGTATTTTTGTGCGTGTATGTCCCAACAGTTGGATATTTAACTTGCGTTACAGCAATTATTTCACATTCGAATGTTTACAGCACTTACCTTTAGTTCGAGCTTAAAACTTTGTTCGTAAATTGGATAATATGCTAATTTGTACAAGACGTGATCAAAATAGACGGTGAGAGTAACTAGAACTTTCCTATAGAAAATATTGAGGGTTTAGATTATCAATAATTTTGCAGCAATCAGACTTATTTCATCTGATTGATTCACTTACCTAACTACTATTATAGTTTTGTACCGCTTTGTTTTTGTTCTATCAGGAAACATGGAATGATCATTAGGTAACAATATTGTGAATGGGGAAAAGTATAACAACTTTGGAATGAATTATGTGTAATTTCTTCCTGTACAAATTTTTGTATCTCGTCAGATATAATAGGTAACTTGGAAATTGGATGTTTCTGTCATTCAACTCCATTAAACAATTATTATGCTTATTGTATACAGAGTACATCGAGATTTTGATGGATATATCTGTTTTGAGCATCCCTGAGTCCATTTTGACTATTTTTGGCTTGATGTCAGAACGTATATGTATGTATGTGCGTAACTCGCAAATCTCAAAACCAGTCGAACGTATAATGCTGAAATTTTGTATTTAGGACTGGTATAGAGTTTTGATTTGCACCTCGCATTATGGTTGCAATGGTCTGCACCAGAAGTGCACTTTACTTGTAGCTTTTTTTGAATTTTCTGCATAAATTTAGAATGATTAGCCGTAGGATACTATAATTTAATATTTGAAATTGCTGTAGCATCCAAATGGCCATCTTTTATTTCCGTATCAATCGGCTAAGCCGGAAGTGCACTTTATATACCAGACTTTTCGAATTTTCCTCATAAATCCAAAACAATCAGTCGTAGACTATTGAAATTTTGTATTAAGCACTTCTGTCACATTTTATTGTATACCTTGCATTATGGTTGCAGTTTACTCGAAACATTTTTTGAATTCTCCGCATATATCCAAAACGATTGAACGTAGAATATTAGAATTCAGTATTCAAGACAACAATACCGTCTTGAATGCTTACATTTCATTTTCATTGAGATCGACTGAGCCGGAAGTCCACTGTACTTGACAGTCTTTTGAAATTTTTCGCATAAATTCGAAACTATCGGCTGTAGAGTATTGAAATTTGGTATTTCAGTCTGCTGTAGCATCTGAATGATTGCCTACTATTTCCATAATAATAGACTGAATCGGAAGTGCACTTCAATAGGAATTTATTTTTCAATTTTGCGCATAAATTTAGAACTGTTAGCTGTAGAATCTTGGAAATCAGTATTTAGGAATGTTGTACCATAAGAATGATGACCTACTGTTCCCATAGCAACCGACTAGGCTAAAAGCGCATTTTACTTGACAGATTTTTAAAATCTTTTGGATAAATCCAAAACGACTAGCCGTGGAATGATGAGATTTTGTGTTTGAATATATCCAATGATATACAAATAAGACACGTGATGTCCAAATCAGACTTTTTTCTCTTAGTTATAAGTTATACTCTTTTTTGAGATGAACTTCTATAACATATCTGTATTAGAATGTTATTTTCATATGCTTTATTATTTTAGATGAAGTTTGTATAATACAGCATTCTTCATAAAAGCTCGTAAATAAAAGGTTCTTTCAAATCAATCAAACTTCAACATCTGTCTTGATTTGATAGAAGCTTTTGCAAGCCATCGCCATTGATACATTCACAATTCACAGTTTCTGTGCACATGCGTACTGAAATTACGTACGCCGAAGTTTAAGCTAATAGACCGGGCACGGCACTCGTAACAGAAAAAAAATAACAATATTTTACAGGCTGCCATTTATTGGGAAGAAACTTCCAGCTGTAAGCTTAAGATATTTGCATTTAAAAATCTCCGCTTAGTGTTAATGCATATGGAGAAATTGGTTTAAATTAGCAACAAAAAATAACTTCTTTGAATAACATTTTTCAGTCTACCATTTTTTCGATCGTGAAGCAAGTTTACAAATTGGACGGAAAATTTATTGGCAGACGTAAAGTAAAGCATATTCAAGTAAACTTGTAAATTTATTGCGTAACTAGGAACAATTTTTTACAATAAGCTTTTAGCCGATCTTGCAAACTTGCCACATTCGAAAAAATGGCAGTCTGTAAAAAGCTGTTCAAAGAAGCTACACTTTGTTATTAATTAAATGCCATTCTTAAATATGCAATAGCACCTAGCAGGGATTTTTGAATATAAATACCTCAAGCTTACAGCTGTAAGTATAGTACAGGACAAATTATTTTAGCATGGCTTTAGGGAATCTTCACAGTAAGGGGGCAATAAGCAGATAATAAATTTTCTTTTTTCTGGGTTGTACTAAAATTATTTTGACTTTAATTTTAATATTAGCTTGAATTTAAAATAAAGTTACAGTTCAAGTATTAATTCAAATTTTAAAATTGAAATATATATAAAATGATTACCAAATACTTTTTTCTTACTTCTAAATATTATGTTCTAGGAAAAATACAGAAATTTACTTAACAGAAAAATATTCTTAATACTACCCTTTTTCACAGGTAAACAGACTTCATACTGTGCCGGGGTTTACCATGCTATTAGCAAGTAAGGACATGCTAAAATAAATTGACCTGTACTATATCTTCCCTATAAATGGCAGCCTGTAAAAAATTGTTCCTTTTTTCTGTCATGAGCGCCGGGTCTATAGGATGATTAGGCAAAGAAATGCGAGTATATTAATGTTCACGAGGGTAGTTCGAAAAGTTCTCGGTCTGTTAAAGAAAGATTTCCGGTTAATTTTATTTTTATTTTACTACATAATCTCCTTGCAATTCAATACATTTAGTCCAACGATATTCTCACTTTGATATACCTTCAGTCTGCAGAATAATAAGTCTTAGCTTCGACCTCTTCATTCGAAGTGAATCGTGGCCTTCCTAGCCATTGCTTCTAGTGGGAAAAAGAAAAAAAAGGACATGTGGAAGCACTCTTATAATGAGAAGTAATAGGCTCCATAGATAGCTCTGTCTTTCTTGTTGCCATGACTTTTCCGGCAGATTAAACTGTTGTGACTTTTTCAGGAGCACTTACTCTTGCTCTTGCTGTAGTGATGAAATCAAGTTAAAACGTCGAAGAAACTCAGTGTGATTGCGTTTAAATCGGTCTAAGCTTCTTAAGAAATGTTCAAATGGATGCATTTTTGATCGACTTTTAATAGACGCGGTATCCTGCGAGCATTTAGCATCTGTATACACAAAACATCACGTGAAATGTAGTGGACGCGGTCTATCGAGATGTTTCCATCCTCAAAAATTTATCGAATATCCAGTCGATGATCGTTTGATATAGAATTGTAGATTTTCACGAAGATTGACGTAGGGCCACATTTAAATTCAGCCGCTCACTTTTTGATCGTTTAAAATGAGAGAGCAGAGTCTGTTAATGTAGAATCTAACTCATTTCTCATGTTTGTCTCTCTTAAGCCTTACAAAACGGAGTATTCAATCACAACACATTCAATTCAATCCATTCCATGAGACAGACAAAAACTCTCAACTTACCGTCACTGCTTTATAGATAAACATTGTGACGAATTTTATCAGTGCTTTTGTTTTGTGTAGGCTCCAATTTCTCCACATTACATATTGGTCACCAAGTGAGTACGTCTGGCTTGGTGCTAATTTGCTAATTAGTCAAAAGATGGTGCTAATTGAGCTTCTAATCATCTCAAGATGTTAAACACTTTTACTGCTTCACAGTTACACTTTAAATTGGTGTAGCAGGTCCTGTTCGCACGAAAAATTCTTCATGCCACTGTGATATTTGAAGATGATTTATAAAAAGCTACAGAACAGAATAAATAAATGATATATAGAATAACAATACAAATAATATGACACTTGCTATTATCAAGTAATTGAATAATAACTACATGTGGACAATCAGAACAATCGGTATCATAATGGTGAATTATGCAACAAATTTTGTGTCACTGATTGATAACGTGAGACTCGCTACTTTCAATTTGTTGATTTTTTATCAAAAAAGTACTTTGAACGACCTTCTTTTTGAGTCTGAGCTGACAATTTCAAACTATAATTCACACTGCTACCACCAATAAATTATTCCATAACTTGAAATATAAAAATAGATAATAAGATCTGTGCGTAGGAATACGTGCAATACAGGATAAGCGCACAAATCATCATGCTTATAATTTATTAGTGCAAGCAAAATAAATAAGCCGTGGTATTTAGGAACTGTCATGTCGCTAATGGTATGATGACATTTCAAATTATCATTATTAATGCACTTCTGAAAGCAAGAAGAACATTTTTGCACAATTTCACCGATCCAACACAAGGTATAATTTTTATTATTATTTTTTTTTTAAATTAAATAGTAACTGATCAGTTGGTCATTACTGGAACATAGAGAATTATGTAGGTATTAAATTGTGTTGATTCCGTCAAAAATTTTAATATTTCTTTCTACTTTACAGTTTCGGTCCCACCTGGATCAACTCAGGAGTAAAAATAATTTGTGACCGAAACTGTAGTATATTTACATCCAAAGAATCAATCAGAAACAACATTGTCATACAGAATTATAAAACTTGTGCCTATTTTCAATATTCTTAGATTAATTGATAGTAGGATCTTCCTGGAAAAAAATACTATAGCCTCTTTATGTCGTAATCTTCAGCCTGTAATTTAGATTGAACTTTTTTTCTACTGCATTATTTTAACAAACAGCATACAAAATAGTAAAGTTTTCAAATTTACCCACGAAACGCTGTTATTGGCCACACGCTGGTATGACGTCATCACGCATGTTGGTGACCACAAATTAGTGCATAAGAGATAGGAACCGTGAATTAATTCGACTTGGAATAGAATCAGACACAAAATAAGCTCTGATGGATTCGTAAAGAAACAATCAGATAATTTGTCAGAGGTTCACGTATTAATAGTTGTCAACTTTTTCTCGATAAGTGTTTTTAACGCAACTGAAACGAGTGTTGTTAAAGCTTAGAGGTAAATCTTTATTATCTTTTTTCTGACAATATAATGTCTATTTTTGGCACTCGACACTCGCGGTATCAAGTCGGATTTGTTGTAACTTCTTTCTTGGTATCGTCCTTGTTGAGACATTTCTAAACAACTTATTTGGATCGCGATTGCTGCTATCACACCCAGGCACAATTCAATACTAATTTGCCGTCTTTTTTACTTAAGACGAGGTTTTTTAGCTGACAATTGGAAACAATCTTACAGCTGAGTGCCAACGTGCGTAGTGACGTCACAATAACATGGTGGTTCTTCGTGACTTTTTCAAATGTCGTTCATTTTAAGTTTGCTAATTACAACGATTTCCCTTAGCGAAGAAATTAGTGCCAATAGTTTTTTTTGTTGTGTTTAGAGCTCATTTTCGAAATTTTTGAGAGACCCTATACGAAATGATTATGATAGTCTTGGAAGCTTGTTGTTTGGTAGAAGCCCAATGCCGCACTGTTAATAAATTATCAAATATCAATTTAGAATTTTTCGAGTAATACCAACTTGGAAAAAGTTATTGAACAGAACAGCTTTGTGGAGCTCTGAATATTCATAGTTTATTGTTCATTGACCTTCATTCAACTATTACAGCAATGAAGTAATCAATTAATTTCCTGTAATCAACGCGATTAATTTAATACCAAAAGATCTATTCATTTTCTTGACGTTCAATAATTTATATGCCTACTTGAACCCTCATCTCTTGATTTTTCCTCTCATGGAACATTAAAATCCAATTGAACATTATGTGCCGTAAAACACATAAAATTTCATATAATTAGTTGAAGTGAACATTATTTCAAAATTTATGACAAGAAGGTAGAAAAATCATGCTTGTATGACTCTAAGCATAATACCTCTTTCTCTAAAAGATTCTCTTCCTTGTCTCTCTTTACGTCCGCCACCCACCGACAGAAGCAGCAGTAGTTGAATTAAAGACTTGCTCAGTGACGGCGAAGGGAAAAGATTCAAAGACAAGGTATTTGTTATTTCTAATATTGTAATGTTTTGAAGTCTTTGTCATGTTTCTTGTTGTACTTCAAAAATAGATAAAAAGTAATAATAATAATAGAGTTTAAGAGGTTGAATTATTTTCTAATAGTATTCTCATGCTGTGGAATGAATGTGAGGTAAAATGGATAAAACTTGTGTTATTTTGTAATAACAATGGCTAAGTGGGGCTATGGTAGTTAAATAAAACATAAAAATCTTTCATTGATACTTATAAGGCATACATTTAGTGCTTCAGTATCCTTGGACAGTTATAAGCTACCTTATATAGCCTTGTGCTCTAAGATTAATGGTAGATTCACAAGATAAAGGTTATTGAAATTTTATTGGACAAATATCAATCATGATTTTCGTGTAGAGGTTTTTATCTTACAGTGACGACAATACTTCTGCAAACTGTCTTGGGGTTGTGGAATGAGAAATATGATTATCTAACTGTCTTTGAAGCGTATCCCATACATGTTCCATCATATTCAAGCCTGGAGATAATGGTGGAAGGGCAATATGGTTCATCAAGAATATGCAGCACTACTCTCGCTCGGTGCAGACGAGTATTCTAATCCAGAAACATAAAATTTTGAGGTTCAATAAATTTGCGACTGTTCGCAACATATTCGCACATGATCTTGTCTCTATAATATTGTCCAGTGACTCCACCATCAAACACATGTAGGTTGGTGAACAGAGCATGTTCTCAAGTGGTAGCACCATTGAGTCACTGGTTAGTCCACTACACCCTTTGACGTCGGTGAGCACGAGTTTTTAAATCGATCATAATGATTGGTAACCAACCTCTCACAATCGGTTTCACACCATTTGACTACTCACCATGACCCCTGTGGCATTATGGTAATCTTGCAGCAATTACCACGCAGTTGCAAATGGTTGTCACTCCGCTTGTATTACAACTTTTTGATCCTGTCGCACTGTGGTAATGCAATTGAATCCACTACCAGGTCTTCTTAATTTTGTGCCTGCTTCTCTGTGCCGACAAATTAGTCTCAAAATCACTCTTTAAGTTGTATTGAAATTTGCGGCTATGTCGACCTATCGATCACCTCGCTGATGTATTTAGCACATTCTCTTGAGAGATTCCTCTGCGTTTTTTTCATAATTTAAAAATAGTACAGTTTTTGACTATATGATTGCAAAAAGTGTTCTTGAAGACTAAGAGAAACCTATAGTATACTGACAATCTCACATTTTTGTCAATAATCTAACTTATACTAGTAGAAACTTGTCAATTTCTAGCTAAATAGATTTTCTTTTGATTGATCATCGATACATATATTTGGAAAATAATGTTTTGTTATCATAAGACACCTTTTTTTCTGATACCCCTATTCATTTTTGAGTAGCTAAGAAAGGACAACTGACAACTTCTGCTGGTTTTAAGCTCTTAGAGGTGTTACGGACATTTGCATGGAATGTAACGGTTACATGAGGTCCAGTATACGGAAAGGATTGAAAATTGTTATCAAAATTGATTACATTTGAATTTCTGTATAGTGTATAGTAATTACGAAAATCACTGTAACAAATAAGGTGATATATTACATTTGATAAAGTGATTGTGATTAGTGAAGTTGGTTAAAAACTATTAATGAGTTGATTGATCACTTTAGTGTTCTGACTTACTCTATGTATTATTGTGTAAATTGCGAGTAAATTGTTAAGGATCAGGATCTGATTATTTCACATAATTACAATTTAGGAATTGGTTTTTATTTCATCATTCTAAATAGGGCAGCAACTGTAGATGCGTTTCGTCCTTATTAAGACTCTTATAGTGGGACTTGTAGCCGCGAAGCTAATGAAAAATTATTCAATACATGGAAGACCGAAATGGGCCAAATATCGGAAATAATTCATATAGTAATCAATTTTGGCACAGATATAGAATGAGGTGTCTTTAATAACATATTGAAAGTCCTGATGGGTGGAAATGGAGCTTAGGGAGTAGGGGCTTTGTTAATAACTAGAAAACGACTGCCTCTGGCAAAAAAAGATTGATATATTAAATCAATCCAAAGAAAATTCTGTACAAAAAACATGCTACTCATTTTTTCACTAGGGGAAAATAAAAAACTATAAGGAAAATAGTTTTATTGTTGAAAATCAAGTTTTAATGATAATTCAAGTATGCACAGACCACATATTCATGATTTTACAACAAGTAAGTGTAATTATGTTATGTTATATATAACGGAAGAATTGTGTGCTGAGAGGATCACAATAATGTGCGTCTATAGGATATGAGATCATAGCCTTCCTCATTACTCTATTACTCATCAGTGTTATAAGGTTGAAGATCTTACTCCTAGATTCAGGTTTTTTTACTCTATGTGGATTATTTAAAAAATTCTAATGCTCTTTATTCAGGGTATTTGATTAAAAACAAAAAATTGCATTATTTGAACTGTATTTAGCAAATGAGCAATAAGTTATTAAAATAATGCCCCTATCCTGAACAAACATCGGTATTCGACATTTTTTAAGCTTGACGAAGCCCAAATCTGACGGGGCCAATCTTCCCCCAACCAGAGGAGTCTCATACAACACAATCTCAGAGTATGCATAATGCATATCTACAGGTAAGTAGATACGTTTACATTCCTCGACCTCGAACGGGCGTTCGACAAAGTATGGCGCAACGGCTTGTTGGCCAAACTAATCGTCAACTAATTTCCGGCAGTGCTCATTCGTGCTGTAGCAGCATTTGTTGCAGATAGTACAGCGGTCGTACGAATGGCAAACGCCAAGTTCAAGAGGATTGCCGCAGGGAAGCGTACTCTCGCCCATCCTGTTCTTGATATGCTGCAGCGACATCCCAATTCCACGAGACCCAGGCTGTAACATCCAGCAAGTCGCCGACGATACCATACTTTGAAGCTGGTCCAGCGTCAGGATTGACCTAGCTCAAGTCATGGATGCTTTGCTGGAGAATCAAGTCGAACCCGCACAAAACACAGCTCCAGATGTTCCGCAATAGTGTCAAACATTCACCGAGCAGTGTTTCCTATCCCCTTTCAAGGCAGAGGAATATACCAAGACATATTGCTGACGGACACACTCTGCTAGCTTCCCGATATCAGAAGATGCATCGCCCAAAACCGGAAGAGGATGGACCTCATCCACTATCTAAGAGGCAGGATTAAAAGGTGTTCACTTTTCACCCAAAAATTCACATACAAAACTTTTGTCTGCCCTCTTGCGGACTTTCGGGCAGTTTTGTATGCGGCTGTTGATCCATCTCTTACTCCTTACTCTGGAGTGAAAATTTATACGCCATGTGCTTCGAATCCCGTTCCGTGCTTCATCGGCACCATTACACCAGGAGGTGTAATGTAACTTACAGCCCATCACTGAACAATTGCAGTACTTCCAGCAAAAATTTCTCGGTCGGTGCGTCAACGAGACATCGGTAAGCGCCGCGACGCTTCAGCTTGCCCCCCTTCGCCTCAACAGGAAGCCAAAGTATAAGCACCGGAGCCCCTCAGTTTCTCTTATTCAAGTGGCTAAGAATCTCCCTTCCCACTTGGAGGACATCATCGAAGAGACGTCCTACGCCGTGAGGTGATACCCTGTCCAAGTGAGTGAAATGTGGAATATCCAATTCCTAAAAATAAGCAAAAAGGCCAATTTCATAGCACTACTTCAGTAAACTTCATTATTCCTATTTTTATACACTATTTTTTATAATTAGATGTAAATATTTGTATATATCTATATCTCTGAATTATCTTAGTTTTTTCTTCCTTTTTGACAAACAATTTACATTGTGCAACATTTCACCTTCTGTTATTTATTTATTCTTCATCTTAAAACTTAGAACTACGTTTACATATCGCACCTTGACAAAACAGAAGCACATCTAGAAAACATAGTTTCTGGGGAAGATTAATTGAAATTTTCGGTTCCTTTCAATGGCTTCCTGGCTCTATAAAATGGACTACATGCTTTTTTTCCCAAATCGAGTACCTTTCATCTTCACTCATAGCAACCAACCATGTTCTAGGCCTAACTCAAAGCACTCTTTTCCAAATGTGTCCCTGTCATTTTTATAGTGCGATATAGTTGTTAAATACTGGTTTCTTTGAATTACAAATGGAATAATATTCACGTTGATCTGATAATTTTCTTAACGATACAACAGTGGCTCGGTAGCCCCCTACCACCCAACTAATGGGGCTGGGCCAGAGCAGATGATGGGATCCTCAACCCAGTTACTACGAACGACCCTATGGTACCAGACTGGGTGTGGGGTGCGCTGCAGAAATATGGATGATGACGAGAATTGATGTACAATACACAGTTTTGAACACTTGTAATTCAATTTTCAAGAATAGAAACCGATTATTTATAATTTTTCATTTCCCCACTCTCCATACATCCTTGAGTATTGATCCGAACAAAAAATTGTACTGGACTATTATTTGTAGAATCCTGAGCAAAAAAAAAAAACTAGATCTAGGGGTAAAATCTTCAACCTAACAACACTGACGAGCGTAACTAGAAAGGAAATACTGAATAAAGTGAGGAGGGAAGCTCTGACCTCATTTCCTATAGACGCACATTATTGTGATCTTATCAGCACACAATTTCTGTTATATATTACATGATTGCACTCATCCGTTATAGAGTCATTAATATGTGGTCTGAGCATAATTAAAACTTGATTTTTAACAATAAAAACAATTTTTCTTATAAATTTCTTATTTTCTTTCTTTCATATCTTCTTTAGTACTGATCCTAACAAAAAAATGTATAGAAAATTTTATTTAGATTAATGTAATACATAATCATCATTTTGCTAGAGGCAGTAGTTTTTGAGTTATTAACAAAAAAAAGAGACCTCCAAACTACCCTCAACCCATCAGGACTTTTAATATGTTATTAAGGACATCCCACCCCACATCTGTGCGAAAATTGGTTTCTACATTAATTTTTCCGCTATTTTCCTTTTGTTGCCTGGACTTATGGCATGCAGAGATATAAATCTGCAGCAGTGCCATCTACCATGATACAGCCGAGCTGGCAGGCTTAAAAAAATAGAGGACACTGTAAAATTATTGTGTATGATATCCTTCTGTATGCTACAGTCAGTCCAGAAAGATTTCCTGCAAGCATGTAACCGCCGAAGCACGACTCACAAGCTTTCAAAAATAATAGTAATTAATATAATTTTTTTCAATAATCTCTGAAATCATGCGTATATTAATGTATTTAATTTGAACCTGTTCAACAAGCCCAAAACTATTTGAGTGCTTTGACGTGAGCATTTCTCTGTTAGGAAATATTCTTTGGATATCTGTAGTTGTGTGTACACATTAGTTACTAGAAGATAACGATAATTAATATGGTAGATTGCACTCAAAACAAGAATGAATGAGATATTAGATCAGATATTCTTTTGATTTGTTCCCAGTTGACATAGATACCAACGAACACTTTAATTTATTGAAACTCATTAAAATGATTTTTCCATCTGAGCTTCTTATTTCAACACAAAACTTTATTTTTTAATTTTGGAGCCAAATCCTCTTTCATTGAACTGATATCTGTCCTGTTAGGGTGTACACTGATATTCCACGAATGATATCGTTTGTAAAAAATAAGAGAAAAATTACACCTATAATAACGGAGTATTATTTGATATATGAGTTAGTCACCTAAGCGCGAAGAAATTATAGAAACTCCATATTTACATTCAACACAGCTTATTTACTCAGCCAATAAAAATGTTCCTTAGTGACAGAACTATTAGCTTTCTCATATTTCAAACACAAATAGGAAAGAAAGAATAAATCATAATATTTGCACTTCTGATTTTATGACATTTTAATGTTCAAAGAAAACTCAGCAGCCACAATATCAAAATAATGATTATTTTGAATCTTTTAAGATTTTTTTATTAGGCAATAACTCATAAATTTACTGTCAAGAATTATAAATATATAATAATACGCCTTTGCACTGTAGTAAAGTTCTGAAATAAAATTGATACAGCGAAGGCTTAAGCACAGTGACATTAGAAAAAAATCAGACATAAAAATATCTCTTTGACAAGAAGAAACGCTACATTTATTGTGCGGATTGACATTTATCACTCTTCAGACGTTTCGTCACAGTTAAATACCTAAACCAGGAATACTCAACAAGTGATTGTATTTTTTCATGATACCGGAAGGTTAAAGACCTGAAACAGGAATTTCAAGGCGAATAATTGAGAAGTATATTATAGGTCCATGTACATAAAAAAAATGTCCATTTGCTTATGGTCTGCTCTTTCATCAAATAATTCCTCAAATCTGATCGGACAGCAAAAGTTCCTTGGATGAACTAAACATCATACAGTCGGCATTAAGGAATGTATTTAAATATCTAATATCAATAAAAATTACAGATTCAAAGTGTTCGCAGAGAAGCTTCATTAGGTCAAACATGAAATTCAAATTCCTCAATATCAACTTTTTAATTCTTTTTAATAATTAACAGAATCTCAATAACCAGCAAGTCATTTCAATTTCAATTTGATTCAACCTCTTACAAGTTATCTTTCCGACAAGTTAGGCATCTGATTATCACTGCACAGAACAGCATTCAGTAAGAATTTTATGTAAGATTGCAATAAAATGCGTAACATGCAGTTACGTAAGCAAACCTGTTCTTTTAAAAGAATTTCAGCCAACATCATTCACTGAATACTCTCATTAACTGTTTTCGTTATTCAATGGGTGGTCCTAATTTGAATCTGCCTAGATCCTATACTGCTTTACTGAAGCCATCACTTAACACATTATGCCTGATAATACAAAAAGAAAACGATGTCTCGTGGATGCGTTTCTTGAAGTTTTAAGGTTAAAGATAGTAGCATGTGTTTGAAATATTTGTGGCAAGAATAATCATGTTTTATAATACATAATATAGGTAATTGGTCATAATTTATGGAAGCTGTTCACCATTTTTGGAAGTGAAAGAGAATTTGTTTCGACCTAATTATTATTTCGTCTGTAATAATAGTTTTTATCTATACTAAAAAGGATCATTATGTGGACTACTATGAATAAATCAGATATGTAAGGCAGATAAAATTTATGTATAGAATAATCTATTGTGGCCAGCACATAACCCTCTTTATTCTTTACTATATGGTCATCATTCGAAACTATGTATTATCTCGATTTCAGTTGAAAATTTTATTTAAAACAAAGCAAAAACTAATGACGGGACTAGCATCTCCATATACTTTATACTATGAAAGTTTTTCTGCATACTAACATGAGCAAACTATTTAGACTCTCTTGTAGTATATTTTCTTCGTCTTGGACTTCCTCTAAATCTCTTTAATGTTTTAAAATCAGTTCATCTTCTACGCTTATCCGATTGAGTTGACTTTTCGACTTGTTGCGTTTGTGAGTACCTGCTTTTCGCATACACCTCAGTATCTTAATTTTAGTTGGAATCTCAATTTATCACAAAATTAAACAAATGGAATACTAAGATAAGTATTGTCTTGGTCTTAGTTAATCCTTATAAACGATGATTCCTTCTTTATCCCAACGATACGACAATTTTCTGGATTACTTCTTGGATTCCATCCTCAACAATATCAAATTCGATTTGTCTCGACTTCTGATACCTTAAATTTTCTGGCTTAGATAATCAGCAGCCATATCAATTAGACATTAGATTCCATCTAGCGAATATTTTTTATCCTATTGAATTCCCCAGTACTAGGTCTCCTCCAGCACAAGCTCTTTTTATTGATCAAAAAGCTGTCTTCCATTTCTTACTTTCCAACCATGTGATTGGGAATGAGAACTGTTTCAGAATCTATGCATTAATAACGATAAATGATACTTTTGCTCTAATCTATAGGTCTCTAGACTTTTCATTCTGTCTGAAGAATCTAAATAATCTGCAGATTTAGGAACAATTCTTGTCTTTGATTCCGACTGAAAAGACAAATGATACTAGAAAAAGTTACTAGCTTGATAAACACATTCTTGTCCCTAAATATGAAAGAGGAGGTTTACGTAAGAAATTGAATTTGTACACATATGTACTAAAATCGATAGGATAAACTCTTTGTTACGTTGTTGTCGTATTTCATGAAGTTTTCCTTGAGTACGTCAAATTTCAGCCTAATTTTGTTCAGCATGCTTAAAGAGATTAGTTTCTTATGTTGGCGTAAACGTATCATTAACGATGACTAGCAAGAACTCTATTAGGAAAAAATCACATACTTTATATATAAACTCACAAATTCGACATGATTTCTGGCTTACCCGAAAGTGATACCAGAGTACGTTCCACTAGACGACCGCAACGCTCATGTCGCTTCGTTGATCGTTCCACAAGACGATCGCGGTCTTGACGTTCATGATAAATACGTCATAGATTGAAAGATAGGTCGAAGCGGTCGTTGCGTTCATTATTGCAGAAATCGCCAAGAAGTTCAAATTAAATAAGAAGATGCCTTTCCAATTTGTACTCTCGATTCCAAGTTATGTTCATTGATTCAAGATTTCCCATTTGACAAATAATTTTATGGTCTCTCATTATCATTATTTTTTATGTAAAAGCGATAAATTCACACAGGCATATTGGATTTATTCCATTCGTATATCCTTTTCGCTACAGGTTAGTTACCACAAATCTTCAGTTTATTCGACATTTAATAGATACTCGCATCGTTCCACTTGAAACACCAGCCACATCGACCAGAGTCAAGTGGAACAGCGAAAACCGCGGTCGTGAGCGTGAGCGTTGCTGTCATCTAGTGGAACGTACTCTAAGTGTAATTGGAATTACTCTAGCAGAGCTGGGCATAGTATTCGTGAATAGCACTTCAAGTACAAGTATCAAACACTTGAGTGTTTGTAAATGTACTAAGTACTGATAAAACTACTTGAAAATTTGGGTACAAGTACTTCTTTAAGTTTGTGGTACTTTCAAATATAAAATACTTTTGTAAATACTTGATAAGTACTTCAATATTACAGATTTGGACCTTGTTCTCCTGAAAAATACTTCAAGTAGAAGTACCAAATACTTGAGTGTTTGTGAAAGTACTTGAAGCACAGGTTCTCATTACATGATACCAAGACAATAATTGCACTGATAAAGATTAAATATTTCACTACAGACGTCGAAAAAAATACCCATATTGAAACTTCTTCTCTATTTGAAGTAAATTAGAAGTACTTGGGGTACTTTGTGAATACTTCAAGTTCATTTAAAGTACTCCAAGTACCTGAAATACTTTAAGTACTTCTCATTGTACTTCAAGTAATATTTCCAAGTAATCAGTACCAAGTAAACAGAACAGTATAAAGTACCGAAAATCAAAAGTATTTCAAGTTTAGTTCAGTACTATAGAGAAGCAACCACTACTATTCGCTATGTGCAACATCAAAGTGGTGACAACTAGCGGCATTGATCGGCGAACACACTGCCACTTTTATATGTTCGGTCAAATGTGACAACTAGTGAAAAGTGAATTGAAATCAAAATTAATCATAAACGTAATGAGTATGGATCCTATATTAAGAACGGGTCTTGAAAAATAAGTCATACTATCAGCTTTCAACCTCAAATTGTGCCAAAGGGTAAAGCTCACAAGTATTAAAACCTTTTTCAATAATGCTATTACAAAACAGTATTTTTCCAACACTATCACAATAAGCAAGAATATCAGCTTGGCATTCTACATCACTTGTGCTTTTGGTACTCGAATCAACTATCAATAAATTGTCATGTGCTCTATCACAGTCATTTTCATATATTGAACTTATATTATTTATTGAACTTATATCCATTGAGACTTCTGTATTGGTAGCCCTTTTTGAATTAGAACTTTAGTTTTCAATATTTTTTGAACCTGAAGCAATTAATGAAGTATTCTGTAGCCTACGCTTGATGAAACATTGATGTCTTGTCAAAACTGTTTCGTCATTTAATTTTGGCTTCCAATGAGGAGAAGAAAATTGGCTAGGTATGAAATTAGGACTCAGCTTCGCTTCTCCCTTTTTATTCCCAATAAAATGTGCACTGCAAATTAGATATCTTGATGTAGGATTCCAACTGTATATATATTCACTAAAAAATAGAAAAATATGTCTCACTTTATCAATTTAATAACAAAATTCGAGTTGTCATACCATAAAAATTATTGAATTTCATTATTCTTATATTTACTTTATACTAAAATTATATTTACATATTGCGTTCGCAGTAATTTTTTGAAGCATCATTATAAATGTACAATTAAAGTTGTGATACTTACTTACTTTTGCTTTCTTACGACGGAAATCCACTTTTCTCTTTGAATAAACTCATGCTTACATATATTTTGGTAAACAATAAAAGCTAGCATCACTATTTTTCGATGTATTATTACAGATAATAATGTAGCATTCACGAAATGTCATTTTTGACTTTTGATTTTATATCAGTACATGTGCACTAAAAATGCCAACTTTCGCCGCTAAGTGCGCACGGTCGTTCAGTGTTTCCCTTCCAAGCAGCTGCGCATAGCGAATACAGAATGAATTTATCGATAAAATATTTAATCTGAATCACGAACTTGTAGAACACTCAATTCGTCGTACAAATCATGTTTTCAAACTTACATTATATGAACTGCGGAAACGGAAGGATTTGGTATTTTCATATAGTCAATTTCGGCAATGGGACTTGAATGAATAGGCAAGAAATAATTTTTTCCTTGAGTACACTCAGGCCACCTGAAAGTCTTTAAACTAGAGCATATCATTGTTTATGTAACCATCAAAACTAATCTTTTTTTGTCAACTGTTGCAATGGACTATTGAGATGTAAGAAACAGCAGCATACAGCTCTTTTGGTTCCATCAACGAAACTGTCGCCTGATTACTTCAACGGCATATGATGGCTCATGATTTAGAAATCTTTTCTTGTGACTGAAAGCTGTAGGATTATGACTATGGAAGCCAGCAGCAAACCTGAACTATCGCCGTGTGGCCAACATCAGCTCATACAAATGTAACGTGCAAAAGTTTCATAATTCGCAAAAATAAAATAATCCCTGAATCCATATCTGTTGTCTGGATGGGTCCTTTCGTACTGTTTGTTTCGTATCACGTCGCCCCGCCCGGTAGAAAAATCTAGTAACGTGCTCGACTAGTCTAGAATATTTCAAGAAACGGGTTTCTGTATATAAGGTCAAGCAAACGATCTGACGAGGAACAGTAAACAATGAACAGTAGAACACTAAACAATAAAACAGTGAAATAGTTAGTGATCGGTGAAATAAATAAATAAAAACTTGAAAATGAATATCTGCGGCTTTGTTTGATAGTAGTAAGTGATAAATAAATTACATAGTTAGTAAAATCCGGGAGAATAAAACTTTTATTTTATTTTCAATTATTGAATAGTGATTTTTATTTAATTATGAACAAATCCTTCAAAAGCAATAAACATTACACAAAGATATCTTTGAATATACTACTGCTTCTCCTCCTTATATATTACATATGTTTGGCTAGCTCGAGGAGATTCTTCCTCACTTGATGTTGAAGCAGGCAGTTTGATTCTAGCGATAAATCCTTTATAAGTTCGATGAAGTGGCTTACACTTTTATTCGGCTTCTTCGGCATACTTCTTGGCTAGATATTTTGCTAGCTTCTGTAGCGGTGAGTCTCATGAGCTCTCGATCGGTCTCAGAGGTGCTCCTTCTTTGTGAATCTTGGGTGGGCCGTACATTTATGTACATTTTGAACACTTTTCTTCCGGGATCAGCTTGTATTGCTCTTTTTTTGTCGATTTGGCTTGTAGTAGAGTTCCATATTATTTGAAGTCTTATTTTAGTTTCTTCGTGATACATTTATTTTTTGGTGGTTTGGCCTTTTTAAGAATTTGTACTACGTCTTGTCGTGTGGTGTCGGCTGTAGTGGATGGAATATCCGCTATGTACGCCACAGATGATATCTTCGACTGGAATCTGGGTAGGTTCTACGAAATAGTTGAATCCCTTGACTGAGATGCTGAGCTCGACGGTGTCCTATGGGAAACTGAATGTATTGTGTACTAGTCTAATGGCCGAATGTTGGCATAAGCTTTCTGGATCTGCTTAAGTTTTTCAAACTAGATAGGGTTCATTCTCGAGTAACGGGTGCAATTTTTCACTGGGTTTCGTCTGTTGGTTACATCTAATGTTCTGGTATCCTGGATGGCCTTGCGGATGAGTTCTCCTTAGGATATTATTTTTTTTTTTTTGGAGTTCCTTTTGTGGAACTCCACCTTCATGCTTTTTGGAATGATGTCTTCATCACTGCAGCGTTCAAGAAGTGTCAGGTTGCAAAGTAATTGGCTGTGCTTAGATCTATTGCTGCTATCTTCAACAACTAATCTATTTGATCTGGTGATTAGCGTTTCCACGACCGACTGTAACTGTTATGGATGATTTCTAGGAATATATAAATAGGAGCTCTTTGTAGAAGCAATAATACAAATCAAGGCGGATGTAATTTATAAAATAAAGGACAGTAGTACAACGATAACTAGTCAAAATAGTAGTTTCCTTGATTATGCTAAAGTGATGTTCGCATAAATATTAATATAGTTGGTCATGAATGCTGTTAGTTTCAAAGCTACTAAGCCTTCGGCATGTAATCTCTTGAACAAATTCCGCGGACATACATGCAAATATGAGATTTCGGAAGTTGATATCAGTCTCTGAGTCTGAATTAGTCCGACGACAGTTTTTAAAGACAGCACGAGTTTCAATCAGTTTCCTTGAACAATTTTAATACTTTTTTGTTGATTCATGAACTGATTTTCAGTACTCTTCTAACATAACATTGATTTCTTCTATTTTCTGTAAGCTATTGCACTTACCGTGACATCAAAAAACCGTTTGGCATATATAAAATTGTAATAAGAATAACACTAAATCATAAATCAGCATAAAACTGATAATTGCTGTTTTATTTTGAATTCATAAAACCGAATTTGTATTTAATAAGAACGAATCTCCTCAAATTTTATATTTGACTACTGAACTCAATCTAGGTGAAGCGAAAGAGCTATATCTGCTAGTTTTAACGCCTCAATAGACCATTCCATCATTTGACAACTAAAATTCAGTTTTCAAGGTTACATAAAACTATTTCGCTTTGAGTTGAACAAATGCGGAATCTATTTTTCTGAATGATTCAATTTCAAACTTAAACCGCAAAAATAACTGCTTGAGCAATAAATAGTAAAAGACATTCATTCATGAAAATGTACAACGATGTTGACAAACGTTGGTGAACTAATTGATTTGAAATGCAAGCACGCTGACATTTCGTGAAGAACTGATTTGTTCATTCTTCGCTCACCACTTCAACTCGTAAGACAAAATATAACAATACAATTAAAAATAGGTTTTGGGCGGATAATGAATGTAGCAAGATTCGGTGGATTCGTAATTCAGGATGTGCTAACTCTGCCAAAATCTTTTATATAGGCAGAGGTGAATTCCCTTTTGCCTACCTGCGATGGCCTGGAGCAGTTTTACAGCCTTTTGAGAGGTTTCCAGAATTATTTTGAGTATTCCAGACTTTTATTTCAAATCAAATATATGTATATATATGTTATTTTTGACTGCATTTTTATTAGTTTGTTTTACTACCCTTAATATCCAGGTCCGTATTGATTACCTCTCATGGGTGGTCCCAAACTCTATAAACTTTGCCTTACATATTTCATACAACTCAGATCCAGCAGTTAGTAGATCAGTGATGAATGAATGTTTGTGTAAAGCCAGACCACGTCAGACAATGGCACCCCGCGTTTTAAACAATGAGTTAAGTCTCAGGTAAAACTCTAAATTCCAACCCTTGATATCACACAAAGGGTGTGCAAGAATGTATGATCGTGATAGTCTAGGATCTATTTCAGAAGATTAGATCAGAGATAGGAACTGATAAATGATGGGGCTACCCCTGACAAACGAGAGTGATACTAATATCTGCAGTGGAAGATAGTGTATCTATTAAACTAAGGGGTGTGGATTTGGCCACTCCCATTTTGGATAGTGTTACAACTTCGTTTTAATGTGGGATATACCAGTGATACTCAAACAATTTTTCATTCTAGGGGATGATTTTTGCATCCCTAATTATATCCAGTCGGAGGTCAAGTAGAATGATTACAATTATTTTGAGAATTGTTGCTGAAGTAAGAGTAACTTTTATATGAATGCAGTTTTCTCTATCACCTTGAAATCTTGAGACGAAAAAACTCAGAATAAACTTGCATATAAAAATACTCGAAATTCCAATTCATTATTGTTTTAACACTATAGAAGTCTCATCTTCAGGTCTTAAAAATAAATATATAAATCTAGCGGAACATATTTGCATTCAACATTTTTTTGGAAATATGTATCAACAAATACAGTGTAGCTGCCAAGATTTCAGGCCAAATATAAAAATTATAAAATGTGTGTATTATTTGTAGAAAGATGAATCTAAATTGTAGTGAAAATAAACGACGAGATTTGTTGGCATTTGTTATCATGCACAAAACAACAAAAAACTTGACGGCTATTATATTAAATTCACTTTCCTCTTCATTAAATTGACAAGATTTAATGTTATGCCCGATTTACATTAACATATTTGTGTGAACCAAATTGATATGCTTGTTGGAAGAACAATATAGGCTTTGTTTCAAGTTTTTCTGACATTCAAATAAAAACTGTAGACTTTTTGGGATAGCATTTTTTATATGACGTAACTCTAAATTTCTGAATCAATTGATTAAATGATGTAGCTCACAAGCCTTAAGTCTCATTTTAGCTCATTCTGCAATATATTATTTTTAATTATTATAAATTTTAAATGTTCTAGTTGTCTTTTGCGTGAATATAATGGCCCACTGTGCATGCCTCTGGCTACAAATATCCTTCTCCGAATTAACTGCTTTAGTATTTCTGAATACTAACTTGTGCAAACTATTTAGTTTCTTTTGTAGTATATTTTCTTTCGGACTTCCTCTAAATCCTACATGTTGTCTCCTTCAATGATTCAAGATTAGTTCATCCTCGACTCCCATCCGATAAAGATAATCTTCTGCGCTTATCTGATTGAGTCGACTTTTTGACTTGTTGCGTTCGTGTCGTAAATTAATAAACTACAACTACACAAAATTGGACAATTTTCGTAATTTATCTCATGGCGACTATGCCTCTGAAGTTAATGCTAGAAGAGTCTTGTGGTATTCCATAAAAAAATCCGGATTTTAGGCACAAAATTACTTGAATATATAAACATGTTTCAAAATCTCATCTTGTATAAAAATGTCAGACATATTGAATCAATTATAAATTCGATATGTCTAGCGTTATAGCTCCTCTTCATTATTTTTGTTTTTCTGTAAAACCAAAATTAAGAAATCAGGTTTTTCAAAATTACAATTCTCACAACTTGTTGAAAATAAAATAATGGATTTATATTAGGTACAAGTGATATTTTGTTGAACATGTCATGTTAAGGTGATAATCAGATGTTTCATGTTAAGGTCATATAGTGACAGAATAATATGGAGCGCATGAGTGGGTAAAATTATTATAGACTTCAGTGTATAAAGTAAGACACGAACAAATTACAGTCTTGTCACTTTGACAGCGGATAAAATGGAAATTCAATTTTTGCAGATAGTTAAACCATTGTGATAAAACCATAACTGTCTCTCTTCTAGCAATCACATAAATAATAATCATTTTCAGAATTTAACTTTGAAAATTATCTCAAAATCATAATGCATTGAAATAATGGCGTCAAAGTAATCCTGAAAAACACCAACGAAACTTTTCTTATGGTTTTTCAGTATATTTTAATATGAAGTATATACGTTGAAATTTAATGTTCGAAAGTGTAAAAATTATTATGGAGATTCTTAAACTCTCATTGAATTCATTTTGTGATTCCACATAAAACTGTAGCAAATCAAATTACAGACGTTTGTATATCTGTAATGCTTTTTATTTAAAACTGACGAATATTTTCGTAAAATCACAACCTGAATCAGGCAAATGAATTTTTCTGTAAAATTGCTGTACACTATGTAATTTTACACTCGAAGTTGCGTGAAAATAATATGAAGATTCTCAAACTTTCAATGAATTCACTGTAATGTGAGTTATAATACTTCTCTGTAATTTCACATTAAAGTGGGGCAAATCAAATTATATACAATGTTTGTGAATCTAAAACTCTTCTCACTTAAATTCGATGAACGGTTTTGTAAAATTACAACCTGCATTAGACAAATGAAGATTCTTGGTAAAATAGCAATACAGCACGTAATTTTACAACCAAAGTTGTACAATTTTCAATGAATCCACTCTTATATGAATAACAACATTTCTTTTTTGACTTTACATGAAGTTGTAGTAAATAAAGTCAGAAACAATGATAATGAATCTGAAACACTTTTCATTTAAAACTGACGAACCGTTTTGTAAAATTACAACTATTGTATGATTTATACATAGAGATTGTGAAATTACAACTCATATCAGTAATTTTCTTTATATGTCTTGGAAGATTACTCCAATTGTAATATAATTTTGTATTGGCTAACACTGATTTGTAATTTGACTCAACCTGCTCTTTGTAAAAGAATTGTAGTTTATTTTTTTTTTTAACAGTGTAGCCAGCTTCATCATTAATGTCTATTTTGCATGCAGTAATTTTTGTAACAAGTGCACTCAACTACCCTATTACCGCCCATTACCGAAAATTTCCAATTTAATTTAAATGTTCGAAACAATTTTATTGATTTTACAAGCTAATTTGGGCAATTGCGTTCACATTACTTATATGACTTATTCTATTGATTGATATTACATTTTGTTCTCCAGATTTTCTGTGCTATCACGTTTACAACAAATGCTAACTCTAGAACGAACAGGTACATCCCATAATAATGTTTAGCGCATTCTTACAAAAAAATACGCTATTATATGCACTTTGGCTGTCTAGCTGGCTGGCTGGCTGGCTGGCGTGACGCTGAGCTCTCAGCAACTATAGCACTTACACACTTAAAACAGGTACTAAATGAAAAATGCTGTTTTATAGGTCTGCACAAACTGCTAGATTTTTTTATTCATAACCTAATTTTGGAAAAAAATTTAATTAAAAATTCAATTAAAAATTCATAAGATAGTTACTGCTGAAATATGCATAATTGAAATCTAAAAACTGCTGCACAGTAATTGAATTTTATACCCTAAATTGCAAACCAATATGGGTTAGTACCCATTTTAGGGTAGAAACTATTTATTTCAATGTCTCGCGAGTTACATAAGATATTGACTTGCGGTTTCCGATGTTAATAGTATCAGCATGAGTTCAACTTTTGTTTTTACGATCAATTCAGGCCAGTACATGACCACCCGTTACTTATTTTCTTAAATCTGTAACTTTGGAGGTAAATTTCAGGATTTTTTTTTTAATATAGTTTTGATAAAGATCAAATTATTATTTTAAGGTACAGCACATGACCTCCCATCACTCAAAAGATATTTTTTCTACGATCACTATAGAAAACAACATATTTCTCATACAAAACACAACTAGAAAACTTACAATTTCACACAACTGTGCGAAAAGTCGTGAGAAATCATTTCTCACACCTGTTTGACCAACTTATATATTAATAATTCATTCTGAATATTCTTTAGGTGATATATATGATATATTTTGCAAGATTATTGATAAATATCACGGACTTGATATAAATATCTGTTTGCTCTTTCATAAGCCACGTTTAAATAACAAAATTGCACTAAGTTCTGTTGGAATTATTTTTTTATTCTTGTAATATATATTCCGAAGGTTGGTAACACTACGAATCACAATTGTCAAATTGAAGCAGACAAAACACGTCCATCACATTCTGTTGAAATCGAGAAATTATGTATGTAATTATTGTATCATAACCAAAATTAGATATCCACAAATATCATTACTGCAGTTGGAATATGGTTAGTGACGAAGATTTAGAAAACACGCTATCCCAGATCACAGAAAACTCTAACTAATGAACCAATCAGAAGGTCGCCTGGTGAGAGTGTGCCAATCAGATACAATCTTTCCGTAGTTTGCAACAATTAGATTACACAACAATGAAATGTCAATCAACTGATAGAAAATATATCAATAATGTTCCAAATCATAACTAAAATTAATATCACAATGAATAAGCAGAACAAACAATTAAAATGCCTAAATTATTTTATATTTGTAAAAATAGATTCAAAATCTCAGTTATACGAATGATTTACCTACATATTTCATTAAAAACTGTGATCGTAGAAAAAGTATAGTGTACAACACGTATAGAATCACCTATTTCACACTTGTGTGATTCCAGCACTCGACTCCGTCTCGTGCTGAAAATTACACACCTCGTGTGAAATAGGTAATTTTCGATACTTGTTGTACAATATACTATTCCAGTTTGCACGTGCACAAATAATGTACAATGGCGGACAAAAAAATGGAAATACCTGTGTAAATCAAGTGGTAGTGTTTTTTAAAAAGCAGGTTTTAGGTAATGTCATTTTTAAAATGCAACAGAAACTTACATTTAAATCGGCAGCATTTCCTGCACACTTAAATATCTAGGCATATTGAAATAAATATAGTTCTTTTTCTTTGAAAGAAGTACAACTGCGTTCGAAATTAGGACCTGAAAATCAAATAATTGTAAGTGAAACTGTCGCCCTCTCGAACAAGTTTGAGAGGAAGTACTTTGATTTTTTTGTAGTCTGAAAGGTTCGAGCATCAATTTGAAAGAAATAATTATCGTGAGCTTGATCAGGGAAGCCTGAAACAAAAATGGGCTACACTTGAGACTGACTGCCGTGTCCTCCTGGACATTACAGGAGCTGGCACCCTTTTTCTTAGTATTCGACCTTCGCTATCGATTGGTACTATAGTCCAGTCAAGTTAGCCTTAAAAATAGGGGTACCCATGCATAAATTCCCAAGAAGCTGAAAATTGACATGAACGTTAGGGATACCATTATAATGAAGTTGTCGAAAGTCCCTATCGATCCCATGTGTGCAAAAAATTTGCAGTTATGGTTTTATATTCCTCAAAAAGTCGGTTTATCTTTGCAAATATATATTTTTTATGTTCCAATCTATGATACATTCATAACACACTTCATGAATAATGAATTCAATGTGAGCGTGACTAGTTTAGAGTGTATACGTGTATCTGTCGTTGTTCTTTTCAATGTAATATCTTTCAATCTACTTTATCTTTTTTCTCCCGTTGTAATCTCCTTCATCCGTGTAAAATGTCGGTCTTAGGACACGTTATCATCAATCTACATACATATCCGTCATCCGAGGTAACTGCGTGAGGGGATCCAATTTTCGTACGTCTCTTATCCTATCACAGGGGAATGAACTATGAACTGCGGCTGCTGATCTTAATACTACGTTCTCATTCATATTTGAATCATAAAGATATCGACGTTAGCCTCTTCATTTCATAACAAAATAACGAACTTCAAACATTTTTCATGCAGTACTTTATTAGAATGAAACACTAGTGATAGTTCATTTTTTATTTTGCATACATATACGCACTCATACACACATACACATTCATGTAATATGTTAATGAGTTTTCGTATCTACACAAAATACTTGACACTATGACATTTCAATTTAAGTCTGTAATACATTATTTTTAAGTATTGTAAACAACAAATATTCTAGTTGTCTTTTGTGTAAATACTTAATGGCCCACTGTGCATGTTTCCTGCTACAAAATCCTGTCAAGATCCTTCTCAGAACTAACTGCTTTAGTTTTCTTGAATACTAACATGTGCAAACTATTTAGGTTCTTTTGTAGTATATTTTCTTTGTCTCGGATTTCCTCTAAGTCCTCATGCTTCAAAATGAGTACACCCACGACTCCTAATCCGATTGAATTGACTTTTCGACTTTTTGCGTTTATGGGTATCTGCTTTTCGCATACACTCGAACCAACCCTAGTCGTAAAATAATAAACGACAACTATACAAAATATCTTTGTTTTATCAATTAAAGAGAACATTCAGGTGGATAGAAGAATGTCCACCAACGTAATTTTATCGGAAAAACTAGTTGCGTGATATACTGAATGGAGGCATCGTTCAATGTGTTTGTAAACAACAAAACTAAACAATAACAACGGAACTTTTAACTTTTCCTTTCATCTGAGTTTTACAGTTATTTTTGTGGTAGCGAACACACATTAAATTAAATTTATGATCCTATAACATCAAATTCAATGTTTTTGTTTAGAAACAATTCTTTCAAATCCATTGTGTAAATAAACTAGGGATTTACATGTGTTTGAACTACTCCGAAACTATAATCTAATCAATGAAATTGAGATATTTCCGTTTTGGTTTCACATTGTTTAGCTTGATACAAATACAAAATGTAGTAGCGGTACTGAACTGACATACACTTAACTTCCATTTTATTCATTTTCATGTAAGAAGCTTGTTGTAATTTTTAATGCAAATGCCTGAATTCTAGATAACATATTTATGAAACTATTATTGGGTAATATAAATGAATTCAAATGCAAACTGCACCCGAAGCTTTATAAAGACTGCTAAACACATCCGACTGAAACAGCAATGGATTTCAAAAAAATATTTGATCAATTTCTATTCTATTTCATTCTAATGATAATTATATACATGATATTACCTTACGAATACGAAAGACTGAAAAATGAATGCCACAAAAACCTTAGAAAACCTAAGAGAATATGGGTAGGGAATAAGATAACCGTAGAAAAAAAGAGAAGAAACAAGACCACAAAAAAATTTTACCAACAAATTAACCAACAAGTTAGGTCCTATAAACACAAAATGTAGGAACAAAGACGAAAACGAACAACAATACAAACAAGTATGACTCGGATATTTTAAATAAAATTTGGAAAACAAAATACAAGAAGAGAGACAGAAACAATAGCAAAACCTAATTTAAGAGAAATGAAAGATGTATTGCGAAACTGTCGCAATGAAAAACCTCTGGAAAAGACAAAATTAACATAAAATTTACGAAACAACTACATATATATATATATATATATATATATATATATATATATATATATATATATATATATATATATATATATATATATATATATATATATATATATATATATATATATATATATATATATATATATATATATATATATATATATATATATATAAGAATATAAAGGGAAGAACAAATACCAGAAGAGTAGAAAATAAAACAGATTATCAAAATTTATGAAAAAGAAGATTAAAAGTATGCCAGAATTGCAGAAGAATCACACTGCTGAACACTACGTACAAAATCCTGTCTACAATAATATAAAGAAGGCTAGCCAATATAACAAGAACTACCGTCGGACAGTATCAGTACGGTTTCATCAAAGAAAAATCAATAATGGACACCATGCTAATAGTAAAACAGGTTATTGGAAAAACCATAGAATATAACATGAATACAGAGATACTGTTTGTGAATTTCAAACACGCGTTTGACTCAATCTAAAGAGGTAAACTGATTACCAGGAGACTAATAGCAATGACAATGAGAAAAATTTAAATTAGTATTATAACACAGAGAGGAGAAACAGAAGATTTTGTAATAAACAAAGGGGTAGAACAAGGAGATGAGCTATGAGCAACCCTTTTCATTTTGGCATTAGAATATATGCTACGAAATATAGAAAAAGGGACGTTAAGAATAAAAGCAAAACAAGTAATATTTTTGAAAAATTACAAACGATGAAAGAAATGCTACAAAAAATAGTGACGGAAAGTAATAACATAGGATCAGAAATAAATATCAATAAGACAAAAGTAATGAAATTCAGAGAAACAACAGAGAATATAAAGATTGGACAATATAGTTTCGAAAAGGTAAATAGGTTCAGATATTTAGGTGTTACAGTAACAAATTTAAGGGGAAAATAAAAGCAGGAATAAAAGAGAAAGTAGTACCAACAAATAAAAAACTTTTGATAAGCGAATCCCTGTCAAACAACAATAAGACCAATATTAATTTATGCTTTCGAAACAATGACAATGACGAGAAAAGACGAGGGAGACTCAAGAATAATGGAAAGAAATCAAGAGGACAATACTAGAACCAGAAAAAGTATCAGAAAACGAATATAGACTAAAAATAAATCAAAAAATAGAAAGGGAACTAGAAGTAGGAGTTATAATTAAGAAAATAAAACAACAAAAAGTAGAATGGCTCGGACACGTATGAAGAGCTGGAGAACAAGTCAATTCAAAAATGGAACCCAGCAGAAAGAAGAAAGAGAGGAAGACCAAGATCATCATGGATAAAAGAAGTAGAAGAAGATCTAAGAACAGAAGGAATAATAAAATGGATTAACATAACGAATATCATCTAAAACCAGAAGCGAAGAGTGATTTCCTCTAAAAAATGGATCTAGAAAGCTCCATTTTGGAGCGGCAAGACTCCACAAGAAGTGCTGAGCCACCTTATATACTTATATCACCTTCTATGAACTCTTCGGACAGTAATGGGAATGAGATGATGCTCAGTGTAGGGTTTGAAACAAAGATGTAGCATACTATACAAAACACTAACTTACTCACATTACTTGTCACAATATTGATCACAACGCGTGTCATTCTCTCAAACATCATCAGATGTGGATTGAGGATCGGAAGCTGAGGGATGGTTCATTTCATTCAATGTGGTGAAATGTCCACATATCTCCTATGTTTTTTATTTCTGTTCTATGTATTCCATTCAATTCTTATCTATGTCATAAATATAATAAATGAAGTTTCATACTCAACAGCGCTGTCTGTGATTGCCAGCGTCTCACACTCCCGCAAGCGCGAGTATGAATGTTCACACAATGATAAACTAGAAGTTGTAAGCTGTAATAATATACAGAATCCTCAGTGTCAAGATATGTCAAAATAAAATCATAGAAATATGCCCACTTCAAATTTAAAATACAACATGAGAATTAACACTTGAAAATTTTAGTATAGAAAAAAATTGTGTAACAGTGGGCCAAATAGTAATATTTATAAATAATTCATATTTTTTCTTGTTCATCTCCTACTAAACTAACAATTATTATGATCTTGTACACTTGTTTATTTGTTACCTGTCTTGCACCGTATCGTAGGTGGTTCTGAACTTGATTGTGTATAGTTATGCGCATATATAAATACTAAGCAGCACACGTATCATATTTCGTTGTCCTAGAATTTCACTGAATCTCATAAATTATCCATAAAATGCTAGAAACTAACCAGGCTTAAAAATCATTAAATTAGGGCCGATGTTATCTCGAACACATAACACGGGCTTATTCTTATTTAAATCACACTGATTTAAATATTGGATTGTGTTCATCTCGCGCCTATTTCGAATATAATATTCTTGGAATGAGAATTTCTTTTCTTACGCTACTATATTTTAGAGTTTATTTCTTTTTGGGGTGTAAATATATCAGCACTTTTTGTCCACTGAAGGGTGCAGCTATAATTTTAAAGGAGATCTCTATTAAGATATACATTTTTTTGTATCTTAACACTTAACTTGATAGAGATCCTAGCGCTATATATTACTCCCAAAGAATTATTTATTTATCTAGAATTGTAGTTATTTGTAATTTATGATATTTATTTTCCTTAGGAAAGAATTATTGTGGAGGTTAGATATTTTACCAAAACATTTTATCGTTTAGAGATTGCTAAGGAATTTATCATTTTTATTTTGATATTTGAAGAAATTTGAAATTCAGTTTCTCTATGAAATCTGAATGCCACAAGGTAATTTATTTTGCAGCATAGTGTTTTCCCAATGTTTCGTCAATACTACTGTGGGGACTAGTATCTTCACATACTTCACAACATACATGTATATGAATTATTAAGTCTTTGTATCTACACAAAACACTTGAGACTTTGACATTTTAGCTTATTATTATTATTATTATTTTATTATTATTATTATTATTTTTATACAGCAGAGGGTCCAAGCGTCAGAAGCGCCTGTATCACTGCGACCTACGAAGATCTTTTGTAAGAGAGCCCTATTTGGTTGGTCTGGAAATATATCCAGGCTTTTAGCAAACCTTAGTATATTTCCAGGACTATAATCTTTCACCTCGCTGGCCCCTATATATGCCTTACCGAAGTGTTGTAGTCTGTTGAAAGCTACAGCTGGGCATTTACATAGAAAGTGTACTGCTTTTTCTTCGTCTTCTTGACAAAGGCGACAGATGTTATAGTCAGATTTGCCAATTTTGTTTAAATGGTAATTAAGAGAACAATGACCAATTGAAAGACCTGTCAGGATCCTCAGGTCTCCTTTACTGATAAAGAGAGTATCTCTTTTAGGTTTGTATAGGTGAGCTTTGCAGAAACCTCTTAGTCTGCTTATTACCTTTAGTGTTTTACGAGTATGAAGCCGTGGTTTTTGCCTCCCACACTTTTATAACTTCCTTGATGTGGTTTTTAGGAGTCCACATGAAGGATCTAGACCGATAAACGGTCGTTTGGCTCCCTTTCTGACGATCTCATCTGAAGCTCATTGCCTTCGACTTCATCATGCCCTGACACCCACTTGGTTTTGTCCTATCAGTTGTTGCAGGGTATCTTTGCAATTCTTGACCAGCTTCGATTGACAGGTGCAAGCACCTATTGCTTTCAGAGCTGCTTGGCTATCTGACATGATATCAATGGTTGCTCCTTTGAGACCTTTCCTGAGGTTTATTCGGGCGCAAAGATTGATGGAATATATTTCAGCCTGAAATATTGTGGCGCTTATTCCTAAGAGCTCACATATTCGGTATCTCGGTCCGAATACTTCCACTCCAGTCTCGCTACTACCCAGTTTTGAACCATCAGTAAAGCAGGACCAGGAGCCATTTTTGAATTCTGGTCTTCCTGTTGCCCAAAGTGTACGGTCAGTTATTATAACCTTGTATGAGTGCTCAAAACTTTATTTTTTGTCAATATGTGACCACATCATCTAGCGCCTTCAAGATCTCTAGGTGACCTACGAGATCTCCGGATATAGAGGATTTTGACCTGCTGAGTGTGGGAGCACTGTTCAGCGCCTCCTTCTTACGTGAATATAGAGAGGCGTCCTATTTGTGTCTTCATAGCAGGAGTAGGGCACGTTTTATTGCCCCTGTTATGCAGAGGTAGGTTATCCGTTGCACTTTCTGCAATAAAGCCTGTGCTGCTACCTGCTATACTTTTGGCCACCATACTAATGAAGCTTAAGTGATCATGGGTCTGACGATTATTATGTAAGCCTAGTATGTTAAGTTCGAATTTAGTCCCCATTTTTTATTCATGAGCCGGCAGCATGTGTTTAAGGCCACTAGGCTCTTTTTATATACTTTATCCAGGTGTAAGTTCCATGTAAGGTTTTGATCTAGTATGACTCTTAGATATTTAACTTCTTTTGGAAACTCGATTGTGGTTCCGTTCAAAGAGGGAGTTTTAAGAGTCAACTTTCTACTCTGGGTGAAGGGAACTATAATCATTTTGGTGGGATTTATATTGAGGCCATGTTCTTGCATCCAACGATAGACCTTATTAAGCACCTCTTGTATAAGGCTCAGTGTATCACCGAGTCGTCATTACCTCTAACTAGTATTGCCAGATCATCTACATAACCTTGGACAGTATACCCAGCTTCAGTGAGCTTTATGAGTAGATCATCAATGACGATGGACCAGAGGGGAGATGATAGAACCTTACCTTGTGGGCAGCCTCTAGTGGTCCGTCTCCTAAGCTAGTTTAGCCTTTATCGTACAACTTTCCAACATGGCACTTATCCATCTTACTATGGCTTCATCAATGCTTTTTGCTCTAACAGCTCGTTCAATTGATTTATAGGAAGTATTGTCAAAGGCCCTCTCAATATCAATGAAGAACCCCAGAGCTAGCCTTTTGATGGAACAGACTTTTTATTCTTTGCAACCAGGTTGTGGAGGGCCATCGTGGTTGATTTTTTCTTTTGGTATGCAAACTGATTTGCATGAAGCGAGGCTTTTGACTTCATTTCTTAGGTACTGGTCTATTATCTTTTCCATTCCTTTTATGATTATGGGCCTATATGACTTAGACTGGACACTCGAACGTTCTCCTCCTTTAGGTATATAGACTACATTAGTGTCTCTCCACGGCTTCGGAATATGTCCGAATACAAAACTTGTCTTATATAGCTCAAAGAGGTATGATAGAATATCCTGTAATCCCTTCTGTAACAGGGCTGGGAAGATACCATCACCGCCTGGTGACTTATAAGATTTAAAGGAATTTATAGCCCATTCAACTCATTCATTTTTAACGCTTATCCGAATGAGTTGACATTTCGGCTTGTTGCGTTTGTGGGTACCTACTTTCTCAAACCAACCCGAGTCGTAAAGTGATAAACTACCCGAAATATCTTTGTTTCATGTATGATACACGTCATGAACTGCTGTACATTAAGAGCAGGTGAATATGGTATTAAAAGCAGAACAAGTTTGTATATAATCGTCACGCACATTAGAAGTGAAATATCTTATTGTATCCTACAAGTATGATTCCCAGTCAGGTCACGAAATTTTCACAGCCTGGATGGATCGGTATTCATTAAAATAGCTGTGTGTGAAAAAATCGACCAACAGGCTGAAATTCCGAGATTACATACATACAATACTGTTACGCCGTTGATGTCCACACCTGATCAACTCAAAAAAAAATTTCAAGACCTCATTGTATTAGGATAGAGCTCCATTTGAAAATGTTGCGGTTAGAAACAAGCAAAAGCAATTGTTTTCAATCAAATAAAAATCACTATTTAATAAATGAAAAATAAATAAAAGTTGTATTCACTGAAGTATTACTAAACAAACACTAAACAATTTATTTCCCATTTACTACTATTAATCTCCAACAACAAAGCCACAGATATTCATTTTTAACAATTTATTTATTTATTACACTAATCACTCACTGAATATTCACTATTTTACTGTTTCACCGTTCACTGTTCCTCAGTCAGGTCGTTTGCTCATATATATACAGATGTCCGTTTCTAAGGATGTTCTAGGTTAGTCGAGAGCAGGTTATTAGAATTTTCGATCGTGCGGGGCGGTGCGCCGCTCAGACAAGGCCGGATTCAGGGCCTTTTTTATTTTAACGAATTATAACACTTGCACGTTGCAATATACAGGGTGTATCACAGAAAGTGAAACATAGGCTTTTAACATGGGAAATCAGTTTTCCCCTGCGCATTGCTCTCCTAATTATTTCAGACAAAAAGTTTCAAATGGATATAGTAAAACAGAAATTTCTGCATCCGAATCAATAAAAAAATAATAATTTTGGCAGCTTTATAACAGCCGAAATAAAATTTGAAAATTCACAGAATTACAGCTAATCGTATAAGCCATGGAATCAGAAATAAGAGACGAACAAAAGCATAATGCTTTATGCGTCAAATTATTATTAATCTTTCTGACAAATTGTAATATTGTAATAAAAGATCGATATAAAAGTTATTCTCAAAAATGAATAACTACTCAAATGAAGAAAAGCTACAAATAATTTAATGGTATTATTCTGGCAATAGTTTACGGCAAATCCGTGATTATATTAGTACTCTCTGGCGAAATCATGATATTCCGGGGATGTCTACCATTCAACGATTCATTGCCAAGTTTGAGAAGACAGGTACACTCAATTTCAAGAAAGAGGAACAAAATATCGAGAACTACAATGAAAATGAAGAAAATGTTCTTGCTTTGGTTGAACTAGAACATACAATGAGTGTAAGAGAAATTTCCAGGGAACTGAATATTCATTTTATGACAATTCATAGAATTCTTAAGAAACATAAATAAATTCCTTTCAAATTTCAAAATCATCAACATCTTTTGGAACGAGATTTTGAAGTGCGTGCATCATTCTGTGAAATAATGATGGAGAAGTCAAATTATGATAGAGACTTCTTAAGGAATATTTTATTCTCAGATGAATGCACATTTACCATGAATAGCGAACCCAAAGGTCATAATTACCAGTATTGGTCCAAGAATAATCTACATAACGTTATACAGTCCCGGACACAATATCGACAAACTGTAAATGTATGGGCAGGAATTTTAGGACATCAAATAATAGGCCCGTTCTTTATTACAAGAATAAATTCGGAGTCGTATTTGAATTTATTAATGAATATAGTTTGACCAGAAATTGCCGAAACAAATAAAAAAAATGTGTGATTTCAACATGATAGCTGCCCTGCACATAGTACAACAGAAATTGTGGAATATCTAAATCAAACATTTCCTTGAAGCTGGATAGGACGAGTAGGACCAATTAACTGGCCAGCACGGTCGCCTGATTTAAATCCGTGGGATTTTTTCTTTGGGGTCATTTGAAAACTGATGTTTATAAAAGAAGATACCAGAGTATAGAAGATTTTGAATATGCTATAACACAAGAATGTCAAAAAATAAATAATAGGCAATTAAGTAACGTTCGGCAAAGTTTCTACAATAGATTGGGTTATTGTTTAGCACAAAACGGAGGATTGTTTGAACATCTATTATAATTTGAGAATTTAAGAATATTTTGAATTTGTTGTAGTTCATATTGGATTCAATTTGTTGCATTATTGAATTGTTAGTGTTACTTTATTTTATTTCATCAATCTTAAACAATAAATCAAATTAAACCACCCATTATTTACCATCATTATTTTTAGATTTTTATTTAGAAAATTGATATTCACTACCTACGGCAGATATCTATTTTGACAATCATCATTCTGACACTGACGTATTAAACGTTACACTTTTGTCAGTCTCTTATTTATAATTTCATAGCTAATACTATTAAATGCAATTCCGTGAATATTCATATTTTATTTCTGCTATCATGAAGTAGCCTAAATGATTTTTTCTCTTATTAAGTCGGTACAGAAATTTTGCTCTACAATACCCATTTGAAATTTTTTGTCTAAGATAATTTGGAAAGCAATGCGCACAGAAAAACTGATTTCCCATGTTAAACACCTATGTTTCACTTTCCGTGATACACCCTGTATATCTTTGTTTTCCATTATATTGAAGACACTGATAAGTATTTCTATCGATATTTCCCAGATAACAATGACAACAGTTTGTGCAAAAACTCACACACTATCTCCTTTGGCCTCCATTAACGTCAAATATAAAATTTGAAACATTATCCGATGTATTATCGAAAAACGCATATCTAGTTCGGACTCTACGAAAGTAAACAAAAACATCTACAAATTATCTAAGCTGTGGCAAAAAATCGAACAATAGTTATTTGTTCAACTAGACAAAAAAAAAATAAAATGTATTACTGCTGTGGCTGACGTATTATTGTAAAAACAAACTCGCCTGCATAGGAATTCAAGTGTAAGGCAGTAAATCTTATTTCTTGCTAAATGTTCAACACAATTAATTTTTCTTTTTCTAAATATCTATTGTAGTGTAGAAGATTTTAATGTGAAATGATTTTAATCAATTTAATCAAAAATATCATCACAAGCTGCAAACAATTATTCAAGAGCAATTTTAAGTTCATTGATATATGAATATATTTTGGCAACAGAGGTTAGGTCCCGCGCCAGATGGAAAGAAGTCATAAGTAAAAACAGTCGAGGATATTTTCTTCGCACTTACATCACAATCAGCTGACTTGCTAAAGTATGAAATCTTTTTAGAACAGAAATATCAGAGTTTTCTCTTCGTTTAGCTATTCATCTGAAATGACGGAAATGGAGCAATTATTTGCAATTAAAATTATTATTAATATCGATTGTAAATAGCTTTTGTGTTTTTTGTAATAGACTACTTTCTTTTTCAGTATTCTGCAAGATTCTTTGAATATTATCACTATGCTATTTCTGATTTTATTTATATTTGAAAGTTAAATATATGATTTCTTAGCTCAGGAAAATTTCGAAATGAATGACGTTTATAAAGGTCATGAGAAACCGTCATGCTGCTGTGACGTCACTACGCACGTTGGCGTTCAGCTGTAGCATCGTTTTCAATAGTCAGTAAAAGAAAACCTTGGTTCGAAAGAAGAAAAGACGGCAAATTAGTCGAATTTATGCATGGTTCCTATCTCTTATGCACCAATAGCTAATCGCCAACATGCTTGATGACGTCACAACGGCGCATGGCCAATAACAGCGTTTCGTCGATCACAAAACAAAATTTGAAAATTTCGCTATTTTGTATGTTGTTTGGTAACATAATGCAGTAGAAAAAAAGTTTTATCTACGGATGTTCAATAACAGGTTATTAATCTCACATTGAAACACAAAAATGCTAAATCAACTTTTTGGAATCTTCAAAAGCTGCATTCTTTGCTTGATGAAAATCACGTCAGTGAAAATTGAACTTTAAACGAGCAAGTGAATCCTTCACCTGTGGATGAAGGGAATATCTTCAGATGTTCTTCAGTCTAAGTTGTATGCTGTGTCAATTTTGAACCTATACTGAACATGCAATCAATTATTTAAATACTTATTCAGTCGTAAAATCAATTCTACAATCAAACTTCCAAGATTTTATTTACCTTCCTGAAACAAGAATAATCTCAACATTTCTAAAATATTATTACTCCAGTTTCATTCGTGTAATGTTAGAAGCCGCTAATATGTAGAAATTATCTACACGTTATATGGATGTACGCTTAAATTAAATTAAGCTACTTTAGCTTTAAACTCCGCGTTCTCATTCAATTCTCATTTATATTTAACATAAAATTTATGTGCTGTCATGTCCACATCAGGAAATGCAATTCACTTATTTTAAATTGGATGAAACAAAAGCGGAAGTCACACATTTGTAAAGAAGGAATTTGTATGGTGCTGTCCATACGAAATGTTCCCAATTTAAGAGTTATCTTTTGATTTGAGATGTTTTTCCGTCAAAAATCGATTTTAATGACTCAAATATGGTACAATCATAAATTATTATAATTGGAACTCAATTAAGAACATTGGCGAGCGGCAGCACAATCAAAATTTATTTCCGTAATTTCATTACAATATTGTATAGCAGTTCATGGAAAATATTTTACTCACAAATTTTATCTATATAGTGTCATCTGTCTCCAAGGGCGAGATTATTGTGCTACGGAGCCCTAAAAGCCACACCATCTTCTTTACTTCCATCATAATGAGGTGATTATGGTGTAACATAAATAAAACAAAGATATTTTTTTGAAAACTTGATGGAAAACATCAGTTTTAATATGCAGAAATCAGTAAAGAAAAGTGCCAATTTACCAATTAGCAACACTTTTCTAATTAGCAACAAAAAATAACAAACAAGAAACGCACTATGACACACGTCCAAATGACAGCTTTGCTCGAATTGAGAAAAAAATACAGCCTAAACATATTAGAAAACAAAAAATCTCTCGATCTCACCGGAAACAAAGGTAAAGTCGCTTCTTTAGCTGCGTCCAGAATTTCGCTAGAATCTTTAGCTTCTGACGTTTCTGACAAATTAATTTTTGATATTGTTTATTTGTTACTATGTTTTTGCTTGCCAGTTGTCAAAACCGTTCCAAAGTTTTTGTAAGAACACAACCTTGATTAGTATTTCTATAGAAAATTATTTCTATTCTTCCACTCAAGTTTTTCCATCAAGTATACAAAAAATAGAATGTTCAACACGTAAGAAAAGCGATATTACTTTGCTCGTGTAAATTTAATTCACTTGCTCGTTCATTTCGCTCGTGGATTGAAACATTTAAACTCGATAGTAAACTCTCACTTTTCTCTACTTGTCAAACAATCTACTATTGTGTAGTTGTCGTTTATTACTTCACGACTAGGGTTGCGGTTTGGGTGTCTGCGAAAAGCAGGTACCCACAAACGCAACAAGTTAAACAGTCAACTCAATCGGATAGGCGTAGAAACTGAACTTTATCGGATGAGAGTCGAGGATGAACTGATTTCAAAACATTAGAGGAAATAACATGCAGGATTTAGAGAAAGTTCGATACAAAGAAAATATACTACAAAAGAATCTAAATAGTTTGTACATGTTAGTATTCAGAAAAACTAAAGCAGTAAACTCTGAGAAGGTTCTTGATGAGATATTGTAGCCGAAAGCATGCACAGTGGGCCATTAAGTATTTACACAAGAGACAACTATAGAGCATTTGGAATTTACAATACTAAAAAATAATAAATTACAGACTTAAACTGAAATGTCATAGTGTCAAATGTTTTGTGTAGATACGAAAACTTAATAACATATATACATTAATGTATGTGTGTGTTTGTGTACGAGTGTATATGAGTATATGTACATATTATGTACATGGTATGAAGTATGTAGAGATGCTAGTCCCCACAATAATATTTTTAGAATATTTGAGAATAGAAAAATATCATTTTGGCGTGACATAAATTGATTGCAGATACAATATTTGACTTACGGTTTGAGAAACAACTACAGTTGATTCATGTTTGGAATAGACCAGATGACATCTCGAAGACAGCAAAGTTTACATCCTTCAGATGCAGAAGCTGGAAAGAACTTCCTGAAAATAAATCTAATAATTAAATACGACTCACTTGTAAAAAATATGTTCGAGCTCTCAAGTTGCACGAATACTTCTAAAATAGCGTTTCTCCAACACTGTTTTGGAACTTGCATATTCCATAACCAAAAATTAAGTTGGAATGAATGACATTCCAAAAAATCGTTTAGAATTATTCCGTATGCCGTTTAGAATGATTCTGTAAGCCTTTAGAATCATTTCGACGAATCAGAAGCTGTTAGTTTGGCTACTACTATGGTTACTTCCTAACAATTCAAGTATTCATATCTGGATTTGACGTTTGATATTTAAAATTTTTTTCAAGCTCCCTGTGAAATATTGGTGAGTCTCCAAAACCTTGTTAGAGAAAGTATAGTCTACAACATGTTTGGAATGGCGTATTCCACACTCGCGAACCGTAATCCGAGCCGTTCAGAATATAGGCCATTCCAGTACTTATTGTAGAATATACTATTCTCACTTTTTTTTTCGAAACTTTGATTTGCAATCATAATTCTTAAGTTCTTACGAGTTTCTTGAATATATCAAAACTTTATAGCTTTTTGAATCTCATTATATTTTAAGATTGGTGTAACCAGAAGTACAAATGATATGACTGCTGCGGTGAGTCAAATGAGAACTATACATCTGTCATTCTAATGCACAAATATAGTACAGGACAAATTATTTTAGCATGGCTTTAGGAAATCTTCACAGTAAGGGAGCTATAAGCAGCTAATAAATTTTCTTTCTTCTGGGTTGTACTAAAATTATTTTGACTTTTATTTTAAAATTAGCTTGAATTTGAAATAAATATATATTTTTTTTTATTTAGGAGTATTTGCGGGTGTTTCGATAACTATGATCACTAACACCCCGGTACAATTATTTTACATGTTTGTAAAGAATCATGGTACTTTATTTTACATCATATTTTGTTTATTGAATCTATGTCTTTTAAGTATTTGATTATGTTATTTGTTGTTGTTCGGTTATTGGCTAGTATGTGTGGTAGTGTGTTTGGTAGGTTGTATTTTGATCGTTGTGTAGTGTATTTAGTGCATTGAGTTAGGATGTGTTCGACTGTGATGGGTGTGTTGCAGGTATCGCATTGGTTTGGCTCTGTTCGTTTCATGGGTGTATCGTGTGTGACCTATTCGTAGTCTGGTTATGATCACTTGGTTTTTTCGGCTTTCGTTTGTTGGCCAGTTCGATGGGTCTTCTTTTACTTGTCGAAGTTTGTTGTTAGTAGTTCTTTTCCACTGAGTCTTCCACTCTTCTTTGATGTTGTGTTTGAGTTTTTGTTTCATGTCTTCTGCCTGAGTGTTCATAGTTATTGGATTTTGTTCTAGACATGCTTCTTTTGCGGCTGAGACTGCATGAATCCATATTAACCCTATTTGAAATAGATTTATTATCAATTGTTCAGTTTGCAAATTTTTTGTCTGAAATCTGGCTCACCTTAAAAACGCTGTATTTCAGAAACAAGTTGGAGTTATCATAATTTGAAAAAAAAAAATTATGTGGGAGACTTTATGCTATAATATGGTAAATATTTATTTGGTTATTAATCAAAATGTGACGGGTAGTACGTAACGGCAAAGCTACAGTTGACAAACATAAAAGTTAATTTCTGAATGGAACCCTTCTGATTCATTGCATAATTAAATTATACGATAAAAAATGAGGATGCTTTATGTAACATGTCCTATATAGAACTTGATGAACTCAAAGTAGCAAACCAATATTTGACTGATAAATTCAAGAAATTGGCCAGATATGTCAAATTCAAATTGATTATAATCAGAGCATTTTGGATATACTCAACTATTGAATAAATGGAAGTTTTTGGTTCAATATTCATATTCAACAGTTAAAACTGAAGCCGAACTGCAAAATCCTAATACTTCAATAAATTATCTTTAAAACAATTAAATTTATGTTGCTTGTTTGTTCTAAGTAGATGAAGATATGATTTATCCTTCGTGAAACTTGAATCTCTGGCTTGAAATTGAGTCTGTTAAACCATGAACTAATAATTCAAGATTACAAACTTTAACAACTTTAGCAAAGTCTTTATTTTCTAGTTTACAAGACATGAACAGCTTGAATGAATTGATTGAAGATCATATAAGAAACCAGTGAAGCGTTATATTATTCATTGGAGGAATGTGTATGTTATACAGACCATTATTGTTTTCTGTCTGAGTAACTAATCAATTTAGTATCATCTTGGAAAGAAAAATTATCAAATAATTGTTTCTATTCAATCTTGACGTTTTTAAGCTACATTATTAAATCCATAGCAACAGTCATAAGTAAATCTTCATTCACAAGCGATTTAAAATGAATTTTTAGTGATTTAAAATTTTTTTTTGTTACCCATACACCGGAAGTATCCTATTACTGAGCTGACTTCTGCTTCGAAAGCTCTTAATTCCAAACTATGGAAACAATTTTCATTAATTCTCTGTTGACTGGGAATTAACGGATATATTAATATCCGCTGGGTAAAAATGAAACTGTAGATCATGGATCATGGATGCCGTTGGATTTTTGTATTTCATTGTTATATGTCAAATTGATATTTGAAAGAAATTTGTATTATAGAATGTGTTCGTTATAGTACGTGCATTTATGCATATATCACAGAAAATGTGAAAAATATCAATCAATAAAATAAATCATATAAGTTATGTTTCATTGTATCAGTTTACTGTAATGTGATTGCATTTGCAAGAATCTGTTTGTCAAATCGATAAGATAGTTTCGATACATCCAAATTAATCTAAAAAGCATAGTAATGGGGGTATTTCGGTGCACTTGTTACAAAAAGTATCGTATGCAACACGGACACTGAACGACTGTCATTATTGCCACAGACAAATTTGTCTGCACGGAGCTGCGCCTTGGGCTTTGTCGACGTCTTCGCCTCGGGCTTCGCTCTCGCCTTCGCCTCGTACTTCGCCCTCGCCTTCATCGAATGCAGCCAAATTTATCCTGGACAAAAATGACAGTCGTTCGGTCCTTGTAGCATAATATACTATAAATCACTGTTGGTATTATTTTTCATGAAAAAATTTCGATTTCTGAGGAATAATTTTTCCAACTGTTGCGGCTGATTCGTTCAAAATGGTATCGGGGACGAGAACATTGTATTACTCAGTTTCTTCCATCATTTCAGACAATACTTTTCACAATCATAACGCTTCAATTCAAAATTAACAAAGCTGACAGTTTGCTGACAGTTTGCTGACAGTCACACACCCGAATGTTTGAAAAACAAACACGCGTCGCGATATCAACGAAGCTCCCTTGCAACTGCAATTTAATTTTTTTGAATTTTGTTCCTCAGTTTCATGTTCCAGAAATTTACGCAAAATTAAATAAAGTTATGTATACAAACACGTGAATTAAACCACTTTATTTGCTCGAAGAATTAAACCACTCGCATTAAATGTGCTCGTGGTTTTAAACTTTCTTCTCGCGAATAAACAGTGGTTTAATTCACTTGTTGCATAAATAACTATGAATATCTAATTAATATAATTCATTGTATTGAGGTGATTATAGTGTATCACAAATAAAACAAAAATATTTTGTGTAGTTTTTGCTTATTACTTTATGACTCGGGTTGGTTTTGGGTGTTCGCAGGTACCCACAAACGCAACAAGTCGAAAAGTCAATTCAATTGGATTGGAAAGATGAACTTTATCGGATGGAAGTCGAGCATGAACTGATTTTTAAAAATTAGAGAAAACAACATTCAGGATTTAGAGGAAGTTACAGAAAAAGAAAATATTCTATAAGAGAATCTAAATAGTTTGCACATGTTTGTATTCAGAAGAACTAAATTAGGTAATTCTGAGAAGCTTGACAGGATATTGTAGCCGGAAGCATGTACAGTGGGCCATAAAGTATCTACACAAAAGACAACTGAAACATTTTGAATTTACATACTTGAAAATAATATATTACAGACTTAAGCTGAAATTTCATAGTGTCAAGTGTTTGTGTAGGTACGAAAACTTGATAATATTACATAATGTGTTTGTGTTTATATGTATGTATGTACATGGTGAATTTCAGGATAAAATATCATTTGTCTTTTTCGAAGACTTATAAGAACTTCGTGTTTGCATTTTCATCAAAAAAGAAGTAGGTAACTAATTTGGATGAAAACATTTCCACGGAAATACCATATAGTACAAGCAATAGAGGCAAAAAGTCACTCTGAACTCCAAGATTTTTCTGACTCGACGAGAATTTGGATATGGGTAGTTGTACAATAATATATTGAAGTTATCACGTGAAATACTGACACAATTTAGGAGATGGAAAATTAGCCTTAAAAAATAATTTTTTTAGGCTAATTGGTATACCTGTGAGGTAGCACCGGCAGATCAATTTTGTGAAGTTTATATAGCAAAATTGTATATAATCAATAATTCGTGGATATTCTCTTGTAAGTTCAATTGTTATATTTTAAAATTCGATTTTCTAAGAGCTCCAATATGTGCATTTAACAAAAATCTATTGTAGATCTGTTATTTCGCTACAATGAAACTTTTGATAAGATCCTAGGAATATTGATGCTGTAAGCCCGTAGTCTGCTTTTTTGTTGATACCCGCAATATTCACTTCCTGAATTTATTTTACCGGTTTCCTTGTTACATAATTTAATGTTGTTTGTATACAAAGTTCTTCTGCCTGCATACAATGCTCCCCATACATTCCAAAGAATGAATACTAATAAGATAAGTATGCATTGCACAAAAGATAAGATATGAATTCATTTATAAAGTGTTGAGAGTATGAATAAAAGAAACATTGATAGTATCGAGAAGCTGTGAATCACTAATATATTCACATATTTTGCTAAAATATTATCTACACAGCTTGCAAAATCTATGAATTGGTTATATTGTTGTAAATATCCAACTTCCTTATTTGAGGAACTTTCATTTTATTATGTTTCAGAAAGTGGTAGAAATTTTATTAATATTTTTTGGGTGCGAAAACGGCCCTCGCTCTTCAGTTTCTGCCTTCGCAGCGTAAGGCTTTCGTCGAGTGCAGCCAACCTCACCCTGGACAATAATAACGGTCGTTCGTTTCTTGTAGTATAATATACTATTATTTCTTTGATCCTGTATGCTCTAGTCCTTTTAATTTATTTTTTTCATATATTTCATAAAGGAGTTATCCTGCGTACATAAATATTTCTAACGATCACTATATTATCGATCTGATTGTAATATGTAAAATAAGGAAGTCGACTAATTTACGAATTAGTGATCCAATTACAAACATGTAATTAAGTGTCATGTTTACATGATTTAATTATTGCGTGAGCTAATCTAGACGCGCAAACATTTGATTCTCTTTTGCAGCAGTGCGAACTTCTCGCGACGTCGCAAGTGCGTTCACCTTTTTTTATTTTTAGAAAGTAGCAGTTCCTTGTGTAAACTATAAACGCACGCTGTAAGTGATTCCAAATCTACTTTCGCGCACGATTGCTCATCTAAAGGACGAGGACTCGCTTTCGTTCGACTGCGTCGACCTAGACCTCGTGTCTGCTCGCTGGAAGAGGCGGAGGTTGTCGACTTGTGACGCCTCAGGCGGTAAATGATCACATCAAGTGATTTTCAAGATCATCGAATGTTTTGAACACGACGGAAATCTGCTGGGAGGAAAACGTTTAACTTACAGTTTCGGATAGTGTGAGAAGAGTTATTAGCCCCCGTGATGTCATACTGAAATATTTAGGGCTGTTCCGAGCCATCCGCTTTTGAAGTTGCTTTTGTAGGAAGTAATTATAGGATGTTTAGAATGTTTGTACATATTTATCCTGGCTATTGACTCTTCTGATACTTCTCCATCTTAAATTAGAATTATGAATGGGCAAACATAGTTTACAACTTCATAATATGGCAAACAAAATATATGCAGCTTCAAACAAGTAATTGTTATTGAATACTTTTCGGCTCTTTCAACTCATTCAGATATAAATGTTTTATATATATAATAGTTAGTTAATAAATACTGTATTTTCAATAATATCCAATAAAAACAAAAGTGATATGATAAAAAACTGATTGGACATTGATTTAAGTGCTCAAACGATCAATGATATACTAATTTCTCTAATTTATATACATAATAGTGTCATAAATAATATTAAATAAGATTAAATGTTATTTTTACAATTATCTCGTATGATAATGATAGCTTGTTTTTTCTATTATTTTTGCGGAAGATTTTTATTCACAAACATGTGATTCTACATGAATGACGAGGCCATAGGTTACAAGCGACAAAATTTTTTGTACCCTGCATTCAAAATGCTTAGGATAAGTGATTATATTAAGTTGAATTACTCGGCCTTATAGGCTCAAAAAAGTATTAAAATTCCAATAGAAGCTAGGTTTATACAGTATTAAAAAGGAACACAATACAAGTTTCTTGAAGAATAAATTATAAATATGGATGTTTAATGATCTATTGTAACCATGTGATACTTCAACATTATATTTGAAAGCTAGTTTGTCATGTCTTTCAAGCATAAGAATAGATATGAGCAGGAAAGAGGACCACACCAAATAGATAATGAATACAAAGTTGGATGGTGATTGGACAATCATTTGCATTCATAGATCAAGAGCTAGGTTTAAATGAACCGAATCTAATGTTTGACATCATTATGAAATATTATTCTCAAGCAATGTTTTGAATAAAGGATTCGTTACAACAGATTCACTTAAATACATCATGTACAGCTTTTCAATTCGAATGTTAATTGAAATAACTACAAAGAAGACAACCACAATTCGTAGATCACACATACAGTATTCCAAAAAATGTTTCGTTAGGTGGGGACTAGCATTCATTATATATATATATATATATATATATATATATATATATATATATATATATATATATATATATATATATATATATATATATATATATATATATATATATGTATTTTATTAAGTTTTCGTATCTACACAAAATACTTGACACTATGACATTCCAGCCTAAGTCTGTAATATATTATTTTTAAATATTGTAAATTCCAAATGTTCTAGTTGTCTTTTGTGTAAATACTTTATGGCCCACTGTGCATGCTTCCGGCTACGAAATTCTGTCAAGTTCCTTCTCAGAATTAACTGCTTTAGTCTTTCTGAATACTAACTTGCGCAAACTATTTAGTTTCTTTTGTACTAAATTCTCTTTTTCTCGAACTTCCTCTGCTCCTGTTTTCTATAATGTTTTAAAATGCAGCTGTACTTCTTTCATCTCTCATATTTTTTCTAATTGTAGCTTGAGCCTTCCTGAACACGAGAATACCGAAGTACTGCCTCCCACCCTGTTCGGAAGAGCAGCGGCGAATAATTATTTAATTTCTTGATCCAAGTTCAAAAATCTCTCTCCCAGAACTGTCATTAACAATATTTCATCATACGATTATATAAAAAATAACAGTCCATCACATGAGTTTTGATGTGAAAGTGGAGTTTTATGGAGCTCTGTGCAATAAAAATTTTATGCACACTTTTGATGCACGATGTCAGTAGGAGAGTCCAGCAGTTCCAATTATCAGTGTTTCAATGATCTTGAGGATATTTTGAAATGAATCTACAAATCTAAATATATTTATATTTTGTACAATTCCCAAGAATATTTATATCAACTTCAACGAGAACAGTTCAACTTATAATTTCGTTTCCATAGCTACAGACAGTAGCTGTCAAAGTGACATTTACAAAAGAAAAATATTCATATATAATTGAATGTTTTTCGAAAATAAGGACGATCGAACATGAAAGATTGTTAGACCCACGTGTAAAAACTCTCTAATGCACTCATGGAGCTTTCGAAAGCACTCGCTTCGCTCGTATTTTCAACCAAGCCTCTTGTGCAATAAAGAATAGCTTTTTACACTGTATCTTCTAAAATATCTATTCACTGGAATGATTTCGAAAGCAGTGTAATTATGAAAATCTAATAAGAGTCAACCACAGTTTTATTGAAAGCATGAGTAAATTTTCAATGTGTATTTCTACACTTGTTCGTTTATTTTGATATGTCTTATCAGTCGTAAAGTAAAATAGTTCGGAAGTTCAGTTTATTTACACTAACTTCGGGTGTTTAGAGAAAATAAGTAACGGCTATTTTGACATGTTTTATTGCAGGGTCAAACATTTATCAACTTTGTAAGTGGAGTTATCTTAATTGAACTCAATCGCTAGAAACATAAAGAAGAATCATATTTAATTTTTACGTACCTCTACAAAGTTTAATTAATAAATTATTCAAAACTCAAAACCTGAATGTTTCACAGAAATACAAATTGAGAAGTCGGTTTTATAGCATAACCCTAACTAGAGAGGCATCTGTAGATATGTGTTTCGTCCTTATTGGGACTCTTTAGTACAGTCAAACCAAGACTCAAATATTGTATGGAATTCACGTTCCAATGGAATTTTGAGTGATGGAGGAGAGAAAATTCACTTTATAATTATACAAAATATTACGAGTATCTTTAAATCAAGACAGTCATTGGGTCGTCAATTTCAAAATTAGGTAGCAGGAAGCTGATTGTATTCTTTTCTATTTAATAATGCTGTCAATCAAAATGACAACATCAATAAAACAGATTTTTGTTTATTTCTTTTTATCTACTCAATTTGAATACATTCCCTTGTCAGATCTATTTATCAGATGATTGGATCTCGTCTCAAATTTTGAATAATTTTTTTTATGATGTAGAATACTTCGTCTTATCTGTGCATTCATATCGAGAATTTTTTTTTTTACAATTGGAGGAGATATAATTCTGAAATTTTGGTCCTCCATTTATTAATTTTTGAGTCGACTAGCATCATAATGTTATGGTCATGGTACAGATAATATAAATAATGAAAGGCCTCTGAATTATTCAATTTCACGATAAAATAACAAAACAGAATAAAAAATAAGACGCATTAGTTTTGACGACTAAAAATATAAATCGGTACCTACCTACAGCTCTTCACGCTTCGTTATTATGAAAGTACATTATTTTTAGATTCAGACAACGCTCATCATAACCACAGAACTATTTCTTGTTCAAATTCGAAATTTGAACACGCGCGACATTTCCGAGGAATGCCAAAGTCTGTGATCAATTTATTACCAATAAATGTCACTAACCTTGTGCAATATTACATAAGAATCCATTTTTTTTTTTCAAGCAAACATACAGGAGAGCTTTTGTAGTGAAATACTTTTAAATTCTGAAATCTGATTGTGACTTCGTGGTATTCACGTTTTTTGCTTCAAAACGATTCAAATTGAAACATAAAGCAACTGTACTCGTTGAAATGATACATAAACTTTGCATAAGCTCTTATTACGTGACTGTCACTTCCGTCTTACCGTCATGTACGAATTCTATCCTTTAAGTTCCGTGATGTTAACCAATTTAAAATAAGTTTATCATAAATCACCTCAAACAAGATTAGCATCTCTATATTATCTGAATCTTCACGGTTGATCGCGAAAATCAGTACTTGAAGTAATCCCGTTTATCTTGTTTTATTTAGTTCTTGCGGTACTAAATAATCTCGTGATGAATTAATTAAAATAAAATTAAAATATTTGTGGTTGTTGTAGTTTTATATGTGGATATATTTAGTTGTAAAAACAAGGTATGTTGGTAGTAATGTGTATTAATAGGTCTCTATTACGTAGAAATTGGCGATGAATATATGAAACCTGTTTTCCTGTGTGAGCATACATGGTTTACAATTTCCTTAAGGCCTTAATCATTTCAAGGAATGCTAAAAATGAGATGTGCTTGCATTCCTAAAGACTATTACTATTAAATATTCAACTACATTTTATACATTGTTTATATTTGGAGATACCCAGGAAAATTTGTGAATTGAATCTTTCATTTTTCAATATTGAATATGTATCTGCTAGGAAAGTTATTATTTCCAATATTCAGTTTGTTTAATAGTACCTTATGAATTAACAAAGACATTGGATGAACCAGGCGGATTGTGAGGTTTCGGGTAAATTAGAGATGTTTTCACGGAGTGTGTGTGTTGCTAAAGATGTACGATTAGATGCTATAAAGACCGGTTCCCACGATGTGGAATTCGACAAGCAATAAAATAAACAATAATAAATGAGTGCTTTTTGACTTCAGTATTTTTGGCGTGAAATTAACTTGGCAACAGCGCACCTAACAGCCACGTGCCAGAGTACGGTGTACATCCGGAACAGGGATGTCTCTACATACCTTCAAGTTTCAATTTTGAATCCAATGTCATGACTTCGAATGTGAGATGGTCATTTTATTTTATTATAAATTTTGTTTGGTCTTACGTTTTTGTAATATTGCCTCAGTTCTTGAGATTTTCATATAATAAATATATAGGTAATGCATGAGTACAATAATCAGGAGATTCGGTCATTTATTCACTTTATCCCTTTCCTAGCGTGGAAGTTTCGGCTACACCTTAGCCATCTTCAAGAGCGTTACAATTTGAAACAGTCAGATTCTCTGTATCTATACTGCAATTAAAATCTAGTGACAATATTATATTTACAATAGAATTGTGAAGTTCGAATATGAAACATGAATTTGAAAATCTGATTGATAAAAAGTGAAAAAGAGCAATTTTCATTTTGTCATTGCTGACTAAATGCGTATTGATAATAGTACGCACAATTATTCGCAGCTCCAGCGAAAGAGAATGTTACAATATTAGTCAAATGGGTGCCAGACTTATAAATCTAGGTTATTGCCCTGACTTTCGAGAAAAATGCTATTTCCAGTTAATTTTTTCGAGGTCAACTCCCCTGATAGAACTTAAGATTGAAACTATCACCAATTGATATTGAAAATCAAGTATTTCAAGAAAAAACCTGGGTGCTATTTCCTGACCTGTCCGGGAAGACGGCAGTCATCTCTAAGTATAACCTATTTTCGTATTAAACTTCCCTGATCGAACTTACGATTGCAGGACAGAAGGTGGCACCCTAGTTTTATCTTAAAGTACTTGACGCTCGCTACCAATTGTTCAATTAAACTAGTTGAGCTCGAAAAAATTGGAAATTAATTTTTTTTCGACACTTAGGACAGGATTCTGGCACCTTATTGACCACATATACTCTCATTTGATTCATATACAAATTTGGCCGTAAGTCCGATCAGGAAAGATAAGAAGCGGTCGGCTCCTGGACTAGAATTAGGAGTAATAAAGGGTAACAGATTGAGCAGGAAGGTCTGTGCGTGAGTGGACAGAATTTGCCTTTTTTTTCTACTTTACACTTTGGGTCTCATCTGAACCATTTTCAGGAGTAAACATTATTTGTGAATAAAATTGAACAGTATATATTCAGTGGTGCTTCAAAATTTTAATGATAACGAGAAAATTTTTAAAATTAAAATAATATAATAACATGAAACGAGCTTTCTAGCTTTTATCAGAATGAGCTCAATATGCTTTTAAAGCACCACTAAATATATGCTGTCAAATTTTATACACACAAAATCTTCTCATTTCTAAGGATAATCCAGATGAGATGGAAACTGTAGAGAGAGATTTTAAACTCTGTGACTTAATTTCCGTATTTCAATGATGAGACTGTCTGATACTTGAATGCAGCATTTAAGTATCAGACAATCTCATCAATTATTTTCATAAAATTAGGAATGTGGATCAAGCAAGCAAGATGAGGACGGCATGAAATGTGTAGCAAATATTGACTGCTGATTAAAGATTAGTATTTAAATATAACGATTTATCAAAAGTGAAATCGATGAGTTTCAAAACATTGGAAGGTAAATTGTCGCTCACAATTAAATGAAGAACAAAATTTAACGTAGAATTTGCATATCGTCAGTAAAACAAATATGTGCTTTCCAATTAAAAATAGTTGGGGCTATTCTGTAACTCAATCAAAAATTTTTTGTCAATAATTATCTATTTCAGCCAATGAACGTAGGTAGCACTGACAAAAATTCACAATATTCGCTTGTTACAATTATTTCTACTTGTCAAAAATCTTATCGACAGATAAAAAGTTATTGATTGTGTTACAGAATACGGTCAATCATTATAATACTATAATGGCTTTATTTTGCCTAGATATAAGGATGTTTTCCTGAAAAAAAAAAAAATGTTCTACCAACAATACCGAAAGACAATTTGATTCATTTCATTATCGAGTATATTTAAAAAATTCATTAAATTTGAGTTATAGCAGTTAGCATCAGGAAAAATAAAGGATTCTCAACAAATAGTTATTTATGTATCTAGTGCGCGAAATTATACTTTGGTGCTTGAGAATGAAAGTATTTTGTCGAGGCGGTAGTCGAGACACAAATCATTCGAAAGCTCCAAAGAAATTGCGTGCACGAGTAGCATACAACATTTTTTTTACAAACGTCAAAAAATTCAAAAAATATATTAAAATCATATTAAAATACAAAAGTTAGTAGAATTCTTTTTCTTGACACAAAATACTTTGTGCACGTTGTCATGATAAACAACTCCAATGTGCCATTTCGCATACTAATATTGATGTACAAATGTCATGATTTTTTGACGTTTGTAGGAAAAATACTTTATTGCTTTTCAAATTAACTCCTTCTGGCCTGAGCAAACTTATACTTTCTTTAAAATTATTTTCCGAAATGATTGAATATACGCCAGAACATTTTCCATTGGCTAAAGGGCACAAGGACACGTGTCCACCTAATCCGTAAAGGGCAAGATATGAGTATAATCTAGACAAAATGGCCATTTCAGTTTGCATCAATTCCCAACAAGCTGGATTTTTGTAAAGCTCTTTAATTCGTCATTACAATTGCTATGTCAAAAGTCTCCATAAATCCCGTTTGAGCGTTGTTTTTTATCCGATATCAAAGATACTAATCTTCATTTTTTGCGTATATCTTTGAAACGATGAGAGCTAATAGAAAAATGAACAAGAAAAAGTTTTTACATCGTAAAATTCTCTACGAAAAAAATATCAATACTTTTCTCCCTACGAAGCACCGTTCTCGAGCTATTGCGATTTCAGATTGCAAGTATGCACACATTGCCGCATCACCTCTGAAGTAGTGTACTCGGCGCTTTTTTTAAACGTGATTTCTCCTGTAGGAAGACTCCACGATATATTTCGATCCAGGAAATTCAATGGGACAATATTTTATCAATATAATGAAAACTGTGACAGCAAAAAAATTACATTATTCATCATAAAATTCTACATCAAATTCCACATGATCACTCGTTTCTTTCTCTTTGCTCTCTTCTTTCTCTTCTTGCTCAATCTGTGTTGACTGCTCCAAGTTTAAGAAGAGAGATATACCTATTATTTAGGTCTTCATCTATTTCGAAAGAATCTTCATCTGTTGCATTTGATTCATCATGAGTGCAAGAGTGGCCTTGACAATTGGCACAGACTGGTGAACAAAACAATCCAATCTTTCTGTTCAACACAATTGTTCCTGCAGCCTTTATTGCAATTATATAAAATTGCATTCAGTAGTTTCTCTGAAGAAGGTGAAAGTAAAAGTGACTGCCTCTAAACTATTATTCATCAATTTACAATCCCAGGCTCCAGGATTCAATTCATTGTCCAGGCACACTTGCACTTACAGTTGAAAATGAAAATATCATCTACAAACACGTCTATTTACTACAAAAAACCGTTTAAAACTGACTGGATTATTAATGTAATTCAAGACCAACCGACTAATGGAATTAGGGACACCTTTTTTGTAGCGAATTTTCTGTTCTATACATTTTTACTCACTCATTCTTCCGATATCGCAAAAAGCAAAAATGTGTGACCTTTGACCTCGGATAAAAAATAACGCACAAGCTGGATCGATGCGAACTTTTGACATAGCATTTGTGTCCCGCCTTGCTTTTTTCAAAGTTGGGGTATACAAGAAGAAATCATTTGGAGCAAGATTATACATAAAAATTTACATATATGCGGAGTCGCGCTGTCGTGGTACAACAGAATGCCATATAAACCAGTCTTTGGCTGCTCTTCACGCAATTCATTGAAGACTTTAGGAAGACAGACATCAATCTGTAGTTACGGTTCTATAATTCACAAAAATAATTACTGCAATTTGATCACGCTTTCTGTAGAAAGTAGGCAGTGTGACGCTGAATTCTCAGCAACTACAGCACTTACAGACTTGAATCTGGTACTAAATAAAAGCAGCAGTCTCGTAGGTTTACTCAAACTGCTTGATTTTAAGCTCAGTGATTGTGGAAGATAGTAATTTTGAGAGATGGTGAACAGTTTGACCTTATGAAACTAATCTCAAATGAAACGTTTTCGGAAATTTAGATGAGAAAATTTCAAGGTAGAATATTGCACAATCACAGGCCATCAAATTTAACAAGCTACTAAATTTAATTAAGTTCGAAATGGTAGTGGCCAAGATCCCTCCACTAATTCTAACCACAAGAAGACAAATCTGTTGTCAGTTCAGGTTTCTATGACAACATGGTAAGGCTCCCTCTTGAGCTCGTGTTTGGCCAGGCGCCGCGCCAAACCACATCTTTCCCTCTCTCCACCGTCCATTGCCCAAACCATCTCATCAGAGCACGCAAGTATTTCAATTCTCAGACACCTGTGACGTCATAAAGGTAGCCGCTACACGCCAGCCAACTACACACGAAATATTTAACAGCAGAGGGAACATCGAATAGAGAATCGAAAAATGGTCTGCTAATAACTGGCTACGTATAACGAGGAGTAGTCATCAATTATGATTATTGAGATTATACATAGGTGGCTACTTCATACTTGCTACGCACAGACATTGAAAAAGAATAGATTCGAATGGTTAGTGTTATCTTCATCATTTTTCATTTATTCAGTCAGGAAATTTATAAGAGTTGTTCAATAAAAATTCCGACCTCTACCACCCCCAACCAACCCAAACCCGACGTTCAAGTTAAATTTTTCAGCAAGTAATTACACTTTATTGTATCAAATGAAGAAGTAGAAATCAGGTATGAAAATTTAGCGAAAATTAATTCATCTTCGTGGCACTTTATGATTTTTTAATGACCAAGATAAAAAATACCGAAAGAGTCTCAGCTTTCAACGTTTAAAATGAACACATTAATTTTTTCGAGCATTTTTTCTGTCACACATAAACGACTCAGCTTCTAATATAAAGATGATAATATCCAACAGGGAATTAAGTGCTTCTTGACTGTTGAAATATTTAAATTTGAATATTTACTCATCGAGAGTTTAAGCAGTGCTTTATGATGTTTAAAATTAAGTCTAGACTGCTAAAAATATAAAACATATTTCCAACACAATCCGTGCATTGATTTAAACTTGAATGTCTATTTTTATTTGAAATAGTTCAGATAGTTATTTTGTAAATAGACCAAGTTTATGTTCTTTGCTTTAACTGTTTGCTACTTCTCTTTTATTTCAACAAAGGGGCATTAAACTAGTCTACTCATAATATTTCAGTTTGTCTCGTTGTCTAACGAAAATGTTTATATAATTAGCTGAAGAGAGTCAAAAAGAAAAAATAATAAACTTGAAGCTGGTAATCTCAAAATAATGAATATTGCAGTTTTCAAATAATGCCACTGGCTCTTGTTTTAGGACACTTTCGGCAATAATTGGATTAGATGATTATATTGATTAAACTTCCGGAACTCGAAATATAAAAATTGAATATTCGATTTTTTGAGTCTATAATAGAAAATGCTTGCAGCAATATTCAAGTGAAAAACAAATTTAAATATATAAACATGATCAAAACATGCGTGGCGCGATAATAAAATTGAATAATACTGATACTTAATTTTAAAATAGTCTTACTACATTATATTTTATATATAATCAGAATTTCACACCTTCGGCTAGAAGAACACGATGTGAAAAAAGTTAAAGATAAACGCACTCGCAGCCAAAATAAAAAATGAAAATCTGTATAATTATAAGTATTCCTTGATATTTTTAACCAATCTTCGCTGCGACTGATGACATTGAAAGACTATTGCTTATTGTCACAGTTTCCGCTTTGATCAAATTTAGGTCAAGTGATTGGTTTTTGGAACAAAATATAACTCATTCATTTATAGAAGGAGACAGGGTTGGACTGTGAATTTGTGGAGCCCTGGGCTAACACACTATACTTGGTTATTGGTTTATAGTTGAATTAATCACCATGGGGACTCTTTATATTCACAGAGCCCTGAGCTACAGCCTAAAAAGCTCATATATAAATCCGCCCCTGGGAGAAGACCTTGAATTTAGATGTTATATAAAATAAATTTTTAATCAGATTTACCTTATTGTCTATTTACAACTAGTGATTGCCCAGTGGTCGGAATTCGATCGTGAATCATTATGTTGCAAAGTGTGAACGTTATTGAGTTTAATTTTCCATCCTCAGATGTTCCAGGTGAAATTAACTTGGTATTTCAGGCTCCATCCGAATCTAAAATTAGGATTAGTGATCCCCATTCAAGATTTGAGAGTGTCTATCTTGCCCCAATCCTCGGTAGGGAAAAGAAATCATTACGTTTTTCTTCAGCGTTTCAGCCATTGTCCTATTCGATGCACATTTTTCGATATATTTCAGCAAAAACTAATATCGTTTCCAGCGATAGCTTAAAACTGAACGCCCTGTATATAATTAAAGCTTTCTGCATTCCTTCTCCACATAAACTTCAAGTATGTCAAATCTCACATTCCTTCAAGTGCACGATACAAAGTTTTCTTTTCACGTAAAATTGGACATAGGACAGCCTGTATATAATTTAAGCTCCCAGCAATTCTTCTTCACATGAACTTAAAGTCTGCTAAATCTCACATTCCTTCGTGCGTGTTACAAAGTTTTTTTTTCAAATCGAAATGGGAAACATTGTATATAATTTCAGCATTCTGCACTCCTTCTCAAGAAAGTATGCCATATCTCACATTTCTTCGTGCACGCGGTGCAAAGTTTTCTCCTCACGTAGAATTGGAATAGGGCACTTGTATATACTTTTAGGTTTCTGCACTTCTTTTCTATATAAATTTCAAATATGTCAAATCTCACATTTCTTTATGCACGCAATACAGAGTTCTCTCTCCTCGTGGAATTAGAATGGGACATCGTTTATATAATTTCAGCTTCCTGCACTTCTTTCCACACTCAGACTGCAAGTATGCTAAGTCTCACATTACTTCGTGTTCGTGCGCGCAGTACTAAGTTTTGTCTTTACGTAAAATTGGAATAGGATACCTGTATATGCTTTTATCTTTCTGCACTTTTTCTCCATATAAACTTCAAGTATGCCAAATCTCACATCCCATCATGCGCGCTGTACAAAGTTCCTCCGCTCGTAAAATTAAAATAGGACATCATATACATAATTTTAGCTTTCTGCACTTCCCTATCCACACAGATCTAAAATATGCCAAGACTCAATTAATTCGTGCGCGCGGTACAAAGATTTCTCTTCACGTCGTTAAATTGAAATAGGACTTCTGTATAGTTTAACCATCGAATGAAAGTTGACTCCCAAATTATTTGATAGATGTGGTTTTCTTTCAAAAATTTAATTATTACTCGAATTGCGAAGAAACTGACTTTTATAAGTACCCACTGAAATACTGGATTAGGAATCCCCAGAAATATATCAAAATGAATGTTCTTAATACCACTGGATTACTGGAGACATTGAAAATGATCTTAGCAACAGGATTTCAGGGATGTATTACGACTCATTTGTCTTATTACTAAAGTATCAGGCAGATAGATAACTTAGATGACAATTTTTGAAATATGGCAACCGTGGGTCTCTGGTGACTCCAATAGGAATGAATCTTCTTTTGAACCATTTCTACAAGATATATACAACATATTTTGTTAGAATCAAAATAAATAATTAAAAATACGTTCAATGCACCCCTGTCTTGTTCTTCACTATCCTGTGAATATCAGTCATCCATCTATTTCAAACAAGTTATACTAATGTATTTCTGGGAATTCCTAATCCAGTATTTGAATGAGTGCTTGCAAAAATTCTCGGGGCCTGAGTTCTAATCTTTGCTACCCATTCCGTCATAAAGTTTAGTTTTCTTTGAGATTCGAATAATAGCTAAATGTTCTGAAAGAAAGCCACATCTATAAAATAATTCAAGAATCAACTTTCATTCGATGGTTAAACTATATATGCTCTCAACTTTCTGCATTCCTTCATATGAACTTCAAGTATGCCAAATCTCACATTCTTTCTTGCGCGCAATATGCTTAAAATGAGGTGCAAAGCTTGCTCTGCATATAAAAATAAGATTAAAATGAGACAGCCTGTATATAATTTTCGCTTTCTGCACATCTTCTTCATATAAACTTTAAGTATGCTGAATCTCACATTAATTCGTGCAAGCAATATGTTTAACAGGATGTGAAAAATCATGTTTTTTTTCAAAAAAAATCAATAATCACGAATTTTATCAAAAAAAATCATGATTTGTTTTATTTTTTTCTCATTCCTTTAGCTTTGACTTTTAAAGTACTAATTAGATAGTATTTTCAATACATTTAGTAATTACTTGAACCATTTCGTTGCATAACTGCCTCTAATACTAATTTGATTTTAAATTGACATAAAAAAAACGTCAACTATTCCAGGGATTCCAGGTCGAAGCATGTTTGAAAAAGTCACACAGTAAGTAATTTACTTTAGTTTCCATTGTGGTGTTTTTCTTTAAAAGAAAATAATTATATTGTTTTAGATTGAAATCAACGATTTAAAAAAAAAACACTTGATTAAAATCTTGATTTTAATCATCCACTCCCTGGTTTTTAAAAGGAAGCCGGAAGATTTCTTTTATATTAATAAATGTCTTTTGACTTCAGTAATTTTAGTGTGAAATTAACTTGGAAACATCGCATCTAACAGCTGCCTGCTAGATTTCAGTATTTATCGAACGCAAGGGTGGCTCTACATACCTTCAAGTTTTAATTTTGAATAATATCGCTTTAATTCTTATGTTTTCACTTACTTGTACAAAGTTCACAATATTCACATCACGAGATTTGATGAAAATATCCGTTTTGACTCACTAAATTAAAAAACCCGTCTTACTTTTTGACTGAATAATTGACAGTTGACACTGACATTGACATTAGACAAAATCGATTTCTACCAAAATTTGAGGTGAACATTAAGATGCTAAAATAGTCCTAAATAAAAAATCGCAACATTCTACAGTTGATCGTTATGAATTTATACGAAAAAATCGAAAAACTGTTTAGTAAACTGCACTTCAGGTTCAACCAATCGCAATCATAATGTGAGGTGTACAACCGGATGTTATAGAAGCGCTCAATACGAAATTTTAGTATTCTACGGCAGATTGTTTTGAATTTCTACATCCTACGTCTAACCATTCTGGATTTGTGCGAGAAATTAAAAAAAGTTTCAAGTAAAGTGCACGTCCGGTACAGACTATTTCAACCATAATGGAGGTGCACAACTAGGCCTTAGAGTAGCCTCGAATTAAAAATTTTACTATCATACGTTCGACGAATTTTGAAATTTGCAAATTACGTACACATCTACAAACGTGCATACCGATATCAAGCTGAAAATACTCAAAAATCGATTAAGGGATGCTCAAAACGTATTTTTCTATTAAAATCTCGAAATATGAATTTTGTCGGTTTCACAATACTTGTACTGTGTATAAGAAAATAAAAAAAATAGTTTAATATATGAGATATCCATGAACAACATAATTAAATCTCAGATTTTTATCTTTACATTGCCCAAAAAGTCGAATAACCTTAAGCGAGTTTCGTGCAGCGGAAATGCCTACTCGTGGCTGGAGCTCGCTGTTCAGGTGTTCTATTACTTATTGGTAATTGTTTAGGAGTGGAAGAAAATGAGCTGCTTATGTAGGTTTGGTTTGCGGAACAATTTTAATGACATGTGCAAAGCAAGCTTGCAAATCTGCTGAGAAATATTTTAAATACAATAATACATATATTTTTCTGCTTTTGAACAAAATATTCATTAGCTAAAAATTCAACATATGGCTTGATCTATTTTTTTTTTAGTCTTCGGAGTGCGAGCAGATTCTTGACACACCCTGCTATACTCATATCATCAAAAAACCGTAGTTTACATAAAATCTAGTCTCGAATAATCAACCCTAATTAAGCGTGTACTACATATTTGCATCACTCTAAAATCGAACTTTAAGCTTCCAGTTTATATGTTTTGTGCATTGTTACTTCAATTATTTGAGCTTAATTAGCCGTAATATCATTCAGTTCAGTATTGTGAAGTAGCTGAGAGCTTCTATCACTTGATGAATTTGCTTGTCATTGAGTTTTATGAATTGGTGAGTTTAGCGTCACATGTGTTGAGGTGTGTGCGTGAGGTATGATCCTTTTCCTTTGAAATGTTGGTATTCTTAGCTACTTGGGATACTAATGCCATCGGTGCTCACATCTTGACCGTGTAACCGCGGAGATTATTGTCGATCGCATGTACTCTGTGCTATTACGGCAACGGTGTTGTTCCAACAGTGGATTAATCAACCAATCTGCGTGTGTCGCAGGCATCGGTACAGCATTACGGTACTGATAGACATCCGTTGGTATCGCCCAATGTGAGATAAACATTGCTAGTGATTTAGCTATCTGGGAGCTAGAACCACTGATGCTACATTATTCTGTCGGTGTTGCGCAGGAATATGTATATGCCAACTACCTGTACTGTGTGTAATTGCCGGCAGCGGGGTTGTTCCAAGAGTGGGTAAATTCATATCACTTTCAGGAGAATTACTTTTGTATAATTCAATTTAACTTCAAATTCCCGGCTTCATAAGCCTGGCGATTAGCACAATGCACAAGACTACAGATAAAAGAATAGATAGCAAAAAACCTGACTTACAGATACCTTATAGATAAAAAATATTTTCATACATACAATTGTCATAATGTGTTGACATTCCAATAAATACCTATTTTTATTTTGCTACAATGATAATACTTTAACAGAGAGTTCCTTAATTTATCATCAAAATCTTCTGCATCTAAAATGTGATTACATGATAAAATCTTTACAGTTAGTCTTGGAGATAATTGCTGAGTATGTTCTTTTTCAACTTGAATGAAAAAAATAAAATAAAATAAACTTGAAAGTTAATGCAATGATGCAACAGACAGTTGGCAAAACAAAAACATTTTTAAAAAGTCTTTGCACTTATCTAGGAGCTAAAGAACTTATAGAATACAAGAAATACTCTTTTAGAAACATATTCGGGATAAACATAATATAACAGTCAAAAAAAAAGGAAATATGCTGAAAAATTTTATGATGGGTTTTTTCACCGATGACAATGTTAAGAAAATAAAAATTTTGGATTGACGGAGGAAATAAGTACTCAAACGGTGAGTTCCATGGTAGAAACCAACAATTATTTTCAGTTATACATAAACCAGACATCCACGTAATTTTCTAGGTGGCGTACTTATAGCAGTCGTACTCGTAGCGGTGACCGTAACGGGAAGTGGAGTCGACAATCAATTTATCACGAATTGAAATGAATCCAATTCAAGTAGGAAAGGAATATTGACCGCTACGAGCATGACGGAAATATAAGGAACAACGAGACATGTGACCGCTATATGTACGACCATATTCCAGCCGATTTTCCCTCCAAATATATTCTTTTCGAAAATCCTTGAGACTTGCCGACTTGCATACAATATTTTTACTAGGGCCCTCAACATCCATATTTTGACAATAATTGAACACGCAGTGAGGAAACACAAAGCAAAAGACTTGACAATAAAACTCCCAACAATCAAATCGGTGACAAGTGTTACCAACATGAATTATTAACTATTATAATATGTAATGACTAATGAGGTGCATAGACAAAACGACCATTGTTTACTGTTGATGAGTCATATTCCCAATATCTCTTGATATTTGTTTTGGAAAATAATTTAAGACTCTGATTCTAAAATGACGGAGAACAATAAATAAGCCTGAATATATGATGAATACTTAGCAATAAACGCATGGCGTACTTTGCAGACGGAGTACGTAACCTACTATTATTCCGTTGAATATTTGACTTGTTCATTTGCACTATTATTAGATATTCGGGTCGGCAAACTTGCTTAAAATAACACAAGGAAGCTGTTCTACGACCTTAAGTGCGATATACGATAAATAAAGGCTGTTTCATCATCCTTCAACTTTCTACGGAGAAATATTTACCTTTTAAGAAAGAATTTAGAGGCGGCACATGACTTTCCGGGGAATAAAGTAACTTTTGAGTTAATTGTAACAAGAACAATAACATTACCGAGATTAAAGAATATATATTTTTTCAAGATGTGTCTACAGCTACATCTATTTTGAACTGATAAAATGTTTTGGCGAGGCCATGGAACGTAAATATACCTCATCAAGTACCCATTTTTGATACTTGACATTTGGAATGATGTACAGCGGGTCACCAGGAACGCGACAGGTTAATTGCGTGAGATAGAGCCACTGCACGGTCCAAACGAATTATGTGCTACTCGGTCCACAGTCCGAGTGCGGACTAATATTTTTTTCTTGAAGACGGGCTTCGCTTATGGACTTGGGTAGACGGGCCTTAATTTGGTCACGAGCTCATGAGGACTGTAATTACTATATGACTAACTTACGCGAGCCAAATGAAAAAAAGCCAAATATGTAGAGATATTTGTTCAATATGTTAATACCGATGAGGAAAAATAGCTTTGTAGAGTATAATAAGGGAAAAATACGTAGGACTGGCTCTTGAAATATTATGGGGTGGGATTGATCTAATCTTTATATTTTTCGGGCCAGGTCAGGCCAAGCCTCAAGATTCTAGGTGTTGGGTAGGACCTTTACTTGGAATTGGGCTCGGACGGGCCGGGCTTTGAAATAGTCGGTCTTCTAAGGCTCACCTAATCGAAAGTGCGTTGCAGGTGTTACGCGACAACTGGCAAAGATCAAGTGTATCTCGACTTTCATGAAATAGGTATCAAAAAATTTCTATCAGATTTAAGCGAGCTTCGCGCCGTTGAAATGAAATTCTCTTGTTTCGAGCTGGCAGTTCGAGTGATTCGTCTGTTATCGGTAAATTGTACTCGTCTAGGAGCGATTTGTGAAACCATTCCAATACTCTATATAGAGAAGCAAGCGGAACAGTACAAATTGCATGTGTAAACTGTCGACTAGATTAATATGCATTCACTAATCTGCTTGTATTTCAATTCACGGTCATCATCCAATGTTCTTTTTTCCGTCTAGAAAGTGGATGTTTTCGTTTCTTTTTTGTAAAAAGTTTTTTCCAAATGATTTTTATTTTTTCCGGAAAGTTCTTCGTCACCAATCTTTTCCTTAGTTCTTCTTCTACTTTCTTGCCCGATCATCTATAATGACTGCTACGTTCACCCTGCTATTGATAAGAGCTGCGATCCCAGAGTTTTTCCTTTGAAAATGGGCGATAAAAACTGCTCAACGCAGATGGCAAATAGTCGCAAAATCAAACTTCGACTTTGAGATTAGCAAAAAATTCTTGTCCCCGTACATGAAATTTGTATTATCTTTGAATACTGGAATTTTGACTTGATTTTAGAATATCGAAGAAATATTAATTGTGCTCAATTTCTCGATTGTACGCATGGAATTATTCTAGCGAGCAGCGAGGATTTTGCCAAATTACGAGTGATCGTATCCATTATCATTTCAAATACTAATCTTTGGGAGAAACGTTGAGTCCATTCCTTTCATTGATTAGCAGGCTCAAGTCATAGGCTCTGCAGCGAGAAGGCTTGAGCAGAATCGTTTTTTCGAATGAAGTCTTTTTTCGGCACATATTTCTTCTAACTAATGGCTCTAAAACTTGAGCGTTTCATTATGCCCGTGCATTCATTCAGTATGTTATTTCTGCACTTAGTAATTCATTTGGAACTCACATACTTCACTTAGTTCGTGCGTTCATATAAATGGTTCTGCACTACACATTTCCACCCCAAAGTTCAAGCTACAATTGGAAATTTATTTGTTTTGAAATAAATTCTGCATGAGTTTTCAATTTACCTACAATTACTATGAATATAAGAGTTTTGAAACATACAAAATGCACTCTTTTCCAAAAATATTACTGACTCAGCTATCTTGGAACTAAAATATTTCATATTAATTTGTGCATGGGCCAAAATTCACCTCAATACTTTGTTATGCAAATATTTCTTACTTTCTTCAAATTGTTATAGATATTTCAGCAAAATGCATTCACGAGTAAATTTATTCCTACGCCTAGAGATATTAGCTGGGAATGAATTAACATTAGAGTCTAGATCTAAAATATTAGATACTTAGTGACACTCAAACAATGCTGGTGAGATGATTATGGTGTATCATAAATGAAACAATGATATTTTGTGTAGTTGTCGTTTATTATTTTACGACTCTGGTTGGTATGGGTGTATGCGAAAAGCAGGTACCCACAAACGCAACAATTCGAAAAGTCAACTCAATCGGAAAAGTGTAGATGAGCTTTATCGGATTGAATTCGAGCATGAACTGTTTTTAAAACATTAGAAAAAATAACATGTAGAATTTACTTAGAGGGAGTCCGAGACAATTAAAATATATTACAAAAGAATCTAAATAGTTTGCACATGTAAGTATTCATAAAAAATAATGCAGTTAATTCTGAGTAGGATCTTGACAGGATTTGGTAGCCGGCAGCATTTACACAAAAACAAATTAGAACATTTGATATTTGCAATACTTCAAATAAAATGGTATATTACAGACTTGAGCTAAAATGTCATAGTACCATAGTACATGGTATGAACATGAAGCTTGAGGAGACGCTAGTCTCCACACTGGATTAAGACTTAAGCCCGCCGCACACGAGGCAATTTTCCATGCAATTTTGTTCACTTAATTTGCAGCAAGTTTTCTTACGCACTGGGCCACTTTGAGGTACACTTAGTGTGACACTTATTCTCGCATCACACGATGCAAGCTGCGCCACTCATTCTAACACTAGAACGTAGACTTGGTAGATTTTCACATTACAAGTATGGATGTTGCCGAAACTAATCGTCAGAGGAGAGCAGGAGCATTTGCTGCAGTTATAGCTTGCGAATTACGAGACAGAAAAAAAAAGAAGAAAAAACTTTGGTCAAGAAAGTGACTTTTGAGAAGGAATCAAGGCCGCAGAGTTTTCAACATTTTGTTTGACGAGCTAGTAGAGTGTATACCAAACGTGAAAAACCTGGAAATGTCAGGGAATTTAGGTAAACTGGAAATGTCATGGAATCGTCAGGGAATTTCTGATATTTGTCTGGAAAAAATACATCATAGGATATTTATGCATTATTACTCATAAAAGTATATTTTCACTCGATACTAGGGCCATCTGTGCAAATCTATAAGTCTTCCAGATTTATAAATTCATGAAAAAAAAATTTGTTAAAATACATTTACTTTTGTCGATTAATGCAAATTCGTTCATGATATCAAGTTCGTTGCGATTTTGTTTTTAATTCACAGATTTATAGGGTTCACACAGAATTGCAACATTAATCTGTGATTATATGGAAACTTGTATCAAACTTTTGTTTTTTACTGTCTGGAATTTTATTGAAAATAACCTGGAAAACCTGGAAGTCAGGGAATTTTCATTTAATTTTTTGGTATTCACCCTGATCTAGGGAACGTAAACATTACCTAATTTCCACAAGCCATAATTTTTACTTATTTGTATCTTAAAACACCACAAAACACAATGGCTGGTACCACGAGCTCTGTTTTTGGCGCTACTAAGAGCGTTGTGTCAAGATGTGTTTTAACGCAATTAAAATTTTTCCAAATACTCTAGAAAATAATCATCACATACAAATTACGGAAAACACATATGTCTACAAAATTTATTTGAATATGTTCCTTTAAAATAGCTTTAAATATTTATATTGCCTTAAAACTCTTCTTAAAATAACACTGCTAGTATAGTCAAAAACAGACCTTGTGGTACCAGCCAATGTACTAATGAGGCACAGCATTCTGATCATACAACTCAGTGATGTAATCACGTGATTTCGTCGTCTGCTTTGATTGGCTGTGGGCATTAGTCAGTGGCGCAGCAAGTGCGAAAAATAGCACCGAACCTATCTTGAAAAACAAGTCTCGTGGTAAGTCTAGTACCCCGCATCGCACCAAATTTCTTGCATCGGAGCAAGCGTGGCACCCAGTGCGGCGCCAAGTGGACAAAATTGCTTGAAAAATTGCATCGTGTGCGGCGAGCTTTATTGTGGCCCCTGGGCAAATAATTCAATGGGGCCCTTGAACTAGTAAAAATATATTGTAGAATGCTTGAGAAATTTTGAAATTTCAGGGCTCTCTGAAGGCTGAATTTATTCAGGCACGTGCCTAGTGTACCTAAATAAATGAACCGGGACTAGTTGGCATCCACAGTTTAGAGTTTTCAGGATCGCATTAGAATATGAAGATTTGAACACCATAATTGTATGAATAAAAATAATACGTCATTCTGTCATTAGTATATTACTTCTGCATTCTTGCTCAGAAAACATTCACATTTATATATTTTTTAGCGCATTTTTAGCGCATTTTTTGGAAAAAAGCGCTATTATATTCACTTTGGCTGTCTGGCTGGCTGGCGTGACGCTGAGTTCTCAGCAACTATACTATTTACAGACTTGAAACTGGTACTAAATAAAAGCTGCTGTTTCGTAGGTTTGCACAAATTGCTTTAATTCAAGCTCAGTGATTGTGGAAGAATAAATTATTCAATTACTTTTTCAAGTGAAACAATGCCCATAGATATATATGACATTAGGGATAAGGCAACTAAAATTTATTGAAGTAGATAAAAATTTAGCTACAATTTTGTTTGACGCGAATTTGAAGCTTATTAGAATGAATTATCATTATTGGATGAAAATTTGTTTACTTTTGGTGTATTTTTTTATATAGCTTTGATAAAGATCAAATTATCATTTTAAGGTACAGCACTTGACCTCCCGTCAGTCAATAACTGAACAATGAAGATTAAAAGGTATTTTTGAGTTTGTACAAGCATAAATTATGTACCTATCAAATAGTCAACTTGAAACTAGTACTAAATGGAAGTTACTGTTTCGTAAGTTTGCCCAAACTGCTTGATTTCAAGTTCAGTAACTGTGAGAGATGGTAATTTGCGAAATCCCTGAAGTAACAAGCATTAATGAGCTGTCAAAAATGCGCTTCCATCATCTAGATGATTCTTCCATTTTTTATAAGCAGAGCTTTCTGAACCTCCAGCTACAAATAACATCTCTTCTTTGATGAACAATATGTTATTTTGATTGGGAATTCTCAAAATTGGAGGTCTCTAGTATGCCTAATGATTGAACTGGCACTGCATTTAAATGCCAGTAAATACATCCTAAATTTAATCAACGTTAAGAAAGGAAGCTGTGTAATTGATCTGGTGGCAAATGGTTATTTGATTTATATGCGATAAGCGATTTAAGAGAAAAGGAGGGTGATTGTACTTCTTTGCTACTGAGGTCTGCTTGAATCCAAATAAAAAATGTTGATAATTGAGCCAAAATTACTTTCAGCTGAAGATATTAGTTAAATGATAACATATCTATTACAATAGATCTGTGATAATGTTTAACAAGAATCAATTTATCTCTTATGGTTCAAGTGGTACAGTTCAATAGTTCTAAAAATATGTAATTACATTTGTGACTCATAAAGTACTTAATATTTGATATCAACTGAACAATGTAAAATAGACTCGCGAATGTTATCCATTATTACTCCTTGGCGGTGATAACCCTGTGAACGTTTGTGTAAATGGTACAGTTTCAAAGCAGGCGAAAAACGAGTTCATATTGAATGCAATTCTGCATATCTATCTGTGAAATGTGTATCACGATTTTTTTGTATTTTGGTTTATTGACGCATTTCAATGCTATCATCAATACTTAAGGAATAATCAAGGTACATAACCTGCATTCTTTTTCTTCAAATTCATGTTAGTAGCAATGTACGCAGCACCTGTCACCGATTTTAGCCAAATGCTCCTTGCTCTATATCCAATTTGATTCAGAAGTGGAGAAAATATTGTGTGAACAATTAATATTTAAGTGTTGTCAGGAATAGCAATCCTTTCCCAAAGGTTTTATTTTGTTGTCGCAACTGGTCACTAGAATTCTCAAAATGATAAATCTTCATTTATACCACAGTTTAATGAACACTATAAATTATTTTCCCAACATCAAGTTGTATAGCTTTTCTGAATACCAAATATTAAATATTGTGGTGAACCACGAACATAACTTAAGTCATATATCATTATTATTACGAGTAATAAGATGCTTTAATTTCAAGTGGACACAGGAAGCAAATCTAGCTTCATGTTTATAGAATAATAATTTTAGAAATTATTAATGACATTTGACCCTAATGTCTTATCTATCAAATGAAAAGCTTTTTACATTTTCAATGTAAAAAATAGGCTAGTGATCGCCCAGTGGTCGAAATTCGACCGTGAATCATTATGTTGCAAAGTTTAAACGTTATTGAGTTTAATCTTCCATCCTCAGGTGTTCCAGGTGAAATTAACTAGATATTCGACGCTCCATTCGAATCTAAATTTAAGATTAGTGGTTCGCATTCAAGATTTTATAGTGTCTTTCTCCCCTCAATCCTTGGCAGGAGAAAGAAATCATTACGTTCTTCTTCAGCCATTTTCCTATTCGGTGCATATTTTTTGATATATTCCAGCAAGAAATAATATTGTTTTCAGCGATAACCTAGAATTGAACATCCTGTATAAAATTAAAGTTTTCTGCATTCCTTCTTCACATAAACTTCAAGTATGTCAAATCTTATATTCCTTCATGCGCACGATACAAAGTTTTCTCTCTACGTAAAATTGGAAATAGGACACTTTGTATATAATTTTAGCTCCCAGCACTGCTTCTTCATATGAACTTCAAGTCTGTCAAATCTCACATTCGTTCGTGCACGTTACTAAGTTTTTTTTAAAATCAAAATGGGACACCTGTATGTAATTTCAGCTTTCTGTACTCCTTCTTTAGGAAGTATGTCACATCTTACATCTCTTCAAGCTCGTGGTGCAAAGTTTTCTCTTCACATAAAATTAGAATAGGACACCTGTACATATTTTCAGCTTTCTGCACTCTTTTTTCATATGAACTTTAAGTATGCCAAATCTCACATTTCTTTATGCGCGCAGTTCAAAGTTTTCTCTTCTCGTAAAATTAAAATAGAACACCATGCATATAATTTTAGCTTTCTGCACTTCCTTCTCCACACAGACTGCAATATGTTAACTCTTACATTACTTCGTGTTCGTGCGCGCGGTACTAAGTTTTCTCTTCGCGTAAAATTGAAATGGGATACTTATATATATGCTTTCCCCTTCCTGCACTTCTTCTCCATATAAACTTCAAGTTTGCCAAATCTCACAATCCATCTTGCGCGCTGTACAAAATTTTCACCTCACGTAAAATTAAAATAGGATATCTGTATATAATTTTTGAATTCTGCACTTCCTTTTCCACACAGACTTTGGATATGCCAAGACACACTTAATTCGTATACGCGGTATAAAGTTTTCTCTTCCCGTTGTAAAATTAAAATGGGACATCTGTATATGCCTTCAGCCTTCTGCATTCTTTCATATGGACTTCAAGTATGTCAAATCTCTCATCATTTCGTGCGCGCAATATGCTTAAAAAAGGGTACAAAGCTTGCTCTTCACGTATTAATATATAGATTAAAATGGGACATTCTGTATATAATTTCACTTTCTGCACATCTTCCATATAAACTTTAAGTATGCTAAATCTCACATTCCTTCGTGCATGCAATATGCTTAAAAAGAGGGCCGAAAAATTCCTCTTGATGTATAGATTTCAATTTTAAAGGATGATGGTTAGTTAATCACCTAGTTAGTATAAATTACTGGACCCCACAGAAATGAAAAGCCTACGACTTTATTAGCCCAAAGATAAAGTAATTTATTCATCAGTTGTATTTTTGACAAGGTTACCAAACAAATATTTTAATAACAGTGCTTCTCATTGTTAAGTAGTTGATCTTACAAGAGCTCCCTGTAGGCATCTCATTTTTATGTATGTAATGCGCCTTATTTGTCAACATAATTCCAATCGACCCACGCCAAATTCCCTTTCACATAACTTGCACTTCATAATCTCATTTCATCTAGTCGCCCACTTGTTTCGTGTACTTTCAGTTTCATTTCAACAAGTATCCGGTTTATAACAAGCTGACTAAATATAGTATGACGTATGTAAATAATATGGATTTAAAATACGAATAGTAATAATTCTGTGCGTATTGTAACAAGTGCATGAAATGAAAAGTTATTCTACCCTAAAAATTGTTTGTTACTGGCAACAAAAGCATAGAGGATGAAAGCGTAGAAGATCAAGGGAAAACTTTCTCGGGATAGTCTAATGAAAATTCCGACGAATATATTTTTTTCAACCCTCTTTTCTCAAACTGCGTTCTCCTATTTTGAAATGTGATAAACATTAGCTCCTGAACAAATATTTTGAAGAAAGTACACAGCGTGAATCTGACATAAAAATGAATTATATATTTGGAAGAGAAATCTCACATGTTATGGATTACTTAAGACAGGAAGGCCAAAGAAAATATTTTTGCCGCCTCTGCGCATTTAAATCTTCTATGATCTTAACGTAGATCTTAAGAAATTTGATTTTAGATAAATCTGTTTATGTCTGCATCCTAGATGAAATTTTCTATTTGTTTACTATTTATTATAATTCACTATTCACTATTCGCTTACTGTCTGCCTTATTTTTTGTTCGTCTACTGATTTACTACTACTCACTATTGCCCTACTTGGCTCTGTCCTCAACATCCTTGTTGTGATGGAAGGGACACTTTTTGTTACACTATAAAGAGGATACTTCAGGAGCCACCCCCATATCAATTCGAAGGGTGAATTCCACCCCCAATAGTGGAATGAGAGTGGAATGATAACTTTGATTTATATTTAACGATAATTTCTTACTACGTGGACCGATCTCGTCTATTCTATTTTTATTAGAAAGAAGGTATTATTCTATTAAAATTCAATGAAAAAATTGTATCTCTAAGGAGGAAATGATGATTTTAATGTGTATGCGATATCCTCACTGATTGCGAACTGATATAGATTATTATTTTTTTATTGGGTACGTGTTACCTCAAGGATATTATTGAAATTTCTAGAAAAATTTTCACATCCAAGGATGGGACCATGCTTTTTTGAATAAATACTTTGAATTTGAAGGGGTGTGACCTTTCTCAGAGACCAATCATGTACTAAATACTCTCAGTATTTCCAGTGTTTTCATACTAAAAGTGAAAAACTAAATTCATCCCCTAAATCAAGACAAGACCAAGACAAGAAGTATTTTTTATTTCCCAAGACAAGACAAGAAAGTGCTATCAAGAATCAAGACTTCTTGTCAGAAAATCTTGATATCTTGACAATTAATCTTCCAAATCTGCATATTTATTGATCTATTATTGAAATATTAATATCTGATGTGGCCATTACAGTTTTTCCCCGACAATGAATTTCATGGCCAGTTTCATCACTGTTTCATGAATTTAGGAGTGTCATACCAACTTTCAATATTCAATTGACAGCTGTCATTCCCAAAATGACAGCTGTAATTGTTATAGTGACAGATGGCGGCCATATTTTATTCCTTGCAATACAAGTATTTTTGAAAATGGAGTCTCTAGATTTTCAGGTTGAAAATGCTCATTTACAAATTTAAACCAAGCAATAACGGTTCTCAAATTATTATATTTTCAGGCAAAAAACATAAGTTTAAATGAAATCGGTTTGATTTAAACCTATGTTTTTAGAGTTTAGTAGGGTCTAAAATGTCTCGAACTATCAAAAAATCACAATTTCAATACTTTTCCTATTGTATATAGGTCGGAGAAGTAAAAAGTATCTGTGACTATGATTTTCAAAACAAATATTTGATACATATCGAAAGCATAAATCGTTAGTTTCCGGTGATTAAATCGTTCATGTAGAGTAGAAATGTATAGGTAGATTCCCCAATACTCTAAGTTGTTAGCTCTTAGCAACATTGCTATATCATATAACAAATAATAATTGCAAATACTGATTAAACCAAGAGAATGACAGACTTTCCATTTATTTTTATTGGTGGCAATCTTGGAAGTTGTTAGAATCGTTTCATAGCATAATTGACAGTGAGGGTAAAGGGTAGATACTAAAGCTTAACTGAGTGTTCGGATTGGATAAAGCAATATAGAAAGGGAATCCCCTCTAAATGTCAAGATCAAGAAATATCAAGAATTCTTGAAATAAGACAAGAAATGCGTCGTCAAGAAATGGGCAAGACAAGAAGTTTTCATTTTCTTGTCTTGAAAATCAAGATGATTATCAAGACAAGAAATCTTGTCTTGATGGAACACTATGTACTTTATATATAATATAAGTGCAACACCCTATCAAACAGGTAACAGGAAAAAAAAACCCGGGAAATAAAACCCCGGAAAAAAAGGCCTGGAAAAAAAATTCCCGGAAAAAAACCCTCAGGAAAAAACCCCCGGAAAAAGCCCCCTGTGATAAAAACCTAAAAAAGTTTATATAGCGAATACTATAAATTAGGTATATATGGGTGTTTTCATTATGTTTGATAATAAAACCTAGAGTTACAAACAACAATTCTACATAACGCGTAATGTATCATGTAATACAGACATAAATACAGTGTCTTTTGTTTTATTCATCTATTAGCGTCTATAATAATATAGTAGAGAGAAACATTTACATACATTCATTATTTCCAAATGTTTCATATTATTTGAAAATTCAAAGGCTAGGCATTAGCATAAGATGAGGCATTAAATATAATTCAACATAAAATACAGAAATTGTAAAATATCTCATGTTGTACTAAGACAAAGGAAATAAATTTCATATCAATAAAATGAGAAGTTTTTTGCTGTTATTTTTGTATTAGTTCTTTTTGAATAATTATAACTTTGTGTCGTATTTCAAAAATATGCCTTCCAATAAAAATATTCACGTATGGGTAATAATAATATTCAACTTTTTGACTTGAAAACTTTTTTCCTATTTGCGACAGTTCAGGAATTATTCACGGAATAAACAATCGACCAAAATCAGTTTCTCGTCATTATCTAATGACCTCTAGAAACTTTTTAAAAAACCAGAATTATTCTTGAGATCGTCTCTTAAACATGCACAAAAATTGAATGTAACAGATGAATAAAACTGAAGACACTGTATTTATGTCTGTATTACATTACAAATTATACGTTATATGGAATTTTTGTTTATAACTCTTGGTTTTACTATCAAACATAATGAAAACACCCTTATATATCAATTAATAATATTCGTTATATGAACTTTCTTTGGTTTTTATCACAGGGGGCTTTTTTTTCGGGGGTTTTTTTCCCGGGGGTTTTTCATCCGGGTTTTTTTTCCGGGGCTTTTTTCCGGGGTTTTATTTCCCGGGGTTTTTTCTTCCTAGATTCAATCAAACAATGTGTCTTGGATACTTTTATATTTTTTCAAATTAAAGTTTAATCAATTCAATTGATATTCTATCAGATACACTAATCGACCACAGCATCTAGGTAAATCAAACCAATAAAAAAAATCTGACGTAGACATCACGTGACTTACTTGTACATCATTGGATATACAGGGTGTAACAGAAATAAGTACATTAATTTTAACCAGTGATAGTTCTCGTCAAGCCTAACATTTTTTCTTTGTAACTTTTTCCCGAATTCTCATCTTATTTTAGCATTTTTTATCCCCTATAATTTAACGAGTCGTTCAGGTGCATAGTTATCGGATCTAGTAGCAGTTGCAATAGAACAATAATTGATTTTGACATATGAGAGTTATCAATTCCTTCAAATAAATTCTGGAATAAAACAGATTATAATTTATTAATTCTGTGTACGATTTCATGGGCAGTTTAGAATTAGCTTAGCAAATTTATTAGGAACGATCTCCGAACTGTCATTTTTCACTAAAAATTGAATTATTGTGGTTATGGTAATGTATTTAATGTCAAAATATTATGCACTTATACATAACGATGAGAATACCATGGAATATTTAGAGCCTAACGTTTATCTGGAACGTAAAACAGCAGATGAGATGAATGAAATACATTAATTTATAAATGAAGCACCTGTGTATTAGTTTTTCTCATATTATTACAAACTTCACACTCCACACTCAGGTCGTTTCAATAAAGTATGCCCCGTGAATTGATCTGCTGAATAAGCAAAATATTGTATCATATATTTCAGAAAATATTTAAAATTAATTACCAAATTCAGTTTGATACATTTATAGGTTATATTTTCTGTTCTTCAATAGAATCCTCAAAATTTCATGCAGCAATATTTCTATTGGATTATTCAGTGAATTAATTAATTTAGAATCACATTCTATTCAATATTCTACCGTTTTCTTTAAATAAATCGTTGAATGATTTTCTCTTTATGTTTCTGATGAAGTAGGTTCGGAACAGTACTACTTTTCGAACTGCTGGTAGATGGCAGCACAGTCTAACTCTCCTGACACAGTGACACAGTTTCAGATAATTCAAATCAGCTGATTCAAATGCAATGAACTTGTGCAGACAATCTTATGTTTAAGAAATGTACTATCCAAAAATATACGTGAAATCCCTAAATAAAAATCAAACTTCTTAAAAATGACATATAAATACGACTAAAAGACCAAATTGTTGATTACAGACACAAATTCAGTCTTTCTTCCAACATATACAAAAATAGAATAATCGAGGTGAGCGAATATCAATGTATTGCCAAAATACTAATATTTTTTCAGTTTCAAATGAATGATTGACAAGACAACGATGACTCAAAGTTGCAAAATACTCCTTTCAATCGACAGCTGTCATTCTTCCAACAAATGAAAACCATTCAGTTTGAACCATAGGCGCACTATGAAATTTTTGACAAAGCTTTGATGAATTTTTACTCTGTATCCAGAGGATTTACGGAGAAAAGTTATTAGGAAAAATTGTTATGCTTGACAAATTGCGTCACAGGTTAAAATTAATGTACTTATTTCTGTTACACCCTGTATATAATCAAACACAACATCTCATCATTCCACGGCAATCCGGTTGCTATGGAAACAGTAGGTCATCATTCTCATGCTACAACATTCCTAAATACTGATTTCCAGGATTATACGGCTAACAGTACTGAATTTATGCGCAAAACTTCAAGATCGTCAGGTATAGAGCACTTTCGACTCAGTCGATTACAATGAAAATAGGATATGAGCATCTAGACAGTACTATCATCTTAAATACTGTATTCTAATATTTTACGTTCAATCGTTTAGGATTTATAATGCAAGGTGTACAACTAGATGCTATTATAGTGCTTAATACGAAATCTCAATATTCTGCGACTGATTATTTCAAATTTATGATAAAAATTCTGTGCACAACTAGACCCTATTCCAGTCTTAAATACAAAATTTCAAAATTATAAGTACAACCAGTTTTGAGATTTGCGAGTTACGAACAAACGGACGAACGCACGAACGTATCGATATCAAGCGGAAAACAGTCAAAATGGACTCAGGGATGCTCAAAACGGATATTTCCATCAAAATCTCGATAGGTGAATTTTGCCGGCTTCACAATACTTTCTTGTACTTAGTACAAGTAAGTGAAAATATGGCTACAGCATCTAGGCTAACCGTAGAATCAGCCCGCGATAACTTCTTGAAATCAAAAGGATAAAATTATTCATTGACTGTAGCACCAGAGAAAATCACAGGCTATGCTATAGAAATTTCTTGTTGGTCTTTTCTCAGGTAAACCGATCCAATTGAGAACCATACAAACACGATAATACTCGTGGAAAATTATAATTTACCACACAAACTTGGGGATCAAATTTTGGAGAATTCTTGATTTGTGGTTATCCGTCATTATAAGAATGCAGTGTCAAATTTTCATTCTTTCAGGTGCAGCGGCTCAGTATATGTGTTGTCTGTCAGATAATGAGTATTCAGGTAAATAAATTTAGAACTGCATAGAGACGTGAAAAAATTCACTATGAATTTCCTAAACCACATATCAAGATATTAATTGAATGAAATATTTACGCTGCAGCGCGAAGCGTACTTTGATGATACTATGTCGTCAGCTTTCACGCAAATGTCAATCATAAATATTCAAAGTTTCTACTCATTCGTATGAATGATGCGCGAACGAACATTTATCCAATACGACTTGCGCGTCACTTGCTACGTTGATATTAGTGTATCAAAAACTGTCACGCAAGAGTCAATAAGTATTGTAAAAAGTTTCAGTTCAATCGCATGGATGATACGCAAACAAACAAATACGACTCGTGCGTCACTCATAATATGTTGATGGTTTTTATGTCAGGGACCTTCACGCAGGTAACAGCAACAACTGTCGAAAGTTTCAACTTAGATAATGGAGGTATTTCGGAGATTGGACTGGACAAACAAAGGAACAGACTGACAGATACACGTAATTTGAGAAAGTACGTGTATGGCTTCTTTTCTTCTTCAATATGACTCGTACGCAAAATCTTGACGTACGTGCCAGCAACATCTGCATATAGTTTCAACCCATTCGGATGAACGATGCGCGAACAAACAATTACTTACTGTACGTTGATTTTACTATGTCAAAAATTTGTTTGCAAGCGCCAACAACAACAATAGAGAGTTTAAACTCAATCTAAATAGCCGTTGCAAAAAATGCGTGTTTGAGATTTGATATCTTGCAAATAATCATATAAGATTGAGAAAAAGTCCTTATTGCTATATCCCAGACGGACATTTCGATTTTATTTATTTGTAAGGATTACGGTATTCACACTGTTGAGACGAATACCAAATTTCATGACTAATATCAAAAGCATAATACTTTCTTATGAACTTAAAATCATGTTTGAGCTACTTAATTCGTCCCTGTCGTAAAATACTACTCACCTACGAAGTTTCAGGGTAATTCGTATTTTTCAATAATTTGTTGGCAACCTTAATCCATCTCTGTAGAAGTAAATTAATCTAATTCAAGTCCCTGACATCAGAAATAAAAGAACCTTCACAGATAATTTTATTCCTGTTTGGCTCACCTTATTCCATCTCTGTCTAAAAAATAATAATACGGTGGATACTTTTTCCAATAGTCCATCTGAATATCAAATTACATTTCTCCAGCAGCAGAGACATAGGACTCTTATATCAACTTGTAATCGCCTTTCATATCCCCTTAATTCGGCCATGTCTCAAAATCCTTTATTCCCACAAACTACTTATCTGCAAAATTTCAGCGTAATCCGTATTTTTTAATATTTCATTGACAACCTTAATCCATTCCTGTTGTAGGTATCATATCGTAGTAATAATCATGACATTGACATTAAAAGCATTAAACTTTCAAAGGAGATTAATATAACTCAAGTCCCGGACATCAGGAACAGCAAAACTTCCAAAGATAGTTTTATCCTTCTCTGGGTCACTTTAATCCAATCCTGTGGAAAAAATTATACTGCGGTATTTATTTTTTCCATATTGTCTATATAACTCCTGGATTTAATTGCCTCTACTAGCAGAAGCATCGAACATTCATATAAACTTTTTCTTAATTCGGCCCTGTTGAAAAATCCTTTCTTAGCTGACGTCTACTTCCCTTAACTAATCGCTAACCAAATTGCAGCTTAATTAAAAAAATTACAGTTTCTTTCAGCTTTATATGTTTATTTACATTTTTTTATATTCCGTATATTGGAGTTATTGATTTTAGTTTTTGTTTTCAGCGATCCTGCAAAGGACGACAGTGAATATTGGCCAAGTGAAAATTCAAGGTGTCGCTACATGTCAGTATCTTTGTATGGACAGCTGCGGGCTTCTTTATGGCACAGTAAGTGAACTATTTATCGAAAACTAAAAACAATATTTTGTTCAATATTCAAAAAGAATCATTATAACAAAAAATCAATAACTGGAATTCAATAATTGAACAAAATATTGGGAAGATGCCTACGGTTTTCTAAAGCTCTGGAAATATAGACTGTACAATTCTCAAGTACCATATGTTCATAAAAATTAAATATTTTCCTTAGCTAAATTTTGTTCATATTTCCAGGCAGTTAGTATGCCGTAGGCTCCGCTCAGCGCGCTGGGCACACGGACAAAAAATTCGTACTTGTCAACATGAAGATTTAACCACAAGAGTAAAGGTGAGTTCATAAAGACCAAAGATAAACAAACTTGTTCTTAAATAATGTTTCACGTACAAGAAAACGACAAGTGCGGTCGATAAATTCCAAAGATACTTTCATTTTTTAAAGATGGACGATGTGGTCTGCTTGGCATGGTACTATTCATAAATTATTTTGTTCGTGAAAGAGTAGAGAATATCTTCCTAGAAAACATTAATATAAAATATTATTTCACAAGTGCTGAAAAGCTCTGAAAAATTATAATTAAGAGGATGTAAATAATTTTTTCTCAAGAGGCGGACAAGCATGATCTATAACTGTCAAATTTCATGTTGATAGATAGCTTTAGTACTTTCTGACTTAATCAACTGTGACAACAGACAGTCACAAACAATTTTTTTGTTCCATATTGAAAGACTCCAATTTTTGCTGCATATGTTATGCACTTCACTATCTATTAATTACGTACTAAGTATCCAACCAAAAACATTAATATCTTGATGACAGCTCTTGAGGATTCTCACTGTTGGCCTGCTGTCTGTCTCACGTCAACTTGTCTAGATCTCTCAACTAGAACTCGAGAAGTAGTTTCGTCATATAAGTCATTCCAGATGTTACATTTCATCTTCATCGTCTTGACAGAAGTGGCGGGATGAATATTTTCGGTTCACTCTCAACTGTTTAAAGGTTTCGACATAACTATTAGATGCTGATAAGAAATAGAGATGTCTCAGATAAAATTGATTGGTTTCATGTATAGTGCGACAAATGGTGATATAGCTTTGGGATAGTGAGATAACACATTTATTTTTCAAGTTTGTTGGATCAATTTGAAATTGGACGATTGATGTTCTCCTGTTATACAATGACAACTTTTATTTTCAACCACTAAATTCGTTAGAATTAGTTCCCATGGCGAGTTGAAATAAACTGGTGGTTTAACAAAAATTTGACCTATTCAATTGCTATTTTGCATCCATTGAACTAATATAATAATTGCACTAATAATTTAATTTCTAGGGTCCTATTCTAATTCATAGAGATAGTATGGAGAATGGTCGCAGTCTCTATGTGAATGACATCATGACATAGTTACATTTATAGGAACTTGAATATTATATGTTGGTACAAACAATATGATCTACAAATTTATTTTGGAAGCAAGTAGCAATTAAAGATAGCTAATTTTTCTGAATCATTATTAATCATAGTAGTTAAATTTTGTTCTTCTATTATTATTATTTGATGATATACAAATGTCAAAAGCTGACATCAAGCTGAAGAAATTGAATTGATTCTATCTCTTACTTTTAGAACGACGATAACGATCACTTCTCCAATTGTCCGCTAGGTGCTATATGTGTCGAGAATCTATTAAATGACGTCAAGAAACAGTCTCTACGAATTAAAATTGGGCCTCAATATAATTCATTACTTTTGTTATAAGAATATGAGTGTCCCTCCAATACTTATTAATTTAAGATACCTCACCTGCCAGTTTGTTTCATGAATCAAGCAATTTGATTCCCAACAATTGTTTCAATAGTATATTTTATAAAATTAAACGAGTTTTTCAATCAGGAATGAGGATATTGCTTAAAGAAACGCATGTTCAGAGAGTTTATAAAAGAAATTTTGTTTTCTTGAAACAGTACAAATCAATTTTAAAATAATAAATTTGGAAGGAATATCAAATACTAATGTCAAAAATGATTTAAGCTAGGCTCAGATCGTACTTGGTAGGCCTAAAGCAACTTCTATAGCTCGAAACAACCGAAGTTCCAGGTTTGCCAAGAAGAATTTAAAATTTTATTTACCGCCATGGAAGTTGGATGAAATAAAACCATTTTAATCAGGGCTGTATAGAAACATTGTAAAAACGTATTTTATTTATGGAAAAATAAATGATGGTAAAATATATTAGTGGTGGAATAGAAAAGCGCTAAAAAAAATATGATAGTAAAAAAATATGGTAGTAAGAATGCAGCAGTAAAAGTGGAGTGTTAAAAATGGACCCCTATGGAAGTCAAATTCAAGATGAAACAAAGTTTTAAACAAATGTTTAATTCAAGTTTCTTGTTCTAAACATGAGTTTCTCTCAAAAATTTAAGCGCTGTAAAATACTCAGCTCATGCGAATTGTAGAAAATTTTCTGGCAGATAAAATATACTTCAATAAATAAATGAGAGATATCTGAAATATTTGGGGCTATTCTGTAACTCCAATCGATAAATTTTTATCGATCGTTATCTATTTCAGCCAATGAACGTAGGAAGCATAGACAAAAATTCTGAATATTCTCTTGTTACAATTGTTTCCATTTGTCAAAAATCTTATCGATCGATAATAAGTTAATGATTGTGCTACGAAATACGGCCAATTATTTAATTTAATTCGGTTGGAATCATCATATTTTGACATTTTTAATTACTCCTGAAAGATGAAGTAAATAGTTGTCCTTTTGAATTACCGTAAAATAGGGCTACTTTGCTCCATTTTTTTGGCTTTTTTTCGCGATATACGAAAATTTGTATTGCGAATGATAAGAAGAATATTGTTCAAGGCTCAAATTAAACTTGCCTCCAATGAGAGCTGTACCTTTTCCTATTTCCAAGATGGCAGTAGGAAATTAAAAAAGGTAATGTTTCTTCACTATTTGGAAGCAAAACCTTAATGTACTGCTGATTGACACTAAATTTAAGTAATGGAATATCCTACCTTGAAAGTGAAGACCCAGGCTAGCTATTAATAAGGGTACCAGAAATATTTTACCTGAAAAATAGGAAATGGGCGCCACTCCCAGGAAATGATCAAAGGAGAAAAAGGTACTATTCTGAGAGACAATAGCGACAGCAAAAAAAGAAATAAAGCATAGACGTCGAAATCAATTATAAATAAAATTATTATTAATTTGAAGCAAAGAATTCCAAAAATTATAATTAAAAAAATTTGTAACTAACGAAAATGATTAAAGCTATTATACAAAAAAATCTCACTGCAACAGCCAAAAGGGAACTGGAGAGCACGTCACAGACGTTCAAAATTAAGTTACAAAAACTAGCTAAATATCCTCTTCAGGCGGAACTCAAGACTAGTATCGGCAGAGAAGATAGATGTCGAATTGGTAGCCACAAAAACAACGTCAGACAAGAACATTCCCTGAATTAAGTAAAGTTGATCTTGCGTCTTATAGGGCTTTGATAAATACCCAACAGTCCTTGAAGGTGTTAAGGTTGGCCGTGCGCTTGGTCGTCAACTTCGGGAGATATTAATGTTCTTCTTAATTTCGTAGACTTGTTGATGTTCTTTCTTAACTTGAAGTTGGCCAAAAACTAGTCTCAAGTGGCCACTGGCCACTGGCCCCTAAGATCCCTAGCAGTTTACACTGAAAACAAACAACCCAACCCGTATCCAATTCAACTGAAACAGGAGGTTCCTATAAAAAAATTGGAGAGCTCTCTTCGAACGTGAAGCGTTAAACTTGAATAAATAAATTTAGATTTAAATTGAAAAACGGATAAACTGTGAATTTAGTAAAAGTTAAATAAAATAATCAGTAAGTTATTTATTTGTCTGATTTTAAATAGTGCACTAAAAATTTACAAAGTAAAAAAAACTACGCTGAGCATTAAAGAGAAGAAAAACAAAGAAAATACAAAGTCTAGCAGGACAAGAGTAAGGATTTACTAGCGACGAGTCGATAAATTTACAAACGTGGTTCGTTACTAAAAAATTGGATCAATCTTCACAAACTCGTAGGATTTTCCAGCTTAAAAACGGGAACTAAAGCCCACAACAAAATATTTTAAGCTCTGGAAACAAAAAACTACACAAACAATGTAAGAAACTAAACTACGAGTTGTTGAATGACAAATCCGCAACGCGTTGGATCAAAAATATAGTCAAATTATATATTATCAACCACTTTCACTAATCATTCATACATCAAACATACTTAGGTAAGTAAAGGTAAAAGGAGGAACGAAGATAGCCACAAATCTCGTAGGTTTTATTACTTCGAGTGTACATATAAAATTTAGAAAAAAAAATAAAAATTTAGAACAAAAATATTAATTTAGTGTAAAAGTTTCAAGGTTGTAAAAAAGTTTTGAGCACAAAAAACTAACAAAGAATACAAGATGAAAGAGATAGATTTGGATAATAAAAGGTTAACCACGCGGGTCGCCTCAAACGAAATCACTAGCAAAAATAATACTAAATTTGGAATAACGTGAATAAAAATAATAAACAAAATACTTACAAAATCATAACACTGATTTTAATTACATAAAATAATCACAAAATTTAGAACAACAAGAATAATCACAAGACTGCTCAAAAACAACCCTTCTGCAACAACGACTCGAACACGAAAGAGGAAGAACCAGACGCGCATGCTCCCTAAGTTCGCGCTCTCCAATCAAGTGTCATTATCACGTACTATTTTACAAAATTAGTGCAAATTTGTTACATAGATGGCGACATAGGTATGCAATGGGAAAACAATTGTACAAAAAAAGACGTCAGACGAAATTTTTGTAACAGAGCCATGATACATTCTATCATATTTTAATTACAAATATTAAAATTTTGTTACAAAGTAGGCTATAGACTGGGTATACTTTGCACTGGTTGATTAAGAGCTAGTTTTCACGTGCAATTTGTCTATAGCGCAAAGTAAACCCACGTCATTGTGAACTTGAAAAAAAATTAAGTGTTTTGGTATATATTTTTGGGAAATTAGATGAGCTTAAAGCATACTATGGCCATTTTAATGATTTTTAATCTTTTATCATGAATATAAATTGTATCGATTATCATTAGAACTAGAAAACATATTTTTTTTCCAAATTGACATAAATTCATTAGCTAAAGAGAAGTAGATAACTTATATAAGTTTATTCCATCATAACTTATCCCGTAATGGAACAGCATATTATCCTCATATCTTGATTTGCCTTAATTATACTGCTCAAGTGGACCAAATTTCGTGCCGTTTTCCGGGCCATTTCTAATATTTGAACGACTTCACAATTACTTTGATCATAGCACCTCTCCCATCTACACATGTTACCACACCAGGATATACATTGCTATTATAAGTGAATAATACATATTCACCTACAGTTCTCTTGGCATTTTCAAGTCCAGATTCTCGGATTTTCTCAGCAATATTCCTTCCGAAATAATTTGGTTTTTTGTTGAATTTAATATCTTCCTCCAAATCCATCACTTCATCAATCTCTTCGTCAGAAACACCGTCTTTTGGAAGATTTTCATCTGCCTCATAGTCTCAGACTGAAAAATCATCCACCGTTTACTTTCGAAATGTTTTAGATGCTGTATCAGATGATAGTCCAGAAACGCCAGGCTCATCATCGTGTGCAATACTTTTTCCAACAGGAACTACTAATTTCTTTTTTCTACCTTGTGTTCGAAACTCTGTGGCATCCTGTCTTTTTTTTTCTGAATATTCAATGGAGGCGTTTTGTACATCCAGTCTCTCTTCTTAATTGAAAGTGGTGTTTACCTGGTATGTATGTAATCGCTCAAATAGAGAACTCAAACCACAAGGCACAATTCCACACTTCCTTAATACTGCTACAAAATTTGGAGTAGCATTTTTAGACATTCTCTCCATTAATGCCTTCAATAGTATAGGAAAATGCTGTTTTTCTAATGAGTTTAACCGACCTCCTACTCATGGTGTTGTGAAGTATCCCTTTGATAGAAATGGGTATACTCTGTACCATGTTCGTGGTGCAAAGTATACCCACTTTCTATGGAAATATTCGCGTTTGCAAACAAATTGATATTTTGGGAATTTTCTTCCTTGATTGAAGCGTTACAATTCAAAAAACGACAACATGAAAACTGTACGTTGAACATGTACTTACGTTTGTAGGTTGGTTAGGGACTTCACATTGACAAGATTTTTTCCACTAATTTTTGGCACAAATTTTGGGGCTATGATTTCGGAGGTTCTTTTCCTACCGTTTGTCGATAATACAGTGCGAAAATATATCAGTGATAACTATTGTACTACCCTCTGCCAAATAGACAGCGAAATGCGTTCCAGAATGCAATGCAGTACAGTTTCCAATATTTTTAATATCAAACTTTTACACACTTGGTGCAAAGTTACCCAATACACGGAAAAGTAATTCCACTTTACGGTACTTACTTTTTCTCATAGGTCTTCATATTGATTGCATTTCATTATTAATTTCTAGTTCTCTGGCGATAGCGCTTGTTATGATTGTATCAGCACATAACTTCAACTGTCAACATAGATGCTACGATTTGGAGAATATTGAGTTTTCAGCGACAGTTACCAGGAGATAAAGAGAATTATAATAATTTCTTTCTGTGGTCGGCTCTTGAAAGGTCTCAAGTACTATTCAGACAATTTACAAGAAACGTTGAAAAATTTCCAAGAAAAGTTTTCTCTTTATCATGCATCTTAATTTTTAGACATTGAAGCATCGACTAATATCGTTTCAACAGATTAAAATAGGCTCTCTTTTATACATGCTTAGCCACGATTTTGTTAGAATATTCTTTCAATGAATACTAAGTAAATTCCTTCATATAGGTTTTTGTATTTTATATATAATTTTTACTCAAATGCTTGTGGAAGGCCAGAGTTTCTCGATTCTTTTACACATTGTTACCATACTATTTAACCTTTTGCGTAAAGAAATCATGAACAATCAATCATGACAAAAAGAGACCAAAAAAATTGTTACATGGCTGGAAAGAGTTCCGACTCATTTGTGCTACGATTTTTGTGAATTGCGATGATGGCAATAGGAAGACCCAAGGTGTATGCTTAGAGTACTTGGTAATTTGCATAGCGTCAATGTCTTATACTCCCACATGGAAATATAAATATCAGACCACAGCCAGACGTAATATTTTGCCAGCCAGACGGCTGCAAATTCTCACACTTTATTATACAACCAAAAACCCATTTCAAAATCATAAATTTTCCATGGTGATATTTAATCAGTCGTATCTGGGGCATGAGTAACTTGTGATCTCAATCCGCATAAATACCACCGATAATAGAGTACTTCATATTAATAGCAATTATTGTACATCACAGCATCATTTTGTACATAAGAATGAACGCGAAAAATTTTCTTAAAACAATTTTCAATAATGAGTAGGAAAGATACAATAACTGAATACTCAAGCTACGGAAGATTTTGCAATCGTCAAAATTCATCTAAATCTGAAGAACAGAACAATTTTAATATTTCATGACGTAATATTAGCTCTAACAGTGCTGAATTCAAAAGGATACAATTTTTTTTAAAAATTTCAATGCGTTTCATGAATCAACAACTAAACTAAAAATCAACTTCATCTTCTTTATCAGAGCCTAAAAGGTAAAAAACATAATACGACAATAGAAATTCAGGAAAAAGTTTGGACAACTTTTTGTAGTGCAAAATTGTTAGATTTACTGCTAATAAATGGAAATATATTACTGGACCACCCGCACACATATTTGTAAATTCAGAACAAGTTGTGTTGCAGAATATATTTGTATGGAGTGTTTTAACGAAGTAAATGTAAGTATTTACTTTGCTAACATTGATAAAAATGAAATAGCACATAACTTGTCGTCATTTTTACTCTTATTTCATTATTATTGGTATGTTAAGAAAACAATTATTGTTCACAATGTTAACCCAAAATTCAAATGTATGGGGGAGGGCACGGTCCAAGTGAATCTTTCCTAATTATGGCTGTCGAATAATTAATTACCTGCCATTTATTGAAGTTAATTTTATCCACCCGGAAAGTTTTATGTTCTTCAAGAAGTATTACCATCAACAATACATAGGTGGCAGTTGAATTGCGTTACCTAAATTTATTGCTTTTATTTCTTGGACTCATTTCCAGCAAGCCTGTTTTAAATCTTGCATTTAATGTGAGTGAATCTTGTTCACATTTTGGCCAATTAGAAGGCTTGAATTATAGTCTCATAAGAGTCCTTGGACCGTTCTTAACTCAAACCTCATCACGAAATACAGTCGAACAAGCGTAGCCTGTCCCTCGAAAATTTTTGTTCTGAAGGTAGAAACTGCCTGACCTAATAATATTTATCTCTCTCATACTAATGATATAAGAGGAATATTTGTTACATGGCGTTTGTCTACCCAAATTTTGAAATGCCTTATGATGTCTTATTTAAACCTTACCTACCGCCTTGTACCAGTGGAGACGTATGTCTGCGTGAAACTATTTAGTATATTCACTCCCTTCTTGTTATGTTGAAGTTTTTAGCCACGTGAAGATTAAATATAACTATATTTATTACTTCCTTTTCTTTACGTGTTTGATTTAAAACACTAATATTCATTCCGTATGCTTATTTATTAAATAAAGTACTCTTTCATGAATTGAACAGTTTTCAGAATAGATACCACCACTACTGTTGACACTAGATTCCTATGTTAGTCGATTTTGAACCATTCGCTTAACGAACTTATTTGATGGGACTCCTTAGGCTGGTCAGATTGTACATAAGCTCATGTCATAATGCTCAACTTTACACACTTGTGCATAGATTAAGTACTATTTCATGTTGGGTTCATGCAAATAATTGAATTACACCTCTGTTGGAAACTAATGAAGATATGTATGATAAAGTATCCAAGTGAAAATGTATTCGCTAGTGTGACATATTCACTTCAGCTCTGCTTTTACTTTCATCGCAACAATAACAAATAATAACAGAAAACTGTATGTATTTGAACTTCAGAATGACAGGTATATAAACTACTCAAAATAATTAAAGGGTCAAGTTTTCTTTCGTCTGCTAGTTTTAAACGTATTGCACAACAATCTTGGGCATCTGGTTGAATATTATTATGACTGTCAATTATGTAGAGTGTTGACGGATGAAGGTTCTGTGTTTCAATATTCAATTTATTAATAGAGTTCATATCTCATCTGAAATGTATACTACTCTGTTCTATTTCAGCTTAAATTGCTTACCGGTTTTGATTCTTTAAAGAATCATCATCAGAGCCGGTTAGAACTATACAACTACAGAATTCATATGTCTAGTCGACGTAGTTTTTCTTCTGTAGTTGTATAGTTCTAACCGACTCTGATGATGATTCTTTAAAGAATCGAAACAGGTAAGCAATTTAAGCTAAAATAGAACAGTGTAGACAAGACTTTTTAAATATTTTGTTGAAAACCTTACCATCCTTCATTCATTTCTACACTTGGGCGTTTCCCACTTCCAATTATGTATACTATTGCTCAAAAACTTGACCCTTTGATTATTTTGAGTAGTTTAGTTCTTATTTTACTCACTTAAGCAGTCATATCATTCATCATCATCATCATGTTGGCTTACGGCCCATTGAGAGCTCCTGCCGCCTCTACAATCTTCCTCCAGACTTTGCGATCTCTTGTTTTTTCCCTCCAGTTGACGACTTTTAATTTTTTGAGATCTTCAAGAACGCTATCGATCCATCTGCTCCTTGGTCTATCTCTAGGTCTTATTCCCGTTGGACTGGCCTTGTAAATTTTTTTAACTGGTTCTTCATTTTTCATCCTTTCCAGATGACCTAGCCAATGTGGTCTATTCTTTTCAACAGTTGCTACCTTAGTGCTAGTCATATCATTAATAAGTTGGAAATACGATGAAATTGAGAACAAACTATATTTGAAAAACTGTAAGATTCTGGTGGGTTGAACAAACTCAAAAATATTATTTGGAAAAGAATATTACAAAATCTGACGTGGACATCACGTGACTTACTTGTACATCATTGGATATATATAATCAAACACAAAATCTCATCATTCCACGGCTAATCGTTTTGGATTTATCCAAAAGATTCTGAAAATCTGTCAAGTAGAACGCGCTTTTACCCTAGTTGGCTGCTATGGAAACAATAGATCATCATTTTTATGTTACAACATTGCTAAATACTGATTTCCAAGATTCTACGCCTAACAGTTCTGAATTTATACGTAAAATTAAAAAGTAAATTCCAACCGGAGTGCACTTCCGGTTCAGTCTATTGTTATGAAAATAGTAAGCAGTCATTCAAATGCTACAGCAGACTGAAATACCAAATTTCAATACTCTACAGCCGATCGTTCTGAATTTATGCGGAAGATTCCAAATACTGTCAAATATAGTGCGCTCTCGGCTCGATCGATCTCAATGAAAATAGGATGAATACTGAAATCTAATATTTTACATTTAAACGTTTTGGATTTATGCGGAAAATTCAAGAAATGTTTCGTGTAAACTACACTTCCAGCTCAGCCGATCGCAATCATAATGCAAGGTGTACAACTAGATGTTATGGAAGTGCTTAATACAAAATTTCAATATTCTACGGCTGATTGTTCTGAGTTTATGAGGAAAATTCGAATAGTCTGTTATATAAAATGCACTTTCGGCTAAGCCGATTGGTACGAAAATAAAAGATGACCATTTGGATGCTACAGCAATTTTAAATACTGAATTCCAGTATCCTACGACTAATCGTTCTGGATTTATATGGACTATTGAAAAAAAAATTCAAGAAAAGTGCACTTCCGGTACAGACGATTGCAACCATAATGCGAGATGCAAATCCAGACCCTATACTAGTCTTAAATACAAAATTTCAGCATTATACGTTGAACGAGTTTTGAGATTTGCGAGTTACGCACATACATACGTACATACATAGCCAAGCCAAAAATAGTCAAAATGGATTCAGGGTTTGCTCAAAACGGATGTATCCATCAAAATCTTGAAACTTGCAGATTTTTCTGAACTGTGATTTTTCAACAATATTACTTTAAATCAAACTTATCGGAAATAAGAAGAAAAATGTAGTGGAAAACCCCATTTTTGTATATAAATTGAGCTGCTGGAATACCAAATACTTAAGAGTCACATTGATGGGTGATAAAATTAAATCACATTTTTCTGCTACTGTATAAATAAGTGAGCTTTGTAGCCCTGGCAACTCGAACGATAACGAAAGCAAACCTTCGTGTTACCGCGTTGCTAGCTACGAAAGTAATACTTTCGGGGTCAGGACAAAAAAGTAAAAGTTTGAAAAAATGCAAATATATAGGAAATTTCAATATTTATTCCAATAAATAAGTAGTTTATAACAACAATATGATTTCATCCAATCTATTTAATTTAATTTTATCTATTTATTGGTTTTAAGTAATTATGCAATTTGAACAAATGGAAAAAGTCATGGTAGGAATATTATTTGAATTATAAACTTCTTCACTTTGTATTGGGACATTTTTATCATTTTGAATTATGTCAAAATTAATTTTTGACACTGTTTCTTTATTTGAGGAAATATTAATGTGAATTTCATGTAACAGGTTTTTAGAGATTTCAATTTCATCTCTTTACTAAGAAGACTTCCATCCGCTCTTTAAATCTAAAATATCGGCACCCGAAGCATTACATTTTCGTCAATTCGAGTAACGTTTTTATCAGCAAGCCATTTAGAAAACATGCTGTATGTTAGATTGTACCTTTCTTTGGATTTATCCGCAATAAGTGAGGCACATGCATTGTTAGCTGCCTTTTGAATACCATTTTCATTTTCTGTCAACATTTTAAATCGGTCAAATGCAATGTTTAACTAAATTATTGAAATTCAAAATCTGTGACAGGCGCTGATGACAAGTAAAACATCCTCCATAACATTATTTTAAAAATAATCATTATTAAATATTAATATCTATATAGAACAGTAGCAGAAAAAATTTAATACATCACACGATGCGAAAGCTCTTTCAGGTGTTCGGAGGTTTTGAACGGCCTCGGCTTTACCTCGGCCATTCAAATACCACTTCACACAAAAAAGTATACTTTCGCATCTTGTAATGTAAATAACTATTTTAAGTCGATGTGAATTGGAAAGTCAGGTCAGAAATATTTTTTACAGCATGACAAAAAAAACATTTCTTATTAGCTAATGAGGTCTAAATTGCAAAAAAAATTAAAATATGAAGATTTGAAAAATGCCTACTTCCTACGATACAGAATCGTGAAATGTCAAGTTTTTTACAATTTCTATAGCTCTCCAATATATCCTTACTAATTAAAATATTTTCAGCAATGTGATTAAGATAAAACAAGTGGAGCACAGAAGCCTTCACAATGGTTTTGAAGGTAACATGTGTACTCAAAAATATAATTAGGCATTGACAAATTTTTATACAGTCTAAATTTGACAAGACTATTAATTCTTCTAGAAATCTAATTTTAGATCAGTATTTTTATTCTCATCTTTATAACCATTCAATTTAGATCCTTTAAACTCTAATATTGACGAAAAAATACCATATGTGTAGAAGAAATTTGAAAATGTAGAATTACTTAGTTAAAAATTATTTGCTATTTTTTCTAATTAAGTTTTTGTTTTCTTGCAGAAAGACTTCAATGATGAATGCGTATTCAACGAGATGATAGAGCAGCATAACTACAATACATACTCAAGTGCACGGTACTCAAATGCGCGTCGCACCATGTACCTAGCTCTCAATCGGCGAGGTCAATCCCGACGGGTGCAGGTCCGAGCGCAGCAACAGCTTGGGAAACTGTCCACTTACGCTAGGGTGCTAACCAAGTGGGTCAGCGTGGAGAAAGTTGAGGCTCTCCTTCACAGGCTAGGTGAGATATTATGAAAAAACATAATACAGATACATTACAATAAAATTTCGGCAGTATATATATTTAAATATGGTTTAAGGTTTAAACTTATGCTTTCGGAATGTGAACTAATCTAATTCGAGAGAAAGGCATGATTCTGGGATGGCTTGCATGGAATAATTGACCTTCCCCTTGAAAATTGAAATGAACATAAAATTATTACAAACTTATCTATAAGTATGTTTTATGGTATGTTTTAGCTCCCATAAAGCGAAAGCCAATAACTTTGCAACATGTCTGTTTGTGGACATCAAAATTAACATTTATTTCGAAAAACAAAAGGAAACTAAAACTTTCGAACGACGCCCATTCTCCTTTAATTCGTAGACAACTAGAATGCAAGAAGTATTCCTCTTTTGCAATGAAGTATCAAACAGTTCCTTAACGATGAAAGATGAAGAAAACTGCAAAAAATAGCATGTAAGAAGCATGTTAACCCCATTTGTAGAATATGACACATGTACTTGCACCAACTTAATATTTTGTTTTGTTGTTGATAAGGTCCGGATTATATCCCAACCCTTTCTAAAACATGATTAACTGACATCGGAGAGGAGAGAAGAAGTTGTTAAACTTCTACTTCAGATAATAATTTCAGCTCTCTGCACTCTTTCTCCATATAAACTTCAAGTATGGCAAATCTCACATTTCCTCGTGTGCGTAATATTTGAAAAGAGGTGAAAAGTTTCCTCTCAACGTATAAATATATAGATAATTCTTGCTTTCTGCACTCCTTCCCCATATGAACTTTAAGTATGGCAAATCCCACATTCCTTCGTGCACGCAATATGCTTAAAAAGAAGAGTTTTGAAAATGGACGATTTTATAAATCTCGATATGCTCTTTCCGAATTTCAACTTTGCCACCTCGTATCTTTGAAATGGCGCCTAGAAGCAGTTTTTTGACCATATTTCCTTTCCGACTCATTTCACGATGAAATTTCCTACAATTTATGTGATGACCATTTTTTTCGTAAAATCAATAGTTTTGGCGTACGAGCGCTGCAAACCATTATACATCTACGCCAACTTGTAGCATTTAATTTTAATCCACAGTGAATTATAAAACTGATTTGGATCTCAAAATCGTACATACAATGAATATTTTACCATGCGTTGAAAAACCGGCGTTCTATGGCCCGTCTTCCGCAGTTATAAAGGAATGCGTCGCCTTTGTGTCGGGCATCCTTCTCTTCCTTTACAATGTCGTTTGCATTTATAGAGCCATGATTTTTTATGAAGTAAATAGTTCTATTGCATGAAAGTTAAATGATTGGAGTGAGAGAAAAAGGATTGGAGACTTGTCGTAAGTCAAGTATAAAAAGAAAGGACAACAAAAATAAACTTTTGATGGGACTGAGATCGATAGTGTTTCATATGTTGATAACGATATAATAATGGAGAGTTAATTGTTGCATCTTTGCGTAGAGGAAGCTATGATGTCACGACTTTTCATCCACAACTGCGATCTACGCGCTCAACTACAATTTGCAGCGCTCGTACGCCAAAACTATTGATTTTACGAGAAAAAGATTATTAAAGAAATTGAAGGAAATTTTATCTAGTCTTATTTTGTATATAAAATGTTTTTATCGAGATTGGACTTTCAGTTTAGTTCATTATTTTCTGTTTAGCGCTTTATTTCCTGCTTCTTGCGGGCTAATATTGTTTCTGCGTAGTATTTCTTCTATGCTGCTTTCCCATGTTGTTGCTGGTCTTCCCTTTCTTCTTCCTTTGGCTGTTCTGGCATTCCAAATTATTTTCGTTTGTCTATTGTCAGGCATTCTTTTTAAGTGACGATACCATGATAACTGTTTTTTCTCTTTTGTCTTCTGTATACTTTCTATTTGTATATTATATCTTATGTGGTCGTTCCTTATCTTATCTATCCTTTTTACTCCTTCTATTCTTTTCAAGAACCTCATCCCGGCCGCTTGTATTATTGCTTTTTAGCTTTTGGTTCTTTACCCACGTTTCGCTGCCGTATATTAATGTTGGCCTATAAATTGTTTCATATAAGGTTGTTTATTGTTTTTGATTTTATTCAAAGTGAAGTAACTTCTGTTAGCTGCTTGGATTCTTTCGTTGATTTCATACTCTAAGCTTCCTTTATCGTTCAGAGTTGCTCCTAGGTAAGTTAACGTATGTACTTGCTGTATGTCTCTTCCATTTAGCGGTATATTTGTTTCCACGTCTTTTTTCACTATGACCATGATTTTGCTTTTATCTGTATTTATCGTCATATTATGTTTCCTCAGTTCTGTATCTCATTCATCCAGGTTGTTAGTGTTTCATCAAGACAAGATTTCTTGTCTTGATGATCATTTCTTGTTTTGTCTTGATTTTCAAGACAAGAAAATAGAAATTTCTTGTCTTGCCCATTTCTTGACGACGCATTTCTTGCCTTGATTCAAGAATTCTTGATATTTCTTGATCTTGATATCTCCTTTCATTATTGCATTATCCAATCCGAGCACTCAATTTAGCTTTAGTGTCCACCCTTTATCCTCCCTGTCAGTAATGTTCTGAATCGATTCTAGCAAAGTTTTCCAAGATTCCCACCAATAGAAATAAATGAAAAGTATGGAGAAATTTACCTAATCATCACTCCTCTACTTGAACGATTAAATCACCGAAAACTGACGACTTATGTCTTCGATATGTATCAAATATTTGTTTTGAAAATCATAGTCACAGATACTTTTTATTTTCCCGACCTATATATAATAAGGCAATTATTGAAATTGTGATTTTTTGACAGTTCGAGACTCCGATGAATTTTCACATTTTGGACCCTACTGAACGCAAGAAACATAGGTTTAAATGAAATCGGTCGGTCTGTCTGTCCGAAAGTATAATAATCAGAGAACTGGTACTGAAACTCAACATTTGAGTTTTTTTATTAAAAAGCTAGGTTGAAATTCATAAATGACCTATTTCAACCTGAAAATCTAGAAAAAGATTCCCCATTCTCAAAAATACTCATATTGTGAGGGGTAGAATATACCCGCCATCTCTCACCATAACAATGACTGCTCTCATTTTGATAATGACAACTGTCATTTCGACAATGACAGCTGTCACTTTGAAAATGACGCTGTCACTTTGACAATGATGCTGTCGCTTTTAACTGTAAGTTTGGCAATGACAAATGTCACTTTGAAAGTTGGTATGACGCTCCTAAATTTATGAAACAGTAATAAAACTGGGCATGAAATTTATTGCCGCGGAAAAACTGTTATGGCCACAGCAGATTTCAATATTTCAATGATAGATTGATAAATATGCAGATTTGAAAAATTTATTGTCAAGATATCAAGATCTCTTGACAAGAAATCTTGATTCTTGAAAGTAGTCTCTTGCCTTGTCTTGGAAAATTAACAATACTTCTTGTCTTGATCTTGTCTTGATTTCAAGACAAGATCAAGACTATTTCTTGATTCTTATGAAACACTGCAGGCTGTTCTGCAGCTCTTTTTCGCTTTTTGCTGGAGTGGCCAAGTCATCTGCAGATGCACATTTTGCTATTTTTATTTGCGCTAGCTTATAATATCCAAGTTCCACCTTTTTTGTTTTGTTCTTTATGTTTTTTATTATTTTATTCAGCTACAAGATGAATAGTAAAGCATTCAAAGTTCCTTCTTGTCTTAGTCCTTGTGATGTTGTAAAAACATTCGATGTTACACTATTTGTTCTTTTATAGATCGATGTTCTATTATATATACTTTTCATTGCTCGTATCAATTCTTCGTCTACCTGTCTTTCTCTCAGTATCTTCTATATAATTATTCTTGGCACTCTGTCGAACGCCTTTTCTAAATCAATGAATGCAATGTATAGTTTTTTGTCCTGTTTCAGGGTTTTTTCTGTGAGTATTCTTATTGCGAATATATGATCTTGTGTGGAGTGTTTTTTTCCTGAATCCGCTTTGCGTTTCTTCCAGTGTCTCTTCTGTACATTGTCTAAGTTTGCTCTTTAAGATAGCTTCGTATACTGATGCTGCTGAGCATAATAGTGATATATTCCTCTATAGTTTCTGCATTCTCTATTGTCTCATTTTTTGTATATAGGAAATATCACTGCTTTTTCTCAGTCTTTTGGTATTGTTTTTTTTTTCCATATTCTATTCAGCATTGTTAGTAGCATTTCTTCACCTTGTTCCCCTATATATTCTAGTTGTTCTCCTCTTATGTAGTCATATTCAGGTACTTTTCCATTTCTAAGTATTTTTGAAACTGTTGTCGTTTCTTCTTTTGTGATCTCTTTTGTTTTTCTATTTATTCCTATTCTCCCTTTTTGATGCTTTTTGTTTTCTTCTATTTCGCTTGTAAGTTGATTCTCTTCCAGTAATTCTTAGGAATGATCTCTCCTTCTAGTATTTCCTTGTTCTCTTTTAATATTTGTCCTTGTTTACTGTCTAATTGATTTAACATCATTTGTTTCCCTCTCTTGTCTTTTTTTGTTACTCTGTGAAATAATTTCTGGTTTTCCCGAAAAGATATTAAAATATTTAAACAGATGATAGTAATAATAATGTTTTTATCTTGAAATGAGTCAGAAAGGAGATATTATTAAAAAAAAACTGGTAGCGCGAGTGGCAAAGATACGAGGTGACAAAGTTGAAATTCGGAAAGAGCACATCGAAATCTATGAAATCAGAAAGCTTTCCAAGTATTGTATGGCAAAGATTCAAGATCCATGTATTATATGGGATTCAGTATAATTCGTACCTTATTTGTACCTATTGTTACAGATTATACTCACTTATAGATATGCATGTTGTGTTAAGTGCATCATTGTCTAATTTTTTTTCAACAAAAGTTTGGGCTTGCTTTCGATTTCTATTTGTTACTTAACTAACTATATCTTTGACAGTTCTTGTCATTAACTACTGTTCTTGAAAGTATCATTGTATTTTAGTGAAGCACATTTAAAAATATGAATAATTATTTCAATATAATTACCGCTTTTTGTCACGAAAAAGCAGTATGGAGGGGTTTTTTCTGTGAATCGACAGTTTAATTCATTTCTGGTGATCAATGCTGTATTCGGATTAGATACAAATTGATTTATTGTTCACAATTGGAGCCAGTCACGAGTAACATCACCCAAAGTATTAAACCCGATAGATAACTACCATTCTAAAGATGATAAGTTTCCATTATATTTATTGATCACTGTAATTAGGATACAAATAAATTTGCTGAAGTGTTAGTACTGTTAAAGCAGCTAAAAGTCAGAAATCTGTTACATTCTATTATCAAAATGATTATGAGACCTAATTGGATAATATTATTGAAACTGACTGGAATAGTAGATATAAGTAGTGAAAATCGGGAAATTCAATCAATTAGTATTTTTTTTCTAAATCGACAGCATCGGCTTGATCCCTGCCGTCTTCAACAGCAAAAATATTTGAGGCATACAATGATACGGCAGGCTAATGTGAACATGAATTCGTTTGTTTGTTTGTTTGTTACTCTTTGCGAGCGAAACGAGCTCGGTTAACTGTAAGCTGCCGTGCAAGCGAAACGAGCTTGGTTAACGCAATGCGAGCGAGCAGAACGAGCTCGGTTAACTGTAAGCTGCCGCGCGAGCAAATCGAGCTCGGTCAACTGTAAGCTTTCATGCAAGTGGAACAAGCTTGAGCAACGGTTGACGTTAAGACGTTATTATATTTTTTTGCATGGATTTCAAAAAGTATATTCATATGCGGGCGAATCCGTTAGTACCTGCTAGTATGAATATAAATATCAATAGGTACATTTAAATAGAATTGAAGTACCTGTGATTTGGAAATAAATACTTTTCCTCAATCTCAAATGGTTATTTACAGGATACCACATTCAAAATACGCGTTTTCCAGATATTTGTCCGTCTGTATATCTGCTTGTTTGTTCGGGCTGATTCGATTGAGTTCTACATTTGTTGTCGGTACTTGTAAACAGATTTCTGACATGGTATTATTAACGTATGAGCGCATGAGTCGTACTCGTTTGTTCGATCATAGCTCAACCGATTGAGTTGAAACTATTTACTTTTGTTGATGGTACTTGCTTAAAGATTTCTGATAAAGTAATATTATCATACAAGTAGCGTGCAAGTCGTACTGGATAGCTGTTTTCTCGCGCAACGTTCATTCAATTCGGTTGAAACTCTGAACAACTGTTGGCACTTGCGTTACATTTTTTGACGTAGTATCATCAAAATACGACTCGCACTGCAGTTTAACTATTCTTTTCTTGATCACCAAAATAAAAATAAGAAAGAGAATAAATATTTATTGCATACATATAAAAAAGTTGGCTTTTGGTATTCACATTAATATAAATATAAAGAAAACATCATCATTGTTCACCTACAATTATATTTGTAATGCAAAATTATTTCCTGTTTCCTATAGCGTGAACAGTTACCTCACACATTAGTAGCATTTTTTTTCATCCGTTGTCGTCATGTAACAAGCTTGAAGCATTTGAAAAAAACATCTGCTTCCATTATTTCATGTAAACTAGTCATTATTCGAATCATCTCAACAAAATTTTGTTAATTTTATTTCTGGATTTTTCAGGTACAGGTAGTGATCATCCCTTACGACACCACGGTACCAATAGCCATATGTGCTCACCAAGTCCTTCAGCAACCACCCCACCCCCAGACCCGGCCAGCGGGGACCGTCTGCGCTGTCGAAAGCGCAAAAAGCGAAAAAAGAAGCGACGGCGATGTGAGCCAGGTTCCCCCGCACCGCCTGGTGAATCGTGCAAGCCCAAACCGAAGAAACCCCTCAAATCCCGCAAACCTATCACCGCCAAGCGGAGACGGCTCTGCGAGCAAGAGCCTTCCCGAAAAATATGCCAAAGATTAGCGAAACAAAACAGTGACTTAGTGAACAATAAAAACAATGAAAAAACAAAAAATAACAAACAATTAAACGCGAAAAAGAATACAAAAACTATGCGCGATAATAAGAGAGTGAAAAAAGTTCTAACAGTATTTAATGCGACGAACGCACCGACATCTAGTGACGAAATTACAGAAGAGTATTCCACTACTGAATTTCTCTTATCTTCATCGGCTTCAGTGGAAGAAAATGTTTATGAAGATTTGGATGAGCCCACGGATTCGTCTTCCATGGATTTGTCCGCGACGGATTCATCCGTGGGAGATTCATCCCAGACGGATTTATTCTCGTCTTCCTTGGCACCTGGTGTCGAAACGGACTGACTGATAATGTGTGCATTAAGTGTCTTGTGTATTATTCCTTTAGATCGGAGACTCGAAATCTCATTCATTGTTATATTTATTTTAATTATTTATTGTAATATACATCCTGTATATAGTTATTTACGTCATAACAGATAAAGTACACGCACATTTCTCAATCAGCATTACTTTTTATTACATTTACCTATCTGCATTTCAGATTAAATGATAAAATATTAGATAAAGTTATCCTCTTATCAAAACTAGAACAAATTTTTAACACATAACAGTACGCGGATGTTTTCAACGAAAGAGGATAAATAAAATCATGGACGGTCAATCCACGTACCCAATCCAACGCAAATGACTCATACTCACTCTAAAACACATAATTGAAAATAAAAAGGTGATTGGTATACCACCAAGCATCAGTGCAGTCACTGTACTTTCATGCTTCTGAAAACACGCCAAACACAACGTTCAAAATTAGATTCATATCCATCCCTTCATCCATATTCTATCAAAATATTCTCATCAAACTATCCTTCACTGTTATCTGAAACAACAATGGTCTGAATTCAGCATCCTTCATCAATTAGGAAAGCTTCACTAATTTCCATGGAAATATCTGCTTATTCAATTATTCCAACATACATTTGTCTTTCTCTGTGATATTCTAGTCTCGAGTTCTGAATTTTATCATTCTACGGCAAATGATATCGAATTTATACGATGAATTAAAAGGGATTGTCAAATAAAGTCCACTTCTAGCTCATTATATTGCTATGAAAGTATAAAGTCATAATTTGAATACTACAATTAGTTTCAATATTAAATTTCATGATTCTATAGCTAATCGCTCTGGATTTATGCGAAAAATTCGCAAAACTGTTTTTTAAGCAGCACTTACGGTTCAGCAGATCGCAATCATTATGTGAGGTGTATAACTAGATGTCATAGAAATATATATATATATATATATATATATATATATATATATATATATATATATATATATATATATATATATATATATATATATATATATATATATATATATATATATATATATATATATATATATATATAATTTAGCGCTGCAGGCCAAGTAGGCTTCTGTTACAATTTTTCACCATTTTTTACGGTCCTGTGCTAATCGCTTAAAGTTCGTAATCCCTAGTGTCTCTAAGTCCTTTTTCGCCGCGTCATACCACCTCTCCTTTGGTCTTCCCCTTCTTTTTTTTTTCACAACATTTCCGTCTAACATCTTTCTTACTACTCTGTTCTCTGGTAGTCTCAGCACATGCCCTAGCCACCGTAACCTTTGTGCTCTAGCCACTTGCACTATTCCAGGCTCACCATAGAGTTCCATAAGCTCGGTATTAGTTCGTCTTAACCACACATCACCCTCTTTTTTACCACCATAAATCTTCCTCAGAATTTGTCTCTCCCACACTTCTAGTTTATTTTGCATTGTCTTATTTAGCACCCACATTTCACTACCCTACAGTACCACTGGTCTTATAATGGTTTTATACAACCGCTTTTTTGCACTTCTTGACACACTTTTCGATTTCAATAGTTTCCCCATAGCTCCCGCACTTCTGTTTCCTTTCGTTATCCGTGTTATAATATCCCGCTCTTCGCTATTGTAGTTTGTTACTGTAACACCTAAGTAAACAAAGCTTTTAACTTTCTCGAATGCGTAGGTTTACCTCCTCCAACCTGTATTTTAAGACACTCTTCTTGTGTTTCTTGATGTTCCGACTCTATCTCCATGTATTTAGTTTTGTCCTCGTTTATTTTTAATCCCATTTCCTCCGCCGTTTGGACTAAACGTTTGAATACCTCCTTTAGTTCTGTTTTTGTTCTGGTTATTAACATTATGTCGTCTGCAAACGCTAAACATTGGTGTTTTAGTTGACAAATGGTTCCTTTTGTGTAGATTCTGCTTTTCCTTATAACCCACTCTAGCGCCAAGTTGAACAGGACGAGTGATACTGGGTCTCCTTGCCTCAGTCCTTTGTTTACATCGAAACTCTCTGATGTTTCTCCATCCACCAGGATTCTGCATTTTGTCTCTTCATGGGTCATCTTAATTAATCTTATAATTTTTTTGGGCATTCCTAGTTCTGCGAGTGCTTCATACAGTTTATGTTTATTTATTGTGTCATATGCTTGTTTGAAATCTATAAACAACATTTGCAGGCTTAGATTGTGTTCATAACTATTCGCTATAGTTTGTTTCAGTGCAAATATTTGATCCGTAGTTGATCTGTTCGGTCTGAAACCAGCTTGATATTCTCCTAGGATATTGTCTGCTTGTTTTTGTACTCTATTTTTTAAACATCCTGCTAAAATTTTGTACGCCACGTCTAATAGTCATAGAAATACCTAATACGAAATTTCGGTATTTTACGAATGATTGTTTTGAATTTAAAAAAAGTTCCAAGTAACTATGATGCGAGGTGCACAACTGGACCTTAGAACGGTCCTAAATACAGAATTTCGACTTTATACGTTCGACCTGCTCTAAGATTTGCGAGATTTACCGAGCCGAAAGTGAACTTTATTTAAGAATATTTTTCAATTTTTCGCATGAATTCGAAACTACTGGCCGTAAGAATAGTATTTGAGACTGTTAGATCGGTTTTGCATCATGTCAATATCAGAGGCAACTGTCAATTATTCAGTCAAAATGTGTACAAGTAATTCATGTGGTGTCATCAGATTTTTTACAAATAACTTGAAATATATGCAATAGAAGAAAAAAAGTTTCGCTGTTGCTGACATGATTTTGCCCATTTTGGTTTTTTGAACAAATTTCTAGTATAAAAATTGGCATAGGCCATTTCAAATTTGAAATTATGAAATTAAGCATATTTAGCAATATTGAAAAAGTCTGTTTACGAGTGCTGAATAGCCATTAAAAATATGTTTCAGTCTGTTTTTCGTCTACGATCATAGATTCAAACAGAGAAAAAATGAAAAAAGCCTGAAGTTGGATGTTTCATCAAAGAATACAGACACTGCCAAGTGACTTTTGAAAAATGTCCGTAAAACAGAATTTGATAAATTGTTCAAAATCTGATTGTCTCGCAAAAATACAAATTTAGGAGTCGGTTTTTATACCATCATTCTAAATAGGACGGCAACTATAGACACGTGTTTCGACCTTATAAGGACTCTTCAGTACAGTATAGTAAAGATCAAATAGTCGGACCTGTGAACCGCGAATCTATGAAATTGGAGTTGATACCTGGCATTCAAAAATTCGAACTAGTAACAATGCCATCTACCATGAGGCATTCAAGTTTATTTAATATTCTTATTATAGTCCAGTCAATGCACGGAAAAAAGGCCAAACTTGGCAGTTCTGCCGAACAACACCATTTTGCACCAAAATTTGGATTTGGGCTCTACTTACTCTCTAATTCAAAGTTGTCGATATGCCGAGGGTGATTTTTTATTTTTTAGGGGTGTAAACTACTCCTATTCGAAAATAACTGTAGAATTGTAGATTCAAGCGTTTAATCGATAGAAATTTTCATTGCATCATAAATTACTAGTTGCAACCATTATAAAAACAACCTCTACTGATTAAAATTTGATTTAAGAAATAGGAAAAATAAGTTTTTTATTTATTATGGATCTTAAGTTTCAAATTAAAAGAAAATATATTTTTTCGTCGACTGTCAAAAAAACATGATATTTTTGTATTGTTATGGATACGCAAAGTTCGTGATTTTTTCACCAGTGAAAAAATAAATTCTACTTTTGCACACCTAATCTAAAATAATTCAGTTTAGTAATGCTACAAGGATAGAAACAAACAGGTATTTAACAAAAAAGAAATATGAATTTGTACACAAAACTACTTATTTTTGGATATAAAAATTAATTGTTGACAGTTCTTTATTTATCAAACAACAATTGCGCATACTTTTGGTTACAATACCCAGCTGACTGCAAATTAATTATAGTTTGTACTTTTCTCCTACATTTTACTGAATAAAACAATAATTATTGTATATCTATTATTTTTTGACATTTGGCGAAAAAATATTGTTTGTATTTCGTGTGCGAAGTGATTGTATTTTGTTGCACTTTCGAATGAATTTGCTATCTCTACCTTACGGTCTCGATTGAAATTGACATTCTCAGGCGCAACACTTTGCACACTTTTGATACGAAAAACACAAATTAATAAAAAAAAATATATTTTCAAAGACTACCTCATCCTTGTCTTCCTCCTCGTTTTCCTTTTGATCTATAATTAGAGCACTATTCAGACAATTATCTCCGCTGCATGTTGAACAAGTTGAATTGCAGAAGAGTTCTACTCTCCGGCAACCGCAGGTTGAACCACAACCCTTTTTGCAGCTGCAAAAATCATTTTGAACAGTTCTTCACGAGCAGACTGATTTTAATAAATGTAAAAATCTGGGATTGGGTATTTTTGAGCTATCAAATTCAACAAAAAACCATTTTGTAGGTTTTATCAAGAGCTATAAGTTGATGTAAACTCATTTTTTTAACCTCTTATTTTTCAAAAAATTTGAGCTGAAAGAGCTTGAAAACTATTTCGAACATATGCAAACTTGAAACATCCATATCTTACTCAGTTTGTTTGGTACAGAATGGAAAAAAAAAACTACAATTTTCAATTCCTCAAAATTTTGCGTATCTTCCATAGTTTTTTAACTTAATTTTGAAGAAAGGCAATTTTTTCTAATCTAAGCTCTTTAAACTGGTCAAACTTATAGGGCTTATTACAAATACATAAATAAAGTAAATTGTCAAGTAGTAACGATCTTATTCACGGCGATTCCCAACTCGGCACATTTACAGGTAGTCTCTGCTAATGACTCCCCAACTCGGCATATACGAGTATTTCAGTTACCTACAGTGATACCCAACTCGGCACACTTGCAGGTAGTTTTCAAACAAGATAAAATCAATTTTATAGTTTCTCTTCATAATCATACAAAATTTGACATACAATAATACAAAATCAAAAAATAAGTAGATAGCATCATACAATAAAAATAATAATTTCAGCGTTATCGTGGATTAACCTTTTTGTCAATATTACTCGGTCATAAGGATTACCACCAACCCTTGGCTGATATCCCATCGGGAGATTAAAAGTGCCGAGTTGGGGTGTGCCCCTTATTCAATTGGGGTGGTAATTAGAGGATGATTTTCAAATTTTTCTGCCTCCAAAAAAATAGGGACCTTTTTTGTTTTTGTTGTAACACGCTTAATTTTGATACTGAGAACTTCTACAAAAAAAATATATAGATTTTCTCAAACACTTCAAGAAAAGCTCTATGAGTATTTCCTAAAAGATGCATTGTTCTTAACTTTAACAAGCTATTACCCCGTTAGTATTAGGTCTAGTGATATTTTAAATCCAGATTTTATTTTTACCTTGATTGATTTTTCTCATAAAATACTTATTTTCAAAGTTATTTATGAAAAAACGTTTGAAAACGTGTTTTTTTTTGTTGAAAAATTAACGTTTTCACTTTAGTATGTCGAAAAGTATTGAATTTCATCCGCGAGATGGGGTGGTGTCCACTCCTAAGGTGAAAACAACCTTCGGCACATTGACAACTTTGAAGTAGAGGGTAAATAGAACCTACAGCCAAAAGTTGGTGCTAATCGGTGCTGTTTGATAGAATTGCTAGAAAAACCGTGCATTGACTGGACTATTTATTATAATTGATGAATAGATGCAGTCCGATAATTCTAAATATAAAATACCTACAACACAAGTGAACAAAGTACAAAATACTACACAAAATTAACACTCAAAAATACTGTTATTACCCTTGCCCCTGAAAAAATGTTTTCTGATTTTATTGATAAAACATTCTTTATATACAGGATGTAACAGAAATAAGTACATTAATTTTAACCTGTAATGCAATTTGTCAAGCATAACAATTTTTCTTAATAACTTTTTCCGTAAATTCTCTGGATACAGAGTGAAATTCATCAAAGTTTTGTCAAAAATTTCATAGTACGCCTATGGTTCAAACCGAATGTTTCTCATTTGTTGGAAGAATGACAGCTGTCGATTGAGAGGAATATTTTGCAACTTTGAGCCATCGCAGTCTTATCAATCATTCATTTGAAACTGAAAGAATATTAATATTTTGGCATTACATTGATATTCGCTCAGCTCGATAATTCTATGAATACATATGTTGGAAGAAAGACCAAATATGTCTCTGTTATCAACAATTTGGTCTTTTACTCGTATTTATATGTCATTTTTAAGAAATTTGATTTTCATTTAGGGATTTCACGTATATTTTCAGACAGTACATTTCTTAAACATAAGATTATTATCTGCACAAGTTCATTGCACTTGAATCAGCTGATTTGAATTGTCAGACTGTGCTGCCATCTACGAGCAGTTCAAAAAGTAGTTGCTGTTTCCAACTTACTTCATCAGAAACATCAAGAGAAAATCATTCAACGATTTATTTAAAGAAAACTGTGAAATATTAAATGGAATGCAATTCTAAATTAATAAATTCACTGAATAATTCAATAGAAATACTGCTGCATCAAAAATTTTGAAGATTCTCTTCTTGAAGAACAGAAAATATAACCTATAAATGTATCAAACTAAATTTGGTAATAGATTTTAAATATTGTAACGAATTAGGCCCCAAAATCCGTTACCATTGCACATCCCAGGGCCTTCTGCCACCGACGAACATTTTCAGTCCATCACAATTTTATTCACTTCTTGCGCACCCTGTAAACATCAAATTCAGTAACTCTGTATCAACCTACAACATCACGTACCGTATATTCATCCGTTTTCAGCTGCCCTAATACCGTCTACTATCTTTCACATGTGGGTGAATAAGGTTATGTTTTAACAATACCTGAAATTAAAAGAAGTTGAGATCGTGTGATCTGTATTTATGTCTGATGTCTCACCGTAATAAAGTCTGAATGTAATCCACTGTTGTCCTGTAAATATGTTGTATATTGTATATTGTATATCTTGTTGTTGTTTTTTGACATTCTGCGCGACCGTTGACTATATACGAACTAGATTCGACACTTGACAATCTCTGTATTATCGACCGATGAGAAAATTATTTAGAATAATTTTAATATTAAGGAAATAAAATCAGAAAAGGATGTAGTCGACAGGAGAGTGATAAGAAATGTATAATTGTAATGAAATTTGTATTTAAAAAATTACTTCTTCTTTTTTCTGTATTTCTTCTTGATATTATTGCTAGCGCTAATATAGATTTAATTTTTAAAACATGTTAAGTAAGGTTTCATTAAATTATGGGTATAAATAAGGCCTTCTGGCCGACTTAAGTCACTTCTTTGTAAGTCAAGTCTTCTGAGCAGCCGTTCCAAGTACGCTACCATTTCCGATACCGAGCGTCATCTTCAGAGTGTGTACCGTCCAAGTGAAGTTTGTGTGCTAAGTCCATTAGCGCAACCGTCCGACACAATTTGTGAGTTTGTTTTGTTTTTTCTAAGTCCGTAAAAGGAACTTAGAATATGTTTGCTATTTTGAACTTTGAATATTTTTGCTGTTTTGAACTTAGAATATTTTTGCTGTTTTTGAACTTAGAATATTTTTTGGATTATTTAGATTTCGTGATTTCGAAGTGTTGATTATTTAACGTAGAAGCTCCGCTGAAGAAGTCTTCGTGATTTCGAAGCGTCGATTATTTAACGTAGAAGCTCCGCTGAAGAAGTCTTCGTGATTTCGAAGTGTTGATTATTTAACGTAGAAGCTCCGCTGAAGAAGTCTTCGTGATTTCGAAGCGTCGATTATTTTTAACGTAGAAGCACTGCTGGAGGAGTCACCTGGTGACTTCACAGTATCGAACCGCCTTAACGTAGAGTCACTGCGAGGGAGCAAGTTTGGTTCCACCCGCATAGGAAGTTTCTCGTCATCTGCGACCGCCTGGGTCCGTACTGCGACCGCAGGTGTCGAGTGTCATGTTCAGCCGTCCGTCACCGTCCACCGAAGTATCACTGTACAAGTTCCTGTGAAATAATGTTCTATGTTCATCGTCGTCGTATTTTTGTGTGTGAACAAATCTCATTGTGACACCTACCTCCTGATAATTATTTTCAACAACCCTAACCCTTCCCGTCTGAGCTATCCAGCCGTCCGTCATAAAAAACTGCGTCACCGACCGTATTGGCGCCCGAGCACACCGTTAGCAGTTTTCGAAAACGACGTCAAAAGTAACAACCACGCCATCAGCGAAAGGTGATCGTTACAATATTTTCTGAAATATATGATACAATATTTTATTTATTCAGCAGATCAATTCACGGGGCATACTTTATTGAAACGACCTGAGTGTGAAGTTTGTAATAGTATAAGAAAAACTAATACACAGGTGCTTCATTTATAAATTGATGTATTTCATTCATTTCATCTGCTGTTTTACGTTTCAGATAAACGTTAAGTTCTATCCATGGTGTTCTCATCATAATGTATAAGTGCATAATATTTTGACATTAAATACATTAGCATAACCACAATTTAATTTTTAGTTTAAAATGACAATTCGAAGATCGTTCCTAATAAATTCGCTCAGCTTATCCTAAACTGCCCGTAAAATCGTAGTCAGAATCAATAAATCATAATCGGTTTTATTCCAGAATTTATTTAAAGGAATTGTTAACTTACATATGTCAAAATCAATTATTGTTCTATTGCAACTGCTACTGGATCCGATAATTATACACCTGAACGACTCGTTAAATTATAGCGGCTAAAAAATGCTAAAAAAAGATGAGAATTCGGGAAGAAGTAACTAAGAAAAATTGTTAGGCTTGACGAGAACTATCACTGGTTGAAATTAATGTACTTATTTCTGTTACACTCTGTATATATTTTTAATTATCCCCACCCAATTGAGGAACTGCTTCAATTTCGAAATAAAAATATTCAAACTTTACAAAAATGTTATTGAAATATATAATTTTTTTTGGATGAACTAAATAGTTTGGAAATATTTTTTCGAAAAGGAGAATAGTTCTTCCAAAAATAATGTATTATAAGGAAATTATTTTTTTTTTTTTTTACTCTGTACAAGTATTATAAAACAGAAGATTTTGATGGAAATTTCCGTTTTGAACATCCCTTAATCTACTTTAACTATTTTCGGCTTGACGTCGGCACGTACGTGTGAATGTGCGTTCGTAACTCGCAAATCTCAAAGCTTGTCAAACGTATAGTGTTGAAATTTTGTATTTGAAAGAGTTTCATTGTGCATCTCGCATTATAGTTGTAATTGTCTGTACCGGAAGTGCATTTTACTTGAAACTTTTTTTTCCGCATAATTCCAGAATGATTAGCCGTAAGATACTGAAATCTAGCATTAAAATGGTTACCATCTATTTTTATACCAATCGGCTGAGCCGGAAGTGCACTTTATATAACTTTTTGAGTTTTCCGCATAAATTCAAAACAATCAGTCGTAGAATATTAGAATTTCGTATTAAGCACTTCTATAACATTTAGTTATACATCTCGTATTATGATTGCGATTGTCTATACCGGAAGTGCACTTTACTCAAAACATTTTTTGAATTTTCCGCATGAATACAAAATGATTGAACGTGGGATGTCAAAGTTCAGTATTTAAGACGATAGTACTATCTAGATGCTCATAACTGATTTTCATTGTGATTGATTGAGCCGGAAGTACACTTTACTTGACAGTTTTTTGAAATTTTTCGCATAAATTTGAAACGATCTGCCGTAGAGTATTGAAATTTAATATTTCGACTTGCTGTAGCATCTGAATTATTGCCTACTATTTTACGATAACGATAGATGGAACTGAAAGTGCACTTCAATTGATTTTTCTTCTAGCTTCGCGCATAAATTCAGATCTTTTAGCCGCAGAATATTGGAAATCAGTATTAATCCAACTAGCACCAAAGTAATCGTAACCGAGACGGAAACCTCGAATGCGTAATTGTTACGTAACTGTCACTAATTTTTCAACTTCAATGTGTGGATAACTTCATTTTACAAATCTACAATCGCAATCACGTAAAATTTACCACTAATATTTACTTCATAGTTATATTACTTCTATGTGATCTCTTTGGTATTGGGAACATCGTAGCTACCGATGGTACCACTTTAAAGCTCCAATAACTTGACAGCAACAACAATCGTAGCAGCGACTATTCAATGCTACTACAATGCAACCTAAAAGTTGCAACTACTTTCAAGTAACTTTGAAAGTTGGCATAACATTTTGGAAACCTTCAGGATCACTTCAAATTCTTGAAACTTTGAACTGGTATTTATAAGTGTAAGTAACGTGACTGCGACCTGCAAAATTCAACGTCATTGTGCATGGCTACTACAAAGTTTTTATCACCTCTTAGAATCACCATGAAGAAAACTTCACCATGTAGTTCCCAAAACATTCATATGCTCTGCATCATTGCTTAGTGTTCGTATAGTTGTATGAGGGTTCGTTGGTTCATAATAGCGTCTGTTATTAAAAGCAAGCATTGAATAAAAAAAATTGACATTCCACAGCATTTCACGGGAAATTAGAAGGCTTGAGAGCGAATGGTGTACTGAAAGAATATTTTGGTGTTGTGCAATCGTCACTATCAAAAATCAATATTCTCCATGAGTTATTTATATGCTACGGAAGACGACGTTACTCCCTCGTATGATGATAAAGAACCTATTAATTTTATCATATCCCCAATTTCACTAGTAGATCAGCTAAGAACATTGTAACATTCTCATAGAAGATCCAGCAAAATATTTAAAATTGGATCAAAAATGCACTTTGCTAGAAGCTAGGGCTACATTTATGCAATTTCATGTCTCTTTTTTCTAAATATCATGCTCTGTTTCCTTAGAACCTGACAACACTGAGCAGACACAGTGATAGTCACAACTTTGTCGCAGCTTGGAAGTGGTACTGCAATACCTTGTAGTAAATAAACTTTAAAGTTCCATACTTCCAGTTTTCGTTCGGTTCCCACAACTATCGCTCAGTCGTAATTACTTTCAAGTTGCATTTTTTAGTAATTCTGATTTAAAAATAATTTCTCCCAAACTTCGCCATTTTTATTAGCAAAATATGCGAAGCCATTACTACAAAACGAGAACTTGTACACCACAATGTCTGAAAACTTAGACAAGCTCATAAATTTAGCACTACGTACAACAAATTAATGGATAATAATTAATTATATGCTCTAAATAATGAATGGAGAAAAGTATTTTTTGCGTTTAAGCATCATTTTCTTTCACAAAAAAATATTTGATAAACAATATTTTAATTAAAAAATGACAAATTTGAGGGCGCGTGTCAGATTTAGATTTATAATCATCATATTTAACAGTAAAATTGCATTTGTTCCAATTTTTTGATCACTCAGATTAGATAACAGGGAATTATCAAAAATGTATTGCGTTCGTATATTCCTTGCATAGAGTATTTCATTCTCTTTCTAAGTTGAACAAATGTTATAGACAGCTTTATACTATAATGGAACATGAGAAAGATAAAACTAGTTGCAAGACAAAGCAAGCAACAAGTTTGGAATAGTGGAAGAAAAGTTCCAAGAAAGTCGCGAAAACTACACAGCAACGGCGCTAATACGGAGCCATTACGTTTCTGGAACGTAGCCGAATAAGCTCCAGGAACGTAGTTGGAACGTAGCCAGAACCAAAAATTATTCCCCATTTTGCTCGTACTTTCGTAATAGGAACGTTCCTAATACGTGACTGTGGCTAGTGACGAGACCCATAAAAGTTCCCAATGTAGTTGCTGTCACATTTCGACGACTATTTGTGCTAGTTGGAAAAGAATGTTGTAGCATAAGAATTATGATCTACTGCTTCCAAAGCAACCGACTGGGCCGAAAGCGCACTTCACTTGACAGATTTTTAGAATTCAATAGATAAATCCAATATTTTCATCGAGTCAGAGGAATTTGAAGCTCAAAGCCTTTATTACTTGAGTACTTATGTTTGTTTTCTTTAATTTGTTTTAAAATATTTCCAATCTTGCTATCACGGCTATTAAATGTTAATAAACCAATTCTGACAAATTTTTTGTAAAAAATCACACAATATAAATTATCAAATGTCAAGACGGATAGTGGAACTGCAAATTTATGAATTTGTCTGAGCTGTAACAATATTATACCAACGGTAGAGTAATGTTCATTAGCTAGCAGTATCGCTTGTCTCGCCTAATTATCGTTCCACAAGATGCTACAGGTCGCTGTGGTCAAAATCAAAACATCATAGATGACGAAATCAACAGCGACCGCTACAGACGCATAACACCCGTAGTTGAGAGGTAAGTCGAAGTGTTGTGTTGTGTTATGTTTATTTCTATGAGAATCACCAAAAAAATTATCATATATAATATCACAAGGGACTGTAATTTTATCAATAAACCTTTAAGCAACATCCTTCGAGTCATCTGCTCAGATGAAATCCCTCGAGCTACGCTCTCGTGATTTAATCGGACAGATGACTCTCACGATGTTGCTAGGTAATCAATGTTTGAAAGAAAAATTTATGATAAAATTAAAGTCGCGAGTGGTATTTGAGGAGAATATTTCTCGGATGAAATTGCTACTATAAGTACCTATTAAATAATGTTAGTTGTAACTACTAACCTTTTTTATTGGAAAATGCACTGAATTGTCTCCATATACTCTTGTATTTTTAGACTTTTTGTTTTCAATTTCATTACTTTCGGCGAAAAATGCATTTGCAAAACGATTAAATTTTGACATATCCGAAAACTGATTGTTTGTTTATATTAGAACTGTGTATTATTTCTCCATGACAAAGGCAATTTATCGCAATAAATCGCTTGCCAATGGGAATTTACCAAGGTAACGGGAATTTTCAGCGGTAAATTCCCGTTGGCAAGAAATTTATTATTATAATTGTCATTGTAACTATGCAAAATTTGTCAGTATAATTGACATGAGTGAAATAATCGTTATGAATGAATTGAATAGTGATATCATTGTTGCCAATAATAATATATTTTGGAGAATTATTCTATCATTAAGGAGAGCAATTGAATTCTGTTACAGTCCTGCATATTATCAGGTCGCTCGCGCAAATGTCACGCGGTCGAATTTTGCTTGGCCAATGATCAGGGAATGAATATTATCCTTCTACCCACGTCACGCAAGCGCACAATCGTACAGACACAAAATAAATAACGATTCTAGTTATTTATTGTAGGAACTATTCTATGCCTCAAAATAAGAAGTATCCTGAATTATGACTCATTTTTTCAAAAACTAAAGCCTTAAAGCTTATTTCGCAAAATAGACCGAGCTACGCAATGAATTTATAAGTTTACTTCAAAATACTTCACTTTTGGACTCATGTAGACCGCCTGCAAATAAGCTTTCAGTCGATTTGCAAACTTGCCTTACCCATGGAATCATCATTCACGTAATTTACTTAGACGCAGAGTTTCATTTTGTTAAATACTGTTTTCTAAAATGATTAGGGAAAAAATTAAGAAGCCATGAATAATTTGTGGCGTTATTACACAAAAAGGTGTATGTAAGTGACTTTTCCTTTCTAAATGATGAATGGTAAGACTAGAAGGCTTATTTTCTTAAGTAGGTAATAAAGTAGTTCTTAATAAGTCCTACACAAATTCCACTCACTCAAACCCTTGTCTTCCTAACATGATCCGATTTCTCACAAAAATAAATTTAAAAGGATTCATTTAGAGCTAATTTACGATATTGTAGTCTGTGACGACAGAACAGCTTTTTTATTTTACCCCAGCACTATGTTCTGATTATGAATAACGTGATAATAGAAGAAGTAGAATAAATTTATTCTATTCTAGATAAGCCGAATACTCTAGCCATTGTTACGCATATCATCGAATCACCCTTCACATGTTTTATTTTTCAAAAGAAAAAAGTGAAAGACGATGCCGAATAAGGTGAAATAAGAGGTGTTGCTTGCGTTATTACAAAGTGTACTTTAAAAGATACAGAGTCATGACTTTATCATACGAATTATAATTTTTAACAGTTATCTCATGATAATAGTTATTTGTTTCATTAGTACGGCTGTAACACTCGTCGTCCTAACTAACTTCTTCCTAGTATGGTACAGCCTTAACTAAAAGTGGGCTACTTCGAAACATGTCAAATCCGTATATCTTTGAAATTTACTTCGTCGTTGTCTACATATTACATACCTATATAGCGGGTCCAATATCCAAAAAATAAAATATAAAAATGATTGTACCGTGGCTGACCACCTCTGGGTCATTGACTTGAAGGGCTCGCGATCAAAGATAGGGTGACAAGAAACTAACGCCCACTAGGTAAAGTTTCCTTCCAAGCCTTGCCCCTTTCTAATCATACAAACGAACAATGAAACCGAAACCGAAACAAATGTGAGTTATTTTCTTTTATTTCATTCTTTATTTGTATGCCGTGGCTTAATGAGTGCTATATGGGCAGATCAAATATTAAATGAATACTGAGAAACGAAATATGAATTTATTCACCTTTCGCAGAATTTGAAGATCCAGCCTGGAGGTATATACCTCTGAAGAAACAAATCATGATTATAAATTATTCCCAATCATGTATGGACATACAATTATTAATTGTACAATTAATAAAATTCAACTTGGACACACATATTTGATATTTTGGTTGCTTAGCTTGGATATTGAATATATTTCAATAGAAATCTAAATAATATTCATGTAATTATTATTGAATTGTCATTAGTATTCTGTTCATATTTTCAGTCCTAACTAAATAAATATTTCATAGGAAATTAAATGATGTCTACGACTGTCATAATAAAAATAAATTCTCTCTAATAGACTAATGAGAATTCAATGATAATAATTAATGAAATTCAATACGATATTAGATACAAACATACAAAACTAAAAAGTAATAGCGATTACCTACTGATTTCAACACTCATTTGAATATCAATGGTAGAGAATTTCTTCCTAATCTCTTCATCTGACTTGTAACAAAACTTTCTAGCTTATGTATGTGTGTAATTAACAGTTGGATATATAAGAATTCAAACAATTTTTCAGGCTTAATGGATGCAGTGACAACATTCGCTTACGTCTAGAAGATGTAATGCTATGCAAATGAACTGAAAATGCTGTATTGGACATCAGGAATAAGCGTCAAAAAGAGAAGAAACGCGATATAAGTAACGAGGAGCTAATCTGGAAGTTCATCAGAAAGAGTTCCAAATGAAATAAACAATGTGAACTAGTCACTTTACATGTTTCATTCTCATTGCAAAATAATCTGCTGTGGCCATTTAAGTACTTCCACAACCATTCATTTTATGGCCAGTTTCATCGCTGTTTCATAAATTTAGAGTGTCGCATAAAGCAATTGCATATTCCAAAGTGACAGCTGTCATTGTCAAAGTGACAACTATCATTGTCAAAGTTAAGGATGTCATTGTGAGAGTGCTTTTATTGCTGGAAGTGAATAGATGAAAATTTGAAGTTATCAATATCATAGTTCTAAAGTTTCACAAAGCGACGAAGCATTTTATTTATATCCATCAATTATTGTTTAGATTTGTCATTCTACAAATAATAATACTCGATTCGAATCTGCATTACTCTCAATTTTCAGCGATGACGCTCATTATAATTTTGATGGCTTTGTTTTGTTACAAAAATTTCGTCTTACGTCTTTTTTGTACAATTTTTTTCTCATTCAATACCTATGTCGCCATCTGTATAACAAATTTGCACTAATTTTGTAAATTAGTACTTGCTAATGTCTCTTGATTGAAGGGCGCTAATTTGGGGAGCATGCGCGTCTTTTTTGCTCTCTTTCGTTCCTGAGCTGTTGTTGCAGACGGATTAGTTTTGAGCAGTCTTGTAATTTTTCTAGTTGTTCTAAATTTTGTGGTTATTTTATTTTAATCAAATTTTGTGAGTATTTTGTTTATTATTTGTTCACGTTATTCCAAATTTAGTATAATTTTTGCTAGTGATTTCGTTTGAAGGCGACCCGCGTGGTTAACCTTTTGATTTCCAAATTTATCTCTTTCATCTTTAATTCTCTGTTAGTTTTTTGTGTTCAGAACATTTTTAAAACCTTGAAACTTTTATACTAAATTAATATCTTTGTTCTAAATTCAATTTTTTTCTAAATTTTACAGTGGTGTAAATCATTTTTTTGGTCGGTGCTCGTTTGTGAGTACTTATTCGTTCCTTCCCCTTTGGGAGGTTATTATTATTTGTTGTCTTTCCCCGGGAAGATACGTTTAATTATTTCTGATTTTTCATATTCAGACTCGTTTTGACAATCATTACAATTAAGAGTGTTCCTTACACATGTTCTAATTGCTACCTGTCCTAGTTTATCATACTATCCCGTCTACATGAGTAGACATTCCTGTTTTGTAATTTACCGGCTTTTTGTATTTCTGTTTTAAATTATTTTTTACTACCAAACGCGATCAGGCGGATATCGATTCGGTGATACGCGATTTTTTTTATATATACATTCGAAGTAAAAAACCTACGAGATTTGTGGCTATCTTCGTTCCTCTCTTTACCTTACCTCACCTAAGTATGTTTGATGTATGAATGATTAGTGAAATTGGTTTATAATACATAATTTGACTATATTTTGGATCCAACGCGTTGCAGGTTTGTCATTCAACAACTCGTAGTTTAGTTTCTTACGTTGCTTATGTAGTTCTTGGTTTCCAAAGCTTGAAATATTCTGTTGTGGGCTTTAGTTCCCGTTTTCAAGCTGGAAAACTCTACGAGTTGGTGAAGATTGATCCAATTTTTTTGAGTAACGAACCACGTTCGTAAATTTATCGACTTGTCGCTAATAATCCTTTTTCTTGTCTTGCTAGACTTTGTATTTTCTTTGTTTTTCTTCTCTTTAATGCTTAGCGTAGTTTTTTTTCACTTTGTGAATTCTCTGTGCACAATTCAAAATTAGGCAAATGAATAACTTTACTGAATATTTCATTCAATTTTTACTAAATTCACAATTTATTCGTTTTTCAATTTAAATCTAAATTTATTTATTCAAGTTTAACGCTTCACGTTTAAAGAGAGCTCTCCAATTTTTTTATAGGAACCTCCTGTTCCAGTTGAATTGGGAACTGGTTGGATTATTTGTTTTCAGTGTAAACTGCTAGGGATCTTAGGAAACCGTGGCCACTTGAGACTAGTTTCTGGCCAACTTTACGTTAAGAGGAACATTAATACATCTACGAAATTAAGAAGAACATTAATACGTCCCGAAGTTGATTACCAGGCGCACGGCCAACCTTAAAACCTTCAAGGATCGTTGGGTATTTATCAAAGCTCAAAGACGCAAGATCAATATCACTTAATTCAGGAAACGTTTTTGTCTGACGTTGTTTTTGTGGCTAACAATTCGTCATCTACCTTCTCTGTCGATACTAGTCTTGAGTTTCGCCTGAAGAGGATAATTAGCTAGTTTTTGTAACGTAATTTTGAACGTCAGTGACGTGCTCTCCAGTTCCCTTTTGGCTGTTGCAGTGAGATTTCTTTGTATTAGAGCTTTAACCATTTTCATGAGCTACCAAATTTTTTAAATTATAATTTTTTGAATTATTTGCTTCAAATTATTAATTATTTTATTTTCAATTGATTTCGACGTCTATCCTTTATTTCTCTTTTGCTGTCGCTATTGTCTCCCAGAATAGCACCTATTTCTCCTTTGATCATTTCCTGGGTGTGGCGCCCATTTCCTATTTTTCAGGTAAAATATTTCCGGTGCCCTTATTAATAGCTAGCCTGGGTCTTCACTTACATATTCCAATACTTAAATTTAGTGTCAATCAGAAGTACATTAAGTTTTTGCAACCAAATAGTGAAGAAACATTACCTTTTTTAATTTCCTACTGCCACCTTGGAAATAGGAAAAGGTACAGTTAATCGTGAGAATTGTTGCATTTGGGATTCAAAAAATCCCGGAATGACTGTTGAGAAACAAATGCAACTACAACGTGTCACTGTTTGGTGTAAATTTTGGGTTGGGGGCATCATCGGACCATTCTTCTTCGAATAAACCGCTGTTCAGGCAAAAAATTCAATGGGGCTCGCTATCACGACATGATAATCAAGTATTTTGTGCCTACATTGTGCTTTATATTATTTTGATGGTCAATTCATCCCGAATAGACGTCATTCAAATATTGTTTTAACAGCATGTTAATCATTTCCAAGTAACCGTGTTAATTTTATGCGGATGGATTAATTCCGTGCCTCAATCCAGTGAGACTGAATCTGGTCTCACCGTTGGTGTTATTTGATTCAAGAACTCAATTCTGTGCATATTCAATTCTGGGAGATCAACAGTTACAATATTTATGTCTTCACCGAACCCAGTTTTTGTTATTTCATTTGTCTGATTTGTATTTTGTCCTCAAAATGATAGAAGCTAGAAAAATGATCTAGCTCTTGAATAAAATTCTCTATTGATCGATCCATCCTTTCAGGTATTTTTCAGTAGCTGGACAGAAGAAAACTCCATCTGAGGCACCGACTATTACTATGAGTGGGACATTAGCTCTGTTCGATGAATATTTTGTCAGTGCAGTGCAGGATAGTGCAGGGCAGTGTAGTTCTGCATGATGCACACCAGTTCTACATTGTCAAAGAACAGATTAGTGTGCAATAGTGCAGCGAATTTGAACTGAGAGAATCAACCTCAATCTGCAATATTTAAAATGATCAAAACAATTGCTCTGTTGATTGATTCGTCAGAATCAGGTGATTCATTCACTTTGAGCAGTGATAATGAGGTTGAGAATTTGGATATATACCTGAAACGGCGAAAAAGAGACTGCATAAAAAAATATTTTCAAGAAGTAACTCCGGCATATATGGATAAGGGAGTTTATTGGACATTTTAGGATAAATCGCCAAATAAATATCAATATTATTTATATTTGCTAGCTCTGTTTAACAAACTGATAGGAATGAATCTGACATTTGCTTACCCACACCCTACTCTGCACTAACTACACCACCTCCTGAGTCAGTTCAGAAAAGTGTGCACTAGTTCTCAAATTTATCTTAACGAACAGTCTGGCCAAATTGCACGTTTTTCATAAAACGTTAAAGTGTTAGAAAGTGTACACTTGGTCAACCTAGTGCATGTCATCGAACAGAGCTGATAGGTATATTATGTAGGTGTATGATTTAGGGGATCTAGGTCAAAAACCTGGTCTGGAATGGTATTCTGACAAAGTCCGGTCAAATCTTGAGAAATCCGGTCAAGAGCGGATTTATTCCGTCGCAGATGATAACCCTACTCAGGAACTGCTTGATTTGGATATGGTTTATAGCATAAAATGCAATTTATCTTGTTATATGTACTAAAATTAATAAACAATACTTCTTGTTCCAGCAAATGATAATGTTATTTCTAAAAAACAGGAAGTCCTCTGCTAACCATACACATATTGAGAATGTTTTTATACCTACTTTGGAGTAGTGTTTTTCAATCTTCTTGAATATGCAACCCTTATATATATATATATATATATATATATATATATATATATATATATATATATATATATATATATATATATATATATATATATATATATCCTATATACCACGGAAAGTGAAACATAGGCGTTTAACATGGGAAATCAGTTTTTCCCTGCGCATTGCTCTCCTAATTATTTCAGACAAAAAGTTTCAAATGGATATCGTAAAACAGAAATAATAATTTTGGCAGCCAAATTATTATTATTCATTTTGACAAATTGTAATATTGTAATAAAAGAGCGAAATATAAGTTATTCTCAAAAATGAATAACTATTCAAATGAAGAAAAGCTACAAATAATTAAATGGTATTATATTGGCAATAGTTTACGGCAAATTCGTGATTATATTAGTACTCTTTGGCGAAATCATGATATTCCGGAGATGTCTACCATTCAACGATTCATTGCCAAGTTTAAGAGAACAAGTACACCCAATTCCAAGAAGGAGGAACAGAATATCGAGAACTACAATGAAAATAAAGAAAATTTTCTTGCTTTGATAGAACTAGAACATACAATGAGTGTAAGAGAAATTTCCAGGGAACTTAATTTTCATTTTATGACAGTTCATAGAATTCTTAAGAAACATAAATACACTCTTTTCAAATTTCAAAATCATCAACATCTTTTGGAACGAGATTTTAAGTGCGTGCATCATTCTGTGAAATAATGATGGAAAAGTCAAATTATGATAGAGACTTCTTAAGGAATATTTTATTCTCAGATGAATGCACATTTACCATGATTGGCGAACCCAATGGTCATAATTACCGGTATTGGTCCAAGAATAATCCACATAACTTTATACAGTCCCGGACACAATATCGACAAACTGTAAATGTATGAGCAGGAATTTTAGGACATCAAATAATAGGCCCGTTCTTTATTACAATAATAAATTCAGAGTCGTATTTGAATTTATTAATGAATATAGTTGGACCAGAAATTGCCGAAACAAATAAAGAAATGTGTGGTTTCAACATGATGGCTGCTCTGCACATAGTACAACAGAAATTGTGGAATATCTAAATCAAACATTTCCTGGAAGCTGGATAGGACGAAGAGGACCAATTAACTGGCCAGCACGGTCGCCTGATTTAAATCCGTGCGATTTTTTTCTTTGGGTCATTTGAAAACTAATGTTTATAAAAGAAGATACCAGAGTAGAGAAGAACTTGAATATGCTATAACACAAGAATGTCAAAAAATGAATAATAGGCAATTAAGTAACGTTCGGCAAAGTTTCTACAATACATTAGGTGATTGTTTAGCACAAAACGGAGGATTGTTTGAACATGTATTATAATTTGAGAATTTAAGAATATTTTGAGTTTGTTGTAGTTCATATTGGATTTAATTTGTTGCATTATTTTATTGTTAGTGTTACTTTATTTTATTTCATCAATCTTAAACAATAAATCAAATTTAACCACCCATTATTTACCATCATTATTATTAGATTTTTATTTAGAAAATTGATATTCACTACCAACGGAAGATATCTATTTTGACAATCATCATTCTGACACTGACGTATTAGACGTTACGCTTTTGTTCATCTGTTATTTATAATTTCATAGCTTATACTATCAAATGCAATTCCGTGAATATCCATATTTTATTTCTGCTATCATGAAGTAGCCTAAATGATTTCTTTCTTATTAGGTCGGTACAGAAATTTTGCTCTACAATATCCATTTGAAATTTTTTGACTAAGATAATTTGGAGAGCAATGCGCACAGAAAAACTGATTTCCCATGTTAAACGCCTATGTTTCACTTTCCGTGATACACCCTGTATATATATATATATATATATATATATATATATATATATATATATATATATATATATATATATATATATATATATATATATATATATATATATATATATATAAGTAAAATAATTCTAGGACCCTAATAAAACAATATCAGTGATTTTAAAGATGAGATATTTGTTGTAAGCTCCATTAAAGGTGAAGCCTTGAAAACTCGACTAACTAGAATCATTTATGAGGATATGAGTACATCCCATCAAAATCTCCCAAATCTCACAGAGGTCCGGTGTCGGTTCGAAGGAAAGGTATACACGAGTTCAGCTAAATCTGAATACACAAATTATTTTGGCGACTCTATTTGGCTATTGAAATTGGCTTTACTTGCTAATATTTTGAACCACCTAAATATTTAAAACTAGACTCTTCAAGGGCGAGAAGAGAACATTCTAACGGTCAAGAAAAAAAAAATTATGTGTGCATTTCCTCATTGCATTCAGAAGATCGTCAAAGAAGTTTCTACGTATTAAATATTGATAAATTAAACACAGCATAATTTCATATAACACTTGTATTAAATCCAAATTGAACATTACAATAAAACAATATTCATCTATAGCTGATGTACAGTGGCCGCCGGTCTCAGAGGGTTGATCTCATGTATTCTGGAAGTAAAACATAACATAAGCAAACTACCTTGCTTAGTGAGGAATCACATCCACACGCACGTTATACAATCATAACCATCAACACAACGCAAGTTATATACTCAATACCATCAACACAGTTTGCGAACTAGGGTCTCAATCGCTAGTTCAATCCCTCGTTGCGCCAAGGAGCACCGACTACTGAACGTATCCCACGTTGTTCCCAAATACAGGACTCAGGACAGGGAAATACACGGATCTGTCCTGATCTCACGTTTAGCTAGGGAGTACTGTCAACTAGCTGTTATCCTACATACCAACAGATATTACTTTCACACAACATACTCAACGCATCAACACCAAATCACACCACATAGAGTTCAGACAGGTAGACTAGGATATGCTACTTTCTCTCTCTCCTGTTAAACACGCAAACGACGACCAGAGTCAAAGGGCCTCAAACCTCACTCTAACAGTCGCCAGCCAGGAGCACGAGAGCCCTCCACCGCTGACCAAAAGGTCACGGCTGTGTCACCCTCCACCGCTGACCAAAAGGTCACGGCTGTGTTATCCTCCACCGCTGACCAAAAGGTCACGGCTGTGTCACCCTCCTGGCTGAGGTAAGCCGAGTTAAACAACAGGAGGCGACGCCAATAGGATAAGGATTAGGAAATACATAAATCACATACCATACCACCACTACAATCCACACACCTCTAGTATACAAACACTCTCCACAACCATCTCACCTCCAATATAAATACACTCTCCTATACACACACGTGACTAACTCACCCTAAACTCTTCAAGATACACTAAGGATATTGTAACTCCACTCTCCTAAATAAGAACACAAACTGAGGTAACAAATAGATGTCGGACCGTTTAAATAACCTACGTGTTGTGTAACTTGCTGAAATTGGTCAAAAATGATATGATTATTAATCTTACGTAAAACCTATGAAAAATATCTTTAACATACGGATCAATCATTGGTAGTAAACTCTCACATTTCTCGTAAGATACAGAGCTTGCATAATTTTAAAGAGAAACTATGAAACTACTTGCCAGAACTGAACTCTAAAGCTGACAATGGCCAAAGATGGATATTAAATTCTAGTTTGGATACGTCAGTACAACTGGCTGATCTGATCACGAAGATAAAATATAATCTTATAGAATTATGCTGCTAATGGCAGGATGGAGTTCAATTTGAATGAAAAAAAGAGGGATGTCTAGAGCTTGCAAAGGAAGCATTGAAACTATCAGTGCCATTTGCTACTTTCTACCTATGTGAACTAACGTTCTTTTCAATGATAAACATAAAAAGTAGGGAGAGAAAAACGATTCCAATTGGGAAATGATTTGTTTGCACTTTCTCACTGAAATTGTTGTATTTTTATTATAGTAGGACCTACATTCCTAGCGTTTTACTTTTACCTACAATGCGACCACGAGCCCTCGAGCAAGACTTTGCGACCCCCGTGAGAGTCGCAACATACAGGCTAAGAACACTGCTTTGGAGTATGGTTTGAGAGGACCCTGATATTGTTGATATGATCTAAAGGTATGTGAAGAAAAACCATACTTCCTAGAATAATATGTTGTAGATTATTCCCATCTTTATTTCTTAAGATTAAATATATCAAGATTTCCGAAATTCATCGTCAAAATAATAATTATATACAAAATATTAGCTTCTAAGAACACTATAGACAGAAATGAAGTGAAGATAATGCTTAATGTAGGGTTCGAGACAAAGATCGATGCAAAGTACAATTCAATGTAGCTAACCATACAAAACACTAACTCAGTCACATTACTTGTCACAATGTAGGTGATCAGCATTGTGACAAGGACATTGAATAGTACTTTGTATCAATCCTTGTCTCGAAACCTATATTGAGCATTATCTTCATTCAATTACTATCTATAGAATTCTTAGAAGGTAATATTTACTAGTGGTCGCCCAGTGGTCAAAAAATCCCTGCCCCTTGGAGAAAGAGAAAATCGATAAATTTTTACTTCGGACATTTTTTCATTCGGTGCATATTTCTTGATATATTCCAGCAAAAATTATATTGTCTCTGGCGGTAAATTAAAATGGGACACCTGTATATACTTTTAGATTTCTGCACTCACATTTTATCGTGAGCGCGGTACAGAGTTTTCTCTTTGGGTAAAATTAAAATTGGGCAACTTGTGTATAATTAAACTTCCTGTACTCCTTCTCAATATGAATTTCAAGTATGCCAAACATCACATTCCTTCGTGCCAGCGTTACAAAGTTTGCTCCTCACGTAGAATTGAAATGAGTCATCTTGTATATAATTTTAGCTTTCTGCACTCTTTCTCCATATGAACTTCAAGTATGTCAAATCTCACAGTCCCCCGTGCACGCATTCCAATTAATTTGGGCTGAAATGTGTAGTGAACATGGGAGAATAAACAAAAATTCGAAAAAAATTCTGAAAGATTATCAATAAAGCTTTCATGTCGCATCCATTTTGCAGATTTTGTCATTAGTAAATATATAAGAATATGACAAAAAATTACATGTTTCAAAAGTCATTCAGTATCAGTTTTTTTCGTATTGTAATTTTATCAATAAATTTTTCTTGGAAACATTGTTTACCTAGCAACATCGTGAGAGTCATCTGTCCGATTAAGTCACGAGAGCGTAGCTCGAATAATTTAATCTGAATGCAGTTTCATTGTATCATACAGCGTCACTTCATAGTATAAAACTTCGTCATTCCATATTATGAAGTGACGGAACTATAGATTTGGAGTTTTGCTTTGATGATAGCCAGAAGACATGAGCAATCGAGAAAAAAAATTCAATTTTTTTGCTTCCGGGATTATTTAGAGCTCCATGTCAACTAGAGGAATGACAATAATTATACTTTGTAGACATCATGAGCACTGATAGATATTTCAACATCCTTTAAAAGAATATAAAGCTACAAATTGATCAAATGCCCTTTTAAATTATCTTAGGGTTGGAATTGTGGAAGATTGGATGTTGAAAAACAAAGCTTTACTCTTAAAGTGTATATCCAATAGTCCAGATATCTTGCTAGTCGAAAACTTGTAGCATATCATGAAGAGGTAGCTTCGATTATAGGCGCAAAGTTACGTGCTTGTCTTCCAAAAATTGGAAGCAATTTTGCTCCAGTTGATTGCTAAACATTAGTTGACAGTACGTTCAACGTATCAAGGTGGTGGATAGTCGATTGAAAGTAATGTAAAGCAAAGGTGATTTTCTATTCCATTTTTTTTTAATTTTCCAAATTTCGACAATTTTATTTATTGCTTGGAGTTTTCCTATTTCTGATATTTGAAGTATAGCCAAATGTGAAAAGGTTAATAGAGGAAAGAAATCAATGAATTCCGTCAAAAACTAATCACTTACTTGTACAAAGTAACAAGTATTGTGAAACCGATAAGATTCACGTATCGAGATTTTGATGGAAATATCCGTTTTGAGCATCCCTGAATCCACTTTGACTATTTTTGGATTGATGTCGGTACGTATGTTCGTGCGTGCGTGCGTTCGTGCCTGCGTACGTGCGTTCGTAACTCGCAAATCTCAAAACTGGTTGAACGTATAATGTTGAAATTTTGTATTTAAGACAGGTATAGGGTCTAGTTGTGCACCTCGCATTATGGTTCCAATCGTCTGTACCGGAAGTGGACTTTACTTCAGACTTTTTTCGAATTTTTCTAATAAATCAAGAATGATGTTGAAATTCAGTATTTGAACTTGATGTTATATCAGAATGGTCATCTGCTATTTTTGTATGAATCGGCCAAACCAAAAGTGCACTTTACTTGAAACTTTTTTTGAATTTTTTGCATAAATCTAGAATGATTAGCCATACCATATTGAAATTTCATATTAAGCACTTCTATAACATCATATTGCATTATGAATGCGACCGGCTGAGCCGGAAGTGCACTTTACCCAATTTTTTTTTTATTTTCCGCATAAGTTCAGAATTATTAGCCGTAGGATACTGGAATTCAGCATTTGTGATTGCTGTAGCATTTTAATTGTCATTTTCTATTTTTGTAACAATCGGCTGAGCCGGAAGTGTACTTTATATGACAGACTTTTTGAATTTTTTGCATGAATTCTAAACAATCTGTCGTCGAATATTTGAATTTTGTATCAGGCACTTTTATAATATCTAGTTGTATACCTTGCATAATGATTGCTATCGACTAAGCCGGAAGAGCACTTCAATCGAAACATTTTTTGAATTTTCCGAATAAATTCAAAACGATTGAACACAGATTGTTAAAATTCAGTATTCAGGACGATTATACCGTCTAGATGCTCATATCCTATTTTTTTTGAGATCCGCCCGGCCGAAAGTGCACTTTACTTGACAGTTTTTTGGAGTTTTTCGCTTAAATTCGAAACGATCAGGTGTAGAATATTGAAATTTGGGTTTTCCTTCTGCTGTAGCATTTGAATAATTGCCTACTACTTTCATAACAATAGACTGAGCCGGAAGTGCACCTCAGTAGGAATTTATTTTTTAATTTTGCCAATAAATTCAGATCTGTTGGTAGTCGTAGAATTTTGGAAATCAGTATTCAGGAATATTGTAGTATAAGAATAATGACCTACTGTTTCCATAGCAACCGACTTGGCTGAAAGCGCATTTCACTTCACAGAATCTTGGAATCTCTTGAGTAAATCCAAAACGATTAACTGTGGAACGATGAGATTTTGTGTTTGATTATACATATTCAATGATATATACGATCAAACACAAAATCACATCGTATTATATATATATATATATATATATATATATATATATATATATATATATATACAATGATGTACAAGTAAGTCACGTGATGTTCACGTCAGATTTTTTTCGTTAGTGAGTTTATTCATCTTATGCCCGGTTCTATAAAGGGCAGAGTAATTTACTACCAGAGTAAATAAAATTTACTCTTTCAAATGACAGTCGATTTTTTGACAGCAATGATTCTGTGGTCACAAAGAAATTCAAAACGATTAGAATTTGTTAAGTAGAATAAATTTATTTTGAGAGTAAATTTACTTGGTCAATTATAAAACCGGTCATTAAACGAGACTCGTAGGAATGGCTTAAGCCATCAGTGATCCAGTTTTTGTATATAATTCCTATTCAAAAATTTGACGTTTCAGGCATTCACGCGCTGTTAACTAGCTTATTCAACAATATTCTCAAAGCATTCAATTAATTGGAATTTCTCTCACATATATGAATATCAATCACTTCTTCCACCCACTATGGGTGTGACAGCCACTTATAGTGTACATTGATAAATTGATTGATATCTCCTAAGCCCTATATTTTAAAGTATATTGTCGAACGTGTGAAAATCATGACGAAATTACTGACCCTAACCAAATCTGGATTACTGATGGCCTAAGCTCTGAGCTATTTCTATCGAATGAAATTTCTTGGAAATAAAAAAGCTGTTCTGTTCGATTCTCCAAATAAGAGATGGAACCAGTGTTGTCGATATTGTCGTGTCAGAGGAGTTCCATTTTTCGTTCGGTCTTTACTTCTTGAATAATTATAATAGAAATCTTCAGATGATGTACATTATACATAGATATTCATATTTTCAAAGGAGCACTATTTTCCATACTGTTTGTCAAATAAGTTATCTTCTTATCAATTACGTTTTTGGACTTGAAGTTCTACAAGTAAATAGAAGACTTCAAATTTGTTATTTAAGAGAATTTGCTGGAACATCAGACCTGATAACTAATTTTGTAGAAACTGATTATGAGTATTTAGAAAACTTTCTTGAAATTGTTTACAAACAATAGCAATTTCTGCTCATTTTCTCAATTCTAAAAAGTATTTTTATTAAAATATTCTCTCAACTAGCACTAAGAGATAATTTCGCAAATACAAAATTATCAGGAATTTTTATGCATGAAGATAGCAGATATCTTACCAAAAAAAAACAAGAATTTATTAATACATTAATCATTAGATCAAAGTTTAAGACTATATTATTTATAAACTGAGTGTTTTACTTGATAAAACCTCTCTGCAATGATGAGAGCGAGAAGAAATAATTTTATATTTGCAAATATTTACAGAGATTACCGAGCAAATTAAGGCTAAAAAAGATCATAAATTCATTTATTTTCACGAATTAATCATTAGCCTTAACAAGAATTTTCACAAAGATAAGTACAAAATTTGATACAATCGTTTTTACTGTTTTCGTTATCACAAAATAAAATACATATTTGTATAATTCCACGTGCATCAAAACAATATATAAATAATGACAGTAAGAGAGAACGTTTTAGTCGAGATATGATACTAATACGAATAAAACTGTCATAAGTTGTTTATTCAAAATAGTGAGTTCGTGTTTAATGCTTTTGATTAGTGAATCTGTGATATACTTTATCAGTTGTTGAGTGTCTGTATCATAATGAAATAGTGTTGTTCAAAACTGGATATTGGTGAATTCATTTAAAAGTAAGTAAAACATATTTTTCACAAATATTTGCTTGCTTTGGCACTTAAATGACTAGGCCATAATTCACACAATCTTTGTGAAACCAAAGGTTGTGGAAACATATTTCCAGTAGGATTTGAATTGAATTTTTTTATTTAAATGGAATTTGATACTGTACGACAGACAAACGCAGTCTTTTCTCCAACAGAATGCATGCGTAAATTATACATGCAACTTACGTATCTGGCGATGGTAAGACGTCAAATCTTACTGGTAGTGGTTGTTTTCCTGCCTTAAAAAGCTCAGTTTCAAAAAAAGTCATGTAAAAAAGACCCAAGTCCTCTATAGATTCAAAATATTTCTCTAACAATTGAATTCAGATCTCATGATTTAGATATGTCAAATAACAAAATTAGTGCAATCACCTGAAGGGTTTCACCTCGGAATAAAACGGAATAACCTGAAAATTTGTATAAACCTTCATGTCGGTATTCTTAAGGTTGTCTCAAAAGTCTCATAAGGTCATGTGTGAGCGTCCTTAGGTAATCAATGTCAGAGTTTGCGAAAATCAGTTTCTTGGAAATACCTCGCTTTTTTTGCTTCAAATCGTATTTTCATTTCTCACAAAAGTTGTAGAATATAAAATTGTCCATAAATTTTGTCCCAAATAATTTTTTATACACTCAACCGTTTTTAAAATAGAGTGCGAAGAGTGCAGAGCGTTCAGTCATACATGCCATAGCCTTAAGTGCTGTGCCAAATAGCAAGAACAAATCTTGTAGTCGACACTCGGCACTACTATTGAAGTAAAAATGAATTTTCAGTTATTGCCAGCATTTTCTCAAATTAGTCAATTAGGAAGAGTCATTACTTTCCATTAACCCTGCGTTGGATATGCAGAGTAGTTCAATAAAAAATTATATTTGCCACAATTTTTAATAGCTGAATTTTTTCGCTGCTCAAATTAAATAAAATTAATTCTCTTGGAGTTCTGTGCAAACATTGTATGATAAGAATAATTGACTTCCTTGAGGAACAACTGTTGCTTGTGGGTCCATTTATTTGTTATCTCTACATGATGATACTACAGCAATTTAAAATAGGCCATGATTGGAAAATTACAGCGTACTTGATCAATCGATAAGATAAGCAAATCAAAACAACCTGAGTTTTTATAGATCTCAGGAAATATTTTCAAACCATTCAATGAGTGTGAAAAAAGCGTACATTCAATTTCTGAACATGATAACAGTCTATAAGGCCAAAATACGACATTAAGTTATTAGTAGGAGACTTGAATGCAAAAATAGGAAGGGAAGAATGTTTTAAAGAAATAACTGGTGGCTTCAGTAAACATGAAAAGTCGAATGAAAATGGAGTCAAAACGATTGAATTTGCATCAGAGATGGATATGAGAATAAGAAGCACAGCCTTCCAGCGGAAAGATATTCATAAGAGTACGTGAATATCACCAAATGGAAATAGTTGTAATCAAATCGATCATGTACTGATAGAGAAAAGCATGTTAAGGTAATTGGAGATGTGAAAAGTAGACGAGGTGCTGTAGGAAATTCTGATCATTTTATGGTGGTTGTTAAACTTAAACTAATGATACCACAAAATATGAAGAATAAAAGAAACCATACGAGAAGATACGATACAAAATACTACAAACTAAAAACATCAAGAAAAATTTCGAAAATATTTTGCTAGACAAATTATCTACAAGCACAAATGCAGGAGATGATAAACAAAGATGGGAAGAAATAGAAGATGTAATATGCAAGACATCAGAACAGATTTTGGAAGAGCATAGGGAAAAAAGAAGATTAAAATTGGTTTGATGACGAATGCAGCAAGGCCATGACTAGAAATAATTTAACGAGGATACAATTTCTACAACAAGGAAATGACGATAATTTCAAAAAGTACATAGAAGAAAGAAATAATTATAAAAAGCTATGCAGAAAAAAAAAGAGAAAAAATGCAAGCAAAATTGTTACGAATGGAGAAAAAATATAAAAACGATGTTATAAGAAACTTCTATCAAGACGTTAAAAAGCAAAAAATAGGTTATCGGCAAAAAGCGGTGTATTGTAGAAATAAAGAAGAGCAAAAGTTTAATAGGTGAAAAGAATATTTCAATGAATTATCAAACACAAAAACTGACAATGATATAGAAACAAAACTTGACGGGATTATAATAAATAATGTGCGTGTTGAGCCACCTCAAGATGAAGAAATTCTAACAATTTTAAAAAGCCTAAAGAAAAATGAAAGTCCAGGTGAAAAAGGTATTTCAGGGAAAATTTATAAAATGGGTGGAACTAGATTACATACACAACTGTGTAAAATTATTCAAAATGTATGGAGAACTGAAACAATGCCAAAAAGATGGAGAGAGGCAGTAATTTTTCCCATTCATAAAAAAGGAGACCGATTAAATTGTGACAATTATAAAGAAATTGCTCTAATTGACACTGCATACAAAATATTGGCAGTATATATAAGAAATAGAATGAAAGAAGTGGTGGAAAATCTGTTAGACCGGTTTCAGGAGTGACAAATCAACCATAGACCAGATTTACACCTTGAAACAAATTATGGCGAACACCTACGAACACAACTTACCTCTTCATCTACTGTTTATTGATTTTAGACAAGCATATGATACCGTTGAAAAGGATAAGCTCTATGAAATCTCGAGAGAATTCCAAATACCCGAAAAGTTGGTGAGGCTTGTAAAAATGACTCAAAAAGGAACTGATTGTAAAGTAGTAATAAATGGCGTTACATCCAATAGTTTCAAAGTTAACAGAGGGCTAAGGCAAGATGATCCGTTGTCTCCAATGCTTTTCAATTTGGTAGTAGAATAGAATGGATAGTAAGGAAAGGAAACATCTACAGAACAGGAGTCATATATCGTCAAAAGCATCAAATTTCAGCATATGCCGATGACATCGCTATCACCACACGATCAAAGCAAGAATTGGAAAGAGTTTTCACAAATCTAGGACTGAATATCAATGAGGAGAAAACTAAATACATGAGCCTAGTGGGAAATGATCAATCGGAAGCTACGATACTAAAAATGAGAAGCGATAGCGGAAAAATTTACAAATTTGGAAAGGTACAGCGTTTTAATTATTTAGGAGTTATATTAACAAACGATAACGAAGAAACACTAGAAATTGAAGCTATGATTGCAAAAGGAAGTAGGAGCGCTGGAGCATTACATCATGTACTGAAATCCAAAGAAATATCGTGGTCAACTAAAGTACGGATTTATAAAACTGTGATAAGACCAACAGTTCTGTACGGATGTGAATTATGGACATTGAAAAAAGTGATCAAAATAAGTCGGAAATATGGGAAAGGAAAATATTAAGAAAAATATACGGTGGGAAAAAGGAAGGTGATATGTACCCTAATGCTTCCACCTGTCCACCAAAATTTCTCTCTTAGAGCACATGCAAAACTTTTCTTTGACGTGCCAAAATGTGGCTTCAAATTTTCAGAAGTGTCTCACCAGTGGAGCACTTTTGCTCATAACCAATAATGGGATCATTTTTTTGCACATAATGCTACTTCATTTGATGAAAAAAGATCTAGAGAAATTGTGAATGCGACAAGTCTAATTTATTGGACAAAATTGACGGAGCAGCAGGACTCTAGTTGTGTCGAGTGTTACTTAAAGAGAAATTGAGTTGTGATGCCATGAAAAAAAGTTTATTTGTTAAATTTTTCTTTCAAATTTGGGAAATTATCATGTTATCAATTGAATTAATGAATAAATATGTCCAGCAAGTATTTTTAGCCCATTTTTCCGAAAAAAGCGCTATTATATTCACTTTGGCTGGCTGGCTGGCTGGCTGGCTGGCTGGCTGGCTGGCTGGCTGGCTGGCTGGCTGGCTGGCTGGCTGGCTGGCGTGACGCTGAGATCTCAGCAACTATACTATTTACAGACTTGAAACTGGTACTAAATAAAAGCTGCTGTTTCGTAGGCTTGCACAAATTGCTTTAATTCAAGCTCAGTGATTGTGGAAAATTGAATTATTCAATTACTTGTTTCAAGTGAAACAATGTCCATAGATATCTATGACATTAGGGATATGGCAACTAAAATTTATTAAAGTAGATAAAAATTTAGTTACAACTTTCGCCACGGGTGTCACTATTATTATGTACAGTTGTCAAATCTGTCCGGGACTCATTCAATAACTTGTTTGACGCGAATTTGAAGCTTATTAGAATGAATTATTATTATTGGATGAAAATTTGTTCACTTTTGGTGTATTTTTTTTTATAAAGCTTTGATAAAGATCAAATTATCATTTTAAGCTACAGCACTTGACCTCCTGTCAGTCAATAACTAAACAATGAAGATTAAAAGGTAAATTTTGAGTTTGTACATGCATAAATTATGTACCTATCAAATAGTCTACTTGAAGCTAGTACTAAACAGAAGCTGCTGTTTCGTTAGTTTACCCAAACTGCTTGATTTCAAGCTCAGTTATTGTGGGAGATGGAAATTTGCGGAATCTCTAAAGTAACAAGCATTTATGAGCTGTCAAAAATGCGCTTTCATCATTTAGATGATTCTTCCATTTTTTGGAAAAAAGCGCTATTATATTCACTTTGGCTGTCTGACTGGCTGGCTGGCTGGCTGGCGTGACGCTGAGTTCTCAGCAACTATACTATTTACAGACTTGAAACTGGTACTAAATAAAAGCTGCTTTTTCGTAGGTTTGCACAAATTGCTTTAATTCAAGCTCAGTGATTGTGGAAGATTGAATTATTCAATTACTTGTTTCAAGTGAAACAATGCTTATAGAAATATATGACATTAGGGATATGGCAACTAAAATTAATTAAAGTAGATAAAAATTTAGTTACAAGTTTCGCCGCGAGTGTCACTATTGTTATGTACAGTTGTCAAATCTGTCCGGGATTCATTCAATGACTTGTTTGACACGAATTTGAAGCTTATTAGAATGAATTATTATTATTGGATGAAAATGTGTTTACTTTTAGTGTATTTTTTTTATATAGCTTTGATAAAGATCAAATTATCATTTTAAGGTACAGCACTTGACCTCCCGTCAGTCAATAACTAAACAATGAAGATTAAAAGGTATTTTTGAGTTTGTACATGCATAAATTATGTACCTATCAAATAGTCAACTTGAAATTAGTACTAAATGGAAGCTGCTGTTTCGTAAGTTTGCCCAAACTGCTTGATTTCAAGCTCAATTACTGTGAGAGATGGTAATTTATGAAATCTCTGAAGTAACAAGCATTTATGACCTGTCAAAAATGCGCTTTCATCATCTAGATGATTCTTCCATTTTTTTCTTATCGAGACAATTGAGTCATCTCAATTAAATGATATTATAACCTCTCCAAGAATATTCTTAAAATAGAGCTTCTATCTAATATTTGGCTTGCGTAATTTGATCCTTAAGTCTCAGTAACGAATGCTATTATTGTACTAAATCAACAGTATTTATATTTGAAATAACAATATTTCTGATAGTGTGTAATACACTTACTGATTATAATTATAATTATTTACTCAATTATGCAACATTCAAACAGCTTTGAAAGAAACCTAGTGTCAGCAGTCATTTGCCTATATTATTATTTTCATTATATTTTTGCTGCTTGAATTTAAAATTAGTTCTCTTTCTTTAGCTGTAAAAGAAATGATAGGAACTATTGTACAAACACTAGTGCTAAGATTTTGACATGGAAAATCAACAAAAAAAATATTTTCTCTGGTTCAAATGCTAGAAAAAATGTGCTTACATAAACATGAGTGATGAATAGGAAAATAGTTCATGCCTACAGAAATAGAGTTCTAAAAATATTAAGATACTAGATTTTTACTCCTTTTATATATTTTAAATAAATTTGCAGGCTTAAAATTCATGCCTCACTTTGATTTGTGATTACGAAGGGCACAGGGGAAGAACATACAATGTCACAAAGACAATGAACTGAGAAATTGCTGAATTAATCTTTTGGTCCTTGAAAAAAGATACATTTATGTCAGAAATAATAGGAACATATATTTTCATAGTACCTCGTTTCAACGCCAGTTTTGTCAGTCGAAACAAGACAGTTGCAGACAGATGCGAGTGTAGCCCGCTGAATTAATTTTTTACATCGTTTTATCCCTGGCAGAGTCGCATTTGTTCATTGTTAATCTCTAAATGAAAATCATACAACCTTAGTTAATTTGACAGTTGTTGTATACGGAACTGTAAATTGAATCAAAAAGACGATTAGATTCAAGGAAAAAAGTATTAATACGACAATTTCAAGTACACCACAACATCTTATTGATGAAGCACAAGCAGCTACTCTCGACTTGTTACCTGCAAAATCTAAAGAAAAATCTTTACTTTATTATGACAAATTTGTAATGTGGAGAGTTTCAATGCAGGTACTATGAAAAATATAGTGTGTGGCACGGGACAAAACACGATTTCACCCGAGGGTGATGTCGGCCCTCGCTTCGCTCGGGCAAGCAAAGCTCACCCTCGACTGAAATCGTCTTGTTTCGTCCCTAGCCACACAATATACTATTATTCATAGACAAAATACATTTGTTTCGGGTGTGTAGTCCAAAAAAACACCTTTTCTTTCTAATGTTTTTTGAGCTAGAGAAAAAAAATTGAGCAAAGTCAGAAAATCAAGGAGAAAAATGTGCAATGTCCACGAAATAGTTATTTTGATGCATCATTATATTTTATCTGTGAGAAGTATTGCCTTTGAAACTTGAAGGCTCTTATTATAGGATTATCTGGCAGTAGAACCTCAGATTCAGCAACGGTATGAGAGCATCTTCGGGACTACAACTTTTTTTCAGGTCTCATGAGAACAGATGACGTCCAAGCTGAATTGAAATTCTCTCTATGAAAAATTAATCTTGGATGATCCGTTACAACCCTGATGATTTCTCTTATGGACAATGCTTATTTTCCTCTTGTACGATTTGGACATTCCTTGTTATTGCACGGTATCAACATTTTTGTATGAAGATTACTTCGTGTCAACGCATGTTACTGCAAAGTGTGTTTTGCGTTTCGTTCTATCACATTTGTACTATACAATGGTATCGCCAGTTCAAAAAACATAAAAATATGACACTGCATGCTCTTCCCCTGTGCCCCTCGATATATTAGACTGGGATTAGACTGATAAGTACGTTCCACTAGGCGTTCCAAAAGATGATATGCAAAACGTGAAAGATGGTGTCATTAATCGCAATTGCGATTTTGACTGCTAATTAAATCTGCAGAGCGCTGCAGTCGCAAGTATTGAATAATAAGTTGGAAGAGCAACCTTAAAATTGATCTCGAACTCAAATTTTGTGAAGTGAATTTGCAGTCAGCTATTTCTTGTACGTCGTTATATAAGAACCAAATTGGGTTTCTTGATAGTGTTTTATTTGCCAAAAATAAGTGTTTGGAGAAGGCATGCAGCATATAAATGAATAGTACATAGAATCACCTTATGCTTGAAGGCAATGAAGTCTTTTTCCAGATTCTCGGGGTCTTTGATTAATTGGAACATAAAGTTTTGACAACTGATCGCCGGAAATGTAATATAAAGATGGTACCTGATGATTTATTTCATATTTCTACTAAGCTCATCTGCCCGAAAACTTTAATTTGATGCATGTCCAAATATGAGTATCATTTTATATAATTCCACATAATGATTCTCATTATTCCTTTGCTTCAAGAGAATATAACGAATTTTGAAAAAACTCAAATTCTAATAAAAACAGAATAACTGCAAATATTTTTCTTCTCCAGCACTGTTTTAGAATTTGCATATTCCATAACCAAAAATTATGTTGGAACGAATGACATTCTAAAAAATCGTTTAGAATGATTCCGTATGCCGTTCAGAATGATTCCGTAAGCCTTTAGAATCATTTCGACGAATCAGAAGCTGTTAGTTTGGCTACTACCATGGTTACCTCCTAACAATTCAAGTATTCATATCTGGATTTGACGTTTGACATTTAATAATTTTTCAAGTTTCCTCTGAAATATTGGTGAGTTTCCAAAACCTTGTTAGAGAAAGTATAGTCTACAAAATGTTTGGAATGGCGTATTCCACACTCGCGAACCGTAATCCTCGCCTTTGGCTCGGATTACAAACTTTTCACTCGTTCAGAATATAGGCCATTCCAATACTTATTGTAGAATATACTATTGAATGTTTCGGGTAAATGTGTGCCAAATTATTTGAGTATCAATTTTAGTTTGGGTAAAAACAAAGAGACTTCTATTCTAGGATCAATAATAAATAGCCCAATTGAGTTTGTACAGCTCCTGCATGTTTCACACTCTATATAATCCAATAATTATTTTAATAATCGAGATGCAACAAAATGCTGTGAGTAGAAATCATAGGAAATTTCATTTCCTACAGGGTTATTTCAATGCATTTCCAATGCAGGATTAACAAGAGATGGGAAAAAGCTGAAAGACTGACTTTATTATCTTTAGTTATTCTTCAAGATAACAGAATATGCACATCCTTCTCGAAATAGAAAGATGTGATTCGAATTCAAGCAGGACCTCTTCTACTGAATAGACTTTCAGTTAAACACTCTTTTATATATAATAAGTGATTGCCTAGTGGTCGAAATTCGACCGTGAATCATTATTTCGCAAAGTTATTGAGTTTAATCTTCCATCCTGTGTTCCAGGTAAAATTATCTTGGTATTCGACGCTCCATCTGAATCTAAAGTTTGGATTAGTGGTTCTCATTCAAGATTTTTAAGTGTCTTTCTCCTCCAGCCCTCGGCAGAGAAAAAAATCATTACGTTTTTCTTCAGTCATTTTCCTATTCGGTGCATATTTTTCGATATATTCAGCAAAAAATAATTTCGTTCTTAGCGATAGCATAGAATTGAGCACCCTGTATATAATTAAAACTTCTTGCGTTTCTTCCCCACATAAACTTCAAGTATTTCAAATCTCACATTCCTTCATGCGCACGATGCAAAGTATTCTCTCCACGTAAAATTGAAAATAGGACAGCCTGTATATAATTTTAGCTCCCAGCAATTCCTCTCCACATAAACTTCAAGTCTGCTAAATCTCACATTTCTTTGTGCGCATTACAAAGTATTAAAAAAAAAAAAAAATGGAACACCTTGTACATAATTTCAACATTCCGCACTTCTTCTCTAGAAAGTATGCCATATCTCACATTGCTTCGTGCACGCGGTACGAAGTTTTCTCTTCACGTAGAATTAGAATAGGATACTTGTATATACTTTTCGCTTCCTGCACTCCTATTCTATATAAACTTCAAGTATGCCAAGTCTCACATTTCTTTGTACGTGTGTTACAAATCTCTCTCTTCTCGTAAAATTAAAATGGAACACCATGTATATGATTTTTGCTTCCTGCACTTCCTTCTCCACACAGACTGCAAGTATGCTAAGGTCTAGTTGCATGAACGTACATTAACTAACGAATTCTTCAAAAATGAACAATATCAAATCGAATATATTCGTCAAATCAGTTGCTCAGCATAGCTGTGAAAAATTTGATTTGATATTGCTAATTTTTGAAGAACTGTTTAGCTGTTGAACGTTCATGCAACTGGACATAAGTCTCACATTACTTCGTCTGTATATGCTTGAGATTTTCCGCACTTCTTCTCCATATAATCTTTAAGTATGACAAATCTCACATCCCATCATGCACGCTATACAAAGTTTTCTTCGCACGTAAAATTAAAATAGGACATTCTGTATATAATTTTGACTTTCTGCACTTACTTCTCCACACAGACTTTAAATATGCCAAAACTCACTTACTTCGTGTGCGCGGTACAAAGTTCTCTCTTCTCGTCGTGAAATTGAAATGGGACACTCTATATATGCCTTCAGCTTTCTGCATTCCTTTATATGAACTTTAAGTACGACAGAACTCACATTCTTTCGTGCGCGCAATATGCTTAAAAAGGAATACAAAGCTTGCTTTTCACGAATTGTTATATATATTGAAATGGGACACCTGTATATAGTTTTTGCTTTTTGCACATCTCGACCATATAAACTTTTCATATGCTGAGTCTCACATTCCTTCGTGCAAGCAATATGCTCAAAAAAGGGGCCGATATATTTCTCTTGGCGTATTAATATATAGATTAACAGTTCTGCAAGCCCTTCAGGCTTATTGCTTCTTGGACGATGTTCCTCCACTAAATTCTGTTTGCAGCTGTTTCCCTCCATCTTCCTAAATTGAGCTTTTCGATATGTTTTTGGACCACATCGAGCCATTATTCTTTTGTACGCTCCCTCCTTTTTTTGTTTCTATATCTCCTTCAAAACTTTCTGAATTTGAGAATATATAGAACAAAAAATAACCTACACTATTCCATAATTCAATCTGAAATTGAATGAAAGAAAAATAAGAATCCAGTTATAATTTTTTAGATAATATATTACACAAGGACTGATGATGATACTTGATCAGATAGTTGTTCGTTTTTGTTGTTGTTAAAAAGATTTTTCTCATAATCATTTCGAAATATATATTTCTGATTATTGTAGATATTGCGTAAGAGATAATGATGTTGATTTAATTCAAGTTTAACCTACAAATACTACTTGAAAATTGCATGGAGTATCACAGAGAAATAGCTGAATGTAAATTTTAACGTGATTAGGAATAAACTTAGATGAATCACGTAATGGTCAGTCATTGATCCTCTTGAACTACTCTCTATGAATAAATCAAACATATTGCCAAATCTGAATTTGCAGATTTGTCATTCATTTTCTGAGAATCTAATTTTTCTAGTAAAGTTTATTTGAATTAACTACTCGCATTTAAATAACTTCGTCATAATATTAATGAGTTATTCATAGTAATTGAGATATCAAGAGTATTAAAAGGACAATAACTATGTTAACAGTAGGAATTATCGTCCGTTCGACTCCCGTGATGCCTTCTGTACTATTTCAATCAAATTTTTCAGCAATTCATTGTGATTTCTGTCAGAGAAATTACTTTAGTTACTTGCTGTAACTAGGGAACGTGATATTCTATAATGCCTGAGGACCCCGAGGGCAATATTTTGGGAAATAATGCCTTCGGATATTATTTTTCACGTAATTGCCCCGAAATCAGTGTTATCATGATAACAATAATAAATTAGTCAGACATTGAATATATTAATGTTATCCGCGCAAAAAAATACCTACAATTCGATATAGATTATGTTACAAGAAAAAACATGGCTTTGCATTGCTTTCAACGACATACACATGCGTGAATCATGCTTTCTCTCTTTCCTACGTCTCCATTCCAAGTACTGTCGAACGCTTTGCACTTAGCAAAATCAAGGATATAAAAAATGCCAACTTCTTACTCAAAACAAGATGCGGACTTTCACGAAAAATATATCGATATCAGTAATTAATTATCAAGTGTCAATTAATCTCTTGAACAATTACTAACTCAAGAACACATTAGTATGTTTGAATTTTTTGTATAACCAGACATTTTGATAATAACTAGACAATAAAAACGTACTATCTACTAATTATTATAAAACAAATCAATTGATCATAAATATTAACTTTCCAGATTTTCAAAATGGAGGAGAACGAAACACCTCTAACCAGAAAATTCTCTGTTGTGGAAGGAGATGACCGATTCGATGGAATTATGGCAAAAGTTGGGACTAATGGAAAGTTCCAACACAAATTTAACTATTTATTTAATTTTTGGCTGGTTTTTCTGGTATGTCTACCGACAATGAACATTATTTTGGCATTAGCAGTACCTGAACATTGGTGCCATGTACCAGGCAGAAATAACACAAATTTTACGCTGGAGGAATGGAAAGATATGATGCTACCCAAGTAAGACATTTCACACTGTTGATCCCTGATCGGACTTGAGGCCAAGTTGTATATGAATCGATCAGGAACATAGTGACCAATGAGTGCCAGACTTCATAAATCTAAGAAAAGAAGGCTATTTTCAGTCAATTTTTCTGGATCAACTTCCTGATACAACTTGCAATTTAAACTAGTACTAATTGATAGTTAAGTTCAAGTACTTTAAGAAAAAACCAGGCTGCTATCCCCTGATCTGTCAGAGAGTGCGGCAGCCACTGCATTGTGTAACCTATTTTCGTATTCAACTTCTCTGATCAAACTTACGATTGTCGTTTTTTCCCGGACAGAACAGAAGGTGATACCCTGGTTTTGTCTTGAAGTATTTGACTTTTGCTATCGATTGTTCTATTGAGGAAGTTATCCCAAAAAAAAAATGACCGGGAATGACACTTAGTACATAATCCTGGATTCATAAAGTCTGGCACCCTATTTACTACCATATTTCCGATCGATTCATATACAATTTGGCCGTAGGTCCGATCAGCGATCGGCTTCTGGACTATAATAAAAATAGTGTATTGCAGGATATTTCTATTTTTCATTGATTGTGTATTTATTATTGATTTTTCTCAATTGAGTTAAGTAAATTCACTCATTCTTACTATGATTTATTGACGCAAGCAAATAAGATAAGTATTTGGAATAGATAAGAAAATCAACACGACCAACTATATCAATTCTTTTTTATTTTTTCAAGCATCATTTGAGAGCAAAATGATACTTATGATACACAATTGTGAGCAAACACTGACTGAACACATTTAAACGAAAACAACAATCATTAAAAAAGCAACTGCAATCTGCACTCTTGAATCTAAAAAATCTGACGGGAACATCACGTGACTTACTTGTACATCATTTGATATATACACAAATTCATTCAATAAAGTTTTCTGTCACTCCAGATTATAACTAATATGATTTTAATATTTTGACCTGTAAAATGTCAATCAAAATCAAAAAATTGACAACAGATCATTATCATTATCAAAATTGATTCAGGGATGCTCAAAACGGATATTTCCATCAAAATCTCGATAGGTGAGTTTTGCCGGTTTCACAATACTCCCTTGTACGTACAAGTTGAGTAAAAAATGGGCTGAGAAAACCGGACTCAAGTTTTCTACCGAAAAAAACTAAGGCTATGCTCTTCCAAAAAAGAAAAGTTTCTTAGAACAAGCTCGAGCTCACTCTTTGTTCAAAATCAATCGAAAACGTGGATAAAATAAAGTATTTAGGAATAATTATCGACAAAAACCTAAACTGGAAAGTCCACATCAATCACGTAAGGAAAGAATGTTACAGTAGAATTCAGTAGCAAGCCATAAATGGGGCGCAAATAGAGAAATATTCCTGAACATCTATCAAGCGCTAATAAGATCGAAAATAGAATACGGGAGCATAGTATACTTCACAGCCAAAAGCAGCTACATAAAACAAATAAAATCTATTCAACACACAGCAGTGCGCATAGAGTCAGAGGCAAATAGATCCAGCCCAGTTGTGGACATCCTCAATGAAGTTGGAGAACAACCTCTAGAATGGAGGATAAACCAACTTGTTGCGACTTATACTATCCATCTAGCAAAAAATCCTTCAAACTCCTCATACCAAAACACATACCACTCAATAAATCAAAATCTCAAACTCCGCAACACAACCCCTTTACAAAACAAAATAGTATCCATCCTCCAATCAGTCAACACACAAATCCCTCAAATAGAATAAATTGAATATAACATACCACCATGGAAGCCTCATACCCCAACAATAGACTAATCTCCTAGCAAAGTACACCACGGGAAATATTCCAACAACAATTTTAAGAATTTAGACAAGACAAACTTGAATACAATTTCATATATACTGACGGATCGAAGAAAACAATAGAACAACAGCCGCAGTTATTACTGAAAAAAAGTCCTATCTTTACAAGAAACCAACTTCGTCATCTGTACAGACTCCAAAAGTACGTTACAGAAAATAGAGAATAAATATACCACAGACAACAAAATTATGCAAATACAAGAAAAGCTCCACACATCCATCCAACGAGGAAAAAAGATAATATTACTTTGGATTTCATCCCACGTTGGGTTAGAGGGTAACGACAAAGCAAACCAAACAGCCAGAAAATCTACAGACAATAATACAACCCAAAGAAGACAAGCGGTACAGACATCATATTTGAAATAAAAAACGAAATAAATACAAAGCTCACCGAAGAATGGGCATAAATAACAAACAAAAAACTGAGAAATATAAAGAACGACATGAAAAAATAGGAAAAAAAAACAAAACCAGAAACGAACAAGTTATACTGAGCAGAATAAAAATAGGACATCCAACATTAACACACGAATATCTGATGAACAAAACAAATCAGCCTATATGTACAGACTGTAACAGTCCTTTCACCATCGAACATATAATAATTCACAGCAGAAACTATCATCAACAACGACAAAATAACAACATCCCTTATAACACAGAACAATCCAGACACTAAAACCAAAGTGAAAAAATTTCTTCAAGAAATTCTACTAAATAATAGAATATAATATAAACAATATAAAATAGAGAATGCACACCAGCATTAATAACTATGCAGTTGGGATGCTTCAATTGTAGGGAAAAACTGACTGGAAATTTGAGTTTTCTATTTAATATTGTTCCGTATCTTAAATATTCTAGCTGATATAAGTTGGTCGATGAAAAACTTGTCGGCTTGTATATTAAGAATTTTACTATTAGTAAAAAGAAGGAACGAAATTGGAAGTGACCATTACCTAGTAATAGGTTGTGAAATAAAGCAGAATGCAACAAAAAATTTGAATAAAATTTGAAAAATCAAGAATAGAAGGATTGAAAGACATGAAAGTCAGAAAAATGTTTCAGGAAAATGCTAGAGATCTAGTAAATAATATACCAAAACCAGGCATGAACGATATGGGAGAAATATGGAAAACTTCAAACATATAATAAAGCAAACAACGAAGCAAGCTTGCGGAGTGTACAGAAATACAAGAAATAACAAACAAACTCATAGTGGAACGAAGAAGTCAGAGCAGAAGTTGAAAGGAAGAAGCAGAAATGGGAGAAATTTCTAGACACGAAGAAAGAAGAGAATTTTGAAGAATATAGAACACAAAGAAAAGAGTGAAACAGTACTAAAACAACTTATAGACAAACATGGAAATATATTTAAAGAAAATAAAGAAGCTATGGAGAGATGCAAAGAACACTTCGCATATCTGCTTGGAGGAAGACAGAATATACATGAAAATGAAAAAAAAAGAAATCAGCAAGGAGAAAGCACTCGAGAGGAAAACGAGACAAAAGACATAGCAGAAGAGGAAATTAAAGAAATACTTAAAAATCTCGGAAACGGCAAAGCGCCGGGACATGGTATGATACGACCAAAACAACTTAAATATAGAGGTACAGATGCTGCTTCAGATTCTTGATAAGATTTTGATAATTGGAAAAATACTCAAAGATTGGGAAAACACGGTGATATTTCCCATCACAATTACAAAGGGATATCACTGTTATGTACTGAAATATGTGAACCTATAATAAAAAACAAGCTGAGGCAAGAAGTAGATTCAACAATGAAAAGAACACAAAGCGGATTTGGGAGAGGACACTCTACGCAAGATCACATCTACACAACCAGAAAGCTCATAGAAAAAAACTATGAACCAGGAGAGCAAATTATATGTAACATTTGTTGATCTGAAAAAAGCTTTCGACAGAGTATTACGAAAGCATATGTGGAAAATATTAAGATCTGGATAACAAAAAACTAAAAGAAGCAATAAAAATTGTGTACAGGAAGACATCAAATCACATGAAAGCCGGAAATTAAACATTAGACGAATTTTTCACAACAAATGGACTAAAGAGAAGAGATGATTAAGTCCGTTGCTATTTATAATATTCTTGGATAGTATTATCAAGAAAATAAAGAATAAAACAAAAAAACTGGATATTGGTTACCATCGGCTGACAATAACAATAACAGGTGAATTTGCTTTCGCAGATGGTCTGGCAATTTCAGCTAAGAATGAGAAAGCTATGCAATACAATATAAATACATGGAATAATGAACTAAAGAAGCATAATATGAACATAAATGTAGACAAAACAGAAACAATGGTAATGGCGAAAGAAGATATGAAAACTAACATAAAAATAAACGGAAAGAAAATCTGGGGATAACAATGAACAACGAAAAAAGCATAGATCAAGAAATCAACAAAATAATATTAGCGGCCAATAGAAACTTACGTGTGATAAACAAAACAATATTAAATAACAAACAAGTGTCGAAAAATACCAAAATGACAGCCTATAAAACAATATATAGACCATCTTTAATATACATATGGAAGTGAGAAGTACAAAATAAATCAAAGAAACAAAGATAAAATCTAGCCTGCGAAAATGAGATACTTAAGACGAGTAGAGGGAGTGACAAATATGGATAAAATAAGAAATGATGAAATAAGGAAAAACCTAGAAATAGAAAGCATATGAAACACAATAAACAAGAAGCAAGTGGTATAGTACGGTCATTCAATAAGAATGAAGATCGACAAAGACAAACAAAACAAGTATGGAGCACAAAAATTACAAAGGAGAAAAAGAGAGTAGGTCCTAGAAAAACATGGGAGAACAATGTAGATTTTACGGAGAAATAGTATCTGCTGTCAAGATGCAAAAAAAAGGAGAACAGAACCGAATGGAAAGAGCTGATAAAAAATCGCAATACCCGCAAGGATAAATCCGATTCAAAAAGATTAATAATAATACTGTCATTTCTACATATTTGAAATATTGCAGATGAATAGATCTCAAGTTTCAATATGAATTCAGAAATAAGCTCCTGTATATTCATGGTCAGGAACAAAGTGATGTATTGTACAGATTAACGCATATTAAATTTCATAAGTAGTCTGGTAATTGAGTGTGGAAGAAAACAAAGGATAATTATCAATTGATTATAGGATTTTATGATTTGGAGTATATCTTCCACGCCTCAGTAATTGTTATTTTCAACGTCAAGTTTATATTTGAAACTAGGACAAGGAGAATGAACGTAATACTTTGTGCAAAATATTTGAACAGTTGTCACATTTCATAATAAGATCTTACGAATCAGAGTAGAGTTTTTCATGGTTCTGCTTCATTCACATTGAGAAACTGAGTTTCAAGTTATGAATGAGTACTAAATATAAATCACGCCTTCTACCCGATACGGGTGAGGCAAACACTCACAATGCATTTGGTGGATTGATTAATATTTCCTTAACCGTAGGGTGCGGTTATCAGTTGTAAAACTACCAATATTTTTAGTTTTTGTGGAGAGTACGCTACAATGTATTATTATAATGAATTTTTCACTCAGTTTTGAGTTACGTAGCAATAAGAGAAATATCAAATCAAATGAGTGTTCAAATAGTCACAAATAACGATTGTTCCACAATGATTCGTTGATTTCACCTTTTATTAATATGATTTGTTCATGAAAATGCTTTTAAATTCAGATTGAAATAAATTTTTGGTGTAACTTTTGAGTTTGTTTAAAGTAGTGGTAGATACTTTGCTTTTAAATTTGTTTATGTTACGAAATTTTAGTAGAACCCAGACATTACATTTGAGCGGAAGTGACAATTGGGGTTTAAAACAATCATATTTCTCATAATTTAATTTTTCTTTTTGTTAATATAATGGCCTCGAAAAATGATACCTGCATTATTTTGTTCTCAAAATTTTATCCACGAGAGTCTTCTTGCAAGTTGGAAGAAGAAAAATAATCACTGGGAGCCAGTTGAGAACTGTATGGGTGGTTGATTCTTTTAATGCCGTAAGACGGCGACGCCAGAACAGAAACAGAAACGCGTGAATAGGCGCATTATCGTGGAGTATGAGAATGCCTTTTGCCAATTTTCCCTTTTATTTTTTTTCTAATCTTTTGCAAACCCGGTTGAATTTTAGCATACTTCTGCAATGGTCTTTGCCTTAAGGCTATGAAATGAATCAATCTCACGGTGTCAGACATTTATTCTTGCTGTGTGTAAGTTGAAGTAAACTTCATATTTTTAGAAAATTTCGGATATAATATGTTCTTAAGTTAGGAAAATATATGATTGTACTACATGCTTCTAAGATTCATTGATTTAGTTCTGTTTTCCACTTTGTCCAAATCCTTAAGCCTCCTGGATCTTATTCATAATTTAATCCAAGGATCCACAACGTTTTTAAATAAATTCTCTTCAACAACTGGGATTGGCAAACATCTCCTGTTGGACCTCCGTACAACATGGCTGCCGATGATTTTTCCAACAGCATCAAGAACTTTCATAGATTGGACACCTTCCATCAGATTGACCAACAATAAATTATCCATCAGCAAAGCCAAGATAGAGAACCGTTCATATTTTTTGTACCAATCCGATGATGATCGATAATTTAATCGGTCGAAACGTCCAAATATAAAAAGATCATGGAATAAAGGGCCATTTTCAAATATTTCTTGGAAAATTGTCTTTGATCCTCAAGCCTCCTGAAACTTATTTATAATTCAATCCAAGGATCTACAACGTTTTTAAATGAATTTTCTCTAACAACTGGGATTGGCGAATAATTCCGTACAACATGGCTTCCGGTGGTTTTTTCAACAACATCAAGAACTTTTATGGATTGGACACCTTCCATCAGATTGACCAACTGAATGAATTATCCATCAGCAAAGCCAAGATAGAGAACCGTCTATATTTTTTGTACCAATCTGATGATGGACGATAATTTAATCGTTGGAAACATCCAAATATAAAAAGACCATGAAATAAAGGACTATTTTTGAATGCTTTTTAAGAAACTGCCTTTGATTGATCCTTAAGCCTCCTGAAACTTATTCATTATGTGAATTCATTCAAATTCATTATAATTCTATCTAAGACAATGGTTTGAAAAATATTGTTTTTTGCAGAGAATTCGACACAAAAGGTCTAGAATCACCAAGCAAATGTAAAATGTATAATATTTCGCTTGACAACATGTATACTGAAGGACTGAATAAATCGGATCTGGAAATTATAGGTAGGTAATTATTATATTCATACAATACAATGGTACTAATGATACTCATTTTTTTTTTTTTTTTAGATTGTCAATATGGATGGGACTTTGATCGTACTTGGTATACGGAGACAGCTCCATCTGAAGGAGTTTGGGTTTGCGAAAAAGAATTATTTGTTTCGAATGCTTTTGCTTTTGGAAGAATTGGTGATGTTGTAGGAACATGTGTGTTTGGTCAACTAGGAGATACGTGAGTTGTTTTAGTTTTGTTATCCGATACTTAAGATATGAAAAAAACTATTATATTAACAAATTTGATGAAATAATCAAGAGCGTGGGAGCTGGATTCCATCTCAGATGATATCGATTATCGCAAACAATTTTCAGCTCATAAAAATATTTCCCTTATCAACCAATTTTTGAGAAATCGTTATTATGTTACTCCTAAAGCTATCAGTTTCTGTATTCATGAATAAAACAAGAACAGAAACTTTCGAATCTATCAAAATTTCACTTGATACGGCGATCCAAAGTGTACAAACTAATATCTGGAATAGAGGTTGCGTCATCGCTCTAATTTTATCACTGTGACATTTAGCTAAGGCTCTGGGTATACCAACAAAAAATAAATATGGCAGGAGCCGCAACGCGGCAGTTGAAATTGTCACTACTAAATGGGATATACCCTCATTCCAACAACCTTATTCATTCTTGTTTTATTGTTCGAAAATTAAATTGGGTATCTTCTTGAATTAACGCAGCTCCAACAAGCTATTCTGAATCATTTATATGCTGATTTAATATATTTTTTCAGGATTGGACGTCGACCTGTCTTCTTCATAACTTTAGTCGTACTTATCTTCGCTCGAATTCTTTCGTCGTTCACTGCTAATAACTACAGCCTATTCGCATTTGCTATCCTTGTGGGAAGTCTTCCTAGTACAGCGGTATTCCAATCTCCTTTGATTGTTAGCATGGAAATCAGCGAAGAGAGCCAAAATTCTCACATAGCTATGCTACAGTGCTTATCATGGACACTAGGCATGTGTGTTATGCCGTTCATTTTGTGGATTTGTGGACACTGGTTTGAGTTTATGTTGGTATCGACAGCGCCGTGCATACTTTTCTTATTTACCACCAAGTAAGTCATTTTATAGACATTCATATATAGATATACTGGCAACTTGATGGCCAAGCATGTGAAGGCAATCCTCAAACAAACTTTTTTGCCAATCACTCGTGTTGTGGGTTCGAATCCCACCAAAGGCTGTGGTTGTATCAACAGTAGTCTTCAAATATTACTAAAAAAATTTGCAAATTCAAATTTACATAATATTAATTTTTGTGAAAACTGAAGTATGGTGAAATGCTTCTTCCCATCACTATCTATTAGCTTTTTCCAATCAACCAATTCCAGAATCAATTTTATTAACAAAAACTCCAAGAAATGCTTCCAAAACGATCATGCTTCCAATCTAATTTCTTTTTTATGAAGCTGGATGATAGAATCTCCTCGATGGCTTGCAAATCAAGGAAAGGCAGCACGTTGCATCAAAGTATTAGAACGTATTGCAGAAGTGAATGGCACTAAGGTACCTGTAGATGCTATGGTCACGTTATCCAATTACAAAGAGGATTGTAAAGAAAAAGCATACGGTATACTTAGTCTGTTTTCTAACTGGACTTTAGCAAAATTCACTATTCTTCTTCTTATCTCCTGGTAAGTAAAACAATCAGATATCTTAAACTTGATTTAATGGTTTCAATTCAATAAAATATCTATAGATAACTTTATCCTAATGAGTTTTCATAGTTTTTTTTTTTAATATTTCAGGGTGAACGAGACACTTATATATTACGTGATTATATTAAATATAAGTACGTTGGAGGGCAACCCTTTCATGAATTTCTTTTTGCAAGGATTGGTAGAGTTTCCAGCTTATGTCATGGCAAAATACTCTTGCGATAAATTTGGAAGACGTTGGACCAAAGTTTTCTTTTTCACTCTCACAATTTTCAGCTGTCTTCTGATGATATTCCTAGCCACAAGTAAGTAGAAATATTTTTTATACAGGGTGTTAAAAAAATGGAAAATTTCTCCATGGCATATATATTTCGATGTGCTGATTCACAATCAAAAATAATTTTCACAATACTCTCAAAATTATGGTGGTGCTTCAAGAAATGTAAATTTTTATCGCCACTGGTCGACACGAAATTTTTAATGATGCTGATCAATAAGTTTTTCAACAACGTAATTAATGTTAAATAACAAATTAATTGATTTGATTCCAGCGTTTTGTAATAATACCTACACTGTCACTGATCATAAAATTGGGTAGTTGAACATTGGTGTGGTTTCTTTATGGAAATTATAAAACATGTCTTTTTATTCCAATATTGAAATGGCCGATATGATTTTTGTGTATGGTTGTGCTAAGGGAATCGCACTTCAAGCGCGACGTCTTTATGAAGAAACCCAACCAAATCGCGCATTACCTTCATCCAGAAATTTTTCAACAATCTCTCAACGACTGAGGAATATTGATTCAATACATAAACGTTCTGCCGATAGTGAACAACCGAGGACAGTAGTTACATCCAGAGTTGAAGTAAGACAGTTAGATATTATTGAAGAAAATCCCGAAACAAGTGTAAGACGGACCGCTGAGATGAGTATCAGTGATCCCCTTGTTTTTAGAACTCTACATTCTCGGCTTCTGAATCCGCACCACTTTCAACGGTACAAGCCCTTAATATTCCTGATTATCAAGCCGGAATGGAATTTTGTTCGTGGATTTCACATCACAATGCCGATAATCCAGATTTCCTCATGCCGTTGTCGAATCACACCATCAAGAGCGATTTAGCCTCAATATCTGGTTCAGCATTTTAGGAGACACTTTAATGGGACCAGTTGTTTTGCTCAATAGGTTAAATATGGCACCGCATACCATGATTTTCTACAAATTGAGCTACCAGTGCTCTTAGAAAATGTATTAATTAATCAAAAGATGAATACTGACTTATGCAAGACAGGCTCCGCCTCATTTTACGCTTCGTGTTAGAGAGCACTTGAACCATAGGTTCCTGGAAGATGGATATGAAGAGGAGATTTTGTTCAATGACCTCTTAGATCTCCGGATTCAACATCACTTGATTTTTTTGTATGGGGTTATCTTAAAAGTTTGGTCTATGCAACACCAATACACAATTTAGAAGAATTGCAACAACGAATTGTGCAAAGCTATGGAACAATTCAGAGAAAGCTGGACATTTTTGAAAGAGTAAGGGCATCATATTTAAGTAGATGCAGAGCTTGTGTGGAGATGAAAGGAATGCATTTTGAATATTTACTATAAAATATTTTTATTCATTAATAAAAACAAGTAAATTTTGAGGAATACCTGTACTCATTTGTTTATCGCTGTTCTGAAACACAAAACTTCAAAATAAAATTAATTAATTTGTTATTCAAAGAATGCAAAGAAAAATAGTCAAATAAATAAGCAAAAAATCAAAAATAGAAGCATGAGAAGAATTCAGGGAAAAGCTAGAGACGAGCTTCAAAGAAAACCAGGAATTAATTTACAGAGTAACAAAAAAAGACAAGAAAGGAAAACAAATGATGTTGAATCAATTAAAAAGTGAGCAAGAACAAATATTGAAAGAGAACGAGAAAATACCAAACAGATGGAGAGAATATTTCCAAGAATTACTGGAAGAGAATCAACTTATAAACAAAATAGAAGAAAACAAAACGCACCAAAGAGAAAGAACAGAAATAGATAAAAGAACAAAGGAAATCACAAAAGAAGAAATGATAACAGTTTTAAAAAACTAAGAAATGGAGAAGCACCTGGACATGATTACATAAGAGGAGAACAGCTAAAATATATTGGGGAGGAAGGTGAAGAAATGTTACTAACGATGCTTAATAAAATATGGTAAAAAGAAACAATACCAAAAGACTTGGAAAGAGCAGTGATATTTCCTATATACAAAAGAAGGAGACAATCGAGATTGCAGAAAATATAGGGAAATATCACTATTATGATCAGCAGCAAAAGTATATCAAGCTATTTTAAAGAGCAAATCTAGACAATGTACAGAAGAAACACTGGAAGAAACCCAAATCGGATTCAGGAAAGGACACTCCGTACAAGATCATATATTCTCAATAAGAAAACTCACAGAAAGAACCCTAAAACAGAACAAAAAACTATCCATTGTATTCATTGATTTAGAAAAGGCATTCGATAGAGTGCCAAGAAGAATAATATTGAGGAAACTGAGAGAAAGACAGGTAGACGAAGAATTGATACGAGCAATAAAAAGTATATATAATAGAACATCAAACTATATAAGAACAAACAGTGGAACATCGGATTAATTAACAGCATCACAAGGACTGAAACAAGGAGGGGCTTTGAGTCCTTTACTATTCATCATGTTCCTGGACAAAATAATGAAAAACATAAAGAATGAAACAATAAAGGTTGAAGTTGGATATTATAAATAAGAGCAAACAAAAATAGCAGAATGTGCATTTGCAGATGATTTGGCAGTTCTAGCAAAAAGCGAAGAAGAGCTGCAGAACAACCTGGATGAATGGAATACAGAACTAAGGGAACATAATATGACGATGAATACAAACAAAATTAAAGTCATGGTCATAGCGAGAAAAGAAGTGGAAACAATTATAACGCTAAATGAAAGAGACATAGAGCAAGTACATACGTTTACTTACCTTAAAGCAACACTAAACGATAAAGAAAGTTTGGAGTATGAAATCAAGAAAAGAATTCAAGCAGCTAACAGAAGTTACTTCGCTTTGAATAAAATTATAAACAATAGACAAGTAACAAGGAAGACAAATTTATACAAAACAATTAATAGGCCAACATTAATATACGGCAGCGAAACGTGGGTAATGAACCAAAAACTAAGAAGCAAAAGACAAGCGGCTGAGATGAGGTTCTTGAGAAGAATGGAGAGAGTCAAAAGGATAGATAAAATAAGGAATGACCACATAAGAAATAATATACAAATAGAAAGTATACAGAGGGCAAAAGAGAAAAAACTGTTGTTGGTATGGTCACTTAAAAAGAATTCCCGACAATAGACAAACGAAAATAATATGGAATGCCAAAATTGCGAAAGGAAGAAAAAGGGGAGGACCAGCAAAAACATGGGAAAGTAACATAGAAGGAATACTACGCAGAAACAACATCAGCCTGCAAGAAACAGAAAATAAAGCGCTAAACAGAAATGAATGGAAGGGCATAGTGAACGCAATAAACTAAACTAAACGTCCAATCTTGACGCCTGAAAGGGTATTAAGAGATTAAAATAAATAATAATAATGATTTGTTATCTAACATTAATTACATGGTTGAAATAATCATTTATTAGCTTCATTAAAAATTGTGTATCGACAAATGGCCCTAGAAATATATTCTTCTTGAAGTACCCCCATAATTCTACGAATTTAAAAAAAAAAACTACAAAAATTATATTGATATATAAATTAATTGAAGTATGCAATGAGCTTTTATTGCACAGTTTTTTTATAAGGGCCTACATTTAAAAAACTACATTTAAATTTCCCAATTGAAAATGATATGAAAAGCTATTACTTTTTATACGATCGTAGATAAAATATGTATTCACATTTGCAGGACAAGGAGTGGAAATAGAATTAGCGTTACTGTCATCATTCATCAAGTTCTGTTTATCGTTCGTGTTCTACTCAACAAATTTACAAACATTGGAGCTTTATCCAACTTGTGTGCGACAGAGTGGAATGTCTCTTATGATGATTTCTTGCAGCGCTTTCGGTATATTTGGTCCATACATTGTTTACTTGGTAAGTGAATCTGAATAAACTTTTCATACATGATATGCAAGAAAGCACGAAGCATTTTCATAAGCACAACAAAGCTAATCAATAGCATCTAATGTGATAGATGACAAAAAAAAAAAATTATTATTATCCTCTTTGCTATTACAATCGTACAGATATTTTTATATGAATTATGTTTCATTTGTAGGGAACGTCCTTCAATGCGTGCTACCCAGCAATAGTTCTCACCATTCTAGCTATTACCGGGACGCTAGCGTCCTGCTTTATACCGGAAACACAGCACGAGAAACTGCCGGAAACACTCGCGGATGCGAAGGTATTCGGGAAGAATCAAAAGTTCTGGAGTTGGCCTCGGAGCAAAGTTGAACAACCTCAAAAAATTTGATGTGCGTTTTATTGTTACTAGTTAATGTATTTGACATAGTTAAATTTTTGTATGTGCCTTGTATTTATGAATTTATATTAAATTGTTATAATTATTTGATTCATTTCCTATATTACTATTGTTCTTGAAAAATTCTAGTTGATTGAGAAATTTCACTAATAGACCGGGCGCTCGTAACAGAAAAAAAGAGAACATTTTCATACAGGCAGTTTACCTGAATATGGTTTACTGTTGGACTCATGCGGTCTGCCATTCAACTTTCAGTCGATTTTGTAGACGCCTTTTGTTAAAGAAGAATGGCAGACTGTAGAAAATTGTTCAAAGAAGTTATTTTTTATTGCTAATTGGAATTAATTTATGATTGGTGAAGAATATTCTGGAACATCAAACTATAGTATATGAACTCAAGTTTTGGTCCGAAAAGTGACAGCAATCGATTTTGTCGCGAAATTTACATTGTGCGACCATTTGTAATGTAAAAAATGTACTGTAACTTGTGTAAAATTCATAATGAAACAGTAAATTTGTAACAATATTTTGTACAAATGGAGTTATGACTGTGGAAAGAGGTATGTTTGGATAGGATCAAAACAACTTAAAAATGGATCTACTCTGGCTGTCTTCCAATTGCATTCTTTTACTAGCAATGCTATTCATCTCTGAACCCACTTTAAAAACGCAGTTCAAATTGTACAGGTGAGGCGACGACATCAAGAATTGAAAATGGCAGGCATCATAAGATCGCGGATTATCTTTCTTTCAAACTATTCCTAACAATCTTTTTTATTGCGGTATCGCATAAAAGGATTATTATGCAAAATACAAAAAGCTACGTGACGTTATCATGAATTCAATATAGCGGCCGCCTCAATATTAAAAGAAATTTTTTACATCAGGTAAAATTATTCACATTATCAATTTGATTGATGTCTTCCGATGCCATAAGTCGCAGTTCATTAATTCGATTACTCACGTGATTGCTTATGAATGATTTTTGAGATTTTGTGCTTTTTCGCCAGTTTTGTATTATTAAAGAGAGAATAAAGACGTGAAATCAGTGCTAACGTGAGCTAAGCTACCATGCGTGGTGTGTGTGTATGAAGTGATTATGGTATGGCTTGAAGCCGAGACTGAGAGTGTAAATAACATTAATTGGTTGCCTACGAAGGAACACTGGGCTCAAGTCTGACGTGACAGGCCGCCAACGATGCAACAAGCCGTGTTTTTAACTGTACGGACTTTTGCCAAGTCGTCAACAGTATGATTGTGCAGCTTAGTTGTAATAACCCTGGTCAGAGGTTGCCTACGAGATACGAATGTGAGAAAGTTGAGCTGGGGCCACACTAACGTCTAATGTTGTTAAGTAAAGCATTACGACATAATGACATTAGAAGTTAATGTGGCTCCAGCTCCAGCATTAGAAGTTAGTGCGGCTCCAGCATTAGAAGTTGATTGATGCCCAGTATTTCCTGTCTATTCCAACTTCTGGGTCCAGGATCATCAAATAATAAGCATAAGAGGTCAAAAATTCATCCGAAAGCCATACTGCAGTTGTGAACGATATTACTCTAATTGTTCAGTGATTCAAAAAATCATATCTAATAAAAATCAATTTGAGTTTGTAATTTGCTATCTACAGCCTTGCAACGTTCATGACAAGTTGAATAAAATAGTACAGAAAATTTTCAGAAATGAGGCTTTTATAAAAGTGCTAAAAAGAAGTAAGTAGAATGATGCAAAAACCTCGATACAAATTCGGTTCAGCAACCTCCCAGCAATTTGAACAATTTCAAAGTGATGGCGATACCAGCGAGTCATAGTGAAACAAAATTTTGTCGTTAGCAGTAAAACCACGCTTTTTTTCAACCGAACTGAGCTACGCGCGCCTGTGGGACTAAAGTTGAGCCCAAAACATCCGAGAAATCCATATATTGAGCAGAAATCTAGTCTAAGAGCGGTCATATTTTGAATAGATTGACTTTTGTGTTATTGCTCACAACTATAGCAGTCGTCAGAGAAGAATGTGCTGTCCCAAAGTCGAACCAGGTCCTCTTTTAAATGACGTTATATTAAAAAAAGTATTGGAAATAGTAGAACACATTTTCTCTGAGATCGAAAAAAGTTCTATAAGAGCTTCATAGACTATTAAACTAGAAGCGTTGGGCGCAAAAAGCTACAAATTTCAGGGAATGAACTACCAAATATTTTCAAATTCAGTTTTCTACGAGAATATCTCGTGTAAAGCAGTAATTGACAGACAAAATTGAAGTTGGTTTCAAGTCGAGGAGCCAGTTCCACCTTATGTTCCCTTATCGGATTTACGAACAAATTATATATGAATCGATTAGAAATAAAGTGGTCAATAGGGTGTCAGACTTTTTAAATATAGGATCCTATCCTAAGTGTCAAAAAAATACTACTTTCGGCCGATTCTTGTCGAGGTCAACTTGCCTGATTTAACTTATGATTGAAACAAGTACCGATCAGTAGCGTAAGTCGAATACTCTGGGAAAAAATGGAAGAATCATCTAGATGATGAAAGCGCATTTTTGACAGCTCATAAATGCTTGTTACTTCAGAGAGTTCACAAATTATCATCTCCCATAATTACTGACCTTGGAATCAAGCAGTTTGAACAAACTTACGAAACAGCAGCTTCCATTTAGTACTAGTTTCAAGTTGACTATTTGATAGGTACATAATTTATGCATGTACAAACTGAAAAATACATTTTAATCTTCATTGTTCAGTTATTGACTGACGGGAGGTCAAGTACTGTACCTCAAAATGATAATTTGATCTTTATCAAAGCTATATAAGAAAAAATACACCAAAAGTATACTAATTTTTAACAAATAATAATAATTCATTCCAATAAGCTTCAAATTCGCGTCAAACAAGTCATTTAATGAATTCCGAACAGATTTGACAACTGTACATAATAATAGTGACACCCGCGGCTAAAGTTGTAACTAAATTTTTATCCACTTTAATAAATTTTAGTGGCCATATCTCTAATGTCATATATATCTATGGGCATTGTTTCACTTGAAACAAGTAATTGAATAATTTAGTCTTCCACAATCACTGAGCTTGAATTCAAGCAATTTGTGCAAACCTACGAAACAGTAGTTTTTATTTAGTACCAGTTTCAAGTCTGTAAATAGTATAGTTGCTGAAAACTCAGCGTCACGCCAGCCAGCCAACCTACCAGCCAGCCAGCCAGCCAGACAGCCAAAGTGAATATAATAGCGCTTTTTTTCCAAAAAATGCGCTAAAAACCAAGGCGTCGCCCCTGTCCTGTCTCTAAGTGTAACTCATTTTCGTGTTCAACCTCCCTTGCAATAGGGAATATGCATGAAATTTAAATTTGGTTCAAATATTTCTTTTCCGAATTTATATTGGCCGGATTTTTGTAATAAACCATCATTTTGGTATTTAATATCTTTTTAATTACTCAAAATTAATAAATAAAAATACAAATTAAGCGCGGGAAATTCAGAGTTCCAAAACGCAACACCATTGGTTAAAACGAAATGTGACGTCAGATACTACTAATACTGCTTACATTTGTATGGCATTGCAGGCTTTTAATTAGAAAACATAGTAATAACGTGTGTGTTGTAAATTCATTTATTGTTTAAGTGTAATTTTAGCATCCTAGTGAGATTATAAATCATTAAGACAGTGGTTTTGTAAAAGCACAATCGGATAATCTGTCAAGAATAGATCTATTCATGATGTCGTCTTATTTTCTTTATATCCAAATTTTACGTCCGCTGAAGTGAAAAGAGTGAACACTGCAAAGTAATTACTCAATCATAACACATTATGTACGTTATTTTAATAAGTACAATCCGAAGTATGATGAGCAGTAAACGAAGCCGCATACATACACTGAATTTTATTGCTAAAACAAATTACATTTAGAGTACGTTCCACTTAATGACCGCAATGCTCACGCTCACGACCGCGATTTTTGCTGTTCCACTAACTCATGGTCGATGTGGCTGGTGCTTCAAGTGGAACGATGCGAGTGTCTGTTAAATGTCAAATAAACTGACAATTTTTGGTTAGAATCGGAAAGTAAATCATAAATAAGATTAAACTAATCTGTAGCAAAAAGGATATACGAATGGAATAAATTTAATATGCCTGTGTAAGTTAATCGCTCTTGAATAATAAATAATGATAATGAAATTATCTGTTATATGACAAATGGAAAATCTTGAATCAATTGACATAGCTTGGAATCGAAACTACAAATTGGAAAGGCATCTTCTTATTTAATTTGAACTTCTTGGTGATTTATTCAAAAATGAACGCAACGACCGCTTCGACCCACCTTTAAATCGCGGGCGTAGGGAGCTTGAAGTAGTCGAGATCAATTACGTCATTCATGACGTATTTATCATGAACGCCAAGACCGCGATCGTCTTGTGGAACAATTATTGAGGAGGCATTGCGGTAGTCTAGTGGAACATGTTATTCATGATCTGTCAAGTTTATTATGACACTTCATTTCTTCTGATAACCTTACATCATTTCTTACGTATTTTAAAATCTATCTGGATTGGAAAAAATACTTTATCAGGTTAATTTCTGATAGTATTTATTTATATGCAATATTTATAAACTGACTTTTGACCTTTTTCAATGCTGAAATAAGTTGAGAATGAAAGCACTTGTAGTAAATAATGGATTGTGATGTCACTGGCTGGTCACTGGACATGTTATTTGACGTCATCTATAGAGCGCGCGAAAATGGCGGCGTTTAAACAGCTCAAAATTATTCTCAATTTTAAATATTTTTTCAAACTTGATTACAGCACTTTTAAACATAATTTATATTTTTTACTATGTTATAACGATGTAATCAGTGAATTAAAAATATAAAAAAATTCATGAATATTCCCTATTGTTGCTTTTTTTCTGTACCGTGCAGGACAGGGATAGCATCCTGGTTTTGTCTTGAAGTAATAGTTTCAAGTTGACCCCAAAAAAATTGACTGGAATTGACCTTTTTTTTGACACTTAAAACAGAATCCTGGATTTGTAAAGTCTGGCACCCTATTGATTACTATATTCCCGATCGATTCATATACAATTTGGTCGTAAGTTCGATCAGGGCAGATAAGATGAGTGCGGCTTCTGGACTATAAAGAGTTTATCGATAGCTATAATATGCTTTCAAAATATCACGACGGTTATGTTTGAAATGACAGGAATATTATTCCTTGACAATGATGTTAAACATTATGGTGATATACACGCTTCATTTTTTAACAATTTTATCAGATTAATCGATCTTTTGTCCTTTTTTTAAGTAAACATTTTGGATGGAATTATCTTCCTGCGGTGCTTGCAACTTTGAGAATGAGTCTACTCAACACGATAAAAAACACCACAGCGACGATAAAATGCAAGAAATCAAGACAACATTGCTATTGTGAGAGCCAGTATTGTAGAGAATGCAAATATGTCGGTAAATCGTCGCTTTCAAGAAGTTGAATTATCAAGGATGAGAACTTGGCAAACTTTTAGGAATGATTAGAGTTTATACCTTTACAAGATTGTATGAACTCAAAAAATGAATCTAGCGTCGTTTGTTTTGCAATTAGGCTTAAGGGAGACTTGAAAATGATACTGATTTTTTTAAGAAAATCATCTTTTCTTACGAAACTTATTTTTGGCTAAACGGTTATGTAAACAAGCAAAACTGTCGTTTTTGATGTGTAAATACTTCACATGAGATTCTCACTCTTCAGAAGACTTTACATTAAAAATGAGTCACTGAATTGAAATGTATTCTGCATTCCACGACTGAAAAAATATCGATCAATATACCGAGTGCACTATAAGCTTCTGCCACACCCGTATTTCATTTTATTTTAAAAAGTCTTTGTCTGGTGTAGTTTATGGCATCATTTTATGATGAAAGATCTTTTGTGGTTTCAATCGAAAGAAATTAATTAGGATGCCATGTTTTTTTCAACAGGACGGTGTCACATGCTATTCTTCTGGCGAACACATTGACTCTTCGTAGAAAAAGTTTCGTAAAACATTCAAGAAGAATTGTTTAACAAATGAAGTCATTGGTCTATGCGAACAAACAGCAGACAATAGAAGATTTCAGAACAAACATACAGCGCTGTATTTCTAAAATTAATGCAGATTAAAGCTAATAGATAACGACTATAATGATCTTCTGTGGTTTCATCTGGAGCACAAACAAGAATCTAGGAAAAATTATGTGATCAAGATTCCATTTTATCATATGTTGTACAGTAAAATTTTGAAATATGAAATGTGTGTAAGCAACATGCAACGGTATTTTAACATTCCTGTGGTCTGTTCAAATTGTAGCTGTATTCAGTAACAACATAATTGGCGGTCAGTAAAATGTACCTAATTAATTATTCAATTAGTTCCGTTGCGTTTAAGAAACAACGCTGAAGAAAAACAAACATTGTGCAATGAGAATGTCCAAAAAAATCTGTTGATGTACCGGAAATATGGATTGTTGAGATATATATATATAATACCAAGCATTTTTTTACGATTTTTTTCAAAGACTTAGTTATAAAAAAAATCTAATTCTGTCATTGTTCTGCCCTACAGTAGGTGTATCCTGTTTCAATCCTGGAAGATTAAACGAGAACTCTTTATGCTGATTTCTGTATGCGAGGTGAACCAGTATTGTACTAGCGTTTCAACTGTTTATCATATTGATAAACTTGAACTTTTTTCATAGTTATCATTTGACCTACGAGGTTAGAATGTTCCTTTGAAAACGACTACAAATCAGTTTGAATGCTGTGAATTTTAGGGGATGAATTATCGTTGCACAAGACGATTTAGATCCTTGCGATCGAGTCCAAGACTTCGATAATGATGTGATTAATCGTGTCTGCTTCAGATTCTCAGCCCTTGCTGTCTGAAGGTGGGTCATAGTGCTCGTTGTATTAATTTCCGCTGGAATCCCCATTGAATTTCAATTCTTTGAAAAACAGACTTTTCAGTTTGTAATTTGGTCGAAAATTATGTCGACTGACTTAAGATTCTATTATTTATTAAAATGACAAATGATTTTATTGTCTTCTATTTGTTTCTGGAGAAGCTTTTTTTATAGAAATTCAGTACAAAAGAGGAGGAAATAATCAATTTTTGCATAATTACACAATTTTAATATCACGAGAAAATATAGAATGGGCATGCGTAGTCATATCTCGCATGGAGACGAATCCACAGACGCGATCGCAATCACGAACAGAAGGCGGGCACCGCGACGCATCTTGACGCAGTTTGCGATGTCACTACAGAAATTTTCTTCAGTTTAGCGACAACTTATGTGCTCTGTGCAGTTTATATTTTTACATTAAAAAAAATAAGGTAAACAATGCTTAGCTTGAAGGAATCACAAGCACCAACACTTGTAGATTTTAGAAGAGAGAGCTTCCTATTTCAAGCACCATTTAAAAACAAATCAACGCTGATAATGATAGTAATAACTCACTGCAACACGAGCCATTTATATTTTTTTCACAGCTACATCAAATGATACATTCAAATCAACATCAGATAGTTATCTGTACAACTAGCAATAAAAGTAAAAAATTAGAATAAAGATTGTTCCAATTCACCATTTTTTGATATAAATGCAATGATGCTTCCGTAAAAAGCAGTCGTCACAACCATTAAACTTAATTCTTGTCATAAATCTTATTTAAATATGAGTAAACACAAACAAGGCTTATAATGAGCTTCATCTGCAACGTCTGAGGTCAATGCCAAAGTAAATAACTATTTACTTTTACTAATTCCTACGGCAGACACTTCTGTCTCAAGGCGACTTCAACCTACAAAAAAATACTAATCAGATTTTGAAGTTAATCCTAATACTACACGTGTTTTTCTGGTTTAAATAGATGGATAAGTTTGTTTGCGGATTATTTAAATAAAAATTTTGAGATTGGGTTTCAATCGCCATTAATTGTGTGGGTTTTACTAATAATATTATGAAGACAGAGTGACGCACATTTATACCAATTGATAAAAAAAAAAACTCGGGCAGTAGAAAACGAACAAGAAACATACATTTTAACTTTTAAATGCTCAAGAAATGCCATTTTAGCATCAGCCTCCAGAAAGAATGTTTCCTAAAAAAAAACATGAAAAAATAGACAGCTACCATAATATGGTTCATTGAAGTCTCTGTGATTGGATAGATACCAGAAAAAATGCTTGATTTTTTTTGGTGTTCTATAATGAACTGATTTGATACTTCCACATTTTTTTCAAATAATCGTTAGCATACGCTTTGCAGAAGTAAGCTCCCCGAACAAGCATTTTTTACTCCTTTGACCTATAATATTGTAACGTTATTTATTTTAATTTAGGATGCAAAAGTTATAAACACTACTATTTATTTTTATAATTTATTAAAATAATAAATTACATAAGTAACTCTATTTCTAATGAATAATTCTGATTTAAATTTAAGATTATTACACGACACTATAACCCTACTTCAATTGTGTATGTCAATATTGATTTATTTTAAATATCACAATTTATTTCAACCACTAGCACTCCATATTATAAGATCTCTGAGCCAAAATCAATAATTCTCCTTGTTGAGTCAGCCACTGGTATATGCCGTGGGTCTCTCTCTACTACGTTTTCCCCGCAAATGTCCAGGCTTTTCTAGAAAGCGCTAGAAGGTACCAGCAATTTTCTAGAAAACAAATATATTCGCTTCTATTTCTTGGTGTAAAATAACTTCTACAATAAGTCTAAGCACCAGTAAAGCCGGAATAACTGATTTATACACCTAAATTCGTTACAATATTATAGGGGAGGTATTGTCATCGTGATTTTTGGACAGTTGGAGATTTTAATGGATCTTCACGTTTTAGACTCTACTGAACCTGAAAAAGATAATTAAAAAAAAGTCGATCTGTCAGTCTGTTGGGTTCAAGTTTGTAGATGAGCTTTTCTCAACCAGTGGTACTAAAACTTTATTGATGGAGCCCTTTAATACTTTTTCGTTTATTTTATAACCGGTAGTATTTTTCATGAAATATGAAATACCTAAAACTAATCCTTGAATGATTTGGCACAACATTGACACAAAACATTTTCCAAAATCACCAGCGGTTCATTTGTTATCATCAAAATTTGAATTATAATAAAACTCGTTATATTTTCCTGAACCAAAGAAATAATGAGAATTTTAATATGGAGTAAGAATCATTATCACTCATATTTTGACATCACATTCAAACGTTTGTCAATTGTTTTTTCAAAATAATTAATTTGGCTCTATCGTGTTTGGTATAAGAGCTCTTGTGGAGATAATTCTAGTAGAAGTGTCAAAGCGGACATTCAAACGATTGTCAATTGTTTCTTCCACAAATCATTCAAATGATGTCAAGTTTGGTATCAATTTTAAACTCTCGAGCAGATAAAAAATAAATAATTAAGTAGTGGAATTCACGTTACCAACTTCAAATTACACTTCCGGCGATCAAATGTCGAAATTGTATGTTCCAATGAATCAAAGATCCCGAATATCTTGAAAAGGGCCCTTTATTGTCAAAAATTTTATAGAAGGACTAAATAATAACCGTCATCTGTCACTTTAACAATTTTAGTTGTCACTTTGAACATGACAGCTGTCATTTTGACAATGACAGCTGTCATTTTGACAATGACAGCTGTCACTTTGATCATGACAGCTTCCACTTTGAAATATGCAATTAATTGATGCGACACTCTGGAACAGCGATGAAACTAGCCATGAAACTTATGGCCGGGGAAGTACTGTGAGGCCACAGCGGATTTTTGTTAATATAATATGTGGAAGCACTGTGCAACTGTCACCAATACATTTATTAGCTTATTTTTTTAGTTTGAATGTCAACTTATGCCTTGAGCTTTCTTGATGTGTGCTAAATAACTGTCAAAATATGGAAGTTGAGGATCGTAGAAAAAATGCACGAGAAACCTAAATTTTAATTTATGAGACTCACCCGCTAAGCGTTTATATGATGGTAGAGCTGGGATATATGAATGCATATTTTATGCATTTCCTTATCTTTAAACTATGACGTTTGAAGTCTAATTTATTTTACGCACAACTGATACAAAATTGTTTGTTTACAACTTAGTTACCATGGTGGTAACTTCTACTTTACGCCCGTCGGGCGGTAAAAAAATTTACCGCCCGTTGGGCTGTAAACTAGAGAATTGGCCACCGGTATTATTATTAAAATAAGAAAACTACCAACAGAATTTTGTTGACATATAAACAAAATCAATTGTTTAACACATGACATGTTTTTTGTTACCATACGCCACCTTATAATTTTGAAGTAATAAATATTTTTGCGTGTTCTCAAAAACTAATTACTTACGAGAAATTCACAAGTAAATTTTATCACAGTTGTGCGTAAAACGTTGTACGTGCCTCGGCCTGAAAGACAATTCACACCCTTGGACGAATTAATGCCCTCGCTACCCTTCGGGCCTCAAACTTTGTCCGCGGGTGTGAACTTAATCTTTCAGCCCTCTATACGTAAATAACTATTACAGCCGCAGGTGATATCGGTTGCCAATAAAGTAGTAAGATTCAACCACGCAAGTGGCAAGGCTGTGCCAGAAACCATTACATCAATCTTACCACTTCAAGTTGTTAGGGTTACCACTATAATTGTCACCGGTACCACTTAAAGTGCTACCCTTATCACTTGATTTTCGCACTGAAGAAACACCAGTATTCATTGTCAATTTGTTTTGTGAAATTAGGTCGAAAATACATGAAGGCTCTACAAATGACAGTAATATGAAGTTTAGAAATTTATCACTGGAAATAAATCACTTTTATATGCTAGTCAAATACGGGAATTCATCTAGAATTATTTTGTTTGAAATACGAGGTGGATACTAAAAGTCAGGAAGTTTTTGGAGAGAATAACCTGAGTGCTTCTGACCTAAATACACTTATCCATTCTTTGCAACCATTTTAAAAAATAGGCAGCATCTTCGTTTTATAGAAGCTCCTCAAGAAGCCGCTGAGATTGCGTAACAGCTGAGTTTTTTAACATTAGGAACTACGGTAGAGTGGAAGGTGACTAGTTGCACCCTCAATTTATGTGGAAACTTTCAAGGCTTTGCGACCTGCAGGACGAATATTTTTGTCACTAATAGTTCATGCAGGCCTCTAAGGTTTCTGTCCATCTTCCAGGTGACACCGTTCATGTTCAAATTCACAGAACCTCCTACCAATCTCGAATTTTGAAAACCAATCATCTACAAAAGCTGTCATCAAATTTCGATGAGTCTGCGCGAACAATTGCCCTCTTTTAACATCGTACTAAATAAAAATACAATGCGTCAGTTAAAAACTGATGTCGTTAGGAGTGAAACTCTCTATGAAGTGCATCTGCATCTAGATCTGAGTGATTATTTGCACTTTGTTATTGATGACTCATATTACAAATCATTTCTGTTGATGTTTCACTCCAAACGCCATTAATTTTCAATATTTTTTTCTTAATCACCATAAATGAAAGAACTGTACTTGCAGCTTTAATATCCTTGGCTTGAAATTTCTAGCACAAACGCTTTACATTTCATAGATATTATTAGATTTACGAGTTTACTCTCAATTTCCAGATTTGTAGTGTCCCATAAAAAGTCTCACTTTATAAATCTGCCTAAAAGAACTTCGCAGCATTTCCATTTTGTTAAATATTTTCATAAATAATAATTTCTACCATAAGAGATTCAAATGACAGATTAATTTAATGTGACTCAAAATTAATTAAAGTTTACCTGTAAATGATAAACATTGACCTAATATATTCGTAATTTAATTCTATATTTAGAATGATTTCATCATTATTTAATGATTAGCATTTATCATTCCGCGCATATAAAGTAAATGAACCTGGCATAAAATAATAAAATTTATTAATAGCAAATATGTTGGCATTATTTTGCTTTGATTTATGTGCAACATTATTTTAGCGTTTTAGCATTTATCCAATTCCGCGGTTGCACGCTACCGTGATTCGTGATCGTGAACGTGATTGCTCTTTGTAAAAATGTGCACGGAAGTCCCCATTTGTCGCAAAGTCGCGGCTGGAAACGACGCTGGCCCGTACCAGCCACAGAAGCAGACACTGAAGAAGGCTGGAGGCCGGAAGCGAATTACTGTGGAACTGCATGCTGAAGCTCGGTTTATGCTTTGAAATTCCTAAAAATGTGCAAGAAGCTCTGCTTGGACTTTGTTGTAAATTTCTTTATATATTTTAGTAGATAATATATCTTCAATATTTTTAAAGACAATATATCACTTCTGTGTAATTGATAAATTAATCGCTTTTGAAAGTATCCAACCGACAGAATTCAGCAGACCAACAGCGTTAGTTGAAGGATCTTATCTCATGCATGAATATAGAAAAGCATCAATCTTCTGCTTGCCAACTTTAGCATATTCAAATAAAAAAGATATATGTGAGAATAACTATTATGAACGTTTAACATGCAATTTCCTTTTAATTTGATTTTCTTTAATACCTTTCTTGTTAAAATTTTGCACAGATACATCATTCTTGCACGCTAGAAAGTTTTTGTCTTATTGTGAAACCGCCTTTATGAATTACTACAGCCATTCATCATGATCAGCTCTCTTGTTTTCAGCTGCAGTATTACGCACGTTTGCATATTGTTACAAAATATGCTTATCTTACTTCTTGAGATTCACTACAAATTCACTATTTCTGTATTTCAGCAGCTTATTCATCCAAATTCATGTCAAGTACTGTCTATCTTTTTAACTTTAGTCTGTATAACTTTTAGGACAAAATGTAGTCACAAGGCCTAAAGTACTTGATTATATTCTCAAAGACCTGCTATTCCAGAATTTAGGATAAGAAAAAGTTCACTGATGATTATGAAACTTCAAGGATACATTTTTAACAACTCCTTGTTTGATCAAGAAAAAAATCTTTAGTACCTTTTGCATTATTTAGACTCGCAGAAAGATATTCTGATTTGCTCAAAAATAAAATACACTAAACTGCGTCGTTATGACTCATTCAATAAAATCAATAAAAATGTTTCAGAAACTGAATTGTGAATTGTCAGGAGTGATATTGCTCAGCTCTTTGAGAAATGAGAATGAAAGATTATCACCTACAAGAAATATGTTCTTTCTGTATCTCTCTCTTTATGTTCGACTGTTCGAGCAAACGATCATTAGAAAGAGAAAAAGAGCTTTACGTATTCACTGAATTTGTTAGTTCTACGAGCCTATTCTCAATCTCAGGGCTCGTCATGTCCCATAAGAAATTTCACCTTGAATCCCCACATTCTTTGGAGTCTTTAACAAAATTTGATGCTTCAAATAACTATCAAATAGAAATCAAAGTATGATACAATAGTTTACAAATATTTTTCTGCATTTAAAAGAAATATAAATTAGTTAAAAATTCACCCCATGGCCGGACCCATTTCTTTGTCTTTGGAATGCGAACTGATTCTTGACACACCCTGCTATACCAATATGACCCAAAAATCTTAGTATATATGAAACCTAGTTTGAAATAAGCAACCCTAATCACTTCCAAGGTCAAGCCTAACACAGTCGCGTCACTTTAAAGTCGGACTTTGAACGTTCAGTTTATCTGTGTGGTGCACTGTCTACTTCAATTACCTGAACTTGATTGGGCATCATATTTTTCAATTCAGTGTTGTGAAGTAGCTGAGAACTTCTATAAATTGGTGAATTCGTCTGTCATTGAATTTTATGAGCTTGGTATATTTAGCATCACTTTCTTGTGATCACGCCACTCTAAGTGTTCTTTTCCTCTAAAGTTTTGGTGTCCGTAGCTACCTGGGGTATCAAAGCCATCGGAGCACACACCTTGACCGTGGGATGGCGGTGATTGTCGCCAACCGCATGTAGTTTATGTTATTGCGGCAACGGTGTTGTTCCAAGAATGGATAAATCAACCAACCTGCGTGTATCGCAGGCATCGGTACAGCATTACTGCACTGATAGCCATCCGTAGGTGTCGTTCAATGTGAGATAACCAGTGCTAGTGACTTAGCTATTTGGGAGCTGATACTACCGGTGCTACATTATTCTCTCGGTGTTGCACAGGAATATGTATATGCCAACCGCATATATTATGTGTTATTGCGGGCAATAGGGTTGTTCCAAGAATGCATAAATCAAACAACTCGTATGTGTTACGGGCATGGATGTTTACTATAGTACTGGTAGCTATTTATTCAGTGAACTCAACGGCCTATCTGACAGATATCCTATCCATCCTTTAAGGCAGGTGTATCATTTTCATATCCATTCTATGTAGTTACATGAACTGAGTCTGAAATGCCCCGATGAGTGAGATTCTCTGATGACATTTCCCAGAGCATTGTGGTTCGAACTCATATTACTTTGAAAAGAATTCAGCTTAATTACACCTGATCATTTTATTATTCCTGACGGCAAAGCCACCAACAGCTCAATAGCCAAACATGAGATTTTCATATTCTGTACGTATATTTTATTAAATCTATTATCGATTATTATCCTTCATCACCTCTCCTTTAACAACTAGGAGTAAAATCAATTGTAGAATTATATACATATTTTTCTAGGAAAATTCAATGAGCAATACGATCATATTGATGCTTATGTTCAGCCTCAACATTTATGATTCCATAGCATTTTTTTTCAATTCAGAGCTGCAAGTATGAATTGCGAATTGAAATTTCAGAAAAAGTGCAATAATGCGAGAAAATCTTAATATTTCGGCAGTTTTCTTGAGACAGAGACGTCTTACCTTGTTGAAATTTTTCAAATGAAATTTTTTATTGGATAGTACAAGCTTTGAGATTGAGTTTAAACTGGTAGGACTGTAAAAGCTCTTTTTCTCTATTCAATGATCATTTGTTCGAATATATATTGAGAAAGGGAGACAGAAAGTGTTTTATTGGTGATAATTTTTCATTCTTAATTTTCAAAGAGAAATTTTTGAGAGGTATCGCTCTTGAAAATTCAGTTTCTTGGATTATTCTTGATGATTTTATTGAACAAAGCCTACGTCACACGACGCTTTTTTCGCTGCTGGATTTCTTGCTTGATTACGTTGATGGGTTCCTAGCTGGTTGCGCCGCTGGACATTGTGATAGGTGCTATGCGATATTGGCTTCACACGATGCTAGGTTGGATTAGCAGATCTTTGCGATACGCGTACGGCGCCAGAAATTATCGTTATTATTCAGAATGAAATGTAGCTGCCAAATTTCAAATAGATATCAATTCACCAGAAATTTAATGCATCTAGGATCACTTTTCTTGAAAAATAACGAAGAGTAAATGTGACACTTTTTTGAAATTAAATGTCAACGTCACATTTTATACTCACGTGACTAGGAGCTAGCTTTCTATTGGTCACCGTTTGAGTCCATCAGACGAACAAGCATGAGAAATAGCACACGTTCTATCACGGAAACCATGTACAAAAACCAGCAGTGACTGTCATTTTCTATCATAGAAACAAGACCGGTAGCCAGCATAACTCTAAGGACTCTTAGCAGGGAAACCATCAATGAAACAAGCGTCGTGTGAGGCGGGCTTGAGTCATATCTACGTGAACTGTAGTAGTTTTATGCATTATATTCACGAGCAAGTAATTTGTGATGAATTTCAAATGATGAAAAAATATTTCAAAGAATTAAATTTTTCAATGACATCCAGAGCAATTACCCATAGATTAATAGTATAATGTAGAAAGCTAGATCAATGTATAGAGATATTTCTAGATGAATAAAAAAATGCCAGTAACATTTGTACGTTAAGATTGTTGAAAGAACAACGCCTTATCATCAGAAATCATAGTAAAGTATATTTGAAAATTCTGTGCGAAGTGTTCATGACAAAAATGTTGCGAAGATCAGAAATTTTGTAGCAATAGCAGCAAAAGATATTGAAGCTACAAACACGTTTATTTCACTCATAAATAGTGATTTCAAAAAATGAGCTAATCCAAAATTAACAGTGTTGGAATAAAACTTTTTCTAAAGTGTGAAGACTGTCAACGAGATAACAAAAAAAAATACATTGAAGTGAAGTCGAGCTCGGTCAGAGCGGGTGAAGCACCGCCGCACCGATTAAAAACAAAACCTCTGTCTTAGTGCCACTAACAAAGTTATTTTACTAGTAAGCTTAGAATAAACTCATCTGAAGCTTCGTGGAGGAATACGGATGGGTCCGTAATCCCTGGGAAAAGATATTGTGAAGGAATTCTAATATAGGATTAGAGCTACCTGAGGTTTCGTGGAGGAATTCGGGTGCATCCTTTCTCTAAGCATAATATCAACGATATGGTTATTGGAGGACCTGATGCTAAAACGTTACCTGAAGAAGATCTATTTCTAATAATTGGACAAGAAAGATTTGTGTTAATGATATAATATGAATAGCATCGTATAGTGAACATTATCCAAGTATGAGCTTCTTCCAGGTCGCACCCTAACATCATTATGTCCTCCGATAACCACACCGATTACATTGACTAAGTGGGTACTGAGAGAAAGTTCCTTCTTCAGGAAGGGATATGAATACTTATAATCAATTGAATTTGACTTAAATATGAATTTCTACATCATATTACTCTGATATATCTTTTCTTCTGTTGTTAAAGAAAAAATTCAAAGATGGAGCCACCCGTGATCGACCTTCGCATGGATTATCTGGGATCATTCGTCCAAAAATCCCTGAAACTGAAGCCTGAGAAATGGACTCGTATGATTGCAACCGAAGAACATAAAGCTGTCGTAATGAAATTTCTCGAACGACCCAGTCCAGTATTATTAGTGATAGTTTTAACTCATACTGCACAACTTTTTGCTAGTAATGGATTTCCCTTAGCACAACTTAGAACTAAAGGTTGGTAGAGACAGTTTTCATTCAGTTTATATTGAATAAATAGTTCTAATTCCATAATTTATTCTATAAATTCTTTTTTCAGGTGTATTTTTCATCAAGAAAACACCAGCAGCAATTCCAAAAACTGATTTCAGTAACAATCTTATTATGGGAGATTTATCTTGTAAAATAATAGACCAGCTAGCAACTTTAGTTGATGAGGTATAATACGATTAGACTTCAAATTTTATATAAACGTTGCAACTTTTTTATGTCTGTTAGATATTTGTGCCAATCCTCTCAAATCCTCTAAATCACGAGAGATGGCCGGCTGTCATTGCTCAAGATGTACAGAAGCACGTGCACAGCCTCAAAAGCACAGTTTACCAAGTTAAAGGTCAAGTTAATGGACAAACTGTTCTTCCAATGCCTGTAGGTGTCGAGAAGGTTGAGCAAGCTGAACAAGACATAGTTGCAAGGTATGATAACAGTTATTGGTGTTGAATCAGCCACAAAATCTGTCATGCCATCTCACTACGAAATTTTATCGTTTAGACAAGGTGAGATAGTAAACGAACGCACAAACCAAGCAAAGTGCGTAAGTTGAGATCATCAATGTATAGAGGGAACGGAGTGAGTTGTAGAAACTGATTATTCAGTTTGTAATTGGAGATGATCTCGTCAGAAAAATATTCTTGTCAGAAAGACGATCTTATCTTAACACTGCGAAGCCTGGGATTCAGAGTTTGATCATGAATTGAAATTACTGTCAACATTTTCGTACTTTTTTCTAATTGTGAACTAAACTCGATATAATATTTGTATACAAATATTTTTTTAATAATTAAAGGCATTAAATGACAAATCCTTGAACAAGTGTTTACATGAAAGTTGAAAAGCAGAAATCCGGTCAGTAAATAAAAAGTGACAATTTGTTTATAATTCATTTATTCATACACATTATAATTTTGACGCGATGTATTGTTGGGCCTGCAAAAAATTCATCCGGTAATAAATTGATATTTTGTTATAATTTTTTACTTACCTTAACATGAATTGCAAGAACGCCGTCATCTTCATCTTGAAGAAGCTCAATATAAGCCTTACCATCACCATTTACTGTTACTGTCTTACCGGAACACCCATTTCTGGTAGAAGAGCCCGAAATTATATCACAGTAGACTCCTGCAGGTAAACCGGTCTAATAAAAACATATTTTTAAGATCAAGAAAGCGCGGGAGGATATTTTTTATTACCGCCAAATTCTGTTTGATATCTCCTTCTTCTGTGAAAGCAATAAATCCTTTATTACCTCTACTAAAAGCGATTTGTTGAGCCCCATTGTCCCACCAATTCTGTAAATCTGTTCCTTTTACTACATTTCTGAATTTTACCATGTTATAAATTTGTCGCCATCTGTGCTCGCAAATCCAACCATTCGTGCAAGCACCATTGGAATCAAATGCAGGACTTATGATATTATTGTTTGTATCCTGAGGAGGTCCTTGATCTGTGTTTGTAAATCCGAAACTAGACATGATACGAATGTGGTCGTTACCGTAAGGGTGTGCCAACATGAAAGCTATTGCCATCTAAAAAAATAGTTGAAAAAGCCTGGTAACTTCCAATTTTACTGCTTACAGCAGTAAAATATTATGGCGGATATTTACTTTATATTGTTTCGCTTGTTTGTACGTCAAAATATTTTCCCCTCCAGCTCCGTGACCTCTTTGGTTGTCATGGTTATCAACAAATAGTAAAGCATCGTCACTTTCCAAGAAACCCCATTCTGTACCCCCTGAAAATATAATCAAATAGGAAAAGCTCCACGAAAAGTTATATGACTTACAGTTGACTAGATGTTTCAGTTGATCTTTACCGCGAAAGACTCGACCAATTTCTGCAGAGTGTTTAAATTCTGTTACTGAACCTAACGGGGTGTAATCATTACGAGAAATTCCTTCGCCGCCTGTGAACAATAATTTGATAATTACTACAAAATTGTTTATAGTACACTTTTACCTAAATCAATAACTTCTTGATAAATAAATGGCTTTGCTCCCTCAGGAAATCCGTGGTCTGTTCTTAAATTTTTCAATCTACCGTAGATAATTTCCAAATCTGCCGGCCACATGTGTTTAGCAGCATCCACCCTAAATCCAGCTACACCAAAATCAATCAAACGATTCAAGAAATCAACAATTTTCCCTCTAACATATTCAAATCCCTGATTAAGGTCTTTCAGGCCAGCCAGTTCACAATTTCTCACGTTTTCAGCATTATTATAATCAGTTATTTCACAGGATGAGTGAAAATCATCGGGGCCGTAAGGTACTGCAGGATATTGTTTTAATTTTGTGTTGGCTGTTGAGCCTCCGGTCCCCCAAATTGGCGACCAGTCGCCGGTCATGTGATTAACAACAACATCGATGTAAATTCTGTAAAGAATGCGAACAATCAGCAAATGTTTATTAGATAAATCTTCTCAATTCTTACCTAACGCCAACTTTATTGCATCTCCGCACCATATCAGCGAAATCCTCCTCATTTCCAGATCTGGTAATAATATTATAACTCATTGGTTGGTATCTCTCCCACCAGGGTCTATTATTTGACGTAATAACCGCATTTTCATTCACCGGAGAGGTTTGTACCCCAGCAAAACCGTTCGGTGCCAGAAAATTCTCACATTCTGAAGCAATATCCTTAAATTTCCATTCGAAAAGGTGGACAATCGCGCTTCTGTTTTCCCAAATTTGAGGATCCTTCTGAGCGCAACCGAGTGCAAAAAGTGTTACGACTGCTAGAAGCAAGAACTTCATATTCATGACTAATAAGTGTGGGCGTTCTCTGGCTTGATTTATATGTTTGCGATAATGTTGGGTTTTTTCTGTTATTATCTGACAACAAATTTTTATATAGCACAATCAAAATATAACAAAAAATATATGAATGTACAACAAATAATCATTTCTATTTACAGATAAATGCAAAAAGTATATCGAATTCAAGATCAAATTGATAAGATTAATAATGATTAATTACTTTCAAGATATTTACATTGCGAATTTATTCAATTGAATTTTCAATCTGGCATAGAATTTTCCAGATGAATGAAAAAATTTATCATGAACTTTTCTCCTAATCATGTGAATTGATTGATGTGCATAACGTTAGAAAGTTATCAAATCCAAAAGAATTAGATAAGAATGCCCAATTTTTACTTGTTCAAGTGTATTGCACTTAAATGATTACATTGAATTGTAGGCGCTGAGCAAACCTAAACCCTAGGCTTCAAAATTAGATTTCGTATTTCTCAGGAAAATATTTTCTGGACGAGATCAACTATGATTTCATTTGAAGTGTCGTATTCTTTAGTTAATATCACTTCTGTCTTAAAGACGACCAACTCTAGCTTACTGACTTTCATCTATTGTGGAATAGTATTCATCTAACATCATCATTCAAATCTTCATGTCTGGGTGATTCAATGTTAAAAGGTAGAAATGGAAATATTGTAGCAAGGGACCAAAATTTAAAAATATCTTCAATTTAGAACGTTTCAGTGCCCAAACAGTTTGCCATCAGCTACATGATAATAAATTTCATCGAAACATATTGAATATGTCAGCAAACTATATCTACGACAGAGCTTGAAATTCTCGTGAAAACTCACATTTTTAATTTTTCATGGAATTTATAGTAAAAACTAGTGGTCGTCCAATGATCGAAATTCGACCGTAATTCATTAAATTGCTGAGTTTGAACGTTATTGAAATTAACTTCCCATTCCCAGATGTTTCAGGTAAAATAAGGTTGGTATTTGACGCTCTACCTGAATCTAAAATAAAAAATAGTGGTTCTAATTCTAGATTTTAGAGGGATTTCCCCCGTCCCCTCGAAAGGAGAAAATCGCTAAAGTTTTCCTCGATATATTCTAGCAAAAGAAACGGTAAATTGAAAGAGAACACCTGTATATACTTTTAGCTTTCTGCATCCCGGCTCCATATGAATTTCGAATAAATATGTCTAGTCTAACATTCCTTCGTGAGTGCGGTACAAAGTTTTCTTTCAACATAGAATTAGAGTTATATACAGGATAGATTTTAGCTTTCTGTACCCCTTCTCCATGTAAACTTCAAGTATGCTAAATCCCACATTTTTTTGTACGCGCGTTACAAAGTTTCTTCTTCACGTGAACCTAATATGGGATATTCTGTATATAATTTCAGCTTTCTGCTCTCTTTCTCCATAAATGAATCTCAAGTATGCTAATTCTCACACTCCTTCGTGCGTGCGTTACAAAGTTATCTTTACACGTAAAATCAAAGTAGGACAGCCTGTGGATATTTTCAGCTTTCTGCACTTTTTCTTAACATAAACTTCTATTCCAAGATTCCAGACTTGCCAGACGTAACTTACTTTCTGAGAATTAGAGTGGATTAGAATGATGTTAGTCGTTACTTTGATCATACGCATACTTGCTAGTTTGTGCAGACGGCCGATTTACAGACACGAGGTGCTAGAGACATTACTCACATTTCTTAAAATCTGAGTGCTGGTTTCCATGTATGTTTTGAAAAATATTGTTCAAAATTTATTTTCAACACTGCTACACACTTTTCATCGATGGTAATTTCTGCTAGACTCTTCAAGGCTCGCAAGGAATAACGTGATCATACTAATAGTCTGAGTCCTCATTTTTATATGATACTCAGGGAACAATTTTAATACTTTTTGTAAACAGCCAGACCAAGGGAGAGTTGAATGTTCATAAATACTTCGCTTACTATCGAGAGTACAAATAATGACCTCGCGCTTGTACTCACAGAGATATTTTAATTGTGTCTTGAGGATGTTTAGTCCCTACGATTGTTCCGGCTGTTCACAAAAAGTATTGAAATTGTTCCTTGAGTATCATATAAAAAAAATGAAAGAATCATCTAGATGATGAAAGCGCATTTTTGACAGCTTATGAATGCTTGTTACTTCAGAGATTTCGCAAATTACCATCTCTCACAATTACTGAGCTTGAAATCAAGCAGTTTGAGTAAACTTACGAAACAACAGCTTCCATTTAGTACTAGTTTCAAGTTGACTATTTGATAGGTACATAATTTCATCCAATAATAATAATTCATTCTAATAAGCTCCAAATTCGCGTGAAACAAGTCATTGAATGAATCCCGGACAGATTTGACAACTGTACATAATAATAGTGACACGCGCGGCTAAAGTTGTAACTAAATTTTTTTCTACTTCAATAAATTTTAGTTGCCATATCCCTAATGTCATGAGCATTGTTTCACTTGAAACAAGTAATTGAATAATTTAATCTTCCACAATCACTGAGCTTGAATTAAAGCAATTTGTGCAAGCCTACGAAACAGCAGCTTTTATTTAGTACCAGTTTCAAGTCTGCAAATAGTATAATTGCTGAGAACTCAGCGTCACGCCAGCCAGCCAGCCAGCCAGCCAGACAGCCAAAGTGAATATAATAGCGCTTTTTTCCAAAAAATGCGCTAAAAATAGGATTTAGATTAGTAGTAAGATTACGTTATTCCTTGCGAGCTTTAGAGTCTAGCAAAAATTACCATCGATGGAAAAATCAATTTGTAATCCAAGCTCGTTGATTATTTTAACTCACAATCTTTGACATCTAAAAAAAATCTTTATTTGAGATTGAAAGATAAAGATAATAAATTGTGCCCAAATAGTACAGAGGGATTAGGAAAAAAATGATAAAATGAGATTAGAATAAAACTAACCACTGTGCTCAAACACATTTTATTTCTCAGAAAATAAGTAACGTCGGGTGGGCCTGGGATCTTGCTCTATTCAAATATGTTAAGTCTCACATTCTTTCGTAAGCGCAGGACAAAGTTTTCTTTCCACGTAAAATTAAAATGAAACAGCCTGTATATAGTTTTAACTTAAAAATTCCTCTTTCATATAAATTTCAACGATACCCAATCTCACATACCTTCGTGCGCGCGGCACAAAATATCCTTGTCACGTGAAACTGAAGTAGAGAAGCCTTCACATAATTAGGATTTTGCACTCCTTCTCTATATAAACTTCAAGTATGCCTATTCTCATATTCCTTTGTGTGCGCAATATGCTTTAAAAGAAGTAATGTTATTTTTTCACGTATAGATTAAACTATTATTCAATATTTTGGCTTAGGAGTATGCCACATCTTACATTATTTTGTGTACGCAATGTGCAATATTAATAAATAATGGAAATGGGACAGCCTGTATATAGTTTTTGCTTTTTGCACTCCTTCCACATAATCATACACTTAAAGTTTACAAGATCTTACATTCCTTCGTGCATGCAATATGCTTAAAAAGGGGTAGAAGTTTTTCTCTTCACGTATTAATATATAGATTAAAATGGGACAGTTCGTATATAATTTTTGCTCTCTGCACTCCTTCTCTATATTAACTTCAAGTATGCCAAATCCCACATTGCTTTGTGCATGTAATGTGCTTGAAAAGGGGAGAGAAAATTTCCTTCCCCCGTATTAATATGATACTAGATCAATCTATGTCCTAGATATAATTTGTTAACATTCAATATGTTTTGATGCTATTTATTATTATGTAGCTGATGATAACGGACCGTTTTGACACCGAAACGTTCTAAATTGAATATATATCCAAGTATCATCTAAGTTTTGGTCTCCTGCCATTTAATTTCAGTTTTTATCTCATTCGTCAAGATTTATTAAGTCCTACGCGGGATATGCCCATAAGCAAATAATGATCATTCGTACAATTATACGGCTTTTATTGATTCAACTTCTCCCATATATACATTTGAGCTAGCTTAAAGAATGAATTAAAAATGAAAATATTTCGCTCAAACAAAAATCCAAATCTTCTCACCGTTTCCATTTACTCGGCCATCATTAAATTTACAATATTACCCAACGTATTTCTTTTCACCCCTAAATGACAAATTAAATCACCACAAACAATAAAATTCTTCCCAGAATCACAAAAATCAACCACATTTCCGACAGAACTGTTCCTCGATTGTTTGTTATTGGAGATCCTCAATCTATCGATTTAGAGATCAAATTTTGTCTTTTGTGCTTCGAAAAATTTGTTAGTTAGTCTTTAAATTCTTCTATTTTTATGTGCGTTGTGCAGAAAAGTAATAGCTTGCCATACTGTTTTCTACAAACGGCGATATTTTGAGAAGGACCCTTGACGAAAAAAAGACTATTCTTTTTACGCAGTCGATTGATTCTAACAATATGTTTAGAAATAGCTATTGAAAAATTTTCTCAAGAAATTAATCGCTGTCAATATATTACTATTACAGCAATGGAGAAATATGTGATCTATATTTGAAAAGTGCAATAGAAGCCGTGGTTATTAAATGGGCAGGACAAATACACGATGTGTTGCATAATGATTCATCTGAACTTACCTCTGGACCGAACCCTGTTCCTTCTGTTGGTAAGTAGCTCATGATATAACAAATTAAAATTCAATACTTTTGGGAATATGAACATATTAATGCTGTTCTATATTTCTTTCAGAAATACAGTTTTGGAACTGGAGGTTGCGAAATTTGCAATACATTTACGAACAATTAAGACAGCAAAAAATCAAAAGTATGGCAGTTATTTTAGAGAAGAGTGATAGCGCATATTTTGGCTGCTTCAAGGATTTGTTTAAAAATGTAGTCATTGGTAGGTGAATAAATTTTGCCAGGAGAATAAAACATGTAAATTCATTGTGGCTGTTTTTTCATTTTTAGCTTTATCAGAAGCGCAAGACATATGTCTCTACCTAAAACCGCTTCAGCCTCACCTGACACATCTCGAAGAGGTGGATTTTGCCGAATGTGCCCCTCTTTTGGACCCTTTAATGCACGTTGTAGGTCTTATATGGTGCAATTCTAAACACTATTGCCAGGCGAAGTTCATCGTCCTCCTGAGACAAATAGCCAACTTGCTCATACAACAAGTAAGAAAAATCACAAAATAATGTACGCGAAGTAATATTAATGACCCTGTAAACAGATAATCTAATTGATACGATATTAATTTGAATTTGACACTGATAAATATTGACTAAGTGGAATTAGAAATGTTAGATGTTGAAGGTTATGATATTTTGATTGAACAGGGTTAAGTTTAATAAGAGGAAAGTCAATAAGTTATAGCGAATTACAATAAATGATGTTGGAGATATTAAAAATAGATTAAAGGTAGTTGAACTCTTGAATTAAGGCATAAATTTGAAGATCATCAGCTTGAAAGAAGATTCAAATATTAATTATTCTTCAGGCAAGAAAATTCTTGGATCCTTCAACAATATTTCACACAGACATAGATGAAGCAATGCAACGGATATCCTTATCGATTTCAATACTGAAAAAGTATTACACAACATTTACAAAGTACAAAGAAAATTTGAGCACAATATTTGCCGATAAGGAACCGAAACCGTGGACATTTCATATTAACACTGTATTTGAACGATATAACGCATTTTTAGATAGATTAAAAACAATACAGGTATTTTATGATCCCGAGCAGTATAACAGCAGTAAAGTTAGTTCAAACTGAATGTAAATTGAAAGAATAATCAGCTCCCAATTATTTATTCTTCATTTTTCAAGTAATTTTCATGACTTTTTCAAATTCATATCAATGACGTTAATCGATTACTTTACTGCTATTTACACCTCTCCTATAACTCTCCAATTTTCAACTGTTGAAATATGGAAATTATTTCAGTGGTTTTTTCACACTGTGATAGAATTCACCAAACTAGAAAAAATAGAAATAGGGGGTCTAAAAGGTCGAGTTCTCTCGGCACGGATTAGAGATGTCTCTACAGAATTCCAAGCTTGTTTCTCAACTTTTGGAGGGAAGACCTATGATGTACTAGACCCCGATGATAATTGTTTCATGCAGGATTATGAGAGCTTTCAGATGCAGATTCATGATATGGATCTCAAGTTGGCTGCTGTTTTATGTCAAGCATTTGATGATTGTAACAATTTAGAGAGCATTTTTAAGGTGAGAAATATACACACACAATTTGGATTTTCAATTTATGAGATTCATTCAAAGGAAGTGCATACCCCACGTCTTATTTCCATTTTATTGATGTGTGGCTCCAGAATCTCAATTGAATTGATCAAATAAATTGACGTACACATCATTGGCTATCTCTTTGTCACTTTAACCTGAGTTATTTGAGTCTACATTAGTTCACTTAAATATAACGAATAGTGATGCCAAAATACTCATTTATGAAAATGATTTCTTGGGATGAATCACTAAAACGAGCAAAAAGTTCTGAAATAAGTTGGAAAAGCTCCATACTTCTACTATCATGAGCTATTCATTACAAAAATTATCAATTTTGCTTGCCATCATAAATTAATTAATTTAATTGGTATGCACGTACATTGATAACATTCAACAGATGAGAATAGTAGTGGATAATGAAGATATTCTTATTTGAATTTTTAGCTTATTAACATAGTCGGCAGTGTGTTAGACCGCCCACTAATCAAAGACGAGTTCACTAGCAAATATGTCAAAATACTAACCATGCTGGATGAAGAGATGAATGCTGTGCAGGTATAAAAAACTCATTTGCATTTCGCAGACTTGTATTCTAAGATTTGCATAATCTCAATTTCTAGCTTTTGTTTGACGAACAAATGAATAACTACAACAAATTTGGTCAATTTATGGTGGATGAATATCTTCCTCCTGTTGCTGGGTCGTTAATGTGGACAAACCAACTTAGGAAAAGATTGAATGGACCAATCAATTGCTTCAAAGGCCTTCAACATCCGTAAGTATATTTACGAGAGTAGTTCAAAACGCTCTCGGCCGGAATTATATTAATCAAATAAGAATATAGTGATGGCGCTGGAAAGTTTTCGACTTGTGTGGTTGTGTGTACAGTAGATTTGTTGTAGCAGTATCGATAAATAAACAATTTTTGTTTGTCTTATGGAATGGATTCAATTGAAGTTTGTGTTATGATTGAATACTGCCTTTTGAAAAGCTTAAGACCTTCAGGGACAAAAATGAGTTAGATTCTGAACTAGAAGAATCTGCTTCTTCATTTTCGATGGTTAAAAAGTAGTTGGCTGGATTTACAAATGGACATACGACTATTCAGGATGATGAACGCACGGGACGTCTATAAACCCTCGTGATCGAAAAATCGTCACTAAAACACACAATTCCATTCTGGACGAACGTCGACTTGAGATTCGAAAAATTGCTGAGGCTGTAAACATCGCGATAAACCGCATATTATCAAGAGTGTCCTATATGTGTTCTATGGAATTGAAATTTTGGCGCCCAACCAAACAAGGCTGAGCGTAGTCATGCATTAATCAAAAAATGTCTTACATTAAAGAGGTAAACGGCACAACATGCTCTTCTAGAATGTCCCCTACATGAAAATTTGCATTCATAGACCTCCTGTAAATCGGAACTAACGCGATACGTGCGTCAAGGGAAATGCCGCCCCAGAATATTACAGAACCACTATAAAATGGTATTCTTGGAACTAAATTGCAGCTTGAAACCTGCTCCCCAGGATTTCACCACACTCTACCCCGTCCATCTTGAGATTGTAGGCACACTCTTGTAAACAACACTTGCTTCCAGTCATCTGATGTTCAATCAGCATGCTCTCTGGCAAAGAGTAGTCTGGCAACTTTGTGTTCTCTGCTAACTAAGCAAAGGCACTGATTCAGCCGTCTTCTGATAGTCCTAGCAGTAATCGCCACATTCCGTACTGTTCCCAGTTCATTTTTAAGTCCTGAACATATTGAGTGTCCGATTTCTTAATGTTAGTTGCCTAATGAAATGTTCGCCTCTAGCTCTAGTACATCTTTTTTGGCCTTCTCCGTCCGGGTCTTCTAGATAGAGTAAGATCAATTTTCGTTGAAACGCCTTATTATTGATACAAGTGGTTGCCCAGTGATCGAAATTTGGATGTGTGTCATAATGTTGCTAAGTTTGAAAGTTATTGAGTTAAATATTCTATTCCCAGGAGTTTTTTTTCAGCCATTTTCCTATTTGATGCATATTTTTTGATATATTCCAGCAGAATATAATATCGTTTCCAGCGATAGCTAAGAATTGAGCACCCTGTATTTAATTGAGGCTTTCTGCATTCCTTCTCTACATAAACTTCAATTATGTCAAATTTCACATGTCTTCATGCGCACGATACAAAATTTTCTCTGTTAATTCTCCCATTCATTTGTGCGCATTACAAAGTATTTGTTTTCAATCAAAATGGTACACCTGTATATTATTTCTGCTTCTCTAAAAAGTATGGCAAATCTCATATTATTATTTCTTCGTGCACGCGGTACAAAGTTTTCTCTTCACTTAGAATTAGAATAGGACACCTGTATATTTTCAGCTTTCTGCATTCCTTTTCCATATGAACTCCAAATATGCCAAATATCACATTTCTTAATGCGCGCTTTTCTTCTCGTAAAATTAAAATGGGACACATGAGTATAATTCTAGCTTTCTGCACTTCCTTCTACACACAGACTGCAAGTATGCTAAGTCCCACATTACTTCGTGTTCGGGCGCACGGTACTAAGTTTGAAATGGAACACCTGTATATACTCTTATCTTCCTGCACTTCTTCTCCATATAAACTTCAAGAATGCCAAATCTTACATGCCATCATGCGCGCAGTACAAGGTTTTCTCCTCACGTGAAATTAAAATACGACACCCTGTGTATAATTTTGGCTTTTTGCACTTCCTTTTCCACACAAACTTCAAGTAAGACAAGTTTCACATTACCTCGTGTGCGCGGTACAGAGTTCTCTCATCTCGTCGTAAAATTAAAATGGGACACTCTATATATGCCTTTAGCTTTCTGCATTCCTTCATATAAACTTCAAGTATGCCAAATCTCACATTCTTTCATGCGTACAATATGCTTAAGAAGGGATACAACGCCTTCTTTTCACGTATTAATAAATAGATTAAAATGGGACATCTATATATAATTTACACTTTCTACACATCTTCTCCATATGAACTTCGAGTGTGCTAGATCTCACATTCCTTTGTGCAAGCAATATGCTCAAAAAGAGGGCCGAAAGATTTCTCTTGGCGTATTAATATACCGGGTGTTTCAGACCACCCGTACCACCCAAATATTTCGCGAAATGCTGAACGGATTGATAAAAGAAAAAATACGTGTGGAATGATTTCTAAAATTCTATTGAATAGTAGCAAATTCAAGTCCATCCCCTCACTCCCTTCATTTTGATGCAGATTTGGATACTCATCTAAAAAATATGAAGTTTTTCTCTGAAACTTTTTTCATGTTCTTGACAGATGGCGCTGTAATCGCAAAGATTAGTTATTTTTCGTAATTACTTCAAGACTAATTTAAGCACAATTCCACTGAATTTGTTCGCCTTTTCATCACTGTAAATGAATATTGGATTCAGAATATATAGAACAAGATCCCAGGCCCGCCAGACGTTACTTATTTTCAGCGAAACAAAATGTATGGAATAAAGTAGTGTTAGTATGTACTTTGATCATACGCATACTTGCTAGTTTGTGCCGACGGCAAATTTACAGATACGAGGCGCTAAAGGTACGTTAAGACATTACTCACTGTTCTTAAAGTCTTGAGTACTGATGCTTATGTATGTTTTAGAGAATATTGTTAAAAATTGATAAGCAACACTTCTAGATACTTTCCATCGGTGATAATTTCTGCTAGTCTTTCTAAAGTTCGCAAAGAATAACGTAATCTGAGTACTAGTTTTTATATATGATACTCAGGGAACAATCTAAATACTTTTTATTTTCTATTTATTTTTAAATAGGTATCGCTGTGAGTAAAAGCGCAAGGCTACTATTTGTGGGCTTGATAGTAAGCGAAGTATCTGAGCATCCAATTTTCCCTTGGTCTGGCTGTGTACAAAAAGTATTGAAATTGTTCCCTGAGTATTATATGTGAAAAATATAGGACACAGACTATAAGTAAGATTACGTTATTTTTTTTTCGAGCTTTAAAGCGTTTAGCAGAAATGACTGCCGTTGTGAAGTGGCTGGCAGTATTGATTGTTATTTCAACAATATTCTCCACAAAATACACAAAAATCAGCACTCAGACTGTAAAAAATGTCAGTAATGTCTTATCGTACCTCTATAGTACCTCGTATCTATAAATTGGCCGTAGACACAAACTAGCAAGTATGCGTATGATCAAGGTATCAACTAACACTACTCTAATCCGTACATTTTGTTTCTCAGAAAATAAGTAACGTCCTGCGGGTCTGGGATTCTGAACTAATCCGCCAGAGATAAGACATCAGACTGAACAATAGACTCGAGCAGAAAAAAGTGTGTCTGAAAAACTCATAATAGCTCCATCTACTGGAAAAGTCATGGAAATGGTCTTCTGTGATTCTCTTGGTCTAAAGCTCATAGACTATGTACTTAGAAAAAAGTAGAACTATCACTGGGACCTACTACTCTTCATTACTGGACAAAATCAATGATACAATCAAAATTAAATGTTCGTATCTGGCAAAAAAATGGCTGTTTCACCATGGTAATGCGTTTTTGCAAAAAAAAAAAAAAACTGAAGAAATTTTGTTTTCAAATGTTTCCACATTCGCTAAATTTAGATTTTTTTCTTTTCCCCAACAGACAGTTTAGGGGGGCGAAAATTGACTTCGAATGAAGAGTTCGAAGCTGAGACGAATCCTTAATTTACAGACTTAGTCGGATCTTATTATTGATGGTAGGAAAAAGGCCGAGAAGTTCACGAACTACCCTCGTATTCAAATTGAATGTTGGCAGAATAAAAAGAACTGGTATCAAATTGCTATTGAGGTGATTATGATGTATCACAAATCAAACAAAGATATTTTGTGTAGTTGTCGTTTATCACTTCACGACTCGAGTTGGCTTGAGTATATACGAAAGCAGATACACACAAACGTAACAAGTTGAAAACTCCATCCAATCGGATAAGCTTAGAAGATGAACTTTATCGGATGGGAGTCGAGGATGAACTGATTTCAAAACATTAGAGAAAACAACATTCAAGATTCAGAGGAAGTCCGAGACAAAGGAAATATTACAAACAAGTCTAAATAGTTTGCACATGTTGGTATTCAAAGAAACTAAAGCAGTTAATTCTGAGAAGGATTTTGACAGGATTTTGTAGCCGGAGGCACAGTGGGCCATAAAGTATTTACACAAAACACAAATAGAACATTTTGAACTTATAATACTTGAAAATAATATATTACACACTTAAGCTAAAATGTCATAGTGTCAAGTGTTTTGTGTAGATACGAAAACTTAATTATATGTAAATGAATGTGTTCGTGAGGGTGTGTCTACGTATATGTATGAATGAATGTACCAATAATTATTCAATTAAACAATATACGTTACAGGATTATCGAGTCTTCAGAGGCTCTTGAGATTTTAAAAAAATATGACGACATTTTGCAACAGCTGGATACTTTTGACAACAGAATTTTTGTGAAATGGGCAGAAAAAGTTCCTACACAAATTGAAGAGAATCTAAATCAACCATTGTATTACAGGAACATCAAATCACAAGAATTATATCTAAATTTCCATCCCCAGGTAATTTGTTCAACAAAATCCTAGCGAATAAAAAAAAAATATTGAAATTATATTTTCAAGAATAACTATTTGTTTCAGTTGACGGCTATACTTCGCGAAGTTCATTACTTGAAGCTCCTAGAGTACACTAATTTACCAGAAAGCGCGTTACAAATGGAAGAAAAAGGCGAAGTTTTTCGCAAATATATCTCCAACTTGAACATCACTATTGATTGGTACAATAAGATTCGCAGATCAACACGTGAAGTTGAGTTTCGCCTCATTGAAGCCAAAGTTAACAAAATAGATGAGCTTGTTAAGCAAGGGCAGACGACGCTCGACTGGAATTCTGATCGTAAGGAGAAAGAATGGGCAACCTGTAGAGCTGAACAGTATTGCAGATAGAGACAGTTTACATTTTTTAACGGACACCTTGTAAAGTTCTCTTTACTTGTTTTGTATTATATTATATTACGCTTGGTTTGTGCATTATTTGCGATGTGAAAACCATCAAGCTCAAAGGTGGCCATAAACATAAACCAGTTAGAATTTCTAGAACTGGTGCAGATTCTCATTCTGTTTGTATAATTTTGTATAATTTGCAGATCTTTGGGACTACGTCTCACAAATCTTATCTCTAGTCACCTCTCTCCAACAACACGTCCAGCGAACTCAGGATAACCTGAACGAAATACAATCCGTTCTCACAGCCTGTAGTCGTCGTCCTCTTTTCGAGCGTCGAGATAATCGTCGAGACTCCGTTCTTTCTCTCGAGGATCGTGCGGAAAAAACGCAGAAAAGATATGCGCAGATTTCAGCAGCCGCTGAACGAGTAATTGCATTGCTAGAAGACAATTTGGGGCTGTTTGAAGTGACTGATAAGGAAGAGGATGAACTGTGGAAGAAATATGTGAAGCATATTGATGGGATTGTGATGGAGAATTTATTTAAAGCTGTTGGCTGCAGGTGAGATTAATGCAAATGCTTTGCCATTAGTGCACGAATTGTTGCAGAATCACTGCCTCAATATTTTTTATGTCTTCTGTTATTTCAACTCATAAACTCATATCACTTCAAAACTAAAGTGTTGGTTATTCAAATTAGTCTTCTCGTTATCCTAATCACCTTTTAAGATTGTGAAACCCAACACAAATGACTTCAAATTTGTAACTCCCTCGAGCTATCACTAAAACGTTTTGTACATATTTATCATTTCTTTTAGGCAATTAACACTTCCATTTCATAATATTTCATTTTTTACTTGACCCTTGGGCAAGAATCAAATAAGCTTTCAGAGCTCATTCAGATTTTTTAAGATGATAATAATTTTGTTTGCTTATGAAACGGAAACGCATAAAGTATGATATTATTTATGGTGGAGATTGTACCTTATTATAAACATGAATGCTTGTTCGTAGCTGGAAATACCAAACAATAAATTGATCTCATATTGAACTGATTTCAATTAAGCATGTATTAAAGTTATGTATTTTATTAGTTTAGGGTACATAAGCGAGCACATGGATTCAGTCAACAACCTAGCACCACTATTTGAAGCCCAATTAGAGCTTCGTGAACCAAACTTAGTTTTCACCCCATCTCTTGAACTTGACTCCCCCGAAGGGTTCCATTCTTTGGTCACAAGTCTCATAGAAGAAATAATGCAAATGGCTTCCTTTGTGCCCCGTCTAATTTCCGGCGATGATGCTCTTTCCTACCGGAAGGAGATAGAGGAACATCAAGATATCAAAGAGATGAAGGCAGATATTCTTTCCAACATTGAGCATGTGATAAGGGAGTCGAATGAATTCTGTGACAGCTTTCAAACTTATTCGTACTTGTGGTTAGAGGATAGGAATGTGTTTTTGAAGCAGTTTTTGACATATGGGAGACCGTTAACCCAAGATGAGATGGATTTGGTACAAGCGAAGGACTCTTTGGCGCCAAAACCACATCCCCCTAAAATGGAGATGTTCAGGGAGCAGGTAATCATAAAACAGATACAGTTCTTACTTATTTGTTATATTCAGGATCAATCCCACCACTGCTGATTGAATTCAACAGAAAATTATTAGGGTAATTATAATCGTTAATAAAGCTAATTATATGACGATACAATCGAGTTTTCTATTGTCCACCGCATCATTGTGATAGTAACTACAATTGACGGATCCTAACAAATTGTATACTTAATTCGTAAAGTTTCTCAATATTGCAATTCTTCACCAATTTTTCAATTTCTGAGAACAAGATTGTTCCAAATCTGTATCAAAAAAGTTCTAGGAATAAGATATGAATGAAAAATTTACAAATGTGTTCTACTCATTTTATCACGTGGAAGATATAGAAATAAAAGATCTATTATAACATTCACCTAAAATAAAACATTTTTTTCTCTGGCACTCAAAAAATATGTCATTACCGAGCTCTCAAATGTAAAATCTTAGGATTCCGCGAGAATAAAATGATATCTGTAATTTTTTGCAACCTAAAAGTTCTGTTGGACTTTTTTAGATAGTTTGGAGTGACAAATTTTTATAGCTTCAGTAACCATATTGAATGCTAAATAGATGATCGCTATATTTGAGCTAATGAAAGAATAAATGGAAGAACATTTTTTTCACGACAATAGAAGAAATTGTTATCTCAAATGTTGCTTCCTTCTTAATCTAAATGTTGTTACTTTCCGCCTTCTCTGTATTAGGTCAAGCAGTGATTTATTTCACCTCAAAAGACATAGTTTGACTAGTTCCATAACATAATTCCGAAATGATTATTATTCCATATAAATATCTTCCAGAAATATACTAAAAGCAAATTGAATCATGAATTATTGCCCTTGCTCAATGGTATGAATGGAAAAATCCACTGTGACCACGACAGTACTTCCCCGCAGAGCCGGAACTAGGGCATAGCGAAGATGACCTCTGCCACGGGTGCAGACCCTTAGGGGGCGCAAAATTCTATGAGCCGCATTAAACAAATCGTTCTAATTCAAATTTAAGAAATGTTTCATGACGAGATTTGGGTGAGAAAGCTCATACCGTTATACTACCTGCTACACATCTCATCTTAAGGTCAACTATAAAATTTTACTTGGGTTTATATTGGTTACTGGGGATGTACACTGCTCTATCAGCAAATAGTCAAGTTTCTGCATTTCGGGCATTGCGTTAGGAATGCCGAGCCAGCCGCTACGCTTGATTTGTTTAAGAAGAATAGATTTTTGATGTATAACGTTTCAACTATTGTTCAGAATCAATTAATTCTGGTTTTAGACATCATTAAGCTCAAGAGATATAGTTTTAAGAAAAGTCGGTCTGTCTGTCGGTTCGTCTGTATGGAAGCACGATAACTTGAGAACGAACACGAATTTTCAAATGAAATTTCACATCCAAGTTTTTCATCAAGAAAATAGGTTCAAATTCGTAGATAAGCTTTTTTCAACCAGTGGTACCAAAACTTTATTGACGGGACTTTTTGATTTTTGCGTTTATTTTAGGAACGGTAGTATTTACCGTAGAATATAGAATGACTAGAATTGATCCTTGAATAATTTGGCACAACATTTTTCGAAATTATCTGCGGTTCATTTTTGTCATTATTAAAATTTGAATTTTCAAGAAATTCGTTATGATTTTCTGAAGCAAAGAAGTAATGAGAATTATTATGTTAAATTAGAATTATTATCATCATATCCGGACATCACATGCAAACGTTTGCCAATTGTTCTTTTAAATTGAGTTATTCAGCTTTACCGTGTTTAGTATCAAATTAAAGCTCTTGCGGAGATATGTAATTGTAGTGGAAGTGTCAAAGTGGATATTTAAACGATCATCAATTGTTTCTTTTACAAATTATTTAAATGATATCTAATTTGGTATCAATCTAAAGCTCTCGGGAAGATAAAACTAGTAGATATCAAGAATGAATATTAATTAGTGAAATCCACATTATTATCTTTCAATTACACTGTCGGCGATCAGATGTCAAAACTGTATGTTCCAATGAACTGAGGACTCCGAAAATCTAGACTATTGATTTTCAAGAATATTTATTTTATGTGGGACTAAAATATAACTGCCATCTGTCATTTCAACATTGACAATTATCCCTTTGACAATGACAGCTGTCACTTTGACAATGACAGACGTCATTTTGACAATGGCAGCTGTCACTTTGAAATATGCTTGAAATTTCTGAAACAGTGATAAAACTGGCCGGAAAATTTATGGTCGAGGAAGCACTGTGTGGCCACAGCAGATTTTTTTTGTATTATGATATCGATTTTTGATTCATATATAGATATTAGGTCGAGTGCGGATGGCCGAGCGTGTTTGTTTACCTATACATGCTGTGACGTCACTCGACCAAGAGGTCACAGGTTCAAATCCACTCACCGACAATGTGTGATTTGTCGTAAAAATGAAAAAAATGCAGCTACTTGCATCATCACACTCGAGTGCTACAGGTTGCCAACCTATACACCTTAAAATATGTAACAATGGCACGAAATTCTGATCGGCAGTACGGCGGTGTTATACCGCGGCTCGGTGATACCGATTAGAAAGGCCCAGGCCCTTACAAGGGCTGTTGCGCCAGTGATGATGATATAGATATCAAGATGTTAGTAATATTTAATATACCTGATTGATAATAATTTGATTTTTATTATGTCGACATTTGGTTTGAAGAATATATATATTTTTTTGTATCATATCTTTCTTGCCTCATATTTATAAAAATAGGGGCGCAATTTTATGATTCGCCACGGGCGGCCAATACTCTAGTTCCGGCTCTGCTTCCCCGACCATTAATTTCTTAGCCAGTTTCATCGCTATTTCAGGAATTTCGAGTGTCGCATCAATTAATTGCATATTCCAAAGTGAAAACTGTGATTATCAAAGTGACAGCTGTCATTGCCAAAATGACAGTTGTCATTGGTAAAGTGACAACTGCCATTTTCAATGTGACATCTGTCATTGTTAAGGTAACAGATGGTGATTACTTTCTATTACTTATTTAAAATAAGTATTTTCGAAAATGAAGAGTCCTTTTCTAGACTTTTGGGGTCTTTTATACATTGCAACATACAGTTTCGACATTTGATCACCGAAAGTATTATTTGAAGATGGTAAAGTGGATTCCATTACTTAATTATTTATTCTTAATATCTACTAATCTTACCTCCCCGAGAGTCTGAAATTTAAATGATTTGTGATAGAAACAATTGACAATCTTTTAAATATCCTCTTTGATACTAATTAAAAAAAAAAACAATTGACGAACGTTTGCATGTGATGTCAAAATATGAATGTTAAAAATCAACTCAACATTATGATCCACATTAATTATTTGGTTCAGAAAAATATAATTAATCTTATGATAATTTGAATTTTGATGATGAGAAATAGTTATTTGTGTATCAAGGCCGTAAAGATTATCTTTTTTGGTCGAATCTGTTGTTTGCGGCCGAAGCGTAGCTGAGGCTGCAATCCAGGTGAGACCCAAAAAAGAACTGTAGGCCGAGGTGCACACAACGTTTTTAGGCGATCATTACGAAATAATTCAAAATCACATCATTTTATCTATTTATTTCTAAAACATTGCAATTGTAAATCTTAGTTGCCGTTGAAATTGTTTTATTTTATTGTCTTCTATCAAGTTGACATTTAACAAAAAATGCGTATTTATTTTTTGAATTGCAAGAACTACAGAGATTGACGGAAGAATATATGTACTATTTAAGCGAAAACTGTTTCTTAAAGAGTTCATCAAGCTGCCCATATAGGTAAATATAAAGTGTCTATGAAATATTTTTTGACAGATCAGTCCCAAAAAAGTAATATTTGACAGATCAGTCCCAAAAAGTAAAATTTGACAGATCAGTCCCAAAAAGTGAAACTTCACGGCCGCAAAAGGGGCCATAAAAACATCTTTTTTCGTCATGATCGCCTAAAAAATGTTTTTTGTGAATGCTGTGCCAAATCATTCAAGGATTAGTTTTGATCATTCCAAATTTCATGATAAATACTACTGTTTATAAGCTAAAGGCAAAAAAGTTAAAAGTTCCATCTATAAAGCTTTGATACCACTGATTGAAAAAAGCTCATCTACGAATTTGAGCCTAGCTTTTTGATGAAAAACTTGAATTTAAAATTATAGTCGAGAGTTCGTATCCGCTCTCAAGTCACCTGCTTTTAAACAGACCGACACAAACCGGCAGACCGACAAACCAACAGACCAACTTCTTTTAAAATTATGTTTTTCGGACTCAATAGAGTCCAAACCATGAAGATTCGTCGAAATCTCGAATTGTCAGTAAATCACGATTACAATAGTTCTATTATATTATAGGTCGGAGAAGTAAAAATTGGAGTTCTCACGACAATTTTGGATATATAAAATCAAATTATGGATAAATCACTCATGGGTGCGTTAAATTGTATATATTTCATGTCCGGGTAGCTGGCAAGCTTCGCTTGCGACGACCTGTTATAAATCGGAAGATGTTGACAGATAGGGTACTCCGATTTCATACCGCATGCCTTTTTGAGAGCTGAAAATTCACACCTAGATAAAAAAATTAAAAGGATATTGACCGATAAGGGCTTTCCAGTCATAGAGCAAATCCCAAGTATTTTTTAATTATGTTGTTCTGTGACAATATTTTGCATGTTTTTGTAACATAGAATAGTTGAAAGTAATTTAAAATCTAATACTGAAAGGCATATAATTCGCAACTGACCAAAAGACTCGAACGGTCATGTGAACTCATCAAAGAAAAGTGAAATTCCGTGTTATCAAATTGCATGCCAATGCCAATGAAAAGAATAGAAGATTCAGCTACAAAACTGTTGTGAAAAAATTGACATGTATCACATTTGTTTTTTACTCCCATTATGACCGGCGAGTGATCATTGGTCAATAAACTATTCAACCTTCTTATCAAGGAGTAAATTATCAACCCCTAAAAAGGCATGCGGTATAAAATCGGAGAGCACCCGCCACCAAATGTAAAATATTGTCCATGACAGAAGTTGTTAGTTGTATGTCTCTAGTTTTCCACATCAATTTGAAACACAACAAATTTCTTTTTGGGATCCAGTTCATCAACACATGTTGAATTGAGATGATTTTTGTAGGTGACTTGATCCGAATAGATCAATCAATTGAGCCTCTTTTCGCAGATTGGTCGATGATTTTCGTAGTATTTCAAATTCTTTCTCGGTTTGAGTAATGTTACTTTCTCCCATTCATCAGAAAAGTATTCAAGCTGTATTGATTACGTTTGTAAGAACAGCTCCAGTTTTTTCTAGGAAGCACTCAGCGACTGATATTCCATCTGATCTCAGCTTTTACAACTATAACCTTAGCCAGAATTTCACCAACTTCGTACGGTGCTGTAAAGTCAATATTTATTGTATTCGTTGGACTTTTATCAGTAGGTTCGCCTCTATTCACCCCACATACAATATTCTATTCACAATAGGACAGCTCCTCAGAAGAAGATTGTTCATGGTTGAAATATTATTTAAACTCTATGACTAGCGCAGAGAATCAGCTAACCATTTTCCGTTTGTTAGAATGGCACTTGTTCTTAGTTGACTGTTGTGCAGAGTTCAGAACAGTGTTAGATAAAATTATTCCTAATCTAAATCTCATTTTCACTTGATGAATACCAAAAATCAAATCAATAATTGGAAGTTGAAAACAGTTGACGGTCAATCAGATCTTTTCCACCTGAATTCAACTGAATATCAAAAATAATTTTCATGCTGACTTACAAGGACTTCATGCAGACTGAGCTTAGAAAATTAGTAACTACTAAGTCTTGAATTTTGACTGCGCTTAGTTCCTATTATTTTTTCCTGGATAATTTATTCAACTGATAAATCTTCATGATTAAACTCAAACTCATTGTGCGTCAACAATACTAGCTCAATATATTTGTTCACGTTTATACGCTTGTCGAACACCAGATTAATAAATCTATTGCTCTTCGCTGGCAGTCAGCAATTAGGTACCAAGTACCAATTAGAGAACCGTATATCCTGTGTCCTCTTGACCAACATCCAAGATAAGATTGTTAATGTAGGACTTGTTTTCAAGGCTACACTACTAGATTTCCATCTTGATTGATGATGGATAATCAACCACTTTTATTTGACATATTTCTTGTTGAAGTGTCTATTGAATGATATCAGCAGAATGAATTATATCCATTTGAAACTTGCTGTTATAATTGATTGACCTACCGGACCCTCAATTTTTTCTTGCTAAATAAAACCAATATCCAATCTTCATTGTTCTCATTGTAGTCGATGCTGCTATCAAAATCTGCAATAACTATTTATGAATGTTTCAGATTGATCACTTTGAAATGCTGTATACCGAAGTTGAAGGCATAAAAATGGAACAAATATTTCGTTCATGGTTCAAAGTCGATATAAAACCATTCAAACAGGCGCTTTTGAACACCGTTCGAAAATGGGGCAACATGTTCAAGGATCATTTAGTTAACAATGTCACCAATAAGTAATTTCATCACTTCCTACATTGAATTTCCCTTGTTTTATTAATAATCTATTGTTATTCAAGTTTAATGAATTTGGCCAATTTTATACGCAAAGCAGACGAAGGATTGCAACAAACCGTTATGGAAGGCGATTATAAAGCTTTGATCAATGTGATGGGATATCTATTCAAAGTGAAGGAAAGGCAAGCTGTTACGGATGATATGTTTGGACCTCTACGAGATACTATCGAATTGTTAAAATATTATGATCAGGATATTCCGGAGGAAGTCAATGTTCTACTGCAGGTGAAAGAAAAACATAATTCAGTATATTTCACCAGTTTTATTTTTTCAATTTGATAAATTCAATATTAAGTCCAGATATTATCCTTTTCTCTGTGTTTATAGGAGCTTCCCGAGCAATGGATCAACACCAAAAAAATCGCCGTCACCATTAAACAACAAGTAGCTCCCCTTCAAGCAATGGAAGTTACTTGTATACGCAAACGTATACAAGATTTTGAAGCTCGCATTGTTTACTACAAGGAATTTTTCAAAAAGAGTGAATTCTTTACTTATGCCTGTTCTGATCCTTACAATCTTTTAGATAGAACTGATGCAGACATAAGACGATTCGAAAATTATATGAGAGATATACAAGAATCTGGATCATTGTTTGAGGTTTCAGTTCCGGATTTCAAGGTGTTGAAACAGTGTAGGAAGGAACTACGGATGCTCAAAGTAAGAAAATGTGCATTCATCACCATTTTTATCATTTATTCTACAATGTTTCACGTTGATCAACATGTAATATAGGTTATGACTGATATTCAAGACAATGATTTTTTTAGCCTTACACGGAAACAAATTCAATAATTTGATTATCTATATAATTCTATAATTTAATCAAGTTGATTCCATATAAAGGATTCAAGTTGAAAGAATAACACATTGATGCTTCAAATTCTGTTATTGAAGGCCACGAGATTAATCTTTTTGAATAACTTGAGACACTTTCGTATCGCGTAAATTCGCACACTCTCCTTTTTTTCTCATGTTGTTCGGCTGTCCCAGTAGAGTAAGCCTAAATTTGCAGTTTGAAAAATCTATACTAGCTACGTGGTGTTCGAGAAACCTCGAAATTTCTCGGTTGCTTTAGATTTTTGGCCAAAAACATCTATGAGGAAGCCTCCTACGGAGGAAGTCAATGATAGCTTTTTTGAAGCCCTAAATATTTCCTACAATTTGAGTTCAACTACAATTTTCTAGATCCGATGGATCTTGAGATATAAGATCTCAGAGATTGGACTTTTTTTCCAAAATGATTTGCCCTTCTCTGAGCAGAATATCGGCTCTCATATTCATTCCATGTGAAGAGTCATGGAGGATGAAGTTGTAATGCTCTTAGTTTACCTCAATTTCAGCTCAGAAAGAAGCATGTAGGCTCAATCGAAGAGTTATCTTAAAAGAACGGTCAGTGTTAAAAATTGTATTATCTGAGAAATGGAGTCTGTCGATAAGATTTGCAGTACCAATCAATTTATCAATCTTCAATTTTCAATTCCAAAAGAGAAGAAAGAAAACAATGGATGTGAAAATATTCAAAATGCTAATTCTTCATTATGAATTTCAGAATATTCATGCTCTTACTTTTTCTCCAATGGTAATACTTATAGAGCAAGATCCCAAGCTCGCCAGACGTTATTTGTTTTCCGAGAAACAAAATGTGTTGAACAGAGTAGTGTTAGTATGTCCTCTGATAATACGCATACTTGCTAGCTTGGGCCGACGGCCAATTCACATATACCAAGTGCTAGAGGTACGTTTTAACATTACTCACTTTTCCTGAAGTTTGAGTGTAGTTTCTAATGTATTTTTTGGAGAATATTTTAAAAAATTGATAATCAACACTACTAGACACCTCCCATCGGCGGAAATTCCTGCTAGAGGCTTTAGAGCTCGCAAAAAAATAGCGAAATTTCACTTATAGTCTTATTGGACAGGGTATCTATGAGGATCCAACTCTTCCTTGGTCTGGCTGTATATAAAAAGTATTAAAATTATTGTTTCCTGAGTATCATATATAAAAATTTGGACTCAGACTATAGGCTACGTGCATGAAGTCTACTAGCGCCTCTAACGGACAAGGGAGATCGATTGAACTCCCATTTTATCATTGTTTTATACGTATAATTTTTTAAATGTGATCATATTATTCAATTCAGCTGTGTGCGTATAATATAACTTGCATTGCATAAAAGTTACGTTGAAATTATTTATTCTGAGTATTTTTAGCGCATTTTTTAGAAAAAAAGCGCTATTATATTCACTTTGGCTGTCTGGCTGGCTGGCTGGCCTGACGCTGAGCTCTCAGCAACTATACTATTCACAGACTTGAAACTGGTACTAAATAAAAGCTGCTGTTTCGTAGGTTTGCACAAATTGCTTTAATTCAAGCTCAGTGATTGTGAAAGATTAAATTATTCAATTACTTGTTTCAAGTAAAACAATGACCGTAGATGTATATGACATTAGGGATATGGCAACTGAAATTTATTGAAGTAGATAAATTTTAGTTACAACTTTGGCCGCGGCTGTCACTATTATTATGTACAGTTGTCAAATCTGTCCGGGATTCATTCAATGACTTTTTTGACGCGAATTTGAAGCTTATTAGAATGAATTATTATTATTGGATGAAAATTTGTTTACTTTTGATGTATTTTTTTTATATAGCTTTTATGAAGAACAAATTATCATTTTAAGGTACAGCACTTGACCTTCCATCAGTCAATAACTGAACAATGGAGGTTAAAAGGTATTTTTGAGTTTGTACATGCATAAATTATGTACCTATCAAATAGTCAACTTTAAACTAATACTAAATGGAAGCTGCTGTTCCGTAAGTTTGCCCAAACTGGTTGATTTCAAGCTCAGTAATTGTGAGAGATGGTAATTTGCGAAATCTCTGAAGTAACAAGCAAGCATTCATGAGCTGTCAAAAATGCGCTTTCATCATCTACCTTTTACCGAGAAAGCATTGGAGAAAAGCGTGAAATTAGTTTTGCCATATTAAACATGTTGAAAAATATGTTGCTGACAATATTAACAACAAAATCATTGCAAAGTGCATCCGACAAACTTCTATCACTGAAACACCTTACACATTAGAGATAGAAATAAATTCATGAATGCCAAATCCATTATGAATTTTTCCAATTTCACAATTAAATTACAAACATCTTTGTTATGTAGATCAATAGTGAGAGAGGGATAATACTCTATTATCTGCTCTGATCCACTTTACGCGTTTTTTTATGTTATAATTGCGTACATGAAATCTATTGAACTATATATTTTACTTGAATCATTCTCAGCCCAACGACGTATTCTGAGAAATGGAGTTCGATGCTTACAATGGTGCTCACCATGAGCGCTCACATCGATATTTGTTCAAACTCCGCCCTCTTGAATATAGCCTATAAATGAGATTGCGTTATTTTTTGCGGGCTTCAAAGCGTCTAACAGGAATTACAGTCGATGAGAAGTGTCTAGCAGTGTTGATTTTGAACTTTTAACAATATTTTCTGAAACATACATCAGAATCGGCTCTTAGACTTCAAGAAAAGTGAGACGGTTCTAACGTACCTCTAGCACATGGTATTTGTAAACTGGCCGTCGGCTCAAGCTAGCAAGTATGCATATGATCAAATTACATATTAGAGAGTTTTTGCAGGCAGCCGCTAATGAAACGTCAACGCTAATGTCAAAAACGAGTTTCTTTGTGCATCCGTACTGAAATTGACAAATATGTTCATTGTAACGTTATTGATGTCTGCTTATCCTTGAAGTTTCTTGTGAGTACTTTGGAATTCAAGCTAGCATTATTGAGCAAGCATTTCTCAAAAAAATAGTTTTTTACGTTAGCGTTATCGTATCAATAGCGGAGGCTTGCAGAAACTCCCTATTAACACTACTTCATTCCACATATTTCGTTTCTAACGTCTGGTGGGTCTGGAATCTTGGACTATTATATACCTATATAAATGAAAAAAAAATCAGAAGAACGAAATTGATGTTAATAAATTTAATCACAGTTCGGTAGAAAGAGGGAGAGCAAACATTTAACATCTTTTCATCATCCAAATCCTTCAGTTCGATGGCCAGTGCGTTTTGGCATGATTCGCCAAGGCAAGTATTGCATATACCGGAACAGAGAAAGCCCGATTTTCTGCAAGTGCACACACACACACACCTTGCAATTGCAGGAAATCAGTTTGAGGAGGATGGATGAAACTGATAAAGCAGTGCTCGTGATTGGTAGTAGGCCCTGCTGGTGCTTTCTCCATCCCCAAGCGGTTGGCTCTTTGTCTACCTTCAACCACGCCTGTACCTGGTGATATATGCGGTAAGAGTGGTGAGCTGCAGCTTCTTTTGTTGGGGCAGACGAGCCAGGTTGACCTTCACATTGGTAACTAATCGAAATGCTTGTATCTAAGAGCTTCGTCTTCTTCTCCTCCATAGATCGCTGCAAGACACTTCTTTAAAAATGTGATAGTCACGTCTACCAAGACAACATTCTTTCTCTTCCCTTGCCAAAAAGGGACAGAGGTGGTGTCGCAACCCTTGGAGGCATGCAAAAACAATTTCAATTTGAGGGGCTATGGCACCTCCTCGCGATTGAAAGCGTTTGAGGAGTACTGCAGAAGCTCTGAATTATCCCTGCCATCTTTCTGGAAGTAAACGTTTCCATCTGACGAACTCAAGCTATTGAGAAGAACAAGCAAATCGACATCCTGTCCAATTATGAGGACAAGGCCGTTCTTAGGATGATGCAGTCTGCATCCAGAGGGCTCGACAACCAAAGAAAAAATAGTTTATATTGCCATAGGAGTACTTGCGATAATTCCCAGACTACCTCAAACAAGTTCCAGGTGGACTCTTTGGGGTCCATAGGGGACAAGACAGGGAACTACGTTGGCAGGAAAAAAAATTGGGGATTCACAGGTTGTAAGTGGGTATGACTATTAGATGTCACATTTATTTTCATCTCCTTTAGAATAAATTGGTACCGCAAACCTAATCATCAGGATCCATTTCTCAAAAAATCTAAGTTTTCTCAAGATAACTCTGGAAGTATTGGGTCTTCATGCTTCGTTCTGAGCTGAAATTAGGTACCTACTTAATTAAGAGCACTACAATTCCATTTCCCATTAATTTCCTGCTAGAATTAGAGCCAATATTTTGCTCAGAATAGGATCAAAACTGCAACTTTTAACTTTCTGGAAAAAAAATCCACTTTTTGAGATCCTGTATCTCGAGGTCTATAAGACCTAGAAAATTGTGGTTGAATTCAAATTGTAGAAAATATTCACAGCTGCAAAAAGATATTCATACATTTTTATATGGAAAGCTTTGTTATAGAAGTTTTTGGCCAAAAATCGAAACAGCCGAAAGATCTTGAGGCAGTTAGAATAGGTCTTTCGAAGCTGCAAATTTGAGTTTACACTACTGGGTCATAACATAATAACATAAAAAAAGGAAGTGTACGAATTTATTCGAACTGCCTTTTTTCCGTCCAAAGCCAGCGGACCATTTGTATTGTATGATCATGGTTTTTGTGGAGAGAAATTATTATGCGATGGGCTTGTGCGGACCGTGAGTGATGGTAAAAGGGAAGTCAATGAGCAATTCTGAACTCATCTATTCCGAAAAGTTAGATATTAAGAGATGTTTGAGATGATGGGACTCTGGATTGCCGGGTTCCGAGATTTTGTGACGTGCATATTACATTATGAACCCTCAAGTTAGGTTATTCGAACTTTGATTCCACGTATTCGATTGAAATGTTTTTGTATTCTCACACAAAACCAGTCAAGATACTCATGACATTATTGTTCCACTGTCTAATTCTGAAGATATAGCCCAATCAATCTTAACAAAAAATGACCTAATCTACCGAATAGATAGTACTGTTTTTTTTTTGCGTATACAATGAGTGTGCAAAATCTTATTGTTAAATCATGGTGCTTCAGGAGATATCGGAGATCAATGATCAATGATCAAAAATTGAGTTTTTGACCAGTTTTTCACAAATATCTCATTTTCTAACGGTCACAGAGCATTCATGGTCATGAGTAAAAATAAAGTATATATTTTTCTCTACAAAAAAGATTGAATGACTCATTTGCGTATCTATAACAGTTAACGAGATATCGCGCGTAAATGTGCGACCTCACGTTTTCAATAAAAAAGTTAGCTAATACAGCGACGATATAAGAAAGTATTTCAAGTATTTCACTTGGTAAAAAAACCATTACCAATTATTCAGTAGATGAGACCAAAATTAACTGGACTAATATTAATATCCATAAGTGTTCGAGGGATATAATTTTTGTTGTGTCATTATTTTATTCTGTCTTTGACCTCTATTACTTCAGACTGATGATGGAATTCACATTTTATTTCAGCAATTATGGGACTACATTTTCATAGTACGTACTTGCGTGGACGACTGGAAAAAGACTCCTTGGCGCAAAATCGATGTAGAAAACATGGACATTGAATGCAAAAAATTCGCTAAAGAGATCCGTATGTTGGATAAAGAGATGCGTGGCTGGGATGCTTACATATCATTAGAATCCACGGTGAAGAACACTTTAACTTCTTTCAGAGCAGTGGGAGAGCTTCAAAACCCAGCCATCAGGGAGAGGCATTGGAATCAGCTTATGACGTCAACAAAGGTAATAGGGAATAAATGGAGGAGACTTAAGGGGAATAGGAGACTGTACATAAGGGCGTAGGTAAATGTAGTGGAATGATTAGGGACTGGATCAGATGGATTCCAGACAACTCTGTTACAATGCGGGTTTGCGTTTTATAGTTATTTACTTGTTTACTTCGTTTGTGATAAATCAGGTTTATATGACTTTGCTGTTTCGCTTATTATTTCACTACGGTTTTTTTCTGTTTTATATTCTATCATGTTGAGATGGCTTTTGTTTCTATTATTTTATGTGTGCTTTTTATTCAAGAATTTTATCTGTTTGAGGAAATATTATTAGTAACAATCATTGATAAAATCATTATACTCTAAGGTCAAATCGCTTCCCTATAAATATTAATTTTTACAATACTTATTACTTCAAATTCATATTCAATATTTTTTCAGTGTTATTCTTATGCTTTTCGTGTAAATATCGGGTGCTTAATATATGCTATATAACATGTAAATATTTTTTACACTGCAGTAATCTGTTACAGACTTTAGCTGCACTTCCTCCAGAATATACCGTAAGTATTAGGCACCAATTATTCTAGTATTTGTATATAATTGTACATATTTTTTGTACGCTATTGTTCACGACAGATAGTTACTCGAAGTTCATTTTTCGACATATCATCATGTAATCATGCGTTTTATCAGACGATATTAACAGAAATAGCTTCTAAGGAAATTCTAACTTTGTATTCGCAATAACTGAGGTTCCTTAGATTTCTAGAGTATTCTTTTATCCACATTTCGTGAACAATAGTATACAGACTCATTACTTTGACTTGAAATGTTTCTGAATCTATCAACTTTCTGATGGATGTATGCTTTGAATGTTTGCTTGTATGAATTCAATCCATTCATCAATCTGTCTATTCTAACTACATTTTTATGATATAGACAAAAATAGTTATGGACCAAAGCACAACTCTCGCTGATCTACTCGAATTGAATCTTCATGAATGTGAGGAAGAAGTTAAGAACATTGTGGATAAAGCAGTGAAAGAGATGTCTATGGAAAAGACTCTTCGAGAATTGAATAGCACTTGGTCGGCAATGGCATTTGAACAAGAAACTCATCAGAGAACTGGATGTACTTTGCTGAAAGCTAGTGAAGAGCTCATCGAAACCCTTGAAGATAATCAAGTAAACATAATTCAAGACTTCTCCAATAATTCATCTATCGTATTTAGCACCAATAGAATCTTTAAAAATTTCAAAGCTAGAGGAGATTTGACGAATATCAACCAATCATTGAATAAGTATATATTATAATATACAGGATGTATTTTTCTATCGATATCTTGAGAACTCATATAGTTAGAAATCTGAAACTTCGTACATGGGCCTTAATGAAAAAGCTGATTTAGTGTAGAATATTTTCAAAATAGTGACATTTCCGGTTATACCGGAAATCGATATCAAATTTCCTATTTTAAATGAAACACCCTATATTTTATTATATTTTTGAATTTCCCTCATTTTTAATGGCACTTCATAGTAGCAACAATGGATTTCCTTCAAACAATTTCTGAAATAATATCTCGCATTCGCGTCGCTAAAATAATTTGATCTTATGCATATCTGCTCACAATGAAATAATGCTTCGTATGATGTGAATGATTTTCATAAATATCATACAAAGTGTCTATAAAGTAGCTTCAGAATTTAAGAGTTGGAATGTGGATGAACTCAAATTCTTCAAATGAAAACCCCCTTTTTAGCGCATTTTTAGCGCATTTTTAGCGCATTTTTCCGAAAAAAGCGCTATTATATTCACTTTGGCTGGCTGGCTGGCTGGCTGGCTGGCTGGCTGGCTGGCTGGCTGGCGTGACGCTGAGATCTCAGCAACTATACTATTTACAGACTTGAAACTGGTACTAAATAAAAGCTGCTGTTTCGTAGGCTTGCACAAATTGCTTTAATTCAAGCTCAGTGATTGTGGAAAATTGAATTATTCAATTACTTGTTTCAAGTGAAACAATGTCCATAGATATCTATGACATTAGGGATATGGCAACTAAAATTTATTAAAGTAGATAAAAATTTAGTTACAACTTTCGCCGCGGGTGTCACTATTATTATGTACAGTTGTCAAATCTGTCCGGGATTCATTCAATGACTTGTTTGACGCGAATTTGAAGCTTATTAGAATAAATTATTATTATTGGATGAAAATTTGTTCACTTTTGGAGTATTTTTTTTTATATAGCTTTGATAAAGATCAAATTATCATTTTAAGCTACAGCACTTGACCTCCTGTCAGTCAATAACTGAACAATGAAGATTAAAAGGTATTTTTGAGTTTGTACATGTATAAATTATGTATCTATTGAATAGTCAACTTGAAACTAGTACTAAATGGAAGCTGCTGTTTCGTAAGTTTGCCCAAACTGCTTGATTTCAAGCTCAGTAATTGTAAGAGATGGTAATTTGCGAAATCTCTGAAGTAACAAGCATTCATGAGCTGTCAAAAATGCGCTTCCATCATCTAGATGATTCTTCCATTTTTTGAAAAAAGCGCTATTATATTCACTTTGGCTGTCTTGCTGGCTGGCTGGCTGGCTGGCTGGCGTGACGCTGAGTTCTCAACAACTATAATATTTACAGACTTGAAACTGGTACTAAATAAAAGCTGCTATTTCGTAGGTTTGCACAAATTGCTTAAATTCAAGCTCAGTGATTGTGGAAGATTAAATTATTCAATTACTTGTTTCAAGTGAAACAATGCCCATAGATATATATGACATTAGGGACATGGCAACTAGAATTTATTAAAGTAGATAGAAATTTAGTTACAACTTTCGCCGCAAGTGTCACTATCATTATGTACAGTTGTCAAATCTGTCCGGGATTCATTCAATGACTTGTTTGACGCGAATTTGAAGCTTATTAGAATGAATTATTATTATTGAATAAAAATTTGTTCACTTTTGGTGTATTTTTTTTATATAGCTTTGATAAAGATCAAATTATCATTTTAAGGTACAGCACTTGACCTCCCGTGAGTCAATAACTAAACAATGAAGATTAAAAGGTATTTTTGGGTTTGTACATGCATAAAATATGTACCTATCAAATAGTCAACTTGAAACTAGTACTAAATGGAGGCTGCTGTTTCATAAGTTTGCCCATACTGCTTGATTTTAAGCTCAGTAATTGTGAGAGATGGTAATTTGCGAAATCTCTGTAGTAACAAGCATTCATGAGCTGTCAAAAATGCGTTTTCATCATCTAGATGATTCTTCCATTTTTTACTCACTTGTACAAAGTACAAGGAAGTATTGTGAAACTGACAAGATTTACATATCGAGATTTTGACGAATATATCCGTTTTGAGCATCCCTGAATCCATTTTGACTATTCTTGGCTTGATGTCGTTACGTTTGTACATATGTATGCATACTCGAACAAGCGCAACCTGTCCTTTGAGAATTTATTTTCTGGAGATAATAATAATTTGCGTTCGAACACATGACTGATACAGGTGACTTAGTTAACAAATTGGTTCTAGCTACATTAACCTTAAAGGTAAGAGATGATCTAGCCGATAGTCTAGGAAGATTTATATTTAGTTGACTCAAAACAATACGACAATCAACAACGTTATGTATCAATTTGTGAATGAAGCAAACCGATGTATTCATGCGACGCTGTAACAGTGATTGATAGCCAAACCTTTGTAAGAAATAATTTTCATCAATACCGCGTAGAGGGTATTGATTGTCCTGCTGATATACAACAAATTTAAGAAAGCGTCTCTGCACTGATTCAATGTCTTTAATATAACTATTATAAATCGGATACCATACAAGTGAGCAATATTCTAGTTTAGAGCGAAACAGTGAAGTGTACAAAATGTGGAGTACAGATGTACCATTAAATGATCTAGTATTTCTTATGATAAACCCTAACATTTTGTTACCAGTAGAAACGATACGATTTATATGAATAACAAATGCTAGTTCCGGATCAAAAAGTATACCTAGATCTTTTATGGTTGAACATCGTTCCAGATTAAAGTTACCTATCTGATAATTGAAAACTAAACAATTATTCTTACGGTGGTAAGACATGACTTTACATTTGATAGGGTTTAACTTTAATCTATTATGGGAACACCAGTTGTTGACAGAATCAATGGCAGATTGTAGAACCAAACAGTCATTTATGTTTCTAACTTCAAGATATAATTTCAAGTCATCGGCGAAAAATGAATATTTACATTTAACCAGATCACAAATGTCATCAATATACAAGGTGAATAATAAAGGGCCTAGATTGGAGCCCTGCGGGACTCCAGAAGGTACATGGAAAGTCTGTGATTTGCAGCTGTTGTACTGAACGTACTGTTTCCTATCACTAAGATAGGACTTGAATAGTTCTAGAAGGAAATCACTAACACCAAATGAATCTAATTTATGTAATAGCACGTTGTGGTCAATTTGATCAAAAGCTTTTTGGATATCAGTATATACAACATCCACTTGACCACTTCGATCTACAACTTCAGTGAGGTATTGTTTTAGTACAGTTAGATTAGTTACAGTAGATCTATGTTCACGAAAACCATGTTGAGCATCCGAAAGTTTATATTTGACACTTTTGTAAATACTGGAATGAATAAGCGATTCAAATACTTTGGCAAAATTGCACAGAATAGAAATAGGTCTATAGTTTTTGACATTACCCGCATCACCGCACTTGAGCACTGGGCACACTTTGGAGACTTTCCAAATAGATGGGAATTGTTTTTTTATTTATGATTAGATTGAAGATGTGACTGAGCGGTGCAGATAGGAAATAGGCGCAATCTTTGAGAAGAAAAGCAGGAACTTGATCAACTCCAGTGGTCATTTTATTCTTAACATTTTTCTTAACATCGAATATTTCCTCAGACTCGACTGATATTAGAGAAATTATATCAGATTGGAACAGATTTCTTGTTTTAAATTTAACGTTGTCAATATCATGAGAATGATAGACACTTGAAAAATATTCAGCGAATATGTTTACTATTGACTGTGCATCACTGTGTTGTACATCATTGAAAAACATAATTCCAGGAATGCGCGACTGACATCTTTTAGACTGAACATAGGACCAAAATAGACTCGGGTTCTCCTTCAGTGAAGCTTCAGCATTCATAAGGAATTGTTCATATGCATTAGCTAATAGCTATATCCAGTTTTATTCGTCTCCTCAACTGTTTGAATTCTGTGTAATGTTCCTTGCTTTGACTTCGCTTAAATTTGTGATGGATTTTTTTTTTCATCCGTATGCTATCAATAATTTCTTTGGTAAACCAAATCGGATAAGTATTACGCACTTTTGCCTTTTCGAAGAAAGGAACATGCGAATCGAAGATTCTATACAGCTCTGTATAAAACTCAGAGCAAGCTTGTTCCACCTCTTGTTTCTCATATAATGATGACCAGTCGACTGTTAACAACGCATCATAAAGGGCAAGAAAATCAGCCTTTATAGAAATAGCCTGACTTAACTGTATTCATCCCTCTCTTACTAATGAAAGTGACAATTGTTGCATGGCGTTTGTCTACCCAAGTTCCGACATACTCTATTGCTGATATCCTCTTCAATTTTATCTACCGCCTTGTACCAGTGAAAACGTATATCTGCGTGGAGATCTTTTGTTCATCCGCCTTCATGAACGCACTAAGTAATTTTTTTAGCTAAGTAATAATGTTCGAGCCACGTGAAAATTGAATATAACTTGATTGAACGCCTCCTTTTCTTCACTTGTTTGCTTTAAGACACTAATGTTCATTTCGTATGCAAAGCAAACATCATCAGAGTACAAACTATTCATATTTCATAGAATAGATGCCTGATTTGTCATGGTTATTATTTTTAATTTAATTATAAGGTCATATAAGGCTCATGTGCAAAGTTTTAGATTTCTAATCACATCAGTTCCTTAATTATTGATAGACGAGAATCCCAAAAAACATCTTCAGGGTATAATAATTCAAAATAGAAAGCATGAGATGAAATGTTTTATTTATAATTTGGATGAAAGAAATTCGTAGTATTCAATGCGACGTCACAAGTGCAGAAATTTGTGAAGTCATAGCAAGCAAATAAGTCCGCAGGACGACATGAAGATAGCGCAGTAATTGTCAAATCCATATGATATCTAGAGTACGTTCCACTAGACGACCGCAACTATTTGCCCATGGTCGCTGTTTTTATCGTTCCACTAACGTATAATTGCTGTGGTTGGTGCTCCAAATGGAGCAATACGATTGTATGAATGTCAAATAGATTTGCAATTCGTGCTTAAGAACTTCAAAAAGTAAATCATTAATAAGATTAAACTAACCTGTAGCAAGAAGAATAAATGAATGTAATGAATTGAATACTCCTGTGCGAATTAATCTTCCAGAAATAATAAATAATGATGATGAGAGACCGTGAAATTGTCTGCCATATTGACAAATAGAAAGTATTCAATTCTAAAGTACAAATTGGAAAGATACCTCCTCAATTATTTCAAATTTTTTTGTGATTTTTGCGGAAATGAACGCAACGACCGCTTCGACCCACGTTTTAATCGTAGGTGTTGTGAGCTTGAAGCGGCTGCAAATAATGACGTCATCTATGATGTATTAATTCTGAACGTGATTGTCTTGTGGAACGATTATTGAGGCGACATGTGTGTTGCGGTTGCCTAGTGGAACGTACTCTTAGATAGTATCAACCTTCAAACAGTGAGTTAAACAGTGGCTCGATTGACGCTAATTTTGCAATTTTCAAATCAATGTAATAACCTAAATTTCGTGTGTTCACAGAACATATGTATGTTGTAATACAACTTTCAAGGCAGGTGGTGCTTTTGCTTGCACAAGTTATAAATGCGATGGAGCGTGCGCAACGTGCTCAAACAGATGGCCAAATGTCAAACTGAAATTGCATTTGAAATAATCGTTCGTTGATATCTCCAGAATATTTCTGCCTTTCTCTTATTCTGATTCTATTTTAAAACAAAAATAAGGCCAAACACAATTCCATCAGAATGACAGTTATGTAGTTCTAATTTTCCTCACAGCAGCAGCCGAATCATTTGCATTTGTGACGTCACCATCAAATTTGACATATGATAAGATTTCAAAAAGTATATTTAAAAATCTATAAAAATTTGGTGAGTTTAACAGACTTTAAGATCCTTATTTTAAATCAGACTTTCCAGAGAAAAATGGTGGAAGATTAACGAGGCATTCTCAATTTGGTTCATGAATTTCACGCACGTGACCACAAATAAAAGAATCTGATTGTATTTCAGTCCCTACTGATATGATAAAGAAAAAATATTGTCACAAATATGAAATATTTGTAGTAGTTAGATCACATAATTATTTATTTCAATTCACTGTAACTGTGATCCTAGTTAGTATTGGTGGTTGCCAAGCGACAACTGTTAGACAATTGAATGTTGGCTCATTGTTGGCTTATATATATAAGAGCGCGAGCTAGGAGAGGAATTGATTCATTCAGTGATTCAGTACGAGTAACTGTAAGCGATATAGTGATCATACAAGTATATAAAATAAATACTGGCACTGTAACCTGTGTTGATAAATTATCCACGATGAAATTTGTGACAATATATCCAGTATTAAAATTGTTCGTCATGAACCACACATGGATATATAAATTTCAGTTCGATTTCCAAGTGTGTAATACTCTGAGAGTCCATTATTAATTCTCTAATACAGACTTTTTTTAGGTGCAACTACAAAACCTAATAACTTCCAAGTATATAGCATATTTCTTAGAAGAAGTATCCACTTGGCAAAAAAAGTTGAGTAATGCTGATCAAGTAATAACAATATGGTTTGAAGTACAGCGTACTTGGCTACATCTAGAATCAATTTTTATGAGCTCCGAAGATATCAGAAAGCAACTACCTGAAGATTCTGACAGATTTGATATTGTAGACAGGGATTTTAAAGTAAAACTCAAGTACCAACATTCATAATTCATATTTTATGCAAATTTTAATTTGTAGGAATTAATGCTAGAAATGGCTGTTGAACTCAACGTAATTAAGTCAACCAACCGCGAAGGCCTCATTGAGCGACTCGAGGATCTGCAGAAGAAACTAACATTGTGTGAAAAGGCTCTAGCAGTTTACTTAGAGACAAAACGACTTGCCTTCCCCAGGTTTTATTTTGTATCGTCTGCAGATTTATTGGATATTCTTTCCAGTGGTAACCAACCCGAATTAATATCGAAACATTTGACTAAACTATTTGACTCGATCGCCAAATTAAAATTTGAAAGGGATGAAGAAGAAAAAGTGACTAAGAGAGTGGCTGGAATGACAGCAAAAGATGGAGAATACGTCGTGTTTCCCGAAAAATGCGACTGCACCGGACCAGTAAGTACAATAAAATTATCTAAATTCTTTATCAACCTAAACAGCAGCTGCACTTCATTCATATAATGCACGAATTGTACCCAATATTAGCTTTACGCAATATGATCAGTTAAATTTTTTGACAGTCTATTGGCAGGAAATAATTTATTACATGTTTCCAGGTTGAAATTTGGTTAAATAGACTACAGGCCTGTATGCGCTCAACAATAAGACATTACATGGGTGACGCTGTCACAGCCTATGAAGAAAAAGCTAGAGATCAATGGTTATTTGATTATCCTGCTCAAGTTTCGCTATGTGGGACACAAATTTGGTGGACGACAGAGGCAAGTAATATCAATTCTTTATAACAAAAAAAGAAGAAAACAAAATCTAATAAAGAAATTACTAATAAATAATAACTTGTATTTTCCATATAAATATACGAGCACAAAACCATATTAGTTAGGCCGGCACATTATCTCAAAAACTACTTGACTACTTGACCGATTGAACAAGAATCTGCCAAGTAGGACTGTGAGAATTAGACCTTAGTTAAGAAGGGATTAAGAGACAGGGCCGAATTAGAGGATATACAATTCTATAAGTTCTATGTTTCTGCTGTTAGAGGCATGATATTCAGTATTAAAATAGACAATGTGAATTATTTTTTAAACGGATAGATCATGGTGGTCTGAAAAAAAATAGAATCATTTTTGAAAGTTTTTCTGTCTACAAGCAAATTGATTCAATTTCAGTGTCATAATAAATACTATGACATGATTTTTACCACAGGGATGAATCAAGGTTGTCAACGAGTTCTCAAAAAATACGATCAACGTGAAAATTTCGCACATAAGTAGTTTATGGAGAGCAGTTAAGAAAGGATTTTGAAACAGGGACGAATCAAAGAACCTGAACACGATTTTGAATTTATGAGAGAGTTCTATGTTCTGTTAGAAGCATGAAATTTGTTATTTGATTCAACAATATAAATACTATCAGGGCTTCTTCTGAATTGAAGAACTGAAATACCAATAATAAGGCGAATCCCCTTTTCGATATTTTATACAAGGGAAAGATTTTTGATTATGGCACCATATTATCACGAAGATTTCAAGGTAGTTCTTTGCTTTCCAAAAGGATAAGCCAACCATTATTCTGCCACGTTGTTACCAAAACTCTTTCTTGAATACAATAGCTCTATCTTTACTGTGAGGTTTTCTACTCACTGAATGCCTCTTGACTCAATGAAATTTTATTCTCATTCACTTTATTTTTGATTTCTTCGTTTCAAGCCACACAACTGCGAAAGAACCTGTAAAAAAATATGGTAGGATGGACGGGTAGAATGTAAGAGTTTAGGATAATTAGATCTCTCGGCGTCGATCAAGATAATAAAACAATATCTCAAACAGCGATACTTACACACCAGCTGAAAAAAACAATGAATAAAATCACTCCCTGAAATTGAAGTGGTAGGTACTTTTTACAAAATAAATGATAATCAAATTCACTACAATAGTGACTATTAAATATCCTTCATTGGAGAGTAGAATGGAGAAAATATCAAAATGACAAAAGGTATTATCGGAATGCAAAATAAATAGCAGCGACTCGAGTGCCCAACGCTGACTTCAACAAGTCTTAACTGAATCATTAATGAAACAAATACGTCAATGAACTTATCCCAGCAAAAGTACAAAATAATGAAAATCAGGCCCAAATCGATTGACCTGGTTCACAACGGGACGTAGCGTTTATTACGTAGCAAAAAAGTACAGAAAAAAAGAAAGGCGACGACGAATATCCACCGCAGAATTACAACGTAAAAAAATACTGAATACGTGGTGAAGCCACATGGGGCTTAATTACATAAATTAACACCAGCATACAAAAGTCTAAGTAGCAAATAAATAACTTAACTGGCGATATCGTTAGCGATCCTGATTGACGTCTCTGGCGTCTAGATCTCGGCCTCGGATCTGATTGGGCTGGATTCCGGATGGTCGATGAAAGCCAGGGTGAAAGTGAGGTACTTCCTTAGCATTGTGCCTTGGTCCGGTCGATGTTAAATCGCAGATGGTAGACGATACGAAATTAGAACAACCACTAACAATTTTAACTAGTCCCCAACCCGTGGGCCGCTCCGCCGAACAAAACAAATGGCCAAACTGCCTCAAATATTCGGCCGAAGTTCAGCTTATTCCAAAAAAGACTTTGAACCAAACCACAAAATTGAAGTGGTAAAAAATAGCGAAAAGAGCAATATATTTAACGTCTGTCCTAAACGAGCACATAAGGCTGACTATCTACTCAAGTTGGGTTAAATCCAGTTGATTTGACTTAATTGAAAAAAAAGACCGCTTTTCATTAAAAACAAAAACAAAACCTAGCGGATGCCTAAGTAGCTAAGATTATTAAAAAAAAAATATAGCGTCACTGACTGCAGTGTGCGCATTACAACCAATGATAACTAAATATGAAAATCTCGAACAGAATTAATTAATGAAAGTAAACAAAAAACACGCTACTGATAACCAAAAAAACTAAGCTTAAAGAAAGAGAACGGAACTGAAGATTTGAAATATGAATGAAATTATAGAATTGGAAACTAAAATTACCTTAATCAAAAGTAAGTAATGAAGCTAACCAAAAAAACCCAAATTAACCCAAATTATATTCCAGAATTTAACCCAAACAAAAAAATGACCAAAAGCCAAATTGATACGTAACATAGTTCTTCACAATGGCGTGCTACTTTGGGAGTTCTTCGACTTGAACTAAGTAAAAATTTATGGCCTAGTTCTCGTACTATCAACAATAAATGGCACATGAATCTCATTCGTTCGTTCGCGCAGCGTTAATTCAATTGAGTTGAAACTTCGTACAGTTGTAGCTGATATTCATATATATTACTGATATTGTATTATTAACATAGGTTCAGTGAGATATGCACAAGTTAAATTTGTTTGTTCACGTATCGTTCATCCGATTAAGTTGGAACATCATACAGCAGCTGTTGATGCTTGCGTTAAAATCTCAAAAATAGTAAAATAACCGTTAAATAAGTAGTGTGCAAGTCGTACCGGATGATTTTGTTCGCGCATCGTCCATCCGATGAAGTTGAAACCTAATACAGTTGTTTTTGATGGTTGCGTTGAAGTCTCTAACATAAGTTCATCAAAGTACGACTCTAGCTAACAGTAGATATATGGAAATTAGTAAAATTCAAGTGCCTGCCTTCCCAAATAAAAGAAAAAGATATTTGGGTACTTTCTAATTATTGAGAATTGAGTTTCTAATAATTAACCTTAATATCCTAAATATGTTACCTCAGATTAACTGAAGGATCAAAACCAGATTTTTTTTTCATAGGTCAACATGGCTTTTTCACGCCTTGAAGAGGGCTACGACAACTCCATCCGCGATTATTACAAGAAACAAGTATCACAATTATCCACCCTTATATCTCTGCTTTTGGGTGATTTGAATCGTCAAGACCGTCAGAAAATCATGACGATTTGCACAATTGACGTGCACTCTCGTGACGTAGTTGGAAAGCTCATCCAATCGAAGGTGGAGACAGCAGCAACATTTCAATGGGTTTCGCAACTCAGACACAGGTGGTGTGATATTGCGAAACATTGTTTTGCGAATATTTGCGACGCGCAATCTAGATACAGTTACGAATATTTGGGGAACACACCGAGGTTGGTTATTACACCGTTGACGGATAGGTGTTATATAACTCTTACACAGGTGAGATATGAAAATATAAATTTTTGAGTCTTTACAGATATAGCTAGATAAAGGACATAAAGTAAAGTAGAGGAAAAACGATATACTCTTAACTAACACATTCAAATATTCACACATACTTGAGAATCCGCTTCCAACAATTTAATAATTATTATAAGCAGTAAGATGTTATTGAATCGAGCTTTAAGATTCTTGAAACACAATAAAAATTGTTAGAGATGTTAGAGTTATATTCGATGATCCGCGTATCGTTCATCCAATTAGGTTGAAATATTGTATAGCTGTGTATGGTGCTTGCGTGCAAGTTTCTAACATAGTGGAATTAAACTGAATATGTGACGTGAATAGACTATAGTAAGATCACAAAATAAGAAATTTTATTGATAACATAATTTTAATTGATTGAAAGATCGCGTGAATTCCTTAGAATTCAATCTGAAAACATTTGAGTCACCATTTGATGTTTTTAGTCCTCTGTTCTTCCAAATTTATGAATAAAAATGTAATTCACAAAACTCTAAGTGGTCCAACAAGTATATTTTTTACAGTCGTTACATCTTGTAATGGGTGGGGCACCTTCCGGCCCAGCAGGAACAGGAAAAACGGAAACCACTAAAGACTTGGGAAAAGCATTAGGCATTATGGTCTATGTGTTCAATTGCTCCGAACAAATGGATTATAAAGTATGCATAAATAGCAATAACTCGAAACATTCATCAACTAAATGATATTTTTTTATAGTCTTGTGGAAATATCTACAAAGGCCTTGCTCAAACAGGAGCTTGGGGATGTTTTGACGAATTCAACCGAATTTCCGTGGAAGTCTTATCTGTAGTTGCGGTTCAAGTGAAATCCGTTCAAGATGCAATAAGAAACAAGAAAAAAACCTTCGATTTCATGGGTGATGATATAGCTCTAGTGGACACTGTAGGAATATTTATCACTATGAATCCAGGATACGCAGGAAGAACTGAGCTACCGGAAAACTTGAAAGCTTTATTTCGGTAGGAGGTATATTTTGTTAGGTAAAAAGTTTATCTGTTTTCTGTGTGTTCTAGGCCATGTGCGATGGTGGTTCCAGATTTTGAGTTAATTTGTGAAATTATGTTGGTGGCTGAAGGATTTCAAGAGGCTAAAATACTAGCAAGAAAATTTATAACATTGTATACGCTATGCAAAGAACTATTGTCGAAACAAGATCATTATGATTGGGGTTTGAGAGCTATCAAATCTGTTTTGGTTGTTGCTGGATCTTTAAAAGTAATCAAATACTGAATTTACTACTAACCTATAAGAATATTTTTTACTGCGAGAATAGTGCTATAATTATTGAGAATTAGAAAGTCAAACAGACTATGAGAACAAAAGTATTCCTAACATTTCATTCAGGGTAAAATAGAAGAAGGTATTCAAATCTTTCAATGCAGGTCTATCCAAAGCAAGGCCCGTGACCTATATTTGTGCGGCCCACGATCATCTCTCCAAGTTACGGCCTTCTGTAAAATATCTAAGAACTCGGCCTAAAAGTAAATTCGCTGACGTACAGTACATATTCTTGTGAAATGCCCACAATTGGGACGATTCCATTTTTCCATCGGCTACAAAACATGCCAAAGAAATGTGGCAGTCAGTCATTCATGATCATTCTGTATTACATTTTCTAGCACTTCTCTAATCAAGACGAATCTAATGACAGCTCATATGTTGGAATCCAGCAAGCCGTTCAGGGTACATGCGCATTCAGCCAAGTCGGTTGCTATGGTAACAGTAGGCCATTAATCTTATACTACAACATTCCTAAATACTGATTTCCAAAATTCTACGACTACCAACAGATCTGAATTTATGCGCAAAATTAAAAAATAAATTCCTACTGAAGTGCACTTCCAGTTCAGTCCATTGTTATAAAAATAGTAGGCAATCATTCAGATGCTACAGCAGATTGAAATATCAAATTTCAATATTCTACACCTGATCGTTTCGAATTTATGCGGAAAATTCCGAAAGACTGTCAAGTAAAGTGCACTTCCGGCTAGGTGGATCTCAATAAAAATAGGATATGAGCATCTAGACGGTATAGTCATCCTAAATACTAAATTCTAACAATTTACGTTCAATCGTTTTGGATTTATGCGGAAAATTCAAAAAATGTTTCGAATAAAGTGCTCTTTCGGCTCATTCGATAGCAATCATAATGCAACTAGATATCATAGAAGTGCCTAATACAAAACTTAAATATTCTACGACTGATTGTTGAGAATCTATGCGAAAAATTCAAAAAGTCTGTCATATAAAGTGCACTTCCGGCTTAGCCGATTGGTACAAATATAGAAGATGACCATTTGGATGCTACAGCAATTTCAAATGCTGAATTTCAGTATTCTACGGCTGATCATTCTGGATTTATGCGGAAAATTCAAAAAAAGTCCTAAGTAAAGTGCACTTCTGGCTTAGCCGATCGCAATCATAATGCAAGATGTACAATAAGATGTTATAGAAGTGCTTAATACGGAATTTCGATATGCTATGGCTGATCATTCTAGATTTATGCAGAAAATTCAAAAAGAGTTCCAAGTAAAGTACACTTCTGGCTTGGCCGATTCTTACAGAAATAGCAGATAACCATTCTGATACAACATCAAGTTCAAATACTGAATTTCAACATCCTACGGCTCATCATTCTGTATTTATTAGAAAAATTCGAAAATAGTTCCAAGTAAAGTGCACATCCGGTACAGACGATTGGAACCATAATGCGAGGTGCATAACTAGATCCTATACCAGACTTAAATACAAAATTTCATCATTATACTTTCAACTAGTTTTGAGATTTGCGAGTTACGCACGCACGCACGCACGAACATACGTACCGACATCAAGCCAAAAATAGTCAAAATTGATTCAGGGATGCTCAAAACGGATATTTCCATCAAAATCTCGATAGGTGAATTTTGTCGGTTTCACAATACTTACTTGTTACTTCGTACAAGTAAGTAAAAACTGACTTGATCCTGTCTCTTAAACTTTAAGTACATCATACTTTCACCGTCTGGATTTCTATTTCTAGTTCCATTCGAGCTTCGTTTGATTCTTTGATTCAATTTCAAAAGCATTCGTGGGCAGTCACATAATTCAGTTTCTTATCCGGAAAAGTACAAGTTTGGCAACTTTCAAAATAAAATACGTCAATATGAGAGTTTGATTAGAACAATTCTACTGAGGATTTAATCATATCCGCCAACCACTTCTTGGCCATTGTGAAATTTTTAATACTATGGCTCTGACCAAAAGAATAATAAACATCAAAAATTCGGAGGGAGGAGCAACTGGTAATGGAAAGTGCGCATGCGTTCTCGAACCTAGAGGATGCTCAAATATAAAAATGAAACAAAATGTATTTTTCTGACATATTTAAGGGCAAGAATCGAACGCAAATTTCTGATCTACATTATGCTAGAATGGGTTAGAAGGTTCTCGAACAGAACGCGAACGGAAATCTATACGAAAAAAGTAATATGTAATTCAAACTTTACTAATGAAAGACTGTCTTCATCGATGACGACATTAAATCACTTCTCCAATTGCTCGCTAGGTGGTATATGTATCAAAAATTTCTAAAATGATGTCGGGAGACTGTCTGTACGAGTTTTTGAACTCCATAGGTAATATCGTGACTGCGAATACAATTTTTGATTGAAAAAAAAAAATAGAACACTTGTCGTACTTCCCTGATTTGAGAATTCAGTTATTTTGTTGACCTTAAAAAAATTTACGAGATAAAATGTCTTCGTCGGAAGATGAAATTAATGATGTCATTCATCAAATTCTATTCTGAAACAGTCATTTGAAACTTTTAAGAAGTATAAGGATTGGATATGATCAAGTATTTTGAGAATATTTCAATTGAAATTCAAGCAATTGTAACCACAATAAATAAGTTCGGTTCAACCAAATTTTAGATAAGCTTAGATTGTACAACCGAGCCTAAGAGATATGAATCATGTTTCCGATTCTCAATAATTGTAGCGTGATCCTCGGGAGAGATTGAATAAAAAAAGCTTCAATATTTTATTTTTTATTTTTTGTAGCGCGGAGATCCCGGCAGACCTGAAGAAGAGGTACTGATGCGCGCTTTACGTGATTTTAATGTTCCGAAGATAGTATCTGACGATACACCAGTTTTTATGGGACTTATAGGAGATTTATTTCCTGCACTTGATGTACCAAGAAAAAGAGACGTAGATTTCGAGAAGACTGTTAAACAGGCTGCTCTAGATTTGAAGTTGCAGCCGGAGGATAACTTCATACTCAAGGTAAAAAGAAATGCTGCTTCCTGAATTCAATTCAAATCAATTTGAACAAAGTTCGCATCAATTTCATCAATCTAATTGCATAAATATATTCAGTAATTTATATGACCACTATTATTTGACTTATGTCATTGAATCTGTACCTGAAATTTTTATATTCTGTGTTATGATCCAAACAATACATTTGGGATAGATGCTTTGTGATTTTTTCTTTAAAAACTCATTCAGATGAATTTCACAAACAATTTACCCTTACATTTCTATTTCACATAAAAATAACAACAACAAAAGAATAAGAGGAATGAAAATAGAAAACTTTCTATATTCCTTTTCATTGAACAAGAATTCCTCAACGCGCCCTCTAATGGTATAATGTATCTAATGTAGTTTGGCAAGAATAGTCTGTTCTTTTTATAGTTGTTTTATTTTTCTTCGGAAAATATATCGTGTAAACAGTGTGGCAGAATGAGTTCTCTTAAATAGATGTTTGAAAATTCCATTATATCTGTTGAAGATTTATGAATGAATTTTCCATTATAGCAATGAATAAGATTAATAAAAAATTCTTACATCACATCATTCAAGGAATAGCCATTCGAAGCTAACCAGAAATTAAAAAACAATTTATAAGAAAATGAAATATGATATACTTATACATGCAACAAGTGTGGAATTCTTCTATTATTATACTTCTATTGCACAGTTTTCCATAGAAGCCCATTTCCTACATTGAAAATGATGTAAAAACTGTTATTTTTTCACGATCGTACATAAATGAATTTAAAATAGCAGTCTCTATTCTATTCATTGGAATAGGCCGATGTCTGTTGTGCAGTCTTCCTGAGGACTCTATCAAACAAAATACAAAAAATTAGAATTTAAACAAACTAATAAATACTTCCAAGCATATAATTTTGATGCTGAATATTTGATATTGTCTACTCCAAATGAGTATTAAGAATGTATCTACAATGTTGAAATCAAAATTTATCTTGATGTTATCTTATAACTGAATTATAAAATAAATCATCAATATTCTCTCCAACTTTTATTAGGTAGTGCAACTAGAAGAGCTTCTAGAAGTACGTCACTCAGTGTTCGTCGTTGGAAACGCAGGCACCGGTAAAACAGAAGTATGGAAGACTCTTTTCAGGACCTACCAGAACATAAAACGCAAACCCGTGTACAACGATTTGAATCCGAAGGCTGTGACGAACGACGAATTATTCGGCATCATTAACCCGGCGACAAGAGAGTGGAAGGATGGACTGCTAAGTGTTTTGATGAGGGAACAAGCCAATTTGCAAGGCGATCACCCTAAGTGGATTGTTCTTGATGGGGATATAGATCCCATGTGGATTGAGTCACTTAACACGGTTATGGATGACAACAAGGTAATAGAAAATAGTTTCGTGTATTTTATGTTCTTCACTTGCACATGAAGAAAATATCTTTGAAGTAAATAAATTGGTGTATTTTTCTTACTAGATTCTAACACTGGCCAGTAATGAACGAATTGCTCTTACGTCAGGAATGCGACTGTTATTTGAAATCTCCAATCTACGAACTGCAACTCCTGCTACAGTATCAAGAGCAGGCATATTGTATATAAATCCTCAAGATTTAGGATGGAACCCGTAAGTATCATACAGTGGATCAAGATTCAATTGTTAATGCAAATTCAAATTTGTCACAAACATTACATATTAAACTTGAATTCTCGCACGCAAGTCGTAAATAGCGTGCATGATCTTTAAACCCAAGTAGCTATGAATTTCCAGCCTGTCTGACCAATGTACGCTAAGTTACATCATTCTCATAACATAATTTAAATCACAAGTTGTCAGTTTTGAATTATAAATCCTCCTTTTATTGTACCTGCTATTATTTCTCATGCTCAAGTACATTTTTTTATTTGTCCATCAATTTCATTCGATGGAATATGCACGACTTGATTAAAAGTTTGCAAATCTTAGCGAGGGGCTACGAAATAGGGAGTGACCATTTCCTTATGGTAACAAAACTAAAAATAACGAGATCTAGAAGATCGGGAAAGAAAAAAATAACCATAAATGACACTGAAATAATACAATATGGAATAGATCGACTAAAAGACACTAAAATATCAAGATGACATTAAAAAAATAATTAGAGTTACGTCAAAGCCAAATTGTAACAAACAAGCATGTGGAAAGACAAGAAATAGAAAAAAACAAAAAGCAAACACATTGGCGGGATGAAAAGGTAAGAAAAGAAGTAGGAAAGAAAAAAAAGTGCAAAAAATTCTCAAGCACCAAGTACGAAATAGACTATAAATATTATGAAGTACGAAACGCTGAGAGGTTTTGGTGAAACGATAGAAGAGAGCCTCAAATAAAACCAAAGACCGTACTACAAAATATCAAAAAATGCCAGGAAGAAAAATCATGTACAACTGAAACGAAAGGCAAGCAAGAGAACATTATAATTGAGAAAAGCGAAGTAATGAACAGGTGGGGGGAACAAATCAAGAAAATATTAGAGGCTAACAAAATAATAAGAGATGAAAAAGTTATTCAAGAAGAAAACAAACAATCAAAAATAAAAAGGGATAGAAAGGATAGAAGAAAACATAACAATCGATGAATGGAAATTAACCCTGCAAAAACTGAAAAATGGAGAAGAACCAGGCATGACATGATAAAAGTCGAACAAAAAAAATCGGTGGAGAGTGAGAACAAATACTGCTACATATTAATAATATATGTAAAGCTGGCAGAATATCTCAAGATTGGCAAAAAACAGTAATATTCTCTATATTCAAGAAAGAGGATAGTGGCAGCTGCAATTATAGGAAAATATCACCGCTATGTATACAGCGGTGACTCTTTATGAAGCCATATTACATAATAAACTCAGAAAAATAGCAGAAGCAACACTAAGGAAAAAAAACGCAGAGCGGATTCAGGAGCGGGCATGCTGTGCAAAATCATTTACGCTTATAAGAATGACAGAAATAACGATGAGATATGATAACAAACCATGTGCAACATTTAATAGAGTACAGAGGAAGAAAATGTGAAGACTTTTAGGAGAGGGAGAAATAATCCTAATGCAACAAAACTTGAATGCATGGAACGAAGAATTGCATAAACATAACATGAATATTAACGTAGATGAAACAAAGACCATGGTAATAACCAAAATAGATTCAACAACCAGCCTAACACTGAATGGAGAAGAAATAGAGTAAGTAAATACGTTTACATATCTAGGAACGACAATAAGTAGTGAAGGAAGTGTGGAATCTGAAATAAGTAAGAAAAACTATCATGCTATGAATAAAGTAATTATAAATAACAAAGAAGTATCCAAAACCACATGAACCAATCTTAATACACGAAAGTGAAACTTGAATTCTTGATCGAAGTAGTGGAAGTAAAATACAAGCGATTTATGTGAACTTTCTGGGAAGAATAAGAGTACGCAAAATGGGCATCATAAGAAACGAAGAGATAAAAAGAGGCCTATGGACTGAAAGTATACAAATTACGATAGAAGGCAGCTAGCCTGGTACGAATGCCAGAAAATAAACAAACCAAAAATGTGTGGAATGCATAAGACATAAAGAAGAAAGGAAGAGGCAGACCAAAAAAGAGTTGAGAAAGTTCTATAAGAGAAATATCGAAAAAGAATAGTATCAACACTAACGAAGCAAAGAAAAAATAATTACACAGAAAACAATAAAAAGAACTGAGCCAGAGTATTAACGAAAGAATCTGACGTGGACATCACGTGACTTACTTGTACATCATTGGATATATATAATCAAACACAACATCTCATCATTCCACAGCTAGTCGGTTGCTATGGAAACAGTAGGTCATCATTCTTATGCTACAACATTCCTAAATACTGATTTCCAGGATTCTACGGCTAACAGTTCTGAATTTAAGCGCAAAATTCCAAGATCGTCAAGTTTAGTGCACTTACGACTCAGTCGATCTCAATGGAAATAGGATATGAGCATCTAGTCCTAGACAGTACTATCATCCTGAATACTGCATTCTACTATTCTACGTTCAATCGTTTAGGATTTAGCCGATCACAATCATAATGCAAGGTGTACAACTAGATGCTATAAAAGTGCCTAATACGAAATCTTAATATTCTGCGACTGATTATTTTAGATTTATGAGAAAAGTTCGAAAAGTCTGTAATATGAAATGCTTTTCCGACTTAGTCGATTGGGACGAAAATACGAGATGATCATTTGGATGCTACAGCAATTTCAAATACTAAATTCTAGTATCTTACGGCTAATCATTCTAGATATATGCGGAAAATTAAAAAAAAGTATCAGGTAAAGTGCATTTCCAGTACAGACGATTGCAACCATAATGCGAGGTGCACATCAAGATCCTAGATCCTATACCAGTCTTTTATACAGAATTTCAGCATTATACGTTTGACGAATTCTGTGATATGCGAGCTACGCACATACACACATACATACGTACATACGTACCGACATCAAGCCGAAAATAGTCAAAATGAATTCAGGGTTGCTCAAAACGGATATTTCCATCAAAATCTCGGTAGGTGAATTTTGTCGGTTTCACAATACTTCCTTGTACTTAGTACAAATAAGTAAAAGCAGTGTCGACACCCGAAAGGGTAACAGAGATTCAAGTAGATAATAATAACAATATTTTCTATTCTGGCTATAATTTCATTTGATGTTTGTCAAGGATTGTTATGAAAGAATATCACCAACTTATCGTACCCATTTGGTGATTTTCAATTTGAGTTTTACGTTATTAAGTAATTTAGCCACTAAATCTTGCAGAAGAATTTTGAATGTGAACTCATAATCAAACCAAAGATCATCATAAATATTACATTCACTCATTGAGAAATTAAAAGCCGATTCTAATATATCAATAACAAAATGAAAATAACAGGCTAAGCATTGTGAAAAACTTATAGCCGATAATCATCGTCCAAATCAATAGCCAATCCAACATAATTTTCCACTTGTTAGAGCTGGTATAAGACCTTCCCCCAACTCTTCACTTCACAGTTCATCTGATAATGATTGGTAGATCGAAACGTGTTGAAGTCCATCATTAGGATAAGTGTTGTTTTTGACTTAGTGTCGTGTATGGCTCGCTATATTGAATTGTATCATATCAATTCTTGTTTCAAGCTCCACATTGAACATTATCTCAACCCCATCATACCCTGATGAGCTCCTTCAAGTTACATATACCGCATTCGATCTCTTCTGATGAAGTTCACAAAAATCTCAATTCTACACCACCCACTTCTTGTTAGGTTTTCATAGTCACGTCCAGCATTCACTACCATATGCATGCACATGTGCTGCTTTATTAGCAGACAAAATCTACAAGTGGGCAGTTTTGACTTTGTCCAAGTAGAGTCCGAATTAATTTCATATGATAGAAAAAACTGAAAAACATAATCATTTTTTTCTTATAACTTTCAGGTATGTAACAAGCTGGGTAGAAACCCGTACCTTAGTTTCCGAGAAATCAAACCTAATCATACTCTTCGATAAATACATTCCGATATGCTTAGAAAATGTACGTACTCGATTTAAGAAGATCACACCAATTCCAGAAACATCCCACGTTCAAATGTTATGCCATTTATTGGATTGTCTATTAGTTCCTTCTCATACTCCACCAGACTGTCCCAAGGAATGGTACGAACTATATTTTGTATTCAGTTGCGTCTGGGCGTTTGGATCTGCCATGTTCCAAGAGCAAGTGAGTTTGAATTAAATAAATATATCAAATGTTATCAAAAAGGACCCAGGACATAAAAATGAAGTTTTGAAATATGTTCTCTTTCAACTTTCGTTCTTTTTATTTCGATAATTTGATCACGTTCATCAGGATAGAAGATATTAATTACAAACTCTTATCAAACGGTAATAAGTGTGAATTTATTTTTTAGAACACTGATTATCGTGTAGAGTTCACAAAATGGTGGATCAATGAATTCAAAACAGTCAAATTCCCAATAGGAGGAACAGTATTTGATTATTACATCGATACAGAAACAAAGCAATTCATTCCTTGGTCGGATAATCTACCAAGATTCGAGCTTGATCCTGATATACCCTTACAGGTACACAAAGAATTGTAGAACTCAACACTGCAACTAATCTATAAAAAAATTTGAGAGAACATTCATTTCCAATAATTTGTATAGAAATATAATAAACTTTCAATCACAAATTCAGGAAGATTGAAGAGATAATTCCATTTGTTCTCAATTCATTTGTCATCAATCATAAAAAACAAATCAATCTATTCTTTCTGAAATGTGTTTTCATCATTTTAGGCAGTCTTAGTACATACTAGCGAGTCAATAAGAATCCGCTATTTCATCGATATTCTCATGTCCAAAAAACATCCGGTTATGCTAGTCGGAAATGCAGGATGTGGAAAAACTGTATTGATCAATGAAAAATTGATAGCACTCTCTGAAAATTATGCAGTTGCCAATATTCCCTTCAATTTCTATACTTCATCAGAAATGCTTCAAAAAATTATGGAGAAACCTTTGGAGAAAAAGGCTGGAAGAAACTATGGTCCACCAGGAAGCAAGACTTTGATCTATTTCATAGACGACATGAACATGCCAGAGGTAAGAATTAATAAAATTTTTATAAGGACCTGCAAGTGTTCAATAAGTTTTTTTTATTATGAGGTGTTTTACGAGCTTTTCTGTTCAAAGTGTGTTAAACAATTGAGGTCACTCTGTACATATAGTAATATTTTTTGTTTTTTATTATTTGATAGGTGGACACCTATGGTACAGTACAACCACATACCTTAATTCGTCAACATTTAGATTATGGACATTGGTACGATAGAAATCGTCTGTCATTAAAAGAAATTCACAATTGTCAGTACATAGCTGCAATGAATCCCACTGCTGGGAGCTTCACTATCAATCCACGGTTGCAGAGACATTTCCACGTATTTGCTGTGAGGTAAATAAAGTTTGATTCATGAAAGCACCTCGAAAATCAAAACATGCCCAACTTCTTCTCAAATGCGTTTTGGAATCTAAATATGATTTTTGCTCAGTCTGGTAGAAAAGTTGAAGAATTATGATCATTTATTGAAAGATAAGCTCAATCAGCCCCGTTTGAAACACCTTAATTTTATAATTTAGGATCATTACATAAACAAAACCAAAGACAAAAGGCAAAAATTTGCATGATGCTATTAGAAGAAAACAAAATTCACCATGGTTTTGGAGCCACTAAAATACTTTCTATAAAGAATCGACGTATTAAAAAATGTCTATCTCATCATTATACTTTGATATTTATGTAGTATCACAAACTTATTCTATCTACACAAGAAAATGTGTTCTGCTTCTAGTTTCCCCAGCATTGAGGCACTGACCTATATTTACACCCAAATATTAAGTCAACATCTTACAAATCCAGAGCACAGGTTTCCAATGGTTGTTGTTAAACTGTGTGACAATGTAGTTGCAGCAACTGTGTCTTTACATCATAAGGTAGCACAAATCTATCTGCCAACAGCTGTGAAGTTTCATTATATTTTCAATTTGAGGGATATATCTAATATATTCCAGGTACGTATCATATATAGTCGATAGCTCTGAACATTCTGAGGGCTAGGTCGCGCTGTTTGTGTTTGAGCTTTATTTCAACGTCAATCTTGTTCCCTCACAACTTATGTTCTCTGATCGAACTCACAGTTAAATTGTATATGAATCAATCAGGTATTCAGTGGTCAATGGGATGCGAGACTTTACAAAGTCAGAGTCATGTCATAAGTATCGAAAAAAAGGCCAATTCTGGTCAAATTTCTCGACGCAACTTCCCTGATAGAACTTATGGTTGAAACTAGTACCTACTAGTCGATACCGAAGGTCAAGTACTTCAAGATAAAACCAAGGTGCCACCTCCTGTTCTTTCCGGGATGGTGGCAGCCACCCCTCAGTGTAACACATTTTCGTATTAAACTTTCCTGATCGAGCTTACAATAGTTACTTTTTTCTAATTGAAGCTCGAACCATCTGGGCTACTAAAAAAACCAAGGTACCGCCTCTCTATCTTTACGCAGCTGTACTTCTTTCATCGAATGTACGATCTTTCTTTCTAATTGTAACTTGTGCCTTCCTGAACACGAGAATACCAAATTGCTGCCTTCCACTCGGTTCGAGAGCGTGGCAGGCACACCAAATTCGAATGCAGCGAAACCTCTCTCATCAAATACACGATTATTCTCTGTAAATTATAGCTCGGGCTTTCCTGAACACGGAAAAATCGAAGTGCTGCCTCTCGCCCTGACTGGAAGGCTGACAGTCACCCCTATGTGTAACGTAGTTTCCTATTCGTCTTCTCTCATTGAATTGACAGTTTTTGTAAATTTCAGTTTGAACTTCCTTGAACACGGAAAACCGGGATACATTTAATTGGAGAAGTATAGCTGCGTTCGAAATTAGGACCTAAGAATCAGATAGACTTTAAGAGTGGCTGCCGCTCTTCTGGCAGGCTGGGAGGCAGCACTTCGGTTTTCTCGTGTTCAGGAAGACTCAAGCTACAATTAGAAAGATTAATCGTACATTTGATAAGAGAAGTACAGCTGCGTTTCAAATTGGAACCTTAAAATCGAATAGTTTCAAGTGTGGCTGCTGCTCTTCCGGATAAGTAAAAAGGCGGTACCTTGCTTTTTTCGTAGTTGGAAAGGTTCAAGAAAATTACTATCTTAAGCTCGATCAGGGTAGTTTAATACGAAAATAGATTACATCCATGATGGTTGCCACCCTCTTGGACAGAACTGGGTGTGGCACTCTAGTTTTTCTTAAAGTACTTGATCTTCGTTATCGATTGGTACTAGTTCCAATCGTAAGTTCTATCAGGAAAATTGCGTCAAAAATCTTGACCAGAATTGGCCCTTTTTCGACACTTAGGACAGGACTCTGCATTTATAAAATCTGGCATCCTATTGACCACTAAATACCCGATTGATTCATTTACAATTTGGCCCTAAGTCCGATCAGGGAACATAAGATACAACCGGCTCCCCGACTACAAGAGATTACCTTCTTTTGTTCCAAACATATCATGGCTATTGGAAAACCTTTACTTGATAAAAAATTGAAACGTCCAGATCAAATTTTCGCTTGAGTAATCTTGAAAATTGTTTCATTTATCTTTGGATGATTTCATTTGGGAGATGAAATATATAAATGCGACTATTTCATATACATGTTATGGTCAGTATGATAAATTGAATAATGTAATCACTGTTCACTAAAAAATCTTGAACCAGAAACTGCTGATCAATTAACATTTATCACATTTGCCATAATCCAATATGAAAACTAAGTGTTGAGAAAAGAAATTCAAGTGGTGAGGATAGCAATTTGAGTGGTACCCCTTATAATTTGAAGTGGTAAGGCCAATGAGATGGTAAGTGGTTAGCGAGACCACTTGCAGTTGTAATGGCCGGTTTTATAAAAGACCAAGTAAATTTATTCTCAAAATAAATTTATTCTACTTAACAAATTCTAATAGCTTTGAATTTCTTTATGATAACAGAATCATTGCTATCAAAAAATCGACTGTCATTTAACAAAGTAAATTTCAATAACTCTAGAAGAAAATTACTCTGCCCTTTATAAAACTGGGCATAAGACAATTAGGACGTCAAATGTCCAAGTTTTGAGATTAGGAAATGTATTTTCATGTTGATCAAATTATATTCGTTTGTACAAAGCTTGCATACAAGAAATATATACAGAGAGTGGCCAGCATTTGTGTATATAATATGGTCTACTTTTCTTCTTCAAAATGTGTCGTGATCTGATTCTCACCAATTGAGTGGTAGAATCATACGATTTATACATTTAACCACTTGAGTGGTGCAAATTAGCTTTTGCAGTGCATCTGAGTTATCATTTGTAATACTCAGGAAGCCGAACGCACCTTTAACTCCCTGATCAGACTTATAGTCAAATTTTATATGAATCGATTGCGAAAGTAGTCCCAAATGTCCAAAAAAAATATTACTTCAAGTCAATTTTCTCGAGGTAAACTTTCCAGATAGTTCTTATGATTGAAACTAGTACCTATCTATCAAGTACTTTATGGATGAACTAAAGTGCCACTTCCTGTCCTGTCCGAAAAGGCGGTAGCCATCTCTAAATGTAATCTATTTTTGTATTCAACTTTCCTGACCGAACTTACAATTGTCTCAGACAGGACAGGACTGGGAGTGGCACCCTGGTTTAGTATTGAACTGTTTGACCTCCGCTATCGATTGATACTAGTTTCAAATTATCGCCGAAAACATTGACCAGAAATTGACTCTTAGTACAGGATTATGGATAGAAAAATCTGGCATCCTATTGGCCACTATATTCCCGATAGATTCATCAATTTGGCCGTAAGTGCGAACAGGGGTGATGAAGTGCGATCGGCTCCTGGATTTCATATATATAACATATTATTAAACGAACATCAAAACAAATCGTAAAAAAATAATTATTTTGATCCAATTCCAGGGATTATTATTTAGCGGTAATGACTGTTTAACACAAGCATCTGATTTGGTTCGACTTTGGTTACATGAAAGTCAAAGAGTTTATGGAGACAAATTAGTTGAAGAGAAGGATATTGATGCATTCTTCAAATTACAACTGGACATGTATAAGAAGAATTTTGAGGTAACCACATCACTCATGTAGATTAATGTAAAGTGCAACAAAAAATTAGTGGACATTCCTAAATGTTTTGTGCTGTTTAATTGATAAATTTGAATTTTCTGGTGTAACTTTCCAGGAAGTAGAAGAAGTGGTGGTTTTCGAACGTCCAAATATTTATTGCCACTTTGCCGGTGGAATGGGCGAGCCTCGTTATATGCCAGTTTGTGATTGGGGCAAACTCAATAATCTCTTGTCCGATGCTATGGTGTCCTACAATGACCTGGTGTCTGCAATGAACTTGGTACTCTTTGAAGATGCTATGATGCACGTGTGCAGGATAAATCGTATTTTGGAATCCCCCAGGGGAAGTGCGTTACTTGTTGGAGTAGGAGGCAGTGGTAAACAGAGTTTGGCGAGGTTAGCGGCGTTCATATCGAGCTTGGAGGTTTCGCAAGTACAGCTGAAGAAAGGATATGGTAAGAATAAACCAACAAAAAATTAGGCATTGAGGTACGTATATCACGAAAATTTTTCAGGCATACTAGACTTGAAGGCCGAATTATCCAACCTGTATATGAAAACGGGCTTAAAAAATGTAGGAATAATGTTTTTAATGACAGATGCTCAGGTTGCCAATGAGCAATTCCTTGTAATGATCAATGATATGCTAGCTTCTGGTGAGGTGCCCGACATGTTCCCTGATGACGAAGTAAAGACACATTAAACCATAATTGATGATTTGAAATTGCAAATAAATATTATTTAGGTCGAAAATATTATCGGTGGAGTCCGCAACGAAGTAAAGGGCGCAGGACTATTGGACACAAGAGAAAACTGTTGGAAATTCTTCATTGACAGAGTTAGAAGACAGTTGAAAATTGTGCTGTGTTTTTCGCCTGTAGGATCAACACTTAGAGTTAGGGCAAGGAAATTTCCAGCTATTATCAACTGTACAGCGATTAATTGGTTCCATGAATGGCCGCAAGAGGCGCTAATATCAGTATCGAAGAACTTCCTGCAGGAGTTGGAAGTTTTGCCTGTAAGATTTAAGTTTGATTTTACAAGCAACTGGTGGTTGTGTATTATGTTTCTCAATTTTAGGAATCTCTAAGAGAATCAGCAGCACGTTTCATGGCTAACGTCCATACATCTGTAAACACATCATCCAAAATATATCTTCAAAATGAGCGTCGTTATAACTACACAACTCCGAAGTCATACCTGGAGCAGATAAGTCTATATTCAAAACTTCTCAGACAGAAGGCTGTGGAGTTGAATGGAAAAGTTGTTCGACTGGAAAACGGATTAGAAAAGCTCAAAAGTACCGCTGCGCAAGTAGATGACTTGAAATTGAAATTAGCTGTTCAAGAAATCGAATTGAAGGAAAAGAATGATGCAGCTGATGCGCTTATTGAAATTGTTGGAGTGGAAACAGAAAAAGTTTCCATTGAAAAATCTTTAGGTGGGCAAACTCATTTATATTTCCGAAAGATAGATAACTTTTTGTTGTGTATTAAAATGTTATTGTATATATTTAGCTGATGAGGAGGAGGTAAAAGTGGCCCTAATCGCTGAAGAAGTCAGTGGAAAACAAAAAGATTGTGAGGAAGATCTACTGAAGGCAGAGCCCGCTCTTTTAGCTGCCCAAGAAGCTTTAAACACTTTAAATAAAGCCAATTTAACAGAATTGAAATCTTTTGGTTCCCCACCTGGAGCTGTTACTAACGTTACTGCCGCAGTTATGGTCCTTTTAGCTCCTAACGGGAAAATTCCGAAAGATCGAAGTTGGAAAGCTGCCAAGGTTTCTCTTTACATCAACATTATAACATAACATAAGTTCAAATATCATATTTCTTCAGATTGTAATGGCAAAAATAGATGCTTTCCTCGATGCTCTAATCAATTACGACAAAGAAAACATCCATCCTGAAATTATGAAGGCAATCCAACCTTACTTGAAAGATGCCGAATTCGAACCTGAGTTCGTACGCTCCAAATCCGGAGCTGCTGCCGGTCTTTGCGCTTGGGTTATCAATATTATTAGATTCTACGAGGTTTATTGTGATGTTGAGCCAAAAAGAAAAGCTTTAGCTGCTGCAAATCTTGAGCTGGCAGCGGCTCAAGATAAATTGAGTGTTATCAAAAAGAAAGTTATGGTAAGGGTCCTTCAAATATATAACGCAGAATTCAAGCTGCAATTCTGTGCAAACTTCAGTCTTGCGGATCTAGAAATCTGTAAATCACGAGGGTAATTCGAAAAGATCTCAGCTGGAAACTGAGAAGTCGCTAGTATGACCATAATGCTATCATATTAAATAAGTAAAAACCTTTAGATGGCGCTGTGCTAAGTTTCAGAATTGATTGTTCAGTAAATTTTTGACTATCTTATAGTACAGTCATTTAGTGGTTTTACTTGGAAAGTTTTCCGGGGGTTCGAAAAATTGGTACATTTATACAATCCAACTTTGCCACTTCGTATCTGCCACTCGCGCCACCATATTGAAAAAATGGCGTCTAAACGCAGTTTTTTGACAATATCTCCTTTCCGACCCATTTCGCGATAGCAACATTTATACAAAAAATGAGACTGGAAAAAAATTCCTACAATTTCTGTACCATACCAATACCATACGCAAGTGACAAAGATACGAGATGGCAAAGTTGGAATTCGGAAAATGTGCATCGAAATATTAAATACCTCAATACGAAAGGCTTAAGACCAACAGGGATACAAAATTTATTAGATATTCTACATTAATAGAATCTGCTCCTTCATTTTCGGCGGGAAAAAAATGAATGGCTGAGTTCGGACAAGGTCATACGTCATTACAGAATGATGATGAATGCACAGAACGATCAAAAATTGTCGTGACCGACGAAATCGTCGCAAAAATCCACAATTCCATAATGAACGATCGTCGACTGAAGAATCAAGAAATTTCTGAAGATGCAAACAATAAACATCTCAATAGACCGCGCCCATCAAATACGTGATGTTTTGGGTATGCAGATGCAGACTGCTCGCCAAGTGCTGCATCTATCAACATTCAATCAAAAACGCATTCGTCTGAACATTATTCTAGACTTATTTAAATCCAATTGCACTGAGTTTCCTTGACGTTTTATCAATGTAGATAAATCTAACAATAGATTGAATCAGGGTAAAGTGCGCCTTAAAAAAGCCAGAATAGTACTATCTGTCGGTCAATTTTTAATCTCTTCTGTGGAAAGGGTCGTAGATAAGTTCGTTCTCGATGCAGTTTCCAGGAAAACCGATAATTACCTACCGATAATGAGGAATAGGGGTGGATACTCATGTATGTGTTTGTATTATTAGTACATTAAAATTTGAAATTTGTGTGAAGCTATGATTGAACATTATGAAAACCACAACCATCAGGACAGTGATATCTCAATTTTCAATCGACGATCGCATCAAAATAATCGGGCGGGCTTTGCCCAATCTGATCGAGCTCGACATGTGGAATTTCGCATAACTTGAAACAGTGGTTTTGCTTTCAACCGGCGGTGCTCCCCATCAAAACAAACGGACGAGCGAAGAATTACTTTAATCTTCTTATCTGACGGAAGCGAACTAGCATACGATTAAAAGTGTAAATTGACCGCGAGATCGAACTAGTGTGTGCCCGGCAACCGAATTCTTGGACTCTCATAGTAAAGTGCTTATAGATTACTTAGAAAAAGGTAGAGCTATCACTTGGGCCTATCAATGGCGGATCCAGGATTCTGGTTTGGGAGGTACTTAAGGGTGGACAGAATATCCCAAAAAAGTAGACTTTTTTTTAATTGTTTTGGAATGTTTTTCCATCCTTGAATTCGTAACTTCCCTTTCCTAGGGCGGCCTTGATCTCGGCACCAAATTACCTGGATCTTTAATCCTCTACTCAAATTCGGCATTATGCTATGGATTAGGATTTGTGACCCAATCGTTCTGCCTGAGTGAGATTTCCGGACACATGCGATTTTATATTAATAATAAACCAGACTCAAATTCAGCCGTACTTTCACATATGTGACATCAACAAACTCAAAAGTCGTGCATATCGCAGACAAAATAATTTGTTCTTGTAATAATGTAATCTTTATTTGAAAATTGACAATGCCGAGTTCGTGTGCGCCCCACGCTAACCAGATTAGCATTGGTGCCGAGTTCATGTTCTTGTTGCCGAGATCGTGTACGCCCCTTTCCTAAACAACCTGTATGTAGAAATTAGTGAGGTAATCACTAAAACATTTAAAACTTGCAGAAATGGCTTAAGAGACGAAGGTTCACTTCAAATGGAGAGCTTATTTGCAGACTTAGACGCATCTTATCATTCTGATATTAAAAAGTTAGAACGTCATTGGACAAAATGTACTGAATTGCAAATAGATCATGAAGGAGAATGAAAAAAAAAATTGGCCACAAATCTGGCCCAGAACTTCTTGAACCACACTCGTATGAATACAATTGAAATGGACTTGTTATTCTAATAGAAAAAGATATATCAATCAACACAGGTTGATGTGTTTTTATGAATGTGTCATGGTAACCTATTCTAATTCGTAGAGACAACTTGGAGACAAGTCTCTATGTCAATGACGTCATGATATAGTAGCTACGATTATAGGGACTTGAATATTATATGTTGGTGCAAATAATATGATCTACAAAATGTTGGTAACTGATAAAAAACTATGTTTGAAATCAAATTCAATTCATGTTCATTCATTTTTCTGATTTTTCATCAATTATAGCAGTAAAAATTTTATTCTATTGTTATTATTTGATGATATATGAATATCAAAACTAACATCGAGCTAAAGAAACTGACTTGATCTTGTCTCTTACTTCTGGACGACATTAAATCACTTCTCCAATTATCCGTTAGATGATAGACCGTCAGATAGTCGAAGATTTGAGTGCCCCATTTTGTTTTCTCTGCCTCCAAGAGTTTTGATAAGTATGTATATTTAGAGTATAATATTGCAAAAATTAAAGCTGAACCGTGTGGCCAACAAAATAATAATTAATTTAAAATTTTTATAAAAAATCCTGTTTTGATCCAAATTTCTCGTTTCTGCCATGCTTACGAAATGAAATTTAAGGAAGAAAGAGTCAGCGAAAAACGATAGGCAGAAGTGATCCACTTGGCTAGGGGTTTGGAATGAGGGCTCGATTATGCAAAAAAATATATCAATTTTTCACGTTCTTCTCGTTTCTGCCGTTTGGCCATATGAAAGTTGATATCATAAGTATCTCGTAAAAACGAATGGCATAAGTTTTTCGAATGGCCAGGTCAAGATATGCACGAAAACATTCAGACTTTCGCAAGATGTTTTCGTACATATCTTGACTTGGTCATTCGAAAAACTTATGCCATTCGTTTTTACGAGATACTTATGATATCAACTTTCATATGGCCAAACGGCAGAAACGAGGAGAACGTGAAAAATTGATATTTTTTTTGCATAATCGAGCCCTCATTCCAAACCGTTGGCCAAGTGGATCACTTCTGCCTATCGTTTTTCGCTGACTCTTGTTTCCTTAAATTTCATTTCGTAAGCATGGCAGAAACGAGAAAATTGGATCAAAACAGGATTTTTTATAAAAATTTAAAATTAATTATTATTTTGTTGGCCACACGGTTCAGCTTTAATTTTTGCAATATTATACTCTAAATATACATACTTATCAAAACTCTTGAAGGCAGAGAAAACAAAATGGGGCACTCAAATCTACGACTATCTGACGGTCTATGATACATGTGTCGAGTGTCGAGAGTCTATAAAATGACATCAAGAGACAATGTTCACGAATTAGAGTTGAACCTATGCATTTTTAAGTTTGTACTTATGCACAGGATTGCACATTTTGATTCTCTGATAAAATACAGTTTATCTGCTGTTCGTTAAATGGCATATGTCTATTTCGAGGAAGGCATCATCGATGCCGTATTGTATGACAATTGCACGACAATTCCTCATACTAAGTATCTCTTGAATATCTCAGGACTCTACAAAAATAGATAAGGAATCATCTAGTAATGTAAACAAATATATGCTACGTTTTTTTTTTCTATATCTACGATATAGTCTTTGGAAGAGATGCTGGCAAGACTAACAGCTGATTTCGAGCAAGCAACTGCTGAGAAACTCAAGTGTCAAAAAGAAGCCGATGCTACTAATGCAACTATTCAACTTGCTAACAGATTAGTTGGAGGTTTAGCCAGTGAAAATGTTCGTTGGGCCGAAGCAGTAGCCAAGTATTGATTCTATATAATAATACTCCACATTAAGTAATAATATTTTGTTTTTGTAGTTTTAAACTTCAAGGAACAACTCTTCCTGGTGATGTCTTACTGATAACAGCATTTATTTCTTATGTTGGGTGTTTTACAAAGACGTACAGACTTGATTTGCTTCACAAAATGTGGCTACCGTTTCTCAAAACTTTAGATGTAAGTAAACAACTTCTCTCGGGCGCGGTTCTCATGTTTACGCTTGATTTTCCTGGAGCATCCAAACATAGTTATCAGTCATTTCATTGATCGAACAGAGCCCCCACAACAATAATTTTAATTGAGATACGCTAGTTAAACGGGTGGCGAACGCATCTGACTGATGCGCCAAGGACGTGGTGACGTCTGACTCACTATAAATTTTTGGAAGCTTCAAGAAATCATACTTGGGAATATATTAACCTGAAACTAAGTCGAAAGGAGGATTTTGAGTGAATCTTTAGTTTTATTATTATATCTTAAAAATTTGCAGCCACCGGTTCCAATTACACCTGATTTGGATCCTTTGTCTCTTCTAACTGATGATACACAAATAGCAAAATGGCAGAACGAAGGACTGCCAAGTGATAGAATGTCCACAGAGAATGCCACTATTCTGACCAATTCTGAAAGATGGCCACTTATGATTGATCCGCAGGTAAAACTTAGAAATAGCGGTGTCAAATTACCTTTCAATAATGTGTGTTATAGCTACAAGGTATGAAATGGATAAAGCAGAAATATGGTGACTCCTTGCAAGTAATCCGAATGGGACAAAAAGGTTTCCTGGAAGCTATTGAGAAGACAATAATTTCGGGATGTATAGTTTTGGTTGAGAGTATCGGGGAAAGCGTTGATCCTGTTTTGGATCCACTATTAGGAAGAAATTTGATCAAAAAGGGAAAGTAAGAACTTTTTGAATATATTCACATTCATTTTTATGGTCATAATACTATTATACTTATTAAGTAGAGACCTTCAGATGGAGTTGTGCAAAGTTTCAGACAAGTGTTTTAAGTGGCTGCTAAACATTATGAATATGTGATCTAAATATATCAAATTATTTCAGAGCAATTAAAATAGGTGACAAAGAAGTCGAATACAATTCCAGTTTCCGATTAATCTTGCAAACAAAATTAGCCAATCCGCATTACAAACCAGAAATGCAAGCCCAAACAACTTTGATCAACTTTACAGTAACTAGAGATGGTCTTGAAGATCAACTTCTTGCAGAAGTAGTAAAAGCAGAACGTCCAGATTTAGAGGATTTGAAAGCCGAATTAACTAAACAACAAAATGATTTCAAAATTATGTTGAAGGCTCTAGAGGATGATCTTTTGTCGAGGTTATCTTCCGCTGGCGGAAATCTTTTAGGTGATACTACACTCGTAGAAAATTTGGAAACTACAAAGAAAACTGCAGCAGAAATTGAAGTTAAGGTCAATGAAGCGAAAGTTACGTCACAGCAGATTGATTTAGCTAGAGAGTATTATCGTCCAGCTTCTGCAAGGGCGAGTTTGCTATATTTTATTCTGAATGATCTTCATATGATTAATCCTATTTACCAGTTTTCATTAAAAGTAAGGCAAAGCAATTCATGAATATATCATAAATATTTCAGCATTAAAACTCAACATTATCAAATAATTTTTCTCATAATTGTTAAAATATTAAAACTTAAGATTTTATTGCTTCACAAAATTACAAATGCAGGTGTCAGTTTCTACATTACCATCCTGAATAGGGCGATAATTATAGAGACGTGCTTTATTCTTCCATAAAACTTTGATACAATATGAAGAGTGAGAAATTTTGTCGTGTTGAAGATCATTATCGACTCTTTTTTTACTTGTCTGGCCTATGTATGATAGAAGTATTGCAATCGTGTTTTTTTGGCAGTCCAAGATTCTGATGAATCTTCACGTTTAACCCAATAAACATAATTTTAAAAAAAGTTCCCTCTGTCTGTCGGTCCGATAACTGTGAACGCGTACGAATTTTCGACTGAAATTTCATATTTATGAATGAGCCTTTTTCAAAAAGTAGTACCAAAATTTTATTGAGGGAACATTTTATTTTTTTGAGCTCATTTTATAAACGGTTTATTTATCATGAAATATAAGATGATTGAAATTCATCCTTTTAGCAAAATATTGTTGGTGTTCACTAAGCAGCATCGTGTTTTTTTCGTTGTGTAGTATTTCACGTTTTTCAGTGGTTTATTGTGATTATTTATTTTATTTTTCATCATAAAGTTTTTGAATAAGTGCAGTTTCATTTAGTGCTGAAACTTTGGTGAGCCATCTTGACCTAAATAGTGAATTGTTCGAACTTTACCAATTTTTCATAATCTTCGGATTCAGAGGTCATTCAACTTTTATTTTATCTGACTTAACGTGAGTAATTAACTCAACGTACTTAGCATCGTCACCTTGACAATATTTCGAATATTCCAGTGCTTCTCAAACTCTCTATAAATAATTATAAATCAGTGCCTCTATATACAGTATCCTGACTTTTAATGTACATTTGGTATTCTCAATATGTCATCTGATTGTGGAAAGTGCAAACGTAAAAAAAGTGATAATCTTGTAGGATGCGAAGGCTCCTGCGGTAATTGGTACCACATATCCTGTGTGAATATTAGCGATGACGAATTTAAACTCTTACAAAAATCTGCCAATCTGTTCTATTTGTGTCCATCCTGCAAAGTCAATTGTGTTATCTCCGATAAAAACAAGTCGAATAATTTTGATTCGTTACTTTCCAATATTGATTCAAAAGTATCATCAATATCCAACGATATGAATAAAGATGTATTCAATAATATTTTAACAGATTTTAAGAATGAAGTGAATAACACAATTACTAAGAAAATTTCCGATCTTTCTAACATTATTGAAATTAAATTTGATTCCTTACTCAATAAATTCATGTCTTCTGATAGCAAACCTAGCTATGCAAATACGGTTAAACAAAATGATCCTCCGATAATAATTAAGCCTAAAGATTCGTCACAAAAAACTGCAAAAACCAAAATTGATGTCTTACGTTCCATCGATCCTGTGTCATCAAATATCGAACTTAATAGTGTTAAATCAGGAAGTAATGGTGCAATCATAGTTTCTTGTAAAAAAAATATTGATCCTGAAAAATTCCAAAATCTTGTCGCCTCCAATCTCAGCTCCAAATATGATGTCAAACAACTGTCGGTTCTAAATCCACGTTTAAGAATAGTTGGAATTACAGATCAACTGTCTAAAGAACAATTCAAGAATTATTTAATCAACCAAAATAAATCGTGCTTTGTTGGTGATTACAAATGTGACATTCTTGATCTTTGTTCCCTCAAAAAGAGAAAAGATGTTTTTCAAGCACTAATTCAAACGGATAAGCAGACTTATCTTAATCTACTAGAATCCAAAAAATTATTCATCGGGTATGATTACTGCCCTATTTACGATGCAATTGAATTGCGTAGATGCTATAACTGCTGTGGGTTCCATCATTTTGCCAACAAGTGTACCAAATTGAAATCATGTCCTAAATGCGCAGGGAATCACGGTCATCTAGAATGTACATCAACTGAGCCAAATTGTGTAAATTGTGTCAAATTTAATGAAGTGCATAACTCCAAAGTTGATACCTCCCATAATGCTTGGGATTCTAACTGTTTTGTGTACCTTGAAACACTCAAGAAATTCAAGAATAATATTATTGGTCAATGACAACCACAGATCTCCAACGTTTTCAGCAAAACTCTGAGCTGTTATTACCAAAACATTCAAAGTTTGAAAAATAAAATCCCTAATTTTCTTTCTCAATGTTCCAATCTTGATTTTGACATTATTGCATTCACTGAAACGTGGTTAGATGATAGTGTTTCAAATAATGAGTTTTGTGATGGCAGTTATTCTGTATATAGAACTGATCGTGATTTTGAAGCGTGTAATGTCTCACGTGGGGGAGGTGCTATTTTGCTTATTAAGAATAATGTAACATCTTTTCATGTCGATCTGAGTAACTATTCTTGCATTCTTCCCACCAATGTTGACATCATTTGCTCCAAAATCAATATCAACAATAAACCATTTTATATTTTTGTTTTGTATGTTCCTCCAAATCAAACTGTGAGCAATTACTCATCTATTTTTAATTTTTTTGACAGTCTTCCGTTTTTATATAATAACAATTTTTTAATCATTGGAGATCTTAATTTAAGTGAATTAGTTCATAATAATGATTGTCCAAAGGTCAGAACATTTCATGCATTTTTAGAATTTTTTGATGCAAGTCAATTCAATAATGTTTTAAATAAATTTAATAAACTGCTTGATGTTACTGTTTCAAATATAAAATGTTCTGTCAGTCAAGCCAATGATTTGATATTTAATATTGAGTACGATCATCATCCCGCTCTCTATATTGAAATCAATCTCAATAATGATATTTATCGGAATAATATAATTAGAAAACAATCTGATACGTATAATTTTAAGAAAGCAGATCTCTGTACATTGTATAAAATGATTGAAGATTTTGATTGGAAAGCTCTTGATTGTTTCACTGATGTAAACTCAGCTTGTGATTTTTTCTACAAGACTCTTTATTCATTTTTTGATATATGTGTACCGCTTAAATCACCTGCTCCAAGACATTATCCGCCTTGGTTTACACCTGAGATCAAGGCTGACATTCGTAAGAAAGAACATCTTCATAAGCTGAGTAAAAAAAGAATTGTAAACAATACTGATTCTATTACTGCTTATAATAAAATACGTACCAAATTGAAAAAAGACATTAAAAACGCGTACGACAACTATATTTCTCAATGCGAGCTCAATATTAAGTCTGATCCAAGTTCATTTTGGAAATTTATTAATTCCAAAAGAAAATCATCTACATTTCCAAATACCATGATGTTCAATGATAAAAATCTAAATTCACCGGAATTGATTGCCAACAGTTTTGCAACTCACTTTGAATCAGTTTATTCTCCATCCTCTAACAATAACTGTCCTACTTTTCCTGTGGTATCCGATAACAATATTACACTGAATCATATAAGCAGGGATGAAATAATGAAATCAATTAATAATTTAAAATCTAGTTTTACTAGTGGTCCGGACCTGATTCCTGGCTTTTTAATAAAAGATTGTTCATATCCGTTGTCTAATGCTCTTTTTTATATATTTAATTTAGCTTTAAAAACAGAAACTTTTCCAGATATATTGAAACTCACTCGGATAACACCAATCTATAAAACTGGGTGCACTTCTAATATAAAAAATTATCGTCCGATTGCTGTTCTCTCCAATTTAAGTAAAGTATTTGAGAAAATTATTTATTCCACAATCTATCCAAAAATTAAGAATAAAATATCTTTTTATCAGCATGGTTTCACCGAGAAGCGCTCTACTGCTACAAATCTCTCTTATTTTACCCACTATGTTTCCAAAATTTTAGACAAACAAGGTCAGGTTGATTGTGTATACACTGATTTTTCTAAGGCTTTTGACCGATTGGATCATAGTATATTGATTGAAAAGCTGTCTACCTTCTCCATTTCGTCATCGTTAATTACTTTATTGTCTTCTTATTTATCTGATCGTCAACTATTTGTTAATTTTCTTGGCCATAAATCCTCTTATTTTTCTCCTTCGTCTGGTGTTCCCCAAGGTTCAAATTTAGGTCCTCTTTTATTCATTTTATTTATTAATGACTTATCTGATATTTTACATTGCGAAAAACTTTTATTTGCAGACGATTTGAAAATTTTTTATTCTGTGACCTCCTTGAATGACTGTCTTATTCTTCAACAAGACCTGTACCGCTTGATTGAATGGTGTTCATCTAATAAATTGAATTTAAATACGGACAAATGTTTCATATTGTCTTACACCAGAAAAGCTTCGTTTATAAACATGAATTATACAATCAATAATATAACTTTACTTAGATGTTTTAAAATAAAAGACCTCGGGGTTATTTTCGATGTTAAATTAACATTTATTGAGCACATGAATAATATTTATAAGGCAGCAATCAAAATGCTCGGTTTTGTTATACGTAATAGTCGCGATTTTAACAATATTTTTACAATCTTTTATTTATATTACTCCTTCGTTCGTTCCAAGCTTGAGTATTGCTGTATTATTTGGAGTCCTGTTTACGAAACACATCAGGACCACATTGAAACTATCCAAAAAAAATTCCTACGATATATATATTTCAAAAAATTTGGTAACTATCCAGATCATACTGTAGGCTACAAAGATCTTTTGAAAATATTTAATTTTCATTCATTATATGAACGTCGTGAATTTAATTTGATTTTTCATCTCTCCAAATTGATTCACGGTGAGATTGACGATCCTGTTTCTCTCAGCCTTCTACCCTTCCACACTCCATTCCTCCACACCCGATATTCTAGTTCCTTTTATTTACCAATTCCTAGAACTAACATTTATTTTTCATCACCCATTCATCGAATGTGTTCGGTTTATGATTCAAAATTTGCAAATGTAGATATTTTTCTTTTAACTCCTAAATTAATAAAAAAACATGTATTATATTAAGTACCTTTAGATTTCATTCATTCAATTAATTAATCTCTAATATTTTGTACTTTTTCCTGCCCAGTTAGTGGATTTGTATCTGTTGGGTAGTGTAATTTAATAATAATAATAATAATAATAATAATAATAATATTTATCTCAGATATTTTTCAAAAATATCAGCAGTCCATTTGTTATTATTAAAATTTGAGTTATTATAAAATTTGTTATATTTTTCTGTAGCAAAGAAATAATAGGAATAGTTCAGGAGCCAACCACAGATTTCTCTTACCAATTTCCTTCCGGTTGATAACTTGTGAAATGGTTTTCCCGGCAGCTGATTTTTTTTATTACTTACAGTATAATGTCAATAATTATGTGACAAATTTTCAAACGGGAGAAAAGGACGTGTTCAAATTCATTCGATACCATGCTTCTTGCACGCGCAGCATATAAATATAAATCGTTGATTCGATTTTTTTTTTTGGTCAAATATTATCGTATAATCCTTCAAGTTTTCTTGAAAATACCTTATTCATTCATTTTCTCTGTTTTTCTCTATATTCTCAAATTTTGACATATTCTAGATCATGCCGAAGTATGTATATTTACATGCTGCGCGTGCAAGGAGCATGGAATCGAATAGCTCTAAACACGTCATTTCCGCCCGTTCGAAAATTTGTTAGATTTGGCTGGTACCACATCGAGTCGACATTAACATATTCTGATCTTGTCTTGAACTTCTAATTCTTGTCATAATTATCTAGATTTTATTTTTATAGAAGGATAATCTGACCTAGTCCCTGCCATGTCCCTATGATAAATACGCCAGCCCGATTCGATTTCGCACTACCCGAACGCCGCCCTAGCGGCACAATTGGTGAACTATCGGTGGAAGCGTTTAAAAACTTTGTTAAAAATATATCCCGCACAGGAAGTGACAGATAATAATAATTAATTTCAAAATTTGAATTCAATCCATATTTTTTAAATTACCACTATTTGATTATGTTGGTAATAATTCAATGTGATTTCCAAAAAGCAGATTTTTTCGTGTAAAATGTGAATAAAGGAAGAAATCATACATCGGAATTAATCCTGGAGAAGTGTCATTGAGCATTCAGAATTATCATCATATATGTATTATCTATATAAAGAGTAAAGAGTTGTATAGAGACAACTTTATAACTTTTTAAGACAAATTGTTCAAGCAGACGATTTTTTGAAGCATATCTTCAGTTTTGCGTAACATTTATTATTTACTTCATTTTTTATAATCACTGTATACCTAATCATGATTCCTTTTTCAAATTTTTTCAGCAATTTCTTATTCAATCACTTATTTAAATTAAAACCATATTGCTATTTGTCCATTTCGATTGTATTTCAGACATTTTATAGGTTAAAAATTACACACCTAACACTTTCATTAAACAAGATTATTAAATCTATACAAATTCATTTATTTATCTGAAATGAAGCATCTGCACTATTCTTTTTTACTTTTCGTGATTTAATTATGAATTTACAGAGCTCGTCGTACACGTGTAATCCATCACTTTTTTCGTTCAACTTCCCAATCACGGTTTGGCAATGAATAAAATGTTTAATCAGAGCTACGTTTTTTGGTATTGGGGCAGTCGGGCACACAACATGCTCGACCATGTCTCTTGTTTTATTTTTTACTCATTTTATCTGTACAATAGTCATAATAAAAGCTGTTATTAAGCTATTGCCCGTATAACCTGTCAAAATATACCACTGACAGTTTACGCTTCTCGCCCCGAGCGTTGTCGGACTGGCCTATAATAACTGAAAATATGTCCAACTTGCATGGTAAATCGACAGTAAAAATCAAATCAATGTCAATGTCAAGTCGTTGTAGTTCCAGCCAATCATTGATATCATACTGAAAGTAATAAAAAAATTTGCTGGCAGTATGTCGGAAGAAAGTACGTCAGCCGAGGTATTTGAATACACGATCAACGTTCCCGCGTGTTTGTTGCGCCGTACCCTTCACTGCATCAGCTGATAACCTTTTCCCCGATATACAGCCAGCTGACGTTTTTATTTAGTCAAAGTATTACTTGAACAATCATCTGACAAAAATTTCAGTGAGAGAAAATCACTTTAAGTTCTTGTGACTAGCTGACGGATAAACCACCACTTCACAGCCAGCTGATACTTTTTCTTTTTGATCAACTATCGTTTGATAGATTTTCAATTCGCAGGAAATGATCGAATTTTTTTTCTCATGCGTGGAAGGTTACAGTCAGTTAATCCACCAATGGTGCCGCAGCTGATGGTCACCATGCTGTATGACACGACTCTCAGAAGCATTTCACAAGTTATCAGCCGGAAGAAAATGACTGACCTAAATCTGTTCCTGGCTCCTGGACCAAAATAATAATGTGGAATTGGATCTATCATTACTCATATTTGGACATCATATGCAAACTTTCGTCATTGGGGTATTCCACTACTATCAAAATTTGAGAAACTTTCATGAAAATAAGAAAATACGGGATAAATGATAGCTATAAGTAACAAAAATGATTTTGAATATTGCGTTGTTTCATTAAAAAGACGATTTAATATTCATATGACGTCATGTTGACGTTCAAAAGCCGGTCTTGTTTCACAGGTATGCGCATGGAAAAAAACAGTTTGAAGCTACTGGTTGCTTTGTTTGATTAAAAAAGCGTGATTTCGACAAGTAAATAAAGTGTTTACTCTAGGTTAATGTTAATTGGGATAATCAAATAAAATATGACTGACAAGTCTAAGGTGACCAGATTTTAACATTGGCAAAGCGATACACCACTGACGGGGGCAGGGGTGTTCTTGTTCAAAAAATATCATAGAACACATAAACAAATTGTATTTTTTTTTTCATCCCAGCATTGGTACAATCAACAAATATGATAAATTAAAAAAAAAAATATATGTATTGTAATATAGTACTATTTTATTCTCTGGTATTTTTCTCATGTAAGTGATTTTTTCGCAGTGGACTGCTGTCGTTGTTTAAAAGGTCATGAAATTTTTCCCAAGAATTTGCTGAATTATATGTCAGACATAAAATGGCTTCCAAAGTCCCTACATTTGATTGTGATTTTTCTGATGTCTACACTTAATTTACAGTTACCAAGTCTTATAGACTAGCTAGCGCTAGCGGTTAGCCACCGAAAACCGTGTATTCCGCTCCTGTTCTCTCGCCATTCCTAGCTTCCTAAAAATAGAAACTTTTTTAAGAATCCGCGGAACGCGGGACTAGTTGCTGAAAATCTGGACTGTCCCGCCAAAACCAGGACGCCTGGTAACCTTAGACAAGTCACAATAATCAAAAATAATTAAGATGATACTAAGCAAGCAAGATACTTACGCCACCTATTCTACTTTACGACAATATTGACAAAAACGACATTAATTTTAAAAATGAATCACATTTTCGATTCAATTTCTATGCCCATGAATAAATATATAAAATGAATGAAATTCAGGTATATTATATTTTGTACAAGAACAAGACCCGCCGTTTGAGTGACACATTAGGCTTTTGGACGTCACAGAAAATTTTCAAATTTAAAAAAAATTATTTCTCAAATACTAGGTGGTTTGTTTCAATCACATTTCCAATAATAGTTTCATTCATTCATGTCCTATCAGAAAAAAAAAATGTTAAAAAAAACAGTGGAATACTCCATTTTTTTTTCAATAAGTAATTTGGTTCTATCGTGTTTGGTATTAAATTAAAGCTTCTGTGAGAGTAATTCTAGTAGAAGTATCAAAAAGGATATTGAAACGATTATCAACTATTTTTTCAGAAGTTAATAAAATGATGTCTAGTTTAGTATCAATTTGAAGCTCTCGTGACCGATTTCAGGATCTCGAGTATAATTAATCCAGTTTAAAAGGATAATTTCCTTGGTAACAATATCAATTTCTGCAAATTTTGTGTCATCACTGCCCAATCAAATTAATCAAATAAAACGAGACCCTGTTTATTGTCAAGCTCCCCATCACTTAAACCTAGATTAATTAATTTTCTGGTCATCGGGGAGATAAGCTTAGTAGAAATATAAAACAAATAATCAGTAGAATCTACGTTACCATCGTCAAATTACACTTCCGGCGATCAACTGTCAAAACTTGCAATGAATTAAAGGCCCTGAAAATCTAGAAAAGAACTCTCCATTTTCAAAAAGGACCAAAATATACCCGCCATCTGTCACTTCAACAATGACAGCTGTTACTTTGAAATATGCAATTAATTAATGAGACACTCATGTATACAAACTCTGTGGTGACTTTCTTCTTTCATTGTGAATAACAAATTTGTATGCTGAAATATTTTTGATTTTTCGTACTATTTTCAAAAATACTACAAAACCGTATTTTTCAGGCTTTTAGTGTAGTGTTCCAAAAGGCAATAGCTAAAGCAGAACCCGCTGAAACAGTGGCTGCCAGAGTCAATAATTTGATAGATTGTATTACCCACTCTGTATTTCAGTATACAACTCGTGGACTTTTCGAATGTGATAAATTGATATTTGCGTCTCAAATGACTTTCCAGGTAAAACATTCTTCATTAATATTCTTAATTTCACTTGAATTGTTTGATATTTTCATTTTAGATACTTCTTATGAATGAAGAAATCTTTGCAGCAGAAGTCGATTTTTTCCTCCGTTTTCCAATTAAGCCCCATGTAACCAGCCCAGTTGATTTTTTATCGAATACAAGCTGGGGAGGTATATGCAGTTTATCAGGCAAAGAAGAATTTAGAAATCTGGATAGAGATATAGAAGTTTCGTCAAAAAGATGGAAAAAGATAGTTGAATCTGATTGTCCAGAAAGAGAAAAATTCCCGCAGGAATGGAAAAACAAAACCTCTATACAGAGACTTTGTATGATGAGGGCTCTAAGACCTGATCGGATGACATATGCCATGATGTGAGTATAAGAATATCTAAAATATATTGAATATTATTAATTCTAAGTCTATGTAATCATGAAAGTCTAAAAAAAAATAATAAATAGACTTTTTTGGTTTTCATTCTGTATATTTAATTTTATATTTGACGTTTCGACTCTCTAACCGAAAGTCTTCATCAGAAAAAAATGATACAAAAATAAACAAGGCAAGAAGGTATCTAGATAATTAGAAATTAAAAATTGAAAATATACAGATAACTAGATGTGAATACGTGGATTCCACATTTAGTGCAAAAAGAACAAAAAGTCTATTTATTATGATATAATTCTGAAAGTATGTATAGATTATTTGGAAAATGTTTAAAGTTTTTCTCTCTTCTGTATTCTTGATGAGTTTTCAAAATTTTGTTGAAGAGGGTATAGTCTACAACACGCTTTCGGTTCGTATTATAAACATTTAGCTTGTTTGGAATAAGGATCATTCCGATACTAGTTGTAGAATATGCTATTTCAAATACCGCAGAATAATTAAGTTTATTATCTATTGTAGAACTTTCATAGAAGAGAAATTAGGACCGAAGTATGTGGAAAGCAAAATAATGGAATTTGAAAAATCTTTTGAAGAGACTAGTCCGTCTACCCCAATATTTTTCATTTTATCACCAGGAGTTAATCCTCTAAAGGTAATTTCATGTATAAATAAAGAATACTTTTTACATTTAACAATTTTTTCTACAGGATGTAGAACAATTAGGAGTAAAACTTGGCTTTACGTCCGATCTCCAAAATTTCCACAATGTTTCGCTTGGACAAGGCCAAGAAATTGTAGCTGAAAGTGCGATGGACACAGCAGCACAACATGGCCACTGGGTGGTGTTACAAAACGTGCATTTGGTGAAAAAATGGTTACCAACCTTAGAAAAAAAACTGGAATACTACGCGGAAGGGTCTAATGAAAAATATAGAGTGTTTATGAGTGCTGAACCGGCAAATACACCTACAGCTCATATCATACCACAGGTATGAATAAATGGGCCGTAGAATATCAATCCACTGAATCTATTATTAAGCTTGATTATCTATCGCGAAGTTTACGAAAGGTTACTCTTTCGTTCTGATTTTTAACTCATGGCAAAATTTGTTTCAAGATATTAATTTATATTTCTTCCGAACAGGGTATTCTAGAATCTTCAATAAAGATAACAAATGAACCACCAACAGGTATGCAAGCAAATCTCCACAAAGCGCTTTCAAATTTCAACCAAGAAACATTAGAACAATGCGGAAAAGAAGCGGAATTCAAAGTTATATTATTTGCTCTTTGCTATTTTCACGCTGTTGTCGCAGAGCGACGTAAATTTGGTGCACAAGGATGGAATAAAGTATATCCGTTCAATGTAGGCGATCTCAATATTAGTGTATTTGTTTTATATAATTATTTGGAGGCAAACTCCAAAGTTCCTTGGGAAGATCTAAGGTGAGGAAAACAGAAAACACGAATATCTTATTATTATTATTATTTTTTTGTGGTTTAGTCAACAAGTTAAAAAACGTGTTAATGCATTACAGAAATAACTGTGTATCTAATTGAATACCTGATAATTTTTAGATATCTATTTGGTGAAATAATGTACGGAGGCCATATAACAGATGATTGGGACCGCCGTCTTTGCATCAGCTATCTAGAAGAGCTCCTCCAGCCTGACCTCGTCGACGGAGAGCTCATGTTAGCTCCAGGTTTTGCTGCTCCTCCAAATACAGATTATGTGGGGTATCATACATACATAGACGAAACAATGCCCCCAGAGTCACCTTATTTGTATGGACTGCATCCAAATGCAGAAATTGGATTTCTGACAACCACTGCAGAAAATTTGTTCAGAACTGTTTTTGAAATGCAACCGAGAGATGCAGGGTCATCCGGGGGCGCTACTGTCACGAGGGAAGATAAAGTAAGCAACAGAATTCACAATTTTTGGTATAAATTTTCAAGTATTCGAGCAAAATTTTAATTATCAGCACAGCATGATTTGTGTGTGTGCCACATCCAGAAATGATAGTTGAATAATTTGCTAGGTAAAACAAATGATAGACGAAATGATGGAAAAACTTCCAGAAGATTTTAATATGGTAGAAATAATGGGAAAAGTTGAAGAACGGACACCTTACGTCATCGTTGCTTTCCAAGAATGCGAAAGGATGAATTATCTGACAGGAGAGCTGAAAAGATCATTGAAAGAACTGGATTTAGGGCTCAAAGTTAGTATCTCATTGCACAATCAAATCAAATATCTGTCACTATCAACTGGGAATTTTGAAAATTAAAAATTCTCTGTAAACTATCCTTAAATTAAGATCTGATTTTTTTTGAGGGTGAATTAACAATTACTTCAGATATGGAGGACCTTGAAAACGCCCTATTCCTCGATCAAGTCCCTCCCGTTTGGAGCGCAAGGGCTTATCCGTCCCTTTTAGGCTTAACTGCTTGGTTTGTGGATTTATTACTAAGAATTAGAGAGCTAGAAACGTGGTCAACTGATTTTGTGGTAAGTTCATATTTCATGCAATTATAAATGAAGCAATATCATAAATTTTTGTCAAGCTGCCATCGTCCGTTTGGCTTGGCGGATTCTTCAATCCACAATCACTGTTAACGGCAATAATGCAAAGTACTGCTAGAAGAAATGAGTTGCCTTTGGATAAAATGTGCTTGCAATGTGACGTCACTAAGAAACAAAAGGAAGAATTCACGTAAGTCAATTTATGCCTAATAAAGATCAAGCTTTTTCAATATTAAATTCAATATGATTTCAAAATGCTTCAAAAATTGAATTATTATTTTTTTCTGCAATTTATAGGTCTGCCCCTCGCGATGGTGCCTACGTTCATGGACTACATATGGAAGGAGCCCGCTGGGATGTTCAATCCGGAATCATAATGGATTCGCGTTTAAAAGAATTATTTCCTAGTATGCCTGTTATAAATATTCGAGCTATAACACAAGATAAACAAGACTTGAGGAATATGTATGAATGTCCTGTTTATAAAACTAGGACTAGAGGACCTACATATGTTTGGACTTTCAATCTGAAGTCTAAGGATAAGCCAGCAAAATGGACTTTGGCAGGAGTTGCACTTTTACTGCAAACATAAAAATATATTCTAGAGAATAATATTAAGGAGTTTATAGTTTATTAGTTACTTCTACTTGTAATGAGTTAAATTAAATATCTCAAATAAGAAAATATCACGAATACATACTTGGTTACATTATCTCAATCAAAATAATAATGCTTAAAATATTTTTAAATAGTTCTATGGAGAAAAAATATGAAACAGATAAATATAGTTATATGAGCACAAATAAAATGTTTTTTCATGTTAACAGAAATGTTTCCTTCAGGGGGCCTGAGGCACTAAATCCCAATAATATTCAAGATTGAATTTTGCATAACCTACCGTATTTCTATTCGCTCAGTGCAAAGTCATGTTAGGGGAGGTAGCTACTGATAATACATGCATTCCGGAGCAATGTTTTGTATACATTTGATATGTAAATTACACGTATAAATTTGAATTTTTCAAAAAAATAAATTGAGAGAGTAATATAAATTTTCGATTGCAACATAGAATTTGAGTCAAAGAAATGGAAGAATCATCTAGATGATGGAAGCGCATTTTTGACAGCTCATGAATGCTTGTTACTTCAGAGATTTCGCAAATTACCATCTCTCACAATTGCTTGAAATCAAGCAGTTTGGGCAAACTTACGAAACAGCAGCTTCCATTTAGTACTAGTTTCATGTTGATTATTTGATAGGTACATAATTTATGCATGTACAAACTCAAAAATACCTTTTAATCTTCATTGTTCAGTTATTGATTGACGGGAGGTCGAGTGCTGTACCTTAAAATGATAATTTGATCTTTATCAGAGCTATATAAAAGAAATACACCAAAAGTAAACAAATTTTCATCCAATAATAATAATTCATTCTAATAAGCTTCAAATTCGCGTCAAACAAGTCATTGAATGAAGCCCGGACAGATTTAACAACTGTACATAATAATAGTGACACCCGCGGCGAAAATTGTAATTAAATTTTTATCTACTTTAATAAATTTTAGTTGCCATATCCCTAATGTCATATATACCTATGAACATTGTTTCACTTGAAACAAGTAATTGAATAATTTGATCTTCCACAATCACTGAGCTAGAATTGAAGCAATTTGTGCAAACCTACGAAATAGCAGTTTTTATTCAGTACCAGTTTCAACTCTGTAAATAGTATAGTTGCTGAGAACACAGCGTCACGCCAGCCAGCCAAAGTGAATATAATAGCGCTTTTTTCCAAAAAATGCGCTAAAAATAAATAGATAGTTGGAGTAAGAAGGAAAAAGTGAATACTACCTTGACTTTTAATTCTGTAATAAAAGTATCATCGAGAATAGAAGACATCAGAATATTGCAAGATTTTTACAGACAATCAATTATTGTTTTCAATTTTAAAATTATGACAAAAATTTATTAGCTACATTCTTTCAAAAGTAAGTTTTCCGAGCGTGTCAAGTGAGCTTTTACTCAAACTCGATAATATTGAAACGAATTTAAGTCTATAAATTAGTCATTTCGGCTTTACTGGTGTTTAGAATTATTGTGGTAATATTTTATATCAAGAAATAGAAGCGAATATATTTGTTTTCTGAAAAATTGCTGGTACCTTCTGGCGTTTGCAAGAAAAGCCTGGGCGTTTGCAGGAAAAACGGAGTGGGGAGAGATCCACGGTATATATATATGTGACTGATTCAGCGAGGAGCATTATTGATTTTGGCTCAGAGACCTTATAATATGGAGTGCTAGTGGTTGAAATGAATTGTGTTATTTGAAATAAATCAACATTGACATGAATAATTGAAGTTAAGTTATAGTGTAGTGTAATAATCTTCAGTTTAAATTAGAATTAGTTATTAGAAATAGTGTTAGTTATCGAATGTATTATTTTTATAAATCATAAAAATAAATAGTGGGGCTTAGTAACTTTTGCTCCCTAAATTAAAATAAATAACGTTACAATATGAATGAGATTCATGTATCAAACAATTGGCCGTATTCTGTAACACAATCATTAACTTATTATCGATCGATAAGATTTTTGACAAATGAAAACAATTGTAACAAGCGAATATTCAGAATTCAGAGTTCAGAAACATTTGGAAAGACACTAGAACAAAATTTCAACGAAAACCAAAAACTATTTTATAGAACCTTTAAGAGAAGTAAAAGAGAAAAAGTAACAATTAAAAGCCTGAAAGATAAACAAGGAAATATATTGACAGAGGATAGCGAAATAATGACAAGATGGAGAGAACATTTTAAAGACCTACTAGTAAGTGACGAAAGTACTAATGAAACAGAGAGTGAGGAGACCCCACAAACAGAAAATATAAATGAAAGCACAGAGATGATAACTGAAGCAGAGTTAATTGGAGTACTTAAAAAACTGAAGAATGGCAAAGCACCGGGACATGACTGTATGAAGGCCGAGCAATTGAAGTATATGGGCGAAGAAGGAGAAAGATTATTGCTGCTTATATTAAACATAATCTGGAAAACAGGGAAAATACCTTCAGACTGGGAGAAAGCAGTAATATTTCCCATACATAAAAAAGGAGACAGTAAAAATTGTGAGAATTATAGAGGCATATCACTTTCATGCATAACAGCGAAAATTCACGAAGCAATACTAGAAAACAAGCTTAGAGCTGCGATAGAAACAACAATGGAAAAATCGCAAAGTGGGTTTAGGAGGGGACATTTGACACAAGACCACATATTCGCTATATGGAACTTGATAGAAAATACAATGAAAACGGACAAAAAACTGTATATCACATTTATAGACCTGGAAAAAGCGTTCGACCGAGTACCGAGGACTAAGTTGTGGAATATATTGGGAGAAAGAAAAATAGGAGAACAGTTATTAACAGCAATAAAAAGCATATACGAAACAACATCCAACTTCATAAGAACTGGCAACGCAACATCAGAAGAGTTTAAAACATCCCAAGGATGAGGACAAGGAGGAGCTTTAAGCCCATTGCTATTTATTATATTTTTAGACCAAATAATGAAGAATATTAAGTATAAAATAAAAAAGGTAGAGGTTGGACATTACAAGTTGAAAAGGATCTCATTATCAGAATGCGCGTTCGCAGATGACTTAGCAGTGATGGCAAAGAGTGAAGAAGATATGAAACGTGATTTAGAAATATGGAACGAAGAGCTAAGGAAACATAATATGAAGATAAATGTAGAAAAAACGAAAGTAATGGTCATATCAAAGGAGAATTTAAGGATAAACATAATACTGAATGAGAAAGAAATAGAGCAAGTAGAAATATTTAATGTCACGATAATGGATAAAATGAAGAATGAAGATATAATAAGAAGAGTACAAATAGAGAGCATTCATAATGTCATAGAAAAGAAACAGTTGGCGTGGTATGGTCACCTATTAAGAATGCCCGAAGATAAACAAACAAAAGCAGTGTGGAATGCAAGAATACAAAACAAGAAGAAAAGGGGAGGACCAAAACAGACATGGGAAAATAATATAGAAGAGATATTAACAAAAAACAACATTAGCGGCCAAGAAGCAAAGAAGTTAGCAAGGGACAGAAAAAAATGGAAAGAGATAATCAACAAGATAGAATAGTAATCAACGCAAATAACTAAAACAAGAACAATCTCGACACCCGAAAGGGTATTAAGAGATTCAAAAAGTTTATAATAATAATAATATTAGAAATAGTGTTAGTTATCGAATGTATTATTTTTATAAATCATAAAAATAAATAGTGGGGTTTAGTAACTTTTGCTCCCTAAATTAAAATAAATAACGTTACAATATGAATGAGATTCATGTATCAAACAATTGGCCGTATTCTGTAACACAATCATTAACTTATTATCGATCGATAAGATTTTTGACAAATGGAAACAATTGTAACAAGCGGATATTCAGAATTTTTGTCAGTGCTACCTACGTTCATTGGCTGAAATAGATAATGATCGATAAAAATTCATCGATTAAGTTACAGAATATCCTTGAATATCTGGTGAGAGCACAGTTAGTTTTTTTATAGGTTTCAAGATATCCGATACAAAGCTACCGATAGTTTATTTTCTTTCGTACATTGATACCATGCACTTTTATACTAGCAGAAAACCTAAAACGCCTAGCTTTAAGCATTCAATGATTGTTCTAAAGTTAACAGTATAATATAAAAGTCTTTCGTATTCATGTCCAGTTCATAATCAACTTTACACTTTTGTTGCATAAATTACTATCTCAGAAAATGCAATTGCAATTGAATGTCATAATTGCAATTCCGAGGTGATTGCACATATTCCTAATTAAATATTTTCTTAATCTCCATGTGGCATACTTTTTTACCAATGATTGCTCACTGGTCTGATAATTGTGCTTTGTAAGTGTTGTCAATGTAAAACATCAAGATGCTTGTCAGCATTTTTGCTTCACCTATCGAGATTATGATGAAAATATCCGTTTTGGGCATCCCTGAATCCATTTTGACTATTTTTGGCTTGATGTCGGTACGTATGTTCGTGCGTGCGTGCGTTCGTGCGTACGTAACTCGCAAATCTGGTTGAACGTATATAGGCTATGTGCAAGGGGCGGAGTTTAAAAAAATATCGATGCGAGCGCTCATGCTGAGCACCACTGTAAGCATCGAACTCCATTTTCAGAATACGTCATACATAATTGTAGTTTAAAAGTGAAAATAATTGCATATAAAACATAGGTAAACGCTTGTTCTGTTTCAGGCTGTTGTGTTAAGGATGATTCAAGTGAAATATAGTTTCATAGATTTCATGTACGCAGTTTTAACATAAATTATATCATATGCACACACCTGAATTAAATAATATTTGTAAATTAAAAAAATTATAGGTATGAAACAATGATACAATGTGAGTTCAATCGTTCTCCATTGCCCGCTAGAGGCGCTAGTAGACTTCATGCACGTAGCCTATAGGTACGTTATAACTGAAGAAAAAAATACTCAAAATGAGAAATTTCAACGTACCTTTCATGTTATGCAAGTTATATCACATGCATACAGCTGAATTAAATGATATAAGTACATTTAAACAATTAAAGATATGAAACAATGATAAAATGGGAGTTCTATCGTTCTCCATTGCCACTAGAGGCGCTAATAGACTTCATGCACGTAGCCTATTGTTAACATTTTGTATTTAAGATTGATATAGGGTCTAGTTGTGCACTTCGCATTATAGTTCCATACGTCTGTACCGGAAGTGCACTTTACTTGAAACTTTCTTCGAATTTTTTAATGAATCCAGATTGATCAACCGTGGGATGTTGAAATTCAGTATTTGAACTTGATGTTGTATCAGAATGGTTATCTGCTATTTTTGTAAGAATCGGCCGGGCCAGAAGTGCACTTTATATGAAACTATTTTTGAATTTTTTGCATAAATATAGAATGATCTGTCATAGCATATTGAAATTTCGTATGAAGAACTTCTATAACATCTTATTGTACATCTTGCATTATGATTGCGATCGGCTGAACCAGAAGTGCACTTTACTTGAAACTTTTTTTAAATTTTCCGCATAACTTCAGAATGATCAGTCATAGGATACTAGAATTTAGCATTTAAAAATGTAGCATCTAAATGGTCATCTTCTATTTTTGTAACAATCGGCTGAGCAGGAAGTGCACTTTAAATGACAGACTTTTTGAATTTTCCGCATAAATTCTAAACAATCAGTCGTAGAATATTTAAATTTTGTATTAGGCACTTTCATAATATCTAGTTGTACACTTTGCATTATAATTGCTATCGACTAAGCCGGAAGAGCACTTTATTCGAAATATTTTGAATTTTCCGCATAAATCCAAAACGATTGAATGTAGATTGTTAGAATTCAGTATTCAGGACGATTATACCGTCTAGATGCTCATATCCTATTTTAATTGAGATCCACCGAGCCAGAAGTGCACTTTACTTGACAGTATTTTTTGCATAAATTCGAAACGATTAGGTGTAGTATATTGAAATTTGCTATTTCCTTCTGCTGTAGCATCTCAATGATTGCCTACTATTTTCATAACAATAGACTGAACCGGAAGTGCACTTTAGTAGGAATTATTTTTTTAATTTTGCGCATAAATTCAGCATAGAAGCTGACTTGGCTTGAAGCGCATTTTACTTGACAGATTCTTAGAATCTCTTGGGTAAATCCAAAACGATCAACTATGGAACGATGAGATTTTGTGTTTGATTATACATATCCAATGATATATACGATCAAACACAAAATCACATCATATTATATATATATCCAATGATGTACAAGTAAGTCACGTGACGTTCAAATTAGTTTCCCATGAATTAAGTAAGAAGTCACGTAATTCTCATAGGAACGAGTACACAAACTTCTGTCAAATTGAAAAATTAGAATTTCTTGCATTTTCTTTGACGGATAATAGAGAAATAAATTGCATTCTAATATAGAAACTAGTTCAAAGTTAGCCAACGCCTTCCATAGATGTCGGGTGTGGCATATGACAAGAGAAAATTTCTCTTTCTTTCTTCGCTTTTCAATATTAATATAAATTTAAAAAAAAAATGTATAACTTCAATTTTTTAAACAATAATTCATTTCGCTTTTGAGGATGGCTGAGGTGCAGCCGAAACTGTAAGGCAGAAAAGAAATAAAATTAAAATATTGACTGAAATCCCAAGAATATATCTCTTACATTATTTACATATCCAGTCAGCGTCAACCATTTTATCCAATAGTTCAAAAAGGTTTGGTGATAAATCAGAAGATGAAATTGATAAAAATATTTAGAAAAATATTCAATTAAATACGAAGGAATCATGAGATTATAAATTGGAGGCATCCACATCTTTGAGTAATATACTCACTTTTACCACTAGTGTAATACCTGGTGGTATTTCTACGCGTCCAAATACCCACTGATATGCACCGTTTCTATGACGATTTAGCGTTGTTAACCTTGTTATAAGTACTATGAATAGAATAGTCAAGCTTATTTGGAATTGTTTGTTAATAATTGATTTCTCACCAGTTTGATCCAAATATCATGAAATCATATATTTCTAACTAGGTAATACAGTGAAAAAACTATTACTTGTCGACAAAAATTCGACTTAAAATCACTCATATTGCTTGATTTCTAAAATATGAGACCTAAATATCCTGAAATTTGTATATTTTATGATAAGATATATCAATAAGAATCGATTTCGATCATTTTTGTTGTTATAAACGTCATACTTTCAATTTTATAACGAATTTTGTGCTAGCGAATGAGGACACTACAATCGCACGGAGTATAACCGGAGTAACGAACGGAGGAGAGAATAAACGAATCTGGAGCACACATTGTTTGCCTCTGTAACTTCTAAACAAATTGAGATAATTAAATTTTGTAAAAAATATCGTATTCTGCACAATTTATTCTATTGTAATACTAAATTATTATTGAAATATCTCCACAAATACAAATACTAGAACCTGATAAATAACATTGCGAATTTGTAGCTGTATGTCCCTATTTAATTTCATTTATTCACAAACTGTATTATATTATACTGCAATAATGGATAATACTGTAATCTGATATATGAGTGCATTAATTTTCGCATGATTAAAAGATGTGACATCTATTTTTAAAATGAACGCTTCTAATTCTTCAATTAATTTAGTTCCGAAATTCTGTCAAATAATCATTGTCCCCTGTAAGCTTCTCAAGACATTAAAAAAAAAATCGCAGTCCCATAAGAGCCCTTGGATTGTTCTTAACTGAAATGAACTGTGAAACCTATTGTTTTTGAGAAATAATATTAACTTCCCTTAACTTAAAGGCTGGAAGCAAATTGATTATATATTAATTAGCAATAACTCGAAAACTTAATAGTTTAGGAACAAATATTTCGAATAAAACTTACATAGCTTCCAATTTCCTACAAAATTCAATTCTAAAAAAATTTTAAGACTGTAGTTCTTGAGAAATAATGTGTTACTACTCTCAATTTAAGAGTTAAAAGAAAACTTTATTCATGCTTTTGATTTCTAATTTAATTTTTTTGAGGGTTATAGTTCAGAAATAAATGAAAAAGACACTTTCCCCAATTCTTAAAGTTACTCTCCTAATAATATTCCTTAATTTTAGGACATATTTTACTTCTTAAAAATGATTTTCAAATTGATTTGACCCCATTTATTTATATTAGGAAACGATTAAATCAAAAAATGAATAATATTGCTAAATATTAAGAACGGGAGGTCATGTATTGGCTTTTTCTGTTTTAAAAGTACATCTGTATACAAATTTATTGATTAAAACATTCTTGTCTCATTTGGTTTTATTAAGTAGCGAAGTTTTAACTTGCTTGGCTGCAGGTGTTCAGGCCAGCGTACAGTGCTTTGTATATGCGATATGGCATTGTTGTTTGAGAATTCGTACAGTTCGGATGTACGTCGCGTGACTCGTGAACAAATCATTGATCTAAAGTACTTTAAAAGTGTTCAAGTGTTATATTTGGGGTTTTAAATATTGCTTATTAACGTAGAGATCAAAATTTTGTATATTTAAATATGTAAATTGGGGTGAATTTGTTCCGCATTGCGTGTACGTTAGGTGCATGTATTTGCGATGTTAGTCTTTGCTTTTATTATGTAATAAATAAATAAAATGTCCTGGTTTTTTTGCAAAGGCCTGTAATGAAAGGTCCAACGTGGGAATCGGTGCACACGTAGGTACCGCTACGAGAGGCACCCCCCCCTGGTGAACACCACCGCGTGGATTTGCAATGAGTTCTAGGGCGAACGAGCGAATCAACTGGGGAGTAACGGCATACTCTCGATATGTACCTAGCGGAAGTCGGAAAATATGGTAACTGGCGGGGGTCCTTGATTAAGTTCAAGAAACAACATTAGCTGAGACCGATACTTAAGGTTACCATATCGCGTAATTAGGCGGTATCGCGGGCCTCGGAATATGCATTGGCCACGTATTCGAAACAAACTATTTTTTTTTTGCAAACGACGAGCACACCGGTGCTTGGGTGTCTGAGCGCTCAGGCACTCATTGGGGAGTAAAGTAGAGTCAATATCAGTAGCATAATATAACTGAACACTTTTAAATTATCTCGCGAAATTAAAAAGCAACAATCAATCCCGTTAGCTAGCTCTCCGAATAAATAAATCCGTTGAAACAGCGCGAAACACACACAAAACACGTTTGAATGTTGAACGAATGTTGAATGAATGTAATTAATAAAAAATTCCCTTTCAGCTTCTTCTTTCATCACCACCTCCAACAAATTAAAACCAGGACGTAAGTTGGCTAATAAACTTTGCTTTTCAGGCTCTAATTATTTTTTTTCAGCTATTATGTGTTGTTATTTCGCAGATTTCTAATCAATTTGTATTTTTTCAGATCATTTGCTGAGGATGAGCCCAGCTGTTGAGGTGGATGGACATCGAGGGAATGGACAACGTGGGAGTAGCTGAGGATGAGCCCAGCTGCCAAAATCAACTCTCAATATTTTTTTTGTTGAATATGATTCACCAAAATTTGTTTTAAGTTTCTGTTTCAGGTCGCCGGCTGTAGATCTTCATAACATCACCGCATCATCAGCTAGGTAATATTATAATATTACTCATTATATAACTGTTTTTAACTACTGCTAAATACGTAAATTATTTATCTTCAATTAATTGATCTATTTGTATTTTTTATGTTTTTAGACCATCCAGCAGCGGAACCAGAGCCCAACAGCAGAATCAGAGCCTAGCAGCAAGAACTAAAGCCCAGCGCAGTCTCAAAAGTCTTCCAGCAGCAGCAGAATCAAAGCCCAACAGCCGTCAAAGAAGTCTTCCAGCAGCAACAGAACCAGAGCTCAGCAGTCGTCCAAGAAGTCCTCCAGTAACAGCAGAACCAGAGCCCAATAACCTTCCAAGAAGTCCTCCAGCAGCAGCAGAACCAGAGCCCAGCAGCCGTCCAAGAAGTCCTCCAGTAACTGCAGAAGATCAACACATCTGTAACAGCTGTTCCAGGCCCCAGATTCAATTTTAAAGAAGTCAACTGATCAATTTTGCCCGCAGCTTGCAAAGTCCAAGTAAGTTAATTTCTTTTTAAATTTTTCGACTTGTAATAATTATTTTGTTGTTTCAGTTGCAGCGAGCGAAGAAGCCACTTCTCTGGTCTAGGTTTCGCTGGGGTTTTCCTAGGCCCAAAGGGAGAATTCCCGGAGAATAGTTCGTCTCTTTCCCCTTAGTCATTGCCTGGGGGCGAAAAAGGCTTACAACAACGCAACAGCATCGCGAACAAGACTTCTAACAACACAGCAGCATCGAATATTCAACAATTAATCTTCGTACCTTTGTACCCTTTCCTAATTTCCAAAATAAACTCATTCCCACAAAATTTATAGTTTTATTCATTTCAAAAACCTATTTTTATTGTTTTCAGGAGTAGTTAGGAAAATAAATGTATTGTTAAATAGTTTGCAAAATAAATTTAATTCAATAATAACTTGTATTTTTTATTTTTGATGTAAATACAATTGGAAATTAAATTTGTATTGTTGAAATTTGAATATATTATTAAAACCAAGTTTATATTTTAATTTTTTCACTCAATCTATTAAAAAATAATTTTTTTCATTGTTTCAAGAGTAAGGTTCAAAAATTCCTCGCAAAAGGCAGCATCTGTCGATGAGTGCTATCAAAAATTTATTTTCAAATAGATTTATTTTTGCTATTGCAATCGCTCAAAAATATCAATTCTAACTAGAATAGAATAACCAAAATACTCTGGTATAAATAAATATGCCAAATAGTCGCTATTTTCTGCCATTTGAAAAATTCAATTCTAAAACGTGCTAGGTGCTGCCATCTCTGACAAGCAATGCAAACTAATAGGTATTCAAATATATTGGTGTTGATATAAATAAAAAGGAATTTTCCCAGCCTATTTAATAATTTATAAATGATTTTTGATCGATAATATACTCTTCATTGAATTCTGATAAGAATAATTGATATATATTAACTATTCAGATAGTGATTCAAGAATTATTTGGACAAATACAATGCCGACAAGCTACGCGTCGATCGCCGTTTAAGTTTCACGAGTCGGACTGAACTCCCGCTACAGAGGTATGCAATAGAATAACTGTTGTTGACTTACCAATCAAATATATTTTTATATACATTTTGATCTTTTGGATTTGTTAGCATATAATAATATGATAATCAAATACAATATCTTATTTTTTCACGGCTAATTGTTTTAAATTCATCAAAAAATTCTAAAAATCTGTCATGTAGAATGCGCTTCCGGTCTAATATAGAGAATTGACAACTAATATCTCCTAAAATAATAATCGTATAATATTGAACAAAAAAATTATTAAGAGCCAATGAAACCAGTTTCAATTCTTGATCATTCAACCCTGGTATTATAAGAGGTTGAATGATGCAACGACTTTGAAAGCTTGTATCTCCTGAAATATTGACCGTAGAATGATGAACCAAACATTGAAATTTATTTTGAAATCAGTTGCAACCCTGGTATTATAGGGGGTTGGATGTTTGCAAAAACTTTAAAAGTTTGTATCTCCGGAAATAAAAATCGTAGTATAATGTAATAAACGTTAATTTGAATGTCATGTGTCATGCCTTTATATCCCAACCCTTGCCAATATAGGGGGTTAAATGAAGCAATAACTCTAAAAGCTGATATCTTTTGAACTAATAATCGTATGATGTTGAAACAAACGTTATTGGGAAGGTTATTTATTACAATTTATTATAAAACCAGTTCAACCCTTGATTTTTCAACCCTTAACGTGTAACACGTCTTCGATTGCACTTGTACTAAGTACAAGAAAGTATTGTGACACCGAAAAAATTCACCTGTTAAGATTTTGATGGAAATATCCGTTTTGAGCATCCCTGAATCCATTTTGACTATTTTTGGCTTGATTTCGGTACGTATGTTCGTACGTGCGTGCGTGCGTGCGTAACTCGCAAATCTCTAAACTGGTGGAACGTTTAAGGTTGAAATTTTATATTCAAGACTGGTATAGGGTCTAGTTGTGCACCTCGCATTAGGGTTCCAATCGTCTGTACCGGAAGTGCACTTTACTTGAAACTTTTTTCGAATTTTTCTGATAAATCCAGATTGATCAATCGTAGGATGTTGAAATTCAGTATTTGAACTTGATGTTGTATCAGAATGGTTATTTGCAATTTTTGTAAGAATCGGCCAGGCCAGAAGTGCCCTTTACTTGAAACTATTTTTGAATTTTTGCATAAATATAGGATGATCCGCCATAGCATATTGAAATTTCGTATGAAGAACTTCTATAACATCTTATTGTACATCTTGCATTATGATTGCGATCTGCTGAACCTGAAGTGCACTTTACTTGGAGATTTTTTAATTTTCCGGATAAATTCAGAGTGATCAGGCATAGTATACTGGAATTTAGCATTTGAAATTGCTGTAGCATCTAAATGGTCATCTCCTATTTTTGTAACAATCGGCTGAGCTGGAAGTGCACTTTATATGACAGACTTTTTGAATTTTTTGCATGAATTTTAAACAATCAATCGTAGAATATTTAAATTTTGTATTAGGCACTTTTATAATATCTTGTTGAACACCCTGCATTATAATTGCTATCGACTGAACCGGAAGAGCATAAATCCAAAACGATCGAACGTAGATTGTTAGAATTCAGTATTTAGGACGATTATATTGTCTAGATGCTCATATTTTATTTTAATTGAGATTCACTAAGCCGGAAGTGCACTTTACAAGACAGTCTTTTGGAATTTTTCGCATAAATTCGAAACGATCAGGTGTAGAATATTGGAATTTGGTATTTGAGTCTGCTGTAGCACCAGAATGGTTGCCTACTATTTTCATAACAATAGACTGAACCGGAAGTGCCCTTCAGTGGGAATTTGTTTTTTAATTTTGCGCATAAATTCAGATCTGTTGGCAGTCGTAGAATTTTGGAAATCAGTAATCAGGAATGTTGTAGTATAAGAATAATGATCTACTGTTTCCATAGCAACCGACTTGGCTGAAAGCGCATCTTGACAGATTCTTAGAATCTCTTGGGTAAATCCAAAACGATTAACTGTGGAACGATGAAATTTTGTGTTTGATTATCCAATGATATATACAATCAAACACAAAATCACATCGTATTATATATATATATATATATATATATATATATATATATATATATATATATATATATATATATATATATATATATATATATATATATATATATATATATATATATATATATATATATATATATATATATATATATATATATATATATATATATATATATATATATATATATATATATATATATATATATATATATATATATATATATATATATATATATATATATATATATATATATATATATATATATATATATATATATATACTCGGACAAGTTAAATGAGTCCCATCGGGTAAGTTCGGTAATCGTATGATTCAAGATCGGCTAAGATAGGAGACTGACGTCGTCAGTGGCGTACGCATTTTATTCTCAAATGTTTTAAATTTATTAAAGAATACTTTATTTATTGAATATGTACATATATATATATATATATATATATATATATATATATATATATATATATATATATATATATATATATATATATATATATATATATATATATATATATATATAAATAATAAAAATAATAATAATCAAAATATAAATAAAAATAATAATAAAATAGAATAAAAATCAAAAAATAAAAGCAAGAATTGTCATAAAAAATATTTGTTATCGTAATTAATAATTTACAGTGTTATTGACAACATATCATCACCGTTACAATTACCAGCAGCTATCGGAATCATCGGTATCATCACTGGAATCCTCTAAATTTATAATTAAAGGTGAAACGTCGCTCTGATCTATTACCACTTCTCGATCCCACCATTCTTTAATTAAAATTTCAGCATGTGCAACGTACCTTATTGATTAGCCAAACAAAATTACTAAGTGCGCTCATGGAAGCAAATGAACTAAATATTTTCACGCAGACATACGTTTCTTACTGGTACAAGGCGGTAGGTAGAAAAGAAAGAGGACATCAGCAATAGAGTATGTCTTAGCTTAGAAAGACAAACGTCATGCAGCAATTGTTTCTTTCATAACATTAGTAAGAGAGAGATAGATACAGTTAGGTCAGGCTATTTCTATCTCCAGAAGATAAATTCCCAAGGGACAGGTTACGCTTGTCCGAGTATATATATATATATATATATATATATATATATATATATATATATATATATATATATATATATATATATATATATATATATATATATATATATATATATATATATATATATATATATATATATCCAATGATGTACAAGTAAGTCCCGTGATGTTCACGTCAGATTTTTATATTATGTAAAAAGCGATATTTTAATATCACAAGTAACTAGGTTCGCCATAATAACGATTATATATTGAGATATTAAATATAGACATGATCAATAGTATTTAATCTTGAAGTTCACTTAATATTGTTCTCAATCTGCACATATTACTACAAAAATTGATAGAAATCGATTTGAATTGAGAAACTCACCTTCTGTATACTGCTTGATGTTGGCAAAAATTAAATGTAATGTCCTTCTGTCCACTAGCATTGAAATCAAAGTTCACGACACTAAAATTAATAAACTGGTGAGATAATAATATACAATTTTGATTTTATTTATTCGTATTGTAACATAAGAGAAGATCACAAAATACACGCTGGTCTAAAAAAACATAATAAATGAAAAGGTATAACTGAATCGAAGTATCAACTACAACTGCAAATCATTCTCGCTATACAAGTGCGCTGATTTTCAACGTGTTCATATATAAAATTACAGCAACTCACACGAAATAAAAGATAATGTAAGACAAAAATATTGGTTCTGAATATTTTATTGATTTATGTGTTGAAAACTTTGATATTTGCTAATATGGAATGAAAAACGCTTTCAAAAAACAGAAAAATTGACTATGAATATGTTCAAGCTCAACATGATGAGCTCATTTTTAACAATAAGATAACAATTCTGAAAAATCATTGAGATCACTTTTATAACAATCAACAATGACAGCTACAATATTTTAATATATTCGTGTATATAAAACTTGGTAAAAATACATTTGAATTCCTAATCTTATATTTCTAGTAATATTATAAGGAAATATAGTATTTTTATTTTAATGAAATGATTAATGCATTTAAGTGATAGACCATATCTTAATTGATGCTTTTTTTATATAGAATATCTATTAGAATTCACTGTTTTCTGTTGATCATATTGAAGTTTTTTAGAATAAAAGTTGTGTGTAACGAAATGAAACGTCCCAAATCAATTAGTATTTGTTGAGATATCCACTGTTTTTATCTATTGTAACAAAAGAAATGTTTGAGACTAGTACTTGAAAATTGATGTGTAAACATGTGAGCTCGGAGGGTCCGTCGATATAACCCTCCCAAATTGAGATATTCGTGCCAAAATCTAGCTCCCGATTTCCTTCTACTAACTATATAAATAAAATAGCACCTCATTATTAGCAAAATTATTAAGGGTTACGTTCGGGGATGGCCAAGTCGCACCAGTCCCCCAATGTTAAATATTTCATATGAAAGGCATGCTCCAAGTACTCCTCATCCAGCTCCAGCTAGCTCCATTAGAAATAAAGCTATTAGGGGCTTCATTCGGAAGGGGCAAATCGACATTATCCCCCCAAGTAAAATATGTAACATGAAAAGCTTGCTCCAAATACTTCTAATCTGGCTTTACCTAACAAAAATTGAAACTAGCACAACTGCAGTAGAAAAAGAAACTCTAGGCCTTCAAAATATAGTATATTGTGTGGCTAGAGACGAAACAAGACAATTTCAGCTGAGGGTGAGTGTTGCTTGTCCGAGCGAAGCGAGGTCTGGCATCACCCTCGGCTGAAATCGTGTTTTGTCCCGTGCCACACACTGTATTTTTCATGATACCTGCATTGAAACTTTCTATATTACAAATTTGTCATAACAAAGTAAATATTTTTCTTCTGATTTTGCAGATAACAAGTCGAGAGTAGCTGCTTGTGCTTTATCAATAAGATGTTGTAGTGCACTTGAAATTGTCGTATTAATACTTTTTTTCTTGAAACTAATCGTCTTTTCAATTTAACTTACAATTACGAATACAACAGCTGTCAAATTATCTTAGGTTATATGATTTTCATTTAGAGATTGACAATGAACAAATGCGACTCTGCCAAAGATAAAACGATGTAAGAAACAAATTCAGTGGGCAGAAACAGACTCATTTTTGCCCGGCTAAACTCTCATTTTAAAACATATTTCGGCGTTCGGTGTAATCCTCATCTCCAACATGTCAAAATTACAAGTTTTGTTAGACTATTAACATTCTGTTGGAATTCTCAGTACTATCAAATAAACATTAGTGAAGTTGAGTGGTGATATTGCCCGATAAAATTTCTACTGCATATTTTCAGTCCGAAGCTCTGAAAACGTCAATTCTATGAGTTTGGTTTGCTGATTAACACTTGTCGGACAAAAATCATACATATAGTTATTTCTTTATCAAACAATAATTGTTCGACAAAAATAGTGCGCCGTTCTGCTAGTCCGAAAATAGAAAGATAATAAGTAGCACTTTCTGTGTTTGTATGCGCACAATATTGAATCTACCTTTCAACCAAATTTTGTACATCTAGTTGTGAGATCAAAAAATAATATTCTCTAAGTTTCTACATCTTTATTTCTATTACTTGGTCCATATAGCGATTTTTTATTCGCAAAATTTTTTTCGCCGAATGCCGCAATATTTTTGTCGAACAAATTATTGTGTGTATTTTGCTATTATTATCTTACGATTAAACTATAAAAGAAAGTGATGTTATTTTTAGGCTGTTCGATGGAAAATGCAGCAGTTTCAAAAATTTTCGCAGATAAAAAAGTCGGACTCATACAAATGAAGCCACTCACAAAGTTTCAAAAGAATGTTAATAATCCGAGGAAAGGGGTTCTGTACCACGGTCTAATCACAAATAGAAGTACTAGCAGAGAGCTCAGGTTTCAAAACATCCAATATTTCACAGTCACTGTCACTGTTTTCTTGTTCTTCCTCTTCACAAACACTTGCATTTAACCACGGCCTAAACATTTTATTTCCGAACGTAGAATAGAAACCACAAAATAAGAATATATAGCTAGTATGTTATATTGCTGCACTAGGTAATCTAAATTGAGATAAAATTTAGAGTAGCCCCAGCTTAAATACTTAGTTGGGATGGCCAAAATTATCATTTTCCAATAACAATATCAAATATAAAAATTATGCCCTATTTTAATCGGATTTTAAACAGTAGCAGCGATTTGTGTTCATGTAGGGATTTAGAAGTCATTTTTTCTCAAATGAAAAATTGACAAACTATAAAGAAAACTATAAGTAATCAGGAAATCAGATGCTGAATTTTGACCTCAAAATCTTTATTTTGAAGGCCTAGAGTTTTTTTTTCTACTGCAGTGGTGCTAGTTTTAATATTTGTTAGGTAAAGCCAGATTAGAAGTATTTGAAGCAAGCTTTTCATGTTACATATTTTACTTTGGGGGTCGGTGTCGACTAGCCTCTTCTCAATGAAATCCTTAATATTTCCGGAAATCATTGAGTGCTAGTTATATGATAAGTGAAGTAAGCAACAGCAAGCTATAGGTAGCCAAGAGCTAGCTTTTAACATTAATATCTCGAATTGGAGGGGCTTAGATTACATTTTTGAAAATTCCTGACAATAATAAGGATGTTGGTGCTAGCTTCAATTTTGATCGATTCAGCTAGAGCTTAGTCCCTCCCGAATGTAACCCTATATATTTCTGCTATTAATAAGGTGCTAGTTGTATAGTTAGTGTTAGTGGAGCTAGCAACAGCAAACTACAGACAGTCAGGAGCTAGCTTTTGACATGAATATCTTGATTTGGAAGGGCAAGGATTACATTCTTAAAAATTCCCTTGATTAATAAGGGTGGTGGTGCTAGCATTGATTTTAATGGAGCCAGCTGGAGCTAGATTAGTAGTACTCAGTAGAGCTGCGAGATCTCACCCAAACCCGAATCCGACCCAACCCGACCCGAACTATCTTCGGGTTTCGGGTTGTCCAATCTGCGTCATTTCGGGTTCGAATTGGGTCGAGTTCGGATTGGACCGGGTTGAGGATTTCGAATCGTGCCAGTTCGGGTTGAGTCGGGTTAGGATGGTTCGGGTTGAGTCAGGCCGGGCCGGTTTGGTTTTTGCATTTTATTATTCTTTCAATACACTCTTATGGATAACTTCTATCTCTAATATTAGTTTTTCAGCGCATTTTTTGGAAAAAAGCGTTATTATATTCACTTTGGCTGTCTGGCTGGCTGGCTGGCGTGACGCTGAGTTCTCAGCAACAATACCATTTACAGACTTGAAACTGGTACTAAATAAAAGCTGCTGTTTCGTAGGTTTGCACAAATTGCTTTAATTCAAGCTCAGTGATTGTGGAAGATCAAATTATTCAATTACTTGTTTCAAGTGGAACAATGCCCATAGATATATATGACATTAGGGATATGGCAACTAAAATTTATTAAAGTAGATAAAAATTTAGTTACAACTTCAACCGCGGGTGTCACTATTATTATGTACAGTTGTCAAATCTGTCCGGGATTCATTCAATGACTTGTTTGACTCGAATTTGAAGCTTATTAGAATGAATTATTATTATTGGATGAGAATTTGTCCACTTTTGGTGTATTTTTTTTCATATAGCTTTGATAAAGATCAAATTATCATTTTAAAGTACAGCACTTGACCTCCCGTCAGTCAATAACTAAACAATGAAGATTAAAAGGTATTTTTGAGTCTGTACATGCATAAATTATGTACCTATCAAATAGTCAACTTGAAACTAGTACTAAATGGAAGCTGCTGTTTCGTAAGTTTGCCCAAACTACTTGATTTCAAGCTCAGTAATTGTGAGAGATGGTAATTTGCGAAATCTCTGAAGTAACAAGCATTCATGAGGTGTCAAAAATGCGCTTTCATCATCTAGATGATTCTTCCATTTTTTTGTAAAAAAGCGCTATTATATTCACTTTGGCTGTCTGGCTGGCTGGCTGGCTGGCGTGACGCTGGGTTCTCAGCAACTATACTATTTACAGACTTGAAACTGGTACTAAATAAAAGCTGCTGTTTCGTAGGTTTGCACAAATTGCTCTAATTCAAGCTCAGTGATTGTGGAAGATTCAATTATTCTATTACTTGTTTCAGGCGAAACAGTGCTTATAGATATACATGACATTAGGGATGTGGCAGCTAAAGTTTATTCAAGTGGATGAAAGTTTAGTTACAACTCTAGCCGTCGATGTCACTACTATTATGTACAGTTGTCAAGTCTGTCCAGGATTCTTTCAATGACTTGTTTGACACGAATTTGAAGTTTATTAGAATGAATTATTATTGGATGAAAATTTGGTTACTTTTGGTGTATTTTCTTGTCTGTAAATCGAGCAGTCAACTTAATAAATCTAAGATCCAGCATAAGCCGTAGTTTGCAATATTCAGCTCACCAAAAGATACCAATAAAAGTAAGTGACCTATTGAATTACATTTGCCCATTTTCAATGAGACTATATAGATATAGCTCTCTTAATATGTATTAGATTTTGATAATTCCAAGTTTGGTTATGTAAACTGGGATTATGTCATTGATTACGTTAGTGATAATTGATTGTGCTACTCGTACAGAATTTATATTCTGATCTTGGGACAAATAAACTATTTATCTATCTATCTGAAAAAGTAATTCTTTGAAATTTTGAATTACCTATTTGTGACTGCTATAAATGGAAGTCGATAGAGTGGATAGAAGAGCCTGTGTCAGCTTTGATACATATTGTTTTCAGATGAGGCTACCGTGCAAGTTCATAGCAAATTCATGATAAGGCTCGAGTCACACACAGCTTCTTTTACTGCAATACCAATCTAAAAACTTCGCAACCAATGTTGCATAGCGTGTGAACTCTACTGCAACCTGAAAATTAGCGATCGCAGTATAGTTGCAGGCAACATTTTAATGATGCGCGCAGTTTCAAAAGTTGCGGTGTGTGGACGGTATATTTCAGATTTGCAGCCGCAGTAAAAAATATTTGTTTGGGTGAAACTTTTGCTGCGACTTTATGCGCAGTTTTGTACACAAAGTGGAGTTATATAAGTATTTAAATTCCATACGAAAAGAATGCAAGTTGGTGATTATTCCAGATGATGCCACCGTATAAATGGAAACGTGAAGCGACTTTGAAATTAATTGAAGTGGTGGAAGAAAGAAATTGTCTTTAAATCTGTTTAACACGAAGATTATCATAATCAAACTAAACGACGAACTGCTTTTATCGAAATCGCATGTAGAGTAGATATTCCAGTTGATAAAATTTGAAAAAAATTGCATACTCTTCGCGCCCAACGTTCTAAAGAACATTCAAAAATTGTATAAAATACGTACACCACAAACCATTTTTCTAACTCCCAAGCAGTCGAAAACGAGCAGAAGCGATTCCAAATACATTCTCGATTTTTTGCCATGCACGAGATAAACGATAATTGAGAATACATCCGGGCATTGTACTTCGATTTTTCAATGAATATGGCTTAACCATGTATGATTTCAACGTCATCTGCAATTATGACATGAGATACCGGGGTTTTTTGACCAGGCAGCGGTTTTTGCAGTTGTCTTCTTTTTGCTCTTATAATTAATACAGCAGCTACAGAAGCTGATATGAAATAAGTATAACTGACAAATTCATTCCACACAAAACTCGCAATCCAGTACTCAACGCAGAAAACTAATTGCAGCGTATACTGCATTTGAGCACTGAACCTGCAGTAAATGCAGCTGTGCAATACTAAAGCGGTGTGAACAGCTCTGCAACTTTTTCATGGACTCGAAACTTTTGTAGCTGGCTGCAGCATAGAAAACAGCCAGCTGCACGCTACTTTGGGTCTATATGTGAACCCGCCCTGCTACTTTTGTAGCAGCAATTGAAAAACTACGCAGTAAAAGTAGCTGTGTGTGACTCTAGCTTAAGACCTCAAACATTCCATATACTACTTCAATAACAATTTCTCATTCCCAAATAAGCTCGCAGCATAGTGTCATTTCCCTCATCAAATAAACAATTGCAGTTTACTTATCCTAAAGTAGTTTTTTTTTTATATAGCTTTGATAAAGATCAAATTATTATTTTAAGGTATAGCACATGACCTCCCGTCAGTCAATAACTAAACAATGAAGATTAAAAGGTATTTTTGAGTTTGTACATGCATAAATTATGTACCTATCAAATAGTCAAATTGAAACTAGTACTAAATGGAAGCTGCTATTTCATAAGTTCGCCCAAACTGCTTGATTCCAAGCTCAGTAATTGTGGGAGATGGTAATTTGCGAAATCTCTGAGATAACAAGCATTCATGAGCTGTCAAAAATGCGCTTTCATCATCTAGATGATTCTTCAATTTTTTCTTAAATTTATATGTTGACCCTAAATTTTTCTTTTCGCTTTGAATTTCCATTGCTCTAAACTATAATATATTTGAAAATCAATCTATTTTTCGTTACTACTAGAAAAACCTCCTCAAGGCTAATTTTACAGAAAAAGAACATCACTTGTGAATGGATAAACATAGACAATACTATATTCGTATGAAATGCTAAGGATTATACATCTTCCAATAATTCTGTGTTAATGAGAACCAGCAATAAACTGTAACAATTATCTGGGAAAATTCATAAAAGGATTAAAATCAAATAAATACAAATAAGAAGTATCCAAATAAGTAGATAATGAAAAAAATTACAATTTCCAAATTATTTCGTTCGAAATAGAAGTGAAGAATATGTTAGATGACACCGAATGGTACATTAATTTTAAAATTTGCTACTGTGGACATTCTTGAAAATTCAATTACTTATTGAAAATACAATATCAGATAGATAATGAATGATATTATTGTTTGAATATGTTCCGCTGAGATTAATATATTCATAAAATCAATTACGAATGCAGCTCAATAAAATACAGTTCAAACAGTCAAAATCGGATCAAGTCGGGCAGGTTCGGGCCGGGTAGGGTTAGATCGGGTAGGGCCGGTTCGGATAGAGCCAGTTTGGATCGGGTCGGGTTATTTCGGGTTGACTCATTCCGAGTTAGGTTTCGGGCGGGTCGAACTAACTTAGGATGAGTATCGGGCGGGTTAGATTAACTTGGGGCGGGTATCGGGCAGGTAGGATAAAGACTTGACAGGATTCGGGCGAGCCGGATCAAAACTCGCAGCTCTAGTACTTAACATGTTTTTTATATGAAATATTTGACTTTTGGGGGCTGGTGCCTACTTGGCCTCCCCCGAATGTGACCCTTAGTATTTCTGGTAATAATCAAGTGCTAGTTATAAGGTATGTGGAGCTAGCAACAGCAGTCAGGAGCTAGCTATTGATATAAATATCTTGATTTGGAAAGGCTAGTATTACATTTTCAAAATTTCCTAAAATAGTAAGATTGGTGGTGCTAGCTTTAATTTAAATGGAGTTAGCTGGAGCTAGATTTGGAGTACTTGGAGCATGCTTTTATATGAAATATTTGACTTTGGGGGGCTGGTATCGACTTGGCCTTCCTCGAATGTAACCTCTGATAATTTTGGTATCAATGAGATGCTAGTAGTTAGTAGAGCTAGCTAGAGCAAACTGAAAGCTTTTGGCACGAATATCTTAATTTGGGAGGGCCAAATCGACTGACCCTAAGCGGTATCAGTTTAGTTTGGGCATTTCTGCCATATACGAATCGATTTAAAAGAAGTTTCATTTCAAAACGTGCAGAGTATTTCAACTGATAACAAATATTATCAGTGACTGATAGAAGTTTATGCTATAAATTTGATATTCACATATGGCAGTTAGTTAATAGCAACAGCATGATAAAATACTTCATATTCCTATCATTATAATTAGAATAAATACTATAAATACTGTCCAGTGATATAGATAATAATTATGACAGATTGGGAATATTTACTGACAACTGAAACTCACTCCTAATATACAGGATGATTAATAATTTCTCTTTGACTAGCTACATTCAACAAATCTCTTGTATAGTTTTTTGTATTATTAATATTTTAACGGATATAAGTTGGAAAACAAAAATCAGCCAACCTGTGTATAAATCGATACATTAAGATTTCAAAAAATATAGGTAGGGTTTTTAGAATTCTACATCTTCGTAGTAATAAAAAATGTGCTATAGTAAGGACTGTCAATATTTGTTGTGCTCATATCTACTTATAGAAAATATTTGACATTTTTATCAACAATTTAACAATAGCTAAATATTTTTGAGCTTCATGATAACAACTTTAAATTGAGCCTTCCTGGCTCTAATTATAACATTGAAATTTTAGTGAAACAGCAATGATCATAAGATTTCTTTAATCACTTATCATCTTATGAATTATTTAGTAATAAGTCTGTGGAACAAAATTTTATAAATAGACTATCTGAGGCTTGCTAGACTGTACTGAAGAGTCCCAATAAGGACAGGACAGTTGCCGCTCTATTCAGGATGATGGTGTAAGAATTTATTGTTTAATATTAGTTACTAGGTGCTCCAGAAAGCAAAATTTATTATCTACTGACTAATTGATTTTACCATTTATGATTTGATAAATCCATATTTGCCAATTTTTGCGAAGGATTAGATGGATAGAATATATTTTCCTTCAAGTTTATGATAATATTTAGTGTGTTACTTTCATCTAGACATTCTAAATTCTACATGATTCAAGAGTACACCTCTTGCTTTGGCGGTAATTTCAATTTATGTTGTTCGGAGTAGAACACTCTTTTGTGTTTCACTCAATCTGCTTAGCTTCAGCTAAAGCCTTGACTGTGAGTGAGATAATGACTACTTTCTACCACTAATAAGTGACCTAAGATCTGAATAATTATATAAAATAAATAGTATATACGTCTGAATCAATAACATAGAAAATAATTTTGAAAAATTGTGGTCAAACTGTCGATGTGCTACTTTACCTCCAAGTTCAATGAAATTTGGTGAATTCAATTGCCCTTGAAAAACTTATTTATTATTTTATATTATTGAAAAATGTTTACATTGCGCGGTGTGCGCATGTGATGTTCAATTGAACAAGTAAAAATTTCTCTTCCATGTCGCTCAGTTGGGCAGTTATAATACTTCAAACTTTAGTAAAATGTCCTACCTGCTTATTGATTCTACCCTAAAATAATTCAATTGGAAAATTTTACATATTTACAAAGCCTCCTGATTTCTTCTTCTCCATAATATATTGTTTTTCACAATTCCAGTTGTCACAGATTCAATAGAATTTCCTATTCTCTGAGTTACGTTTGCAGCCTTATATTGTTTGCGTTTAACACAGGCCTGACATCTAGTGGCAGGCCTGTGGACTGTATCAGCAATAACACGGTGGAGGGGATGAAGTCAGGTCCTGACTGTCGGAATTTTTGGGGCGTCCACCTCGACCAGGCAGCAGTGCTTTATCCACAGCTGATTCCATACGAGACATCACTTTGTCTAAGAGGGTTTCGACGGCGCGGGAAACATTTTGGCCTGTTGCTGCTGAGGTTTCGAGGTAAACTAAGCTGCAAACAAAAATGATTCAACAACAATTTCAATTCAATCAGCAAATACCTAATTATCTTCAAAACAGTTAAATTTTAATTCGAGTAATTTAGATTTTCAGTGTGATTGCTGGCTATTATCGTACGCAATGTGAAATAAAATAAGGATAACAGAAATATAACACGAAAAGGTCTTGAATGGGAATTCCCAACAGGATGTCCGAGGAATATAAGACGTCAATCCTCCTTACAGTACAAATTATTTTTTAAACAAATATTTAGAATCTACGTTTTGAAAATTGCTTACCCATGTTTCTCTGCTAGATCTCTGGCACGGTAATCTAGAATAATTCTTCTATCTTCTAAATCTGCCTTATTTCCACATAACACTATATCTGGATTATCACAGTATGCATGTACCTGAAACAATAATCATTTTACCAAGTAACAAAACTTTTATATGAGAACTTACTTTTAATTGTTCAATCCAATTACGAATTTCTAAGAACGATTGCTCATTAGTAAGATCAAAAAGGAGTAAAAATCCCATTGCATCACGGTAAAATGCAGTTGTCAAACTTCTAAATCTGTAAAAAACGAAGTAAAGGCAGATCATAATAATTAATTAAAACTGCAAATTATTGACATGAAAAATTGTAGAGAACACTCAAAAGACCAAATCATTATCCATGGTCAGTTGTGAGAGCAATTCTTGACATTACAGTCCGACAAATATCTTGTGGCGTGTGACGTCAAGATGCGCAGTAGAATCATGAGAATTTGTATACAAGTAACGCTAGTGTTCACTTCGATAGAAAGTACAATCTGAGGCAGAAATATGGAGTTCAAAACATTGTATGCCTATCACCCTACCACCCGGATCTAAACCCCTCATCGAGTTAGTATGAGCATCTTTCAAACAATATGCTACAAAAAAAAAAAAAAACGTTAAATTTAAAATAAATGACGAAAAGTTATTGTGCCAGGATTTTTTAAAAATTTTCCAGCTGCAAAATGAGAAAAACGTTGTGCACATGTCATAAAATGTAAAGAATTTTTGAGTCGACAAGGAAATGTTCAAAATATTGTAGATAGATTTATAATTAATCTTGGAAGCGATTCTAAAAGCAGTGATACTGGAAGTAATTCAAAGTTTTTCAAAGAAAATGATGAGGTAACTGTATAATTTCTTTTTCCTCAGAAATAAGTTCATTTGGTGTTCTCTACACCTTACACAGTTATTTGAACCTGTTTGATCAATGTATTCAGGATTATTAATGTTGCATTTTATCTATTAAATTTCTTTTCATTTTCATCCATGAGTTTATCATCAATTAATAGATTTATGAATATTTATGTTATAAAATTGTGAGTGAATGTTATTTGATCTATGTACATTATTTAATTCTTGCTAATAAAAATCTGGAAAATGTGTGAATTTCAGAGAATTACGGAATTTTTAATATACAGATCATATTATGAAACATGGAACGAATCTCGTGGCTTGGGCCGTAGAACCAATTTTTGATTGCTTCGAGGAGGTCTTCTAGAATGTGTCGCAGCCTCAGCGAAGAATGTCGCACTTTGAAAGCTCTTTCACAACCAGTTTGAGATGTTGTTTTAGAATTAATAAGATTGACATGAGGGGACACTTGGATAAATATTCTATTGACGGTTGTTCTTGTTTTTTTCGTTCAAATATAAACAATATATTTTTTTGAATAACTGCCCCCCCTTTTTACACAAAACATTATAAAGAGAAAGGGTAGCGCTGGCAAACTTGTGCCGCTACAAATCATTTAAGACTGTACTTCTGTTATGTATTGTACATGCGGAGAGTATTCATCCCCACACGCCACGAGATATTTGTCGGACTGTAATATCCTCCTAGCAGACAAATGATAATTTCCAGGTAACATAATGGAGACGATTCCAAGGTATACAAACGATAATTAATATGAACTTTAGGAGACAGTGCTAGAAACGTTCTATGAAGGCTGACCTTTTTCATACGTCATTTGAAATAGGTTTATTTTTCTATTTCAGCTCATGAAGAGATATTTTGCATTTTCTCAAAGGAAGTGACATTATAATAGCCTAAATTCCTCTCTCCCCATGTAATATTTTGTAATATCTCTAATGAAAGTAGTTTGCTTTCTGAAATATCACTTTAAAGCTTGTCTACCATCAACAAACCTAAACTCTCACGGTTGTCTTTTGTCTCAATTGATTCGAAGAGTTTACTCTTTTATTCCTTTTCATAAAGGCTTTCCCAATAGCAATGATATATTTTCAGAATATCGCGGTGGTAATGCTTAAACCAAAAAATGGTTATTTCTTGACAGCTTTGTCAAACAAAGTCTAGTATTTCATTATGGTGAAATATACGCTTCAAGAACGTTTATTATTCAAAATTTGAATCAAATGATCGATCCTCAGTGCAAACTCGTTCCTCATTAGGAAAAAATGTTGGAAGAAATAATCTTCCTAGGTTCTTGTAATTTGTCGAATCTTGAGAAACTTTGAGAGTGAGTTTACTCTAAGGCCCGCCGCACACGAGGCAATTTTCCATGCAATTTTGTTCACTTAATTTGCAGCAAGTTTTCTTGCGCACTGGGCCACTTTGAGCTACACTTAGTGTGACACTTATTCTCGCATCACACGATGCAAGCTGCGCCACTCATTCTAACACTAGAACGTAGACTTGGTAGATTTTCACATTACAAGTATGAATGTTGCCGAAACTAATCGTCGGAGGAGAGCAGGAGCATTTGCTGCAGTTATAGCTTGCGAATTACGAGACAGAAAAAAAAGAAGAAAAAACTTTGGTCAAGAGAGTGATTTTTGAGAAGGAATCAAGGCCGCAGAGTTTTCAACATTTTGTTTGACGAGCTAGTAGGGTGTATACCAAACGTGAAAAACCTGGAAATGTCAGGGAATTTAGATGAACTAGAAATGTCATGGAATCGTCAGGGAGTCTCTGATATTTGTCTGGAAAAAATACATCATAGGATATTTATGCATTATTACTCATAAAAGTATATTTTCACTCTTTAAGATACTAGGGCCATCTGTGCAAATCTATAAGTCTTCCAGCTCTAAATTCATGAAAAAAAAATTTATTAAAGTACATTTACTTTTGTCGATTAATGTAAATTCATTCATGATATGAAGTTCGTTGCGATTTTGTTTTTAATTCACAGATTTATAGGGTTCACACAGAATTGCAACATTAATCTGTGATTATATGTAAGCTTGTATCAAACTTTTGTTTTTTACTGTCAGGAATTTTATTGAAAATAACCTGGAAAACCTGGAAGTCAGGGAATTTTCATTAAATTTTTTGGTATACACCCTGAGCTAGGGTACGTAAACATTACCTAATGTCCACTAGCCATAATTTTTACTTATTTGTATCTTAAAACACCACAAAACACAATGTACTAATGAGGCACAGCATTCTGATGCGACATACAACTCAGTGATGTAATCACGTGATTTCGTCGTCTGCTATGATTGGCTGTGGACAGCAGTCAGTGGCGCAGCAAGTGCGAAAAATAGCACCGAATCTATCTTGAAAAACAAGTCTCGTGGTAAGTCTAGTACCCCGCATCGCACCAAATTTCTTGCATTGGGGCAAGCGTGGCACCCAGTGCAGCGCCAAGTGAACAAAATTGCTTGAAAAATTGCATCGTGTGCGGCGAGCTTAAGTCTACACGATAAAAAAACACCACAGCGACGACAGAAAGCAAGCAATCAAGACAACATTGTTGCTGAATGCAAATGTGTCGACAAATCATCGTTCCCAAGAAGTTGGTCAAATAGAAAAAGAATATCTCAAAATGAAATCATTTCGGATTCTATGCTTTCAGTTTATTAATTTCGTAACATTCATTTGTAAATTTCAATAATTATGTTGTCAGATCTGCTTCAATGTTTTGATTAATTTCCTACCCTCAAGACTAATCAGAGCTCCATATTTCATTGCCTAGGGTCCATATTAGGGTTGAAAATCAATTTTCAATAGCATTAAAATCGGAGTGCTAATATATTTATTCATGAAATAGTATAAAACGACAAACAAGGAATTGAGAAGAAATATAAACATAAACGTAAAAGGTAACAGAATTTTTGATAAAATGGAGTTTTCGACACCGGCAAAGAAACAAAGTAGAGGAGATCTGCGGCGTTGCTGCATAAATTTTAATGCATCTAGCATGTAGCATGTAGTTAGAATTGTCATTTTCTCCGGACACTGACCGCTTATTCAGGGTGGGACTTTTAAGTCAAACCTGGAGTATTTATCGTTGATAAATAGAATGAAATCATCTGGAATATCACTTTCGTCATTTACATTTAGAAATTCATATTTGGCGACCCCAATAACATAAAAATTTTGATCACTGTCGACTGTCGGGTCATTTAAGAGGTGAGTTCCGGTCACCTAATGTTTGCGAGAATTCTTGTCAGATAATCATAATTTTTGTACTATTTACACTCGAAATACAGACAAAATATTTTCTGCAACTGTATCTCGACACTCAATTTCAATTAAAATGCATCAAACAATTCGAGAAAATAGTGAAATAATGCGGGTAGCATGTTCGTCTTGCTTAGGCCTCTTCATAGTATATTATTTGTTCAGCGAGTGATGAATTGTCACCAATACAGAAACCACGAAATAGTAAATAATCAATGTTTACACTTTCTTATTTACAAACTGTATTTGTATTTACTTTCGCTTATTTTTGTTGGTTTGTGTATTTCCGAACAAAGCTGAATCCGAGTTTCTCAAATTGATCGACGAATTCTTTTGCTACGAATAAATTTATTGCCATTGAATTTAGCTAAAACCTTACGACATCAGAAAATTAAGTTAACCATTTTCAAATATGAGGCAAAATTTGGAGCTACTGCAAATAAAATAACCAGAAGTGGTATGAAACTAATCGAATGTTACATAATAAACTTGCAATAATCGTGCATATTAGTGTAGTATCCTTTCATCAAACATGATAAACCTCACGTTCAACAATGAATGATTATAGCCCATGTCTCTCCACAATGAGCACGTGCTACGTAATTTATCATACTACGTACTATGCATTCCAATCAAACTGGATTGTCAAAGCTAATTGAATCAAGCATCAATATCTCTTATCTATATTGAATTCAATCAACAGTTGATCAATTGTAATCTGACCTTTCTTGTCCTGCAGTGTCCCAGAGCTGTAAATGAATCCGATGGCTGCGTCCTTTCGATTTATAGAGCTGAAATAGGAATACAAAAATAAAATATTCCACAATACATCCTGAAAAACTCACCAGCCTTTTTTCCCGGAAGTCGATACCTACAGTTGATATGAATCTTGAATTATATGTGCCATCTGTGTATTGATACAGAAAACTTGTTTTTCCTACGCCGGAGTCTCCCAATGCAAGAAATTTCAGTAAGTAGTCATATTCCATAGTCTACAAAAATAGAAAGAAATTTCAAATGATTTTTTGAGATGAATGTGTTCCATTGACATAATTGAAACATATAACAGATAAGGAGGAATAATTTTCTTTGTTGTACATGAGGCAACAGCCCCAATATTAATAATTAAACGCTTTGTTCAGAAATAGCAACTCTAATAAGCAGTCCCTCAGCTGAATTATGTGTTATATGGTGTCAGTGCACCTAGGTCCCCAGCGTATACATGTAATTTGTTCCATTAGCCAGACGTGTAATTCTGCTACAGAGGGTGGGAAAACCAGTGATGTTGGGGGTGCACCTCCCAGACATGTTTGTAATTCTGTACTTATAGTATAACTAGAACATAAATGCTGTCTTCTAAATCTGCGGCTTTCGGTCAAAACTTCTTGTAATCCATGAAGTTTGAAACTTTAGTAGATGAAATTATTTTCTGGAGCATTATAATAATCCTGTCTGTATTGATAAATTTTAATTGTAGTTAAGCATTGGACTCATGAAACTGATAATTTCAAATTGAATAATTTATTTACAAGTGTCTGAATATTGATGTATTATGTACAGCTGTCCCACAAAAAGCTTACACTATCTATATTATCCAATATAGTTCAACAAAATTTGATATCTATGAGGTAGCACATCCAGTTTGACTGGAAATCAGCCTCAACTTGCTTATTTTGAATGAAATACCCTATTTTATTCTACCATTCAATTCAGCGGAAAATTTTACATATTGTCACAAATGTGAAATATTTCAAGTAATTAGCTCACATAATTATTTGTTTGAATTCGCTATAACTGTAATCCTAGTTAGTATTGACCAAATCGATGTTTAATTGTAGGACATGATTGACAGCCTATGGCTACTAGATGTTCGGTGGTTGCCAGGCAGCAACTGTTAGACATTTGAATGTTGGCCCATTGTTGGATTAGGATATATATTATGAGCATGAGCTAGAAGTCATTCATGCAGTAAGACTAACTGTAAGCGATATAGTGATCATACAAGTATATAATGGTTATTTAAGTATTAAGGTCAGTAAGTACAGTTTACCGATTGAGAATAATAGTTTGGAGGCTGGGCCTTGGCGAGGTTTCCAAATATTATACGAAATCGGTACTGTACTTATTGACCGTGATGCTTACAATTTTTTTTGCACGATTGGAACATCCAAAATATGCTTCTGAATTTTCTTTCTCAAATTGAATTACCACTGATGATTGTTTATTTGCTGTCAGCTGTCAAGTCTGACGTTTTATTCTGAATTCTCAATTACAAATCCACAATTTTTCACTTACCGCTTTTGCTCATGGGCGGTAACTCAGCATAACCATAGTAACCACAGTTTGCTGGTAAAATCATCATAACACCTCGAATAGAGGGCCGGTAAATACATGAAAACGCCCAATCGTGCAAAAAGTAGATATTCGCGCTGTGAGCTGTGTAAATGAATTATTCACGATAAAATTTGTGACAATATGAAAAAATAGAAACATCTTGCTGCAGACCGATCATGTTTGGCGTAGTAAAATTTTTTTGATTTTTTGTTTGAAAACCGGCACACCTTCAAAACGCTGTACTTCAGGAACGCGTTCGAATTATCATAATATTAAAATAGCATTTCATAAGGGAGACTTGAAGCTGTAATATGGAGAATAATTATTTGGTGATTCATAAAAATATGGCGAGTACGCTACGCCGAAACTACAATTGACAAACATTAATTATTTTTTTTTGAATGGAACTCCTATTTTTCGATAACATAATTGAATTCTGCGATAAAAAAGCACACTTTATGAAATTTGTCCTACATTGAAAGTTGATAGAATTTCGGTAGAATAAAGAAACATGTAATTCTAGTCCAAGAGCTCAGAAATGCTACCTTGAATCACTAGACGATTCTTATGTATTCTAAACGATTCGTCATAGAAACATTGCCCTTAAAAGTCAACAGTGCCATTTTCAATCCTGCCAGTAGAAATTTATATCAATTATTCATCATGGGGATTGAATGCACAAACAACTTTTTTATCCTGGGTACTTGTATTTTCATAGGTAAAACAAGAAGAACTCACGGTGCCGAGTTCCACTTTGCCACAACCCCAGGCACAATATAGCAATTAGGCTTCAAAGGGGTTGGTAATATCGATGAAGTACCTTTTTCTATTAGACTAAAAAGTCCTATACAAAAATAATTGTAGCCAGAGACCTGACGAGTTCAAGAAACCAACGGTGCCGACTCTCTTGTTGCCAAAAGTCCTCGGCACCGTGGATCAAATCGGTGCTCGTGTGGGCCTATTTTCAGTCTAATTTAAATTTGCATACATCTATGAATGGAATAATTATCTTATCACTTCCGTGGCACAGGCAACACGGCATTTTATCCAAATTCGGATAGATGCAATGCGATTTTTCTGTCTTCGAAGCTTAGAAAGAATTTGACACTAACTCTGTGACAGGGGAAAAGCGAAGGTCAATTTACACTATTCGGAACATAAACGAAACGTCACGTCAAAATATTTTTTCATTGTTTTTAAATGACCTTATTCACATTAGTAGTAACATAACAGAACGTCAACGGTACGTCTAGCATTTTCGCAGAAAATGTTTTGACGCTCTGGTCCGTGACGCTGACAGTCTGATTCTGCAAGTCTGAAAGTATAACTGGACCGGCAACGGCAGCTTTTGATATTCAAATTGATATTCGAAATTCTGCAATATTAGTTAAAACATATATTGTCATCTTCTAATTCTCCAAGTCGAAAAAGTGTGTGGCATTCTTTGATACTCTTTTTCATTTTCAACAGTTGTCGTATCCGAATTTGTTGCCTATTCTTATTTCTTTCTATCTCTTCTTCATCCAGAAGAACTGCAATCCTAGCAACTTTTTTTGGATTAAATATAGGCATTAAAAAAACGTACGGAAGTGTCATAATATGTAATTTCGTCTTTGTTGAATTGCACCGCACCGCACCGCCTCGCACGGTCGAAAGTTCTAGTAACGTGCTCTCGACTAATCTAGAACATTTCGAGAAATGGACATCTGTATATCTATGAGCAAACGACCTGACTGGGGAACAGTGAACAGTGAACGGTAATACAGTGAAATCGTAGATATCCAGTGTAATAAATGAATAAGCTGTTAAAAATGAATACCTGCGACATTGTAGTTTAAGTTAATAGTAGTAAGTGAGAGATAAATTATATAATGTTCGCTTGGTAATAGAATGGAATTTTAATTTTCTTTTCATCTATTAAATAGTGATTTTTATTTAATTATGAACAATTCCCTTTGGGAGCAATAAAAATTACAATATATTCGATAATTACTCTAGTCAAAATAGACATTCACCCTTGCATAAATTCCCAAGAAGCTGTAATTTCATATAAACGCTAGGGATACCAATATAATGAAGTTTTAAAAAGTTCTCATCGATCCCATGTAAATTTATGACAGGTCAAAGTTCGCAAAAATGGGTTATTCAAATTTTCTAGCGAAACGCTCAGTTTTATGATAGAAATAGCCCAGTTAAAAATTGTAGATCTTTCAATTCTCTACAAAAATTATTTTCACAATTTTTTTTCTAAGATTTACCATTTCTGAGAGAAGCTATTCTAATGTTATATTTATATATTCCATAATATGCACACGTTTTCAGGCCACCTATGAGGTAGGGTACTTGCCGCGTATTTTCAACGTGGTTTCTCCGGTAGGCCTACTCCACGATCTTCTCATTGAAGTTTAATATAATATTAGGTCTCCTTAACCAACTTCTTCTTCCTCTTCATATTCCTGAGTTGATGTGAATTGTTCATATAGCGGTACATCAATTATTCCGTCGTTGATGTAAGGATCCTCTTCTGTTGGAGATTCAGTATTTCAGTATTTGAACACGACTGGCCTTGATAGATGTTGCATGCTGGTAAACAAAGTTAGTCTAATTTTTTGCAGCCTCATTTTGATTAACATCCTTTTTTGCAGTCACAAAATATTATATTGAGGAGCTTTTCTGGTGCAGGTGGAAGTAGAGTGTGGATTGGTTCCAATACATTCCTTTGGATCCAGTTGATTACCAAGCCACACTTGAACCTGGTAATATACTCGATGAAAATGTTGGTGAACAGAAGCCGAGGCTGGAGGAAGACAAGTTAATTGAACACGTTTTTTATCACGCGGATGTTTCACAAAAGATATGTAACGAAACTTATCTATGCAAGTAATTTAAAGTAAGAAATAGACGGATACTGCCACATTGACAATTAAACTGCAGACGAATGTTGCTCAAGGCCACATGGTCACATAAAATGAGGCACTGGGTTTCTTTTAATTTCATATTCTTAGAATTACCATTCAATATTGATGTACGAGTATTAGTTATGCACACTTATAGTTTTATTTATATTATAGGTCCATCGTTCATTATGTACGTAGGCAGCGTAGTCATGCATATTATTGAGAATATAAGTTTAGAATGACTTTTTCTTAGAAACGGTGAATCTTCAAAGAAAAGTGCACCAACCATTTTTGTGAAGAATTGGAAGATCTACAATTTTTAACTGGGCTAGTTCTATCATAAAACTAACCGTTTCACTAAAAAAATCTAAAAACCTATTTTTGCGAACTTTGACCCCGTATAAAATTTTTTGCACACATGGGATCGATGGGGACTTTTCACAACTCCATTTTAATGATATTCTTGACGTTTATGTTAATTTACAGCTTCTTGGGAATTTATGCAAGGGTGCCCTTATTTTTGAGGCTAATCTGACCGGACTAAATTTTCATAGTCCTACACGCCATCACATGACACTGGACGATGACGTGCCGGTCTAGTGCGAATATCTGGCCAATTTAACATGAGGTTTCATATAATGTGAACCTTTACGCATTTGCTGCGGTGTGGTTCTCTCGAAAACCAGCTTCTAAGATCTTCTGAGGACACAGTCCGATATCATGACGCGGTGTTGCCAAAACGTATCGTCACCTCAGAAAACCTCTGACATGGAAAAGTAGGTCCGCGGGAGCGCCGATTTGATCTACGGTGCTGAGAAGTTCTAGCAACATGACACATGGTACCGCTTGTTCTTGGAATTCGTCAGGTCTCTGGCTACAATTTTTGTATAGGACTTTTTCGTCTCATAGAAAAAGGTATCTCATAGATATTTCTAACCTTTTTGAAGACACTTTCCAGTCTAATTTCCAAGTGTCTAAGATAAAAAGATTGTTTGTGCGTTCAATTTCCATAATGAATAATTAATAATCAACGCTTCTGGCCGAATTCAAAATGACACCGTTGACTTTTAGGGGTAATTTCTATACGACGAATTGTTTGGAATACGTAAAAATTATCTAAGATTCAAGGTAGCATTTCCGAGCTATTTGGATCAATTCATATTTTTTATTAATAGAGATAAGTTCACTACCCTTGTTCTTGGATTCAAGTAACCTGTAGCAAAAAGCATATGGATGGAATTAATCCAACTTTCTGGTGATTTTCACGAAAATAAGCACAACGACCACTTCGATTAACTTTTTAACCGCGGTCGATTAATGACATCATCCATGCCTACTCATTTATGTTTCTGACAGTAAATGCATTTCGAAAAAATTATACTCGTAGTATTTGAACCGCATGCCTACATTACAATCACATAATTACAAACTTTGCCTTTGGCTCTTAAAATATTGACAGTATTATTGTCCTAGACCCTAACAGTGTTTCAGTTAGTTTGGGCCAGTTCCACATAAATCAATTGAATTCAACGGCATTTCATTTCATACGGTAAATACTGTTGATAAAATTGTTGCGATGGTTACTATCTCAAAATAACCCGTAGATAAATTTGAGTGACGTAGGTGAAATCAGCTTTCAGAAAAAATCTTTGATGCTGAGTATGTTCAATAATTCTACGATTGTAAGAGGGGCATGAAGATTATTTTTCCCCGGAACTTAATACATACATTTTCATCTTCATGTCTAGATTCGAAGCAAAAACGTATCAGAGAAAGCAATTCCACTGACCATGACCTAAATTTGTAAATTAAATTTGTTGTATATGGACGAGTTATTTTTAGTCTATCTCAATATTTCAAGAAAGCAGTTTATGAGTAAATATAATTTTTTTTTTTTTTTTGTAAATATTGCTTGTTTATTATTGTTATGTTATGTTATTGAATCCATAAGGCAACAATTTTTCAGGCTCGTTGAATGAGTTTTTTCATACTCATGCGTTTATTTTATATCGAACAATAACAAAGCTTTATGTAAAGGCGTAGTTAAATATTGAACAAATTATATTTAAAATGCTATTGAATGAATGAGGACTGAATGAGAATAATAAAGGGAATGATAATGAAGCTGAAATTAAAAGCGTTACGTTAAATTGGCAATCCTTTCCGCATCGCCGTCACTTCCGTATAACCATTAGTAGTCTCATTTTGAGAGCGGAAAGTATTTTTTGTGTGAAATTAAGATCTTCAAGCAATAAACTCTTAATAGCTATTAATTATCACAATTCGTGTCTAATTTTGAACGTATTTCTGCACATATTTCAGATTCCTTATTATACTATTTTCTCTGTACAAGTGCAATTACAGAGCTTAAATCTAATTGTGGTAGCATTTCAGAAGCAAGAACTTTGGGATCATTAATTTTAACTTCATTGATACTAACCGAGTTTCATACACAACACATGAATGAATAGTTTCAATGGACCCTTACACGAGTTTCTGCAGACTTTCATTGAAGTTTTTAATAATGAAGCTTTTAAATTTTCCTTATAATACAAATGATTAAAAAACTGTTTAAACGTGAACGGGGTTTTATATGAGAGAATTATCAATAAAAAATAAAAATTGGTTTACCTTGTTCATAATCTTGAATTTTCAACCTGACTTTTCATCGTTAAAAAAATATTTGTTCCAAAAATACAATAGTTTATTCGAAATTTGCGTACTAATGAATGTGGAGATAGCCAGTAACAGATTTTTACCCCGGAATATGTTTTCATCAATGGGATCTGATTCTGAATAATTGTTATGTTGTTATCTAGCGTAATAAATTGTAATTTCATAGAAACGTACCAAATAGTTGATAATAATAGTTTATAGAATGTGTTATAAAAGAAGCATCACTCTTTTGTACAAAAAATATAGAATACATTTAAATTCATTCAGTTGTGCCACAATATCTGTTATATTAGTGTTTTGGATTTGAGAAAAATGTGATGAATAAAAACTTACAGATTTACTTGTAGGAATAGCTGAGAACAACCTGTTGCCTATGGGCTGACTTCACTTTTGACGTTTGTCAAATATAACAGGACAAAGTGCGCAGGTCCGTGAAAATAATCCATACTGATAACAGACGCCGACGTCGATGAAAGTGAGAGCTTTTGCAGGACTGGCCTCGCCAAAACGGAATAAAAGATAAAATATTAAGGCAATACATTGTACAAATAATAGACTTTTTGGAAAAATAGTAATTTTTCGAGTTTTCACAGCTACTTATCTCTGATTAAGATATGCAAAAATAATTAGATTTTTTTCTCCCGCTAGAATGTGACAATGAATCCAACATTACAAGAAATCAATTAATTCCACACAATACTTTAATTCGATTTGATAAGTGAAAATGAAATATACCGCATAATAAAAAAGAATTAGTTATAAGAATAATGAAATAATATAAAAAGAAGACTTGTTGAACATCAGGTTTATATTAGATTCCATTAAAAATAAGAGAATATTTTTTTTCCAGTACCTACTTCATAAATAAAAGCATGGAGCGCCCTCAAAGATTACCTACATATAGTTTAGCGCTCCATGCTTTTTCAAGGAGAGCCAGGAACAAAATTTTTGTTTCTTTATAGTGCAATTCAATATAAGCATAGTATTTAATTTTTTTTTTTATATCATTTTAGTTTGTACTTCTTTCTCCCTTGCTCGGCTAAGCTCGCCTCTTTTGACGCCGAGTGTACTCGCAAGCGTGACGCATGACAGGTCAGATCTATTAATTCCTCAGAAAAAAGTGCACTTGAGGAAGCTTTCTTCTTCTACTTAGCTTCAAGGATAAAGTGGTTGAAGCTGACTGGATAAGTAAATGTAAGTATTAGAAATAAGAGGACTATTTCAATTTTAGGAGCTGCAATGGGTGGTTCGATATCCCCTGTGGCTGTGAATTTGGTTATGAATTCGATTCTGAGTGAGATACCAGATATTTAAGCTTTCAATCCGATGGTCCGAAAAGTCAACTTCTCAATGTTTCTGTTCTGGAAATATGTTCACTAGGATCCTCGAACTGATTGAGGTTATCAGCACAGTAACAAACTTACTTCGTTCCAATTGATATCCATTGGACATTTTTAACAGAGCTAAAAATTAATTCATCAATCATTTACCTAATTCGAACGACATTGACAGGGAATAGGGATAACAAAAACTCTTTGACCGATAAATATTGTACGATTTCATACATAGACAGCGGTAGTTATTTGATTTAGCAAGTATCCAAAAATCAAGTGATAATTCTTTGTTTCAAGTAGTACAAAATTGTAGGCAATTTATTATAAAAAATCTGACGTGAACATCACATGACTTACTTGTACATCATTGGATATATATATATATATATATATATATATATATATATATATATATATATATATATATATATATATATATATATATATATATACACATAATACTTAACTTTGCGTCTAACCTTGGACCGAACAGTTTTGTAGTGCAGCAGGAATGATTTATATTCACACCGTAACAATTTCCAGGGACAAAGCTGCCAAATTACTCTTTTCGAAATAGAATTTACCATTACATAATTTCAATTATTTAGTAGATTCAAATTTGGTTTAAAGGATCGAGATGGAATAACACTCATAATTGCAAACAATTTCATGAGATTTGATTAGATGTTATTAAAATGGACGTTTCGGTTGTCGAAGCAACTATCTTCAGCATTAGAAAAACTTTTTTAAGTTCAATTCTATGATAGAATCTTCTGACGTGAACATCACAGGACTTACTTGTACATCATTTGATATATACACAAATTTATTCAATGAAGTCTTCTGTCACTTCAGGTTATAATTAATATGATTGACATGTACAATGTCAAACAAAATCGAAAAATCTGACGTGAACATCACGTGACTTACTTGTACATCATTGGATATATATATATATATATATATATATATATATATATATATATATATATATATATATATATATATATTAAACGATGTGATTTGAATATATTTATCATTGAATATATCCAATCAAACACAAAATCTCATCGTCCCACAGTTAATCGTGTTGGATTTACCCAAGAGATTCCAAAAATATGTCAAGTAAAATGCGCTTTCAGCCAAGTCGGTTGCTATGGGAACAGTAGGCCATTATTATTATACTACAACATTCCTAAATACTGATTGCCAAAATTCTACGACTGCCAACATATCTGAATTTTACGCAAAATTAAAAAATAAATTTCAACTGAAGTGCACTTCCAGTTCAGTCTATTGTCATGAAAATAGTAGGCAATCATTCAGATGCTACAGCAGACTGAAATACCAAATTTTAATATTCTACACCTGATCGTTTCAAATTTATGCGAAAAATTCCAAAAGATTGTCAAGTGCACTTCCGGCTCGGTGGATCTTAATAAAAATAGGATATGAGCATCTAGACAATGAATACTCAATACTAAATTCTAACAATCTACGTTCAATCGTTTTTGATTCATGCGGAAAATTCAAAAAATGTTTCGAATAAAGTGCTCTTCCGGCTTAGTCGATAGCAATCATAATGCAAGGTGTACAACTAGATATTATAAAAGTGCCTAATACAAAATTTAAATATTCTACGACTGATTGTTTAGAATTTATGCGGAAAATTCAAAAACTTAGCCGATCGCAATCATAATGCAAGGTGTACAATAAAATGTTATAGAAGTGCTTAATACGAAATTCCAATATGCTATGGCTAATAATTCTAGATTTATGCAAAAAATTCAAAAGATGTTTCAAGTATAATGCACTTCTGTTCTAGCCGATTCATACAAAAATAGCAAATGACCATTCTAATATAATATCAAGTTGAAATATTGAATTTCAACATCCTACGGTTGTTCATTCTGGATTTATAGGAAAAATTCGAAAAAAGTTTCAAGTAAAGTGCGCTTCCGGTACAGACGATTGGTACCCTAATGCGAGGTGCACAACTAGACTCTATACCAGCCTTAAATACTAAATTTCAACATTATACGTTCAAGCAGTTTTGAAATTTGCGAGTTACGCACGCACGTTCGAACGCACGAACATACGTACCGACATCAAGCCAAAAATAGTCAAAATAGATTCAGGGATGCTCAAAACGGATATTTCCTTCAAAATCTCGATAGGTGAATTATGTCGGTTTCACAATACTTGCTACTTTGTACAAGTAAAAATGAAACAAATAAAAATTTCTTTAAAGGTGAAGACAAAACCGATATGAAAATGAGATCTGACTTGATTTACAAGATTCCATGTAATGATTGCACTGCACATTACACGAGACAGACTAAGCGGTATTTGCAAACACGGTTGCATGAACATAAATGCCAAAAAAGATGGTGCCAAATTTGTATTGGTTAGTCACTGTAGCAACACCAGTCATTCTTTTAATTTTGCTAATACACGCATCCTACAAAATCAAGCAATTCTTAATAAAAGGCTCACACTTGAAATGCTACATACAAAACAAGACAAAAATAATGTCAATGAGAAAACTGACACTATAGCCTTAAGCACTATTTATAATGACATTTTGAAATGATTCATAATGTTTTTTGTTTCGTTGGTTTTTTTTAGTCAGTATTCTTCACAGAAGTCGGTTGTGGCAATTGACAAATGAAATTTTTTTCTCGCTATTTTTATGTTGAATAATTTCAAAATACATGCATATATTTTAAGTTAAACATAACGTTTTTTTGTGGGAATAATTTATAATATATATATATATATGTATATATATATATATATATATATATATATATATATATATATATATATATATATATATATATATATATATATATATATATATATATATATATATATATATATATATATATATATATATATATATATAAGACCCAAATCTGTACTCAAATACTCAGAAAAGAAATTGTGAAATAATTGACGAATTCTTTCATTTTTGATACACACAATACGTAGTTGAAATCAAAGAAGAGAGGGTAACAAAAAAAAAAAAAAAAAAAACAGAGATACCTGATTATCAGCAAATAGCACATCAACTCTAAATGAAGAAGATTTTTTTTTGTATCTTGGATACATTAAAACTAATAGTACTAATTGATTCTAGTGATCAATAACTATGAGCTACACTCTTCCTGCTGCTATCTCCATACCTGGGAATATTCCGTAATGAACAGATTCTCTAAAAGTTAGGTCCGGTTTCATCAAACTCAGTTAAATTTATCAAGGGGTTATTTTGACTAAGTAACTATGGTTACAATTGTATCAACAATACCTTTCGTACAAAATAACCTTTAGATAAATTTAACTAGCGTTGGTGAAACTGGCCCTTAGACTTCTAATCTACCATGCTGGATAAACAGGTGACAAACGCTATTGAGCCATGTGTCAAGAACGTAGCAAATTGTGAAAGTAAATGATTTTTTATTTGCCTTATATCGTATATTTGTTGAAATACTTATAGTCCTGCTCTGAATGTCAAGTCTACTTGGCCAACTTTTTACACTTGCAATGCAGTTTACGTCCGTCCTACTTTACAATAGAGAGAGATAAAATTGTATATCGCAATGAATGAGATACAGGTATATACCATTTTACTGATTGTGAGCTGAATACGGACACCATCGTAATAAATAATGCGATTGTTTTTTGAAGAGCATTGTGGCAGAGTTTTCATTTGCAAATGAATATTGATCTCCATATTCAGATTGTTCGCTGTTATTTTTAGAAATATAATCGTAATTGAACTCTACACGGGCGATATATTGATATAGATGGTATAAATGAGTATACATATTATTGATAACACATGCTTGTTTGAATACATAATACATGCAATATTATTTCTAAGGCCTCAAATCTCAATTCTGACAATTATTGAGTACACAGTAAAAAGGCATAGTCCAAAAGTTGACATTTAGACTTCACAAATAGTCCAACAAATGGATCGATGATAGATAATGTTCACAGTGTCACCAGAATGAATTCACAAAGTCTAAAAAAAGGTTAGGTAGTTTAACTGCCATGCTTTTATTGATGGTAGTAGCGCAGGAACGCGTAAACAAAATTAAATGAAAAAGTTCCTTTGCTCACACATCGTTTGTAGTATGTATGCGGTAGAATAAGAATTTATTCTTTGATTGTACAAAATGGATAATTTTTTAAAAATTTGAAACAGAATTAGGTAAATGAAGATCAAAATACCAGCAAATGTAATGAAATATTGTAGTTATATGACAATTGGGTCAACAGTCCTGAGCCTAGTATTTATCTTATATTAAACATGATCATTTTGAGGCTCCATTCCTTAAAATAAAATGAATTTGCCAACACAAGTCGCCCTTGAATATAACTTCGAAATGAAATTGAATATCATCAAATCTCCAAAGTGCTTATTCTCATATTTCATTAGCAATGCGATTAACTAGACGGAATCATTTCAAATAACAGCTCTTAAAATTAATTTCTTCGCAAAATTGAATCACTTGTCTAAAACTTCAAGCAAAGACCTACAATTTTATGCAAGGCTAATTTAGCGTTTCTGTGATACAGCGATTTTAACTTTGTTGATGAAGTACGAAAACACTTTTTAGGCACCTTCATTCCATTCCGGATGATTGTCATCATATATTTGTGTATGTTTTATCTGGACCTTGTAGTGTCGCCCAGTGGCCAAAATTCGACCGTAATCAATCGAATTTTTGAGTTTAAACATTATTAAATTCAGTCTTCCATCCCCAGGATTTTGCGTCCGAATCTGAAATAAGAATAGTGGCTCCCATTTAAGATTTTAACGTGTCTTCCTTCTACCTTCTTCACCCCGGACTTCTCCATATAATTTTAAGTATGGTAAATCTCATATTTCTGTGGTGGTTCCTATTTGAAATTTTAACTTGACTTCGTAGCCTCTTCCTCTATCCCCGGGGAAGTGAGAATTAGATGTCAGACATTTTTCCATTCGGTGTATATTCCAGCCAAAAATTATATCGTTTTCAGCGGTAAATTAAAATGGGACACCTTGTATATAATTTTAGCTGTCTGCACTTCTCCATCCTACATTCCTTCGTGCGCGCAATATGCTTGAAAACGGATACAAAGCTTTCTCTTCACGTATTGATACATAAAAGTGAACTATTCCAAACAACATTTGTTATGAATATTATGCAGATTCTGATACACATTATCTATTCAATTTTAACTGGGGAATTAAGAACAATTTCTAAAAGAATATAAAATGCATATAAATATCAAATGACATCCTGTTTTATTAGAAAAATTTATTTGTTCTGAAGAATTCTATTGGATATTGCTAGACATAAATTTTAGGATACACCTGTATATGATTTTTGTATACTCTAATCTTCTGTTCTAGCTGGAGTTATAAATGATAAATTTCATTCAAACAGGTTTAAACAATAACGCAATGCTCTTTCTATGTTTTATGATGAATTAATGCTAGTATATTGAAGAATGCCGTGTTGTGTGGACAATATATTGTGACAAAAAGTTTCAGTGAATAATTTCAAAAGTGTGCTACAAAAGTGGTGAGAATTAATAATATCTAACTTTTTACATAGCAATTAAATACGAACTGGATCAATCGAATAGTTGCAAGAGAATATTTGGAAGAAATCTTAAAATGTGAGAATGAATAAACATTTTCAATTGTATGTAGCTAATGATCTCATAGTTTTTAGCACATTTTCTCAAAAAAAAAAATACATTATTATATGCACTTTGGCTGCCTGACTGGGTGGCTGGCATGGCGTGACGCTGATTTCTCAGCACACTTATAGACTTGAAACTGGTACTAAATAAAAACTGCTGTTTTGTAGGTTTGCACAAACTGCTTGGTTCTTGTATCAATACACCCAGTTTTTGGTGAAAAGTTTTTACTGCTGAACTATGCATAATTAAGATCTGAAAATTGCTGCACAGAATAAGCGACATGCCAGTAATCAAGTTTTATGCCTAAAATTTTAAACTGCTATGAACAAGTACCCATTTCACGGTAGAAACTATTTATCTCAATATCTCGCGAAGGACACAAGATATTGACATGCGGTTTTTGGTGTTAGTATCAAAATGAATTGAACTTTTGTTTCTATGATCAATTTAGATCAGTATATGACCATCCGTTACTCATTTTCTTAAATCTGTAGTTTTGAAGGTATTTACGCCCAATTCTCAGGGATTATTTTAAAAATAACTTTAATAAAGATAAAATTATTGTTTCAGGGTATAGCACATGATCTTCCGTCAGTCATTTACTGAACAGTAGAGTAGTAATTTGTAAAATCTCTGAATTAACAAACATTCATGAGCTACAAAAAATGCTTTTTGATCATTAAGATGATTCTTTAATTTTTCTACGATTCTCAATATAAATTTATAAACTAAATTCAGTTTACGAAAGCGTCCATATGAATTAATGGTAGATTTAAGATGCCTACATGTTTAATTTACGCATTGATTACAATGTGTAAACCACCAAATTAAGAGGTGGATGAAGAAAAACTGAATTTTCAACCTATTATTTCTATGACCAATATCGTGGCCTTTCTATTACTAATAAACGATCAAATATATACAATTCAACTATTGATCAATTTGCAGAAATCATGAGCAAGGCTAATAAGCAAAATAGCGAACTCTTATCTCAGCACACGCATATTTCGCCTATTTTCTGTACGCCCTATATCGCTCTCTTTTTATATTATTAAAAACGGAAAAATTTCTCACGTCGCTCATATAATTATCATTATCAAATTATATACATTGAATTGACATCAATAGCTTCCTAGTAAGGACATGAAATCTCCGATAATTTTATGAAAAAAATTTTGCAGACCTATATTTAATGGTTTATCAGTAATAAAAAGACCTCGATATTGGTCATGGAAAGAATAGATTGAATAAGTGTGTACAGTGATAAGTACACTGCTTTGACAATTTGCGTCGCTTTTGATTTCTGCAAATTCATAATTAGTTTAATTATACCGTAAGCTTGCACTATACAAATTTGCAGAACTATGTTTCATGAGTTCAATTTCTACTTGTAGTTTATTGCTTTGTCGCTATATAGAGTGATAAGGTCCACACCTACACTTCTGGGAACATTATTTCTCAATTTGTACATTTAATATAATTAAACCAGGCAAAAGGCATAAAGCAGAAAGAGGGGGTAGGCTAATAAATTCTCGGAAAGCTGGAAATGGCCTTAATCTCTTCATTTATATGTAAAAATATTCAATTGAAATTTGCACCAATTTTCTGCTTGTGCTGTATGAGGGATGTCCCAAGAACCTTGAAATTTTTTGACTTTATTCAGTTTTCCAGTAATAACTCCAAACCATACATTTATTGGAAAATGTTATTCGTTTATGAATTATAGGCCCCAAATTTTGCGTCGAATAAATAACATTTATTTAGAATTATGTAGAGCTATTAGGGAGATATGTGGGTTCTGAAAATGATAATTTCCTCTCATTAATCAAAAAAAAAAAATGTTTTAAATGTGAGATGTATTATATGGAATGAATGATATATTTGGACATTTATAGAGCATCCCCTAAGGGACAGAATTATGGTCACCCAGAATTATTTGGGTTGTCTTCAAGATCAACTATTGCTCCTATAATGAGTGCCGATATTATGATAAAGTCAAAAAGAAAATTGCATCTATCGCTCACTCAACTATTGGTGCAACGCGACCAAAATCTTTCCGATCAGCTTTACATGTTCGCCTAGAGGTGCTGATTCACAGAAAATATGGCACAAGAGATCTATTTGAAATTGTTTTAGCAACTGGATTTTGTTGCACATATAATGAAGTGCGTCATTACGAAATTTCATGCTTAAAACAACCTGTTAAACATGTTCTATCATCGAAATCGCTCACACAGTTTGTCTTTGAAATTGCTGACGTGAACATTGATACTCTAGATGGGATCTACACCTAAGCCTTTGTCATTTGAATGGACCACCATTAAGACAATCAAAAAGATTCATTGTGCCGGAGTTTTGGGAGAATTTAGGACAATACCAGTCGTTACTTTCCAAGAGGTAGTCAATGCAAGCCTCTGTAAAATTCACATACTCAATTTTGACGAACAGTTTCCTTGTTCCAAAATAAAGCCTCTCGCCACTGATTTTACACGGGCGTACGGCAAATGACAAGGACATATGAACATTCCAGGTAGGAATGGATTCATGAAGAAGATAACTAAGAATCGAGCTTAAAATCAGGCATAATGTGCCTACCGTTCATCAGTGCTTCGCCATTCAACTATGATACATTCAGCACTGCTTTATGCTGCAAATAGGACGTTCAAGTAATTTGCAACTGTCTCATAACTTCTGGTCAATCTTTCAAGGCACGAGATATTGTAGCTTCATCTGGTCCTGATTCAGAAATCAGTTCAGTAATTGTCAGGCTCGGCGATTTTCATCTGCTCGTATCCTTTATGGGGGCTATCGGTTTCACGATGGATGGCAGTGGGCTACAGGAATTTTTTAGCGAGGTTTACGCATCTTCATCAACCAACAAGATACTGACGGGAAATGCCTACTCCAGAGCTCTGCGGGCACACATTAAGGCTCAGCCTGGATATGACAGAGAAAGAACAGTCAGCTTTTTCCTAACATAGGAGTGACATAGTGAATGATAATGTTTCTGCCAATATTGATGCTCCTGTAGTAAAAAATATCTTTGACAAATTTTCAAGCAAACTTGAGGTGTTGATGTCCAGAGGAGCAACAGCTAGGCTTTGAGTCCACTTCCGGCTCAGGCCATTGGTACGAAAATAGAATACAACCAACAGGATGTTAAAGCAATTTCAAATACGGAGTTTCAATATCCTACAGCTAACCAATTTAGATTTATGCAAAAAATTCAAAAAAAGTTTCAAGTAAAGTGCATTCCCGGTACAAACGATTGAAACCGTAATGCGAACAGCACAATTAGTCCCTAGACCAGTTTTTAATACAAAATTTGAACAACAAGCTAAAAATAGTGAAAATGGATTCAGAAACGCTCAAAACGAATATTGCCATCAAAATCCCGGAATGTGAATATTGTCGGTTTCACAATATTCACTTTTTCTTTGTTTAAGTAAATAAGAAATGGGAAAAAATTGCCGCTCTTTGAACTCGTATATATTTTCCTGAAAATGTATCGTTCAGGAGTTATTAGTGGAAAACTGAAAAAAGTCTGAAAAGTTCCTGGTCTTTGGGACACCCCTCATCAGCACAAGCAGAAAATTGGTGCAAACTCCAATAAACATTTTTTACATGCAAATGAAAAGATTGAACCCGTTCCATCTTTCCGAGAATTAATTAGCCTGCAAACCCTATGTTGCCTGGTTTAAATTAACATTATACCGATTTGCAGAACTATAATCGATCCTTTTTTTTTGGGGGGGAAAATTTACACAATTAACCCTCTACTCACCTTCCTTGCAACCAATGCGACTTCTGAAAATTGGGCTGTTATTTCTATGAAGTCATCGCAACCTCTTGAAAAAAAATTGTGACTTTGTTCGATCAGTACACATTTTCGTAGCCAACTCTTAGAATATAATGTGACAACTCTTATTTAATTCAACCGAAGGTTTTGCTCTCACAGTTCTCGAGATCCCAATAGTGGTCCTGTTGAAAAAAAATGTAATTTCTCACATACTTTTGTGAAGAATCCTAAATTTTATGAAGAAAGATGATAATTAGGAGTTACCGATAAAATAAAAATGATTAGATGTTCTAATAATACCTGCAAAGAGAAATGGGTAACATAATGAAAACTCAATTATTCACAAATTTCATGAATACTCAATTTTATTATTGTAAATCTGTATGTATAACAATAAGATATTAACATCTCGAAATAATTTCATGAATAAACAATCACATTTGAATTTCTGTAACAAGCAGATTTAAAATTAAAATATTTCAAGACATTTTCCCCAGTAGATAATTTAGAATATCATTTTTGTAAATTTCAAGGAAATCTGATGAGAACTCTCAGAAATAATATTTTAGAAACATTTAAAATCAAACAAACATCAAAATCTGTTTCAGGTTTAGTTATGATTCGGTAATTTTTAAGATAATCCATATTTTGGATACAAATATAGTTCATTTACATTTAAAATAGGACAGATTTCGTCCCATGGGCAGCTCGATTCAAGCATATTAAATACAGGACTCGAAAAGAGCTTTTCAAATGTGGTTAATTATTGAATCATCAAATGGTACAAATATGACGGAAGGTTCAATACGGTTTTAATTTGTATTTTTGACATTTAAAAGGTTGAAATCGTAGATGAGCCACGGTTTATTCTAAACATGAATGGATTATAGTCTATGAAAAGTGATTTAAAAAAAAAGAGATATTGACTTTACAATAATGTCGGCGATTTATCTTTATTAAAAATAATTATCATTCGAAATAAATCTATTACAGTAGAGAGGCAAAACATTTTGAAGGAGTACAAAAGTGTAATTACAATAAATTACAGATTAAAGTGAAAAATGCTTAGGATGCATACATTATTAGTATTAAGTTTAGACCTTAGCTGTTTAATTAGTGTTAATATTAAATTGCATTCACACTCGATTCTGTGCTTGCTTTGCCTACAGGCAAGGCGTTTTACACTACGATGGAATACGAATACGAATGACGAAGTTAATGACATCTATATGTGAAGGATGTAGGCAAATTGAAATCACAATCTAGTGCATTATTTTACACTCTATATGGCTCTATTTGGGTTATTACTCCATTGTGAAGGCTGAACATCATTGCTTTCAAATATTGCTATAATTATTATTCGACATCTTTGTGTGTATTAATTAATCTACAGGATGATGACTGTTTCTTAGAGTTATAGATTAATTTAATGAGAGATATACATCTCATGGAGTTTATTAAATAACACTCATGTGGTATATAAACATTATGTATTTAAATATAGCATTGTGAAGTTAATAAAATATTTTAATACATATAAAGAGTTCAATAATAGGATACTTTGGTGCATTTGCCACAAAAAGTATCGTATGCAACACGAATACTGAACTAAATTTGTTATTGACACGGGTGAAGCTGGCTGCACGAAGCTACGCCTTGTGCTTTGCCCTAGCCTTCGTCAAGTGCAGCTAACTTCACCCTGGACAAAATGAAGATCGTTTGGCCTTTGTAGCATATTATTAGGTAAAATGGAAAATTTCTTATAGCGATGAATTAGAACTCATGACCAGTTATTATCCTGTATTCAATTTTCTATCAAATACTGAAGCCTAAAAACTTTGCATTTCTGTTGGCTTTTGGCTTGACGCGACAAGCACTGAATTTTAACATTTTAACAAAGCACTTTTTCATCATTTTGATTGTGACAAGTTCTCAAAAACCCGGAATCTATAAATGGTTTTTTAAATATTAGATATTTCACGTTATTTCACTGCACAATTCATTTTCAAATTTACCTAATTAATTCAAATTTGACATTCATCTCAAATTTCGATTACTTTCGGATTTTTGTGATCTTTTAAACAGCTCGTGAATGAAATAGTTCCAAATTATTATTTGTTCCTTTTGCTTCTGTTATTAAACTTGATGAATGAATACGTGGAAAAAGATTTTTCGTAATGATGTTCAGCAAATTAATCGTAGAAAAATATCAGTATACGTTACTATTGATCTTTTGGATGCTTATAGAGTATAATACAAAATTAGTTGCATATTATTACACACAACCATGAATTGAAATCTTTAATCATTCAAAATTGATGAATACAAGAGAGTAATATAACGATTACTATTTGAAAAAAATCTTGACATTTGTGTGGATGATTGTTATGAAAAAATTGTTTCACATTATCAAATTATTTATAACTAAAACAATATATACAGGATATTCACCTGAATAACACTTAAGTAAGCACTATTCTTACGATTTTTAAACATATGCATTTTGTACATACATACATTACTATATAGGAGTGAATAATTTATTTTATTAAAGAAAATAACATTTTTCTAGTTATATTTAACATCCAAGCATAGCTTTTAACGTATTTGAATAGATATATAAAATTTTATGTCATATATTAAAATTTATCTTCCTTCATATGCTTGGACGCCATTCTTCTTTCCTACCATAAAATAATAGTCTTTTTACGTGATATTAATGTTTATGATGCTCTTTCCTATTTAAATATATCTTCCCCTTTCCGACCTACTTTAATTTTTTTTATAGTGAAAGTATAAATGATGCATGACCATAAGCCTGGAAATAATTGATAAATTTTGAATAGCTTTTTCCAGGCCCTCTCGGAAGACCTAAAAGTTATTCGCGGAACACAGTTTAAACACTGTCCTAAAATATGTTGCTCGGTAATAAAACGGGCACGCAAAATGGGAAAAAGAGAGCAATTTTTTGCAACTTAAGATATTCGCATTTAAAAATTCATATAGAAAAATCAATTTTAATAACAAACAAACTTCTTACAGCTTGCCATTTTTTCGAACGTAATAAATTGTTCCAAGTTACGTAATAAATTTGCAAGTTTACCTTAATATGCTTTATTCTTGGACTCATATGGTACGTCTGCCAATAAGCTTTCAGTCGATTTTGCAAACTTGCCTTATGATCGATGAAATGACAGACTGTAAGAAGTTGTTCAAAGAAGCTATTTTGTGTTGTTGATTGAAATCTATTTTCCAATATATATTAACACTTGGCGAGGATTATCAAATACAAATATCCTAAGCTTACAGCAGTAAGTATCTTTCCTATAAATGGCAGCCAGTGAAAAATTGTTCTTTTTTTCTCTCACAAGTGCTCGGTCTATAATAACTCGACATCGGATGGAAAGTATAGTTAACGTAAAAGTAACGTGCTTGAGGAAACTGTCAAAATTCAATTAAACTAAAAAAAATTGTGAATGTCTCAATTTAAAAAAAAAATAAGTGAGACGACTTCATCAGTATTCAATTTGAAATCAAATTTTTATATTAACAATCTGATTTTGAGCTTGTGTCTCAAACTACAGCCGTACAATAGATATATCATGGGTAATTCTATTGCAACATAGTTGTCTTTTTTACAGAAATTCATGAACCGATGTAATGAACATATTTCAAGATAAGTATTGAATATTTATTGGAAAGAGCATCTACGTTTTTAAATTTTACTTCAAAATAAAGTGTATTATAATAAAATCCTATTTATTTATATCTGTACAGTTACGAACCGAGGATATTGAAACCATTACATTATATATGATGGCAGTTCTTTTAGCTGATCGTTCTCGTAACTATCAGACTATATATACATGTAGTACGACCAAGAAAACTTGAACCCTCCAATTATTATATTTATATCCCAGCATCATTGACACAACATCATTAGAAAAGATATTCGCAATTTCAATTAAATAAACTGTTCAAGAGCATTTACAGCCTGATTTGGGCGTATTTATGATTAGTTATATTCTGATCTAGTTGAGTCTCAATTTTGAATTCATTATTTATTTTAAAATTTAAAAAAAAAATCGTGTACGTTTTCACTTATAGCATCTGAATTAAGTAAGCCAATTTAGAATTTTGTGTAAGATTTTTACAACTGTTCAAAATAAAAACATTCTGTTCATAATTATTGTGATTTTCTTTTTCTACGAGTCTGTAACGGTCAACAATGCGTTTATAAAGATTAGGGAACTGCTCGTCACCCCAGTTTTCCATTAGCCATTTTGGAAACCATTTCAGTATAATGTAGGCCAATTCTTGATGCTCTTAGACCCCTATTTTCCCAATTAAAGTAAATAAGCCAAGCACACACTCCTTCATCCTTTAAATATTGTAACGTGCAAAGGTTTCATAATTCGTAAAAATTAAATAAGCCCTGAGTCTGGCCCTATCTGGGCCGGGTATTTCGTCTCTTTGTATCACACCGCAACACCACCGTACGGTCGAAAATTCTAGTAACGTGTTCTCGAATGACCCAGAACATTTCCAGAAACGGACATCTGTATATATTTATGAGCAAACGACCTGACCGATGAACAGTGAACAGTAAAACAGTGGAATAGTGAATATCCAGTGAGTGATCAGTGTAGTAGATAAATAAGTTGTTAAAAATGAATATCTGTAGCTTTGTTGTTAAAATTTGATAGTCGTGAGTGAAAAATAAATTATATAGTGTTTGCTTAGTTATACTTCGAAGAAATAAACTTTTATTCACTTTTCATTCGTTAAATAGTGATTTTTATTCTAACTATAAACACTTTAAGAGCAATAAATATTACAATATGAAGCTGGATTTTTTTGTGGGGTACTTTACACAGCTTCAACATTATTCTTGTTTAAAAAAAATTCTAAATCTTCCAAATTCAAGGGCCGTTTGACACGGTGCATCAAATACTGCATTTTGTTTTACAATTAGATTATCTATTTCGATGCAAAGAAAAATTTATTTTGTCATACACAAAATTTTGTGCTGTGCATCTTTGTTTACTTTAAAACAATTTTTTTGATTCCTTTTACACTTTTATCATCAAGAATATGCCAAACCTGACACTCTTATCTTTCACAGTAGTTACGTGAAACTTGTACAGTCTCTCAGCATTTTTTTATTGACGTTCTAACTCTCAAACCATCAAATATCTGGATTTTGATTTTTTTATGATATTGCTTTAGTCATTGTGTGTACTGGGATAAAAGGATAATACTCCATGCTTGCTGTGACCTGTGTCTTTCAGACTATCAGACTAAACATAACACAGAACAAGCGTTCCCAATTTGTCCGGATCACGAAAAACAACATAAAATGATTGAAATAGGGGGAATAAAGACCTTGCATAATTGAAAAAAATAAGGAAAAGCTGAATACGTCGCTGAAAATGTTATGCAGGATCAAAGGTCATGATAAACAGTTTTTCGCAAAAATCTCGCTAACGGTAATTTTTATCGAAATAATAGTGATCATCAAATTTGTAGCTTAAGAAATTGCCTACAAAAAACATATCACTACTTTTTTTCGTAATACTAATAGTTTTTGAGAAAATTCTATTCAAAAAGTTCTAACGTGATAGCCTACTCAACTCTATTTTTCGTAATCAAGTGATGTACCTTGAACTATGGTTGCAGAAAAGTTGGGTTATATTGCTCACCAGTTTGCGGTAATTGTCACGGTCAGGATTGTTCAAATGTATCACCCGATGCGTTTAATGACGTTCGACAAAAGCTACAATTTTGATGTTCACTATTTTTACGATAAAATTCACCATTAGCGAGATTTTTGTGAAAGATTGTTTATCTTGAGTTTCAATCCTACGTCACATATTTATAAATCGGCGGGAATATTTGGGATTTTGTTTAGAACCATAAATGGAAGCTTCATGCAAAAATTCAGCTCTCCGGGAGTTTCGCCGAAGTTTGACCTTTTTTTTGTCTCCATTCCTCGAACTATTGGACATTTTTTTGTGTCTTTTGATTTTTATTTGTGTTCTGTGATACTGTTTCAGGCTGAACTGATCATTTTTATTTGTGTTATACGTCGAGTTTTTAAGAGCCTGTTGGACTATTTTAAAGGACTCCACACGAAAATCTATTATTTTGAACCTCAATAAATAGGGCCCAAATTTTTGAACTTGTTATACTTTTATGTGAGTTTCATAATTATTCTCTTAAATTTTAAATTATAGCTCTTTGTTTCGACTTTTTTTGGAGCATGCAACCCGCATCACAACGGCGGATGCCGCCTCCATTTCACAACAAATGCCACCACGCATCGTCTATGTTATAATTCGTCTGAGATTGAACTTTTTGAGCATAAGTACTTATATAAAACTACCTTTTGAAAATCTTTCAAAAGGATTTGATTGGTGCTCTCAGTGCCCACAATATTGCAAAATTGCCTCTGTTACAGAACTGAATGCTGTTTGGCTAATGAATAACTGAAAAGACGTGCAGTGTCCATTTTTTTCACAGAAATTCGACCAAACACCACATAAATTTTTCATTACAATTTCAATATATATATGCAATCATTTTTGATGATCCTGTACATGAAGCGATATAATTGTTTATCCAATGTCACTATGGATGCTTACAATTCTAGACTAACTTAATTTAAAAGTGATCAAGAATTGTAATAGTGGTCCTTGCAATATTAGTGAGTTCAAGTTTGTTTGGTTGTACTGTATTATCTTTATCTCAGCTACATTTTTAAATATATTCCTTACTTCATAGGGCACAACTGTATTCATAGCATTCATATCACACATTTAAATATTTATAATAATCAAGCTGGACATTTTTCATAATATATAACAATATATTATACAACATTGTTCTACACAAGCGAACCAATGAATACAGTGTGTTTAACGTACCAGGTACCAGAAACAGAATATATTCCATATATATTTTCTCTATTTAAATATAATTTAAAGAAATAACAATATTTGCTATACAGGTACACATAAATTGATAAATTATATATCTATCACATACAGGTATATAAAACAGATAAAATAAGAAAATAAATAAGGTACATTTTAAGCGTAAATAATCAAAAAATATTTTATTTGGTTCGTTCTGTTGATTAAAGATTGTACATATAACTTGACGAAATACATCTCTCAAAACTTGATTTTAAAATGAAGCATTTATCATTGATACACAAGCCATTTGATAATAAAATCGGAGTAAAAATATTTTTGCCTCTTCAGAGCGTCTTTTTCTGATATTATTTTATTCTTCACTTTCTAATTTCCTCCCAGTCATCATTCTGCTCGTCAAATCCTTCTATTTGATACTCATATCACGCGATTGTAAAGATATAGGTGATCCGCCATCTTAACTACACCATATTGGATTTATTATGATTCCACCCACATTATTATTTTCGACTCGTCAAACCTTCTTATTTAATATCCGTACCAAAAGGGTTATAAAGAAAAAATTATACACCAAAAGTGTAATGAAATTTTCGCGAAATTGGACGCGGCAATTTTATAAGCATTCCTGATTAATTTGAGATAAGTTGGAGATATTAATAGCGACAAATTATATATACAATTATTTCAAAAATATATTAGATTTTCGTCCTGCGAAAAATAATAAATATTTTAGATTTCAACGTAGATAAATATTTGTATTTGAATATGGCACACTTTTCACATATAAATCATAATCTCTCAACAAAAATAAAATATAACTTTCTTAATAATAAATAACAAATAAAACTAGCAGATATCAAGCATTTTATCACAAGTGCTTACTGAACGTAGCCTTACAGGTGAATTCATACATAAAATTCGTTTTCATAACTTAATAAATCAATGCATGCTTCATATTTTAAATGATTTTAAAAGAATTAGAGAAATTCGTATAGATAGGTATTCGTATGAAAATGGTTGATTCTAATTTTTAAATACATATAATGACAAAATTCCTTGGCTTGCATTTTAAGATCAAAACAATTTTCAAGTGAAAATTTCTAAATAAATGTGATTCCTAACTGTAAATATTCAATTCCCATACTGCAGTATTATAATGAGCTCACAAAATCCACATATAAATTCCTGTTGCATGTTTGAAATAATATTTTATCGTATATATTCACAATTCCATCCTATAACCTATTAGAGAACGACATCAAATAAAACCTTCTTGTATTTGTGGAGAACATATGAATTTATTTCATATTTACATGAATTATTCAAATATCGTATTTTTATGTTGTAAATAAAATATGTCATGAATATTTTCCTTTGCATTTCAGAAATTGAGAAATGTGTTTTATAGGAATTCTCAGGCAAATCAGCTTGAAGTTTCCAGATGATATGAGAATGTATACAGTTCAATACGTTCCACTAGGCGACATAACGCTCAAGTCGCCTCAATAACAGTTCCACAACACGATCGCGGTCTTTGCGTTTAAGATCAATACGTCATGAATGATGTCAATAATCGCGACTGCTTCAAGGTCACAACTCCTGCGATTGAAAGGTGGGAGCGGTCGTTGAGCTCATTCTTGCGGAAATTATCAAGAAATTTGAATTAATTGAAATGGTATCTTTCTAACTTGTACCTTCGATCCCAAATTATGTAGATTAATTCACGATTTTCTCATTTGTCAATATGGCAGCTTATTTCACAGTCTTTTATCATCATTATTTTTCATTTTTGAGAAACGAATTTACAGCAGACATGTTGGATTCATTCCATTCTGTATCCATTTTGCCTCAGGTTAGTATAATTTCATCGATGATTTACTGAGGGATTAATTCACACAGGAATATTGGATCCATTATATTCGTTTATTCCTGTTGCTTGTTGAGCGGAACGGCAAAAACTGCGGTCGTGAGCAAATCGTTGCGCAGGCTAGTGGAACGTACTTATAGAGTAAACGCAGGTTTTGCCGTTCCACTAACATTTGATTGCTGTGGTAAGTGCATCAAGTGAAACGATATTGTATGTTTCTGTTACATGTAAAAAAAAATTACAAATTGTGGTTAAGATCAAAAAATTAATCTTGAATGAGATTGAATTGACCTGTAGCAAAAAATATTCTCAGATGGAATTAGAGTACGCTCCACTAGACGACCTCAACGCTCATGTAGCCTCAATATTCGTTCCACAAGACGATTGCGGTCTTGAAGTTCATGATAAATACGTCATAGATGACGTCATTGACCACACCAAGATTACAACGCTCACGATTGAAAGGTGGATCGAAGCGGTCGTTGCGTTCATTCTTGCAAAAAACGCCATTAAGTTGAAATTAAATGATAAGATGGCTTTTTGTACTTTCGATTCCAAGTCATGTCAATTGATTTAGGATTTTTCCTGTCTATATGACAGATAATTTTATGATCTCTTATTATCATTATTCATTATTTAAGAGCGATCAATTTGCGCAGGCATTTTAAATTCATTGGATGCGTATATCCTCTTTGCTTCAGGTTGGCTCAATTTTATAAACGATTTACTTTCTGACCTTAACCACAAATTGTCAGTTTATTTGACATTCAACAGACAATCGCATCGTTCAACTTAAAGTACGTTCCACTAGGCGACCTCAAGACTCATGTCGCCTCAATAATCGTTCCACAAGACAACCGTAGTCTTCACGTTCAAGATCAATACGTCATAGATGACGTCATTAATTGCGATCGCTTCAAACCCACAACGGCCGCGATTGGAAGGTGGCTCAAAATAGTTGTTGCGCTCTTTTTTGCAGAAATCAATTTTAGATTTTAATGAATTAGAAGAGTGTCCTTTCGTCTTCAAATTATGTCGCTTGGCTTAAGACTGATTCATCTGTCAATGTGACAGATAGTTTCACGGTGTCTTATTATCATTATTTATTATTTATGGGTGATTTATTCACAATAGTTCCATTACACTCATAAATTCTTTTTGCTTCAGGTTAGTTCAATCTTATTAATGAATCACTTTTTGATCTGAACCACAAATTGTCAGTTTATTCTACCTTCGACACTCGCATCCTTCTACTTGAAACACCAGCCACAGCAATCATATGTTAGTGGAATGACAAAAACTGCGGTCGTGAGCGGGTCGTTGCGATCGTCTAGTGGAACGTACCCTTAAAGCACCGGTCACATCGACCATGAGTTAGTGAAACAGCAAAAACCGCGATCGTGAGCGTGAGCGTTGCTGTCGTCTAGTGGAATGTACTCCTAGAGTCCGTAAGACTATCTGTCAAACTGACAAATGAAAATTTTTGAATCATTTGACATATTTGGTAATTTCTACAAAAATTAACCCAATGACTGCTTCAACCCTCCTTTCAATCGCGGGTGCTCTGAACCTCAAGTAGTCACGATTGATGACGTAATCCATGATGTATTTATTATTGCGTGGACATGGGCGTTGTGGTCACCCAGTGGAACGTACCCATGATATCATTTTCTTGAATTATGCTCTCTTAGGCGCCGCAATTGACAATTTGTGTTCAGGATCAAATTTTGAATCATTAATAAGATCAAAATAACCTGTGGCAAGGAGGATAAGTGAATGTTATGCATCTAATCTCTCATAAATAATAAACGATGATGATGGTAGACTTGAAATCTTGAATAAATAGTTTTGAGTCGAAAATACCAATTGGAAGATAATTTTTCAATAATTTCAAATTTCTCTGTAATTTTTATGAGAATGAATGCAACGACCAATTTGATTCATATTTCAATCGTGGGCATTGACAGCTTGAAGCGGTCGCGATCTATGACGTATCAATCCTAAATACAAAACCGTGATCGTCTTGTGGAATGATTATTGAGGCAACATGAGCGTTGAGCACGCCAGCTGGCAGCTGGAACGTACCCTAAAATAAAAAGAAATGTGTTGGCACTAGAGCGATAGATGACAGGACTGAGATATGCAAGATAAAAGCACGTTTGTACATTAGGGGCTGCAAACCTTGATTTTATCGGACAGATGATTCTCACGATGTTGCTAGGTAAACAAGGTTTCCGAAAAAAAATTCAGGATAAAATTACAGTCCCGTGTGATATTATAAATGATAAATATTGTATAGTTTGAATAGTACCGAATTATGCTTCACGCGTCTGTGGGACCAATTGTGGGACGAAATGAAATGGTACCCCAATATTCTTTTTTCTTTCCAACTTAATATTGAAAAAACAGATTCTTCTCAATTTGATGATAATGATAATACTTGTCTCGCAAGATGTCAAAAATTCTGTAAAATTATCACAATTTGTGATGGAAAAAAATTTGTTTTATTCATCAGTAGTTGTAATACTGCAAGAGAATACAAATACTAAATAATTATCAAGAGTAGAAACTTGTACTATAGATCTATTTGTTGTCAGATCGATAATTACTTTTTTTTATATGTAGATGGTCTGGCAACCATACAATTTTATTTATGCATGCTCATTATAATATTGTTTTGCCAATATGATATGAATTGAATATTTTTGAGGAGGAATTGTCTTATGCAATAATCACCTTACAGATGAGATGCGTCTAACTGTCCTACTTCGTAATGTGATACATCAAAAACTTTAGTCATACAAATATTGCAAAAATTTATAGTTATTTGGCCCGTCGTGCTTACTCATCACACACAATAACGCACTTTTCATTATCAGTACCTTATTTGAACACAGACCTAACTATCTACAGTGTCTTTCGTATATGCAAAAATATTTGAACTTGCGTTAAATCGTGAAGGAAATCGTACGTATTAAGTTATATTTGTTAATATCTAATATATGCTCTGTAGTGTAATAAATAGATTGTGACTCATTATATACAGCGCAATAATGCTACACGTATTACGAACTTTCAACTTTATTGGAATAAATATTCTTGAAGGCGAAACATCAATGGACACCTGAAGATTCATGAGTATACAACAGCTTCTAAATTATGCAAAAAATACTGCGGGGAAATTGAGAAGATATAAATGCAGACCACAATAAATTCACTTCAATTCATTCATCCATGATCCAATTATATTTTGAGAAGTCAAATGTGAAAATAATAAATGCTGATAAATTGATGACCCTTCATTAACTAAGGGCAATAGAATATATATATAACAAAAACGAATTGAGTTCTCTACTTCACTGCATAAGTTTTATTTTGAAGGAAGCTATTTATTTGTCAAAAAAATTATAAACGATAAGTTTTCGTGACAATCTCTTTTTAAATGATTTCGTTGATCAAGCACATGACTTTTCTCTAGCTGACTATTGAAAACGATGCTACAGCTGAGCGCCAACATGCGTAGTGACGTCACAGCAACATGATGATTTCCAGTGACCTTTTCAAACGTCGCTCATTTTGCTAATCACAACAATTATCCTTGACGAAAAAAATAGTACCAATAGTTTCTCTTATTTGTTCAGAGTTCATTTTCAAGATCTCTATGAAATTGTGGAGAACCCTATCATTCAGCTACTGCCATTCACAAACTGGGGTCAAAATAAATAAATCATTTCGTGTATACAGGTGAAGAACATTTCGGTTGATAAAAATCTCCAAGCTTTATTCCCAAATTCTTTATCCTGTCATCACACACTTTTTTCCAATTTTTTGCAAATATTTAGCGCTTAGGTTGTCGGTTCAAGTTTTATCTGATGCTCATCTTTACTTCGATAGAAGCTGTGTTAAATTAGATTTTTATCAAATTTCTTTTTCATCTGCATCATGTGATAAGCCTGTCGATTTTGTCATTCCAAACTGAATATAATCTCAATCAAATAACACGAACCTGCCATGTCATCGTACATCATGATCCAGAAGATTTCAAACAACACTCCAATTTAGTTATAAATCTAATTAATCTAATTGTGATTGATGTGTATATTGAACACGTAGGATTTTTTGACATTTTTATTCGCTGATGACATAGTTGAAACAATAATAGCCAATTTATTTTAACATTCATCGATTCTGTTGAGCAATTGGAATTCAATATGATAGACCTGAAAATGGTGACAGTTGAAGCTTCTCGATTTTATACTGCATGCCTTTTTTAGGGTTGAAAATTCACCCATGGATAAGAAAAATGGAAAGTTTATCAACCAGTGCACGCTTTTGGCTCATAAATCAAATTCCAATTATGAATTTAAAAAAATTACATTTCTCCGTTAAAACATTGTACATACCTTTGTGACGTAAGATAGCTTGAAGTTATTTGAAGCCTAGTTCTCAAAGACATGCAAGTCGCAATAGAATCAGAAGACAGGAACGATCGCGTGAACTTATATAAAAAATGTGAAATCGCGAAAGAATGAAAGTTTTAACCATAAAACTCCTGCGACAACATTGGCAAGCATTCGTTCAAGCTTCTTGATCTGTTGTGATGAAATGCCTATCAGTACCAGACTTCAAATCACTTTCAACTATTTTACGTTACAAAGGGATGCAAAATATAGTCACGGAAATTTGCACCTTAACCGAAAAGCATGCACTGGTCAATAACCGATTCATCTTTTTTTTCAAGGGGTGAATTATCAACCCTCAAAAAAGCATGCGGTATAAAATCGGAGAGCTCCACCTTCCAATCAATTGAAATCTCAGCAAAGTATTTTGAATTGAGGGCTACCAGGAAGAATCCAGAATGTAGAAATAAAGTCTGAAATTTTGTATTCTTTCAACTATAATTGTTTTCTTCGAATTTAGCGACCAGTTGCGTCAATTCAATCAACTTTATAAGGTCGAGAGATTTTAATCCTGACGTATTAAGGAAATTGTCGAAATTTGGAAAGCAAAGTTTAAGACTGGCAACCTTCAATTCAATGTTCCGAAAACTTTTTGTTATTCTGGATAGAAATTTCGTTCAATCGATGAATATAAGCCAAAATCTCAACAGAAAAGTCCATAATTTTGGATATTGATTGAATAATAAACTTGAACTACGAGATTACATAGCAATTATTTATTCATTCGAGGTTAATTCGGAAACTACAGAATAGATTCCAACGAAACCTGCGCCAAAATATTTATTGGACTTTTGAGCAATATGCAGGTTGAGTTTCCAAATAATTATAGTACTGATTATCAGCTACAAAAGAGTGGATGACATGATACGTCTATTCATTTCAATATAAAATAGCTCTAGGTTTCGCAGCTCAATATGTAAACCGCCTCTCTGAAAAGAATACGTCCTTGATTAGATCAATTTCGTTTATAAATTGAACTTTCGTAATCCTCCTGCTTCATATAATACTTCTGCACTTCATATAATACTTCTGCTCTTGATTTAACCCAGTTTTATTGACGATTTCTAATTTTATTTCATGTTTCTATCCAGGAGAAAATTATTGATTCCATCTCCTTTGTGAATAACAGAGTATGAATTCAAAACTTCACAGCAAGATAACAGGACTTTCTATCAAGCTTCTCCTATTCGTAGAAACATGCCTGTGCCATGTTTCGCCTATTCTCAGTCATTGCTTTTCTGTTTTTGACGATGACTCATTTTTTTTTTTATTTGAATTCTGTATATTTTATTATTGCTTTTAATGTTTCGGCTATTCAACCATGAGTTTTCTGATAAAGACTCTAATCACAATATAAACAGAACAGATTTTATTTTTTTGTGTTGTCAAAATGGCTGTTAGGTGGAAATATTCGATGAATATAAGTTTTTTTCTCTTCAATTCCTTCTTTATGCTTGTACAATATATAATCCTTAAGCTTAATGTCAGCAACCATTCTCCAATTCATGTTATATATACTTTCTTTTTGTATGGAGCCGTGTACTTCACTTCGCTAGAGTTGTGTTTGACTGTTGTGCGGATGTTCTTGTAGGAAAAGAGCACTGCCGCACTCGCAGTGCTGACCATTTCCAAATAAATAAATTGAAATTGAATTGTAACAATTCAGGATGAAGTAAGTGAAAGATTTTCTCCTTTCATCAAGTGTCTGAACAAATTTTCTTTCTATACATGCTTGTTTCATTATACACAATTTTAAAACAAGGGCTGAAAAATTCCTGGAGCAGCATCCCCTCTAATTTTTGGTACAAGCCGCTATTGACTATGGGTAGGTTGCATTATGATTTGTAAAACAAAAATATTCATCATTAATGTGGTAATCAAATCCAATAGAAAAACGATAATCGGATGGTGTGCATTAATAATTGTATCATTACAATATTAATAGTGAAATTAGCATCGAAAAGTGATAATATTTTGGTGCAAAGCTCCTTCTTGAAACTATACTTTGCATCTTGATTGAATTTTGAACACAGACGAGGTTTATGTAGAAAGATAATTATTACATGAATAAATTCATGCTGTGCGAATACGCTTTGCAGCAATTTGCTTCTAGTTACAGTAAATAATTTGGATTTATACTAAAGGTTATCAGGAAGGATCCAGGATGAAGATTTTAAGTCTTGTACTTTGCCGTCTTTTGATTTTTGTTCTTTTTTCCATCAAACGGCCGAAAGATTTTCATTACAAGATGCTCAGAGTTTTGTGACAAATAAATCAATTGTAACATGAATTTGTTAAATTTGAACCTTTCAATTTACTGAATTACCTGTAATTGTGATCTCTTGGACAGATGCAATTGGATAAATTCCCGAAACTGGTCGTTGAATCAGGGTAAAACAAAAGTTGAAAGAGAGCAAAGTTCAAGACTTTATTCCTACATTCTGAAACCTTTCTAGTAAAGTTCAATAGAAACCTTTTTGCTGGCTTCAAATATATAATCAAGGTTAATGCAGAAAAATTAATTATAGATGGGAAATGGCACATTTTGGAGCAAAATCTATAATTGGAATGTATTTATAATGGTCTGCATATCACGCTATCAGTTGCCTTTCTATTTGCTGACAAACATAAAAACTCAATCTGATTGCTTAGCTCTTCAGGTGTCCATTGATGACTCAGAAATAAAACTAAAAATCTCGTAACTTGAATAATAAGTAGTACAAGTTGAATCTCACAAAGATAAAAGGTACCTATAGTGTCCGTGTACACAAACAATGAATACATGAATTGTAAAAAGAAATCCTTCTTCAGTTGTAAATAAGATGTCTCTTGTTCCCTTTTCACCAAGTTAAGTACATAACATACGTAAGTTCACTTATCATTATTCTGATATGTTTCGTTTTGTTTTTCCTTGGGTAATATATGTACAACACTCACACGCTTAAGTTTGGATTGAATAACTTTAGTGTCTCCGATTCCGGTAGAAGATTGGGTGTTTGTTGGTGACTTAGTTGAAACTCTTGTAATGTGCGAAAAAGAAGATGAGGAAAATAGAAAAGGCGGTGGGGAACGTGATGCGGGCGATGACATCGATGGTCTTGGCCACGCGAATCGGATGCGGCGGCTCGCGCTTTCGAACCTGCACAAAAGAAGGCTACTCCGGGTTAGACCTCACATGGACAAGTACAAAGAGATTTAAACTATTTCATGCTTAAAAAATATATTAAAAATTTTGGAGGTGAAAGATTAAGTGCACGTACGGTGTATTTGTGGATGGATATGATCATTGGTTGGTTGCATGAGGAAAGGTTTTCGAATGGGTAGAATAAATAGTCTTGCATAAAAATGATAAATAATAATTGTTGATTTAATTTAAAAAAGGATTCTTGCCTACCAAGTCAATTCATATACTTTTGGGCGTCATATAAATAAGGGTGTAACAGAAATCGAAACATTAATTTTAACCAATGATAGAACTTTTTTCAATATTTTCCACTGTACGTCCAGTCGAAATTCATTGAATCTTTCTAGGGATTTTGCGGATATTTTGTTGATACATTCCTCACATCTGCCATATGTAAACGTCGAATTATCATTCTAAGACAATAATCATATAGAGATTTATTTAAAATGAACGATGGAATATTGAATGAAACTCAGTTCAGTTGAATATACTGTCATAATTCTGAAAGCCTCTATTCCAATAGAACAGGAAGCGCATCTAGTCCGGAAGACAGCGTTGCAATAATTAAAGAAATCATTTCATAAAATCCGATTCATACTTTAAATGATTATAAAATCAATTTAATTGATATTTTACTGTTTGAAGCTCTGTTTTCTATATTATGATTGTGTTTCCTTTATATTTTTAACCTACGATCTTATTGATTTTTTGAACACAAATGCTGAAAATGTTAATCTCATGCTCCTAGTCACGGCGGACTCTATTTACCAGGCGGGAGTGTGATGGAGGGGAGCGTGACGTCAGTAGGCTTTGTGAGCGAGCCAGCGATAGTAGTAGACTTGATGACTTCGTGATTCGAAGTAGATTTTCTTCTAATATTTTGAATACCTACCTAAATATATACATATTATTCAATTTAAACATGCTTGTAAAAGCAATTATGATAGTACAGAAGAAAATGAAACTACATTTGAATTTCCAAATGGAACATATTTATTTGATTAATGGATAAGATGCATTCCGCGTAAAAGCTGGACCCTAACCGCAACGTCAGAGATTCGCATTAAACATTTTTCTGAAGATTTCATTGCAACTAGCTATAAAAATACATACAATTGTCCAGAAGAAATTAGGACTTTTTATTACGATAAACCGCGTTTGAAACCTAATCCTGGACTTCCTCATTATTTAAATATAAAATCAAATACGAAAAAAAAGTCTTAGAGGAACGAAATTTTGAAATAAAAAAAAAAGAACAAGAAAAAACTAATAAGATATTAGAAATACAACAAATGGAAAATAGAGTTCAAAATTTTGACTTACTGCTTGAAAAAGTACCTGAATTTGTCAAAACTATAAATTGCGATATTTTTGTAAAAGTAAATGATGACGGTATTATTATTTACAAAATGGATTCCAAAGCAGTAAGTCGTTCCTTTTATATTGAAAAAGATAGAAATCTGAGCCCAAAGTATTTCTTTAAAAATAAACTGGTAAGTTTGAGTGAATTACAGCATAATAACACTCCATTATCTACAAATGAACTTGATACATTATCCAAATTGAGAGATATTTCAGAATGTATGTTAAACGAAACTGATTTTGTCAATACTTATTCTATTATTTAGAATTTAAATGATGATGTCTGAGAACGAAGGCGATGAAGAGAGAATTGGGCAATTATTGTACTTAAGTGAACAAATAAGTCTCTTTTTCTCAAATCAAAAGCGCTACACTTCAAAAATGATTATATGGTCTTACATGATTAATATGCAATCACATTCTAAATATTTGCAACAACTTACAGCTTCTTTTCATATATCTTCAAGTTCTAAAATAGGAAATGATCATTTCTTAAAAGTAATTGCAAATAGACTTACAAAAGAAGAGGACAAGTGGGTGATTTTGCAACTTGATAAAATATATGTTAATGAAAGCATTGATAGCGAACTGTTATTTTGGGTTACATTTATTATTTATTATTTATTTATTTATTTTTTATTGTTGTTAGTAAGTCAATAATCATTCTGCATAAACATTATAGTTCTAAAATACCAATTTAATACTATTACATCGCATGAAACTGTGTAAAAACCAGCCTACTGACGTCATGCGAATGCTGTGATAGTGGGGGTCACACTCCCGCCTGGTAAATAGAGACCACCGTGTCCTAGTACAAAATCTGTTATAGATGTCAACCTGCACCGATCAAGTAAGCAAATGAAATTTATTATTTATGCAATAAAATATAGTACCAAAAGTTACGTTGAAGAGTTGCCTGAAGAGAGCTGTTCAAGGTTATATCTAATTAAAAATTCAATAATTATTTTGTTTCCATTTATTCACCAGTCTTGTGACCAAACAAATTTAACACTGATCGAAAGCATAAAGCCTATGCAAAAATAGAGTGGCTTACCGTTTTCTGTATCACTTTAGATTCAACTGTTTGAACCTGGCAACTATGTATATAGCTTCGAACAAAAAAGGGTTACCAACCCTATGTTTGCATATGCTATAGGCTCTATGTTTATACTTCTAATTGGTGTTAATTTTTTTTGGTTACAAGATTGGTGATTATTAAGTTTTAATTGACAATAACTTTGGACAAACTTCTTTAGGCAACTCATCAACGTTACTTTCGTTAACATATTTTATCTCAGAAAATTAATTTCCTTTTACTTGATCGGTGCAAATGGAATTATTACATTCCATACATTTGTATAGAGTCATGGAATTTTCTTTTTATAAAAGTATTCATGTACCTACTCGCGTGGCATTTGAGAGACACAATGGAACAATTCTAGCTCTTAACTTTTGAACATGAGATATCAAATGATGAAAATTACTGCGATTGATCATTTGGTAACATGTAGAAGGTACATAGACGGGGAATTTCTTCGTTTTAGAAGTAAAGTAACAAAATCAATTCAATATTGTCCGAGAGAAGCTGCCGCACGAGTAACGAAGGGTTAGCTGAAGCATGTGTTATATTATTGATGGGTGAATATTTTTCAGTTAGCTATGAAGATTATCAGTTAGATATTATTGGCATGAAAAAAAAGTTTGAAGTGATTAAAATTGCTCAAATTTTCATACTTACTAGTCTTAACGCTATGTTCAGTAAAATTTATTGTCACCTTACGATATAATAAGGGAAAGATCGTCAGTTAGTCAGTTAACTGTATTATTCGATACTGGAATCCCATGCGCGCTCGACACCTATAATACCCTGGCTGACTGTCTTACCCTCACTAGAAGCACAGCGGACTATTATTTTTATTATTCTTATAATGTTATAAATACGCTGTATAAGTTTTATAATTTATTAAATAGCTTTGTCTCCTCGCTTTGTATTACCGGTTCATAAGAATAGCTGACGGGTGATCTTCTATTTTCTACCGCGTGTCAAGATAGAGAATAACCAAGAATAATTATGTGAATAAATTTGAGAAACTATGTAAAAAGAAAAACAAAGGAAGTATAAGAAGAGAAGAGGAAGTGGTAAAATGCATAAACAGAGAGCAAAAAGTACTTTCAAAATCTGCTGGAAGGATAAACAGAGAGGCCACGCACCAGAACAGAAACAGAGCAAATAGAGGCAAACAGCGAAGAAGAGATAACAGAAGGAAGCAAATAAAAAGGTTGAAAAAGAAATTGAAGTATAGTTGAACAGTCCTGACATGCTAGTGAAACAATTAACAATTACAATAAAGAAAATATGGAACGAAGGGAAACTCTCAAAAAAATGGAAAACAGGACTATAGTACAAAACATACGCAATAAAGATACAGAGTAAAAAAATAAATAGAGAATAAACAGATCCTTCCAGACAACCAGGCCGGCTTCAAAGAATCCAGAGGAAAAATGGACAACATTATCATACATACTCTCACATACAATACGAAAGAAACTACACAAAAAAGGAGGTAAATTGTACGCGTGGTTCATAAATTTGGAAGCAGCATTTGGCAAGGTGGATAAAAGAAAATTAATTGAAATGTTGAAGAAAATAAAAATGGGAAAGGAACTGGTAGAGAAGATGAAGAAAATATATACGGGGAAAAGAAACTACGTGAAGATAGAAGATGAGATATCGAAAGAATTTTGGATAACAGAAGGACTGAGACAGGGACGTCCCTTGAGCCCAATATTATTTTCAATATACATACTATACTGTGCGAATTGATTGGGACAGGGTAAGAAGAAACGCTTCTTTCAGAAAACGGTGCTTTTGTTGGCTCCATAGGTCTGCAATGCGTTTTTCAGTATTACATGTGTCTTCCCTTGGAGAAGATGACCTCCTGCAGACGTTTTGGTATTGCCTTTGCTGGATTGGTGTATGTGTTCTTGAGTTCATCATCATATAAACGAATCAGAGTGGCACTGTCTGTCTTGCGTTTTTCTATCGTACAATCCGTTTTGCCTGGCCGCTTTGTTGCAATATTCCACAGATTCCCGTTGGGATTTAGGTTGAATGAATAGCTGTGCCAGACAGGCACTTTGATTCGATTTTCCAGCTTAGAGGCCTTTACCAATTTTGAATTGTGACCAGAGATTGGGTCAAGGGTCACATGTACAACGATTCTGCGGTATAATATTTCAATATAAAACACTCGCTAAAGATGAATTCGACTGAATAAATCAAAATATTACGCCGTGGAATAGTTTTATTCGTGCGAGCCTTCGACGGGACATTTCAGCGTGACTTGGCCCTTTGTTACAGTTTGGGACTGCTCAAGGCTCTCATGCTGGAAGATAGAATCAGTGTGCTCAATTGGCCTCAAAATTCATCTAACTTTGATCCCATCAAGGGCTTTTGGTGTATTGTGACGAGGTGTTTGGCTGGATTGCATTGTACAACAGAGGAGCGTATGATTGCACGATTATGATCTTACGAACATTTGCACTTGGCTTGTGGAGTTAGTGCCAGGGTATCTGCAGAAGATCATTTCTGATGGAAGAAGCACATGCGTCATACTGAAAAGTGTTTGATGGGGATATGAAGCGAATGGAAGCACGGTTTTTTGAAGGAAGCGATTATATAACTTTTTCCAATTAACTTACACTGTATGGTACTAGATCTAAAAGAAAAGCTATTAGCAAATCAAGATGGTGGAGTAATCGTGAGTAACAAAAAGATGACACTAGCATATGCGGACGATATAAGTAGTTTTTATGGCCAAATCGAAATGAGAAATGAAGAATATGATGAGAAGAAGAAAGTTAGAGCCTAATGTGAAAAATGAGATCATAAAATTCAAGAAAGGAGGGAGAGCAGAGAGGGACGAATGTTGGCACTGGAAGAGAGAGAGCATAGGAATAACCACAGAGTTTAAATACCTGGGGTACACGTTCAAGAGCAATGGGGGCGCAGAAGCACATATAAAAGAGCTGAAAAAGAAGGCAATCATAATAGCCAAGGAAACGTGTATTTGACGCACTGGTCAAAAGCATGACGATGAACGGAGCAGAAATATGGGGCTAGAAGAGACAAGAAAAGTTGGAAGCAATTCAAATGATGTACCTGAGATGATTTATAGGAATTGACAGAGCAACCCAAAACTATATATTGTTAGAAGCAAAAAAAAATAAATACTAAGAGAAAACAGATACGCAGTAATGAAAATAGAGTTTAAGAGGACATGTTATGACAGAAACGGTGAGATAAAGAAGTATAGAGATTCAGATCAGAGAAGAATGAATAAAATAGAAACCCCAATCATAACAAAATAAGATCTACATGAGTATCCTGTTTCCCTAGAGGAGAGAAGATATATGAAATTAGGAAGAAAGCAAGATATAAATGCGGGAATGAAGAGAAAGCCAACGAGTACTAGAAGAGCGAAGCAAAGAGAGACTGCAGATTATGCGGAGAGAATTGGGAAACTTTAAAGCATCTGTTAAACGAGTGTAGAGAACTAGAAGAGAATGAAAGAAGCAGGGAAGACTAGAATGGATCAAGATAGTAGAAGAAACAAAGAGAACCATAAAATAAGTGACAGAATGTATTTAAATCGATTGATAGTATTGAAATGTGTCTCATCGACTTCAAAACATATATAAAATAAGGGAACCATCCGTGTAAAGATTCAAGCCGAAAGGCAAAATGAAGATTTATTACTACTACCATGTAAATACCTCGCACCCAAATATCTCAGTAATTATTCTATCATAACCTATTAATTGTAGCTAGGAGGAAATTGTTATTTACACACGAGCTCAGTTCTCGTCGGGATAAAGCGATGAACAGCTTATTATCTAATAAAGTGTAGCGACTTTTGTGAATAGTGAGTGAAATTTATTCTTAGCTCCAATTATTTCCTGGCTCTGGTCGAGGGTGAGTTTCTCTAGCATGTAAGAGTTTATTAAAGTACACATTCACCTTCTTAACGGGTGCTTCATTCATAAATTGATCTATTTCACGGTCATCTCATCTACTATTCTGCGTTTCAAAAAAACAATAAGTTCTAAGTTTCCCATAGTATTCTCATCATTATGTATGGGTAGACAAATTTTGACATGAAATACGTCAACACAATCATAAAAGCAGATATTTTTACACATTTCGATAAGTTCTATTACTGGCTAAATTCAATGCATCAATTTCTGTTACACCCTGTTTATTTTGATGCAAGCAAATAAACCTAGTTATAAGTAATAATGTTCTATTTCAATAGTAGCCAAGTGTAAAATGTCCGATCTTGAAGGACATAATCGTTGTAGGTAATCTAAGTGCTGTCGAAACTTGAATATTTTGGAAGACGTTATCGCGGATCTTAGTTTCTAGTCCGTACATATGTACGAATGTAGGTGCATTGTGCATTTGAAATGTCGATTCGGAGCTTTTGAAAAGTACGATGGTAAAATAAAAGAAAAATCGTAGTAATGCAGGCAACTTATCGTTAAATGTCAGATACAAAGAATTTTCTCTTTCTCAACAAGATCTAAGTTTCCGATGGCACAATATGGAAAAATGAATCATAACTTCCTAGAGATTTCTCCTATTAAAATTGTTTCTGATATTGTGATCTTATTATAGAACGCTCATTCCTTACTTCATGCAAAATGAAATTCTAAGGACGTATTTTGTAGATATTCTTAGGTATAATAACTAAGGTTTATCCGAAGATAGTAAGAGAAGCCTTAAATCAAATTAAACGATTTATGCAAGCTGTGTGAATGATCAGTAATATGTGATTAAATCTATGAATATGTAATTAGGTAACAGGCAGTTTACCTCATTGGCTAAGCCGTTGTTCGCCGTATGCGTGCAGGGATTTGGGCTACATCCAGCACACGTTACGATTTCATTGGCGATTGGAGCATCCGTATCGCGCTTTTTGTCCCCCTAAAAAACACACAAGAACATATCATCCGAAAACTTTGATCATCAATTCATACTTTAATCATATATCAAATTGCAACATGCGGGAGTATTATTTACATGTGATAATTTACATGTCCCGCATGAAGAAGATTGCCCTAGATATAGAAAACTAATGGGTTTGACATTTTTTATCATGAATGGAACATAAGAAGTTGAATTCGTTCAATAGTTTCAGTAATGCAGTCCAGAAGTTATAATAGTGATGGAGAATGTGTTCAATTATATAAATGGTGAAATATTATAGTAATTAAGGTAGCAAGGGTGTTGATTGGACAATAATGCCTGAGGTCTACAGTATACTTGCCGAGAGCCTCTGGCCCGAGGTGTGTACGTTGACCGTAGGCATTATCGTTCGTTTAACTCCCGTGGTACCTTCAACAATTAATATCTGACTAATGTACTATTTCAATCAGAATTTTCAGCAATGAATTTCCTGTCATTGTGATTTCTGTCAGAGAAATTACTCTAGTTACTTGCTGTAACTAGGGAACATGATATTCTTGTTTGTTATTTTAGAAAATAATGCGCTCGGGTATTTTTTGTTATGTAATTACCCTGGATTCAGTATTATTATGACAGCAATAATAAACTAGTCGGACATTAAACTAATATATGTACCAGACTTTCAAGAAAGGTAAACTTTGACACATCATTTGATTATTTATTGTAGTGAAGGTCTTGATTATTTTTGGAGCGAGGTCCCAGTAGAGGCCTTACTAGCGTTAATAAGTTTTCCGGAAGGATAGGCCGTTTTTAAGAAAATTGAATGTAACACATTTTTCTAATTATATAAAGATCGTTGATACATCTTTCGCATATTGGGATATATTTTAAGTAGCAAGAAATTACAATTCTGAGCATTTCTTCAATGTTACCAAAATACAAGAAAAAATTGGAGACTACCTGTTCATTACATCGTCTTTCTGACTTTTTACCATCTTGATAGGTTTAAGCATAGTGTCGGCTAATGTCTAGTAATAAAATAGAGTAAAATTGCTCTGAATGTGGCTTGTGAGCGAAGCTTCTTCTTTATTTATTTCATCATTGGTATTTCGTCGCCCATTCCATCAAGGTTCCAGCTTATGGCAAGCAGCATAATTTTATTGAAAGAATAATTCGATATTCTAACCTATCGGTTCAATGTGTGGTTTCAAATCCTTTTGAAGAACATTGATCAATCTGTCAGCATTTATTTTATTTCCACTCCCTCAAGTTGACAAGGATCTGCAAATCATCACACAGACCAGAAAAAAATGTTATTCAGAAATAGACTCATTTTTGGTACTTTGCAGCTCAGCTCCAGCTATCACAAATGCAAAGGTCACTGTCCTGATTAATATCCTGAACCTTGCAGAATTCCAAGTTACTATTACATTAATAAAATAATTGAGAAGTGGAGAAAAGGATTTACTTATGGATTTGTCCTCTGACGCTAGAGAAAACCTTTATTAACAAGGATAAATTCGAATCAATAGTAGAATATTAACTTTATTCATAAAAAAATTAATTAAATTGTAAACTACGTCAAAGTAAAATGAACTGAACAATATTTTCTCTACTTCTTCAAGTTTTATTCCCGAGAAATATTATATTTCAGTTGCATTGATTAAGGAAACAGCACATGATTCCAAGTCCAAACACAGAATAGGTACAGACTTTGTTAAAATAAATGCTTTGAAATATAAGGGCCGACATCTGCCATGGGATGCCCAGAGGTTCTTAGTGTGATCTAAGTCTGATAAAATAAATTCATCACACGTTTCACCGTATTTCATTACTATGATAAGATATATAAAGGCGGTAAAAGGTCAAAAATGTAACGCAGGAGGACAGTCTTTCTAATTTTCATTGATTTCGTGTGAATTGGCAATATTAGTAACTGCCTCAAATTCTCCTATTCTTCTCACTAAAAGTAAAGCTTAGTATGCAGAAAGTGGACACTTTATTTTCATCTAGTCACATCACTTTCTCGGAGTTTTCAGTGGCCATTTACAGGGCCGATCTAACTATTTTGAATTATCTATCCTGAGATTGCTTAAAAATTAGCAAGCATAATATTTCGGGATCACAAGATAATTTGGACGTTTTCAAAAACACATTTGATCTGTACCCCAGCAACCGATAGTTTTTCTGAGAAGATTATCGATGTGATCTCAATTTGATTCTTCAATTTTGTACACGAGACCAGAAACCGAGAGATTTTGTCTGATTCTGAGGTCATCGTACTCCTGAAGATAAGCAGCTATAATTCAATCAATGCAATCAATAATTATGTCAAAGAAGATATTGAGAGCTCAAGACAAAATTTAACGAATTCAAGATTAAGTAGAATATTTTGTTGCTATCCAGTGAACATTTCATCAACCTTATTATGACTTTTGGACTGTATTTTCTAATTTTCTAGTGAATGTATAAATGCCAATTTATATTTCACCGGCTCTTTGAGGACGAATTCTATATATCAAAACATTCTATTATATCCTTCAACGCTGTCACATCAATCAATTCGCGATTATCAAAATTTGATTAATAAGTTCAATCTTTCCATCAGAAGAGCTCAATAACTTTGAAAATCAATTAGGAAGAATGATTTATTACCACTGAGCACTGGAAGATTATAAGTTGTACCATAATTTCCATTGAATAATTGCAATGCTAATCATTTTGACAAATTTGCGAGTCGGTATCTGAATGTACACACTACAACTCGCTGGACGCAACAACGGGTGCACTGCTTGAGGTTTGAATTCATCTTTGTTTGGTGATGTCTTCAAAAATTGAACAACCCAGTGTTTTGATATATAGAATGCCTCTCTTAAAAACTAGCTACCTTAGTTCAGTGAATAGAGACTCAAAAAGAGGTCAACCGTACAAAAGGTTGGTAGTGATTAAACCAAATTTTTGTCATTCCAGCCCTATTGCTACTATTGTTAGACGCGAAAACCGTGGAATTTTTGCACTTTTATCAATTTTTGGCTTATAACTTCTTTCCTGTGCATTTTCGCGTATACCATTATGACTACCGAATTGTAGAGGATGAGATTTTCAAAAAATTTGCCCCCTGGAGTTTTTTTGTACGACTAACGGTTACCGAGATACAAAGCAGCGAAATTGGAATAAAGTATCAAGCTTTGCAAAATATCAACTTTCTTGTCATTTCGACTCACGAAAACTTCATGAAGACTTCATTTTAGAGAAAACTTGCTCATAAAGTAGTTGTAGAGCACTAGATCATCAACAAAATACATGCCTCAAATATTTCTTGACGTCAAATTCTGAAGAGTGGGAGTAAATTTAAAAAAAAATGGGAAAGTGGCATTTTTGTTATTTTTGCCAGAGATTGTCAAAGCTCATTTCTGTGATAGTTATCCCATTTTTCTTTTAATTTACCTCCACTCTTTAGAATTTGATGTTAAAATATGTTTGAGGAATGAATTTTGTAGGTAACTAAATGTTCTACAATTTTCATGGGGGCAACTTCTCTCTAAAATAAAGTCCTCATGGAATTTTCGTGAGTCAAAGAGGCAAGAAAGTGAAAATTTTGTAAAACTTGAGATTTTACTATTTCGCTACCCTATATCTCGGTAACTGTTGTCCGTACAAAAAATCTTTAATGAGCAAGTTTGTTGTAAATTTTGTCCTCTACAATTCGGTAGTTTGAATGGTATATGCGAGAATGCATAGGATAGGAAATAAAGGTCAAAAATTGAAAAAAAAGCCAAAATTTCATGGTTTTCGCGTATAAAAAAGTTGCGTTGGGCTAGAATAACGAAAACTTAAACTTATCACTACCAAAAGGTCCCGAACAACATATAAGAAATTCAGAACTACCGGACCTTTCGTAGGTTTTCACTGAACAACTTGTTTAAAATCAAAGTATTATTTCTAAACTTGAAGAATATAATTTTATATGTAAAACCTTTTATCTACATCCGTTGAGAGAATATATTTTCATTCTTTTGATTAGAAGAAAATAAATAATATTCTGTAATAGGAAGCATACATATAATACAAAATTCGGTTAATAGCAGTAAAAAATTGTGGGTTAGTTTAAAACCTGTTTGATTTCACGCACCAGGGACCAACTTACGGAATGTGTGGGACTTTCGCAGAACGCCGAATAATATTCTTGCTCTACAGTTTCCTTAAAACGAAAAATAATAATAAAACAGAAGTCTATACTTATTGTTGCGATTCCCAATTGCACCTCGTCCAATTGCATCCATTTTCTTGACTGAGTTTTGACTTAACTGATCCTAGCTGTGCCGTTCACAATTACGCAGTGCAAACGCAGCTCTACAAATTACTATTCACGCTGTGTAGGGAAATTAGCGCATAAGCTATGTGATTCCACATTCATATATTTGGAGCTGAACTGCGCTAATTTGAACTTCAGTCGTATTTTATCAATTGCTAACTATAGATTCCAACCACATAACAAAGTAGATTATCAGATTGATTCTGAAAATTACTCGCTCGCTTTTATTCTTAATATTTGAAAGTAATTTTTTCACATAATATGAATAAAAATCAGGTATCACTCAATGTTTGGAATCAATATTTCACTGAACAACTAATATTGATACAATTATTGAAATAATGAAATGCAAATACGGTTTGATTATTTATAATAAAAATAACCAATGACGACACAAGCTCTGCGCTCCCTATCTCACGGTGAAATTTATAACTATTCCATCCAGTATTGATCCGCTGGTTTATTGTTACTATTTCATATGTATTTGCATTATAAAGCTCTTGTTTCGGTAGGCGGATGTAAATTGGAACTAAAATGATCAATTGTTTCCATCCTAGTAGCGTTATATTCTTCATTTTATTGAATTTTCAAAAAGACGGTATGAGTCTTCTATTTTCATTTCATGGTATAAGAATTTATCAGATCTTTTCACATAGAATATCTGATTCTACTTGATTAATAAGATATAAAGCATCTTGATTTGCTTCAAAAAGGTTTATTCATTATCTTGCATTGAATATTCTTTATTTTTTACACAGTTCATATAATTTACTTTTCAATAGATCGATATTTTTTAGATCAAGTGTCGAACTTCTAGAATGATATTGTAAAATGTAATGGGCCTAATTCAGCTCCTTTTATAGGGCTGAAGAAGGTTTATTAATTACCATAGAAATGTCTGCTACCTTCTATGATATATTGATGGAACCTTTTCAGTAAAAAGTGCTGAATTCAGCTTAGTATGTTTGAAGTTATTCGTTATAAACGTGAATCAATAATATAATGAGATCTGCATGAATTTTTTTTGTGCACTTCAAAACATTCATCTTTCTAAACCCAACTGGAAAGTCCTTAATAAGAGATGCAGGATTCACACTTGATTATCCTTGACTATAGATTCATTAAAATAACGTTTTAAACCAATTTTGACGAAGCTGTGACTTTGGTTATTCTAGGCACGAGTTGAATCTGACAAAGTCGTTTAAATAAGGCTGTAGCTTTCATCATTTTTGTCATGAATACTCAATATTTCTTCTATAGTCTAATCAATTTGGGTTATATCTACCAAATAATCGGTACTGTTTTTTTTTTATTGCGTGAATATCATCGTTTTGGCATGAACATTGAGTATGCAGTAATCATATTGCCAAATTATGGTGCTTTAGGAGATATCGAGGGCCAAAGACCAAAACCCACGTTTTTGACCAGTTTTCCGCAAATATCTCATTTTCTAACGGTCTAACGTCAAGCCAAAAATTGTCAAAATGGATTCAGGGATGCTCAAAACAGATATCCTCATCAAAAAAAGTGTATAAATGTATCACAACTTCACGACCAAGTAAAATATTCGAAATATTATTTTGTATCGTCGATATAATTAGCTATACTTTCCATTAAAAACGTTGAGTCGCACTTTTACGCGTGATATCTCATCAACGGTTATAGATACGCAAATGAGTCATAAGATCTTTTTTGTAGAGAAAATTATGTACTCAATTTTCACGCATGTCCTTAAATGCTCTACGATCTCTAGAAAATGAGATATTTGCGAAAAGCTGGTCTAAAACAGAATTTTCAATCTCAAGCCTTCGATATCTCCTGAAGCACTATGATTTGACAATATGATTTCGGCACATTTATTGTACATGCCGAAACGAAGATATTCCTGCAATAGGAAAACCAGTACCATTTATTCGATAGATTGGGTCATATTTGATCTAAATTGAGTTGACTACTAAAATATTTCTTAGATTGGTTTGTGCTGTCTTAACGTGGATTTATGATCTGCGTTACCTAAACATTAGCTTCGCCAAAGGAAAAAACTTTTCAGAACTTATTTTATTGCTTCTCTTATTAGTCACGTGAACCAAAATTGTTCTCTTTAGCCAGAAGTTTTATTTTCTTGAAATCAATACCATGTTATTCTTGAATAACATGTTTAGCTACCGCAGACTTTTCAATCTTGTTTCTACAGTCGTTTTGGTTTGTCCAATATATACTTTGCCGCAGAAAAGGAATCTTGGATAATGTTGAGGAAATCTGTCTTCACATCACAAATATGATTTCAAATTTTTAAACTGGAAGTGTTAGAGGTGTTTGTCATATTTATGTAAAAGTCTTCCAATTGTATCCGTTACATTAGCTACGTGAGACAACGTAACAAACATTTTCTTATTATTCAGACCTTGAAAAGAAGGCGTAGAATTCTTCTGTCTAAGTGCTCTCTTGATCTGTGCTTTATTATAACCATTCTTTGAGAAAACATCATCTGAAAGTTTAATTTTATCAGATAATTTACTTGGATGATATAAAGAAGGCCTCTGATATAAAGTATCTATAGTAGAAAATTTTTGAGCAGGATAGTGATTAGAGGACTCATGTTAATATTAATTTGTATGGTTTGGCTTCCTACTGAGTGAATGAGTTCACCATTATCTTGTTTCTCCAGGTGAACGTCCAGAAAAGGAAGACAGGTATTCTCTTCAACCTCAATACTGAATTTAATGTTTCTGTGTTGCATGTTCAAATGATCCAGAAAAACATTCCGTTAATCTCTACTATGAGACTAGACAGCAAAGACATCATCAACATAGCGTATCCAAACAGTGGGTGTTTTCATAGCTGTGTTTGAAGCTTTTTGTTCAAAATTCTCGATGTAAAAATTGGCGATACAAAGACAAATACGAGAGCCCATGGCAACACCATCAATTTACTAGTAAATATTACAATTGACATGAAGTCAAACAATGTTTGAAATGCTTCTCAATATCAGTTAAAAAATGATTTTCTAATAATTTTAAATTATCAATGATAGGTACTTTCGTGAATAGAGATGAAACGTCAAGACTGACAAGTGAATAATTATTTGTCAATGTCATATCACTAATCAAATCCACAAAATGTCAAAAATCCTTGACATATGATGAAGTATGACCAATCGTTGGCTTCAACAAACCATTCAAATATTTAGCTAATCCATATGCTGTTGAACCTATTGAACTGACAATTGGTCTTAGCGAAGCATCTTTTTGATGAATTTTTGGAAGACCATTAAACTTGGAAATGACAGGATCTTGAGGAATAAGCTCTTTCTGAATATCTTTAAGTGAAGACGATTCTTTCAGAAGTCTAGTTATTTGATATTTTGAGGATCTTAGCAAATTACTATCAATTTGATTGTAAGCTGCACCATCTGATAAGTCATTCGCTTTTCTAATGTAATATTTATTATTCAGTATGACTGTGGCTTTGCCCTTATCTACTGGTAAAACAACAATATCCTTATTATTTCTTATTTCTTTTGGGCATTCAAATTCACTTCTTGAAATCTGACAGCCTAATAAGAGAAGCAATAGGAATAAAAAAATCCCCGAATAATTTGAATTTGAATACTGGTTATGAATTGAATCGATCGTGGGTACCAGTCATTCGTTCATAATTTTGCTCAATTTTTTTTCTACGAGTCTACTGAGCAACAATTACTTCATCACTAGCTCTTGAAGATATGTGAATGATTCAATTTTGCGCCAAAACCAAAAAGAGTGGAACCAGATCGATCTAGAACTATTAGGAGTTGACAATTACCGTATTTAGACCTTCATTTTCATCTCCTGAAGACTTGTAGGAATTGAATTATAAGTTAAACCACAAGGAGAGCTCTCACTATACGTATATTTCGGTTGTCTTGATGATTTTTGTTCATTTATTTATTAAACATTTTTTACACTTGAAGAACGCAGCACTTTGCTGTTGAATCGTTGTGTTTCCAAATATTTCATACAGAACTTTATTTCAATAGACCATATTTATTAGCCTCGCTCGTGATTGATAGACTCGTGTCAAAAACTTCGTCCGCAATTAGATATAATTTTTGAAATCAATTTAAAAAAATATATAATTGGCTGCAGCAACTTAGCATACCACGGGTAGCACATGCTATAGCCCTGTGATTCTGATACTTTCTGTCCTTATTTCTTAAGGTTAATCAATCCAATTGATTCTTCCTTAAAAATACAATAATTGATCACAGCACCCGAAAAAGCCACGTGCGAAGTCGCAAGGTTACTTTTTGAAATCAATGAAAAAAAAAAAAAATATCAAATCATGTAACTGGGGCACTTGAGCAAACTGCAGTCTGATGTAATTCGATCTAGAAAATTTTTCTCTGGTGGTCACCTATGTTATTATAGAAATGATGTGTCACGCTTTTAATCCTTGAGACCAGCGCTCTAATAAGTATTCGGATTAACGATGCCCGAACGAATAGTTATCCGATACGACTCGCGCGTCATAAATTGTATGTTAATTGTATAATATAAGCAATCCCAATAAAAGTGCCAGCAAAAACTGTACAAAGTTCCGACTTAATCGGATGAACGATGCGCGAACGAACATATGATACGTGCGTCACTTATTGTACGTTGATGATCCTATGTCAGAAATCTTTACGTTGATACTCTTATGTCAAGAATTTCCACGGAGTACCAACACTAACTCTAGTAAGTTTTAACTGAATCGACCTAGGCATTTTAGAAATTGGCCTGAACAAACAAAAAGACAGACATACAAAAACTTTGAAAAAGCGTGTTTTGATCTTAGTATCTTGCAAATAGCAATATGAGATTGAGAAATCACAGACATACATTTCAATTTTATTCATATGAATAAATTATAACTTCAAATGATTAGAACTTTGTTCCTCGAATATTTCAATCATGTGATGAATTTCTCACTGCCTGTATACCCCATTTTAATATTTTTTTCATAAATTACTTGATATAACAGTATTTTTTCAACACTCAAGATGGGAATGGTAGTCACACCGACAAGATTTGATTTCGAATTTTATACTGAAGATATTCAAAAGTACTTCATGTTTTTTTTTGTCATGTATGTCAGAGTTATTTAGTAGGATTCATATCTGCCTGATATCCTGCCATCGGAGTGAATTCGGCTTGAATCGTTTTTCCAGTGAATCTTGTAAAACAGAAGTGAATAAAAATTTTATAAGAAAAATTCAAAAACTCTGTTTTCAAGGCAAAACAATAAATATGTCAGCCTTCAAGAACAAATTCCAGTATTTAGAAATAAGTATAGTATTTTCAAAAATATAGCATATTCATTCATATTAAATCATATAAATGAGTAATGTATAAAATTCTTAATTTAGTGATTATAATACGATGCCAATAAACAAGATAGCAATTGGCTCCAGCGCAATTGGGAACGACACAACTAGGCAATAGTATTCAAACTATAACTAAATTATAGAACTCAATGTCAAACAATGAAATTAATCAATTACCGCTATGAAATTATGAGAATGATTCGTAGAAATTAGTTTTGAAGTATTTCTTGTATCAACCTTTTTAGATTCATCTACAGATAGTTAGCCACAGTTGTGAGCGGGTACTCAATTGTTACCATGGCAAATGAACTAAATGGCTACAGCATATGTAAGAAGATTTCATTACTGAAAGAACATTTGGATGAACTTTGTTTCGTTTGTAATAAAGCGATAGAATTGGGAAGAAATAACAACTCTATATTCCAACCCTATACCTATGAATGTCATTTGGCCTAGTTGTAAACTTATTCACAGTTAAGTTAAGCCCAATTTATTTTTTATGGTTATAGTTATTTCAGCAATTATAACTTCAGTAAATAAACTTGGTTCAACTTAACTATAGATAAGCATGAATTGTACAACCGGACCCAAATAATTTAGAAAACTTACAAATGTCAATCAAATCAGAAACTCAAAGCAGTTGATCTACGGTAGACCGATAGGATTAACATCAGTGGCTGATAATCTAGCTACTATGTAATTCAAAGCCGTATGATCACTCCATCAAGTTCGTGTTCAAATCACCAGCTTTACTGGTTCTCAAAAACAGCTTTACATAATTGAACCGCATGTTCTTTCAGTCATGAAATCTGTTGTAGCGTCTCAAGATATTCTTCATGTATATATTCTCCTCTTCCTATATGAATTAACACATCGTAAAAATTATAGGAGTATAATTAACTTGTGCACATCGATTTCAATAAAAGAATATACAAAATACAAAACTAGCAATGCTCTATATTATTCACTTACATATTTATTAAGGAGCATTTTCTGAAATCATAAGATATTTTTTAGAACATCATGTAAAATTCAAAAAATGCTTTATCTATATCTAGTGGATGTACAGAGCATAGCATAAGCACCTATTGTCTTCAAAAATCGCCTATATAAGCCGATACAAGAAAAGCAGTACGTGATTTTGATTTTCCTGAACAATTGTGTTGAGTACATCGTTACATAAAAAAGTATGCATATCCTTGCACATTACTTGTGTTATTTATGAAGAGAAATGTAACAAAATTGTGATTTGTATAGTGTTCACATTACACAAATATTTCAGTGTTTCAATATGTATTGAGTAATGTTTGGAATGTATTCGTTATTTTGATGAAATGATCTTATAGGTAAAACATGCAATGATGAACAACATGTCAAATTATACTTACATACCTTTCGACAGTCTTATTCATAGATATTGTTCAATTAGTAACACTCTTTGTTAATAACAGTGAATTTTAAAGTTCAGAATATGATGTAAAACCTTGTAATCTTCAATTTTCCAACTAAGCCAAACAATGTGGAGAATTGAATCAATATTCAACTCGAATACAGCACCCTACCAATATTTAGAAAATTTTGAAACGTCGAACGCGAATGCAGAAATAAATAGAATAGATTTGGTTAATTCATTTTGTACAGAATTGCAACAATTATTATCTCAGAGGACTTGTAAATCCTCGATTGAGAGAATTTGGATTCATGTTCATATAACATTTTTGTCTTATAATTTCATCAATATTTTTCTCGTATTTTTAAAAAAAGTAATCGTGAAGATTGCTTTATATTATGCAAACTTTTAATCAAACAAAATCAGTTGACGAAACAGTGATTTTCCAATAATGATAAGAATTTTATGATCATCATGAATTGGATGAACAGATACTCTGCTGTTATGAAGAATCAGGAATTCATAATTTATTTTTCTTTTTATGAATATGAGTCACAAATTGATGATCTGCTTTTTATCTTTTAGTTGGTGCAACAAAAATCTATACAAGGTGTGAATATTTATTTACTCCCTCATTAGAATCAGAGCTACAAGGTTGTTAAATGGAATAAATTTTACGTAGTAGATTCATTTCATGAATCTTTGGAAAATTGATTCAAAAATAGTTATTTTTGTATTAAGTGTGCAAAGTGATTGTTTTTTTTTTGTTGTGCATTAGAATGTCAATTTTAACCGAGACCGTGAGGTCGAGGTAACAAATTCATTCGAAAGCGCAACAAGATACAATCACCTCGCACACGAAATACAAACAATATTTTTTCGCCAAATGTCAAAAAATAATAAATCAACAATAATTATTGTTTTATCCAGTAAAATGTAGGAAAAAAGTACAAACTATAATTAATTTGCAGTCATCTGGGTATTGTAGCCAAAAGTATGCGCAATTGTTGTTTGATAAATGAAGAACTGTCAACAATAAATTTTTATACTCAAAAATAAGTAGTTTTGTGTACAAATTCATATTTCTTTATTGTTGAATACCTGTTTGTTTCTATCCTTGTAGCATTATTAAACTGATTTATATTAGATTAAATGTGCAAAAATAGAATTTATTCTTTCCTAGTGAAAAAATATGTTCATTTTTTCACTAGTGAAAAAATATGTTTCATTTATTTACTAGTAAAAAATTCACGAACTTTGCGTATCCATAACAATACAAAAATATCATGTTTTTTTGACAGTTGGCGCAAAATATGATTAAATGATCTAAATTCTCATATATAATATAAAAACATTCTCAAATAAAAGTTGCTCATTTTCATCAGTACATACTATACACATCATCTTGCTAATAATATTTACCGTAAATTCCAGTTTACAAAATTCAAATTAGTTCCGGAAATCAAGACCAAAAAAAAAGGTCAAATATCGGAAAAACTCACGGAAAGCTGGATTTTTTCATGAAGCTTCCTTCTGTGGTTTTGAACATCATCCCAAATATCCCTGCCGATGCATGCGCCACTTGAAATGTCACACGAGGTTGAAGATCAGATTAAATGGTTTTTCGTATATAATATCACAAGGGATTGTGATTTTATCAATAAATTTTTCTTGAAAACATTGATTACCTAACAACATCGTGAGAGTCATCTGTCCGATTAAATCCCGAGAGCGTAGCTCGAGGGATTTTATCCGAGCAGATGACTTGAAGGATGTTGCTTAGAGGTAATCAATGTTTGAAAGAAAAATTTGTGATAAAATTAAAGTCGCGAGTGGTATTTGTGGAGAATATTTCCCGAATGAAATTGCTACTATAAGTACCTATTAAATAATGTTAGTTGCGACTACTAACCTTTTTTATTGAAAAATGCACTAAATTGTCTCCATATACTCTTGTATTTTTAGACTTTTTGTTTTCAATTTCATTACTTCCGGCGAAAAATTAATTTCCAAAACGATCAAATTTTGACGTTTCCGAGAACTGATTGTTTGTTTATATTAGAACTGTCTATTGTTTCTTTATGACAAAGGCAATTTATCGCGATAAATCGCTTGCCAACAGGAATTTATCGACGTAATGGTAATTAACCTCGGTAAATTCCCGTTGGCAAGGAATTTATTATTATAATTGTCATTGTAACTATGCAAAATTTGTCAGTATAATTGACATGAGTGAAATAATCGCAAAAATCTCGCTAATGGTAACTCTCATCAGAAAAATAGTAGTTATCAAATTTGAAACTTAAGAAATTGCCTACAAAAAACATATCGATACCTTTTTTTGTGGGACTAACGGTCTTTGAGAGAACTTGATTCAAATAGCCCTGACGTTTATTTATCTCATGATACCTGCTCTCCTTCAGACAACACTATTGAGGTAGAGTACAAGAATCGTTTTCTTTAGTGGTGTCCTCACGTTTATTTGTGATTGGAAAATATTCATTACAAAAAAAAATATTAGAATAAATTTGAAGGAATTATGATATTTTTGTCCCTATTTCAATTTTTTTCTTTGCAAATTTTCATCATAACATATGTTTTTTTAATTATTGGAAATATTTATTCAAATAACAGAAATAATTATAGAACAATTGAATTATTAATTGTTATCATGGTTCTTCTTCTGACTCAATTCCAATTACAACGTCTAATTCTTCCATTATCTTCTTCTTTCGTCTACTGTATTTCCATAGTTTCAGTCAAGAAACACGATGAATCTACAATTTACATTTTCAGTAGGCTCGTCATTATTATAGTAATTAAGGTATCAAGCGTGTTGAAAGGACAATAATGCCTGAGGTAAACAGTGTACTTTCCGAGGGCCTTCGGCCCGAGGTGTATACGTTGACCGTGGGCATTATCGTCCGTTCAACTCTCGTGGCGCCTTCAAAGGTGTCCGACTAATGTACTATTTCAAACAAGATTTTTAGCAATGTATGCCCTGTCTTCGTGATTTCTATCAGAGAAATTATTCTAGTTATTTGCTGTAACTAGGGAACGTAATATTCTTGCTTGTTATTTTTGAAAATAATGCCCTCGAGTACGTTCGGTGCACGTGTTTAAAGAATATTCTTTTATTTTATTGTCATCTAGCAAATTGATATTTTGGAAAAATTGTATTCATTTCTAGATTTAAAGAATCAGAAATATTGATGAAAGAATATAATATGTATATTGACAAAAACTCTTCCTTCAAAAAGTTTATCAAACTACCCATATGATGTGTTAAAAGAGGAAAGAGATCATGGAATCACGTTTTTTGTCTAATCACCTAAGTAAAATCAAATTCTAAAACTTTGCGAATTGTTCTAGCCGCAAGCGAGTTTTTAAAATGTTCTAGCTATCTAAAAAAAAAACAAAATTGTTTTTGGAATGTATTTTAAAGTTTCTGTTAGGATCTTTCTCGTCATACAGATTCCTACGTGGCATACCTCATTGGATGCGCCATTAATTTCCCTGTAATTTTATCATACATAATTTCCAATTTGATTGTTGAAAAACCGTGAAAAAAAAAAAGTCGTTATTTTTGGCATTGAGATTATAGTCCAAGAGCCCGCTCAGTAATGCTGCCTTGTATCTTTAGACGATTCTTTCATATTCTAAAAGTTTCGTAGTAGAAACATTACCCTTAAAAGACAACGGTGCCATTTCTAATTCTGCCACAAGCAATTTATATAAATTTTATTTTTCATGGGAATTGAATTCATAAACAACTTTTTAATTTTAGACACTGAAATGTGTATTTTCATGGATAAAACAAGGAAAACTCACGGTGCCGGGTCCCATTTTATCACAACCTTTGGCACACCGTGGTTTCAAGGGGGTTGGAAATATCGATGAAGTACCTTTTTCAATTAGACAAGAAAGCCCTATACAGAAATTGTAGCTAGAAACCTGACGAATTCAAAGAACTGACGGCGCCGACTCTCATGATGCCCGAAGTCCTCGATACCGTGGCCAAACCGGCGCTCGCGCGAGCCAATTTTCAGTCTAATTCAAATTTGCATACATTTATCAATGCCGTAGCACAGAAAACACAGCATTTCATCCAAATTCGAATGGATGCAATGCGATTTCTCTGTCTTCGAAGCTTAGAAAGAATTTGACACTAACTCTGTGACAGGAGATGAACGAAGGTCGATTTACACTACCCGGAACGTCAACGTAACGTCAAGACACGAAAATGTCACGTCAAAATATTCTACAATTGCTTTTAAATGATTACATTGACATCAACATCCACGTAACGGAGCGTCAATGGTACGTCACGTTCAGCATTTTCGCAAAAAATGTTTTGACGTTTTGATCCGCGACGCTGACGGTCCGATTCTGCAAGTCTGAATGTATAACTGGACCGGAAACGGCAATTAATGATATTCAAATTCTCTAAAGAGCGTGTGGTATTCTTGGACACTCTTTCTCATTTTCAAAATTAGTTGTACCCAGATTTTTCGCCTCTTCTTGCTTCTTTCTACCTCTTCTTCATCCAGAAGCAGTTCAATCATAGCAAATTTTGGATTGAACATTGGCATTTGATAAAAATATATATTCGACAATTTCAACACTGGACGGTGACGTGGCGGTCTGATATGAATATCTGGTCAATTTGACGTGACGTTTCATGCCGTGACGTTACGTCGACGTTTCGTATAATGTGGGTCGACCCTTAAGCATTAGCTGCGGTTGGGTTCCCTCGAATACCGGTTTCTAAGACCTTCCGAGGATATTCGGTCCGAAATATCATGATGTGGCGTTGCCGAAACGTACCGTCATCTCAAAAAACCTCTATAGTATGCCATGGAAAAATATAAATATAATTTGATCTACGGTGCCGAAGACTTCTGGAAACATGAAACATGAGAGTCGGCACCGTTGGCTCTTTGAATTCGTCAGGTCTCTGGCTATAATTTAGTATACGATTCTTTCGTCCAAGAGAAATAGGTACCTCATCGATTTTCTCAACCTCTTTGAAGTCACGGTGCCAGAATTTGTTTACCCATGAGGATACACGTTCCAGTGTAATTTCCAGGTGTCTATAGAAAGGTTATGCATTCAATGCCTATAATGAATAATTAATATCAATTGCTTCTGGCAGAATTAATAATGGTACCTTTGACTTTTGAGGGTGGTGTTTCTACGACGAATCGTTTAAAATACGTAAGAACGATTCAAGGTAGCATTTTTGAGCGGGCTCTTGGACTATTGATCATCAATCCTATTTTTGAGTAAAATTTGAATTGTATTGCATTTTCCATGGATCAGATTTTGAAAAAGGATATGCTTTAACTTTGTTGTACATCGTAAAGCACGTAGACATCGCCGACGGCCCCTTCGGTGCCTATTCAGTTTCGTCATAGTGATGTAGTACTGATGAAAATGAGTTTTTCTGTTTACAAGAATATATAAATATAAGATGAAGATTTGAATCATTGACGACGCACTATGTACGCATATTATCAAATGGTAAAATTTTAAGGTTCATAAACAAAGGTCATCTATATTAGTGATGTTAACATATGCAGATGCACATACGAATTATGTTACGGCAGAAAATGGGCATATTCATAATAGTACATGACATGCACGTGCAGTGGTGCTGTGCCGTGGTAGCGAATTACAGGACAGTTAAATAGTGAATGAAACAATATATAATATACGTATAGTCAAGCATACAATAGGCAATAGGCACATGACATGACAAGATGATTGCCCAAACAGATCTACCATTCTAGAACGTTCTACATTTAGCTCAAATCAAATTGGTTTTAGATGAACAGGAATTGAGATTCATTTAGTTAATATCCCTCTTTTTGGGAGTAAATTATATTAAATTAGTCATTGTGATAGCCTTGCATATAAGCATGCCTCGTACGAAGACATTATGGCATCGTGCATCTTTCACCACATCAGGAACTCCAATCTGATTCTTGTGGACTGAATAACTGGACAGTCAACTCTCTTCAACAAGAGCAGATTGTATTTTGTGACCACCAAGAGCTTCAATTTGAAATATTTCTTGAAGAACTGCCAAATTGGGATGGATACAATCATTAGAGCGACTGACCCTACTCTTGGATACTCTGGACATAAAAGATCAAAAAAGTTCTTGGTGAGTACATAATCTGCCCATGCTGAAGAGAGTAAATGAGGCGCACAGTGCTACAGCGCTTACGCTCTACGCATACTCAAAGCGCATGCAAGACATCACAGTGATTAACAGTAAGACCAAATGATGAACTTGAAGTTGCCGTTTGTTACCCTTGCCATCTGTCTACAATCTCAAATTCTTTTGATTTACTCTTTAGGAACTTGAGGAACGGTAACTGCAACTGTAGTGATGATAACGGCGGCGAAATGCAACATCAAATATATAAATTGGTCTTTATATTTGTTCAAACCATTTCCATCAGAAAATTGATTAATTTGTAATCCGTAATATGTAAAGCTGATATAATGAAAAAAAAACTTCTGATATTTGTATTTGGTTTAATTAACATCGCAGTTCCGTTTCCACCGATGGGAATGTAAATGTAATTTGAAATCAGTTATTAGAATATTTCATTTCCCTGTTCACTGAGTTTATTTTGTTAAATCAATTGAGGACTCATTGCAGAATGAAATTGAAATTATTATTATTTTTTAACAAACTACATTACAAGAATGACTTTTTTATTGATTTCATTTTGGAAGAATTACATTTGATTGCACATACGTGTAAATTTTAAGTACATCTAATAGAGCGTTCTAGTATGATAAAATCTTGTTGGGTGAAACATATGAATGCAAAACTGGCAATGTTTGGGGTCTTAGCAAAGGGCTCGCTTAGGCATTACGGCAATGGTGGGCAGGGTCAAGCTAACGTAACTTTGAAGAGAGCAACTGAGGCGTTTTAGGCTTACCAACGGACTGGCCAAGATAATGCCTATCCTGCTGAGAACAGCTGGCAATCGCTGTAACATGAACAGATCAAACAAAATGGAGGTCTTGACAGCAGCAGAGCAAAAATCACACTTAAAAACAACAAATCAAGTATGATCACATTTGCAAAGTGCTACAATCTGTGTGGGCCTAACTAATATGCTAAATAGTCTTATTTTTGCCCATTAAACAATTTTATAAATATAACTGAACATTCAAAATAGAATTCTTTCTTCTCTTTGTGACGCGCAAAATATTGCGGAAAGCCGATTTCTATAAAACGGCTTGAAAAAGCGAAACCGTTAAGTCTTTGAAGTTTATATATGTTTTCTTCTCAAATGTAGGAAGATTTCATGATGGAATTATAGTTATGAGAAGTTCACTGTTTTTTGGAAAATTTGAGTGTTGCTGTTAACCTTTTGTATTTTTTTTTTTTTGCTGATTATATATTAGTTTTCATTGAGATACTTATAGAACAAGATCTCAGGCTCGCTACTAAAACTACTCTAATCCACACATTTTATCTCTCAGAAAATGAGTAAAGCCTGGCGGGTCTGAAATCTTTAACTATTAGCTCATCTACTTCATAATAACACACTCTGACATTATTATCAGACTTAATCATTTTTGTATTTGATACTTCTTCATTCTCATATTTCATGGAAGATAAATCTTGTGCTTGATATCCAAAAAACTGAATTGCACCAAACAAGTGGTTAAATGTATAAATAGTGAGGTTTTACCCCGTAAGTCTTATAAGTTGATAGCGACACATTTTCAAGATGAAATGTATATCTTATGTACACAAAAATTTGCATCTCTGGTATAGACTATTTACTAAGTGGTAGGATTTCTCCATTTGAGTAACAAGGCTTCACATCGACTTCACCACTTTAAGTTGTGAGGGATACTGATAAAATTGCTACCAGTACCACTCAAACTGATACCTTCATCACTTAGTTTTCAACACATAAGATAATTCTCCATTTAAATATACATTCATAGGATATTTTTGCTAAAACATTGATGAAATAATATTTTGCCAACACAAAATTTTGACATTTTGTTATATAAAGTACTGAGCAATCATTTTGGATGTAACTCTTACAGACAGGACCATACAAAAAGCTTGATAATTTTTATTGAGGAAAATACTTTTCAGAACTCATTTTTAATAAATATGTTCTATTGGGAGAGGTTCTGTATGAGAATAATTAGAAATAAAACATTTCAGAAGCAAAGTGCTGCCTTCTTCAAGTAAAATAGAAATGTATCATAAATAAACAAGTTGTCAAAACAACAAAAATATATGAATATATTAACTTCTAGGACCAAAGAGCTCTACTTGTGGTTTGACTTATAATTCTAATATTCACAAGTCCTCAGGAAATAAAAATAAAGACCTAAATAGGGTAATTGCTAACTTCTAGTGGCTCCAGATCAATCTGGCTCCACATTTTTTGATTGGGGCATAGCTGGAGAATTTACAGATCTTCAGGAGGTGGTGATGAAGTATCTCTTGCACAGTAGATTCGTGAATAAAAATAACTTGAAATTATAAACAAATGACTGGTAACCACGATCGATTAAGTTTATAAACAGTATTCAAATGCAAATTATTCGCAATTTTCTTTATTTTTATTGTTTCTCTTATAAGCCTTTTAAACCAATTACTCTTTCAAGCCAGAATCTTTGTATTCTTAAAGTCTATACCATAATTCTTGAATAGCATGCTCAGCAACTGCAGCCTTATTCGGAAGGCTCAATCTTATAAGACAAGAATGCTCTTTCAATTTTGTTTGTACAATACTCTTGATTTTCACAATATATACTTTGCCACACTGACAAGGCATCTTGTAAATACCTGAATGCTGTAGAGGAAATCTGTTTTTAACATCCCAATAAAATTGGAAGACTTTTATTTTAATATGACATTGGAACATCATACTTTTTCGGAATCTTATTGGTAATGTCAGAGACAGATTTTCTCCACAGTATTCAGTCATTTACAGAATTCCTTGTAGTTGCGACGGAGTATATAATGGAAATATTAGGAGGACTGTAGAAACAAGATTGAAAGAGCATTCTGGTAATATAAAAGCAAAGCGCCCGAAAAAGTTTGCAGTTGCTGAACATGCTATTCAAGAATTACATGGTATTGACTTCAAGAATACAAAGCTTCTTGCAAAAATAAAAAACAATTGGTTCAAAAGGCTAATAAGAGGAGCAACAGAAATGAAAAATTCATCGAATAATTTGAATTTAAGTACTAATTATGAACTTAATCGATCGTGGTTATCAGTCATTTGTTCATAATTTCAAGTTATTTTTATCTACGAATCTACTGTGCAAGAGATACTTCATCATCACCTTCTGTACATCTGTGGATGGTTCGATTATGCGCCAAATCAAACAGTGTAGTCAGATTGACCTGAAACGACTAGGATTTGACAATTACTCTATTCAGACCTTCATTTCTATCTCTTAAAGACCTGTGAACATAGGAATTATGAGCCAAACTACGAGTAAAGCTCTTTGATTGTAGGCGTTGATATATTATACCTATCTAATCACTATTCTTGATAACTTGCTTATTCATCACACATTTTTATTACACTTGAAGAAGGCAGCGCTAGGCTGTTGAAACACTGTAGAGCAAGATGTCAGGCCCACCAGACGTTATCTATTCTCTGAGAAACAAAATGTTTGGTATGGAGTAGTGTTAATATCTGTATTGATCATACTACTAAGGTAATTTGAGCATACTTGCTAGTTTGTGCCGACGGCCAGTTTACAGATACGAAGTGCTAGAGGTACGTTAGGACATTACTCATTTTTCTTAAAGTCTTGAATGCTGATTTTCATGTTTGATTTAGAGAATATTGTTAAAAATTGATGATCAACACTGCTAAACACTTCCCATCGGTAAAAATTTCTGCTAGACTCTTTAAAGCTCGCAAAGAATAACGTAATCTAGTCTGAGTGCTAATTTTTATATATGGTACTCAGGGAACAATTTTAATATTATTTGTCAGCAGCCAGATCAATCGTAGGGCTGAACATCCCCCAGACACAATCAAGATATCGCTGTGAGTAAAAGAGCGAGGCTACTATTTGTGGGCTTGATAGTAAGCGAAGTATCTATGGGCATCCAACTCTCCCTTGGTCTGGTTGCTTACAAAAAAAATTGAAATTGCTCCCTAAGTATCATATATGAAAATTAAGATTACGAAATTTTTTGGCGAGCTTTACAGCTTTTAGCAAGAGTTACTGCCGATGGGAAGTGTCTGGCAGTGTTGATTATCAATTTTCAACAATATTCTCTAAAACATACAGAATAGTATATTCTACAATAAGTATTGGAATTGCCTATATTCTGAACGAGCGAAAAGTCTGTAAACCGAGCTGAAGGCGAGGATTACGGTTCGCGAGTGTGGAATACGCCATTCCAAACATGTTGTAGACTATACTTTCTCTAACAAGGTTTTGGAGAATCACCAATATTTCAGAGGAAACTTAAAAAATTATTAAATGTCAAACGTCAAATCCAGATATGAATACTTGAATTGTTAGGAAGAAATCATGGTAGTAGCCAAACTAACAGCTTCTTATTCGTCGAAATGATTCAAAAGGCTTACAGAATCATTCTTAACGGCATACGGAATCATTCTAAACGGTTTTTTGGAATGTCACTCGTTCCAACTTAATTTTTGGTTATGGAATATGCAAATTCCAAAACAGTGTTGGAGAAAATAAGTTCTCAGACTTTAAGAAAATTGAATAATGTCTTAACGTACCTCTAGCACCTCGTATCTATAAATTGGCCGTCGGCCCAAGCTAGCAAGTATGCACATGATCAAAGTACTGACAAACATTACTCTAATTCACAAATTTTGTTTCTCAGGAAATACGTAAGGTCTGGCAAGTCTGTGATCCTGGACTATAATAAGTTTACATACCAACGTACTTGTGACAAATGTGGCTTGTCGGACTCAACGGTAGCCCCAATATTCATGCTGGACAATATTTTTTCTCATTTTATAATCATAAAATCTTACGTTTAATGTAAAGGTCAATATGACAGTAATACTTTTTTCTACAGTCACTATAGAACGATACTCATTCTACACGCTGTAGCGTGCGGAATTAGGGTCATTCCGCACGCTCAGGAATTCCTAAGAAAGCCGCGTGGCGTCGCGAAAAAACTGTTTCATTACTGTCATAATTTTAATTCTTATTGATTTTCATCTCGTTCCTCTTTAAAATGGAGTCAATATGAGTAATTCTATCAACATTTGATGAATTGGAATGAGATCAATGAAGCAAATTCTTTCTCTGAAAACGGTATATTCTGATCATAGATATTCACGCGGACACCTTTGACTATAGAAAAAATAACATCCGTCACTCGTGCGAATCGATCATACCATGCTCATATGAATTCTGCCACTCGACTTTGTCTCGTGGCTGAATTATTCACATTCGCATGGAATGATCTCCATTCCGCACTTGTATTGGAATATACTATTTCAAGCCTACATGAAATTGACGTGTTCAATTAGCCCTCGCTGAAAAACGCCCTCAAATCAAGAATTTGCTAAATGTAAAAGCTGTCAGTCTCATCACAAGGAAGCCACGCACAAAGTTTCAAGTGAGCGGTAATCAACAAAAAAATTGAGCCCTGTCTCACGGACTAGAATGTAAATTGGTACAAATCAATAGAAAGTGATAGGCACATGTTTAATGATGTGCTTCCACTTATCATTGATGGTAATAGCAGTAGTAATTCCAAGTTATTTTCGAAGTTGCTGCCACAACTATTTTGATCAAGGTTAGAGATGAAAGCACATATTTTCATCAACGTGCTCAATTTATTTTACCCTGTGCCATCTAAAGCTTGTAAAATGCTATCAACATGAAAAATCGGTATGTTTCGTCAGGAATAATTTGACGCAGCCGGAAATATTCATTAGGCAGCTCTAAAAGATCAGATTCTCTGTACTTCCTTACGTGGTTGTACATAATTATCATTTGAACATTCATATATCCATCAAAATGCCCTGAGAAAACTAAGTAATAAGGGTAGCAATTTGAGAGGTACGGATAGAAATTTTAATAATATCCGTAACAACTTGAAGTAGTAAGGACGAAGTGACAGTAAATGGTAAAAATTTGCAACTAAAATGCTAGAGCCTTGCAGTTGTAAGACAAATAAGACGTGATACGTCAAATTTTTGAGGTTGGAAACTATACTCTCATTTTTATTAAATTAATATATTCGTTGGCTCAGAATTGAGATACCTAGAAAAGTTTTGAGACTAATAGTCTATACCAGAATAGGCCGACTTTGTGTACATTAGATCTATTTTTTATCCCAAAAATGTGTCTTCGGTTCTTACCATTTGAATTTTACTATTAAGGTTTTTATCACTCAATTAGTAGGACTTTATCACTCTTACTTCTAGCCATTAGAATGATGCAATGAGTTCTCAGCGTGGGACTTTTCGGGCCATAAGATATTACGAAAGTACATATATTACAGGACATTGTTAATAAGCCCCGTGGATTATTTCTTCGACTGGAGTCACTTCATTGAACTAATGATTAAAAATTCTATCCATTATAAGAATTTCTTGACATGTTTCTTGAGGAAATTTTCCACGTATTCTGAAGCATTCTGTATATCAAGACACCTCGGCTGCTTATCAAAAATATTGATGAATGGATAAATAAATTAACTACAATGAAGACAGCCGAAGACATTCCTTATATAATAAGGATGTACTGGCACTTCGACAAATTTAATAGATTGAAAATGATGTGTATGCAAGTGAAAATTAGGAGTTACAGCCTTGATAAGGACTACCTGATATAAACAGTGAGCTCATAAAAAATAAGGTATCCGAAAGGCATAATGCATTATGGAAAATGTATCAAGCGATGGTCACTACGAGCCTCGTACCAGACCTATGAGTCCCTCCAACAAAATCTTTTTTGTTCGAAGGAGTTAGAACATTTTTCTTCCAATTCAGGAAACGTTCATTTATTTCTCGCATATTGAGCATTATTGTGAATGTTAAAAACAGCTTAATATATTTCCCAAAATGCATGGCAGTTTTGTAATACCTTCTTTTATGTTATCTTGGAGTCAAATTAGCTGAAATTTGCATATTCTATTGTTACGAGATACTGGCTGATTGTTTCAAATAGTTACGAAGTTCCAGACAATTTTGGTATAATCTGATCATTCAATTGAAAGATTGAAAAGTATCAATACACCTTCAGTGAATTTGATGTTGAAAGAATCATCACGTGCTCATTTCACCAATCAGTGAACTTTTCATAAATAACCATTGATACGAGAAGTTTACAAAACCTTTGATCCAAAAATCTTCTTCTCTCGTCGTGAATTTTGAGTATCTTTAATGAGTATTTCAGTTACTCTGAGTATTTCTTTGCAAATCCTTGTCAAAGGGCAAAAGAAAATTAGTGTTTGCAGTTGAAACTACAGCATAATTAAATTTTTTCGAGGAAGAGTTTCCATCATTCCAGTTCAGTTTATTACTAACATTGCATTTAACTTCAATAAAATAGAGAGCCTACTGTAGAAGAAGTATAAAACTGTATAAAATCATGTATAAATCTATTTATGAAAAAAATTATGCAAGCAAAATACAGAATAAGAGTATTTAGGAATTCAATCAGTGAATACGAGAAGATGAATTGATGTATGAATTCAAGAGTGAAAATGTGTAATTTTATTCTAAAAAAATTACTTATACGAAAATAAGGAACAATTGAGTGACATAAAATGATGGAATATTTGTAATTGATCCAAATTTCATGAGAAAAGTTATTTATTGGAATCCTAGATTACAAATAATAAATCAAAACTCTAATAAATCCCTCATATATCAAATATATTGATCATGGAACTTTGATTTCCATCATCAGTTAAAAATCACGTCAATCAAAATTTGTCGGCCGTTTTTTATCAATACGGTTTTGATGATGAAATGCTTGCAGCACAATTATCCAAGAAATTTGACATAGTATGCTACGAAAAATATGTCACAATAGTATCTACTGTAGGATTCAAGTGGAGGTAATTTTTTCTTTTCATTAGATACTTTGGAGTCTTAGATGTATCTACTTTCAAGTTTTAACTTCACTTTATTCGTGAGATAAATTTGTGTAAATTAAAATAACAATAAGAAGCTCAATAATATTTGAGGTTAAAAGTAATTTGGATAAAAGAATTTTAATTAATTTTGAGTTCCGAGTCTAATTTTCATTCTACTGAAACCAACTTTGAATTGATATGCTGGTAAAACCTAATATAAGTATTATAGACAGATTTTGGAATTGTGATGCTCTAGGCGAGTACTGTTATTTAAAAGTCTCTAATTGCAGATGGATTTGATGGTGTATGTATATTATATTTATTTGAAAGATACATTCAAAGATAATATACATATTTCCAATATTTTGAATTAGAAAGTGTTCTACCACATAGGAGCATAGCATCTCATATATATTTTTTTTTAATTCCAAATACATACGAGAGTTGTTCGAGAAGTTCTAGGCCGAAAGCATATATATCGCTAGTATGGCTATGATGCTATTATATCAAGTGAAAACTTTCAGACAGCGATGTGCAAAGTTTCAGACTTGTGTGTTCAGTAGATCTGTTGTAGCAGTGAAGATAGGTAAACGATTTTTGTCTGTCTTATAAAAAGGATGAGATTGAAGTTCATGCTGCGATTAAGTACTTTTATGAGACTTGACACTGAAACATAAAAATTGAGCTCTGCTTCTTTATTTTTAACGATCAAAAAGTGGAAATTGAACGTGACCGCAAATCTATTCAGGATGCTGAACGTACGAGACGCTCAAAAAATGTCATCTACTATTTCATACTAGACGATCATCGATTGAAGGTTTAAGAAATCGCTGAGGCTGTAAACATCTCAATAGACTGCGTCCATCACATTTTGCATGATATTTTGGATTTCGCTGGGTGTTACGTCTATCAACAGTCGATTGTAAACGCATTCGTTTGAATATTTTTTGAGAATGTCCAGACTTATTTGAACGCAATCCCACTGAGTTTTTTCAACGTTATATCACTGGAGATGAATCTTAAAATCCATAATTTCACGCTAGAGACAAAGCAGCAATCCAAGAAATTATTGAAGCAGAAGAAAGTGCGTCTGAAAAGCCAAAACAATCTTATCTGGCGGAAAAGTCGTAGCAACGACTTTTTGAGATTATCATAGTGTGGTGCTTATAGATTACATAGAAAAAGGCAGAGCTTTCTTTAGGGCCAACTAATTTTCATTACTGAACAAATAAAATGATGCAATCAAAGCTAAACGTCTCCATCTGGCAAAAACGAAGGTATTATTTCAACCATGATATGCACTTGTGCACAAGTCTTTCGAGAGCTTTGATTCTAAGTGCTGCCAGATTTTGCTTCCAGCGAATTTTTTCTTTTCATCAGTTTGAAGAAGAACTCAATGCTGAGATGATCACTAATATTGCTGAAATGGACGCATCTCATTATTCTGATGATATTGAGAAGTTAGAACATCATTATACTGAATGTATTGAATTGTAAGAAGATTATGTAGAAAAGTGGAAAAAAATGCGGTTTCTTTATCAGGCCAAGAACTTTCTGAAATACTTTCGTATCTTGTTGTTTTTCCAAGAAAATTATTTGTCCGTTTTCCATTGAATGGTATTGTTCGGAAATATAATGTGGTATATTTACTTTCACAAATTAGGAGAGTATTTCTTTTCAAAATATTCATGGTCAAATGTAATGATCCAGCAAATAATTTCATTTATGGATTCCTATTTTGATATAATTCAAAAACTGGTATAGAAATGGAAGTTCGCAGTCCCAGCGAGCTAATTCTGCACGAGAAAATTATCATAAAATCATAATAATAGAGTGCTTGCACGTGACGTTCCAAGACAGCGAATACACTATGATTGTGTACAAGGATGTATATAATAAAGATGGCAACCCTACCACATTGCTCCGATTCTATACCGCATGCCTTTTTGAGGGTTGATAATTCACTTCTCAATAAGAGGGATGGAAAGGCTATTGTCCAATGCACGCTTCCCAATCATAGTGCAAATTCCAATTATATTTCTAGAAAAATTTTCTGTGACATCATATTGCATGTCTTAGTAACGTAAAATAGTTACAAGCAATTCAAAGCCTTGTACTGGAGGGCATGCAATCCACAACAGCTCAAAAGGCTCAAACGCCGTGTGAACTTGTAAAAAAATATGTAACTCCGTATTTACAAATTGCATTCCAATGGAAGGAATGAGAGTTTTACTCATGAAACCCTTGTGAAAAAATAATATGTACCCTTCGTTGGCATAAGAATGCAAGATTTTTCAAAAATTATTCCTCCTTGTGTCAACGAAGGGTGCATGTCAATTTTTTCACAAGAGTTTTTTGATGAAACTTTCATTCTTTTCATTGGCATGCAATTTGAAAACACGGAGGTTGACATTTTTCTTTACAAGCTCGTTTATTTAGCGATATGCTAATACAAAAAAACATACAGAATTTTGATAAAATATATATAAAATTATACATTATTATCAGTACAAGACTCCAAATCACTTTAAACTATCTGACATTACAAATTCAAGTAATATATTGTCACGGAGAAACTCAAAATATGTTTAAACTGGAACTTGCACTATGATCGGAAAGCGTGCATTGGTCATTACCCTTCTTATCTTTCTTATCAGGGGGTAAATTATCGGAGATGTACCACTTGAGTTCCGAGATAAATTTTGTCCTTATCCCTAAAGCCAGTTGAGAATTTCTCTCTTGATCCCCATGTTCCACTTGTTTCCAGTTTATTGCTTAATTCCTCCAATTCCAAATGAATGTTCCATCTTTGAATACTAGAAATTATGAGTTTAAATGATAAACTAACTTGTTAAACATGGGTATAGCTCATTTTCATGAAGTATGTCATTGTATATCTCCATGCTTCATCCAATAATGTGTTAATTTTTCGACGAGCAAGTAGTGCTTAAGCATCAGAGAAGTCCTTAAATCAAGCCTCAGAAAGGCATGCGGTATGAAATCTGAGAATATCACCTGTCACCAGCACCCAAGCCTCAAGCATACGGAATCCATTATCTCTATTATATACATTCTTAGAGCAACGATTCATAATTTATAATTCTTATGCAGGTTTGAGTTCCTGATCATATATAAACTGAAAATACTCATATTTTGGGACAAATTTTCTTTTTCAATAAAGCATCATGCGAAAATTGAGTCAACTTCGGTGGTGAGGATACCCATAGTTTTGAAGAAGCAGCTTTAATCACACGCTGTTTGATGTTAGTTTTGTCATATAGACCAGGAGGTGGTGTCAGTTGAGGCTATCCGATTTTATACCGCATGCATTCAAAAAAATGAATTGGTTTTCCTGTGACAACATTCTGCATGCCTTTGTAACGTTAAAAATATGAAAGTAATACAACCGAAAGGCATGCAATTTGCAGCAGCCTAAAAGACTCAAATGGTCGAGTGAAACCTTGTGAAGATATTGAAATGCATTTCTCGTTAGCACAAGCGTGGCCAATTATATATTAAGAGAGATTCCAATTACTTGATTTTACATTTGTGCGAGAATTTCCCAAAATTTCTCACTCTTATGCAAACCAGAAATGCATGCTGATTTTTTCACAAGAGCTTCATGACTGAAACCTTCATTCTTTATATTGGTATGCAATTTTAAACCACGGAGTTTCACATTTTTTTTACAAGTTCACGTGATCGTTCGAGTCTTTTGGACTGTCGCGAATTGCATGCCTTTCAGAACCAGGCTATAAATCACTTTCAACTATTTTACGTTAAAAAGACATGCAAAATATTGTCACAGAACTGAAATTTGCATTATGACTGGAAAGCAAGCATCGCCCAAAAACCTTTTTACTTTTCTGTTCAAGCAATAAATTTTCAACCTCCGAAATGACGTACGGTATAAAATCGGAAAACCTCTACTGTCACGATCTCTTGGTCTAATAATCTCCATTTTCATTTGATGACTACCGTACATCTCCCATTCAGTTTTTTTTCTTCATGCGATAAATCATTCTCTATTAATAAGTAGAATGGTCCACGGCTCATTGGGCTACGATTCAAGCTTCCTGATTGGCCGAAATGCATACTCAATTCAAGAATTGAATGCAACAAATATATTCACATATTGCTTGAAGAAATATTGAGCCTACCAACACATTGCCACATGCTCCCGTATTCAGTAATTCGGCAGCTCACGGCTAAGCATATGAAATTTACTATCCTTATTATATTTTCCGGTCAACATTCTCTGTTAAAAGACTCCAGGAAGCCATAGATTATTGACTAACTAAAAGTAGCGTCTTCAAAGCTGTAGACACTCTCTCCACCAAAATTGCTGCCAGATCTGTGAACGAGTCCTAACGTTATATAATGAAGCAAAATCATACATCGAATTTTTTATGATAGGATGTGATATTATCAAGAAATTACATATGGATGTATCCAATTTCAAAATTTGTCTTTAATATCTTTTGCCCTATAATATATAATAAGGTCATCATTAATGATACAATTTTTTGTATTGAAATTTTTAAACATGATTCAAATGAGGAATTGCTAACTCTAAAATAAAACGAGAGAACAATGTCACAAGCACATTGTCTGGAGCTACAACACCAAAAGATGTGACAAAAACACTAACATCGTGTACCTTTTTCATGCACTTACTATACAAAATCTTCCATGCAAAGAATAGAAAAATTAAAGAAGATAGAAAACTGTGTATTGCGAACTGAACTTACACAAACACAATATGTACTCAAGTCAGTTTCCAAATGTTTATTCTGTTTCTGGTTTGTATGTATCTGTAGGTTTAATGTAGTTTGAATTCAAAAATTGTGGTGAACACTGAAAATCTGTGTGAGAGACTGTAATTATGGAAATTTACACTTACGATTTGATTTTGAATTACAACTTGATAATCAACACCTAAATCCTATCTTCTAATCAAAATTCTGATGTGCTTAACTTTTTCACTTACTTATTCTTATTCGTATTGGAATGCAGAATATGTGTTTGATTGCACACTTGTTATTAGGAATTATTGACGATTCATTTCTAAATATCTAGCAAATCGTATAGAAAAAAATATTAATCTTTGTGCTTGTTCATGAGACAGAAATATTGGTAACAAAAATAGGTTCAAGTATTTCGAGTTGGTTGTTTACTAAGTAACGTTTTTTATATAAGATTTTGACAATCATTAGATACACAGTAAAGGAATACAGGAGTAAATTACGCTTGACGGAAGCGATATCATTTTCAGCCAATCAAATTGTTAAAAAAAATGAGATTAGTTGAATCTTTGACATTTTAATCCCGATTAACTCATCTCCTAGATTCGTATTCTAATTCATAGAGACTGCTTAAAGTCACATTATAGTTTCTTTGTCGATGTCGATGTTGTCGTTTATAAAAACTCGAATATTTTATGTTGATGCAGACGATATGTTCTACAAATTTATGTTGCAAACAAATGCGTACGCAATTTTAAATCAAATTGATGTTGCGATTCTTTGCGAATCTGTAGATCTTATGAATTCATGATTCTGTGAAATATTAACAGAATTTCATATGAACGAATTGACAGTAATCAACAAGAGTCGATGATCTTTTAACAGTTTCTTATGCATTTATAGATTTGTAGGACTCATAGATTAAAACAAAATTGCAGCATTAGTCCATATTAATTGACATTGGCTGACAAAATTTCTATTCTATTATTTTTTGAATGACATACAAGTGAGAAAAGAATTAGGTAGATCTTGAAACCAAGTATAATTGGAGTAGTACCCAATTACGGGCACAATTGTTCATCTCTGAATTTGTACGCCTATAAAAATAGCCTCATGCAAAAATTTCTTAGTAGATATAAATATACTCTATTTGTTATTAATTCATAAAAGTTACGACATGGCTGCGCTCATTTTTTCAAGAGCCGATCTTATTTGCGAAACGTGGTTACCTAATGTTTAATATCTTCCTTCCTACAATACTTACTACTAGGGTTGCCACTTGTACTATAATATATAGTATTGTACTATATTTTGAGCTTGTGTACTGTATACTGTTAAAGAAATATATAGTACGCAAAAATACTATATTTTCATCACCAAACTCTAACAAAAAAATCCTTTATTTTAAAAATTCATGAATTCGAAATGGCGAGAAGAAATAAACAGGAGTAGTATCGCATCAATAAAAAATGAACTTTTGATTCACATAATTTGAAAATTGAATGAAATTAATCATATTATTCTTTTATTTTATTACAAAAATTTGTCACAAAATGCAAGAAGTGGAAAAAAAATTGATTTTATGAAAATGAATAAGTAACGAACATATCTGTGTCTAGTTCTTGCTTTTTCCATAAGATACTATATTTTTTTTGAGGTCTACTAAATTTTTATAGCTCATTTTCGAAAATACTATATTTTGCCGAAGAAAATGTGGCAACCCTACTAACTACGCCTAATCGATGCCCTTGGCTATTTTAAAACTGATACACAATGTTTTATTTGTTACTTCCAACAAATTAACTCAGGTAAGAAAATAGTATATTGTGTGGCTAGGGACAAAACAAGACGATTTCAGCAGAGGATGAGCGTTTCTTGTCCGAGCGAAGCGGCTGAAATCGTGTTTTCTCCCGTGCCACACATTGTATTTTTCATAATACCTGCATTAAAACTTTCCATATTACAAAGTCATAATAAAGTAAATATTTTTTCATAATACCTGCATGGAAACATCGCGTTCCAGCGCCCATTTTGTCAATCGAAACAAGACAATTTCAGACAAATGCTAATGTAGCCGGGCAGAAATAGGCTTGTTTCTGCCCGCTGAATTTGTTTCTCACATCGTTTTATCTCTGGTAGAGTCGCATTTGTTCATTGTCAATTGCTAAATGAAAATCATATAACCTCAGTTAATTTGACATTTGTTGAATGCGTAACTGTGAATTAAATTAAAAAGGAGGTTCTATTTCAAGAGAAAAAAGTATTAATACGATAATTTCAAGTACACCACAACATCTTATTGATAAAGCACAAGCAGCTGCTCTTGACTTGTTACCTGCAAAATCAAAAGGAAAATATTTACTTTGTTATGTCAAATTTGTAATATGGAAAGTTTCAATGCAGGTATTATGAAAAATACAGTGTGTGGCACGGGAGAAAACACGATTCCAGCCGAGGGTGATGCCAGCCCTCGCCTCGCTCAGGCAAGCAACTCTCACCCTTAGCTGAAATCGACTTGTTTCGTCCCTAGCCACACAATATACTATTCTTTTGATTTTGCAGGTAACAAGTTGAGAGTACCTGCTTGTGCCTTATCAATAAGATGTTGTGGTGTACTTGAAATTGTAGTTTAATATTATTTTTCTTGGAACTAATCATCTTTTCAATTCAATTTACAGTTACGATTACAAGAACTGTCAAAATGAACCTAGGTTATATGATTCTCATTTAGAGATGGACAATGAACAAATGCGATTCTATAGAACGATCTAAGAAACTAATTCAGCGGTCAGAAACAAGCTTGTTTCTCCCCTAGAGCAGAAACAGACTGATTTTTTTCCGACTACATCCGCATTTTTGTCTGAAATTGTTTTGTTTCGACTGACAAAACAGGCGTTGAAATGCGTTGTTTCAATGCAACTATTATGAAAAACTTATTTTAAGAATATTAAGATTTCATAACAGAATCTTTTAATAATTTAATTCGGAAGAATTGAATTCATTAGAGTCATCCTGTTTCTCGTTGTTTGAACTTACAGAAAATATTATAGGAGTGGTATCTTGGTAGAATAAATTGTCAACGATAGAAAGGCGTATTCTCACCTCAACTACCTCATCTATTCTTGTTTTACTGTTTAGAAATTGGGACTATTTCCAAAATTTCTTTGAATTTATTAAAGATAAATAAAATATGTGAGCAAAACTTTTTGGCGTATTTTGATTCAAGCCACAAATCTATAAGTCAAGCTTGAGATTCATCGTTTATAGTGCTGTATTTTCCACATATATATTGCGATATCTTTTGATCTATTGAGAAGCACTTTATATATACAAGGTGACAAAACGATTCTAGGGAAATGCTTTAAAGTTGATACACAAATTCTTTTGGAAGTAGTAGGATAATCAAGCTGGGGTATTTTCATATATATTGCAGTTTGTTTTACGTGAACTATGATATATTCCAATCTATCAAGGATTAAAGGAAAAAACTTCTCAGAACTGATTTTTCATAAATATGATTCCATTTGAAAAGACTGCACTTTGCTGTTGAAACGCTGTGTTTCCTATTATTCTTATATAAATTTTATTATCTATTAATGATACTTATTTTGCTGTCAAGATTCCTCTCAGACTTCCTGCACTTTTGTTAACTCTCGGTTTTTTTTTTGCGTCACTTTCCAGCTCCATATATTTAGATTTTTCCACATTTATGTTTAATCCCATTGTTTTCGCTTCTTGATTCATTTTTCATGTGTCTTTTCAGCTCTTTTGGATTTCTTGCTATTAGGACTACGTCATCGGCATATGCTAGAAGTTGGTGATTAGTGTTATTCATAATACTTTTATGATATATTCCGCTATCGCTTACTATTTTTTCTAACGTTAAGTTAAATAATAAAATCGGTATCGGGTCTCCTTGTCTGAGTCCTATTTGTACTTTAAATGCGCTATTTATTGTACCTTGTATGTATATAACATTGTCAGTATTTTAGAGGGTCATTTTTACCAACTTAATCAATTTCTGAGGTATTCTCAATTCTTCTAGTGCTTTATATAGTTTATTTCAGTTTACTGAATCATACGCTTGCTTAAAATCCAGAAATAGTACATACAGTATCATTTTACGCTCGTAGCAGTTTGCTTGGATTTGTCTTAGTACAAATATTTGATCTGTAACTGATCTATTGTTTCTAAAGCCGCACTGGTACTCTCCAATATTTTTTTCTGCGTGGATATTTGGTTTCTCCCTTATGAGTGTTGCAAGAACCTTGTATACTTTCTGTGTCTAGCAATGCTATTCCTCGATAATTGTTCCAGAGCGTTCTGTCTCTTTTGTAAATTGGCTTCATTACTGCTCTGGCATCCTTTTTTCTTTCCATAAATATCACTTATAAGGTCAAGTAGTTTTTTGCTGTTTGTAAGACTATATACTTCTTTTTACGTACTTGTACTAAGTACAAGGAAATATTGTGAAACTGATAAAATTCACTTATCAAGATTTTGATAGAAATATCCGTTTTGAGCATCCCAGAATCCATTTTGACTATTTTCGGCTTGAAATCGGTACATATGTGCGTTCGTTCGTTCATGCGTGCATTCGTTCGTTCGTAACTCGCAAATCTCAAAGCTGGTTGAACGCATGATGTTGAAATTTTCTATTTAAGACTGGTATAGGTTCTAGTTCAGCACCTCGCATCATGATTAGTTAATCGTCTGTACCGGAAGTGCACTTTACTTGGAACTTTCTTCGAATTTGTCTAATAAATCCAGAATGATCAATCGTAGGATGTTGAAATTCAGTATTTAAACTTGATGTTGTATAAAATAGTTATCTGCTATTTCTGTATGAATCGGCCAAGCCAGAAGTGCACTTTACTTGAAATTTTTTTCTATTTTTTTTGCATCATATATTACACCGCTCTTTTCCTCGACCTCATTCATTTTATTTCTATTAAGAGTTCTTGGAAGTATTCTCTCCATCTTTCGGCTTTTTCCACATCGCCTTCTAGAAAACTTCCTTCTTTACTCTTAATGACTGTAGCATTTCTTTGATATCCTGTTCTCATTCTTTTCATGTCTTGATGAAAGTTTCTAATTTCCTTATTATCAAGTTTTTCTTCGATCACCCTTAAATTATTCTCCTTGAATAATCTCTTCTAGCTCTTATATATTTTTTTTTATTCGTTTCTTCTATTATTATATCTCCTTCTGTTTTTTTCTGTGTTATCTTTCAACAATGCTACCCTGGCTTTTCTTCTTTCGCCAATTACTTTCGCACATTCTTCATTAAACAAGTAAATTCCTCTTTGTCTTTTTTTCTCTCTGAGTCTGCTTTTTGTAGCTTCTTTTATCGCATCTTCTATGCGTTTCCACTTATTGCTCATTCCATCGGTGTTCTGCATGACATAAGGTTGCCTTTCAATTTCTTCCTCATATCTTGACTTTTTTCCTGTTTCCTGTAATTTGTTATAATCATACAACGTCATATAATAACCTTCTATTTCTTTTGCGTTGCCTTCTTGTATTTAAGTCTTGATTTAGGCTCGCACAAAAAAATGATCAGAGTCGGCATCCGGCTCCATATAGCTTCTTATATTAGTGATTCGTCTGGCATGTTGCTCTTCTATTAGGATATGATCTATTTGGTTCACCGTTTTTCCGTTGCGTGCCATCCACGTTCTCATATACAGAGTGGTGACTTGAAGGACGCACCATAGTTTTCAATGCTATTTTTGGAATGTTCAATTATTGGCTTCCCTAATTATTTTACATCAAAAAAATTGAATAGTTTATTGTAGAGAAAAAACTCCTGCATTTCAGGAACCAATAAAATTTCCATACAAATTTACTGCTTATATATGTCATCTGCATTCATCAGCGTTTTATATTTTATATCTTGAATTAAAATGTATAATTTAGATGAAAAACTAGATATGGTGGAATGGTCTTATGGTCAAAATAGTGCTTGACAAACATCAGTTTTCTTTAATTTCATTCTGTTATCTCATGGCACTGTTGATTTTAAGAAAATTATCAATAAACATTTCCGTGATCCTATTGGTTTCTGGTAGAGTAGAATCAAAAATATAAGTGTCAAAAAATGCGAAAAATTTTTCTCTACAATAGTCTATCCAACTTTTTTGATGTAAAATAATTAAGGAAGTCAATAATTGAGCATTTCCAAAATAGCATTGAAAACGCTATTTATTTATTTATTGAAAAATCGATCCAACAGGACAGGTAGTCCCAATTACAGGATGATTATATGAATACATTGCATACATTGAAAGCCTTACAGATTGTAGAGAAAAAATAAATATATATACACACGACTGAACTATCAAACAGTTTAAATCATGACTTATTCTACTTAATTAGAAATAAAACACTTTATCAAATTACGTTTGACAACAACAAAGGAATCACCAAAAATATCAATTTTGGAGCCAACATCATTAAAAATGGTGCACATTTGCCATATAGGAGATTTTTTCTCGTAATTAGTTCTGACTTTATTACAATAAAATGTTGACTTATTTTTAGAAGCAATACGGGGAGCATGGAGTTGCAGATGTCCAAGAATAGTACAATCATTGATATGAAAATTTTGCAATTTTCTGCGATCAGATAGGGAAAGCATGTCAATTTCAAACAGTAGAGTTTTATATTCAACATCAAAACTGGAATACTGATGGAACTTCTTGAAAAAACAGTATCTAAGAAAGCGTTTCTGTATGGCTTCGAGTTTTTTAATATATTTATTGTATATAGGTATAGGGTTCCAAATTTGGAGACAATATTCCAGTTTTGACCTTACAAATGAATAGTACAGCTTTTTTACAGTGGACAAATTATGAAATTGCTTTGTAGATCGAATAATAAATCCTGAAACTCTGAATGATGATTTTGTGATATAGTCAACATGCAAGTTAAATAATAGTCTGTCATCAAAAATTACGCCAAGGTCTTTAAACTGGGAAACGCGTTCAAGATTAGAGTTATCCATAGTATATGAGTATGTATAAACAGATTTACGGACTAAGTAACTCATTATTTTACATTTGCTGGAATTAAAAAACAGTTTAGAGTTTTGAGACCAAGCTAGTAGACTTTCTATATCCTTTTGCAACAAATAGCAGTCTTCCAAGGAATTTATTGTTTTGAGAATTTTCAAGTCGTCAGCATAGAGCAATACATCAGAATACTCAATCACATCAACAATGTCATTGATAAATAATATAAACAAGAGTGGTCCTAGATTTGATCCTTGTGGCACTCCAGAAGTGGCAACAAACGGGGTTGATTTAAAGTTATTAATTTGGACAGAAAGACTGCGGTTATTTAAATAAGAGTGTAGAAGAGCAAGAAGATCACAAGAAAAATTGAAATTAGTATTAAGTTAATTAAGAAGAATATTGTGGTCGATAGTATCGAAAGCTTTTTTGAAATCAGTATAGATCACATCAACTTGAGCATTGTCGTGAAGTGAATTAAGTGTGTGCTCAGTAAAATTCAAAAGATTTGTTGTTGTAGATTTGCCATTCACAAATCCGTGTTGTTTATCTGAGATAAGGGACTGAACGCAACTATATATATTTTTATAGAGTATAGACTCAAAAATTTTTGATATGTTTGAGAGAATTGCGATTGGTCGGTAATTAGAGATATCACCTTTGTCACCAGATTTGAAAATGGGGCAAATGAATGAAGATTTAAGGATGGAAGGGAAAATTTTGTTATTCAAGGAAAGAATAAATAGATAATTCAACGGCTCAAGAAAAATATGACTACATGCCTTTATTATATAAGAGGGTAGATTATCAGGACCAGGAGTGCGAGTAGTCTTTAAACGTCGTATCGCCCATAGAATATCATCATCAGTGATACTATAAACACAAACAGTATTATACAAAAAATGACTAGAGATGTGAGAAGAAGTGGAGTAAGTAGCAGTATTTGATTTGACATAAACAGAAGAAAAAAACTCAGCGAAACCACTTACTATTTCTGAAGTGGTATTGTATGTATTGTTTTGAAGATGCATACTGTTTGGAATCCGTGAGGTTCTTTTTTTGTTATTAATAAATGTCCAGAATTTACTGGGATCGGTAGAAATTGAATTCTCAATGTTACTCATATACTTTTGGTGCTCAGTCTTAATATCCTTTTTTACAAGAGCTCGAAGACGTTTAAATTCAGACAGGTAGAGTTCATTGTTATCTGATTTCAATAATTTGTGGTAGTTGTTTTTAAGTTTAATATTATTTATTATATCTTGATTGAACCATGGCGAATATTTGGGAGGACGTTTATTTTGAACAGGTACACATTTATCTAAAATATTGTAAATAATATCATAGAATTTGCTGAAAGCATTATCGACGTCATCATACTGTCTGAGAGTATTCCAGTCGGTTTGTAAAAGTGAATAGTACAGTAAGTTATAATCAACGGTGCGGAAATTATACGATTTGGAGTTGGTGTTGAAGGAAGAAATTTGAAATTTGGGATTTGAATTTATTTTCAATGAAATAGAAAGTGCAGGATGATGGGAATCTTCAGGAACTAATGCATCAATATCTCTAGATACAGAGCATTCTAGATTACTAACCACAACATCTAATAATTTCGCGTGATCATTTTCAACATGATTATACTGAGCAGCATCTAAGAACGCAATAAAATTATCAAAATTAGAACTAAACGTGTCGAGTTGATTATATTTGTAGCTATCAATCAGCCTTGTTATATTGAAATCAGCAACTATGATGAATTTTGAATCAGCAACAGTTAAAAATGAGTCTAGAGCTCCAAAAATATAATTTTGCTGATCGAAAGAGATAGGAGGGGGTAAATAGACAACAAATATATAGACAAAGATGCTAGAAGTTGAGTATACTTTAGTACAAACAAGATCAGAAAGAGAACAAGGATGCAGAGTAATATCAACAGAAATTGATTTATATTTACTATTGATAGCACATAGAACGCCTCCCCCACGTTTTTTGCCACTCCGAAGCGTATCACGATCTTTTCTGTAGACATCATATTGAGGCAAGAATAGTTCTGAAGTATGTACACTATCATTAAGCCACGTTTCAGTGATATAGACTACATCTAAATTTAAACTGGAAATGTTATTACAGAAAATATCAAACTTGGTATTCAATCCCCTTACATTTTGGTAGTATATGCAAAAACTAGACATACAAGTGTAAGAGAAAACAGAACAAAATAAAAAATAATTGACAAGAATAAACAATATATAAATGAACAAATCTAAGCAATATATTGACCTTGTGTATTTCAGTGACAAAATATGACTTAAACAGAAAATTTAATTTAATATATTCGTGCGTCCTTCGAGTCATCAGCCTGTATAAGTCCTTGTGCTCAAATTGAGTACTTCTGACAACCATATTTTTTTCTATTGCAAGTATAATGAGCCTGCTGCCATTATTTGCCATTATTGTAGATTTCTTCGTGTTTGCTGTATTGCCCAATAGTCGGTCTGAATATTTCCTCCCTTCCAATTTTCGCGTTACAATTTCCTAATATAATTTTGATGTCGTATTTCGGAATGCTGTCAAAGATGTGATCTATTTCTTCTAAATACTTGTTTTTTTCTCTTCCGATGGTGCATGTATATTTATCAGACTCAACTTCCTGTATCAACCTCTAATTCTGATACAACACGCTCTGTCTGATAATGGCTTGAATTCAGTTACTGCTTGTTTTATTTTCTCACTAATGAGAAATCCTATTCCCAGTCTCCTATCTAGCCCTCCACTTTAAAGAGGGTGTAATCTTCAATGTTTATAATGTCGTTTCCACATTACTTAGTCTCTTGTAATGCTACAATATCTAATTTATAATTCCTTGCCTCCTTTACTAGCTGTTTGAGTGCGCTTTCTGAGTAGGTGCCTCTGACACTCCATGTTCCAATATAAATGTTTTCCGTCCTTTTCTCTTCCATGTACATATCCATTTTATTTGCCTTTGTCATCTTATTAGTACTTTTGTTACATTTGGCTTTTACAATTAGTTTTTTTGAGTCATCTTTGGATTTTTACCGGCAGTCATTTCTTATTATTCTTCTTTATTTTATCTGTAAGTTGTTACACTAATACCTTTCAAATATCTTTTCAGCGTTAAAAAATAAACCAACATACAAAAACGCTTTCAGTCATTCTATAGGAGATAAACACATTTCACATAAAACTTTATGTGAAATATTAATTGTCAGTCTCTCAAAAAAACTGACCACTCCCCTTTCAGGAGACTGTAGTCTTAATTTTTGCAACCAATTAGGTCAGAAAACATTTCTCTATAATCGCTTGGTTCACTAAATGCTCATGTTAAATAATTTGGAAAACATTGTGATATATTCTTAAAAAAATCGTAATGGATGTTGAAAAAACACTTGCTTGATTTTCTTATAACTTTAAGTAGATTTTTTGCACAATAATCAGTAAATTTTTCACTAACATTGACTTGCCCACAATTTTGAGCTATCTTCAGTAGATACAGAGCAAACTTGATGAGACTCCCGTTTTCCACACCGCGAAACAAGAATTGAGGGCACGGATAACATACCAAAGACAATTTTTTATTGAGCTACTAGTCCAATGCTGCTTCTGTTGTATACTATATTCTGTGGTTAAAATTTCAACCGTGATAATAGATAGTCGCGGCCTTAGCTTCATACTGATATCATAAGTGCTTACAGTTCTTATAGTCGCCAAAAAATATCAGATTATAAGAAATCAGACATGTTTACTACTTTTTAATGGATGACTTTCCTCTATTTGATTGGGTGCAAAAGGAGAATCAGCTGTACCTATGATATCAATAGCAACAACTGTTACTCCAGCAATTATCAAGCAAATAAAGTTATTTGACATTTGGAAGATAGAGCTTCATAAGTATGATTTAGGTACACAGACAAATATTCCTGTTTTAAAATATAAACAGAAGAGAAATATGTGGAACTTATACGAAATCAATAAAACCAGAGCTTAATGGTTTTTCTGGCATTCAGGAGATGTGAGAATGCCATTTTCATTTTCCGAAAAATGAAATTCACAGAACAAAACACAATATGATATGGCATAATTAAGTAAAAAGCTTTCAACGTCGACCATGTGGATTTTAATGGACTAAAAAAATAAAAATAATTTCAATTATACTGTTTCGTTCAAATGAATATTTCATCTAACAAATATCATGAACTCGCACAAAGATTAGAAAATGAAAAATCCATTAAATTATGTTATGTGAGAAGTCTTTATTTCTCTATGTTATGATTAAATGAAATGCGCACCTTTTTCATGGGAAAAGTTAACTATTCTTGTTCTAATTAAAAGTAAGTATTATTGCATTTAAGAATTGACTACTACTTGATGGTACGTGTGTTTCCATCTAAAGGAAAATATCAAGTCTCCAATGTTTCTATTAAGAGCAAGTTATAAAATATAATACGACACGCAGGCATGCCATGTTCCCATGTCATTTAGAAAAGCAATTGTAGATCTTTTTAGCTAACTTCAATTTAAACTTGAAACTGACACATGGAAAATTTGAGAATTATGATTAATCTGACAGTAGTCACGTGGAGTTAACTAAAATTGAAAAGTTGCTTCTGACAGGATGTATTACATGGCATGGCGTGTCTTATAAGTGTCAAAGATTTTGAAAAAAGTTTATCATATAATCATCATAATTAATTTTGAAGACTGCCATAATTAGATACTAAAGAAAGATATTTTCTTTCATATCATTCATTCTACTAAATTACCACTGAATTGAATTAAAATTCACGGAATATTCTACAGCAGTAAATGCATTAGGTACTTCCTATCCAAGTTGAGTTGAAGCTTGTGAATTCAATTTTCACTCAAAATACAAATAATGAGTGCGACTCTCAGAGGAAGGTGCCAACATCCTAAGAATAAGTAGATTAACAGAACTTCTGTCTTACGTAATCTGATATAAAATTATCAAGTCGGAGGAAATAATTAATATAATTGTCCGAAATCAAATGAAGTCCAATTTGATAGATTGAATTGATAATATACGTATTTATTAGGGAGATCCGTTCTTTTCCATTCATACGGATCATAATTTGCTCGTGACAGAAAAATTTTTACGGGCTACCATTTATAGGGGAGTTACTTACAGTTATAAGCTTCAGATATTTGTATTTGAAGATCCCCGCTAGGTGTCAACGCATATTGAAAAATTGATCTGAATTAGCAACAAAGAATAGCTTCTTTGAACATCTTTTTACAGTCTGCCATTTTACGAACATGAGGTAAGTTTGCAAAATCGATTGAAAGGATATTGGCAGATGATCTACATGAGTCCATGAATAAAGCATATTCGGGTAGATTTGCAAATTTATCGTGCAACTTGAAATAATTTGTCACAGTGAGCTTCTAGTCGATTTTGCTAGTTTGCCTTACTTTTGAAAGAAAGGCAGACGTAGAAATTTGCTCAAAGAAGCTATTTTTTCTCAAATTAAATTCTTTATCAATATACATTGACACTTGATGAGAATTTCTCAAGCTTACAGCTATAAGTACCTTCCTTATTACTGAAAGCCTGTGAAAAAATGTTCGATTTTTTTCTGTCACGACTACGAATATCCGGTCTATCTGGTTGAGATAAATCATATTTGCCACAGTACTAAGCGCTCAAATTGTAAGAATGATATATTTTCTTGAAGGCTATTATTCAGGAATCAGTCGTCAGTTCAATACGAAATTGAAAGCTATCCAGATGAAGAAAAGCTCTTAGACATCAATAATTTCTTCATATGAATATCAAACTTTTGAATTCTTGGACCAGGCAGTCAAAGCTCAGAAACTCTTACAGGCCCTAAAAGTAGAATTCTGATCAAATTAGACCACAAAAAGCAAAGTTCGGAGATAATTTTGTGATTACCATCTCAAATTTTCAAATGACGATTGGAAATTCAGGATCTGCTATTTCTAAATTATCTTCAATTTTAATTATATAAACGTGGTGTGTTTATGAACTGGTGCAAATGTCAAGTCGATATTGATAACCACAAAAATATTATTTTGAGTATTGTGACATGAGGTCAAATATTTTGAGACAAAGAAACAAACGTACTGCATCAAGATTTTGATTTTGACAATCATTGAACACATTTTAAAGAATACACAGCTAAATCAAATTCGAATCACAATTTTTCATATACTTATCGGCTTTTGATATCCAAGAAAGTGTAATAGCTGTAGATTCTCCCAGAACTACATAGAAGGAACCAAAGTTATGTTACCAAAGTATACAGAAAATCAGCTTATAGGCCTTCGAAAAGTATCAAACTCACTGAATATTATCTTGAATCTTGCAAAATATTGAAAATTACAGTTGACAAGAATAAATTTCTGGTTAAACATAGTTTTCTGGATTGTCGTATATTTCGAAAGTTTCTGTGAGGAGCATTTAATTTATAAATGAAATTTTTACTGGACTAACTGGACATGAATATGAAATACTTTTATGTTGAAAATATTGTACTGTCTGAGAAAAATATCGTTAGTAAGGCAATATTAGTTTTTTTGCTGATATGAACGTGCAGTGCACATTATCAAATTACTGTAAAAAAGTTATCGATAATTTGGTATCAGATATTTATGCCCTGAAAAAATTAATTGTGCTTCCACCAGATATGGTTTAAAACATGAATCTCATTTTTATAGTCTAGTCGAGAAGTGAGTTTTCTGAGAATAGTATATTCTACAATAAGTATTGGAATGGCCTATATTCTGAACGAGCGAAAAGTTTGTAATCCGAACCGAAGGCGAGGATTACGGTTCGCGAGTGTGGAATACGCTATCCCAAACATATTGTAGACTATACTTTCTCTAACAAGGTTCTGGAAATTCACCAATATTTCAGAGGAAGCTTAAAAAATTATTAAATATCAAACGTAAATCCAGATATGAATACTTGAATTGTAAGGAAGTAACCATGGTAGTAGCCAAACTAACAGCTTCTGATTTGTTGAAATGATTCTAATGTCATACAGAATCATTCTATACGATTTTTTTGAATGTCATTCGTTCGAACATGGTTTTTGGTTATGGAATATGCAAATTCCAAAACAGTGTTGGAGAAAGATAGTTCTAAGAGTCCAAAAAATATAATCAATAGCTAAGTATTCATTTCGGAATGGAATGAAGAAGACATTTTTTGGATTTCTTTTTGCCAACAAAAATTGCAATTGTTGTTAACGAAAAAAAGTCGCCTGGTTTTCTTGCAATAACTCAGAAACTACGAGGAATAGTGGAAATCGAAGAACAAAATCTTAGAGAGGAGAAAATTTTTGATGGAAAACATTCATCCCTTCTATAACTTCTATAACATCTTATTGTACATCGTGCATTATGATTGCGATCAGCAAAACCAGAAGTGCACTTAACTTAAGACTTTTTTTTAATTTTCCGCATATATCCAGAATGATCATCTATAGAATACTGAAATTTAGCAATTAAAATTGCTGTAGCATCTCAATGGTTATCTTCTATTTTTGTAACAATCGGCTGAGCCGGAAGTGCACTTTAAATGACAGACTTTTTGAATTTTCCGCATAAATTCTAAACAATCAGTCGTATAATATTTGAATTTTGTATTAGGCACTTTTATAATATCTAGCTGTACACACTGCATTATGATTGCTATCGACTAAACCGGAAGGGCACTATATTCGAAACATTTCTTGAATTTTCCGCATCAATCCAAAACGATTGAACGTAGATTGATAGAATTGAGTATTTAAGACGATTATACCGTCTAGATGGTCATATCCTATTTTTATTGAGATCCACTGAGCCGGAAGTGCACTTTACTTGACAGTCTTCTGGAATTCTCCGCATAAATTCGAAACGATCTGGTGTAGAATATTGAAATTTGGTATTTCAGTCTGCTGTAGCATCTGAATGATTGCCTACTATTTTCATAACAATAGACTGAACTAGAAGTGCACTTCAGTAGGAATTTATTTTTTAATTTTGCGCATAAAATCAGATCTGTTGCCGTGTTGGTAGTCGTGGAATTTTGGAAATCAGTATTTAGGAATGTTATAGTATAAGAATAATGGCCTACTGTTTCCATAGCAACTGACTTGGCTGAAAGCGCATTTTACTTGACAGATTTCTAGAATCTCTAAAGGAATTATTTTACATTAAGAAATAAACGCGAATATATTTGTTTTCTGGAAAATTACTGGCACCTTCTAACGTTCTTCTAGAAACGCCTAGACGTTCGCAGAAAGAACGTGGTGGGGAGAGACCCGAGGTATATATATGCAACTGGCAGTAAGAGGCATGATTGATTTTTTGGCAGAGTGACCTTATACCATGGATTGCTAGTGATAGAAATAAATTGTGTTATTCAAAATAAATCAACATTGACATAAATAATTAAAGTTAAGTTATAGTGTAGTGTATAATAATCTTTAGTTTAAACTAGAATTAGTTATTAAATATATATATATATATATATATATATATATATATATATATATATATATATATATATATATATATATATATATATATATATATATACAGGGTGTAACAGAAATAAGTACATTAATTTTAACCTGCAATAGATCTCTTCAAGCCTGACAATTTTCCTTCATAACTTTTTTTTGTAAGTCTCCTGGATATCGAGTGAAAATTCATCAAAGTTTGGTCAAAAATTTCATAGTGCGCCTATGGTTAGAACTGAATGTTCCTCATTTGTTGAAGGAATGACAGCCGTCGATTTAAATGATTATTTTGAAACTTTAAACCATCATAGTCTTATCAATCATTCATTTGAAACTGAAAGAATAACAGTATTTCAATAATACACTGATATTCGCTCACCTCTATAATTCTATTTTTGTATATGTTGCAAGAAAGATCAAATTTATCTCTGAAACCAACAATTTGGTATATTGGTCGTATTTATATGTTATTGTCGAGAAATTTTATTTCTATTTAGGAATTTCACGTATATTTTCAAATAGTTGGTACATTTCTTGAGCATTAGATTGTCAGCACGAGTTCATTGCACTTGGATCAGCTGATTTGAATAGTCTGAATACAGCCTGTAACACAGTTAGAGTATGGGTAAGATTGTGCTGCCATCTACGATCAACTTAAAAAGTAGTCAGCTTACTTCATTACTGTTGGCTCTCAAACATAAAGAGAAAATCATTCAACGATTTATTTAAAGTGAACGGTGAAATATGAAATGGAATGCGATCCTAAAATCATTTATTTGATGAATAATTCAACTGAAAATATTCCCGTAAAAATTGTAAGAACTTATTCTTGAAAAACAGAAAACCTAACCTACAAATGTATCACACTGAGTTTGGTAATTGATCTTAAATATTTTTTAAAATATGAGATACAATATTCTATTTGTTCAACAGATCAATTCACGAGGCATACTTCATTGAAACGACCTGACTGTGAAGTTTGTAATAATATGAGAAAAAACTAATTCACAGCTGCTTCATTTATAAATTAATGTATTTTATTCATTTCATCTGGTGCTTTACGTTCCAGGTAGACGATAAGTTCTCAATATCTCATAGTATTTTCATCATCATGTTTAAGTGCACAATATTTTGACATTAAATACATGAGCATAACCACAATAATTCAATTTTTAGTGAAAAATGACATTTCTGAAATCGTTCCAAATAAATTCGCCGAACTAATCTTACACTGCCTGCGAAATCACAGATAGAAGAGCTTGACATCTTCATAGGTTTTACCTTTTGTGACAATAATAATAAGATGATTTTTTTCCAAAATTTATTTGAAGGAATTGATCTGGAATTGATAGCTCACATATGACGAAATCAATTGTCTCGTTGTAGCCAGGGTTGTAACTGCTACTGGATCCAATAATTAGGCACCTAAACGACTCGTCAAATTATAGGGGTTGAAAAATGCTAAAAAAAGATGAGAATTCTAGAAAAAGTTATTAAGAAAAATTGTTATGCTTGACGGGTTCTATCATTGGTTAAAATTAATGTACTTATTTCTGTTACACCCTGTATATATATATATATATATATATATATATATATATATATATATATATATATATATATATATATATATATATATATATATATATATATATATATATATATATATATATATATCCAATGATGTACAAGTAAGTCACGTGAAGTTCACGTCAGATTTTTTTTCCTGAAGCTACAAAAAATTACAAAAACAACTATATGCAACCAAATGCTGGAATTTTATTTTTTATTTTTTAAAACATTTGTAAATAGAACACGATACTAAAATTGGAGGGGCTACTGGATTCATCAAATAACATACAGCTGTATCTTTTAAACTATACAAAATATTTCCAGCAACATCCGAAATGATTCTTAGAGCATCAGTTGGTCTTCCAATTAGAGTAGTATTGAAGCGGAGCCCAAAAAAGTTGCAGAGCCCAAAAATATTATTGAAACGTTAGAAATGTTAGATGAAGAAAGTAAGAACAGTAAGGATACTTCTTCGCAGAAAAAAAAGTAAAAACAAAAAAACTATTACAACGACCCCTCCGGATCTATATGAGCCACTTCTAGCACTGAGTTGAATGTAATAGCCAAGTTTACGAAGGACATTAAAGTTTTAAGCGCTTGTACCTGGCTTGGTTAAAAACTCTTCTAAATAAATGATGATTTATGCTTATGTGGACTTTTATACAAGTTTTAGTTTAATTTACAATCTGTAGTTTAATTGTATGATTGTTGTTGTTTAAATAAAGCTTTAAAAAATTGGAAAGATTTAAGATTCGGTGCCCCTAATCAAGCGTTGCGAAGATACTACTCATAATAGGTAGGTTCTCCTGCGGACGTCTACAGCTCGACGCGGCACTTCCCTTACGAGAAGAAGGTCTAAAAGTTTGACTCTCCATTTATCTAACAATTTTTATGTCCAAATTAACGCATTGACTCTTTCAATGAATTTTAATAACTTTACAGTCGCGGCAATTTTGCTATAGACTGAGCGTCTCAAGCGGGGGTGCAAGGGGTGCACGGCACCCTGGCGCCATGTCCTTGAAGACGGCAGTTGGGATCCGAAAATAATTCTTCAAAAATAAGATCAATTCTAATGGAATTATGTTTGGCATCGAATGTATTTAAAATAATGAATAATACAACATTTTGAACACTATTTGAACATTTAAAAATATATATTATTTCAACTGCAAATTCATCCACCCCTATAAAATAGTTGTTTTATTCATAAATAACCACCCGTTTTAGCCAGATCCACAACAAAAACTATTAAAATAAATAAAAAATGTACCTGTACCGCAATTGAAGACGTATAACACTTTAAGGCTCGGAAAATTAAGGGTAAAACTGCTTTTATAATAAATTGCAATGAATGAGCTTCCTACTAACGTTTATTTCATTATTATACGATTATTAGTTCAGAAGATATCAGCTTTCAAGGTTATAACTGAATTTAAAATTCAACCCCCGATATTGACAGGGATTGGGATATTAGCATGACACATGGCATTCAAATCAACGTTTATTACATTATTCTACGATTTTTATTTCAGGAGATACAAGCTCTCAAAGTCGTTGCATCGTTCAACCTTTTATACAACTTACCCTCTGTACTATTAGGGTTGAAAGTTCAAGGGTTCAAATAAGGTTTCTATCAATCTTTGGTTCATTACTATACGGTCAGAGGTGTCTCAAGCGGGGGTGCAAGGGGTGCACGGCACCCTGGCAACATGTCCTTGAAGGCGGCAGTTGGGCCCCGAACATAATTCTTTGAAAATAAGGACAATTTCTTCAACAAAATATTTTATTAGAGCTAATCCACAACCAACAATCCATAATCTACCATTCTATTTTGGATTGGGATTAAAATTGTGGATTTTGTATTGGAATTGAGATTTTGGATTGGGATTGGGATTGGGATTCCAGATTGAGATTAGGATTGTGGATTTTGGATTGGGATTGAATTTCTGGATTTTGAATTGGGATTGGGATTGGGATTGGGATTTTAGATTGGGATTGGGATTAGGTTTCTGGATTTTGGATTGGGATTGGGATTGGAATTGTGGATGTTGGATTGAGATTGGGTTTCTAGATTTTAGATTTTGGATTTTGGATTTTGGATTTTGGATTTGGATTGGGATTGGGATTGTGGATTTTTGATTGGGATTGAGAGTGTGGATTTTCGACTAGGATTGGGGTTGTGGATTTTGGATTAAGATTGTGAATAGTCGATTTTGGACTTTGGATTAGGATTGAAATTGTAGGTTGTGAATCGGGATTGGGATTAAAATTGTGTATTCTGGATTAGGATTATGATTGTGAATTTTCAATTTGGACTGGGATTAAAATTGTGGATTATGGGTTGGGATTGAAATTGTGTATTGGGATTAAAATTGGGGATTATGGGTTGGGAATAAAATTGTGGATTGGGATTCAAATTGTGGATTGCGGATTGTGATTAAAATTGTGGATTGTGGATTGGGATTTAAATCTATAAAAAAGAAAAGTACGATGAAGAGAGGCAGGTAGGGGGAGGGGCGCAATTTATATATCTTTGGACCCCATCGGTAAGTAGGCTAGAGCCGCCTCTGGATATAGATAAATAAATATTCAAATATAATTTGTAAATCATTTTTTATAATTCGTTGAGTTTTTTAGACAAAATTTCAAAATTTTGTATTTTTATTTAAAAGCAGTACCAAACTTAATCAAGAGATAATTATTTCGATTGTTTTAGCTTGTCTGGTGTGTGGCGTAGAAAAAGTATATCTAATTTTTTTTAACTCATTGTAGCTATACTGTATTAATATTTAAATTTGTTATTTGAATAATAACAATTTATATTTGTTTATAATAATATTTATACAGAATTTATCAAATATTTTGCAATATTTCTGCACTAAAAAAACTCCTTAAATTTTTTGTTTTCAAATTCGGCTTTATTTTTTTTTTATAATGTTTAAACAATCATTATTAATAATAATTTATTGTATTTTCAATACTTTTACAATATTTTAAATAATTTTATTTCAATATTTTTAAATTTTAATTTTAAAGATTCTTTTTCAATTACATCGTCGAAGCAAGTTAATTCAATCAAGTACTAATTGATGGTTGCAACACGTTAGAACTTTGGTTTGATTTTTGATAATACTAGTTCCTTTTAGCATATCTATCTCTTCTTAACACATTGGAAAACGTAGTATACTTCTTAACTCGTATAATTTATTTCTGAAGCTTGCTGTTTCGTTTCGTGTGGTTCACTGCTGTCGCAGCCTTCGTAGAAGCTGCATTTGCGTCGTCTTTGCTCTCGTAGACTGCGTTTAAAAACTATTTTAACAGTGCTTTGTGGTATATTTGGGGTTGTGAATTTTGCTTATTAACGTAGAGATCAAAATTTTGTGTATTTAAATATGTAAATTGGGGTGAATTTGTTCCGCATTGCGTGTACGTTAGGTGCATGTATTTGCGATGTTAGTCTTTGCTTTTATTCTGTAATAAATAAATAAAATGTCTTGGTTTTTTTGCAAAGGCCTGTAATGAAAGGTCCAACGTGGGAATCGGTGCACACGTAGGTACCGCTACGAGAGGCACCCCCCCTGGTGAACACCACCGCGTGGATTTGCAATGAGTTCTAGGGCGAACGAGCGAATTAACTGGGGAGTAACGGCATACTCTCGATATGTACCTATCGGAAGTCGGAAAATATGGTAATTGGCGGGGGTCCTTGATTAAGTTCAAGAAACAACATTAGCTGAGACCGATACTTAAGGTTACCATATCGCGTAATTAGGCGGTATCGCGGGCCTCGGAATATGCATTGGCCACGTATTCAAACAACGTATTTTTTTTTTGCAAACGACGAGCACACCGGTGCTTGGGTGTCTGAGCGCTCAGGCACTCATTGGGGTAGTAAAGTAGAGTCAAACATTAGCATAATATATCTGAGCACTTTTAAAATAAATCGCGAAGTAGTATGGCAGCAGTCACCCATCGCGTAGCTAGCTCTTTGAACAAAAAATTAATTAAATAGGCGCGCAACAAACAAACCAACACACAAAACACGTTTGAATGTTGAACGAATGTTGAATGTATGCAACTAATCAAAAAAAGTTCCCTTTCAGCTTCTTCATTTCATCATTACCACCTCCAACAAATCAAGAAAAGGACGTAAGTTGACTAATAAACTTTGCTTTTCAGGTTCTAATCTATTTTTCTTACAGCTATTTTGTATTGCTTTATCGCAGATTTCTAATTGAATTGCATTTTTTCAGATCACTTGCTGAGGATGAGCCCAGCTGTTGAGGTGGATGGACATCGAGGGAATGGACAACGTTGGAGGAGCTGAGGATGAGCCCAGCTGCCAAAATCAACTCTCAATATTTTTTTTGTTGAATATGATTCACCAAAATTTGTTTTTGATTTCTGTTTCAGGTCGCCGGCCGTGGATCTTCATAACATCACCGCATCATCAGCTAGGTAATATAATATTACTCATTATGTACCTGTTTTTAACTACTGTAAACACGTGAATAATGATCTTCAATTTATTAATTCATTTGTATTTTTTATTTTTTCAGATCATCCAGCAGCGGAACCAGAGCCCAGCAGCAGAATCAGACCGCAGATGCAGAATAAGAGCCCAGCAGCAGAACCAGAGCCTAGCAGCAAAATTAGAGCGCAGCAACAAAATCAGAACCCAGCAGCAGAATGAAAACCCAGCAGCAAAATCAGAGCCCAGCAGCAGAACCAAAGCCCAACAGTCATCCAAGAAATCCTCCAGCAGCAGCAGAACCAAATCTTAACAGCCGTCAAAGAAATCTTCCAGCAGCAGCAGAACCAGATTCCAATAATCTTCCAAGAAGTCCTCCAGTAGCAGCAGAACCATAGCCCAATAACCTTCCAAGAAGTCCTCCAGCAGCAGCTGAACCAGAGCCCAGCAGCCGCCCAAGAAGTCCTTCAGTAACTGCAGCAAATCAACACATCAGTAACAACTGTTCCAGGCCCCAAATTCAACTCAACTTTAAAGAAGTCAACTGATTAATTTAGCCCGTCGCTTGCAAAGTTCAAGTGAGTTCAATTTCTTTCTAAATTTTCCGACTTGTAATAATTATTTTGTTGTTTCAGTTGCAGTGAGCGAAGAAGCCACTTCTCTGGTCTAGGTTTCGCTGGGGTTTTCCTAGGCCCAAAGAGAGAATTCCCGGAGAAGAGTTCGTCTCTTTCCCCTTAGTCATTGCCTGGGGGCGAACAAGGCTTACAACAACGCAACAGCATCTTGGACAAGACCTCCAACATCACAACAACATCGAGTAATCAACAATTAATCTTCGAACCTTTGTACCCTTTCCTTATTCCCAAAATAAGAACATTTCCTCAAAATTCACAGTTGTATTTATTTCTGAAACCTATTTTTATTGTTTTCAGGAGTATTTAAGAAAATAAATATATTATTGAATAGAATAAACCAAATTCATCAATAATTTGTATGTTTAATTTTTAAAATAAATACAAAGCTCAGAAACTAATTTTTACTATTTTAATTATTCAAAAATATCAAAATAAGGTATTCAAAAGTCTCTGTAATAAATAAACATGCCAAATAGTCCCTATTTATTTAATTTGTAAATTTTAGTTCAAATACGTGCTAGGTGCTGCCATCTCTGACTAACTAAACAAACTAGCGCCTATTCAAAAATGTGTTGATTGTTGATATACGAACTTTTATACATCATTCTTGATAAAAATATACTCTTTAGTAAATCAAAACAAGTTTAAATATTAGATTAAAATTATTATTAAAGTAATGACTCGAGATTTATTCAGATAAACACAATGCCGGCAAGCGACGCGTCTATCGCCGGTTAAATCTGACAGCCCTGACAATTCCCGGTAAAATAAAATCATTTCCACAAAATTTACAGTTGTATTTATTTCTAAAACCTATTTTTATTATTTTCAGAAGTTGTTAACCATAAAATGGTACTTGTTCTGTAACTTATTCTAAAATTACCAAATAAAACCTTCTCCACAAAATTAAATGTATTTTATTTATTTCCAAAACCTGTATTTTTTTTCAGTCAAAAATAAATTATCACATTTGTAAATTCTTTTAATAAAAGTAAATAGGCGGGCAATCCGCAAGTTTTTTAAAAATCGAAAACTCTTTTTTTGTTTTCCCAAAGGATGCTAGTTATCATAAAAATCATTTATTGTATGAATAATAAAATTGATTCTGTTTTATTTATTTTTGAAATGATTAATAAATGTGGTGAAGTAGAAAATAATATGCTAGCCTAGTAGACAATGAATAATAAAATCAAAAGTTCTGTACAATTTTTTTGATAAAATCAGCCATTTGGCCGAAAAGTATTATTTAGTTATCATTATTCTAAATGAGCTATGTGGTGCCACCTGTGTAGCAAAATATAAACCAGTAACTGGACTTCATAACAGATTACTCAAAAATGAGTACGACAACCAAAAAAAAAGTTTCAAGTAAACTCACATTATTTTCAATAAATAAATGGGATCTTTTATTTCCCATTTTTTGATAAGTACTCTTGTTACGTCAAAAATCATCTTCTCAGAAATTAACAATTTTTAAATGAACGCGGGCACTAATCAAAAAGAGATACATAAAGTACTCCAACTAATTTTGAAAAATCCGACGTGAACATCACGTGACTTGCTTGTACATCAAGGACAACATATTTGTTTTAATTTGCAGTTTATTTTTGCTCAACATTTGTGTTTTATTCTACTGATTTTTAAATAATATTGTTTTAGTATACATACTTCTTATTCTACTTGTAGAATTTTCTAAATTTATCTTAGTCTCATGATGGATTCTTATTCTAAAATAAATATCTAAAATTAAATTAATCAATTGAATTCCATGATTGCTCAGCGGTTCTTGATCCAGCATGTGATCATATAAGGCGTCTAAAACTCCATGAGGCAAATTTCTCAGCGTAGTATTGATTAATTATTTTCTAATGTTTGTTTTAAAAATACTTCCGCTGATTTTTGCATATCGCATACACTTTTCCGCAACTCTACACACATTTATTACAAAAGTAGAAGCCTGTTGCAAATTGCCATATGTTTTACGAATTTGTAATTTGAAATTATTGCTATCTACAGAATCACTTTCCAGTGCATTCAAACAAATTCCACAAACAATAATATTCTTCATTTTTTTAACTACAAATCCAGCCATGTACGTAACAACATTGTCTGAGAAACATGTCAAATTCCATGCTTCTGGAGAAAAGTATGTATGGCTCATGTCTAATGTTTAATATTGATGTATCGTCTAGCGCGATAGAGTTGGCATATTCAGAATCTTTTAATTCGACATGTACAATTAATCTTTTGTAAGTAGCTTCAAACTGTCTGGCTGTAGGGTTATTATTATTGCCACCTCTACTCCTAACTGCACTAAAAAATAATTCCAGGTGATCTTGACTAAATTTATACGTCAAGACAAAATTCAGGTTTGGATCTATAACATTCATATATTTTGCATAGTTGACTACTGACTGTCGAAGCGAACGGACGTGTCGCAAGCGCTCAGAGTTAATATATCTACATAGTGATTTACAAAACCAGTGATAATTTAATTAAGTGATAATTACGTTAAATAACTACCGCAGACATTATCACAAACAACTAAATTTTAGTGAAGTGAAGTACTCAAGTACCCAGTGATATAAGAACACAAAAGCATACACGTGGGCCGACTGGCCCACGTTCAGAATTCTCAGCAATGGAATGGCAAATCGTCAATCCTAGAAAGAATAAAAGAAATGGCAACGATCAGCCAAACGAAGACACAAACAATAGGAAAAGGCCTTGCACTCCCGACCAAATTCCCACCAGTAATAGGTATGATGCCTTATTAGAAAACAACCAAGAAGCACAAAATAATACCGAAGAAACGTCGAAAACCCCCAAACCACCACCCATATTCATACCCGGAGTATTAGACGTCAAACCACTAATTGAAATAATCAAAAATTCAATAGATGATAACTACTTCCTCAAAACAATTGGAAACCATCAAGTTAAACTACAGCCAAATAGCATAGAAGACTATAGGAAAATAAGCAAAATCCTAAAGGAAAAAGGGGTGCAATATCACACATTCCAGTTAAAAGAACAGAGAAGTTATAGGGTCGTCATAAGAAACTTACATTATTCAACAGATATAAAAGAACTTAAACAGGAAATCGAAACCAAAGGACATAAAGTAAGCAACATTTTCAACATGAAACAAAAAGTTGATAAAAAACCCCTACCACTATTCTATGTAGAACTTCAGCAGAACACAAACAACAAAGACATCTACAACATAGAGTTCCTGCAACATACAAAAGTGCAAATCGAGCCACCACATATGAAGAAAGAAGTGCCGCAATGCATGAGGTGCCAATGCTACGGACACACCAAAGCGTACTGTTACAAACAACCACGCTGCGTCAAATGTGGTAAAAACCATCTTACCAAAGAATGTATAAAAGATAATAACACTGAAGCTACCTGTGCCCTCTGTGAAGGTAAGCACCCTGCCAACTACAAAGGATGTGTTGTCTATAAAGAAATAATAAAAAGAAAATTCCCACCCATGAGAGAAAGATTTCTTCCTCAGCCATCAAATCAACAACCAAAGAACACTCAATCAGTCAATCCAGATATTTCATACGCCCAAGCAACAAAAAATACAAATAATGATAACAATACAACAGACTCGCAAACGACAGAACCAAAATTAGATAAATTAGAACAAATGATGCAAAAACTAATAGAGAGAATGGACACAATGCTGAACATTCTAACAACCCTGATAACAAAGATGAAATGATGGGACATAACCTTAAAATCTCACATTGGAATGCTAATGGCTTGGCTCAACATAGCCAAGAGATAAAAAGTTTTATTTATAATAATCAAATAGATATTATGCTAATTTCGGAAACTCATTTTACATCCATAACCTACTTTAAAATACCACATTATACTACGTACAACACAACACACCCAGACGACACGGCACATGGAGGAACAACCATAATAATTAAAAATTCTATAAAACACTTTGTCCTACCTGAATACTGCATGAACTACCTACAAGCCACAAGTATTATCGTTGAAGATTGGACAGGACCAATAACATTATCCGCAATCTACTGTCCACCCAGGTTTAACATTAAAGAAGCCGAATTTCAGACTTTCTTCGCCACTCTTGGAAATCGCTTCATAGCAGGAGGCGATTATAATGCGAAACACCCCGTATGGGGATCACGGCTCACGACACAGCGCGGCCGGGAACTGTTCAAAACGATACAAAACCATCAACTTTACTATACAACATCGGGAGAACCTACCTACTGGCCTACCGACAGAAACAAAATACCGGACCTTATAGATTTTTGTGTAACAAAAAACATAGCACGAAACTATATACACTCCACATCCACGCTAGACCTCTCATCTGACCACACACCAGTTATTGTACTTCTTAGCACTCAAGCTAGAACATCGACGAAACCTCCTACGCTTTGCAATAAATACACCGACTGGAAAACTTTCAGAGATAATCTAGAAGAAAGCATAAACTTGGAAATACCATTAAAATGCAAATCTGATATCGATGACGCAACCGAACATCTTGTGCAAATAATCCAAAGAGCTGCATGGAAATCAACTCCCCTAATAAACAATGCAAAACCAGACACGATATGCTATCCAAATCACCTAAAACAGAAAATAGCAGAAAAGCGCAGACTACGCAAAAAGTGGCAAAACTCCAGAAATCCAAACGACAAGACAAGATTCAATGAGGCAGCCAGGAATTTGAAAAACTTGTTACGAGAGTGGAACAACAATAACACACAAGAGTACTTGTCCAATCTCACTGCAACACAAGCCACTGAATACTCTTTATGGAAAGCCACAAAGTCGCTGAAACGACCTAGGCAACACGTACCCCCTATAAAAAAAACTGATGATACTTGGGCGAAAAGCGATAAGGAAAAATCCGAAGTTTTTGCAGTACATCTTTCGGAAGTATTCAAACCCTATCCAAGACAAATCACAGATGAAGAGGAACAAGAAATATATGAGATTTTAAACTATCCAAATCAGCTTTTACCTCCTGTTAAAAACATCAGTTTGGCAGAAACTCAAGTAACAATACAAAAAGAAGTAAATTGTAACAAAGCCCCGGGATATGACCTAATCACGGGAAGAATACTGAAAGAACTACCGGAGAAAGCCATAAGACTAATTACTTACATATTCAACGCCATTATCAGACTTAATCATTTTCCCGCTCAATGGAAACACGCTCAAATAATATTAGTACCGAAACCCGGCAAACCCATAAATGAAGTTACGTCATACAGACCCATTAGCCTATTACCAATCTTATCGAAAGTATTCAAAAAATTACTACTTAAAAGACTCAAGCCGACACTTATTGAAAACAACCTTATTCCTGAACATCAGTTCGGATTCAGAAATAATCATGCCACAACAGAACAAATCCACAAAGTAACAAAGGTCATTAATGAATCTCTTGAAAAAAAGAAATATTGCTCAGCAGCATTTCTCGATATTACACAGGCTTTCGATAAAGTTTGGCACGATGGGCTTTTATGCAAACTGAAACTAATGCTACCGAACAACTTATACCTAGTTATCAGATCCTATCTTTCAGAGAGGTTTTTTCAAGTGAAGCACAATAATGAATTCTCACAAATATATCCTATCACCTCGGGCGTACCACAAGGTAGTGTTTTAGGACCAATTCTCTACCTGTTACACACAGCAGATATTCCAACATCCTCACACATCATGACAGCCACCTTTGCGGATGACACTGGAATCCTTGCTAATAATAATGATCCACATATTGCATCAGAAACACTGCAGGAACACCTTATTCACATTGAAGACTGGTTGAAGAGATGGAGAATCAAAGTCAACGAGAGTAAATCAGTTCACGTTACTTTCACTACAAGAAAGGAAACATGTCCCCAGGTCTACCTAAACAATAAACCAATTCCTCAAGCAGAAAGCGCCAAATATTTAGGAATGGTGCTTGAAAGGCGAGGCATATGGAAGAAGCATATCACAACAAAGAGGAAACAGTTAAACATAAAGTTCCAAAAACTATACTGGATGCTAGGTCCCCGATCAAAACTTTCGATGGAAAACAAGCTCCTGATATACAAAGTAGCCTTGAAACCAATCTGGACGTACGGTCTTCAATTATGGGGGACAGCCAGCGACTCCAATATACAAATTATTCAAAGATTTCAATCGAAGGTACTTAGATTAATAACTAATGCTCCTTGGTACGTAACAAACCATGTAATACACAACGACCTAAACATGCGCACAGTTAAAGAAGAAGCGAAAGCAGCCACCGAGAAATACCTGAAGAGACTAGAGAACCACCCCAACAACAGCGCTGTGAACCTGCTAGACAACAGTCAAGACACATATAGATTAAAAAGATATAACACGCTCGACATCCCATATAGATTTAGATAAACATAAAAAACACTAGTATAACTATGGGACATATGCCATTGGGCATTAATCCCGCACGACATTGTAATATTATAACATTTACTTATTGTACAAATGTACAGATTGTGAATAATAAAACTGATTTAAAAAAAAAAAAAAAAAAAAAAAAAAAAAAAAAAAAAAAAAAAAAAAAAAAAAATATATATATATATATTTTGCATAGAAAGATTTCAAACTCTCTATTCCAGCTAAAAAACCTACGAATCCCGTTTTTCTAGTACTTTCAACGAGTAGATCTCCCTGGATATTAAATAATAAAAGAATTGTTTAAAAAACTATAAAACTTTCGAACATCCAAAGAAGAAAAACAAAACCGAAAATACGTAAACAAACAAACAAATGTGACAGATGAACTATGGTGACATCTTCCGACAAACTTCGAAGCAGACTATGCATTACTCGCTCTCTAGTTGTCTCTTTCTGGCCAGCCGGAATCAAAACATTCAATAGGGAAATAGAGGCAATGATTTGTCTAGGTATATTTGGTCCTTGTTGTACATCATTGGATATATATGTATATAATACGATGTGATTTTGTGTTTGATCGTATATATCATTAGATATGTAAGAACAAACACAAAATCTCATCGTTCCACAGTTAATCGTTTTGGATTTATCCAAGAGATTCTAAGAATCTGTCAAGTAAAATGGGCTTTCAGCCAAGTCGGTTTCTATGGAAACAGTATGCCATTATTCTTATACTACAACATTTCTTAATACTGATTTCCAGAATTCTACGACTACCAACAGATCTGAATTTATGCGAAAAATTAAAAGATAAATTTCTACTGAAGTGCACTCCCGGTTCAGTTTATTGTTATAAAAATAGTAGGCAATCATTCAGATGCTACAGCAGATTGAAATACTAAATTTAAATATTCTACACCTGATCGTTTCGAGTTTATGCGCAAAATTCCAAAAGACTGTCAAATAAAGTGCACTTCTGGCTTTATGGATCTCAATAAAAATAGGGTATGAGCATCTCAACGGTATAATCGTCCTAAATACTGAATTCTAACAATCTACATTCAATCGTTTTGGATTTACGCGGAAAATTAAAAAAATGTTCAGGGTAAAGTGTTCTTCCGGCTAAGTCGATAGCAATCATAATGCAAGGTGTACAACTAGATATTATAAAAGTGCCTAATACAGAATTTAAATATTCTACGACTGATTGTTTACAATTCATGCGAAAATTTCAAATAGTCTGTCATAAAAAGTGCACTTCCGGCTCAGCCGATTGTTACAAAAATAGAATATGACCATTTAGATGCTACAGCAATTTCAAATGCTGAATTCCAGTATCCTACGGATACGGAAAAAAGTCGTAATAAAGTGCAGTCCCGGCTTTGCCGATCGCAATCGTAATGCAAGATGTACAATAAGATGTTATAGAAGTGCTTAATACGAAATTTTAATATGCTATGGCTGATCATTCTAGATTTATGCAAGAAATTCAAAAAAAGTTTTGAGTAAAGTGCACTTCTGGCTTCGCCGATTGGTTTGTTGCTCTCAATGAAAACGGAGGTTCGAAAAAAGTTAGCTATTGCCTAGCTTTCCTAAAAAGTAATTACATTTTTGTTTTCTATGGCAACTATATTCTTTCAGGTTTAAAGGTGACATCATAATTTTTCCAAGTTTTTAAATTGTTATTTAATACAAAAAAAAAAATATGTACTGTCGTCTCTCAAAAGCCGGTGCGTTCATGCTATAAAGGTTGCTTATTCTCAACATTTGATTAAAACTATTAATAATACAGAAAGAGATCAGGAAGCAAAACTAATCCATTCGAAATTTTGTCCTCTTTAAGAATCTTTTTTTCGATTTTCGCTATCCCTCATAGTCTCTAAGTTATTGCAAGAAAACTAGACGACTTTTTTCTTGTTTCCATTATTTGTTAATAACAATTGCAATTTTTGTTGGCGAAAAAAATCCTGAAAACTTCTTCTTCTAAATTTTATTCCGAATCGAATGAGCTATTGCTCATATTTTTTTGATCCTTAGAACTATTTTTCTCAGAGAACTCACTTCTCGACTAGACTATTATGATATTTAGAAATCAATATTTTTTTTCTCTTATAGCCTTGTTCCCAAATATTCGACCTTATCAGAGTAACCAATATATTTTGCAGGGAAAAAAACCGTAGTCAATGTTCTGTATATCATTCTTACATTTTGGATATTTTGGTGAAGTAATTCACATAATTATTTTATTTCAGTTTTCCTCCTACAGCTGTACAAATCCCTATATTTCCGTCTTATTAAAAAAAAAGGTGGTACATTCAAATATATTACACCCAAAAACTATTTGAAAAAAATATATTCGGAGAAGTAGAGGAAGAGAAAGAAGAACATTAATCTTACTGAAATTGAGAATTCCAACTTTGACATAAAAATAAACTAATAATAAACGGCACAACCATACACATGACTAACCAAATATTCTCATACTAGAAAAAAGATTTGAAATGGATATTAATAAATAGTAACTTACTTGCGTCACTGGGTTCTCCCCTGGCCGGTAGACGACATTGTGAAGTGGTCGCTTTCGCCCGACGTAATTGACGCAGACGAATTCTAGAAGAGACGCGTATATGAAGCACATACATACGCCGTCCCAAACATTCATGGCTGTGAGATTTGACACCACAGGTAGAGTTGAACGGAAGCCGTTTGATGTGGTGAAGAAATTGAGCATTGTTGTTACACCTAGCAGACAACAGAAAATGAACTTTAGAGCGAGAGGTTTTATTTTTCAACGAGAGGTTTCTTAATTTCGAAAGGAACCTCAAGTTGGTACAATTTTTTTGGACACTCACCAATCATAACTCGAGCAGGAACAGCATTCCATTCCAACCAGAAAGTGATGAACGAGGAAGTGACTAGTATAATACCAGGTATAAAAACTGTCGTGAAGTAAAACGCTCTATCCCGAGTGAATATCAGATCCACCTTCAGACAGCTGTAGTTCCCTACAAATGCAAACATAAAAATTATCAATATTTCATACTAATCTCATAATTTTCCGCTATTTTAATACCATTACTCGCTGATTTATTAGTTTTACAAGTGCTCGCTATATAGGCCGAGTGATTTGTGAATTTTAGACTTGCTAAGAGGATTCATATAAGCTGAAAATGAATTGTTCTGTAAGAATGGAAATTAGCCAAAACACACTTTTTGTATTGGTATAATCGATCGATTATTGTATTATTGTGTTCGTTGATATGTGTATATGTTGTATGTGAAGACAAAACCTTATAAACATAGCTACTCCAAATTGAATATCTTTTCTCTAGCTCTAGTAAAGTAACACCAATACGAGCTTTATATGACTCCAATTTCAAATTACAGTGGTGAAATCTCAAATTCAGATTACTTTTAGTATTTTTAATGTATTGTCCCCATAGTTTAATTGGAAAAATAACTATTAAATCTCTCCATGAACACCAATCGATGCTTATATTTAAAATTCTAGTATTCAAGTTTCGTAGATGGCCAAAAATTTGTAGGAAAGATAAAAATTGCTTGAAAAATATTTGAATACAGTCAGAGATTATTAGATTGATCCTCGATGAATTTGACCGTAGTTATTATAATAAAAGAGTACGTTCTGCTAGGCGACCGCCACGATTCGCTCACGACCGCAAATTTTTGTCGTTCCACTCACATAAAATTGCTGTGGTTGGTGCCTCAAGTGAAAGGATGTGAGTGTCTGTCAGATGTCAAATGAACTGGAAATTCGTGGTCAAAATCGAGAATTAGATTATAATTAGGATTAAACGATTCTGTATCAAAAAGGATGTATGAATAGAATCAATCCAATATGACAGTGTGGAATAATCTCTCGTAAATAATGAATAATGTTGATAAAGACTGTGAAATTATAATTGAATCAATTGACAGAATCAAAAGTACAAGTTTGGAATACACTTCTTCAATAATTCGAATTTCTTGGTAGTTTCCGCAAACATAAACTCGATACCCTCTTCGATTGATCTTTCAATTACGGACGTTGTGAGATTTGAACTGTTGCAATTAATGATCGTCTTGTGGAACGATTTTTAAGGCGACATAAGCGTTGCGGTCTCCTAGTGGAGCGTACCCTGAGTGAAATATTCATCCTGTTATGCTATTCTTGGCTTAGCATCATATGCTAAATACTAAACTGTGCAACAAGCAATATATAAACAAAAGTTACTGGTTGGTATTGAGTTTATTTAGGAATATTGGCAGGAAAAATCCACCCTATTCCTAGGAACAACTGTCAGCCAATTGATCCTTTCATTGTGGCGGTCTCTCTTGAGAGCCTATTTCCACATGTCAAGAAAAAATCTGTTTCATTCAAACAAGGATTTAGTATATGCCCATTGTCAGCTACAAAGTTGAGCTCTGGAAAAAATAGTCCAGGAGCCGACCGCACCGGACTCACGGCCAGATTATATATGAATCAATCAAGTATTTAGTGGTCAATAGGGTGCCAAATATTATAAATGCAGGGTCCTGTTCTAAGTGTCGAGAAAAGGCCAATTCTTGTCAAGCTTTTCGACTCAGCTTTAATGATGAAACCAACGACTGAAACTAGTACCAATCGATAGAGAAGGTCAAATTCTTTAAGAAAACCAGGGTGCCACTCTCTGTCTTGTCTTGAAGGGCAGCAGCCACTCCTAAATATAACCTATTTCCGTATTAAACTTCCCAAATCGAGTTTACGATAATTATTTCCCTCAAATTGATGCCCTGGTCACGATAGTCATCCCTAAGTATGACACATTATCGTACTCGACTTCCCTCATCGAACTTACGATTTTTATTAATTTGAAGCTCGAACCTGAACATAGAAAAACTAGGATACATTCGATAAGAATTGGATAGATTTTAAAAGTGACTGCCGCCCTCTCGGGCAGGCTGATTGGCAGCACTTCGGTATTCTCGTGTACATTTGATGAGAGAAGAACAGCTGCGTTCGAAATTGGGACCTGAAAATCGGATAATTTCAAATGTGATTATTGCCCATCCGGACAGGTAGGGTAGCGGTACCTTGTTTTTTTGTGATCAGGAGTGTTCAAACTTCAATTTGAGAAACATAATTATTGTAAGCTCAATCAGGGAAACTAAATACGAAAATAGGTCATACTTAGGGGTAACTATCGCCTTTCTGGACAGGACAGGGTATGGCATCCTGATTTTTTCTAAAGTACCTATTTGAATTTCGCTATCGATTGGTATTAGTTTCAATCTCAAGTTCTAACAGAGAAGTTAGGTCGAAGAATTTGACCAGAATTGGCCTTATCTTTAACACTTAAGATAGGATCCTGCATTTATATTGACTACTAAATACTTGACTGATTCATGTACAATTTGGCCGCAGGTCTGATGGAATTAGAGCTACTCAATTTTTCGCGATATCCGAGATTAATTTACTGTTCTTCATACCAATATTTAGATGAATCTGCGATCATAACCCCGTGATAGTATTCACTTAAATTTTTGATATTCTCTGCAAATAACAATAAAGTACCGGAACCTGAAAGCACTACATTAAAGTGGAGTTATAAGGTGAATGTATAATCTGCTGAACAGTTCAGTATTAAGTATATGTTGCTAAGCTAAGAATAGCTTTACAAGATAAGTATTTTATTGAACTACTACGGCCGAGTTTATCAAGATGTAACCAAATAAAATCTCTGTTTGTATTTGAGTAGTTTTTAAACAATTTTTATCATTCTTATATATATATTTTACATGAAGTACTTAATGATATTTGATAGAAAATCCAGGGAGATGACTTGGAAATTACTCTGTGAAAAGGCTCTGAGTGATCCAATGATTCAAATTGTTTATCGACAATTTTACAATATGTGGACGTTTAGGAAGCCGAGCACTCTTATTATCTAAGATCCCATGTCCGCCAGACCTTACCTATTTTCAGAGAGACACATGTGTGAAAAAGAGTAGTGTTGTATGTACCTTTGATCTTAGGCATACTTGCTAGCTTGGGCCGACGGCCATTTTACAGATACGAGGTGCTAGAAGTACGTTGAAATACCACCCATTTTTCTTAGAGTCAGAGTGTTGATTTCTATGTATGTTTAGGAGAATATTGTTAAAAATGGATAATCAACACTGTCAGATACTTCTTATCGACGGTAATTCCTGTTATACGGTTTAAAGCTCGCGAAAAAAAATGATTCTATGATACTCAGGGAACAAGTTCAATACTTCTTGTAAATAGCTAGACTAATCGTAGAGATCGAACATCCTGCAGACACAATTAAAATATCGTAGATATTTCGTATACTATCAAGCGTAAAAATGATTACCTACGCTCATACTCACATTGACATTTTAATTTTGTCTGGAAGATGTTGGGCCCCTACGATTGATCTGGCTGCTTACAAAAAGTAGTAAAATTATTCCTTGAGTGTCATATATAGAAATTAGGACTCAGACTATAAGTGAAATTACGCTCTAAGGCGTCTAACAGGGATTACCGCCGATGGGAAGTGTCTGGCAGTGTTGATTACCCATTCTAACAATCATAAAAGTAAGCACTCCGACTTCAAGAAATATGAGTAATGTTTTAACGTATCTCTAGCACCTCGTATCTGTAAATTGGCAGTCGACCCAAGCTAGCAAGTATGCTTATGATCAAAGTACATACTTACACTACTCTATTCCTCACATTTTGTTTCTCAGAAAATAAGTAAGGTCTGCCGGACCTAGGATCTTGCTCTATTATCATCTGCAGCGTATAATTGAATACAGTTGTTCACTTCTCCGCTTGCAGTAAATATTTGCCGGTGGTATTGCTCTTGCTCATTTTTTATAATTTACAACTTTAAGAACAAAAGTTCTGCAACATGCTACTACTAATTATGGATATTGACTGTATTAAATTATATGCATCATTATAACGATGAGAGTGCTTGGCTCCCGATACATTCACATATTGTAAAATTGCCAATAAAGAATTTGATCACTTAAAGCCTCTTCACAAAAAAAATTCCAAGTAATCTACGAAGAGCATCCATTAGCTGGGAAGACATGAGTTCTATGAAAAGATTCAAAAATCATCATTTCAATTGAACGATGGATAACCATCATTTTTCTAGTATTCTATGAGACTCGCTTCAGTAGAATTGAATCAAGCAACGAAAATATGTTGGAGAATTAGGCAAGATTTTGGTAAGTTAATTGGTAACTAACACATTTTTTTATCCATTGAGATAATGTTCAAAGCCATTTCGCACATTCAGCCATATTTTGAGTGAGAAAAAAGAATTAGGATTTTTTTAATATTGCAAATTATGAGTCCACGAAAATTAACCTCTGCGTTACATCGTCTTTTTGATTATTTGCCACCTTTATACTTTTAAAATGGTGTCAGCAGACATTGACCAATCATAATGTGGAAAATGGAATAACTCACACTGACCTGTGAAAATGCTTAAAATTTCTCAAAATATAGCTCAACATATGAGAAGTGAACAAACATTCTCTAATCGATAAAAAAATTTGTTTGTTTGAATGAATTGCTGGAAAATTGGCTTGCAACTTTCAAAAAGCACATTTTCGTTCATTGGGCTAATTGTACTGAGACGGCGCTCGCATAATTTAAACAATTGAATTCCATTATATTGTAACATTTGAATTATTGGAATAGCAAACTTTGCTTTCCGTGTGTTTTTGGAATTGGGTATGTTTGAAGAATATTTAAATTGAAGAGAAGTTCCATATACAAGTTCTGTATATAAACGATTGCACAGACAACAGAGAGTGTGTTAGTGTTTCCAATCACCTTGAATCCAAGAAGTAATATACATTCCAATAGTTTAAAATGTTGAATTATACTTACTGTCAACTTTTGGAGTGACGCAACAGTTGATTTACATTGAATCTTGTACATTTCTTTCTCAAACGTTGATGAGTTGAAACAGGACATTTTATGAGATAAAGAGTTGCTTGGAAGATACGAAAAGTGTGTTTGGACCAAGCAAATTGGTTTGACATATTCATGTGATAGTGATTTCTCTCGATCAAGCAATATAAATGAGTTTCTCAAATTATTGAATCAAATTTAAGGTTATTTCCAGAATTTGACCAATAGAATACTGTATTTGGAATTCCGATGGAATTCAGTAGCATTTAGCCTGAGCTACTCAAATCATAACTTGAAAAACACCATTAATGCCAGTAAACTTCAGATATCTGAAGATTACCGACTGAAATTCAACTGTCAGATTCACGAAACGAGGTTAAATTTGATGAAAATCTGTGCATATAAGCAGATAGAATAACAATGGAAATATTAAGAAACTACAATGTGTTAAAAAAGTATGCAATTTTCCTTAGAAATATTCACTGACCTGTTTTGTGAATTGGATCAGGAACAAAACTGAGGTTAAGTTCGATGTAAGTTGGTAACCAGTTAAGTGGATCTACCAGAAAATAGTTGGAAACTCGATATTAGAGGCGATTAAGCCAAAATATTATAAGAAACCAAAATAAGTTTTCAAATATTAATTTTGTTTTTTGAAAAAACGGACTTATGGGCAACCTATATTGAAGTTCATTCGTAGTTTGACAATAAAAATGATAGCAATTGCATTGATTATGAAGTCTAAGGCCCAGTATTTCAGTGTTAGGACTACGAAAACTGTTGATTAATTTTCATAGCAACGATTGTGAAAACAATTGTTACCATAGTAATTGGGCTTCATTCGAATAATCTATAGATTAAACTGAACCTGAAATACTGGGCCTGGGTAACTGAGACGATATTCATTATGGCTATGAAGTAAGTATGCCGCATATTTTTCTATTCCCATTTTCCTCGTACAGAATTCTAATATATGTTCTCTTCTTTTCGTAAAAACAATCAACGATTCTTTTCAAGCGTCAACATGATCGGGCTCGATATTATGAACTGATTTGGGTTTTAAATCCCCCTATCCCACCTTCGAACTTCTTCAGGGAACACCCGAATACATTCGATAAGTGCCCACTTTAGTGCATATAGAATTTAAGGGCTGCAAAATCAATTCCAATATATTTTGATTAGGTTAAATCAGTTGAGAACACAAAAATTAGAGTACAGTAGAACTGGCATCTCATTTTGAATGGATTTTTACTCCCGCACTAACAGTCCCATCAATTCTTAATTTGGTGGTAGTCTTTCTCCAAATCTAATGAAGACAGTTTTAAGCAAGATTTTTCTAAAGATATATTTTCGGGGTGATTTAGTATAAAAATCAAGATCATATATTCATTCTTCTGGAAGTTATAGAAGAACTAAGTTAGAGATTAGTGCCACTTTTTGTCACTCTGTGGGATAAATCCACATCAATTTCACGAATGCAATGCTACATGTAGGATTTTAAGTCCTCTACTGTCTGTGTTCTGTTCACATAGACTTTATGTAACCTTATTAAAAATACTTCTTAGGGGCGAAGTTGTTAAATCCTTCTTGAATTTCTCGCATAACGATGCATCAATGTTTCAGAAAAGTTTCCTATCAAGTCAATAGTTTCATCAAGAGGGACATGTAGCACCTTCTTGTTGGAAGAACATGCCATCAAAATACATTTCTTCCAGCTGAGGCTACAAAAATTCCCTCACAGGCAATACTGGCTGTCATAGCAGCAATGTTATCTTGATTTCATGCATTTGATTTTCGCTTTCGTTTTTCTTCATCGAGTGAAATGAATTCACTTTCAAAGTTTCTTACTACTTGACAAATTGCAAGCACCTCTTTGGCCAAAAGCATGTAATTTACCGTGATGGAATGCTGTTGGAGTTTACATATTCCATAACCAAAAATTCTGTTGAAATAAGTGGCATTTTTTCATAGTAGAGTGAGATCCTAGGCCCGCCAGACGTTACTTATTTTCTGAGAAATAAAATGTATGGAATAGAGTAGTGTAAGTATGTACTTTTATTGTAGGCATACTTGCTAGTTTGGACCGACGACAAATTTAGAGATACAAGATGCTAGTGCTGGTTAAAACATTACTCACTTTTCCTAAAGTCTGAGTGCTGTTTTTTACGTATTTCTTGAAGAATATTGTTAAAAATTAATGATCAACACTGCCAAACATTTCTTATCGCCGATAATTCCTGATAGATGCTTCAAAGCTTGCAAAAAATACCGTTATCTCACTCATAGTCTAAGTCCTAGTTTTTTGTACATTATACTCAAGGAATAATTTCATTACTTTTTGTACACAGCCAGACCAATCGTAGGAGCCAAACATCCTGCAGACAAAATTAGGATGTCGCTGAGTATAAATGCGAGGTCATTATTTTCACGTTTGTTAATAAACGAAATATTTATGAACTTTTGATTGTGTTTGGAGGATTTTTGGCCCCTACTAGTCTAGTCAACAAGTTAAAAAAACGTGTTTATTCCTGCTACTGGGAATAAAAATACATGCGAGAGCTCGTTTAACTCGTTATGATGTCTAGAAAAATTTGCAGATTTCAAATCCGCATATAAACAATTGCAAAAGTTATAGAAAATTGAAGATTCCATGGAAAAGAGGTTTACTTTTTTGAAAATTACTCGAAGATTATAGGTGCTAGAGAAATTTCACAAACAGATTCTTGAGAAGAAAGAAACTTTCAAGAAAAAATGTCGATTTCCGGAAGTTATCTTCATTGTTAATACTTTTTATTTGATGTAGAAAATAGGAGTTCGCGCGATGAGAGCGGTACCGTTACGCTCTCTTACTGTCATCTAGACACTCGGCCGAGAAAAAGTTTTCTTGTTTATTTGTTATTAAATGAAGTCATTGTTAAGTAAAGAATTTTTCTTAAACCTCCATTTACATTTTAAAGTTCGACTATTATTAGACGGAAAGTCTCAAAATTATTTCGTTTTGTGTAGACATTTTGGTAACTTGCTTCCTCAATCCTTTGCCTTTCCTCCTTTCAGTGTAAGGCTGTGTGTGGTTTTTCTTGCTTTCTTCTGGTTTTCTTCTTCATATATCTTTTCACGCTTTTCTGTTTTGTATGAATCCTTTCGCTTCACTCCATCTGATCTCTCTGTTATTTAACGCCACGTTCACTTCTTCTCCCCACTTTTTCATCAGCCTGCTCCTCTCTCTCTTTCCAGTTGGTTTTGCTTTGTGTATTTGTTTCACCGTTCTGCTTTCCTTCATTTTTTGCACATGTCCTCTCCATCTGAGTTGCACCTCTTGTATGATGTCTTTATCAATCTTGTGTTACCCGTTTCTCTATACTTCTCGTTTCTAATTCGATCGAGTTTTGTATCCCCTTCTATTTTTCTTAGGAATTTCATCTCTATATTCCTAACCTTACTTCTCACTTGTTGTTCATGATTCGCAACCAAAGGTTATAACTGAGATTGCACTTTTATGAATACCTGTACTTTTGTTTCTTTTGGTACCTCTTTTCTTGTCAAGAATTTTTCTTTCAGCGCATTGAACAGTCTACCTCCTTTGTTTACTCTCTGTTATTTCTTGCCCTATTCCTCCTTTTTCTTCTCTGATCACCCTTAGATATTTGAATGCTGCTACTTCTTTTATTTTTTCTCCTTTGATGGTTAATTCGTGAGTGCTTTCTTTACTGTTTATGATTATCTTCTTAGTTTTATCTGTATTGATCGTCATATTCCATTTTAAGCATTAAACATTATATTGTAAATCTTCTCCATTCTCTGCTAGAACATCCATCTCGTCTGCATAGCATAGTTGTGACACTGTAGTTTTCTCCATTTTTCTGTATCCTACTTTGTAAGTTTCTAGTTTATTTTTGATATTTTTAATTATTTCGTCCAGACCTTTTGGTATAAACATAGTAAATGAAGTTATTGGCAGGGAGTATTTTCAATTGTTATTATTGTGACGTGCGGGAGTGAGAGGGGAGCTCGTGAATACGACGCAGTATGGGGAGGGGCTTCTTGTCGCCTCTTACGCCGCGCCACGTCGCAGCGCATCACCCCTCCCAATGGAAGCCTCTAGCGATTCCTGGAAATGGAAAGAGTCGCGGAATGGAAAATCCCGAGAAGGACAGTGTTTCTCTATGTAAGGCCGAGCCAAAGATGCGTAGTACAGTACAGTAATAAGAGTAGTAGTGGAAATAAATAATAAACAGTGACAGTGAAGTGAGAGTATATATAAATAGTGAAATATAAATATCTGTGACCTTGATTAAATTAGAATTTAGTGATTAATCTTTGAATACAGTGTTATTAGTGACATAAGAAGAATTAAAGCTTTTATTTCATTTAGATAATTAAATAGTGACTTTTATTTATTTACAGAGTGATTCATCAAGCAATAAACATTACATTATCTATTAGTTATGAGAAAATCATGCAAAAAAAAAATGTTTTCGACGGTATTTCTTCTTCCAAGTGTCTAGATGACACAATTTTTAAATTAGTATTAAATACATGTAAAAATAGTTATTGTAACTAGCGGTCGGTTACGTTATTTTTTGCAAGCTTTAAAGCGTTCAGTTCACCGCCGATGGAAAATGTCTGGCAGTGTTGATTATTAATTTTCAACAATATTCTCTAAAACATATTCTCTATATCAATATTTTTACTACAGGTAATGATGTTAGCATAACATGCATATCGGTAATCCTATTCGATAATTCTTTCTTTCAGTCTCGTTTTATCGTTCAAAGTAAATAGTTGTGTTTTATTTCAAATATTATGTCAGTTGAGTATTGCTATTATTATTTGAGTATGATGTTAAGTGTTGAGCGATTGAGTTGATGTTTTGTCTTCCTTTTTTTCGTTGGAGCGTTCATAGAACTCACTACAGTGTGGGAACTATCAGCTAAGTTGTTCTCAGCGAAGCTCCGGTAACCAACCCGAGGCCAGCGTGCCCTTCTGACATTTTCAGTGTTTTTTTTATCAGGAAGTGCCCAGCAATAAAGAGTTTAGTTTAGTGTTTTAGTGCCCAGCGTTTCGATTGCATATCTTTGAGTGAGCAGGCGAGGACTGAGTTTCAACTTGACTTCAGCTCTTTCTTCCATGGCCTTGCGGATCACTTTGCGGAATATTGCAAGTCTCGCATATTCACATCCTGTGTGGATGTGGAACGAGATTTTCCCTCAAATTCACGCTGGAGCGGAACTCACAGTTTCACGCAGGTGCCTGCGGACAGCGTGGCGAGAGGTGTTCCTCCTTTTTTATAGTTGTACCTCATACAAACTTTTGTTCTCTCAGGGCCGCTTGCGGAAATGATTATACATATTAGTGTTCTTTTATTCAGTCATGTATCCTCACTTAGTACGTTTCACTTATATCTCTGTTCTCTTTTACAGACTTTCTTAACTTCGAACGGCTTGACTTGTGGACTCTATGATGTACGTATCACTTAACAGAATTATTAATATGCAACAATATGTTTGTATTCCATTTCTTTTATGAATAAAGCTTCTCAGACTTTGAGAAAAGTGAGTGATGTTTTAACGGACCTCTAGCATCTGGTATCTGTAAATTGGCCGTCGGCCCAAGCTAGCAAATATGCATACGAATCATTCAATCATAATAATTTTCGACGAATTAGAAGCTGTTAGTTGGGTTCTCATGGGTACTTCATAACAATTTGGATATTTATTTCTGGCTTTGCGTTTATAATATTAAAAGTTCCCAAAATCTTGCTTGTATAGTGTACAACATATTTGGCGACGTATTCCACACTCGCGAACAAACTTTTCGCTCATTTGGAATAATGGCCATTGCAATACTATTTTACAACTGCAATGCCTACACTGTTGAGCTAGCTCCAATAGTCCAACTATGTATTAATTAAAAATGCTGAATTTGGTAGAATTTACTCATAGATTCGATTTGTGCAGCAAAAAAAAAAACACTTCTCTATAATCTTATTATATTAAAATATGCTTGATGGTTCAAAAGATATGACAATGAATATGAAAAAAAAAAATAATAACGGCGCATACTAGTCAACGCTAACTTGATTCTCTTATAACTTTTGAAAGAGTTCATTCATTCACTTGATTTTGGCACTAATTCTTCTATCTACAATTGTTGTATTCACAATTCTAAGCTCTTTCTAAAAGATTTTCAGATACCGTTATATACGTGGGTAAAGCTTTAAAAGATATTAAAATCTCTTATACTTTTCAGTAGAATCAATCTTATTTTAGCACCAAATTACACTGAGAAAAAGTTCAATAAATTGATCTTTTATAAAGGGATGGAAAAAATGTTAATTTCATTTTCTTATATATCTTCTGGTAGAGTATACTCATAAATCCATTTTCTCCATTGGAATGCGCAAACAAAATGCACGAAGCGAAAATTGATAAGGTTGTTAGAATAGGGGATCTGTGACTTTTCCTCTCTCATGTACATAGCTTATTGCCGTCTCTACTGTATTTTATTTCCTGTGGTTCAGGAGCGCATATTTCGCCATGCTATCAGCAATTTTCAGCGCCTCCCAAAGAACTATCATGAGATTTTTGAAATTTTTTTACATGCCTATAATGAGGACTAATAGAAGTTCCACAATAGATAGAATATATCGTCTCATTGAAAAATATCCATTTATATGAAATAAAATGAATTTCACTCATCTTGGGCCATTTGAGTACATCCAGACTTCACAATGAATACAATTAGCTATTATATGGCACAGTATCACAATGAAGTGTGTGGATCAATCTACATATTTTAAAAGATACCCACATTTATAAAAATTGTTTATATATTTATAATCTTCAAGATGGATAATGTATGACGTAGATTTTGTTCTTAGATATATGTAGATAAGGCATTTATTCATCAGCCATCATGTGTATATTGATAAATAGATCCAACATGATCAATCAAATGCATCCAAAATTATCTACGTTGTAATATGTCATCTAAATTATATATTTTTAATTAGAATGATGGTAATTATATATATGTTTTCGGAATTTTCTGGAAGCATCGAGGTTGATTATAATGTATTTTTGAATTTTACTTCATTTCTTTTCTTTGCACCACTGCGCAGAAACTTATCTAACTCAAATTTCCATATTTTAATAACTGCATCTAATTAAGATTAAAACTGCTCAATTCATCATTTAGATAAGAATCAAATTAAACTAAAAATTAGTTTTCTGCTTCCATAAATGAATAAAAATTAGTACTTATTAGAGTACAGCTACGAAAGATGGCATATACAATAAGAAATATTCTTTATTTAGATATATTTGTGAATTGTTATAGCATTTCTTTAGTCCTTGGCTCGGCATTTGGACTGGTCTCAATCAAAATTATCCTAATTACATTTAAATTGACTCCTTGTGACAATTTGATGTCGCGGAAATAAGAAGAAATATTTCAAAAAAGCACATATGTAGAATCTTGGAACATATCCCAAAGTCTTATCAGTAGAATGTGCTAATAAGTGTAAAATACATTTTTTATTTTTATCTTAATGTATATCTCTCGCAGTCCTACTGTGTCTCTCGAAGGATGGTGCAACTTATCAAATTACTCGCGAAACGATTGTATGATCTCCTAGCTGTTTCATTTCACGCAATGGTGACCAGGTTCGAGGTAGAAACACATTAGGCTTTCGTGATGCTACGCTATTGAACATGACGTGATGCGAAGTGTGTACACTAAGCTCATCCCATGCCAGCTTATATTTAATACGTCCAATATTTCTTATAAAGAAAACCAGAGGATTTCTGTATTTTCGTGTGAAAATGAAAATTGAGACCAAGGTGATATATAATCGTATTATTATCAATTGTATCCTCTGAATAAGTCTTCCTGGATGAAATAATAATATTGCATAAGAAATCCTTATCAGCCATAGTTGGGGATAACAATAATAATAATAATATCAAACACACCTTTTGCTCACAAATATACACTTAATTCCAATAGACAAGGAGTTATAGTTGACTCTTTTCAGATAATAGTGCGCAAGTCAAAAAAGGATCATTTGTCTAGGCTTCGTTTGCGCAACTATTCCAACGAGCTGTATAAAGCCATAAACATATTATACAGATACCATTGATACTTCGGTTCAATTGAAACCAAGACCTTCGCACCATGTATACGCAAAAGTGCAAAAATAATGTGCATACTTGATTTCTGTACGATATGATTGGCTGGAAGCTCAGGAGACAATATTTTAAAAGCAAGCAAGATCTCCCTATTCGCAATATTTTTTTCAGTTTGAAATGTCATGAAATTAATATCATATTTTATCAAATAGCTGTCTAGAGACATTTGATTTTGCCGATACATCAAAATTTTGTGAATATCTGACAAAATATTATCATTAAATAAGAAATAGTTTGGAAAAATGCGAGAAGCGACCATGCTGGCAGAACAAGAGCTAAACACAAATTGATAGCTCGAGAAGCCAACGTTCAAGTGAATGGCTTGAAAAGGAGACTTGCCCTTGTTCCACGTCACACGATGTGCGTAATTCTGCACTTTCAGAAAGTCATTCTTTCACATTTCATTTAGCACTTCATATTTAAATTTCAATAATCGACCGAGCGCTTGTGATAATTCCCATTCATAGAGAAGATACTATTTGCATTAGAAAACTGGGCTAGGTGTTAATGCATATTGAAAAATAAATTTTAATCAGCAACAAAAAAAAACTTCCTTGAACAACTTTCTACAGACCTATAGTAGAACGTGAGGCAAGTTTACAAAATCGACGGGAGATGCAATAAATCGGCAAGATTACCTTAATATGCTTTACTCTTGCTTTAATAAAATAGGCGAATAAAATATGCAAGAGGAAGAAAATGCAAATTTATGGAGCCCAATATAAATAAACAGAACAACCAAGCAACCACAATCCAAAAGAGTTTCGAATAAATGTACATTAATTTGAAAGTGGTTTCCAACCACGATTGGATGGGTGTAAGGACACAGGTGGGTTTCAATACGAAAAGAAAATTTAGTACTGCAAATATAGGCGGAGCCCTGAAGAATTATTAATTTTGAAACAAGAGAAGCAAAGGATTAACCCAATATACAATTGAAATAAGACTCCGATAGAAGAATCATCCCGAATTAAATCAGACCATAGCATACAAAGATTGAGAAATAACAAAGCGCCTGGAGAAGACGAAATAGTCGCAGAACTAATCAAGTATGGCGAAGACGAAATAAATGAAGAGCTACTCAATCTAGTTACCATTATATGAGAACAAGAAAGAATATCGGATGCAGTACTTCCCTGTCAAAGTTTCAAGAAAATGATCAACCTATCCTGCAATAGTTACAAAGAAATCACATTTTATCAGCGACAAAATTAAGACACAGACCAAAAACATAATAGGTGAATGTCAATGCAGTTTTAGACAAAACAGAAGCACTACTAACCCGATATTTATAACAACACAGATTGAAGAAAAATTCATCTGCACCTGTTATTCGTAGATTTCAGAGAAGCATTCGACAGTATGAATAGAGATAAACTATAAGAAACTTTAGAAAAATAAGGGACTCCCTAGAGAATAATACGATCAGTTAAGATGATTATCAATGGCAGAAAAGCGAAAGTAAAACTAGAAACAACATTAGAGGAGATCTTTGAACTGGATACAGCAGTTAAGTAAGACAACTTTTAGCGCTGCAAGAGACTGTAACGAAAATAACTAGGAATGGTACAATCTTAACAATGATTGTACAAGATTATGCGGACGATATGTTGACGGTATCTGAGAATTTGAATGAATTCAAAGATCTCTATACTGAAATGGAAGAAGCAGAAAGTAACATTGTATTGCACGTTAATGGGAATGAGACAAAATATATAAAAAGTATCAATATTCGTGGCTAGAACAACCCAAAATCTAGGGATTGGCAAAAGCACTTTCGAAGATGTAACCAACTGTAACCAACTTCACATACCTTGAAGTAAAAATAAATGATATGTGGGATACAAGCTCAATGCTGAAAGAAATCAAACCTATTTCACAGATAAAAGCAGATTCCAAAATAAATTATTATCACGAAAAACAAAGTTGAAATTATATGTGACATATGGTTGTGAAGAAATGAACATTAACACATAAGCATAAGCAAAGTACAGATCTTTGAGAGGAGGATTATAAAAAAATGGTGTTAAAGAAGATGACATATAAAGAAAAATGTACAACGAGAAGATTGAGGATTTTATTGAAAAGCAAAATGTCATTAGACTCATAAAATCCCGAAGAATAAAATGGATCGGACATGAGAATAAATGAAGAAAGGGTGCTACTAAAAATACTGAAAGGTAAATTTTGCAATAGAAGAAAGAAACGAAGGCCAAAACTGAAGTGGGTTGAAGATTTACAGAACGACCTGATCAAGATGAATGTGAAGATTTGAAGAAGTAAGACGATGGGCAAGAAACAATTGAGTCAGATTGCTGAGGAAGCCAAAGCCCATTTCAGGCTGTAGATTTACCGCTTAACCTTATAAATGGCAGCCTGTAAAATATTGTCTCCTTTTTGCTGTCACCAATGCCTGGTCTATGAAAGAGTGCTCCACTGTATTTATGACTACGTGGTCATCATGGTCCTGTACTTATTTTGAAGTGATGACATTATAAGCATCTCGAACACTCAGGATAAGCATGCGCAATTGTGTGGTGTGAACTTGCAAGAGACAAAGATATATAATCTTCAAAGGTCCCATGAATAATACGTAGATGTGCAAAGCAAGCTCGTAGTCTTCTCATTCTTATTGAATTTCGAATATTCAGTACACAAAATTAATTACGAAGATGCACACATAGCTGCTTTCTTTTGTTTGTCCATGAGTTTGCATTTTATATTCCCCAATTCGACCAAATTTTGTATGAATCGATGATCAATCGGGAATATATTAGTCAATAGGATGCCAAACTTTATAAATCTAGAGTTATGTCTTAAGTGCCAAGAAAAACATTGTTTCCGGTCAAAGGTTTCGGAGTGAGCTTTCCTGATGAATCTTACGATTGAGACTAGTACCAACCGATATTCGAAAAAAAAGTCAAGGTATTACTCCCTGACTTGTCTGCGAGGATGACTGTAATATCTAGGTGTAACCCGTTTTCGTATTCCCTGATTGAACGATTGTCTTTTTTTTCCTGTCCCAGACAGAACATGAGGTGGCACCCTGGTTTTGTCTTCAAGTACTCGATCTTCGCTATCGATTGTTCTTTCAAGAAAGTTGACCTTAAAAAACTTCACCGGTAGTTAGGACAGGATCCAGGATTTATAAAATCTGGCTCTCTATTGACCACTATATTCCTGATCACATACAATTTGGTCGTAAGTCCGATCAGAGAAGTTGGGGTGCGATCGGCTCCTAGACTAATAGTAATAAGAATCTTGCCAAATTATACGCCGTGGGAACCTTGCTCAAGGATAAATCTAACATGTTATATCCCTATCTCTTTTTGTCTATAACAGAATGAGCATGCGCAGTTATAGCGTTCCAATAAATGAGCGAGACAGTCTCTTCCTCCAAATTCTCTTTTTTGGAATGCAATTATTCTGTTTCCGATGTATGTTATGCATTACACGAGTTTCGGTTAATTGCAATTTAATTTTTTTTGCATTTCATTCTTATGAGTCTCTATTTGAGTGTAGTGTCAGACATATTGTCTGGGTGGGTCTCCTTGTATCGCGCCGCCCCACCCCGCACGATCAAAAATTCTAGTAACGTGCTCTCGAATGACGTAGAACATTTCCAAAAATGGACATCTGTATATATATATATAAGAAAAAAAATATGTAACGGGTTTAAGCTGTCTTGAATTTTGGTTAAATTGAATCAAATATTACTCATTTGAAATTTACCAAGCTTTCGATTTTAATGTCTAAATCTTCATCAGGGTAATTACTTTTGAGAATTTATAATAGAATTCCATCTCTGATAAATTTAGAATCTTTTGAGTTTTCATTTTGTAAGATATTATCACAGTTCAATACATTTTTAAAACATTTTTAAAAGATAACTAAAATGAAACGTTTCTTGTGCAAGTTCTTGCAACACACGTGTGTTTCGTTTAGGGCAAACGATCTGACTGAGGAACAGTGTAATAGTGAATATCAAGCAGTAAATGTCCAGTGAGTGATCAGTGTAAAACATAAATAAGTTGTTGTGAATAAATACTAGAAGCTTTGTTGTTGATGTTTGATAGTAGTGAGTGAGAGATGAATTGTATAGCATTCATTTTATTTCCTCTTCATTCATTAGATAATGACTCAAATTTTTACTATAGACTATTCAATTTAAGCAATAAACATTACAGTATCTGAGTTTGCAGAATCAAGGGTTCATGCAAACCAACTCAGATCTTTCAGAGAGAGGATAATGGTAGTAGGTTTTCATACATATAACATAATATGATTACAGACGTAATGTATCGAAGTACGTGCTTAAAATATTTATTCTACAAACGTCAAAAAATCATGTCATTTGTACATCAATATTAGTATACGACATGTCGCTTTGGAGTTGTTTATCATGACAACGGGCACGAAGTATTTAGTGCATTGAGTACACAAAGTACTTTGTGCACGTTATCAAGAAATAGAATTCCACTAATTTTTGTATTTTAATACGATTTTAATATATTTTTTTAGTTTCTTGACGTCTGTAGAAAAAATGTTGTATACTACACGTGCACGAAATTTCTTTGGAGCTTTCGAATGATTTGTGTCTCGGCTACCGCCTCTCCAAAAATTTTCATTCCCAAGCACCACAAATAACTATTACGTATCTAGTGCGCGAAATTATACTTTGATGCTTGAGAATGAAAGTTCCAAAGAAATTTCGTGCACGTGTAGCATATAACATTTTTTCTACAGACGTCAAAAAATTTAAAATATATAATAAAAACATATTGAAAGTACAAAAATTTGTGGAATTCTTTTTCTTGACAACGTGCACTTGTGAGATAAAATCAGTGCACGAAATACTTCGCGCCCGTTGTCATGATAAACAACTCCAAAACGACATTTCGTATACTAATATTGATGTACAAATTTCATAATTTTTTGAAGTTTGTAGAAAAATAACTATCTGAAAGCTCAATGGGTTTGTACCTGGTCACCCAAATATTATATTTGCTGCAATTGCAATGTGTGAACATAACAAGGAATATTGATGTTTTTCGGGTAAACTATTCGATCAATTGAATTTTGCGATCTTATCGAGTACTCGTTCTACTGTTTGAACTTTTTGATGATATGTGAGTCCATTGATTCGCTTGACTGTTAGAGAATAACTTTTGAGTAATAAAATGTATAGAGGAACGATTTTTAATTCATAAAAACTTTAATTGTAACTATTTAATACCTTCCAAATACAGCATTCACGTAGCCGAATATATGTTGCCCTTAAATGTTGTACAACAAGTTGAGAAACTATTGAATGCATTTATTTTATTTGTATTATTCTTATTGAGCACTTGTAACAAATTTATTGATAAGATATATTATTCTAGTAATTTATTGTTCAACTTAAGAGATTAAAAGTTAGTTGAAATAAATTCATAAAACTGTACATATGAATCAGTGCTTGTATGGCTGCAATAAAAATAAGGATTAGCATCAACTGTGCAACGCAGTGCTGTAACCAAATAGATTAAGTCAAATTAGCTGTCACAAAAGCCAAGCAAAAAATGAACTTGCAGATTCAAAGATTAACTGGAATTTTTCTCTTAGATGTCTTACACATAGATTCACATCACAGCAATGTGCCCCTATTTTATTGCATTATTACATAGATCTTGTCCAGTTTCCTAGACACATTTATACTGCTGATACATGCTGAAAAAAATTATGCACACAATATTACATACCTCTATCGAACATTTTGTTAACCGAACATTCATTTAGCTTCTCTGAAATGTGATTATTTAACATCAAAAGCATGCGTACAACATCAAGGGCATGCACTAGCCCTCACGGCGATAGGGGTATGTTATGTTGAACGTATTCGCAAAGCAGTGGTGCGATAATTGTATCAGCAATATATGTCTAATATGAATCACTGTGGTTGATCATTGGTCAATATTTGCAACCGCAGAATGTGATTCTGTGTGTAAGACGACCTACTGTGATGAGAGATCAAATACCATCAACATTTCGATGACAATTAATTATAAATTTGATGAATGATACTTGATTTATCATCTACTGAAGCCAAATTCAGTTATTAGGTTTTATTTAAATTTCAGGTCTTGGAGTACATTAGTTATCAATTGTTTCAGTAAAGGAGTTTTCAAGATGGCATGAGAATTAGTTTTTTATTATTAATGATAAAGTAAATCCTCCTCCGATTTTTTTGTTTACATAATTTGTTTATATGATTATTTAGTTTCATTGTTGTTTCCTGTTTATCATAAGTAACTGATACCATCTAATGATAATAAAACATATTGCTTGATCTCATTGCAACAAAAATAACTTTGCAATATCAAAACAGTATGTCTGTTTCGATATCAAGATTTTCAACATGTGAGCTTTAGAAAAACAGATGTGGAGTTTTACAACTTTTGGGATTAAGTATCTGGCAGCATTCTATGAAAAAACATCCTCAAATACCTAAATCAATTAAAGAATATATTATGATGGCAAAAATTCGAAATACAAATCGAATAATATAATTGAGTGACAAAAATCTCATTTCCCACATTATAAAATATTCTTCAATTAATTCATGAAATTTCTAAGAATCTCTCATTTTACAGAAGTTTTGTTTTTTCTCTTGCATAACATAATCATAGAACATAGAAGTCATAGAATTCCACTTGTGAACTGCTGTATTGTTGTATAGTGGGACTACAAAAGGCAATATCTTATGAAAGTTTGTTCAAGAATTGGACAGTATTCTTAGACTTGTTTGTGTACAATCTAAGATTATCTACAATTGGAACCAAGCTTATTTATTATGGATACAATTTTGCTGAAATTATTGTAACCATAGAAAATATGCGAAGTGAACTATAGATGAGCTTGAGCTGTACAACCAGGCCTTAATATTGTTCTTCGAAAACAACAAGAACATGAATAAGAAATTTTCAATATGACATGTTAATTACTATGTATGTACATATATGCAGCATGCTCCTCCACCACATTTTCCAGAACAATTCTTATGATATCCTCTTAACAAATATGATGATCGTGAGTGAAGGAAAAATAGACACACTTTATACTTCATCGCCGGTCATTACAAACGCACATGCCACCTATAATCCATCATTAATTCAACGTCAAACTAGGAGATATCTCATATAAATGTTGTTGCAAATGTTTTTTTCTGTATATGTCTAAACAAATGCATCAAAAAACCATGTTCCAAATATTTTCAAGCCATTTGTTTATAATTTCTTCATAAAAAAAATTGACAAATTCAAGAGAAAGAATTTTCCACCGTTCTACTCTTTGGAGAACTTATATAAAAATTGAAAAAAAGAATTCTCACTGGAAAAATTCTTTCGGTCCATAATCGTTTTTTCGCCAATTATCCACCATTTGAACTCAAATCTGACTATATCATGAACTATAAATGTTGGGGACCAAGACAAAAATTAATTTAATAGTAAAATAATAAGTCTACAAAATTGTTCTGGAAGATTATAGTATAGTCCTACCTCTAATAGTTTAGAAAATATAAGCATTTTTTGTTGCAGATTGAAGGACCCAAATATGGATTGGGAAATAAAATTTTGTAGGTATTGCAGTCCACTTAATTTTATTCATGTTGCTATTCAATTTTTGGACGTTTCGGATGTGCACCCATCCATCTTCAGCGTTCTTATGAAATATTACAATCTTATAACCTTGTTTACAGCATAGTTGTGAAGATAAACTTCCAGTATTTATTGATAACAATAGGAAAATAACAATTAACTCAAAAATCACAAAAAATGTGTGAATGTAACTTTGAGGCTACCACCAACCAAGGTGGCTGGTGATAGAATTCTATCACCAGCCACCTTGGTTACATTCTCACATTTTTTGTGATTTTTGAGTTAATTGTTATTTTCCTATTGTTATCAATAAATACTGGAAGTTTATCTTCACAACTATGCTGTAAACAAGGTTATAAGATAGTAATATTTCATAAGAACGCTGAAGATGGATGGGTGCACATCCGAAACGTCCAAAAATTGAATAGCAACATGAATAAAATTAAGTGAACTGCAATACCTAAGAAATATAAGCATATTAAGATGAAGAGAACGAAATTTCTCACAGACAAATGCATGTAAAAATTGAGCCACAACACACACAGACTGAACAAAAGTTTAATTTAGAAGACCAACTAATACTCTAAAAATCATTTCTAATAATTTTTACAGAATCTTCGATAGTTTAAAAGTTATAGCAGTTTGTTACTTGACAAATCCAGTAGCAGCTTCAATTTTAATATCGGGTTATGAAAAAAACAGCATTTGATTGCATATGGTTGTTCTCGTCATTTTCTGTAACTTTAAAGAGAAAATATAATGGAAGTCAGTAATTGTTCCTAGCTTATAATTGTAAACATCATAGACAATGAAATTATTGGTGGAAGAAAAATTCATTTGCTTTTTCATAGAGAACTGCAAACTATAATTTTTGAATAGAATTTTTTTTTCCACCTATAACTTAAATCGTAGATATATTTTAGAAAGAAAAAATGATTTTAGACAAGAAGAATTTTTTTTTTGGAGAAAAAAAAATTTCCACTTAATATTATTCTAGTCTAAAGAATAGAACAGTGAAATATTGTCTCCCTTAAATATCAAACTGGTCAAATTGTTTATAAAAACAAATATAACAAAAGACTGACTTTCTTAGACACGAAAACAGTAACATATACGTCAATTGGATTTCTAATTTTTTATTATACTTATTTGAGAATTTATAATAAATAAGATAAACAACTTTCAAACACTTATATGACGTGATGTGAAAAATGTTTCAAGAAGCAGAAAAATTTTAGACAGATCATTTAAATATTTTTTGTTATTTTCAATGCAAACGGAGATTCGAGAAAAATAAGTTCGTCAACAATAGCCTCACTTTCCTAGAAATCAGTTTAAATCTTTTTTCCAAGCGAAACTGAATTCCTTTAAGCTTAAAAATGACACCATATTTTATTCAGAATTTTAAATTTTTATTTAATACTATGAATTAGTATATTGTGTGGCTAGGGACGAAACAAGACGATTTCAGCCGAGGGTGAGTGTTGCTTGCCCAATCAAAGCGAGGGCTGGAATCACCCTCGGCTGAAACCGTGTTTTGAATCGTGCCACACACTGTATTTTTCATAATACCTGCATTAAAATCTTCATGATACAAATTTGTCATAACAAAGTAAATATTTTTCTTTTGATTTTACGGGTGACAAGTCGAGAGTAGCTGCTTGTGCTTCATGAATAAGATGTTGTGGTGTATTTGAAATTGTCGTATTAATACTTTTTTCCTTTGAACTCACCGTCTTTTCAATCTAATTTACAGTTCCGAATACAACAACTATCAATTCAATTGAGATTATAATGATTTTCATTCAGGTATTGACAATGAACAAATGCTACTCTGCCAGAGATAAAACGATGTAAGAAACAAATTTAGTGAGCAGAAACAAGCTTGATTCCCAACTAGGGCGGAAACAGGCTTGTTTCTGCCCGGCTACGCTCACATTTGTCTAAAATTGTCTTTTTTGACTTACAAAACAGGCGTTAAAACACGTTGTTTCAATGCAGGTATTAAGAAAATTTATTTTATGTGCTGTACTCTCTCGACAACCGGTACGCTCGTGTTATAACGGTTGGGTGGAAATCTGTTCTCAACATTAAATTAAAGTTAGAAACAATTTAGATAGAGCCTAGATAGTGAGACTTTTCGACTGGCAGTTTTCTCCTCTTTAAAAATCTTTTCTTCAATTTCCACTATTCTTCAAAGGAAACTATGCAACTTTTTTTTATTTTCATTTTTTAATTGCAATTTTTCCAAGCAAAAAAATCCTGGAAGTATTTCTCTTTTGGATGTTATTCTGACTTGATTGAGCTGTCGCTCACTTCTTGACTAAACTATCCACAATTATTAATATATTCAATTTTTCAATATAAATTCTATTTCTGCTTTGAACAGACATATGAGGAAATTATATAATCTAGTTTATTTGAAGATGTATCCCCAAATTTCACGTTGAAGGAACATGTATGTCCATTTTTCCAAGCACACTGCAACATTCATGATTTTTGCATGTCAGGATTATGTGCAATTTTCTTATAATAGTTACCTACACTAACTGGTATGTATGGACAAATACCAAACCAGATTCGGTTGAGAATACAAACTTTCAAATCGAAAAAAAATATTTACTTTCTATGTTGCATAGCGCATTGTGCATGCATCCCAGGTTATTCCGTGGTGTATCCAGCAATAGGAGTGCGGCTAAAAAATTACAAAAAATTCAATAACATTTACTATTAATGTTACGCCCAAAAATCGAAATTATTCAATCAGACGAAGAATAATTACTGTGCGTTGTGAACGGTGCTGTGTAATACAAGTAGACTGTGATTTTTGTGCCTGCTTACTCTCACAACTACATCACTCGTGAATGTGTGAATACTTTTTGTGCAATCTGCAATACGTTTAGCACATTCAGTTTTTATCTCAGTTGCAAACTTAGTTAAATATAATTCGAAGACACAATTTTTCCAATCATGTTACAGACTTCAACAATTTGAGTAAAAGAATTATTTATTCTAAGCCCAATAACAAATTATGAATAAGAGTTTACTAGTGAATAACTATCGTTATACTGTAAATGAGTTTTCGAATGATAATATTAGTTATATATTTATGTAACTTACTATTCATTGTCCAATATTTTTGATAGCATAATTCTCTATATGATTTGTAAAATAAATAGAAATACGATTTTGAGAGCCATTTCTTTTTAAATAGCTCTGAATTTCCAGTTCTAGCTTTTCAGCACCGATCACAGCACTACAAAGGTCAGATTTTTGAGCGTAACTTTTTGATGATACATGATAATGAATTAATATTGTTTCAGCAATATTTACAATTTGAGAAATGATAAGAGATTCAGTTTCACTTTATATTCCATCCTGATGAGCAACTGTAATGGACAGTGACCTCTAATAGTTCTAGATCGATATGAGGCTTATTTATAGTAGCATATCTGTTGATACTTGCATCCGAGAATGTGTTCAATATTACATATCTCTATCGCCGTGAGGGCAAGTGTTGATTTGCGCTTGCTCAAGATCCTAAAATTTATTGGCTGACAGTAGTAGCGTTTAAAATCGATCAATGAGAGTTCCTGTCAACCACATAATAGTATAAATACTATTTTGGAAATGTAAAAAGTCAGGAGCCTGTGCGCAACAGTACTAGACTTTACTGCAATAAGTATTTTATGGTGAACGTATCGGTATAGAATTGGTGAGCAATTGATGTCTCATATTCGTTTGCATATGATACCATGAAGAATGTTCAGCTGAATAATGACTGCTAACTTCATCTCAGAATATCAGTAACGTCTCATCTAGTCAGTTTGCCAATGTTCTTGATGAATATTTAAAAATTCTATAAGAATTAAATACTGAGAGATATCGACACGAATAATCCATAATTTACTCAACCACATTGTTCTCAAAAATTTAATTTTGTTACAGATTTATATCATTGCGCGATCATCATCAGACTACAAAGGGAAGAAAACAAGCTAAGAACAAGTAAGTGTATCACAAGTAAAAAAAAATTAACAAATTGAATAAAAACCTACAGGATAGTGACACAATTTTAAAAGAAATTGTGAATATGGTAGTGAAAAATAAAATATCACAAACTGTTCAACAAAATGATGTGCTCCTGTAAAGTCATGGTGCTCTTTTAACCGGTCACAGATAATGAACGAAACAAAATAAAAATGTGAAATATTCACCAAATAAAAACTGAACTTTCCAAGTTTCATACCTATTCCGTGCAGTTCGATGTAGTTTCTATTTGTTGCCCTACACGCATCTAAACAACTACTCTCAAAGGCTATCCGATTTTCAGGTCCCACCCCTCCGGCCTCCCGGACGGGGGTGAAAGGCAGCATTTTGGTATTTTTGTATTCAGGAAGCCTCAAACTACTATTAGGAGGAAGAATCGTACATTCGATGAGAAAAGTACAGCTGAGTTCAAATTTGGAACCTGCCGCCCTCCTGGGCATTCGCTAATGATTGATACTAGTTATAATCGTAAGTTCTATCAGGGAAGCTGCGCCGAAAAATTGTTTCAACATTTGGGACAGGACCTTGCACTTATAAAATCTGGCATCCAATTGACCACTAAATACCTGATCTATTCATATACAATTAGGCCGTAAGTCCGATCAGGGCACATAAAATGTGGTCGGCTCCTTGATTACCTATTAGGTGTGGATAGAGCAACAAATGGAAATACCATCGAACTGCATTGATTAGTTATGAAACTAGAATTTTTTTTTTTTTTATTTGAAGCAGATTTCACGTTTTTATCTTGTTTTGTTCATTGCCTGTGACTGGTCACCATGACTTCACGAACACACTGTATACAAAACGTAGAAACAAAATGTGAAAGAGCAAGAAATTGATGATTGTAGGAAAAGTAAGGTTTCAATTTATGATTTTCTTTATTAATTCACAATGATCATTTCAACTTTTGAAGTCATCTTCAGGTATCTTGTTTTAAAAAATTTAACATAATGCTCGAAATCCACAAGTTCCTGAAAAATTCTAGCCTCAAAGATTTTCATAAATATCTCTAGCAAGCTGTCTGGAAAGAGGCGAACTCATAACCAGACCGTTCTTGTAGTCTGATGATGATTATTCAATGATCAAAGCTAGTGACTAAAATAATTGTTTCAGAACAGTGTTACTAGGAATGTTTTCAAAGAACTCTTAGCATTTTCTCATTATAACCATTGAGTTGAATGAGTTGTCGACTTCTCAAAGCTCAACAGTAGAGACAGTAGTTGCTGTTCCAATCTAAGACAATTCTCAAACTTTTTGTATGGATTAAGTTATTTTTACCATACATTAAGAGGCAGTTTACATGAAGTTGGTTCCAAATATCAGAAAAATAATTAGCAATCACCAATCAGCAGATTGTTTTCGCGATTTGATCTCTTGCTTTTCTGTAGAATACGTAGCAGGAGCAGTCAACACAGAACTGTCACTATTTTTGTTCTTCTCATGCTATTATGTTTTTCTAATGCAGGGGCCACACTGACATCTAATACCGGTAAGTAACATATTGTCATTAACAATGTGTTTGTTGTTGAATAACGCCTTAATTAACGACATTACATTTCAGTTTGGCCTGAGTATCCGGAAGTTGTTGGTCATACGAAGCAGAATAGAGCAAAAATATCAAATGTATCGGCGAATTGTCTGTTGTAAAATATTATAATTACGTATTGTTGAACATAATTATTCTAAAGACCACTAACTGTTGCTATGACTAATTTCGTCTCTAGAATCTTTCAAAAATAGTACCTAGATAATATGTACAAAAACAAAAATTCACTTTTAAGAGTATTCAGGGTATAATCCAGTCATAACAGAGTTGTATACCAATAAGAAACCTGATTAGCATCACATAAACTAGATTTACATCATAATCACAAACCAACCGAATCGACAGTTAAAAACTTTTTCATCAAATTGGTGCGTGATCCTTGTGATCAAGATAAAGAATAGAACAGGAAACAAGTATGAAACTTATAATAAATATGCTAGTAGATAAACCAATGTGTGTCGAAGAGGTATTACTTTCAAATGTTGACCGTGGTCTTGACTTTACATCTACCCAACGTTCTACTTATCCATGCGCACAATATCATCATAATCATTATCATTATGAAAGTAGTGCTCGTGCGCAATAATTAGACATTGATAGGACACAGAGAAACCACTAAACCATAATATACGTATAAACCATTTGATAATGCAGGATTGGGGGCTACCTTGTTCCTCAAACCGCCTCTGGCAGAGGTTGCACATGAAGACCTCGTCATCGCGTTCATCGTAGGCTGATGTGATGCCATTGGCTGCAACACACACCATGCGCCATGGTCGGACCAGAGGGATCAAACCCCACAAATAGACAGAGAAACAGTAAAGCCAAGACCATGCGACGCATTTAACACGAGAACCAGTGTTTCTCAAATACTGTTTCATATTTATACAATTCATATAGCATCTATTGTTGTTTTTATATTATCACACATATCAGCACAAAAATATCAAATGACGGAATTATTTCTCCAATTTTCATATAAATATTGACTTTGATGAAGTTTTTTCATACTTTGAGTAGATTACAAAGTATAATATATAATATATTATTATTAAGGCGTTTTTCAATTGCTCAAACCGCCATAACTCAGTTGATTTTGATCGAAAACAGATGAGTCTTTGAGCTTTGAAAAACTTGAAGTGAATAAGTGGCGAAACTCCAAGAAAGTTGAAATCCAACATCGTTTCTACGTATTCTAAATAAGTCTGGAGAGCTCTAGCTTGATCAATCTTCCTAATTTTCTAAGTGGACGGAAGGTAACATGAGCATTGTCCGCAATCAATCAATTAGTTGTACAATGCAGCAGGTACAATTAATTAAGTGGTCCATAGACTCATGGCACTTACTCTAATAACTGAACATATTCCTTCCTTATTTGGAAGCCTGTAAATAACAATTTGAAGTGTATCATCAATTTTTGATCCCTTTCCGTGTTACCTATCCAAACCCTATGAATCATTCATTCATTTGGCAATTTACCAATCAAATCCACCCATTGGATCGTGAATAAAACACTTCACATTCATGTTTTTTCTGTGTACTACTAAAAAAGATAGAAAGCTGCCTTCCTTAGTTCACAGCCTCTCCTCAGGGACTCTAAGATCCCATCAAGAAATTTTTGGGGTTTACGTAAAAGTTTAATGATGTCTTTCATGTAGGTAAACAAACTGTTGGAGAAGGAACAGTGCTATGCCCCAGACCTCACTATGTGTTGGAAGAAACAAATAGGAAGGATTATTTTTATTGCAGCTATATTTTTAGAAGATGCCCGAAACGGGAAGGTTGTTATGAGAATATTATGAAAGGTAGTTGAACTAAATTTGATGTATAAGCGGATATTTTTTGTCAAGGTGATGAAAGCGGTTCTGTTAGCTAGTCGTTAAATTGTGAATAATGATGTCCCGTTGCAAAGTTTCTGAAAGCGAATGAATTTTTATTTGCTGCCCAAAGAGAAACTGCCATGGCATGAAATTTCTGTTAGATGTTTCGAGGAATATTCCTTCAATTGTACCATTTTCACAGAGCTAATCTACGCGAAAAGATGAATGATTTTTTTTGATTTGTAAAGAAAAACAAGAAATTATTAATATTATGTACAAATTAGGTACAATCTCCTGAAGCATAATTTCATTCTCTGCATTGTAATTAGGGCAAACTTATGAACCCTGTAAAACTGCTCTAAACAATTAAGTGGACTAAAATCTTTGTAGTACGCTGATATGTGTGATAATAAATTATTTTCTGAAGCATAAGATTATTTGAATTGAAAAGTATCTTTGTGGTGGGATCCAAATAGAGGAGTGTCACGGTCTACAGGCCAATTAAAATAATCGAATAACTTTATCCGGGATCTCCTGAATGCCAATGTGTGTGTCAGATCAAGTTATTCATCAATTGCCCCATTGCAATTATATTATGTATCATTGATTGAAACAACAGACCGGGAGATAGTAACAGATAAGGCTCTCCAATTTTATACCGCATGTTCTTTTGAGGATTGGAAATTCACCCCTCGATTAGAAAAATTGAAAGGTTATTGACCAATGCACACTTCCCGGTTATAGAGCAGACTATTATCAATCAAATTTGAGGAAAAATTGGGTTTTTTCGTGACAACACTTTGCTTGCCTTTGTTACGTGAAATAGTTGAAAGTGATTTGAAGCGTAGTACCAAAAAGCATGCAATTCGCAACAGATGAAAAAGCTCGAAATAATAAAATTTCATATATTAAAATTGCACACTGATGGAAATTTTAGCCATAAAAATCTTATGGAAGAATTGGTATGCATCCCTCATTGGCGCAAACACGGAATTTCGTATCATTTTTCTACAAGTTCACGCGACCGTTCCAGATTCTTGGTCTGTTGCGAATTGCATGCCTTTCAGTACTAGGCTTCAAATCGCTTTCAACCATTTCACATTATGAAGGCTTGTAATGTATTATCACGGATAAACCCATATAACCGAAAAGCGTGTATCAGTTAATAAACTTTTGATCTTTTTCATCAAGAGGTAAATTTTCAATCGTCAAAAAGGCATGCAGTATGAAATCGGAGAGCTTCAACTCACACCATCGTACAATAGCTCATATCTGGAAATAATGTATTAACTCTTAATTGAAGTTTACCGTTTGAAAATACCAAATACACTCAGATCTGCTTCTCAAAATATACAGAGGATTGGATTTTTAGCGCATTTTTTTGGAAAAAATGGAAGAATCATCTAGATGATGAAAGCGCATTTTTGACAGCTCATGAATGCTTGTTACCTCAGAGATTTCGCAAATTACCATCTCCCACAATTACTGAGCTTGAAATCAAGCAGTTTTGGCAAACTTACGAAACAGCAGCTTTCATTTAGTACTAGTTTCAAGTTGACAGTTTGATAGGTACATAATTTATGCAAGTACAAACTCAAAAATACCTTTTATTCTTCATTGTTTAGTTATTGACTGACAGGAGGTCAAGTGCTGTACCTTAAAATTTAAATTTGCTCTTTATCAAAGCTATATAAAAAAAAATACACCAAAATTGAACAAATTTTCAACCAATAATAGTGATTCATTCTAATACGCTTCAAATTTGCGTCAAACAAGTCGTTGAATGAATCTCGGACAGATTTGACAACTGTACATAATAATAGTGACTAAAGTTGTAACTAAATTTTTATCTACTTTAATAAATTTTAGTTGCTATATCCCTAATGTAATATATATCCATGGACATTGTTTCACTTGCAAGAAGTAATTGATTAATTTAATTTTCCAAAATCACTGAGCTTGAATTAAAGCAATTTGTGCAAACCTACGAAACAGTAGCTTTTATTTAGTACCAGTTTCAAGTCTGTAAATAGTATAGTTGCTGAGAACTCAGCGTCACGCCAGCTAGCCAGCCAGCCAGCCAGTCAGCCAGACAGTCAAAGTGAATATAATAGCGCTTTTTTCGGAAAAATGCGCTAAAAAGCGCTATTATAGGCTATGTGCAAGTGGGCGGAGTTTGAACAAATATCGATGCGAGCGCTCATGGTGAACACCATTGTAACCATTGAACTCCATTTCTCAGAATACGTCAATGAGCTGTCATTGAGCATTGTAGTATAAAAGTGAAAATAATTGCATATAAAACATAGGAAAACGTTTGTTCTGTTTCAGGCTGTTGTGTTAAGGATGATTCAAGTGAAATATAGTTTCATAGATTTCATGTACCCAGTTATAACATAAAAAAACGAGTGAAGTGAATCAAAGCGGTAAATAGAGTATTGCCTGTCTTCCATTATTAATCCAATAACAAATATGTTTGTAATTCATTTGTGAAATTTAGAAATATTAATCATCGAATTGGAATTCTTGAATTTACCTCTACCTCTAATTTGTAAGATGTTTCAGTGATAGAAGTTTGTCAGGTGCACTTCGCAATAATTTTGTTGTTAATATTATCAGCAATATATTCTTGAACATGTTTAATATGGCAAAACTAATTTCACGCTTTTCTTCAATGCTTCCTCGGTACAAGGGATACAGTGTTTGATAAATACAAACCCGATCTGCAAAATCATCGATGTCATAATTTGGGGTTATCCTGTCAATTTGGACGAATTAAGACATTTTCTCTATAATATGTACGTTATAATTGAAGAAAAAAATACTCAAAATGAATAATTCCAACGTACCTTTTATGCTATGCAAGTTATATTGTACGCACACAGCTGAATTAAATAATATTAGTACATTTAAAAAATTATAGGTATGAAACAATGATAAAATGGAGTTCAATCGTTCTCCATTGCCCGCTAGAGGCGCTAGTAGACTTCATGCACGTAGCCTATATTCACTTTGGCTGTCTGGCTGGCTGGCTGGCTGGCGTGACGCTGAGTTCTCAGCAACTATACTATTTACAGACTTGAAACTAGTACTAAATAAATGCTGCTGTTTCGTGGGTTTGCACAAATTGCTTTAATTCAAGCTCAGTGATTGTGGAAGATTAAATTATTCAATTACTTGTTTCAAGTGAAACAATGCCTATAGATATATATGACATTAGGGATATCGCAACCAGAATTTATTAAAGTAGATAAAAATTTAGTTACAACTTTCGTCGCGCGTGTCACTATCATCATGTACAGTTGTCAAATCTGTCCGGGATTCATTCAATGACTTGTTTGACGCGAATTTGAAGCGTATTAGAATAAATTATTATTATTGGATGAAAATTTGTTTACTTTTGGTGTATTTTTTTTTTTTATATAGCTTTGATAAAGATCAAATTATCATTTTAAGTTACAGCACTTGATCTCCTGTCAGTCAATAACTAAACAATGAAGATTAAAAGGTATTTTTGAGTTTGTACATGCATAAATTATGTACCTATCAAATAGTAAACTTGGAACTAGTACTCAATGGAAGCTGCTGTTTCGTAAGTTTGCCCAAACTGCTTGATTTCAAACTCAGTAATTGTGAGAGATGGTAATTTGCGAAGTCTCTGAAGTAACAAGCTTCATGAGCTGTCAAAAATGCGCTTTCATCATCTAGATGATTCTTCCATTTTTTACTTAGATTTCCTTTGGTTCCAAAAAGAGAGTACTGTTTCTCACAAAAAATATTTAGAACTTGAATTCAGGCATAAAAATATGAATCAGCACATTTTCTTCTGTGAGAATTGAAAGAGAAGACGAAGTGAAAATATTAGAACTCTATCTGACTGTTCTTGGATTAAGGAGTTTATTATTTGATAATACAAGTACAGTAGAGTTCCGCTTATCTGGACCCCGATTGTTAGGTTGATTCGGACAAGAAAGAAATAATTGGAATTTTATTTTTAAATGAGAATTTAAATATTATTGTGAGAGGGTGTACAATAAAAAAATGAATTTCGACTTTGAATCACAAAGATGTTTTATTTTGTTTAATTCTATCACCTAAAATGTATTTATAAGAATATTTCATGTGCATTTCACAGCAAATCCCGTTTATTTCGAACTTTCAGTGATCCGGACGGTATCCGGTTCCATCTATAGACCTAGCAATAGTGACAGAAAATTCGAAGTCATTTGTTACAAGTATGGTGACTCTTCAGGGGTCGTATTAGGTAATTGATGAAAGAAAAATAATAGTCGCAGCGCTGGTCGTCAAGGCGTTGTCACAGGGTAATCAATTAAGCTTGTCAGAATCAATCACAAGTTTAAACGATTTGTTACACAAAGATTTTTGTATTTTTCAGAAGTCGTCAAATAATAAACTTGGCCTATAGAAATGCCATACTTTTTTGGAAGGGCTCACATCCCGCCATACCAATTAGAACACGTAATTTTTTTTATCATTCTAAAAATATTTGTTACACACAATTTATTTTCTCAACTTATTATTTTTGAGTGAGCATTCACGAAAATTATCTGCCATATCGTTCGGAAGGTTCCACATAACCGCCATACCGTCGCAAAGAAGCAGATCCATTTAATAATGCAGAACGATTTGTTACAGTATGACACTTGAATCATGGAAAGTTCATAACACAGTGAGATTATTTATATATTTGCCATACTTTTGGTGAAGTGCAAAAGTGGTGATATACGTAGAATACGATTTCTTTCAAAGTCCTTTGAGATACGGCTATACAGGATGTAAAATTATTTATTACACTATGGAATTATAAGGATGAGTTTGTTTCAATACGAGTGTACCTAAAAAGGTATTCCATACTATGACCGTGGGGCTGGAGATAGTCATATTCGCGCTACGATGTAACAAAAAAAAAAAATTAAAGAACGATTTATTATAGCAAGGCATTTGAATTTTTCAAAATTCAATAGAATAATATGTTCCGGAAATATTTTGCTATATTTATGGTGAAGTGTGAAAGTGATGCCATACCCGGAGAACTAATTTTCAGCAACCTCATTCGGCTATAAAGGGCCATCCATAAATTACTTCTCACGAATTTCATGATTTTGTGACGTCCTTCCCGTCCTTGTCATAGCTGGTCACATTTGTGAGAGTCCTCTCTCCCTGGTGTGATATTTTGAAAATTTACACCCAAAAAACAGATAGAATGAGAAATATTTTGAAATTTTTCGTCAATAGCTCAAATTTCGTGATTTAATACTTAGATATATGAGATTTTGAAATGTGACGTCACGAAATTTGGGAACTCTCTCAGCCCTTCACACACAATATCACAATTCGTCGATTCCCTCCCACTCCCCTAACGTGCGACGTGATTTATGGATGGCCCCTTACTCGTACACGACGCACAAGTTCTCATCTAAGTACAGCTAAGTTATATCAAATTTTGTTTCAATCCAGTTTTTTTTTAAATTAACTCATACTGTTACACTTACTTTAATATTTGATATTTATGTTTTCAGCACCTCAAACTTTTATAAAAATTTGTGCCATACTGTAACTAATTATTTGTGCTCCGCATAAAATGCGACCATTTTGTAATAATATTTGACATATTTGACCCATCTCACAAGTATGGCATAGTCAGATCTAAATTTCTAATCATACAAATAACTGGTAGCCGAAGTTTCTGGTTGTAACAAATTGTTTTGCATTATGAAATCAATCTGCTTCTTTACCGGCTGTATGGCGGTTATTTGGAACCGTCGGAATGGTATGGCATAGTGATTTCCTCAAAAATAATAAACTAAGAAAAAGACTGTCTGTAACAAATATTATTGGAAAAATAAAGAAAAAACGTGTTCTTATTAATATGGCGGGATGTGAGCCCCACCGAAAAAGTATGACATTTCTATAGGCCAAGTTTATCATTTAACGACTTCTGGAAAATACAAAAATCTTTGTGTAACAAATCGTTCAAACTTGTAATTCAATCCGACAAGTTTAATTGCTTACCCTGCGACAACGCCTCGACGACCAGCGCTACGACCATTATTTTTCTTCCATCAATTACCTAATTCAGCCTCTGAAGCGTCGCTGTACTTGTAACAAATGACTTCAAATTTTCTGTCACTATCCCCCGGTAAACTAGTCCGGATCAGCGGGATTCTACTGTAGTTTATTCTGAAGACGTTTTGATTCACATTCAGGCAGTGATGAAGCTAAGTTGATCAAGTCGTTGAGAGATTTAAAATATTCAATTGATGGTAATAATCTTCAGTTTTCTGTACTTCAATTTAACTTACCACTGTGAAAATAACAGTTGGTTTTCTCTCTTCTGTCCTTGAATTGAGAGTACTTTTGTCAATGCGGGAAGAACACTACGACCCAGTCGCACTTGCGGACTGATTCCAATTTGGAGAAGATGTTTCATTAAATTAAAAAATAACAGCTATTGTTGATATAACTCCTGAGTGATTATCAAATTAAGTTCAACAAATCAAATTTTAATTGTAATTTAATTAAAAAGTAGGCTGAAAATTTTAAATGAATATATTTTATGCACAAATTGAGAGTTTGAATCTCAGTTTTCTAACATTTTCTAGTAAAGTTTGCAAATATTCATCAACTTTCGAACTTTACTGCTTACTTTTTACTCCAACAGTAGGTCGATAGTTTGATCACGCAAAACTGTTCTCGGCCTAAAATTTAGGTATTAGACAACTGGAAGAAATGTTGTGGTTCTTCTATATGCTATACCAATGTTGTATATTCTGGAAAATTGATATGAATATTTTTGGTAGTTTCAAATCAAGCAAATACTTTCAAGTTTGATGCCAAATGGCACCGCTCTAGCTTGAATTTTAGGCTTCACCTGAACAAAAAATATCGAATCGGAGTAATGACAGCAATGTCTATGTCACATTTGACTTCTAAGTTGTTAAGTTTAGCAACACCTGAAATTTAAGAGACAGCGGTGCGACTGGCCTGAAATAAAAATGACCTCTGTTGTACCTGATTTGAGATCATGATACAAGTATACTGGAGAAAAAATTAAAGTACGAACATAGCAACACCAATGTAGAGAAGTAATTTAGTGTCAGATGTCCAAAAAAATTATAACAGTAATTTTCTATCATACTTATATCTTATTCCCAGTATAAGACACTTTTTTTTATTGATTTTGTATCAAATTTTTTTGATAAAAACTGAGACAGCTTATTTCTGTTCCAAATTGTTTATATTTGAGAAACACTGCATTATACTAACTCAACTTGGACAAATTAACTCTAAATAAAATATGGAGCTTAATTACGGAGACACGAAAATATATTCTACGGAAAATTTAATAAGGACAGATGGTACTACACAGTAATGCACACATGCAGAGCCGTATCGATTTTCTGTTAATCTCCGAGAAGCAGCGAAGTAATATTGATCTCGCACATTGGTTAAATTAGTCAAAATACTATGAATTACAGCACCACTACTCATAAAGAAGGAATGATTTCATAAATTTCTTCATCGTTCTTAAATCTATCCTAGTATTCTAGACTGTAGATTATCCATAGCGTTAATACGTCTTAACTTAGTGTCAATTAGTGTTTGACAATCTCCTGAAACGAAATTGTCTCTAATTTTTTGGAGGCGAGAACGTGACTCGAGAGATTTTCTTGCGGATGTGATGGGCGCATCTTGATGAGTTTCGATTAGTAATGGATTTGAACTATTGGACGTATGATTCAAAATAGGCATATTGTTCTCCAAAATCTGATTTTCAGGATCCCAACTTTGAGACAAACGACATCATCATATTGGAAGATACATTCGATATCATTCAAACACAGTTATTTAATTTGTGGTCGGAAGTCCTATCCATTATTACATAATGTCATCTACAGAGTTAGATGCACCAAATCATTACAAAGGTTAGATACAACGTTCTTTTGAAGACAGTTATTATTAAACCTAGTCAAACTTTGAAACTAATTCGATCATGCCATAGTGTGGAGTAATGGAGTCCTTCATATACTAAGAAGTAACGCAGTAAGAGTTGATGTTTGCGTTGGTGATAGTCAGATATCATATTAATTGCCTTCAGAACAATGCTGTTTTCGGCCAGCTTGATGATTTGGGTATTTTTGATAACTAGAAGGATACATTGACGTCTTTCAAAAGAATCAGAAATCACAAATCAAGTGTTTACGTTTGAACGATATCTAGGGTATCTTTCCACTGGATGATGCTGCTAATCTGATAGTTAATATAGCAGAAGTTTGGATGCAGGAAAAACAATGCTCCACTTTCAAAATGGACGCCCAGTAGAATTATAGCGTATCATCAAAAAAATAAGCTCAGATCTCAGCCCGCAAGTAATTTTCAGAGCTAAGTGCTTATTCCCAAAAAATCAGGAGCAATTTTACTCCATATGATTGGAATGAATTAAGGCTGAAATAGTCAAACAGGCGATGTAGCGTAGAGGAAATTCTCTTTTTCTAGTAGACGCCCTTGTATATTTTGATAATATCATGAAATGGCTGAAGTTTTTATTTTGCTACTCAAAATATAGTATAATATGCAAAATTGAATAAACTTTCTCCCAACGAATTGAATAATCTCCGGGAAATAGGAAAGATATTTTTATAAAGCCAACTGAACGGCTATAAAAGTTACAGAAGGTCGAACGTCAAAAAAGTTAAATTTCCTCCAATATCTTGTGAATTATCGGTTTGATAATTATAGTTATTATAAAATTAGTTTGTATAATATGCGCGAAAAAGCTACTATACAAAATAGAGCTGATAGTTTTTGAGATATTCTGAAAAAACTCGGAGCTAAGTGCATACGTCACTATTCTATACGTCCAGTGGTAAAAAGACCACATCGCACGGTCGAAAACTCTAGTAACGTGTTCTTGAATGACCTAAAACATTTATTTTTCATTGAATAAAGATTTTATTCAAACAATAAACACTTCTTTAAAAGCAATAAACATTACAATAAGAACATTGGTACATTCAGACCCTCAGCAGTAAATCGGACTCCAATTCCTCCTGCACCAGATGAACTTCTCAATTCTATTTTCTGCAGTTGCACAAAATGTTGTGGTATCAATTGTAGATGTAGAAATAGAAAATTATGATTGCCATGTTCCACAGAGTATGGCTCTCGTCGGGGCCAATCGTATATCGAAACGAAAATACAACTGTCGAATTTGACTTAAATATTGATGAATCCAATCTCATTCCGTTATTTTTCGCTGAGATTATTGTTGATGAAGAAGAAAATATTGAAGAAATCGAAACACAAGAGATATTTGGAGACAAAGATGAAGAAGCCCACGGGGACAAAGAATGAAAAACAAAATTACAACATAACTTGTAACCCATGGATTAGGCCTTAGTGAACAAACAAATGCGCCTTGTATATTACTACAAATTAAGTTATCTCAGAAACTATTGATTTCACGAAGACTCTGTATAAAACCTTCTTCACGCTGATTTATCTCACTAGCTAATTTAATGATAACCGAAATTATAGTGAAACCAATAATTTACAAGTTATTGGAGAAAACCTGATTTTCGCGACGTCTGACTTTCTGTAGCTTTATGGCTTTATGGACTTTTGAGAAATTATCCGTTACACCAAAGTAGGGATGATTCCATTGAGAAAAAATCGGTTAGATTTATTCTAGATGTTCATGCATAAAGCGACTGGGGTTGCCAAAACGGCACTTTGACATCACTAAACTAGTGGTTGGAGGAATGAAGGATGATTAACGCGAGAAAAGTTAGAAGATAACAGTAATAATAAAGTACAGGAGAAGATCTTCATTAAATGATGACTACGATCAGAAGTTACTAAGACCTTGCATATATTTAGAGTTCTTCTGCTCTTCTCCACGACTGCTAATTTATCATATTTAGAACTAAAACATGAAGATCGTGAATGCCTTTCACCATTCTTAAGGCGGCCATCGCAGTAAGAGCAGGAATTGTTTATGAAACTAATTTTTTTAGGATAAAAAATAGAACAAAAAAGTTGTACAGAATGGGAATAGCAATTCGGGTTTACACTTAAGTACCAACAGGCCTCCATTTTGAAGGACTTTCGTCGCATTTCCACATTCGTTCCTGTCTTTTATCTTCTCACCTACTATTACTGTTCTTTAGCACTTTGTTAAGAAATCCTACATGTCCTATGGATATTCTTTCCATATCATCAATACCATATCTTGAAGGCTGATGGCCGAGTTATGTTTATATGAATAAGAATACTTGCTATTCTCTACGATATTTACATGAAATCATAGAAATTCGACATGCAGGAGGCCTGTTTTGTAAATATTAATAGCCCCGTTAAATATTGTTGATACTTTGTTAGTCAGATGCGTGCTTTTCAAGTTTTCAATAATATTTTGACTAATTTAACAGTGCTAGATAAAACTTTATCCATAGAAATTACATGTGAAACAACAGTTATGCCTTTCTTCATCTGATAATAATGATATTTGCGTTCATACAACGAACTAACATCAAATGGTAGGACTATGTTGAACATTCAGAATATAACGAGTTCATCTATGAAACAAACATTGCACATAGAAATTAGAAGCGTATAACATATATGTTCGCAAATATGTCTGTTTGTTGTTACTCTTGTGTGTTTGTTGTCGTGCATGAAGCTCTGGTGTTATTGTGTCAACTATAAATGACAGAAAAACATTAGTTCGAAAACTAATTCCATTATGATAGTGACATATTCCAATTCAAACTTATAATGAATAAAAATACAAACTGAACATATTCATGATTTACCAATGTATAACAATGAAGCATTTTTGAATGATTTAGTTGAAACTTCTATAATTACAATACTAGACATTCATGTGAGAAAGATACGAAGATGTATAAAAGCTGTTAACAAAAATTTATTTCAGAAAAGTCAGTCCGACTAGTATATTGAATATTTGTTTTATTGTTACACATTGATGACTGCATACACTAGAAACCACTTAAAATTTTGAAGTTACTCAATTTTATTCCAATATTGAATTTCACGACCATTATCAGAGCAAATATAGAAGAAATCAACCAGATTACATTCGCAAGAATGGCTGAATAATGTATTCAAAGCATCGAATTGAAGTCAAACACTTTTTCCTCTATTCTTGAAAGTCTCAGCTGCAGTCTTTTATGAAGCAAAGGTTGAGATAAACTCTACTCCAGTCCTAACCTCCGTTTTTTCTTATTTTATTCAATCGACATGTTCGGCATATAATTTCAGGCTGATTACGGTATCTAGACGGAACAAGCTCAACCATTATGATATTGAAATTATTGTTTCTAATGATTTTGCAGTAGGGTACCGGATTTTAACCAAACTTTTACTGAAAGCAGATCTGAAACTTGAACATATCAATTTCAAGAAATAAATATGTAAGGACTAGATAGCCTTGGCCTGGTAAGAATTTATAGTGAAAACATTATGTGTTTGAGTATTCCTGTGCAAATGGCGGAGACTGCGTGGGAGCCAACATATCTGCCACTATTCACCGATAAACACCGTTCCACCCCATGAAATTTGGCGAGCTTTCCGAGCCTCAGTTCTCCTGTCAAGACTCAAGTTATAAACAAAATCTTATGTATAGATGAATTTTTATTTTCGCTGCCCCATCTCTGCTCTTTCTAAAATGAACGGACGTGCAAAAACAACTTTCCAATTACACTTTGACTTCCTTAATCTATCAAAATCACTCTTTCTGATAGTTTTTTTTTTATTCAAGCGGTTTATAATGCTACGAGTAAAATAAAATACGGAAAATAATGGTGAAATGATATCTTTTATTGTATTGTGTTTTCTGTGAGATACATTATGTGATGATGCTGAAATTTGATGATAGTAATAAACCTATTGATAAAGTATTACAAAAAATCATCCTAAAGATACTCTATTCTAGTCAAAATTACTCTAGCATCTTCTGAAACCTATATGCATCTATATTTTAACGATTCTTGACTCCAATTAATTGAAACAAATTACCTGAAATTTTGTCACTCTTTTTGTGTTTACATTAGAAATGTTCCATTCCAATTATTAACGTATAAAAGGCTAGTACAATAAGTAATTTACGTGCTAAATGATAGAAAAATATTTCGGATAAGTTTAGTGTCAAATCGATATATGTACATATTGTAACGAATTTAAGTCTATAAATTAGTCATTTCGGCTTTACTGGAGCTTAGAATTATTGTGGAAGTATTTTATATCAAGAAATAGAAGCGAATATATTTGTTTTCTGGAAAATTGCTGGTACCTTCTAGCGTTTTCTAGAAATACCTGAACGTTTGCGGGAAAAACGAAGTGGGGAGAGACTCACGGTGTGTATATGTGACTGAATCAGCAAGGAGCATGATTGATTTTGATTCAGAGACCTTATAATATGGACTGCTAGTGGTTGAAATAAATTGTGTTATTTTGAATAAATCAACATTGACATGAATAATTAAAGTTAAGTTAAAGTGTAGTGTAATAATCTTTAGTTCAAATTAGAATTAGTTATCAGCAATAGTGCTAGTTATCTAATTTATCATTTGAATATATCATAAAAATAAATAGTAGTGTTTAGTAACTTTTGTTCCCTAAATTAAAATAAATAACGTTACAATATATTATAAAATCAGTCATGATTCGATTAGATTCCGATGAAAATTGATTGCAGGTTCGATGTCATCACTGAGTTAACATAATGAATCTCTGATATATACCTCAAATCACAAAAGAAAATTTGAAATCTGCTTCTTCATAAAATGGAGTATCTGATGTTTGAAATGTGACTTGAATACATGTATAAAAAGTGTGAAAAATGCCTCAAAAAAGCAATTAGGGCAATTTTAAAGAGTAGAATGGTTCAACATTAAAATAACACTTCTGCCGCATTATGGTAGATGGCACTGCTGCAGATTCATATCTCTACATGCCACGTATCAACTCCATTTTCATTGCTTTGCAGCTCACAAATCCAACTATCTGAGACTTGCTAGACTGTACTGAAAAGTTCCAATAAGGATGAAACACGTTTATTCATGAAAATACATTCAAAAAGTTGTACTTTATTCCAGGATCCAAAAAAAAATAGTATGGTGTCACTCACGAAGAGAGTTCTTTTTCGTTATTGGCTACGAGCATTTTCTGAACAAATCGATTTCTATTTTATGCTCTTTGATTCTCGATATCTTACATAATAAAATATTTAATATATGATTTTCGTTTTGACACGACACCTTGTATATTCATATCTATAAAGCTGTATGTAAGCCAAACGTGACGTGGTAGGAAGCCAAATTTAAGCTGTAAAAAGAACATCAAGGGCATAACTAATAATAAGATTTCAAGTGCGAGACTTGGTGCTGCATAAAAGTGACTAAGCAAGCGATAACATTATTTCATTCTTAGCCAATCAAAAATTGTTCTATCTGAACCAAGCAACCATCTTTTTTGTATTACTAGCATTTAGCTTTTTTGACTGAAATTGAACTGGAAAAATAAAGTATCAAAAATACATTAATCACCCATTTTCGGGTGTAGAATGCTAAAATAACGCTGTGATGTTGGGTAGAATAATAAGTGAATGGATATAATGTTCACTTCAGGTTTTTATTTCTTGTACTTAGTTTATGAACCTGTCGTAACCGTTCGTCCTATATAATGACATCTATCATGCTTTTGCCTGACACAATAGGGATGTCCTTGCTTCACCCGAAATGAAGTATCAGCAGTAAATTGATGGAATGGATATAGCGATAACGGAGTTCACACGAAGTGCTAGTAGAGTGAATACACAGAAAATGCTCAACTCTTCTAATACTAAGAATATGACAGACAGCACATGTGTCGTCTTATGAAATTCCACTTCGCCTTCTCAGAAAATTATGACTCAAATCGTTATTTCATACAGAAATTCATTAATAAAAGAAATGAGATTTTGGATCCGCGAATATTTTAAAAACGATTGCAGATATCGCAAGTTGAGAAGAAGAATCTTAAAGAACAGAAAACTTCCCATAAAAAAGTCCCATCTTCCAAAACTCTATCACCAATATTTATTATTTTAATTTGCAGATAAAAATAGAATAATCTCATTTTCGTCAAGAAATTAAAAAATCTTGATCGCAGGTGAACCTTTTTATCAAAAGTATAATACATGATGGAATTCCCAATTAAATTTTGACGTCTTACTCCAAGAGAGATGAATTTTAATGAGTTTCTCTTGAGAATAAAATTCTTTGTATCAAACAAAAAAATTCAGAAAGAAACCTGAAACTTTATCTTCCACTAATGAGGAAAATTCAAGTTATAGTCCAAGAACACTTCTTTTCTTATAAACTCAAATTTTAACACTGCCAGGCTTTCTTTGCAGCATTATTATTTGAAATGACTCATTGAAACGTACTGTATCATTATAGAAACTAAAATTATTTAACGCTTTTGGTCCTTCTTACAAAATATCATTACAAGATTTTTCAAAAAAACATGGCGCTGCATAATATGCTGGTATCATAATCCCGATGAAAATTGTAAATCTGGTAGAGATTGAGACAATAAAAAACATACTAGTGGTCACCCAGGGGTCGAAATTCGATCGAGATGCAGTATACTGCTAAGTTTGAAATTTATTGAATTTGACCTCCTATCTTCGAATATTTCATATTCTCTTATTTTTCTTATTCCATTCCTATGTCGCCATCTGTATAACAAATTTGCACTAATTTTGTCACTTGCTTATGACTCTTGATTGAAGGGCGCAAATTTCTTCGCTCTCTTCCGTTCCTGAGCTGTTGTTGTAGATGGATTTGTTTTGAGCAGTCTTGTAATTTTTCTAGTTGTTCTGAATTTTGTGATTATTTTATGTTATTAAAATCAGTGTAATGATTTTGTGAGTATTTTGTTCATTATTTGTTCACATTATTCCAAATTTAATATAATTTTTGCTAGTGATTTCGTTTTGAAGGCCCGCGTGGTTAACCTTTTGATTTCCAAATCTATCTCTTTCATCCTTGAATCTTTGTAAGTTTATTGTGTTTAGAACCTTTTAACACCCTTGAAACTCTATACTAAATTATTATTTTTGTTCAAAATTTTTTTTTACTACCAAACGCGATCAGGCGGATATCGATTCGGTGATACGCGATTTTTTTCACATATACATTCGAAGTGAAAAACCTACGAGATTTGTGGCTATCTTCGTTCCTCCCTTTATCTTTCCTCACCTAAGTATGTTTGATGTATGAATGATTAGTGTAATTGGTTGATAATACATAATTTAACGATATTTTGTATCCAACGCGTTGCGGATTTATCATTCGACAACTCGAAGTTTAGTTTCTAACGTTGTGTAGTTTTTGGTTTCCAAAGCTTGAAATATTTTGTTGTGGACTTTAGTTCCCCTTTTTAAGCTGGAAAATCCTACGAGTTTGTGAAGATTGATCCAATTTTTTTAGTTACGAACCACGTTCGTAAATTAATCGACTAATCGCTAATAATCCTTTTTCTTGTCTTGCTGGACTTTTTATATTCTTTGTTTTTTTTCTCTTCAATGCTCAACGTAGTTTTTTTTTTACTTTGTAAATTCTTAGTGCACAATTTAAAATTAGACAAATAAATAACTTTACTGATTATTATATTTCATTTTTACTAAATTTACAGTTATTCGTTTTTCAATTTAAATCTTAATTTATTTATTTAAGTTTAACGCTTCACGTTTGAAGAGAGCTCTCAAACTTTTTCATAGGAACCTCATGTTTCAGTTGAATTGGATACTGGCTGGGTTATTTGTTTTCAATGTAAACTGCTAGGGATCATAGGAATCCGTGGCCACTTAAGACTATTTTCTGGCTAACTTTTCGTTAAGAAGAACATTAACACGTCTACGAAATTAAGAAGAATATAAATACGTTCCCAAGTTGATTACCAGGCGCACGACCAACCTTAACACCTTCAAGGACCGTTGGGTATTTGTCAAAGCCTATAAGACGCAGGATCAACTTTACTTAATTCAGGAAACGTTCTTGTCTGATGCTGTTTTTGTGGCTAACAATTCGTCATCTACTTTCTCTGCCGATACTAGTCTTGAATTCCGCCTGAAGAGGATATTTAGCTATTTTTTGTAACGTAATTTTGAACGTCTGTGACGTGCTCTTCAGTTTCCTCTTGGCTGTTGCAGTGAGATTTTCTTGTATTATAGCTTTAACCATTTTCGTAAGTTACCAAATTTTTTTAATTATAATTTTTGGAATTATTTGCTTTAAATTAATAATAATTTTGTTCATAATTGATTTCGACGTCCATGCTTTATTTCTTTTTTGCTGTCGCTATTGTCTCCCAGAAAATTACCTTTTTCTCCTTTGATCATTTCCTGGGAGTGGCGCCCATTTCCTATTTTTCAGATAAAATATTTCCGGTGCCCTTATTAATAGCTAGCCTGGGTCTTCACTTTCAAGGTAGAATATTCCAATACTTAAATTCAGTGTCAATCAGAAGTACTTTAAGTTTTTGCTACCAAATAGTGAAGAAATATTCCTTTTTTTTAATTTCCTACTGCCACCTTGGAAATAGGAAAAGGTACAACATCATATTCGACGCTTCATCTCAGTAATTTGCAAAGTGGCTTAGGTGGACCCACTGGGGTCCATAGGAAACTCAAAGGGGACTACGTTGGCGAGAGAAAAAAATTAGGAGTTCACAAGTTGTAAGTTGACGGACCACGAGAAGAGATTTAGGGCTCACCGAAACCAGTAAAATTTTGAAAGTGGTCTACGCGAGAAAGAAAAGTCTAGAAGCCTCCGCTCTGTCTGAATTTGAAATAAAAGATAGTAGTTTTTTTTTTAAATTAGTAATGAAGTGACTTATTACCCTTTGCCTAACTTTTCGGAGAGAGGGGAAGAGATCATTAAACATTTATTTTAGGCATTCTCCCATTCGGTGCGAATTTCTCGATAATATATTCCAGTGTTAAATAGTATCGTATACATTCCATTCCTTCTCCAAATAAATCTCAAGTATGCCATATCTCACATTCCTTCGTGCGCGCAATGTGCTCAAAAAGGGGCACAAAACTCAGTATTCGACTCTTTATCCGAGCCTGGAATAAATAATAGTGGTTCTCATTCAAGATTTTGGGAGTGCTTTCTCCGCCTTACCCCTTGGAGAGAGGGAAGGAGTCATTAAACATTTACTACAGATAATTTCGTATCCGGTGCATTTTTCTTGATATATTCTAGAGGAAAATACTATCGTATTTGGCAGTAAATTGAGATGAGACACCTGTATATAATTTTATTTTTCTGCACTCTTTCTCTATATGAGCTTTAAGTAAGCCAAATCTTACATTCCTTCTTCACGTAAAATTAATATGGGACACCTGTATATAATTTCAACTCTCTGCACTTCCTCTCCATATAAACTTCAACTGTGCCCAATTTCACGTTCCTTCGTGCATGCAATATGCTAAAAAAGGGATAGAGAGTTTTCTATTCACGTATTAATATAAAGATTGAAATAGGACACCCTGTGCATAAGTCCCACTTTCTGCACTCCTCCATATAAACTTCAAATATGCCAAATCTCACATTCCTTCGTGCATGCAATATGCTCAAATTTTTAAACTGCAATTGGAAGAATCTAACGTGAACATCACGTGACTCACTTGTACATCATTGTATATATTTTTTGCATATAATTAAGCGATGATCAAACACAAATTTCATCGTTCCACGACTAATTGTTTTAGATTTATCTAAAAAGTTGTTCAAGTTAGTAAAAACAGAAAAAAGCGAACAATTTCAAAAAGGAACTCGTAGGGAATGATTATGTGAAACGCGAATTATATTAAGAGATCCTTAGTTGAGATTAGTCTTAGATTTATTTGAACATTTAAGGTCAGGTCAGCATGATATCTCATTGACTTATTGATTTTTGAATGCCCAAGGAAATCAATTATTCATTGAACAAAAATCCAAATCTCTTCAAACATCAAAATCATGTCTGCTTTCAATTAAATAGTCTGCAAAATTTGATTCGGTGTTTTAAAATTTCAGCGCGCGATGCTTTTGAAACTCTCTTCACATGAATACAGTTCAATCTATAAACACCAGAATATGATGTCAGTTCAGATTTGTCCATTTCTTTCAATGTGTGATTAGCCTTAGGTATAGCTAATATTTCCAATAAACGATCAACTGAATCCCAGATTGTTTTATTTTCGTCAATAGATCATAAATTAAACGTAAAGTTTTTGAATTATTTTCTTTCCAATACAATTACATTCTACGATGAATGAATTATTTATCTACAGAATAACTCTATACAGAGTTTGATTGGAGTGGCCAGTCCAATTGAATTTCATTTTCATTCAGCAATTAATGGCTTGCCCTTATAATAAAACTGTATATCAACTCTATGTGAAATGACTTCCAAACTAACGTGATCCCATATAATAATATGATGATATACATTATCGTTAGTCTACTACAGTTGAACCTACCATGCTTAAAAAATATTCAGACAACAGAAATAATGATAATTTATTGCACCAGTACGACCTGGGATCCATTAGCCACAGAAAAGTTACCTGAAAATCACAGTTCACACTAGTGAACAAACGTTTTATTCAACATTTCTTTGAGAACAATTTGTCGGTTCATTTTCTGACACTGACAAGATATTTGATTTTACCAAGTAGCCATGACATGATTGTCATTGTATTTACTGTTACTCGTAACTTCTCTACTCTTCTCTCACTGAGTGACTATTGCTGGATATTATTTTTTCAAAGAAACATTGCAGAAAGCTTATTATTTACCTTATGTTGGAAGAAAGTTATTAGATAATTACTTTCATCTTTCAGATGAACCTTATTTCAAAAGAGGATTCCGATTAGTGGCAATAATAATAATTCATCGAACAACCTGCATTCAAATTTCACCGATGGGCGTGGAAAAATCTATGTAACTATCAATTTCTCTATAAGATTCTCTATTTATGTCCAATTTATATTGCCTCCAGCAGTAATCTGGCAGGGATTATCTGTACATCAATTCAACTATAAATCCGGTACTAGCAAATCATGCTGCGCAATATTGCAATTTAATGTCATTTTATGATTCCTTAATCACTTGGACGTCCCAATATATCGATTTGACATTAATATCCTTTCTAGTGAACACACACAAACACACAAACTGTAAGCTATACAAACAAAACAACACACACACTGTGAATGTAAAAGAAAAAAACAGCTGATGGCTGAAGGCTTCGTGTTCGAACGTTCTTTTGTTGAATTTTTGTACTTACCACGCCAACTATCCTTGATTGGACACGTGATGGTCTGGTTCTGGATGAGGTATGCGTTGAGGGACGATAAGCTTGGGGATTTTCTCAGGGTATCCTCATCGTTTTTCCAGACGTATGTGATCGCCGAGGATTCATACGAAACTAGAATAAGAGGAATGGGAATAATTATTTATGAATGTGAAATTTTGAAGTACCTAAGAAGTGCCTCATTAAGAAGATTTGTAGCAATTTGTCTCTCAAAATAAAAATGCGAGTAAACACTTTTCAAGATAATAATGTGAGGCTTGGGAAGTATGAGGAAGAAGATGCCAGCACATAAGACGAATTCGATAATGACAACAGAAAAATGAGTAATACAATAAATCTGTAGAAAATCCTAATGATGTACGCGCATCACATGGAAAGTGCTTGACGGGCTCTGAGAACACTGTGAATAGTGATAATTTCATCCCGGAGAACAAAAGGTTCCAACAATAAATTGATTATAAAGGTGTCCCTACTGCTCCAGTGTCAGCGTAACTGTAGGAACGGTACAGCGTAAGCGCATGGATCATTTGCGCGAGCAATCTGATGATGAGCAGCTCTGTTACGGAGTCCACTTGCTCTTTTTAATGCTTATAATTATTTTCAGTAACAATGTCACTATTGATTTTTTTTTATTTTTGATTATTCACGCAGACTTAGACACCGGCACTGGCTGGTTGCTAATAAAATTAGAGATTATAGATTGTGGAAGTACTTACTGCTTTCCATAGCGAATGAACACAACGGATCGTCGAATGGGAATATGTTCAGCGAACCTTGGCAGGATAATATGAGATGCCTCCTGAAAAATAAGAAATTTATTCATGATACTAGGTACAATATTGAATTCTTTGTCATTTGATGAGCGTAATATCAAGGTTATTCATTAAAAGAATGAGATTTAGGACATGAGGATGAGTATTCCAATAATTCGACTGGAGGATATTTATTTCAGTCTTAAATGTATTTGGCAACCAGTTTTGGACATTTGAGAATGAAATTTCATTGGAAAGAACATGATTAATTCCAATTCTAATAGGTGAAGTGATTGAAGATCTTTTAAGAATGGCCGTAGGTAATAGGGAATATTGATGAAATTTAAATTTGGTTCAAATATTCTTCCTCCGAATTTTTGTTGGCCGGACATTTGTACTTAACCATCATTTTAATATTTGATATCTTTTTAATTGCTTAAAATTAATAAATAAAAGTGCAAATTAAGTGCGGGTAATTCAAAGTTCTAAAACGCAACACCATTGGTTAAAACAAAATGTGACGTCAAATACTATGCCAACAAGTGCGCACTGCTTACATTTGTATGGCATTGCAGGCTTTTGATCAGAAAACATGGTAATAACGTGTGTACTTTTTTTTGAAGGTTGAAGACAATGATTCACTTTGATTTGAAAACACTATATGTTGAACTTCCATTATCTTTATTGAAAATTAAAATAAATATAATAACCACAACGTTTCGATAGCTTGTAATCTACTATCGTCATCAGGTGAACTGATGATACTTACTATTTCCTTACAATACGAGCCTTATATCTAGTGTTATATGGGTGATCAAGCGTGAATGGTGTTTCTCCAATCGTGACTGCTCTCTCATTGACAGTTTCTGAAGGGGAACGAGAGGGGCTGGAGATCTGGGTCTTGATGGTAAGTCCAGGGTCTGTTGCAATGTGCTTCCTCCATATTGGTCGTATTTCTACACTTGGCTGGCTGAACACATCTTGCTTGTTTTTGTAAATGATGGCCGCTTCCTTAAACTTTCTTTTATACCAGTGACTTTCTTTTTTGAGGATCTTGGCTCGTTCCCATTGGATGTGATGATGCTGCTCCCAAGCATGCTCCGCCAGTCCAGATTTCGTGGTTTCTCCTTTTTGTGTATGTCGTTGGTGTTCCTTGATTCTGGTCTCCAGTGGTCGTTTGGTCTCTCCAATATATGCTTTTCCACATTCACAATCGACTTGGTAGATCCCCGTTTGCATTTCTGGTGGAAGTTTTGGTTTTGTGGACGAGAGGATGCTCCTGACTGTTGCTGTTGTTTGAAATCTAGTTGAAATATTGTAGTTTTCCGCGATTCTTTTTATCCTATCTGGGGATCCTTTGAAGTGGGGAATGTATAGTTCACATTTCTTTTCTTCTTTGTTCTCTTCTGTTCCTGTTGCTTGTACTGAATGGTGTTTTTTGACTATTTTCTGAATTGTGTTGTCTGTGTTTCCATTGTGTTTTAGTGTTCTGATAATTCCTTCGATTTCTTCTCTATAGTCCTTCTCTGTGGTACAATGCGATTTAGCCCTAGTCAGTAAACTGCTCGCTACTCCAATTTTTGTTATTTCTGCATGGTTTGATTGGTAGTTCAGGTAACGTCCAGTGTGAGTTGGTTTGCGATATACAGACGTGTGTATGTTGTTGTCCACTCTCTTCAAAAGAACATCCAAGAACGGCAAGCTGTTGTTCTCTTCTGTCTCCATGGTGAATTTTATGCTGGGTCTATGTGAATTCAAATGTAAGAGGAATCTTTCTAGTTCCAAGTCACTGTTATTCCAAATAATGAATGTATTATCTACATACCGTACCCACTTCTTCGGCTGGATTCTGGCTGTGGGGATGACACTATCTTCAAAATATTCCATGTAGATGTTGGCAATAATTGGTGACAAAGGAGATCCTATAGATAGTCCATCCGTTTGTTGGTAGAAACTGTTCCGTACTTGAAAATAGGTGGTTCTCAAGCAAAATTCAAGTAGGTCCATTATTGCTGTAATGTTCAGATCAGTTCTATCATTCAGTCCTGTATCCATCTCCAGTCTAGCCGCTACTATTTCCAATGCTTCGTTGACAGGTACATTCGTAAACAGACTTTCTACATTAAAACTTATAAAACGGTCCCTTGGTTCCAAGCAAATTGAAGATAATATATCGATAAAATGTTTCGAGTCTTTAACATATGTGTCACTCTGTCCCGCTAGTGGTGATATAAACGGTAGAAGAAATTTAGCTAGATTTTAGCACGGTGATCCCCTGGAACTTATAATAGGTCTTAGGGGAACGTTCTTCTTATGTATTTTTGGTAGTCCATACATGTGAGGTGGTTTGCTGTGTTGTGGGGTCAACCTGGATCTAGTGGTATTCTCTAATATTTGGTTGTGCTTCCTTAATGTTAAATATACCTTCCTTTCTATGCTTTTTGTTGGATCTGTATCTAGCATCTTGCATGATCCCTTCTGCAGAACTTCTTCTATTTTCTTGTCGTAGTCTTGGTTGTCCATTATTACATGTGCGTTGTGAATTCATTTATTGTTTAAGTGTAATTTTGGTATCCTAGTGAGATTATAAATCATTTGAGACAAAGTGGTTTTGTAAAAGCACAATCGGATAATCTGCCAAGAATAGATCCATTCATGATGTAGTCTTATTCTCTAAATCCAAATTTTACGTCCGCTGAAGTAAAAGAGTGAACACTGCAAAGTAATTATTCAATGATAACACATTATGTACGCTATTTCAATAAATACAATCTGAAATATGATGAGCCGTTAACCATAAAATATAATTTTTGCTTATTTTAAAACAAGCAAATGTTGAACGAAGCCGCATACATACACTGTATTTTATTACTAAAACTAATCACATATAATGTTACTCATGATCTGTCAATTTATTATAATACTTCATCTTTTCTGATAACCTTATATCATTTCATACGTGTTTTAAAACCTGTCCGGATTGAAAAAAAGACTTTACCAGATACATTTCTGATAGTATTTTGCATTTAGACACAATGCAATACTTATAAACTAACTTTTGAGCTTTTTTAATACTGAAATAAGCTGAGAACGAAAACACCTGTAGTAAACAATGGACTGTTATATCACTGGACATAGTATTTGACGTCATCAATAGGTCGCGTGAATATAGCGGCGTTCAAACAGCTCAAAATTATTCTCAATTCTAAATATTTCTTTAAACTTGATTACAGCACTTTTAAACATAATTCATATTTTTTACTTTGTTATAACGATGTAACCAGTGAATTGAAAATTTAAAATAAATTCTGGAGAAAAATATAGGAAAATGGTAATAGCACTGAAATAATCAATAATCTTAATTACTGTTTGGATGGATGGAGTCAATTTTCTCGCATTGAGTTCAGTTTATCAAGAGGAACATTCAATAACAAGAAATATTTGAGGAGTAATAAAAACTTTCTTTGAAATTTAATTATTTACATGTCCATCAGAGGAGAATTAAATTTTTTCGCTGTTTTTATTTGTTCCTGATACACGGAGAGAAACAAAAATATTTGCTTTATCATGCCATTCTTGAATTAGTCCTTCCATCAGAGAGGAAAATAATTTATCTACCGGAATTTCCTTTTATCACGTGAGAAAACAATAGATTTTCAGTCAAATAAAAAATTGTTTTACAAGCATTAGGTTGATTACTTTATGTTTTATTCGCGAAAGTCTCAATTCAATAATCAAGATTCGTTCATATTCTCACCTCATGAGGTAATTGACCGTGCCATTGCGGAAGATCCTAAGCGCGAAATGTACGGGTATAAGCGGATCCTTGAAGTCGCCATGCATAATAAAGTAGGTATCGGGCAACCAGATGTCTTCGTGATGGTGGATTGCATTCAGATAGTCGTACTTTGATTGGTTTGAGTATTTCAATCGAGGGTCGTACCACTGCTGCTGCAGCAAGAACTCCACCTCGTATTTCTGCAAAGAAAAGAAAAAAATTAATGATGTATCGCATCACCTTTCTGATTTTCCGAAAGCAGAAAGTGTAAGAGCTTGTTATAAAACTTCTAATCTTTCTTATAGTGACGTTCGCTAATTCTTTAATTGTGACTAGTAACGAGGCTTTATGTCGTACTCAAATGTCAGAAAAGTCATGTAATGAATTCATGAATATGAGGAAGCTACAACAATGAACAAAAAGCAGAAAAACACAGAGAAGAAATTGATGTATGCAGTATTCTGCAGAAGTACGGGCCTAGATAGTGTAATTAGGTTGTATAGACAAACACGATTACGGTTATATGATTAATTGAAATATGTTTGCCAGAAATGCTCAGAAGAGCTCTAGAAACGGAAAATCAGGGATAGAGAAAGTTCTTGATTTGACTTTTCCACAATAATCATCTATACCTTCTCAGAACAGTGTAAATTCTATGTAACGAACTTCCTCATGTCGAAAAATTCTCTGTAATAAGGGTATTGCTCGAAATTGGTTGGTTTACATTATTACCCACCTATAATGCAATGGCCATTCTCTATAACGTTAAATACGTCTCTGCTTAGACATCTGTGTACTTTTTTGGTTAAGGCATCAATATACATTTCTTGTCGGCTTCCATCTTCTAAGAAAAACAATTGTGTTCCCATCTTTCATTGTTCACCATTACTGTCTTATGGGTAGGAATGCATTGTCATAAGTCTAGGCTCAACTTCAACAAGCACTTGACGCAGCTAAATTATTATGCAAGTATTTAGTACTTTACGAAGAAGATAGAAGAAGAAATACGAATCAAGTATTGTCAAGCCAAAATAATGGACTATAGAGAATAATGCAGATTCTAGAAATTGACGTCATGTATATCTGGTTATGAAAAAACAAAAAGTGTATTTGTGCTCGTACACAATCTCCATATACTGAAAACTCTTTATAACGAAAGGAAACAATTCATCCCTTGAACTTCGTTGTATAGAGCTTATACTGTATTTTGAAATAGCAAAGTAGTTGATACAGTTTAACCGCTCCACCGTCGATACTTTTAAAAGTGCTCAGAAAGTAGGAGCAATGTTTGGATGTGTTTTCTAATTACTTATCAGTATTGAATTTTGGACTTTAATAATCTGTACGAAAATTCAAGATACGTTAATCGAGAGAGGTAAAGTAACATATTCAAACTTACTTGACACAATATTGTTATTAGGATTGTGCAAAAAATATAGATCCGACAAGATCTCTCTTTCACTTACTTGTTGTGCCTGATAATCACTACTCTCTCCCGAGAGGTCGATGCTGCAGACGTCAAATTAACGGAGCTATGAATTTTCAAAAAATTACCATTTTTCAAAAAAATTTTGCGTTCCTGAGTGAAAATAACAGATCAAGAAAATTCAATTTATTTTTTAAGGATCTCACAATTCCCTATGATTTATTTTATTTGGGCATTACAATTATCTTGATAGTTTCTGAGATGAACGCGAAAAGTAAGTTAAAATAGCAAAATCTCATAGTTCCACAGTTAATCGTTTTGGATTTACCCAAGAGATTCTAAGAATCTGTCAAGTAGAATGCGCTTTTAGCCAAGTCGGTTGCTATGGAAACAGTAGGCCATTATTCTTATACTACAACATTCCTAAATACTGATTTCCAAAATTCTACGACTACCAATAGATCTGATTCTATGCGCAAAATTAAAAGATAAATTCTAACCGAAGTGCACTTCCGGTTCAGTCTATTGTTATGAAAATAGTAGGCAATTATTCAAATGCTACAGCATACTGAGATATCAAATTTCAATATCCTACACCTGATTGTCTCGAATTTATGCAAAAAATTCCAAAAGACTGTCAAGTGAAGTGCACTCCGTCTTAGTGGATCTCAATAAAAATAGGATATGAGCATCTAGACGGTATAATCGTCCTAAATACTGAATTCTAACAATCTACGTTCAATCGTTTTGGATTTATGCAGGAAATTCAAAAGATGTTTCGAATAAAGTGCTCTTCCGGCTAGTCGATAGCAATCATAATGCAAGGTGTACAACTAGATATTATAAAAGTGCCTAATACAAAATTTAAATATCCTACGACTGATTGTTTAGAATTTATGCGAAAAATTCAAAAAGTCTGTCATATAAAGTGCACTTCCGGCTCAGTCGATTGTTACAAAAATAGAAGATGACCATTTAGATGCTACAGCAATTTCAAATGCTAATTCTAGTATCCTATGGCTGATCATTCTGAATTTATGCGGGGAATTAAAAAAAAATTTGGAGTAAAGTGCACTTCCGGTTCAGCCGATCGCAATCATAATGCAAGATGTACAATAAGATGTTATTAAAATTTTTTATACGAAATTTCAATATGCTATGGCGGATCATTCTATATTAATGCAAAAAATTGAAGAATCATCTAGATGATGGAAGCGCATTTTTGACAGTTCATGAATGCTTGTTACTTCAGAGATTTCGCAAATTACCATCTCTTACAATTACTGAGCTTGAAATCGAGCAGTTTGGGCAAACTTACGAAACAGCAGCTTCCATTTAGTACTAGTTTCAAGTTGACTATTTAATAGGTACATAATTCATACATGTACAAACTTAAAAATACCTTTTAATCTTCATTGTTTAGTTATTGACTGACAGGAGGTCAAGTGCTGTAGCTTGAAATGATAATTTGATCTTTATCAAAGCTATATAAAAAAAATACACCAAAAGTAAACAAATTTTCATCCAATAATAATAATTCATTCTAATAAGCTTCAAATTCGCGTCAAACAAGTCATTGAATGAATCCCGGACAGATTTGACAACTGTACATAATAATAGTGACACCCGCGGCGAAAGTTGTAACTAAATTTTTATCTACTTTAATAAATTTTAGTTGCCATATCCCTAATGTCATAGATATCTATGGACATTGTTTCACTTGAAACAAATAATTGAATAATTCAATTTTCCACAATCACTGAGCTTGAATTAAAGCAATTTGTGCAAGCCTACGAAACAGCAGCTTTTATTTAGTACCAGTTTCAAGTCTGTAAATAGTATAGTTGCTGAGATCTCAGCGTCACGCCAGCCAGCCAGCCAGCCAGCCAGCCAGCCAGCCAAAGTGAATATAATAGCGCTTTTTTCGGAAAAATGCGCTAAAAATTCAAATAAAGTGCACTTCTCGCCTGGCCGATTCTTACAAAAATAGCAGATAACCATTCTGATACAAGATCAAGTTTAAATACTGTATTTTGACATCCTACGGTTGATCATTCTAGATTTATTAGAGAAATTCGAAAAAAGTTTCAAGTAAAGTGCACTTGCGGTACAGACGCTTGGAACCATAATGCGAGGTGCACAACTAGACCCTATATCAGTCTTAATCCTTCAGCCGTGTGGTAGGATATGTCATACCACATAGATGCTACTCATGTTCGTCTCTTCATTATTTGGTGGATTACTGTCTTACTTGCGTTTCACAATATCTTAGTGGTATTTTGGTCATCATATTTTCTGCTGTTATCGAGTTTTAGTGTTTCAAAGTTGCTCAGGGTATCACATACCCCACCACACAGTTAGTGTGACAAATTGATGTGGTATAAGTTCAGATTATGGTTGAGCAAATATACCCCTAGAAAGACCGCCTAAGCGTTTGAGTACTTCGAAAAGGTGTAACATTTGTACTAGAACGAAAGATCGCAAGACATTTTATGTTTGCAACAAATGTTATAAGGCTGTTTGTTTAGAACATGCCATTCTTCCATGCTCAAATCGATGTAATATTGAGAGTTCATAACTTTTTGTATTAAAATATTCTAAGAGTTCATTTCATAAGGAATAAGTTAGTTTCCATCTTACATTCAGATTGTAAGATGCGGATGAATAATAGTTATTTGTGTATCAAGGCCGCAAAGGTTATCTTTTTTGGTCGAATCTGTTGTTTGCGGCCGAAGCGTAGCTGAGGCTGCAATTCAGGTGAGACTAAAAAAGAACTGTAGGCCGAGGTGCACACAACGTTTTTTAGGCGATCATCACGCAATAATTCAAATTCACAGAATTTTATCTATTTATTTCTGAAACATTGTAATTGTAAATCTAAGTTGCCGATGAAATTGTTTTATTTTATTGTCTTCTATCAAGTTGACAGTTATGATGAAAAATGCGTATTTATTTCTTGAATTACAAGAACTGCTGAAGTTGACGAAAGAATATAATATGTATTTCGGCGAAAACTGTTTCTTAAAGAGTTTATCAAGCTGCCCATATAGGTGGATATAAAGTGTTTATGAAGTATTTTTTGACAGATCAGTCCCAAAAAAGAAATATTTGACAGATCAGTCCCGAAAAGTCAAATTTGACAGATCAGTCCCAAAAAGTGAAACCTCACGGCCACAAAAGAGGCCATAAAAACACCATTTTTGTTATGATCGCCTAAAAAATATATTTTTTAAAAACGGTCAATTATAGACATTGAGAATTTTCTCTGCCATTTATTGTTTCTACTCCTCAAGAAGAATATATATGTTTTGTTGTGTTCAATATATACATCGAGTTAAGAGAATCATCAGAAGAATCTAATATAAAACTGTAAATTTGTATATTTATTTTGTTTCTATTACTGGGGTATGTCATACCTCACCACACAGTCCTTGCAACTTTTTTCCACCACACGGTTGAAGGGTTAAATTCAAAATTTCAACATTATACGTTCAGCCAGTTTTGAGATTTGCGAGTTACGCACGCACGAGCATACGTACCGACATCCAGCCAAAAATAGTCAAAATGGATTCAGGGATGCTCAAAACGGATATATCATCAAAATATAGATATGTGAGTTTTGTCGGTTTCACAATACTTCCTTGTACTTTGTACAACTAAGTAAAAACTGATAGCTTTTATCGTGACTATTTTTGATAATTCACTCCTAAACACTGACTATAATATACTTGGATTGCTGTTGAATTTCTCTATAGTAGAAATTTTTAAGGAAGCGAAGCACGCAATAAAATAATAACACTTTATTCATGACGTCGCGTACCGCGATGTTTACATGGTATGCCTGGACCGGGTTTTAAATAATTGTATTGCAGGCTGCGAAAAGATCAATAAAATATTGAAACAGAGTTTATATCATGATAGATATATTTTAAACAGCACCTCCTGGTTATATTACCATAACTATAGAAATTCTGCTGTTGAGTATAATAAAACAACAGAAAACAGCATTAAATGTTCAAAAATTTGATACTTTTGTGTTGAAATGACTGGCCTAAAAGACGGTTTCTGAGATTCTATTGTATTCATTTGTTATTATTCTCACAAATTTTCGGATAGTATGAGTGTCCAAGAAATATCAAGTATTAACTAACAGAATATTAAAGTCTTGCACAACAACCCAGTAATAATAAGTTTGAACCTTTAAGAAATAATTAGACAGCAAATTTTTCCAGAATTCGTTATTTTGATCCTTAGAAACAATCTCCTGAAATTCTCGGACTTTCAGGTGCCGACATCCTGTTTTTTTGGACCTAGAATTTTGGAATTCAAGGTCATTTTCCGGCACGCTGATAAAAACCGAACCATTAGAGCTAAATGAAAAGCGATGAAAAATAAAGGTATCAAATGAAAGATACAGCCACGCAGATTCCTAAAAGCTTACAAAAGAACATTCGCTTATTTCCGGTTGAATTAGAAAGCAAAAAACGCACGGAATTAAAAAAATTTAAGGACAGTTTTTTTTCATAAAACACGTCTATCATTGACCAAAACAGGCACTAAAGATGAAATGAAATATATGACATAAATAAGCCTAATTTAACCTTTACAGAGGTGGTTTTCCCTTAACTTAAGCTCAAATGACGCACCAGTCTGAAGAAATAGAAGAAGCTTCAAGAGCCAGTTTTACCAACGACTTGAACGCAATCCACTATTGTTGCCACCTACAGGAATGGAAAGACTGCCTCTTGAAATAATGTAGGAGCTAGTGTTGTCATCTCAACACCTCTTTTATTGTGGAAGGTCCACTGATCTCTAATAAACACTGGATTGGGTTTATATCGCTGGAATGCGGCCCCAATTGAGCGTCGCCATCTTGGCAAAAGTGAGGTTCTGTGTTCAATTGGTAACATATGTTGGTGACAGTTCAGTATGGTGTTGGGACGCAATTTTTAAATCATGGTGTTCAAATGCATGTTCTGCGGAAATAAAGCCGATTCATTAAGAAATTTGACGCTGCACAAGTAAGTTATGATAACAAATTTGAGTAATATATTAAATTTAATATAAAATCTATCATGTGTAGTAGATATTTAAAATTATTAGTTTTGAATAGGCAATATTATCGCAGAAATGCACTTCATTTATTCATATAGGTAAATTCATAGTTTTAAATTTTAGGTAACAAAAATTTATAAAACTATTGAACGGATTAAATAATACTAAACTACAATGTTTAAGAAATAGTTAGAACACTGGCACTAGAAAGTTCACAAATATTTTCAACTATTAATAAATATTTCAACTATAATAACAATTTTTAACTTTTGTTGATTATTAATGTATGTACTTTAATATATATTGAGAATAATTTCTTCATCTTACTTGCATTATACTTTGAATTTCATCGAGTGTCTTCTATAAGTGTTTTGAATTTGCCGCCGAATAGGAACACAAAGCCTCAGTTTTACTGTCAAGGCCGCCGTTCAACCGAGGCCGCTTTCAGATGCCAGAATACGGTCTAAACCCAATCCAGTGTTATATAGAGATCAGTGGGAAGGTCCTATTACCAATCGTCGTTCGTACATTGACGTCTGTGTTGTCAAAAGGAAATTGAAGGTGCTCTTTGTTTACACAGTGCTCTTTGTTGAAACGGTGCTCAATTTTGCACAGCTGGTCTTTTACAGTGGTGATTAACGCTGTTTTCGTATCGGAGAACTTTGCAATACGACACAGAGAACCCCACATGGTGAAGCAAATCCACAAGATGACACGATCCACAATGTCGGTGGGCATATACGTCTACTGCCAACAAGACTGGTGATATGAATGACCGCGGCCGACAGGCTGAGATAATGATCTGTCCAATCACTTTCATATTGATGAATGTTCTGCTGTTATCTTTCGGCTCAGTTGGGATGATCCTATTGAGAAAAAGAGCCAGCATATTTGGTTGAAGATCTGATGGCAAAGATTGCTCTTCGGCAGCAAAGTATTCCTGCAAATCATATGTGCGAGTCCGAATGCCCTCTTTAATAGTCTTAATACAGTCGCGACTATGGATCACATCCCTTTTTTTCGCACTGGTTTCTCAAGTAATGATGAAAGTCACCAAGTATATACTGAGGGCCTCCTCTTTCCTCTAAGAATGCACAAAGTTTTTGATTAGCGTTCTATCTTTCGGTGTCTTCGGGACGACCCGTCTTCGCACCATGTCTTTCTACAATGCCTCCAGAAACAAAGCGAGGGTGATATTCTTTGTCTTATTTGGCTTCCGCAGATACAAAGTTCAATTGCTTGCTTACGGATGCTTTAAATGTCTTCTTTTGTCTTATCACCTGATGAAGCCCCTTTTTTCTGCAGAAGAAACAATCTTCTTTTGTTGAATGGCTCCGTGGACAAACGTAAAGTACGTTTTGAAGGATCTTCATTGATAAATGATTTCTTCTCTGGTTTTTGCTCACGGGAAGCCTTATCTACTGAATAAGGCCGCGAGTTACAAATCAAAAGAATTAAAATTATAAGGGAATGTTGAATTAACACATTTCAATCATTCTTTGCGCTTATTCTAAAACTTGAGGTCCGAAAACAGGGAATCCGGCACCTAAAAGTCCGAAAATTTCAGGAGGATGTTACTTAGGGTCAAAATAACAGGGTCTGAAAAAAATCAGCTTTCTAGTAACTTCTTTAAGGTTTGGTCTATTTTTAGTCAGCTAGCCTGGGCTATAATCTGAGCTAGTTCATTTTAGCTCACTTAGGATGTATTTGATTTTCTAGCGTGCCTCGAACAAAATAATTTGATCAAGGAAAATTTGTTTGCTCTGGAACCGAGTTTGGCCGGTACTTATATCAGTTAAATAGTGACAGTGGTAATATACTAGCTTTGTTTTCCTGACGGTCGCAAGACAGAGTTCCACCAACGGACAAAACTTCAGTGAGATTTTCACTGAATTATAATATACTCTGTGACGAACTCTCCACAAAACTTAGGAGTATCCGTAGTTTTACGACTGGTAAACGAGCTCTATGGCTGAGGAAATATCAATTAATCTTCCAGGAGCAAAATAAGTGTCTGTCACACCCATAATAGGTAAGTGAGATGAGTCATGTTAACACTATCAAGAAATTACTTACTTATCATTTACAGTATTATAGCGTCTCGGTTCTATAAACTCACATTGATGGATTGATGAATAAAATATTAATTTTTATTCGAAATACGAATGTGGCATGACTATGTTTTCCACAAAAGTATTCTCCAATGGAAATATAGTCGCAGTAATCGAAAAAAAGAGAACAATATTTCACAATATCAGTCCTATTTCTTCCACGCATAAAAAAATTGGGTCACTCGGATCAGTAGCTTCGAGGTTTGATTCATTCACAAATAAACAAACTTTTGTTTCAGTGTAGCAAAAACGATAATTACTACAATTTGATTTTTTGTAATGACAGAAGAAAAAAACAAATTGTTAGAAACTAAACAAGCTTTCATTGTGTAATGTAAAAAAATTATATGGAGATGTTTGAAATTTTACCGTGAGCCTGCACTCAAATGGCTTAATGTATAACTGGTAATGTCTTACCACTTAAATGGTAGAGCTCAAGTAGTAAAACTGAGGTGGTAAATATCAAAATCGATCGCAACACATTCTTATGATAGTAAGTAAATCTTCAAATATAGTACGAACGAATAAAGTTTGATGAAGATACATTTTCTAGCCTCAAAACATTGACGTTTGACGTCTTGTTTGTTTTACACTTGCAAGTGGTACCGGGTACCACTTAAGTGGTAAAATTTCACCAATTAAGCTGTAAGACGTCACCACTTACATCACATCGACCTTAACTTCAAGTTGTTGGCCAATGATATAACTCAAATCGCTACCCTTATCACTTAGTTATCTCAGTGCGGTATGCAATAAGTTTCAAGATGTGTAATGCTCTATCTTCAAATGAAAGAAAAGATGCAAGATCATATCATAAAACTTGTTTCCTGTAGACTGGTGAACGATAAAATCTTATTTCACATGTTGACAGACGGAATGAAACAAACTAATCGAGTCAAAAATCCTATGTAATGCATAAATGTATAATGAAATATTCAAAATGAATCCTTCAAGATTGTCAAGACCATTCAGCAACATGCTTAGAGTTAGAGTTTATCCTATCTCGCGTATTATACAAAGTTGCATTCACGTTTGTTGTATAGATGGAGTTTGGAGAAGTTTGAAACTATTGTTATTAGCTTTAACATTAAGCACAAAATAATAAACCTCAAATTCATCCCTCTAGCAGAAGAGTCTTTGTTTCTGCACATATATCTACTATAAAACTGAGATAATAATTATCTACATTTCGTTCTGACTTGTTTGGAATGAAGCTCATGTTTAATAAATTTTTCATTTATTCTACTGGAATTTAAAACAATGCCTCGAAATCAAATTTCAAAAATTTTGTTTAGTTGGGGCGATATATTGAAGAAAAAACGTTTGGTTCTCGAATGCCGTAATGAAAATATTTTTGCAATGTATATTTTGCTTTCAGGATTGTTAATTAGTCCTGCCTTTCACTTGAAGAACCACCACTAGACTTTTAAAATTCACAAAAATTAATTTCTAAGAGTTTTACTTACCAAGCTCGATTCATCCGGCGACGCTAAGCTCAAAAGAAGTACGCTGACATTCACTGTTAGCGTCCCTGCAAATGAGAACAAAATATTATTGTAAGCTCTTCTTTAGATCCTTGTGCTGCTAAAATAACGAGACAATTTTGTGCCGCGAGCCATTCCATTTTTTAATCTCATACAAAGAGATACAGGACAAGAAAAGAAAGCATACACAAATTGTTTGATAGACAATGCAATGAAGATGCTTAAATTAGGTGTAACACTTATGACACATACATACACTTGTAAGGGAGCTCAGCCACCGAATGACGGTATCTCAAGCGTAGCTAAGTCCCATTTGAGCTACACACAGATAAAACCGACGTGACGACTGGGGTATTGGCAATTAGTGATCATCTTATAAGACAAGAAGAAATCAAGAGCTAGTAGAGTGATGTAATATGGAAAAGATAAGATATTTTTGGAGCCTGTTTGTTTGTCCTGGTCGAAAAACTTAGACTCAGCCATGACAGAAGCTTATTTGTCCCTCATAGTTTTCGGAAAAATATTTTGTCATCCTGTAGTGTCGTTTAACAATTCTTGATGATTTTGATATTTCTAGCTTCTGATATATTCCTACCTAAACCTTGTATACAGACTGGAATTCAAAATTTCATAGACTTTTTCATTGAGCTGGGGTCTTATTCTGATTCACAGAGACAGGTCGCAGTCTTTATGTCAATATCGTCATGAGGTCATGACATAGTTGAATTTATAGAAACTGAAGTATAGTATGTTGTTGCAAATTGATGTTGATAACAAATAAGAACGATTATTGGGGTCAAATTCTTGTGATTCATTATAATTCAAAGTAGTACCATCTTATTCTGCTCTTATTATTTTATGATGTACAAATGTCAAACCAAAGAAACTGACTTGATCCTATCTCTTATTCTAGAGGACTATTTTTTATGATGACGACATAGAATTACTTCTTCAATTATCCGTTGAATAGTACATGTGTCAAGAGCACGGTCTTATATGCAGGTCTGGAAACCTCGAGTCTCTTTCGTGTCGTCAGACTCGTAGTTACTTTCTCCGCTACCAAGTGGGGCATGGCTTGACAAGATTAGGCACTAAATCATGTTAATTTAAGTCACGCCAAACAAAGATTTCGGGTTGATGATAATCGCGTATTTTAATATATAATACACAATGACACTCGCTAGCTAGAGAATAGCCTTCGGCTCATGCGCTACCCGTGACGATTTTTGGTACTACGCGACAGTCGACACTTAGCGGACTCACTTCTCATATAGGAAATAGCCTCGAGTCTCCAGCCCTGTGTATACGACCGTGGTCAATAGTCTCTGAAAGGACGTCAAGAAACTGTCCATACGAATCAGAATTGAGACTGTGTGTATTGAACTCTTCCTATGCTTCATTAATAAATATTGTACTTCGTCTAGTTTCTATTGACGCATCCTATAAATGGACCTAAAAGTCAATGGATTAGGTCGTCCTTCGAATGTGAAAACTTCAAACTTGTCTTGGACTTATATTGGAGCTATATTATAATTCATACTTTCTCTACAATAATATGAACATTTTTGACTATGATAAAGATGACAGTCTGATGATTTTATGATAATGAAAGCAATATATTCGAAAGTATGTAAAATAGTATATTCAAGAACGAATATTGAAATATGTCCTTCAAAACATGTTGTAGACTATACTTTCTCTGACAAGATTTTGGAAACTCGCCAATATTTCAAAAGGAATTTTTAAAATCATAAAACGTCATACACAAAGCCAAAAATGAATACCTGAATTTTGAGGAAGTAACTAATAGCTTCTGATTCGTCGAAAATTATTATTGAATGATTCTAAACGGCATACGGAATTATTCCAAACAACGTGTTGGAGTATCTCTTGTTCCAACATAATTTTTGGTTATGCAGTAGGCAAATTTCGAAACAGTTTCAGAGAATAATATATTCTGCAACAAGTTTGGAATGAAACTTATTCAGTATGAATGAAAAAGTCTGAAGCACGAGCCGTAGGCAACTTCGACGAATTCACGAGTTCTAAATAGCCATTCCAAACATGTTTCAGACTATAGTTTCTCTAAGACCATAAATTCGGCTATTTACAGAGGAGCAAAGAATCACAAACTCTGAAACAGAGTTAAAATTTGATCTAAGTTGATTTGACATTCCTACTAATTGCTATAATTAATAAATAAATGCAGCTCGATAAAATACCAGATATAAAATACAATATAAGTCAAGATTGACATAACCTCAATATTATTTGAAATCTGTATTACCGATATGTTACTGCAACAGGTGCTTATCTTCAATCAAAAATTAAATTTTGGGCATTTTTATTACAATTTTTAATATTTTGAACTGAATTTCAGCCACTATATCAGTTTTAGATTAAATATGAATCAATAAAATAGCCTTTCTTGTAATTTATCAGTACCATAAATTTGTAAGAGATATCGTTAGTTGTGCTCATTCCATCACTTGTGTTGGAATGAATATTCTATCACATTATGATAGAATTGAATCATTCCGTACTTGAAATCAATATTAGAATGTTGATCTTCCATAATGGTCTTAGAAAAAATAAATTTTTGAATGATGTTTGTAGGTGTACTGGCATAATTTAATGCAGAATACGAAATTGAGAGAAACGTAGCTCCGATCGTAGAAGTGGGTGTATTGTCTTGATTGAGAACTGTGACGTATGTCGATTGGAGAACTTCTGACGTGATATATTTCGACTTTATGATTAGGAGAAATAAATTACAACCGTACTGAGCTTTGAGGGTTTTTACAAGGGAACAACTAATGCAATATTCCTATAAAGCTGGATCCCAGGCCCGCTAGACGTTATTTATTTTCTGAGAAACAAAATATCTGGAATAGAGTAGTATCAGCATGTACTTTGATCGTATGTATACTTGCTATCTTGGGCCGACAGTCAATTCACATATACCAGGTTCTAGAGGTACATTGAAACATTACTCACTTTTCTTACAGTCTGAGTGCTGATTTCCATGTCTGTTCTAGGAAATATTGTTGAAAATTGATAATCAACACTGCGAGACACTTTCCATCAGTGTTAATTTCTGCTAGACGCTTTAAACCTCGCAAAAATAACGTAATCCTACTTATAGGCTAAGTCCTAATTTTTATATATGATACTCAGGAATTAATTTCAATACTTCTTGTGTACAGCCAGACTAATCGTAAATGCCAAACATCCTACAGACAAAATTTGAATGTCGCTGTGCGTATGAGCGCAAGGCTATTATTTGTACTTTCAGCGATATTTTAATTTTGCCTGGAGGATGTTTGGCCTCTACGATTGGTCAATCTGTTTACGAAAAGTATTGAAACTGTTGTCTCAGTATCATTATATCAAAATTAGGACCCATAGATAAGATTACATTATTTTTCTGCGAGCTTTGAAGCTTTAGCAGGAATTACCGCCGATTTTTAACAATATTCTCAAAGACATACATAAAAATCTTAATCTAGCACTTGGTATCTGTAAATTGACCGGCGGCAAGCTAGCAAGTATGCATATGATCAAAGTACATACTAACACTATTCTATTTCACACATAATTCTGTTGCTCAGATAATAAGTAACGTCTGGCGGGCTGGGATCTTGGATTATCACGATATTCAGTTTATCGTATGTAAGTGATAACTAGAGTGTGGATCTATATTCTCCAAAACCCGATAAAAAAATATGAATTATGATTAAGTTTTTAATAAATTTCACTTTTCTTTCATTTTCATGTCTAAATTTTCCAGTTTTATGAATTTCTTAGATACCATGCCAATAGCGCCGCAATACATTTGTTCAAAGATAGAATTTATATTCTGTAGTTCCTTCGCTTTTTCTCACAGGTAGGATTCTCCTGATTTACCGCGGTGTAGTTTCAGTTATTTTCATTCATCAAATTTGTTCATTCATATGAAAATTGTTCATGTGATAGTGTGCTCAGTAAGTTTCTAGTGAAATACTTGGAACAAAACCTACCGTACAGGCATAAATTTGAGATTTTATTATCCATAAGAAATTGAAATACAAACGCAAATGCTGAGCGTATATAGAAACCATGAATTTTTTTTGTAATCCAATGCGAATCATGGAATATTAGTCCCGTCAAATTAAACATTCACCCTTGCATAGATTCCCAAGAAGCTGAAAATTGGCATGAACGTTAGGGATACCATTATAATGAGGTTGTGGAAAATTCCTATCGATCCTATGTGTGCAAAAAATTTTATGCGAGGTCAAAGTTCGTAGAAATGGGTTTTCCGAATTTCCTAACGAAATGTTCAGTTTTATGATAGAAACAGTTCAGACAAGAATTAAAGATCTACCGATTCTCTACAAAAATGATTCGTTCACTTTTTCTCCTAAGACTCTTAATCTCTGAGAGAAAGCCATTCTAAAGTTATATTCTCAATAATATGCACACGTCTCCACGCCACCTATGAGGAAATGTACTTGGCACATATTTTTCGTCGTGGTTTCTCCGAGGTACCACGGTCTATATTTTGAAGTTTCATTTAATATTAGGGCTTCTTATTTAACTGCTTCTACTTCATCTTCCTGAGTTGACATAAATTGTTCAAACAGCGATACATCAGTTGTTTCATCGTTCATGTAGAAATCATCTTCTATTGGAGATTTAGTATTTGAGTCCGACTGGCCTTCACAGCTGGTGCATGCTGGTGAACAAAGTAAACTAAATTTTTTGCAGCTGCATTTCGAATAACAGTCCTTTGGTTCCAATACATTATTAATCAGCTCTCAACCCCATTCCAGTTGATTTCCAAGCCACACTTGAACTTGGTAATATACTCGATAAAAATGTTGATAAGCAGAAATCGAGGTTGGAGGAAGACAAGCTAATTGGATACGTTTTTTATTACGTGTATGTTTTGCAAAAGATACGTAACGTAACTTATCTATGCAAGTAATTTAAATTACAGACGGACACTCCCATGTTGACAAGTGTAAAGAAGATAGATGTTGCTTGGGGCCACATGGTCACATTTCATTTTATGTTCTTAGAATTATCATTCAATATTAATGTACGAGTACTAGTCACGCAGACTAATAGTTTACTTATATTATACGTCCATAATGTACATAAACAGCGTCGTCATGCAAAATTATTAAAAATATAACTTTAGAATGGCCTTATCAGAAACGGTGCGTCTTAGGGGAAAAAGTGAAAGGAGCATCGGTGGATCAATAATTTTTTTCTAAGCTATTTCTATCATAAAACTGACCATTCTGTGGAAAATTCGAAGAACCCATTTCTACGAACCTTGACCCCGTATCAAATTTCTTGCACATACGGGATCGATGAAGACTTTTTACAACTTCATTATAATGGTATCTCTAACGTTCATGTCAATTTCCAGCTTCTTGAGAATTTATGCAAGGGTGCCCGTATTTTTAGGGCTAACTTGACCGGACGCCCAAGGCAACTTCATCCGTGACAGTAATGACGGTCGTCCAATGTCCGTGTTGCATACTATACTTTTTGTTACAGGTGCAGCGAAATACCCCATTACTCAGCTTTTTATATGAATTCAAGTGTATTGAAACTATCTTATCGATTTTATAAGCAAATTTTTGCAATTGTAATCACAGTAAACATATACTACCAAACGTCACCTACCTGACTTATTTTATTGATTGATATTTCCCACATTTTCTGTGCTACCACGTTTACAGCAAATGCAAACACTAACAATAGAATTGAAATATACCAACGGCATCCATGATCCACAATAATTATTTTCTTTCTCTCTCCGTAAAAAATCAATATCCATTGATCAACAGGAAACTAATGATTGATTGTTCCCATGATTTGAAATGGAGAACTTCCGAAGTACAGATTTGAGTTCGGTAATAGGATACTTTCAGTGCACGTGTAACAAAAACAATTTTATATCTACGGAATCTATTTCTGATACCAAACAATCAAAATTTGATCTCAAAAACTAATATAATCAATCATTTATTAATTACAAAACAGATATTGCGCAATGCAAGTATCTGATAGATGCCAATCATTGTTTTACCGGTTGAGGATGATCGAAATGAAGTATAGAGTATCATCTATTCAAATAAACAGTCCAAAAACCCAAAATTCAGGAATATGTTACAGTTAAAGAAGTAATATAGCGAAGAAAATGTCATTCTTCTGTTCGTTTCCACATTAAATTACGATTCTGAATACAATTGCATCTGAAATTGTCGTAAAACAGAAATTTGCTCTCAGGTTGAGTATTGATTCAACACAATCTGCAACAGTTGCATTTTCATAAGCACGAAATGTCTGCTGGGTTTATAATCAAATACATTCTCTCTCCAATCTTCTCTGCAAATCCGTATTGAATTTGGATTGACTTTGTATCTTCAGATTTCAATTCGTTCATGTTTAAATTATGCAAATGCAGAGTATCAAATATGAATCATTTATTTTCATCGACCTCACTTTGCGTTGAAATACTGGGTTTTTTACTACAAATTTGCTGACAGTTGGGGATGATTGATTAGAATTTTCCACATTAATATTCTGAAATTGTGTTTTACATTTCCATCTCTGTCATTGCCAGAGCATTTAATGTTGTGAAATGTGTAGGGATGTAAAGTGCACTATTTATCAGTTTGAAGTCATTTTTGAAGTTATTATTTAATTAATGACAAAATGAGGATGCAAGATCATTATTTCTGGATGATATTCCCTACAAAACCATTTATGCCCAGGTCTGATTTCACTTCAATCAGATGAACTTCAAAATTCGTATAACAAATTTCCAGTTCATTTGTGAGTTGCTGTTGAAGCTATAAACATACCAAAAAGGAAATAACACATTTAATCACAATAACAAAACACCGCAAAACTTTTTATGAGTCCATATAATTTCTTTACAACTGTGCCAGGAAGTAAAATTTCCAGAAACTAATCAAAGAGCAATACTGCTGTGTGACTACCATTGGGAAAGGAAAGAAAAGATTACCTCCCTCATTTGAAGAATGAATAAATAATCATTCCATCATTAACTGAGTGTTCCTTCTCATGATCTCCAGACAATTTATATCTTATGAAATAGAATTTTGATACAGCTCGGTTGTTTGCAAGTTCAATTGTTCAGTCCTTACTTAGTTTTCAATATGATATTCTTCATACATCAATTGATTTCGAATTGAATTTCTTAACATGTATCCGCAACCGAAAACACAAATAGTCACGCAGCCACATCCATAATTCGCTCTTACATATCAATTCAGGCATGAGTACTCCATTATGAATACTTGAGCGTGCATACCTTGAAACACAACACGCAACTTTTCTGTCGCAGGCAAAAGGACAACAGTGAATGTTTCGACGGTATGACGACAAATTTCAACCGAATAAATGGATTCAGGCTGTTTAAAATGTACTCATATATTCGTCCAACTGAATTTAGTCCAAAACTTTTTCAATGAACAGCAAACAACATTTCCGATTTTGTATACAACTTTTGAAATTTTATTCATAGCCTGAAGTCTATTTGAGTGCTGCGAACTTTTTTAAAGTTTTGTGGGGACAAAGAAAGTCAAATTTACTCTTGAACTATTGAAGACAGTAATTTCCTAAGGGAACCTCTGACTGTCTAACTTAACCGCCATGCTTTATATTCTTTGTGAACAAATTTATTCATGCAGTAGTTAATGTACTGTCAAATACAAAACATAATTTTCCCATTTACTACAAGAATCGCTTCTAGAAATTTGAATATGAGTATATTTTATCAAATCAGTTAGGGTGCCACATCGAAACAATATTGACATAATCTCATCTCGTCTTGAACCCCCAATCCTTGTCACCGTGATCAAGATTTTATTTTTTATAAAAAGATAGCCTGATCTGGTCCCTGTCAAGTCCCTTTGATGAAATCCAATCAAAAACATGCCCAACATCCGTGAAAAATTGACTCTAATTATCAAACCAATATCAATGTAAATTAGTCGTGGTTCCAAAACTGATCATATGATTAAACATGGACAAGCGTTAAGCACATATCTAATAATAGATACTAGTGATTACCCAGTGATCGAAATTCGACCGTGAATCATTATGTTGCAAAGTTTGAACGTTATTGAGTTGATTCTTTCATCTTCAGGTGTTCGAGGTAAAATTAAGTTGATATTCGACGCTCAATCCGAATCTGAAATCAGGATTAGTATTTCCCATTCAAAATTTTGAAGTGTCTTTCTCCCCCCGTCCCTCGGCAGGAGAAAGAAGTTTTCCTTCAGCTATTTTCCTATTCGGTGCATATTTCTTGATATATTCTAGCAAAAAATTGTTCACATCGATAGCTTAAAATTGAACACCCTCTATATGAGTGAGTCTCCACTGGAAAATAGCAAATACCATTCTGATTCTTCGCTTGTTTTTGAATCAGTTGTTAATGTCTTCGGATGGCTTTTGTGATATATTAGGTGTATTCTTAGACGACATATTCTTTCAGATATGCAGTTTGCATTCATTTTAGTCACGAAAATATTTTATGAAAGTTCTATTCATGGGACGTCATGCTCTGAATGGGTTTTTGCTGAACAAGAACTTATTGCTTATTCCTGAGTCGGAAAATACGAAAACAAAATTGGCAAGGATATAAATTTTGTTGATAAATCTCTGAAAACGATCTTTTGAATCTAGATATAAGAGAAAAGAGATAAGAAATTTTGTACGTTAAAGGTATTGTTCTATCCGTATTTCATAAGTTCATTCACCAAGAAGTGTCAATTTTAGATGTATGCCCTGTATGAGGATTCAAAGGTGAATATAAAATATATAAAAGAATAGAGAAATCTCATCACTCTTTCATTCTCGACACTACAAAAGCTGGGAGTATTAACATGTTTTTCATTAGAAAATTATAGAAGGTCCAAAACTATCTGAATATGTCTGAGCGAGAGTTTCATTTGATACTGCAATTAGGCTGAACAACTGGTCAAGTAAGAATCAGTCTAAGAAGAAACTTATCAATGCATCGAAAACCATTCAATAACCAATTAGCATCAATCTCACCGGTCATACTCTAATGAGAATTGAGTGCTCGGAAGCGGTCAGCAATTCTTTCTTTCTGGGAATCAATCTAGCTCCCTATTCATCTTTCACAGTTAGGATTCACAAAATTAAATGAGCAAGATAGGTTAAGAAAGCCTCAGCTCGAAGGAGTTTGGTATAACTCTGAACATCATAGTGATAGTTCTTGCAGAAATGAATCAATCATTGATAACTCTAAATGTGCATATTCTCCGTTTTCTATTCATTAATTAGTGTAAATTTGGAAGAATATAGTTTTTGTTTTTCAATTCTCTATAGCTACTTGAAGTTTTATTAAATAATCATCAAAATCCTAAAAATGATAGATAATGAGAATGTGAAGAAATACGTAAGATCCTATTCTGGTTGGTCCAATAGTTTTCAAGATATCCATGTTTCAACAATTTTTTATGTGCCAAATTGTGCCATGGACAAACAAAACATTCTCATTGGGCCAAAGACTCTCCACATATTTTTTTAAAGGTTTACTAGCGTTAAAGGGCTGTAAGCGTCAGAACACTATTATCACTGAGACCCGTAAAATCTTCTGTGATACATCCGTTTCTTAGATTATTTCTAGAATTTTCAGGCTTTTTACAAGTCCTAATATTGTCTCAAGAGATATTTCTTTCACGTCATTTGCTGTAATGCAGGCCTTTCGAAGTAGTTCAGTCTGCACAGGGCTGTAGCCAGTTACACAAAATTCTAGTGTCCTCATCTGCCGAACATAGATAATAAATTTGATCTCCAGTCCTTCCAATTTTATGCGAATGATATTTTTAAGTAACCGATTAAGAAAGCAGTCAGAATTAGGGTACGTGCACCACGGAGCTGAGATACTAGATGATAGCAGTGATGATAGTTGAAAGAGTAGAATACAAGCGCTGATGGGTGTGCACAACTAATGCTTCCATACTTTTTGCGATAGTAGAATTTAGATAGCCAGTCTATTTCAAGATATCGAGAAGTGGTGATGAATAATTCGTTTCTGCAGCGATAAAATGGTATATTTTAAATAGACACACTGAATTTCTACGTAGGCAGTACCACATTCACCCTATTAATGAAAAACATTCTATACATTGTGAATTTTATCACCTGTGTAAAGAAATTGTCCACAGCGGTTTTTTGAATATTCGCGAATCGGGTTAGCAGCATTTGACTTCAATTTGGATAAATTTAGCCAAGACTTGTGAAACGTTGGAAAAAAATTCCATCAGAATCCCATATGCACAGAAGAAAAATTGATAGTGACCATTAGGTAAGTAGTAAGTAATTCTTTCCTTTTTTTCCAAGACATATCTGTTGTGGTGGTCCAGATGGGCCTAACTCCATGAATATTCACGTGTAGAAATCTCAGCTATTAGTTTTCCCACGTTGACGTTTAGTTTTAGGTCTATTTCACGCCTCAGCTCGCAGAAGAATGGTAACTACTACTCTCTGCTTCGTTGTGCACGCTTTCATTTGAACTTGCAATACAATTCCATCAGCGCAGTAAAAAAAAGCTATCATCACTGCTATCATCTAGTATCACAGCTCTGTGGTGCACGTATCCTTAGATTTCCTTTTTCTGGGAGCAAATAGTTCTTTCACGCTTGTGAGCAATGGTACGATAAGCCCTTTCGCCTGATCATCCTTTTTTTTGTTTTCCTAGTACGAGGCTTTTGTCGGGCCCTTTCATGTTTTCATCTCTTCCTCCAGATATTTCAGGAGTCCACAGTAGTATGCCTGTTTGGTAATATGCCAGTTTGGCTGTTTTCCTGGCAAGTTACCTTAAATTCTCTGGCACTTACCACAATGTGACGTGGTCAAGTTTTGCCAGTTGCAATTCCAGACTAGCTTGGATTGACAAACTTAAGAGCAAATTCCCTTCAAGGCAGCTTGGCTGCCAGAAATTATGTTATTTGTTGTCAAAATGCAGGACACTTTAAAGTGACCTATAAATACCTGTCAACGGTTGCTGAATTTGTTTTTTTGTGGAACTTATCAGGTTTTGATTTTTAACAATTCATTGTTGTCCTTTTACAACCTTTCCTCAGGCTTATTTTGGCACAGGGATTGATGACATGAATATCAATCTGGAAAATTATGGCACTGGCTTCTAGAGGTTGCTGTATTCGACCTCAAACAATGTCTTTATCATCTTGTTTTTAACGACCCATGTACCCGGACAGTGAGCTTGCCAAGGTGTTAGATTAGAATAAGGTCTAATATAACCCTTGTCTTATCTCTGAAAATAGTGGACAAACCAGAATCAAATTCTGCACATTTGTTCATATTCCCATTAGCATCCATTTTTAAGATTTATTCCTGAATTATCACAAATTCACATTTGTGCATCGTTGAAAGATCTGTTCACTCTCATTCTGTGAACAAATTTATTGCAAGTAAGAAAAAAAAGTCAGAGAAATGCCTGAGCAAATGTAGGGATCTATTTTTCTCTAGTTGAATAACAAATGCTGCACAGCTTTTCCAGAATTATCCCTCCATTTTAACGCTATGAATAAGCGATTGCAAGTGAATGATCAATTGCCCGATTCGCACGTTTTAGCTATTCTTTAGATAAAGTGTCTGAACTTTTACTAGAAATGTGTTGAGATCTTTCAGAAATAACACTCACATATTGTGATCTACTGTTTGATCAAAATATGAGATGCGCGTTTTATATATTAGTCATAATATCAATAAAATAATGTGCACCTAAACATCTACTACAGTGCAGTAACATAAATGTGAAAGTTGCATCCATGCACATTTAATTATACACATAATTACATACAATAAGGAGATAAGAATAGAGACACAAATAAGAAACAAGAACCAAACAGGGCTACCAAGAGTATATTTTTAATACACTACAATAAATTAAAAAGCATTAAGAAGCTCAAAAGCTTAGTGTGAATAATTATACATAGTAAAGTTCTCTGTGTCACGGTACAAGTTGAGCTATATACATTATCAATTAATTTTTGTTTATCAACTCATAAACTTGAACTATATTCTATAACTTATATGAATTATGATGAAGTTAAAGAGTTATGGATAATTAAATATAAATTTAATCAGAAGTTCGTTGGATGGATTAATAATTTATATTGCAGATAAGATGTGAGTCATAGAACTAGCATTGTCTGCTGAGTTTATGATTCTGGGTGCGAGTATTCACTAAATCCAAATTTTCAAAGAGTCCAATTTTTTTTGTGAATTCAGTCTATAAGCATTGTTACATAATTGTACATATTGTCGAATTCGATTACCAGATCAAGCTAATATTTTTGGAACTAATTTCTGATTGTATTTGAATTCGAATTCTGTTTGAGGAGTATCCACTGTTATTCTGGAAATCAAATGAAGCGCTTCTCCATGGAAATAAATGTTAAATATAGTACGTTCCACTAGGTAATCGCAAGCTTTACTAACAGCCACTAGCTTATGATCATTGTGGCTGGTGGTTGAATTATAGCAGAACAAGTGGCTATGGACCGTAAAATAGATTGACGATTCGTGGTGGAAGTGAATCAATCATAAGACTGAATCATCTGTTATAACGACAAATAATTAAATCTTCAGTCAATCAAATTTCTTGATGATTGTCACGACAAAAAACGCTTTTATCATTTGGGCTTATTTCCCGAGTCTTATACCGTCACAATTGATTAGGTTATCTGTGATCACAATGACCGCAATCATCTTGTGGAACGATGTTTGGGCGCTAGAGTATGTTCCACCAGGCGACTGCAACGCTCATGTCGTCTCAATAATCGTTTCACAAGACGATTGCGGTCTTTACGTCAGAGATCAATATGCCATAGGTGACCTCATCAATCACAACCGTTTCAAACTCACAACACCCGCGATTGAAAGATGGACCGAAGCGGTTGTCGCGTTAGTTTTTGTACAAATCACCAAGACATATGAATTCATTTAAAAGTTTTTCCTATTTTGAACTTCCAATTCCACTCGTATCATCAACAACTAGTATTTATGAGAGATTGATCCAGACAGATATATTAGATTTATTCAATCAATATATTCTTTCTGTTACAGGTTAGCTTGATCTTTTTGATCATCCAATTTTCGATCTTGACCACGAATTGTCAGTTTATTTGACATCTATGTAGCACACACTCGTATCGTTCCATCTAAAGCACCAACCATAGCAATCATATGTTAGTGAAACGGAAAATACTGCCCAAGAGCATCATTTTGAAAAATAACAAACAAGTTTCCTAGTTACAGCAAGTAACTAGAGTAATTTCTCTGAAAGAAATCACAATGACAGGACATACATTGCTGAAAATTTTGATTGAAATAGTAAAAAAGTAGGACATTGAACATTGGAGGCACCACGGGAGTTGAACAGACGATAATGCCTACAGTCAACGTACACGGTTGACCTCAGGCATTATTGTCCTCTCAACACCCTTGATACCTTAATTACTACAATTGTACCTCGAAAGATACGAGATAGTAGAAATTCAGTCTTCAGAATAAAGAATTATTTCATGTTGTTACTTGGTTGGTTTTTTCTGATTTAGAGAGAATAAGAGTATACAAATTCATATTTTTAGTGTCTCTGAATATAGATTGATAAAATACTTTTGACGCTTGAAGTTTGACATAGATGAAACAGCGTACGAATGTAGAAGTTGTAGGAAAAAGGAATAAAAATTGTTCCACGTGAAGTGACATATACCACAAATACTGCAAAATAAAATATGACAGCTACATCTGTCTGTCTGAATTTAACTCTAACATTTGAATGCTGTTTTGACGTGTACCGAATGCTTTTCTTTTATGATAATGCTTATCAGTACATTATTAAGCTTTATTGTGAACTAGTGTTCTCGATAATTGACGAAAATGAAGTTTGAAAACTAATATCAAGGCACTTCTTTCTGTGGGAAATGAAATGACAACAAAAATACTTGAACTGATCAAATTATTATGAGAAATCAATTCGACTTTTATTAGATGGATATGTCAACTAGCTAAAGAGTTCTGCATATTTTCATCATAAATTTCAAAAATCATTAAAATCTACGCTGACATGTGCTAAAACATCCTGCCATCGTTAATAGGATAAATCGATGAATATGATTTGACAAGTTAATCATGAATATCGATTGTTTAGATTGCTTGACTATGCTATTCACTTGGAAATAAATAGATATGGACATTCTAAACGTTCCATTTTGATTATTGAATTGCCATCAGAAATTTATTGCTAAAGGCTCTAGCTAAATATTGGACAAACATGAGATAAATTTTCCATTAGCAACTTGAATCAACCTGTATAGCCAAAGTGTTTCCAAGAAGTAATTCAAACTCACATATAACCTTCAAGGTTTTTGGAGTGCATTATAATTAGTACCATGACAAAGATAACAGCTGATATAAAATCAGTTTACCACATTCTCAAAGATTTAATCAAAGATAAATACTTCTGTCCAATTAAACTTGTGTAGATATTACTAGTAATATCGGACATTTCTGATCTCTTTGCAACCCTGTTGCATGAATAGAAAGTAACATAGAAGGAATCAAGAAGTGAAATTTGTTAATGTGTAACTACTTTGAAGATCGAACAAGAGACAATTGTTAATTCATGGAGTCATAATGAATCAATTAATTTTTCAAGTAATCATCCCTCTGACAGTACCTACTCATACCATTTATTGCATCAACAGTTTATTAAATTTCAATAAGCACCGTTTCAGCTGTTTTTCGTCCACTAATTTCAGGACAAGAATTATTATCTCATCTGCCACTTTATTTGACTGAAACAATTCTCGATTGCTGAGTAAAGAAAGTTACGTGCATTTGTTTTGTTGTTATCTATCAAGCTGACATATTTCAATTGTGTTTTCATTCATAGATTTATAAGAACTAAGAGAGTTGACAAATAAAAAAATGTTTTTTGTAGCCTCGCCTGTTTATTTGCCCCGGCCAGCAAATTCAGACTTAGAATAATCAGCTTCTTATCCTAGATATAAAATAGTCGAATTGTCGAAAAGATGTACATTCTCGCGAATACCTATCCTTCTAATTCATTTTGTACAGCGGTTTGAGGCACGATATGAGTCAAAAACCAAAAATACGACATCTCCCATACAAGGCATTCGTCGTCGTCGTCTTGAAAAAGTTTCTGTTTCTTATTGCTCGTGAACCAAAACTTTTTGGACAAAAAATGTACAATTTTATATTTCATACGTTTCTTCATCCTTGTCAGGAATCTACATAATTAATTTTTCAGGCGTCTGAGGGCGCAGAGGTCACTACCAGCCCATACAAGCTATTTTTCTAGATTTTTTTGAGTTCAGACTATTCACATTCACCCACTGAGAAAACTAAATGATGAGGATAGCAATTCCAGTGGTATCTCTAATTACTCGAAGTGGCAAGATTGATGTGTTGGTGAGTGGTGAGTTTTTTCAGCTCAAATTGTACCTATCACTTGCAATTGTGGAATAAATAAGACGCACAGCGTCAAAGTTTTGAGATGAGGAAATGTATTTTGAACTTTATCGAACAATATTCGTACAAAGTTTCAATACAAAAAATAGCTTGGAAGCTAATAGTCTATATCGAAAGTTCTACATCTAATCTAAAGTTAAGTCACGTGGATGATAAGGTTTTACCACTTATTATATATCACTTAACTAATGCGATTCAGTACAAAACGACAAAAAACCGATTCTTAGTAGCTTTGGCCTATGGGCTATATGAATCTCTTGTTTAATAAATTTTGGTACTCAAGCAATGGGAAACAAGAAAACATGATGTTTTATTTGCAGACGGCCGGGAAAACCCGGTTCAGTGATGCTACCATTCTCGTAAATAAATTTCACGTACTCATTTTCTGGATTATCCTGATTTTATGATTGTATTTATGTACACTACAAAGATAATGAAGAGACGAAAGGTTGAGAGAACCGATAGGATATTTTTATTTATTCTGGATCATTTATTTCAAATGCGCGCTTAAACATCAATGAAATTATTTTTAAAATGTTGGAAGGCTTGGGAATAGTTATTTACATTACAAGATGCGAAAGTATACTTTTTTGTGTGAGGTGGTATTTGAATGGCCGAGGTGAAGCCGAGGCCGTTCAAAACCTCCGAACACCTGAAAGGGCTTTCGCATCGTGTGATGTATTAAATTTTTTCTGCTACTGTTCTATATAGATATTAATATTTAATTGTGATTATTATATTTGGAATAATGTTATGGAGGCTGTTTTACCTGTCTAAAATTATCCATAGCAACGATTTATTTACAATGTTATCTGTCATCAGCGCCTGTCACAGATTTTGAATTTCAATAATTCAGTGAAACACTGCATTTGGCCGATTTAAAATGTTAACAGAAAATAAAAATGATATTCAAAAGGCAGCTAACCATGCATGTGCCTCACTTCTTGCGGATGAATCCAAAGAAAGCTACAATCAGACATAAAGTATGTTTTCTAAATAGCTTGCTGATAAAAACGTTACTCGAATTGACAAAAATGTAATACTTCGGGTGCCGATATTTTGGATTTAAAGAGCGGATAGAAGTCTTCTTCGTAAAGTAATGAAATTGAAATTTCTAAAAAGGTGTTACATGAAATTCACATCAATATTTCCTCAAATAGAGAAACAGTGACAAATATGAATTTTGACGTAATTCAAAATAATAAAAATCTCCCAATACAAAGCGAAGAAGTTAATAATTCAAATAATATTCCTACCATGACTTTTTCCAAATGTTCAAATTGCATAATTACCTAAAACCAATAGATAGATAAAATTAAATTAAATAGATTGGATAAAATCATATTATTGCTATAAACTACTTATTTATTTCAATAAATATTGAGATTTCCAATATATTTGCATTTTTTCAAACTATTACTTTTTTATTACTACAAAGTATTACTTTCGTAGCTAGCAACGCATAGCAACAAGTTAACACGAAGGTTTGCTTTCGTTATCGTTCGAGTTGCCAGGGCTACAAAGCTCACTTATTTATACAGTAGCAGAAAAAGGAATTTAATGTCTACCTGGGTGAAGTTTTGAAGGATTTATTTTGGTTTTGCCCGGTCAACAAACTCAACTCATCTATGGCAGACACCTTTTTGTCATCGTTACGTGAATAATTAATGTGTTTGTAGCATACTGCTTACTATTCATGATGCATAGAGTGCCACTTTATCGAAGAAATAATTCATATAAGCGAAATTGGACTGCTGTCAATATCAGGACGAAGATGTCCAAATAAGCAATGATCCAGAATGAAACTAACTCTTGCATTCACAAGACTGTTTTCTGCGTAACAAAAATAATCTCCTATTTGTAGTCAACATGTGACAATTTATTGTATTTTGCTAGCATAATTTAAATATCATTTTTTATGGATTGTCTTAATTATTGAAGTGCTTCACGCTTTGAAAATGATATAAAATATATCGAAACGTCAGTGGCACTCGAATTGGTTTAATTTTGGATCATTGCTCGTCCCAACTTCGACTATTCCTTTTTCAATAGTATATTGTGTAACAAGTGCGATAAGTTGTCGATTGACCACGAGAGTGAAGTTGGGCAATTGATAACACTGCACGAGTTGCAGATACTATTTTCTATTACGAATGTGGAATGGGTATTATTTTGCGTTTGTTTTTCCGGGCGGTAAACGGCTAGTGTGCGACAAATTTACTTGTCGCACTCAAATTATACTTGACGCATTCAAAAAGCAAAGAGGTATTTACCGCCCGGAAAAACGTGAGCAAAGTAGTACTTATCCCACATGAGTAATATAAAAATATTAAATCAATCGACATGATTTGGAATCGAGAGTACAAATTTGAAAGATACTTTTCCAATTAATTCATGGTGATTTTACGATCGCTTCAACGCACCTCATCTTGTGTAATATTGGAATGATATGAACGCTGCGGTCGTCTAGTGAAATGTATCGTAAGTGTGATATGAATAAAATTTTAGAGATTATTTTTACCATCCAAATTTCGACCAATAGAATTGCACCATTCGACGTCACGTGGTACAACCTACACGGTTTTCAAGTGGAAATTTTTTGGAAATTTTGTCTGTTGGTTATATATACAAAACAAAGAATATTCAGCCGCGTTGATTCAGCATCTGTCAAACTGACAGACAGATTGAATGTGAAAATGAGCAGATTCAAAGTCGAGTCTCTGAAATATATTGATGAATTTGAATGGGAAAAATAATCTTCCGAATACCATTCGTGATTAAATTTAACCTGGCAAAATTTTTAGATTGTTACGAGAGCTTGCTACCAATTTATTTCGTGATATTGATCAAAAATCACTCGCTTGACAGCTCGTGATTTTTAGGCTATGTGCAAGGGGGCGGAGTTTGAACAAATATCGATGCGAGCGCTCATTGTGAGCACCATTGTAACCATTGAACTCCATTTCTCAGAATACGTCAATGAGCTGTCATTGAGTATTGTAGTTTAAAAGTGAAAATAATTGCATATAAAACATGGGAAAACGTTTGTTCTGTTTCAGGCTGTTGTGTTAAGGATGATTCTGTGAAATATAGTTTCATAGATTTCATGTACCCAGTTATAACATCAAAAAACGAGTGAAATGAATCAAAGCGGTAAATAGAGTATTGTCTGTCTTTCATTATTAATCTATATAATAAATATATTTGTAATTCAATTGTGAAATTAGAAATATCCATCCATCGATTTGGGATTCATGAATTTACCTCTATCTCTAATTTGTAAGATGTTTCAGTGATAGAAGTTTGTCAGATGCACTTCACAATAATTTTGTTGTTAATATTGTCAGCAACATATTCTTCAACATGCTTAATATGGCAAAACTAATTTCACGCTTTTCTTCAATGCTTCTTCGGTAAAAGGGATACAGTGTTTGATAAATACAAACCCGATCTGCAAGTTCACCGGCGTCATAATTTGAGGTTATCCTGTCAATTTGGACGAATTAAGACGTTTTCTCTATAATAGGTACGTTATCATTGAAGAAAAAAATACTCAAAATGAATAATTTCAACGTACCTTTTATGCTATGTAAGTTATATTATACGCACACAACCGAATTAAATAATATTGGTACATTTAAAAAATTATAGGTATGAAACAATGATAAAATGGAGTTCAATCGTTCTCCATTGCCCGCTAGAGCCGCTAGTAGACTTCATGCACGTAGCCTATATCACTCAATAAATTGCAAAGCAACAAGCTCTCGTAACAATCTAATAATTTTTCCGGTAAAATTTAACCACTTATGATATTATATATGAAAATAATACTAGGACTCTGAGTAGATCCATGAGTCTCACTGTCTTCCATAGTATCACAATCAATCGTTATCAGAATTGTCTCACTTATTTTAGTATTTTGTATTTGTTATCCAGAATAAAATTTGTTGTGAGACATATCTGTCAACCAACTAAATAACACAGTGAACTCTTCATAACGAAACTCGAAAGATCGAGTATTTTTAATCATCATATGGAGTTACCGTTTCATGGAATGAAGAAAGGAAACAACTAAATTCGCAATAATTTTAAATATGTATTTGTTAAAATAGATAATTAAATTATTCCTAATAATACGATATACCTAGTGTGTTTGGTTTGAGACCATTATTTCCAAAAAAAAACGAAGCGTAATGATGCACGTATTCAAGGCAATTAACAATAACAAAATTAAGAAGGCTGTCTACGACCTCAGAACTTCCAGGGTCTCAAAGGTTTAGCCGCGTCTTTGTTAACCTGATAAGATAATGTAAACAATAATACTGATAATAAATATTCAATGTGTCTGAATATGAGCAAAATTCTAAAAGAATAATAATAAAAATAAAGGATGGCTGTTGCGCTACGGTTTATTAATGTGTGAGTTTTAAGGTAAACTAACCAAATTGTGCTCACTCCTACATTGTAGATAGTTAATCGTTATAAAGAATAACGTTATAAAGAGTTTACACTATAATTCTCTTTTAATGCATCGACATTAGCAGTGAGACCTAAATCGTGAATGGACATCTATAGATTTATATGATTTACATCAATCAACAAATATCGATTCGTTTCTAAATTCTTCCGGATCTACAGAACTATAAGTCTGATTGGTTTGTCAACCTCCGTAATGTATCTGGTCCAGTAAGGCTCTGTATTTTCCGGAAAATGATAGAAGTCCCAGAAGAAGATATTTGACATAAAGTAATTTTTGCACGATTGGGCGTTTTCATGTGTTTACCGGTCCTCTATTCGAGGTGGTATGTTGATTTTACCAGCAAAGTGGTAATTATGCTTATGCTGACTTTCCACCCATATGCAAAGGCGGTAAGTAAGAAATTGTGGATTTTCACAAAAAATATTAATTTATTCATCTATATTTGTAATTTATTATTCACAATAAAATGTTAAACCAGACAGCTGGCAGCGAAAAAACAATCATCAGTAGTAACTCAATTTGAAAAAGAAAACTCGGATCCACACTTTGGGTAGATCTTCGAACTGTGCAAAAACTTTTGTAAGCATAACGGTCAATAAGTACAGTACCGATTTTGTATAATATTTAAAAACCTCGCCATGGCTCGGCTTCCAAACTTTCATCCTCAATCGGTAAACTGTACTTACTGATCTTAATACTTGAATAACAATGTTCGTAAGGGAAACACTGTCCTAAAATCGAACAAAAAAATACTGAAGCGAACATTTAGATTTGAAATTGTATTTCTTGGAACGGGAATGAAAAGTGATCAGCTACTATTCTGCTCATGAGATTGTATTCAAATGCATTCACATTTCCTTTCTTAGAGGAATTACAGAATTATTATGTGCACTAAGATCAGAAAAGTACTTTCATCATTTCCTCAACAGCAATAAGTGTAATATATTTTCATTTCTCCTTTATTGCAGTCTATTGAAGAGATGATTTTAGGGAATGAGATAAAGACGTTTCTATTAGATAAGCCAGAAAACGAGATGGAGTGAAGCTTTTAATCTACTGGACCAGAAGAGGAAGACTTAAAAAGATTAAAGGACTTGAGTCAGTTCAATTAAGATCGATAGTGTTCAGAAGAGTTTTTACAGAGTGCGAACGATGCACAATTCATTGGATTGGAACACGCGTGAGTTCTTAATTGCTGGCTTCTATAAGCTCTCTAACGCAAAATGCTCTGTTTACACGTGCACACTTGCAAGACACACTTACTGCTATGTCACACCAAACAGTCCATGAGTGACTATGCGTGACCACTCATGGAACAGAACGCACCCAAAACTCATGAAAATAGCAGATCCTCTAATTTTCATCAGTGGTCACTGGCGAAAAAAATGCAGCTAGCTTCATGCGCATCATATGCTACTCATTTCGTCTTGTCATTTTATTTGACATTTGTTGTGTTGGAATATTGTTTTTGTTTGAATTTATTTAATCAGAGAAAGTGAATTATTTTGTTTCATGAGTGAAGTCACTCACGGCCACTCATGGTCACTGTTTGGTGTGTCAAATAGAGGTGTCGCTATATTGTCTTCAAATAGATTTGCAGAATGGAGGAATGCCTTATCTCATTCATAACTTCATAACGACCCATGTCTTTGACCATCAGAGAGATATTTGTGCTCGCATTAAGTTTGAATATTGATGTCATACCGTTAATTTCATCATTGTATTGTTTTTAAAATGCACGAAAGGCAGAAAAAATATAAAAAGTACATATCTTCTCTCAATTATTGCTGATTTGCAAGACAAAGTTGAGAACAATCCAAAAATAAAAAGCAACATGCTGCCAAGTGTAAAATATATATCAAATGAATAAACAAAAATTATCGAGACAACAAAAATAAACAAATAGTGACTAGATAAGTTCAAAATTTCAGCTCCTATGATCGAAGAGCCATGCTTGCTGCTTAATAATTCAATGCCCACAAAGTCTTCAGGAGAATTAGTTCTTGTACCAAGATATACGAAAACCGTATTTCAAGATAATATTTGTATTAAGACGACTTTTTGTGCCCAAGTTAGACCCGGAGTACACCCAATTGTTTTTCTCCCGTCCCGAAAGAATTGATTTCCGTTCCGTGTTCCAAGTAAGAACTTGTATTCTGAATGTGTCGATGACCATAAATAAATTTGAAGAGTGCAGTTATAAGACGGCCACATTCATATCGCAGAACATCCGTTTCGGATTTATTTTATGCTTGAATTAGGACCGCGATGTACTTATCCGTTATGATTACGGCAAAAAAGAATGAATTTACATTTCGTGAAACACGACAAAGCTTCATAGGCTCCGGATTGTCCGAATATCCAGAAAGGAGTTATTAAGTGTCCCAGGACGGAGTTATCGGCAGACAACTACATCAACGTTTCGACACATTGGTTCTGGATGGATTTTGTGCTACTTTGTTGATAATGCATTAGTCGTTCTTGTCTATAATTTACGATTGTACCCAGCAAACTGAGGTAATCTTTTCTGTACGTAATGTGGTTGGCAACATTCTGGGTCCGATGTTTTTTGCAGCTCCATAAAAAGCCGGACCTATTTAGTCCGAGCTCAATACTCTGGGTAAGATTGATACCTAAAAGCTCTGTTTTGTCGAGAACGACTGAGAAAAAAGAGATAAAGCCGAATTAGTGTACACAGGGAATCTTGATCGTATTGAGTCGTGAAGAAAAACATCTAACATCACTTGAAATTAAATATATTCAGTTGTATCTAAAACAGAGCAATAAATTCTAATGCTGAATGTACATTTTAATTGTTAGCATTAATTTTTTGGCAATATATACTTTCAATGTGACTGAAACAGTTCTATGCCGACAAAATTCAAATTTTTGTTCGATTCCAGAAGAACATATCTGAATAATTTTTTTGTTTTCCAAAGAACTTCATAAAAACAAGCTTTGATAAATAGAGTCGAAGATACTTTACATCCACTAAATATCCCAATGAAAGGATGAAATCTATAAATATGTAATGAAATTGAATCAAAAACTTCATATTTGAATATGAATTAAGTTATTCTTCAAGTAAATTTACTATATTTGGGACATTACCAATAATCAAGAATGGTAAATCATTAACGAGCAAAATTTTGACGTCCTGTTCTTGTACTATCTTCAAGTTGAGTAGTTACACATTAAAAATTATAACCTGTTGATTTCCTTCGTATATTGAGTATATATAGGAACACTGAGTAAAATCACACAATAAAAATACTCTAGTAGTAACGGACCAAATGTTAGGTTGAATCTGCCGCCATCTTCTTTATTTCCATCCACTGGTGACTTCATACAACAGAACGATGCATCTGTAACAGTATTTGTACGATATATTATGATATTTTTATATGCAAATCGTTCCAAGAAACTGCAATAAGCTAAGGAGAACACATTTAAGTTTGTAACTTGAGCAGTTCTACTAACTAGACCAGGAGTACCTAAGTACCCACATACACTGTTGGAATTAGAATCTAGGATAATTATTGCCTAATTGCTAAACTTCTACAGTACAGGATGAGACATTTTCTACTTAATATTTATAGAACTCTACACAGGATGTGGCAGAAATACTTCTCGGATATTAAGGGTTGACAAACAAGGTCTGAAAACGCTATATAACATTCGATTATGTAACTTGATGCATATCAATTAATAGCACCCTAAAATAATAATGTCCTATAATCTAGGCATTGAATTCATTTAATTAATTTCTCTAATTCATTTTTAATTACTGAAATAAATATAGGAGCTTTATGATATAAAGCTCTCACGACTATATAATATTTCATGAATTTGAACATTTATTGAAGCACACTCATTCAGTCAGAATATTCCCTCCAGAATCATTATTTATGGTGTCTGAATCTATTCAAATGAGGTTTCGTGAGGCGATAAATATTTTATGATCTTTGCAGATATCCGATTGCATGTCAAATTTTCAGACTTCCACACAGATTTACATAAAAGTAGGTCACTAGGATTGAAAAACATTTTTGAGTGTGTCTGAAAGTAGAACCGAACGAAGCAGGGAATTATTCACTGTGAATTTTTATGTATAAAGCATGTTTGAAAGGATATTATTCAGAATGACACGGAGATAAAGACTTTAATCTGCTCTTCTTTGCTGTGAGATATAACCAAGCTTTGGTTTTTATTTCTCAGAGATATAATTGTTCATCAATCGATACTTGTTTGCAAGATATGAATTAGGGAATTGAAAAAATAAATAAATAATAACAGCGCCGTGTGTTTGTTCTAAGTTTACGTGGGTCCCTGCCGAGCCTCAGAGTTTCACGCCTAATACGCGGCCTCTACTTGCCAAACAGCGACTACTTCTCAATTAGGAGCTTTTGAGGTTTTCCCAGTCTCCTGTTCAGTTATCTTAATTATTATTGTTGACATATATTATAGTCTGATGCTAGCATTTCTTAAATAAGAATGTATCAGCATCGGGTCATGAACATAGAACGCAAAAACGTCATTTTCAACCTACAACTTATGGATGTGGTCAGATTGTTAGCTGGACGCTCTTTTCAGGGACCTCTGCTGTCTTCAGTATTAGACTAGTTGCTTTTTTGTCTTGTTCTCTGCTGTTTTTCTTCATTTTTCAATGTATGATGATATATCTTGTTTGTCTATGTTAAATAGAAATTGTTTCGATATTACCACTACCCTCTTGGACTGCTCCTTGATTGTAGAAAGGAGGATAAATGACCTGCGTTTGTAGAAGAAAAGAACTTGAGCAGAAATCGCATAAAGGAGTTAAAGGCAGTAAATTTAGCTGCGAATTTGTTCTAAATCTGATAGATAGCTGTTGATGGATGCGCAAAGCACATCTTTTTGTTGCCAGTAAGACCAACCGGAGAGTTTGTTTGACGTTCGCGAACAGCACAGAATGGTGCTCTATCACTTCACAGTACTGCATCTTTAAATCTCAACGACAAGCGAGTGTATGAGATTTGCTTTTATGTTCCATGTTTGTTGGCATTGTTCAACTTGTGTTTTGAGGTAAAAAGTGTTATTGAATGGAGCGCCGAGGAGATTGGCTTCCCTATTTCTCAGGATTTTTATTTGTTCTCTTGCCAATATTCCGTTATTTATCTAATGAGCACAAATTGTATTCCAGTCAAAAAACTTCAAAAAATGACCCAACTTCCTGAAAAATCCGAAAGTTTTGAAATCTTGCACATTAACTTATATTTACCTGAAGATGAATATAGCAAAGCTCCTCATGAATGTGAGGCAAGTTCTAGCGGCAATTGACCAAAATAGGGCACTTCTTTCAGTTTTCTGTTAATATCCTGAGAACCGTTGGTCTGAAAGACAGGTTGGTTATTCACATAATTGAAGCTCATCTTAATTGCAATAAAAATTATTGTATGAATTTCTTTTGAACTCCTGATGGTTACAGAGTTTAGACGCTAAAAGATAGCGCTTTCTGAAAAACTACGCTAGCGCAGTATAACGTAACATTCCTATAATAATGTTTGACAATATATATATATATATATATATATATATATATATATATATATATATATATATATATATATATATATATATATATATATATATATATATATATATATATATATATATATATATATAGTGGCTTGGATACCCCAGGGGGGGTTGCGTCGCTTCTACTGAAGCTTTCTAGATCCTTTATTTGAGGGGGATCAGTCCTCATCGCCTTGTTCTAAATATTCTGACATATTTCTCTCCATGTCTTCCAATTTTCTGTTTGCTCCTTCCATTTCTTTATTTCTGCTTTATTCAGATCTGCTTCTACTTCTTGTAGCCATTTCGACCTGGGTCTGCCTCTTCTTCTGTTTTCGCCTGGTTCCCATTGTAAAATTGCCCTTACGGTGTCTTCTTCTCTTTTTCTCCATATGTGTCCTAACCATTTCGTTCTCTGTTGTTTTATTTTCCTTACTATATCTTCTCCTTGCAGCTCTTGTTCTATTTCATGGTTCATTAGTATTCTATATTCGTTTTCTGTCGTTTTTACTAATCCTGTAATAGTTCTTACTATTTTTCTTTCTACTATTCGTGAATCTTCTTCATCTTTTTTGGTCATTGTCATTGTTTCTGCAGCGTACATTATTATCGGTCTGATTATTGTTCTATAAACTTTTGATTTTGTTTTCTTTGTTAGGTTTTTTTCCTTGAGTAATTTTTTATTTGCGTAAAAGACTCTGTTCGCTGTCAATATCTTTTCTTGTATTTTTGTTTTCCTGTCTCCTTTATTTGATAGCATAATGCCTAGGTATTTGAATTTATTCACCTCCTCAAACTGTAGGTTACCTATTTTTATATTTCTACTTCTTGTTTTTTTTCCTATCCTCATTATTTTAATTTTGTTCTCATTGATTGTTAGGTCCATTTTGTTTCCTTCTGTTACTATTTGTTCGACCATTTCTTTCAATATTTCCCTATTTTTTGTTGCCAATACTATATCGTCTGCGTATACTATTATTTGCCACCTTTAGTTCTGAGTGTTCCTTTGTTCAAATTCCTCATCACATATTCTAACGCTATGTTGAACAGAATTGCCGATAGTGTATCTCCTTGTCTTACTCCTTTGTTTATTTCGAATTCCTGAGTTTCTCCTTTTTATGTTTTAATTGTGGCCTTTTTTTTCACTCAATGTCATCAAGATCAATCGTCTTAGCTTAGCTGTTATCCTAAATTCTTCTAGGGCTGTCATAAGTTTTTCTCTTTTGATCGAGTCAAACGCTTGTTTGAAATCAATGAATAATAAGTCTATGTTCATTTTATATGCATGTGCTTTTTCTATTATCTGTTTAATTGTATGTATAGCGTCTGTTGTTGATCTGCCTTGCGTGAATCCGCACTGATGTTGTCCTATTATGTTTTCTGTTTCTTTCTGGACCCTCTTTTGTATAAGTGTTAACATTATTTTATATGTCGTGTTCAGTAGCGTTATATGTATGTATGTTAATGTTTGACAATGGTTTACCAATTTATTTATCAGGCCGTTCCGGAGAATCACTTTATTTTCGTTTAGGTACTTGATTATTTCGTAGCTAGTAGGCATTGTTCCAAATCATTTTTTTTGTGATGTTCCTTAGCATTCGTGGAAATTTTCAAAGACTGGCAACACTGCTGAGATTTGCGATCATTTGTTTCTTTATCATTTTTTTGTGCGCTTCACCATTCTCCTTCAGTCGGCGCCTAGTGTTTCGCATAGTAGACGTATAACGTGTTGAAATAATTGAGATATGAAAACTGTTTGTTGTGCGACAAAATTCTTGATTCACTTTCTGGTGTAACGACAGTTGGTTTGAAGAGAATCAGTTCGTTACTTTTAGCTAGTATGATATTGTACCACGCTAGCGTGGTTTTTCAGAAAACGCTTTTATTTAGCGCCCCGAACTCGGTAACCATCAGGAATACAAGAAAAATGTAAATGATAATTTTTGTTTCAAATTCAATAGGCTTTAATTGAGTAAATAGTCAACTCTAATCTTAAGCCAACGATTCTCAAGAAATTGACGAAAACCAAAAAAAAAGGGGCCTGTTTTCGCTATTGCAACAAAGATAAAAGGCGATGCTGATTGTGAGCTGTCTGAGCCGTACGTGTCGAAAAGAAGTGCTGTCCTAACTGTTGGTTAAAACATCTTGAATTTGAAGCTCTGGGAGGAAATGGATGATTGTCTGCTGCTTAGAAAGTTTCCAATGACGCGGATTATTGATACAAGCATCTTAATCTGGCGTGGTTCATGAATCAATCCCTCATTCCTAACCCTGTCAAAAATCCTATCTATGTCATCAAATATGGTAAATAGACATTGGCCATTATTATTGGCAAGGTCAATTTATCACATAAGTGTTGATTCAATTGCCTTTGTGAGAACCAGAATGTTGCTTCTCATGCCAACAGATTCCTCGATCCGCTCAAAGATCAGACAAGTAGCTTTGCCATCGTGTTAAGAAGAAAAAACGGATGGTATGACTTGAGTTTGGTAAGAAAGAAGAATGTTTGGAAATCATGACGACCGTTGAATACTTTTATTGCGACGGGCTGACGGGTAGGACTCTTATGTAAGATGTGCGAAAAAAATCGAGGATAAGGAAGAAGCGGTGCTTGATGAAATATATTTCAGCACTAGACTGGTGATGTCGTCTTTCTCGAGGCTCTTGTTCTTAGTTTTTCTTGTAGGTACAATCACCTTTTGAGGTTGACTACTCCATCAGGGGCGTCGATAGTGCTGCCAGATCTGTTTTTCCAAATGTCGTGACTTTATTGGGCAAAAACGGAGCTGAGATGAAACAATCGGGACGTAATCAAAAAATGCACAGCAATTGTTACAATTCTTTCATTCAAAATCACAGATTGCAATTTAATTAATATTTATACTATCAAGATGAACAATTATTAGATATTCAACTGAATATACATAAATCTTTTCTTTTTTAATTACCCGTGTTGTTATTACACAATCGCACCTAGTTCTACAACTAATCAGCAATTAATCTTTACCTAATTGACATGAAATAGTTCTAATAGACTTTCCTGCGGTAAATTGTTAGTTCTTTGTACATTCATCTTCCGTTTCTCGATCTGCTTACTTGAAACTTAACACTGTGTTCTGCTTTTACACTATCACTAGCACCTTTACACCAAGTCTGATGATGAAGAGTAAAATATGCAGAAGGACGTAAGTGCCACGTCACAAATTTTAGGCTAACTATAAATAACTTGTTGGACAACATAAATTGGAACAAATTATTTGATACAAAACGTTTTTATTATGTATAGAAAATAAGAGTTAAGGTTATTTTGGTAACTTGAAATCAAAATGGCCTAAGTATTGATATTATTGGAAACAATATGTAACTCAACAAACACTTCTTGAAACTGTAAAATAATGCAAATATATGTATAACAATAAATTTATATTTGTGTGCTTTTTATCTTCTGAATGAACTTGTCATTAAAAACTCTATTTTTCAGCTTTAGATGTAGTACCATATTCTGTTTTTTTATTTCAGCAGATGGCCATGTTTTCTCAGGACTTGAATCAGAAAACTTCACATCTAAGTTTTTGAAGTGGTCAATGGTAGTAATGTCTCTGGAAATCTTCATTTCACGACTTCAATGTAATTGATTTTGACTTCAGTCGAAGAATTTGTCTGTGTGTTTGACTGTAGAAGTAGAAGGCTTATTTTATCTGGCGCTTGGATTTATTTTTATCAAATCACGTGGAACTTTAGGCTTCTTTGGTCTTTTCACTTTTTCGATCAGACCAAAATCTCTGTCACAAGACAAAATGTATGACCTGTCTGTGGGAATCTGTGCAAAATTTCATCAAACAATCCTTTTGCAACAAGAGTGATATAAAGTACCAACAATCCTTGATTATTATTTCGACCTTTGCAGTTGTCGAACCATAGTATTACAGACTTTTTGAGAGTGTTGAGTTGGTTTGTCAGTCAAAAATGCAAGAACCTCGTTTACCAGTAGCTTCGTCCCAAAAGTAAAAAACCCGGTTCCTTAATCTTCATGGTGTACACCAAAGTTTACGCGAGCTAATTGGCGGCTATAATACATCTGAGTATGTGTCAATGATGGTATCATTTTGTGAATCAAAAGATATAACACAAGGTGAATCTTCAAATTTTGCCATTTTATAGTCTTTGCTAATTATCTTCTGGGTAGTCTCTGCTTTCCTATAATGCAAGTTTTGCTTTATTCCCACGTCCTTGCAGATTATCACTCATTTTGTGTCAGAAAGTAACAAACAGCAGCGACAAAAATCTATATTTGTTGATGTTCGAAAGAAAAAGTTAGGTAAGAAATAGCATGTGTGATATTGTGGCACTTGGGCCTATTTGAAAGAGATTTTGGATAAATCCTAAAGGTGGCAGCACTATAATATAAATTTTTTCAGTGCAAGTCTCTGATAGTACATAGAGCCCAAAACTGTAATAGAATACATTTCGAGTGAAGTGGCACATAGGCCCTTTGGCATAATTCACTCTTCGTTTAGTCCTTTTCGATCTTCTCCTTATGTTATGATGATCTAGAAGCTAGAACATCTCGATATTTTAATGGTTGTGTAGCGTTCCCTCACTGTTTTTGGCATCAAGTTGGAATTCTTTTTCAACTAACGAGATGTTGGGGTTCCTATGCAAATATGTATTTGAGACATACCATTTCATATCATTTCTATATTAGTTGGCTCTGTGCATCCCCATAATTGTAAGCCATACGTCCATACAGGTCCAATAATTACCTTATAATTGAGCAGCTTGTTTTGTACTGATAGATTTGATTCTCCTGCCTATGACCTAATACATTCTCTGATACTCAGCTTCCAACTCCTTTCTTTTGTTTTTAACATGCTCTTTTTAGTTGAACTCAGCATTTAGATTCATTCCCAGGTATTTATAATTAAGGTATCATGGGTGATAAAAGGACAATAATGCCTGAGGTCAACAGTGTGCTTTTCAAAGGCCTCTGTGTGTACATTGACCATAAGCATTATCGTCCGTTCAAGTCCCGTGGTGCCTTTAATGTTCAATGACCGACTTTTGTACTATTTCAATGTAAATTTTTATCAATGCATGTCTTGTCATTCTGATTTCTGTCAGAGAAGTTACTCTGGCTAATTGCTGTAACTAGGAAACTTGTTTGTTATTATCAGTATTGTTATATTCACAATAATGAACTAGTCGATCATCAACATTATTTTGTTGCGGTATTGGTGTGTTGTTCAATAGTATATGTGTATTATTTTGAGTATTTTCATTTTTAAAGTAAAGCCTCACTGATTTGGACTCGTTAAGCTTGATTATCCATTATTTCATCCAACAGTTCATAAATGATCCGTGGCGTTTCACAGTTTTTTGATTGTTTCTTCTTTAGTTGCATCTATAACTAGTAGAGCTGTGTCGTCCACAAAAGTAGCAGTTGTAACAGCATCTGTTCCTGGCAGATCGTGTGTAGAGGAAATATAGGACAGGTCCTGAAACACTGCCTTGTGGCACTTCAGCATATATTCGTTTTAAATTTAAATATTCATCTTCTTGCTTCATTCAAGAATGTCTTTCTGTTAGATAAGACGTTAGTAATTTAGCATGTTGATTTGGCAAGAGTCGCTGTATTTTATTATGAGTCCAGCGGGCCAAGCCTTATCGAATGCTTGAGACACATAAAGGAAGAGTGTAGCACATGTCTCTTTTTTTTTTCAAAGGCTTTTTGAATGACAGTAATTCTATGCACTTGATCAATTGTCGAGTGCTTGCTTCTTAACCCAAATTTGTGACTTTGAATTTAGGTGTTTCTTTCTATGATAACATTTAGTCTCTTAGTCCCCATTTACAGAAACCATTTCTACAACTCAAGCTACCCATTCGCAGAGGGCAGCATCAATGCGCTCAAAACGTTCTTATCATTTCTCAAAACGCTGCACCAAGAAGACTTAAGATGTTCTTATCATTTCTTAAGGCACTGTCCAAGAAAACACAAGACGTTCCCCAACGTCTTAAGACGTTCTTATCTCTGATGGTCTTGCTCAAGACGTTTCCCAATGCCTTGAAGATTTTCTTATCTCGGAGGACCTTGAGATTGGTCCAGAATTGCAGCTTTCCAAAGAGTTTCGCTATAACAAACAATAGTGATATGGACTTGTAAGATTTTGTCCCATCCATTGGTTTGCCATATTTTGGGATTCATTATCATCTCAGCCATATATTAATCATTTGCAGAAGAAAGTTGCAATGTGAGGAATCAACGATTTTAGATTATGTGAAGTTACATAAATATCAATTATTTTTCATAGAACACATATTTCGAGTTTGATTTTGCTGTTCATCCAATGTTTTTTGAGTACCTACTGCGCCAAATTTGCTATTTGATAACCCAAAAGCGGGATTTTGGGCATCCCGCTCAAAATGCAAGACATCTGGCAATACTAGTCATTATTGTCGTCCTACTCGTAGTATGAGATATGATTCGGATTTCTTGTGTACATGTTGGTCAAGTCATTGACAGATTTCTCGTAGAGCTCGTCATCGAGTCTATTGTCCTGTAGAATCTGTTTGTATTCCCTTATTTTATTAATAAATGCGTCGGTCTCCTCCTCTGCGATTTTGAAGATTTTTTCTTCTGTTCGCGATGGATGATTACGTCAGTTTCCTTAATTTTTCCATGAAGAGCACCTCTCTTTATATAATTCACACGTGTCCACCTAATTTTCCTACCTGTCCATGTTTCTCTTCTTAGAAAGGGATCCTGGTTACGTGCCAATTTTCGATACACTTTACATTTGTATATTATCATGCAACAAATAGTGAAGAAAATGGTAATGCAGTAATAGGTTTATTCGTCAAGTGAAGAGGTGTCATCTATTTTCTAAGGAGCTTCGACAAAACGAAAATAAATAGGTAAGATAGTCATGATGTAGTTGATAATTTGCACTCTAAGAGCTGATGAGAGTCTCGAGACACAATTACTTAATTATGAAGGATTATCTATTAGACTTGAGAGATCTGTAGGGAAGTCACTACGTGTTGACATTGATAATTGTAGTCAGTTTACCATGGAAGCTAAAATCTATCATGGAAAGTTGACAAGTCATCCTTCTATAAAAATAAGGTCTAGATCAAGATGACAAGGCAAGACGAGATGAGATTTTGTCAATGGCGATCCGATGTTGTGCCACCACTAGTGTTATAGTGCTGATCTACGTAGAAGTTTGGTTCAGACGTTGTTTAGAAGCTTTGAAATCACCGTGTGAAGATTATTATCACATGATACAAATATTAAAGCGTCTCAGCTACTAGAACTTTAGTTGCAGCAGTAAATCTTACTTCATTGCCTAATATGAAGTATCATCATTATAACTACATAGATGTTCAACTAATGATTTGACCAAAAGTAAGCTCTTCTTCACCGTTTAAAAAAAAAAAGTCTTTGGTCGGAAAGTTCTGATATGAACATAATGGCACGAATATCTGCTCTGAGTAAATTCAGATAATTTATTCCTGAATTAACTGCTTTTAATGAACTTATCCATTGGTGGTAGGAACGGTTTTTATTTTAATTATAACTAACAACCCTCTCAGAATTTTTCTTTGTGAGTTATCAGAGAGCAGTCATTCCAGGAGCATTTACACGTCCTAAGAACTCATAAAACAAGAATCATTAGCACCCGGAAATCATCAGAAATGTAGTGCTTCCTTCAGTCCTCTCCAAAGCAAATTAATTGATATTTTATCCTTGTTTAATTCCGCGGAAATGGAACCGCAAGTAGAGCCGAGGAATCGTGAATCGATAAGATTCTCCCTATTTTGTATTCAAGTGAGTGATCCATTGGTTGATGGATCAGAACAGCTTAACTGATCAAAACAGATCAGACAGATCAGGGAAGATTTGCAAAGCTCTAGAGTCTTGCTTTGTTTTGGAAGTGAAGTGAGCTCGTTTTGTGTTACGTTCAGTGTATACAGTGACTATCGATTCATGAAGATATGTAAAGTGGAATAGCTCTGCTTTGGAGATAACATCTACTCTGAGTTGAGCGAGTGAACGTTATCGAGAAAATAGAATAGATTTAGATGTTTAGATGCAGTTTTGGAATATGCTCTTATTTTAAAATCTGTATTGTTTTGATACGAATACTCTAAATTCATTTCTTCAAATATTTTGGTTAAAATTTATTCGATCATTAAGGCAATATGTTATATATTCAAATATCCAATATTTTATTGTTCTCCTATCAGATAGGAAAATCCTCAAATAGCATCACTGGTTCAAAACACAGTTTATATTTCTGTTGAATAATAGTATGTATATAGGTCAAATGAAATTTGTTATCTGAAATATATTATTATTTATTAATGATATTATGTAGCTTATATCGGTTGTACTTATACTGTATAAGTGGAACACATCTAAATAAATAATAATGTTACTCAAATGCACCTAATATGAGTCAATGAATGACCCACATCACGTAGCTTGGAATACTTACTGCTTTTAAAATTAATGTGTGACTTGATAACCTACAAAACTACATATTCTTTTTTTTTTAATTATTTCATCAAATGAACACCTTGGAATGAAGCAAAAAACTGATGCATATTTTTTTGTAAATCTCATAATATTCTGCCTTCTAGAGTATCATTTTGATTATAAAAAGTTCAAAGTGCTCTTAGTCCAATTTATCCCTAGAATGGAAAATAGAATGCAGTACTCAATGCACCATGCCAAAAGTAATAAGTGGGCCACTTCTAATTACTGAACAATTGTCCTTCTACATCAGAAATGTTGGATAAGACTCCAAGTCGTACATCGTATACATACATTAATTTAGTTTAGTTCTGGCTGCGCCATTAAAGTTTAAAGTCTGCATGTAAATACAGTGAAATGGAAGCACTGTCCTGGATAAGCTGTATAATACAAGGACAAGAGCAGAACGTAAGATGCATAAAATTTTATATGATAAGAGCACTATTCGTCTACGTACTTTATATTCGAATACATTCAACTTAATTATCCTTCTTAGAGTGTCCTTATTTGCTTCTATACAACTATGAACACTGACAACTAAATGAGTTTGTTATATAAGGTGTCTCTAATTGAAAATAACTTTTTTCTATATATTACAGGTAAAAACTGAATTCAGGAACAGCTTGTTTTATCAACGGTAATATACCGATAGAGAGGTGTATTATCGATATACCGAAGAATTTCACGAGAATACTTTTTGTCTTGGGTAATTTTTCTACGAGGCAAATTTGGGGATTTATGATCTGATAATACCCGAGAGCTTTAGCTCGAGGAATATTACCGTTGATTATAAATCTCCAAATTTGCCGAGTAAAAAATCACCCAAGACTAAAAGTATTTGAGTGAAATTCAAGGTATATGCGATAATACACCGAATCTTGGGGTACATTTCCAAGGATTATTTCACAAACCATAAAATTCATTAATTGTTATATTTTTTAAAAAGCTACTGTGGTATATCGAGCTAGGAGAAAATTTAATCGCGATATACCTCGTTACCATGCAAAATCCCTTAATTTCATTGGTTGTTGCTAAGGTGTGTGATATAATCATTGTAATATAAGATCAATAAATTCCACCTAAGTTCACTTCTGGACCAAACTTGTATTGTATAGGCAATCTGTTTCAATTGGAATCTGATTCTAATAGGCAGTTGCACCGCTCTAGCCAAAGTTTTAAATTTCACTTGAACAAAAAATTTAAAAATCATCTTAATAATCAAAGCGCATTTTTAGCAGCTCATGAATGTTTATTAGTTAAGAGATTCCACAAATTACTATCTCTCACAATAACTGAGCTTAAAATCAAGTAGTTTGGCCAAAACTACGAAACAGCAGCTTTCATTCAGTACCAGTTTCAAATTGTGACTATATTCTATAAATAACTTGTGCACGTACAAACACAAAAGGACTTTGAGTCTCTATTGTTTAGTAATTTACTGACGAGAGATCATGTGTGCTGTACTCTAAAAAAAATAATTTGATCTCCATCAAAGTTATATGAAAAAGTTCCTGAAAATTGGATGCAATTACCTCCGAAACTATAGATTCAAGAAAATGAATAACGGGTAGCCTTTTACTGGTATGGATTGATGACAAAAACAAAAGTTCAATTCATTTTGATACTAACACCAAAAACCGCACGGCAATAACTTGTGCAACTCGCGAGATATTGAGATAAATAGTTTCTACCTTGAAAGTGAAATGGGTACTTATCCATATCAGTTAAAAATTTAGGATATATAATTCAAATACTGACATGTTGCTCATCCTGTGCAGCAATTTTCATATTTCAATTATGCATAGTTCCGTAGTAATTTTCTTTTGAATTTTCATTCAATTTTTCACTCAAAACTTGATGTATTGATAAAAAAATCAAGCAGTTTGTGTAAATCTACGAAACAGCAGCTTCCATTTAGTACCAGTTTCAAGTCCGTAAATGCTGCAGTTGCTAGAACTCAGCGTCACGCCAGCCAGCCAGTCAGATAGCCAATGTGCATATAAAAGCATATTTGTTTTGCAAAAATGTGCTAAAAATATCAAATCGGAATAATGACAGCAATGTTTATGTCACATTTGACTTTTTAGTCTTGATGATATTGTTCAACTAAGCGACACTTGGAATTTAAAGGACAGCGGTGTAACTGGACATAAGTTGAACTTATTCTTTTTTAAACCAAACTAGTAGAGAAATTATCCACTCACATCATGGCAAACTGAGAAAAGCATTATTTCGATCACCAATTGTTAGAAAAATCTGTTTTTTTTTTAGAAATCGCCTTATCTGTAATTGTTTGATCAGAAATGGAGTTTGCCAATAACAAAGCCTTCTCAATATGAGATTGACATAGATTCTACTAAGCTTTCTCCAGACACCTCTATCTATATATACCACATTTGCTGTATCCACATTCATAATCTTATACAGGCTTGTTCATTTTTGCACCCGGAAAGTTTCTTTCACGCGACAGAACAACAATCATATCCACCCATGAAATATTTTACTATCAATTTTGTTCACATATATGTATCCGGAGTAACAAACAAAACCAAATAAGTCATTCTGATTTGAGGTATCTCGAAAAAATATCCATTTTAAACGCTCCCATCGCAAGCATCGAAGAACGTTGACTACGTATTTATAATTCTCGTGAGATCAGGGTAAAAAATCATTGGATATCAAATCAGGACGATTATTTCGTTGTTTGAGTCGATGTATGTAAGCTCGCATTGTCGTGATGAAGAATAATCCAGCACCATTGGTTATTTCTTCCATTTATTCGAAGACTCTTGGCATGATGAATAGTTGTATTCTATGGTCCAAACAGGCGACCATTCAATTTGAAGTGCATTTGAGGGAGCAACTCATGTCTCATCTTGGAATACCTACATCTTCGATTGCTATATACTTCAAGGCTCATATGCACAAAACCAACAGCTATCAAGCCTTTGACGTACCACAATGATGCCTCCGACACAATTCTCAAAAGAAGTTCATGCGATATTTTATGTATGCACAGAGACGCGTCAGCCTCATGGTATGGTCCTGACGATCTTGCTTTATCAATTCGCACACAGCATTGATATTTTCTAGCACAACAACTAATTTTAGATGATATTCTTTGAGTTCCTTCGTGAGCGAACGGTGACCACAATTGAATTTACTTAACTAGTGATATACTGTATTTTTAGTTGGTGCTTCATGACCAAAAGTCGAAGTCAGTTGATTGATGTACTGTTGTTGAGATAATCCATGTCGAAAATTGAGAAGTTAGAAGTTGGATTGAAAGAGCACCAGAATAAAAGGATGGTCGGAACTACAAAATCTGGAGTTGCGTCACGACAATCAAAATATCAAATTAAAAGAGGCAGAAGCTCTCCCTGTGAAGGGCACTGGAATAAAAGAAAATTTAAAGAAGCGGCTAACATCCTTCAAAACCACCAAATACTGATATAACAACACAAGCCGTCTATCAACTGAGTAAACAAACTTGCAGCTTAAAGATAGATATGTAGATAAGTAAGTTGTAGAAAATTAGATTCCCTATAGATTTCAACCGTTTTTCAAGATATTGGAGTCCACACATCATCTTCGAGGTGAAACAATTGAGATAAAATTGAATGGATTGTTTTTTTTGACAGATTGCTTCTTTCCATTGAATGAATTAAATATTCAATTTACTTATCAATCATGGCAGCAGTATGAATACACGTTTTCTGACCAAAGTGTGACATAATGTACTTATACTCATGCAGTTGCAGATAATTTCTTGGAAAAGTTAAAAAAAGCGCTTGAGGACAATATGGTGAATTTGTCGCACGCAAAAAGCGGAGTAAAATATTTGAATACATGCCCCAGTACCTAAAAAACCTAGAAGAGACTCAGGTAGACGATTTTACTGGAGAGTTCATAGTGCGAACTATGCACGTTATAGTAATTAAGGTATCAAGGGTGTTAAAAGGACAATAATGCCTGAGGTCAACAGTGTACTTTCCGAGGGCCTCTGGCCCGAGGTGTGTACGTTGACCGTAGGCATTATTGTCTGTTCAACTCCCGTGTTGCCTTCAATGTTTAATGTCCGATTTTTGTTGTATTTCAATCAAAATTTTTAGTAATGTATGTGCTGTCATTGTAATTTCTGTCAGAGAAATTACTCTAGTTACTTGCTGTAACTAGGCAACTTGTTTGTTATTTTTTACGTAACTACCCTGGAAACAATGTTATTATGACAGCAATAATAAACTAGTCGGACATTAAAATTATATCGAACTCCTACTAAAAATTCTTGTTACGGCTCTGGCGCACCTCAAGCTTGTGGTTCTGGCCATTGTGTGACTGCAATACGACCCTTATAAACCGTTAACGCTTACTAGGTAGATGGTATCTGTTTGGACTATAATTAAATTCCCAATGCAAGGGAAATAAGAAATTTGTGACACTTTCATGACTTTGCGATTTTAGAACTAATAGGAATTAATATGGAAACTACATAGTGGTAAATCACATCACCTTTATTCAAAACAAATAATATAGATCAGGAGTTGCAGTTGGATATGACATTTTGAATAAAAAGTGATTTGAAAATGTATTAAACTCTAATTCAAATATATTTTAACCAAGAGTATACTCAAATGGCCCTAAAAATTGAAGAAGCAGGAATAATGTCGCAGGAGCTATTCGTATTCATGGTGAAAATTTTCCTGATGGAAACGTCTTGTCATGCCGTGTGTAGACGGCCCGAGATACTGGGCACTTAGTACTATTGGCCAATACAGACAGAGGGCGATTACGAATTGTTCAAAACCCTTACACGGAGGAACCGGTTTTGGGAATGCTAAATGAAGATACATGCCACTAGAAGCTCTAGTAGAATTGCAGCAGAACTAGGTTTATCTCAAAGTTCTGTGCATCAAGTCATTGCTGAGAAGAGGCTACATCCATATCATTTCACGGAAGCTCAAGCTTTGTTGCCACAAGATTCTGATTTGAGGCCAAATTATTGTTATTGTTTACTGTGGGAGAATCAACATGATGCAAATTTCACAACCCATGTCTGAAAGCACCAACAACGGTTAGGCGTGGATATTTGGACTGGAATTATGGATGGTAATTTATTAGGAACAGTTATTTTACCTATATGGCTCAATTTATTACGAACGGATTTTCAAGAGCTTTTGGAGAATTTGTCATTTATAGCTGTGAAAATGGATGGAGAACAAGGCATATATCTGCTTCAGTTAGAAGAGTGGTTGAATGCGGAATTTGGTTCTTGGTGTATTGGAAGGAATAATTCTATTCAGTGGCCACCAAGGTCTCTAGATCTCACATCGCCTTTTTTTTTCTGTTTATTGTACTCCAGTTTTAAACGTACAGGATCTTATTTTGAGAATTTAACGTGCAGCCCAGACTGTTGATCTTGCTATGCTACAGAGAGTCCAACAAAATATTATGAAGCGTACTCAATGTACAATGGAAAGAAACGAGGGGTAGGAAAACCACGGTACTAGAAAGGACGTGCTAGACGACTGCCAGGAAAACCACGGTTGTCGCTAGCACCATGAAAAGGAACGATTGCCAGGTTTACCGCAGCTACCCAAGAAGGAGTTACCAGTCGACTGCCAGGAGAACCACGTCTGTCGCTATCATAACGGAAAGGAACGGTTGTCAAGAGCACCGCAGCTACCAGACTGATGAATTAAATTCCAATATTTGACACTTGCCTATCTTGTCTCCCTCAGACGATACCGAATCCGCATCATTAAAATCATATCAAATATCAGTAATTTGAGAGTATTGTGTTAATTAACATCAATTATACAGCTTCCATTATCACACATCCAAAACGTTGAACATCACTTCGTGAATTCAATTGCATTCGATTGATATTTTGAACAAGCCTGTACAAAGAATGTCAATGTTAATGTTACTTTGATATAGGATTTGGTTTCAATTTGGATTCACGAATGTTGGCATTCTAAAAGAATAACCCATACTAAGTTATTCTCAGTATGTGATTGGTACATAATTGACTTTATGGACAGATTCGTTTGCTACGCTCGCTCGTGCATGAACTGTGACTTGTGCAGCAAAGTCTCAGATAATTATTAGCTATCAGGTACTACACTACACAATATTTGTTTATCAAATCTATTAAGCCTAATATAATCATAAATGAGTGCCTAGCGGAAATCGATTATTGTTAATAGAACTAATTTCTTGATCCCTTATTTCTATGTACTATAACAGCATGCAGTAAGCACAACTTACTATTATATTCTAGAATTATTTGTTGCTCTCTTCAATGAATCCGCTGGAATATTTTGTTGAGTACTTAACAAAAATAAATCTCAGTGGTGTTATTGAAGTGAACATGATGTTCATCTCCACTACTGCTGGTTGAGTATAACTACAGTTTATTAACCATGGTTGTGTTAATGTGAACAATCATTTCTACGGAAATTAACCTCTAGTTAAGACTAACCAGTAGTGTTATCTCGAGGGTGACATGTGTCATGTCAAATACAAACCTTGAACGGGCGGGAGTAGCCTCTTGTCATATCGTGTGGCCAACAACAAATTGTCCAGAATTTCTTTATCAGATTTGCCCTCTTCGAAACTGTAACAAACAACACACCGTTAGTATTGATTGGAAGTTTTGTTTCTCTTATTCTGTTGGCAACGTCTGTGTGCTTTATGCATACAAATGGACTAACCCAAATTCATAAAAACAAGTGGCATATCGCATATTGCTGTAGGAACTTGAAACTAGGTTAATTCCAATAATCGCTTCTAACAAAACTCCTTCCGGAAGAAAAGCGAAACAGCGGAAACTGTATCGAAGTATTTACGATAATCAACAGTTGACCGGGCTCCTTCAAACGATTTTCAAAGTCAATCTCATCAACAATATAATAAGTTATTCTGTTATAAAATGGGCTATGAGGGACAAAAGTTTGGAAGCCTCTGTAAGTAACCCATTTTTGTATTTTTCTAGCACGTAGTCTTTCAATTTCTTTGACTTCTGATGCTATAATAAAAAACTGGCGTATTCAAACTGCACTCTAGGGAAAATGGACACATTCAAAACAATATTCGAACGATCGCTGAAACAGCTCCACATCATTGCAAAAAAATGTCATCAGAACATTCTACGACAGAGCTATTCGATTATGTAACATACAAGAGTCACATAATGGAAATCAATAACATGAACACAGATCTTGTTCAGGATGGATACTCCATCAAGGTGGAAGAACACAGCATCTGGCGACAGGACACAACCATCAATCTCTAAAAGAATAAAGAACCCACGGGCCGATTCCTTAATATTTCATTTGTTAGAGAGGCGTCAAGGCAAGAAGTTACAAAATTAGAAGAGTTTTTCAGACGACTAGAACTTTGAGAAGCTTCCTTACTAGAACTAAACAAGATCGTAAAAGATACAAAAAACTATTAGATTCCTTGCAAATGCAAAGCATCATACGTAGAAAAAAGTAAAAGTCCACTGAAAGTCAGGTTGAAGGTACACCAGAAAAACACAGAAACAGACTATACAACAGAACCTGGAATTTCGGATCATGCCTCGACGCAGCATCACAACATTACAACATTCACTGCGAAGCGCATCAGCTTAAGAAGCAGCCTACGTACACTTGTTGTGTTGGTGAACACAACAAGTGAAGATCGGCTGCAAAATGGTTTTTACTTAATGCCAAAAGACATTCGTCTGAAAATTATAGTTGAAAATGAAAGTTCAACAAAACTCATAGTGTTTGAATGACAAAAATTCAAAACATCTTTGCTTTAGGTATTTGGATATTCCTTTGTCAATAGAATATACAAAGGATATAACAGAGTTTTCTCTTCTGTCGTAGCTTTGTTCATGGTGTGATTTTATTGCTACTAGTTTGTTCGAGTGTGGATGCGGAAGATGGGGATTGCTCCAAATTCATGTAGCCGACAGATATTTGGAAAAGAGAGGCAAATTGCCGATAAAAAAAGCAAAAAATACTTCAGGAAACCTATCTTTTAACATGGTATGGGACGAATTCAACTATCGTATTCCAAGCAATTTCCTAGTCTTTCGCAAAAACACTCGTACTTCCTCACTGAACAAATACCTTGAGAATCTAACATTGTCATAATACTTGCCTTTTGTTGCTTATTGATTCAAAATTTCAGTGACATGGTGAACAAAGAAAACATATTTTTCTAGGCGTGGCAGTCAATGATAGCCAAAATAAAAGAGCTCTCTTTCAAATTCTGTCAAGCTTTCGGTCTTTATTCGAAACCTTTATCAGGACGCTGGAAAAACGAAATTTAATAACGAAATTTTATTTACTAACATGAAATATTGAATCTAGACCACAATAAATGCATCCAATAAACTCAGCTAAAATCAATCAAATTCTAAAATGAACCTATGAAAAATGTATGATATATCTGTAATCTGTTGTCATCAATATCACATAAATTTAATATTCATCTATCATTTTTTTGTATTGTCATATGGAATTTATAATACTTTGTAGAATCCATTTCATAAATATTCATACATCTACTAATGCATTCTTTAATATAAGCCATTGACTTTCTGTCTATCAATTTACGATTCTAACATAAAATAAGATCTAAAAATAGTTTCCATACTTGACTGCGTATTATCGGTTTTTTTTTAATGAGCATGTCTATATGGACGTCTCTATTATCGTAGAGTAGAAAAAAAAGTAGAACGTGACATAAAAACAATGAACAATACTGTACAAATTCACCTAATTATGTATATCATTTACAAATTTGTGCAAAAGCTGAGCGGTGGCGCTACAGTAAGTTGCGTGTCTGAAGACCGGTATTTTAGTCCTAGCTCTATCTTAGGTGAAACTAATTGCCTTGGAATCAATTGTTCTAACAATCATTATTAAGGAAGTTAAGCTACGTTTGAGGTTAACCAAGGACTGAAATACTGGACCGTAGAAGTGATCACACAACATCTTGGTCGGTTGAATCGTAGGTACAAGTCGAGTGAATTCTAGAGATGTAATGAAAGAATTAAATAGTACCCCATGAGATATAAATCTTTGACTATTATTATTATTATCTATTTAAATCTCTGTTACCCTTTCGAGTGTCGAGATTGTTAGTTCTCTAATTTAATTTTTGAATTATTATTTCCATTGCTTCCTGTCCAAAATATTTTTCTTTGCTTTGTTATTACTGATGCTATTTCTTTTCAATATTTCTTGTATCGAACTTTCCCAATTCTTTCTTTGTCTGCATCTTCCTTTCTTCTTTGGGTATCTTGCATTCCACACTTGTTTAACTTGTCTGTTTTCTGGCATTCTTATTATGTGGCCATACCATGTTAGCTGCCTTTTATCTATTGTATTTTGTATACTTTCGGTCTGTAGATTCCGTCTTATCTCTTCGTTTCTTACTTTGTCAATTCTTCGAACTTCTTCTATCCTTCTCAAAAACCTCATCACAGTCGCCTGTATCTAACTTTGACCTCTTTGATCAAGGACCCAAGTTTCACTTCCTTAAATTAGTGTTGGTCGGTATATTGTTTTATGTACCGCCATTTTTGTGGTTTTTGAAATATGCTTGTTATTTAGAATTGCTTGTTCATGGCATAATAATTCTTATTCGCCGCCTGGATTCTCTTATTAATTTCGGGCTCCATACTTCCTTTACTATTTATTGCAGCTCCTAGATATGTGAACGTTTCTACTTGTTCTATCATCTTTCCATTAAGTGATTTACTAGTTGCTATATTTTCTTTGGCTATTACCATGATCCTTGTTTTTTCTATATTGATCTTCATGCCATGTATATGCAGTTCTTCATCCCACACATTCAAGTTATGCTGCATATCTTCTTCACTTTTAGCGAAAATTGCCAGATCATCTGCGAATGCACATTCTGTCAAAGTAATTCTTTCAAGTTTGTAATGTCCTATTTCAATTGCCTTTGTTTGGTTCTTTGTTCTCTTCATGATATTGTCTGGATATATGATTAATAATATCGGACTCAGAGTTCCCCCTTGTCTTAGTCCTTGGATGGTCGTGAATTCTTCTGATACTTCGTTTCCTGTTCGTTTGTGTAATTTGTTGTTCTTCTGTATATGCTTTCAATTGCTTGTGATAGTTGTTTATCTATTTTCCTCTCTTCTAAGATTCTCCACATCTTCTCCCTCTGTATTCTGTCAAAAGCATTCTCAATATCTATGAATGTTACATATACTTTGCTATCCTGCCTCATCGTTATTTCTGTCATTTTTCTGATCGTAAATATATGGTCTTGCACTGAGTGTCCGCTCCTAAAACCGCTCTGTGTTTTCTCAAGTATTGCTTTTGTCAATTTTCTTGATTTATTGTGTAGTATGGCCTCATATACTTTCGCCTTCATACATAGTAATGATATGCCCCTATAGTTGTTGCAGTTGCTACTGTCCCCTTTTTTGAATATAGGAAATGTTACTGCTTTTCCCAGTCGTTGGGTATTTTACCAGCTTTCCATATATTGTTGAGCATAAACAGTAATATTTGTTCTCCCTCTTCACCCATATATTTCATCTGTTCGGCTTTATCATATCATGTCCTGGAGCTTTCCCATTTTTTAATTTATGTAGCGCTAATTTCAGTTCCTCCATTGTTATGTTTTTTTTTGCACTTTCTAATGTCTTGATTTCTGCATATTCTTTTTCTTCTTTGATCAATTCCTCATCTCTCCTTATGTTTTTAACCTCCAATAGTTCCTGGAAATGTTCTCTCCACCTGTTCATTATTTCGCTTTTCTCTCTTTTAATCTTTCCTTGTTTATCTTTTATTTGTTTAAGTTGTACTTGATTTTCCTTTTTGGCATTTTTTAGTACCTTGTAATATAACTTTTTCTTCTTTGATAAGGATAGTTTATACGTGATTTTGGAGCTATTGATGTGGCCATATGAGCACAAAAGATGTCAAACGATCTGAATGTCTTGTTGAATCAAATCCTCCAGTAATAATTGATTAAATCTATGATCTGGTGATAAGCGATAGAAGAGTGAATATGCTAGTGCAGTGAACTCCTCAAGTAAACTGATTTATAATATTTAATACCAACATTTGGACATGAGAAAACTGTTCACAAGATGAATCCTTCGATTTCTCACAGTTGATCAGAAAAAATCCGTGTAACGTGTACCAGAACCGATTTGCAACTGTTTGATCAGAGTTTATTGTTAAATGGATACATCACCATATGCTTGAAATCAGACAGAAGCCTAAGAAACGAGCTACCAGCGGTGAATCTATACCAGAAATAGCTGGGATCGTGCTCAAGCAGAACAGCATGTAGCGTATGTATCTTAGGATTCGCAAAAAATAGTTTTCATCACCTGAGAACTGAGTGAAACGAAGAACTACCCTATTTGGTTCACTTTTCTGGAATAGTGGTCGCGAAATTGATTAAGTCAAGATGTCAACTAGTTTCGTATTTTTCGTACTTCACAGATCTAGCTCTTCCGGGCTACAAATTCTTCCTTAATATGAAAAAATCACTGACGAATAGAAGATTTTATACAAACGAGTATGTAATTCTATTTACAGATGCTTATTTTTGTGAAATTGGACCAATTCCACTATCCATAAGGCATCAACAAATTGAAATAGCTCTGGATGAACCCGAAAGTTTGTTCTTATGTTTCTTTCTAGCAATATATGTTTGAATATTGTTTCATAGCTTTGGAACCAATTTACTGATTCCAGTGCGGTTCTCCATACACGATTTAATAATATTCGGAGGATGTTTAAACCCATGAGCAATTATAGAAGTATGTTCGAGATCAGTGCAGTAGAAGCACTGCTTTATGACAAACAGATGATCAAATGTACAAAGTTTTGAACTATTACCACAAAGTTGCACTATTGTACGATGCATTATATTGGCTGGTCGGTTGAATAGGTGTTCACAATACATAAATTCAGGATTTCGGAGCAAAGATAAATCTCCTTATGACTTGAACTTCCGCGTAATAAACAATGAGTATGGAAGCTCTCACACCCCGCCAGTGGACCAGTAAAATTAGTAATTGAAAAATTATTCAATTATCATTGAGGAAATATTATGAAACAACTTCATGATATTTAACAGATACTCTTTTTTATACACAATAAAAACTTAGTACTGAGCAGTATTGCTCATAATCATTGAACAGTAAAATCATTCTTGGCTCTTAGCAGGTAGATTATATCTCTGTGTGCCATTTGTCTACCCAATATATTATCTCTAGCTTGGTTGGATACTGAGAATCCTAATAAGGACAAAATACGTGTCAACACGATGATATTGTGGAAACACTCAAATTTGAGTTTGTGTGAAACACCTATATATTCAAATGTCCAATTCTTCTTCCAACGTGGTAATTATCAAGCAACATTGTTGTTTCTCACTATAATTCAGTAAAATTGTGGCTATTGGAAAAATTGAATATAGTTCAGATGACAAATACATTTATCCTCATGGAACAATGTATTTCTTTTAATCAGTCACCTCGGCTGTAGGTATCATGGTATGGTAGATGGCACTGCTGCAAATTTATATCTCTGCATGCCATGTATCAACTCACTTTTCATCAGCTTCGCGGCTACACGTCCGACTATCTAAGGTTTGCTACTCTGTACTGAAGTCTTAATAAGGACGAAACATATGTCCACAGTTGCTGCCCTATTAAGGATGATGGTGTGAAAAACGACTTATGATTTTGTGTTATAATTTAGATATTTTGTACGTATTTTACAATGTTTCATCTTTGATCGTCCTAATTTTCGTAAAATATGTTTTCTTCTCCAGATGACACTTTGATTGCCTCTTCTGGTAGGAATGTTGCGAATTGAACTGTTCTTGTTTTCGACATGAGTCTCAGCCCAAATATCAAATTCAGATATCTAAAAGTTAATTTAATTCTAAAATATCCTCAGCCTAGGTGTTTGAAATACTAGAAGTTAGAACTAATAGACTCTTCAACTGGATTCGTGCATTAAAAGTGTGCAATAAGACTCTTATTGAACAGTTTTTTGGATGACAGATAAGATTTTGAGTAGTTCACACGTGTTTTTAGAGCTCCGTGCTTTTAACCCCATGTACGAGGCAAAAACGAGCATTTAAAGTCAAGAGTGATAATACAGTGTTGTGAAAGAGTGGCTGTAACCAGGAACGTATACAGGATTACTTTAGAAAACTTAGATAAACTGAATATGCACGGAATGTCAATAGATGTGAAGAAAACAAAAGTAATGATAATAGGCAATGAAGAAAAATCTATTGAGCTATATAATGAGAATATAGAACAAGTAGAGAAATTCGAATATTCAGGAGTAACAATAACAAAAGATGGAGAACAGGACGAAGACATTAACAAAAGAGTAGATAAAACAGTGAAATCACTTCACAGCATAAATAACAGCTTCATAAGTAAGAACGAAATTAGCAGGAAGACAAAATTAACAGCTTACAATACAATATTTAGATCAGTTCGATCATATGGTTGTGAGTCATGGGTTATACCGAGAAGAACCAAAAGTAAAATCCAGACATTGAAAATAAAATATTTGAGAAGTAAATATAAGATCAGAACTTTCAGTAAACCTATAGTAGAATTTATTGAGCAAAGAAAACTGAGCTGGTGGAGACACCTAATCAGGATGGAGGAAAATAGACCTGTGAAGAAGACTTGGACATCAAGGAATATGCCGGAGAGAAGCCAAGAAAAGCAGACTGCGAAAAACAGGAAACGGTGAGCAAAGTTTGTGCACGAATAAAGAATAAAGACTAAAATCCCTACACTTAACGGTAAAAGGAAATTGAACTATATATATATATATATATATATATATATATATATATATATATATATATATATATATATATATATATATATATATATATATATATATATATATATATATATATATATATATATATATGTATATATATATATATATATATATATATATATATATATATATATATATATATATATATGTATATATATATATATATATATATATATATATATATATATATATATATATTGAACAGTTTTAAATATATGCAAAGTTTATCATATTCAGAACGATGTGAAAAATTCTAATTTTAAATAAGATCGTGTGGATGGTATGTAAAATCAAATACAAACTCGAAACAATGTGATCAACACTTCTTCCTCAAGTTGACAGATATAATCATGAAAAATTAAAATTTGCCAGACGCGAATTCGAAAGTCAGTATTTTAAAGGAAACTCTTGAACGGCATGATAAAGAGTCCAAGGATGTCACTTCAAGAGTCTATAACAATAAGTTGAAGTAATTTAAAGCTTCTTCATCCACACAATTGGACTGAATTGCTTTATTGGAAAATAGCTCCAATCACTCATTTAGAGCTCCTTTCTCCAAGATAAAGCATAGCATTTCCAGTAGTCCAATCGTTTTATTTATTGGACACGTTATCTACTCTTGCACTCTCAAACATTTGTCATTTGAAACATAATACAGTGGCAATTTTAGTGTATGAATTATTATTTTAGATTATGTTGATTTTCTCAAATCTGAAACATGTAAATGCAATGATAAGTGACGCAAAAAAAATTGTTCCATAATTTTTTAAGGGTATTCGAGAATTGACGGATTTCAGTGAGCATCTATTGCACAGTCTGATAGTATTTGTTCAAAATAATTATGATTTAATTGAAGTTTTAGTGTAATGTCATTATTGATCAATCAAATTTGCTGGGAGAGTTTCGATTATTCAAAGAACAAAACTTAAAGCACGATGAGAGCGTTACTTGATTCGATACGTGCTTAAATCTCAATACTTTAAAAAAAGTTATCATGTGATACAAAAAAAAAATATAGAATTTGAAGCTACCCTATGATGAGTTTTTATTTATTCCACATGTTTGAAATTTGAAAGGAATCCTCAATAATAGAATTGACAGTACTTTAGGTTCTATTTGATCCTAACTTCTGCCTCTGTTATAAAAACGAAACTGCTTCAACGAATAGTACCAGTCACAAGCAGAACTCATTGCAATTACTCAGAAGCTTCCATGATCCATAAATTTCTGGTATTGAGGAGTAAAGAATACGCAAAACCCACAGGTTCAGAAAAAATTATAATCCTATACAACGACAATGTTTAAATATGATGTCTAAAATGCTGCAGATCTGTGTATCATTAAGTATGAATCTGTAGCCTGAATAAAAAATTTCTGTAGATCCAAAAAAGTACGCAAGCATTTCTCACAATTCTATTCAATATTCAAAGGTTATAATGCGCATTACAACAAGTATGAAATATCACAAGATTAAAACCAAGAGCGTGTTAAATTCATCACCTGAATCCGATTATAATTATTAAGTGGCTCTTTGTGTGATTTGCTGATAAGTAAGCACGCATGCTTATGTAGAATTTGTTTATTGGATGCCTAACATGTTAATGTTGTCCAAACGTATAAACAAGGAGCAAGGTGAGTATTCAAGCAGTGCTTTACTGTGCAAATTGCTTCCAAGAGGTGGACGTAAGTGCTCCACGTTATGCGTACTGCATAATTTAACAACGTTGACCATGAGTTTGCTGTGTTAATACAATTATAATACTATGTATGTGACTTATTTCATGCTACTGATAATAAGACTGCATGCTCCATTTTCGAATAATTCCATTTGGAAAAATTGCTTGGATATCAACTCAAAATAATGAATACTGTTATTAACAGAAACATTTTCGAGGAAATATTATGATAATAATTTGTTTATGCAGAGTAGAAGGCAATTTGCTTTTGTCATATAAAGGATTTCCCAAATATCACGGAGGCCATGTTTCACTCAGAAAAAAAAATATTTCTTGACAATTGTGCTAAACAAACTCTAGTAATTCATTATTGTGAAATAATGTAAGCTTCAAAGACATCTCTCTATTAGTCGAAACTTTCAACAGATTACTCGATATTCTGTTCAAATTCGTCGCCCATTCGGAAAAAATAATCTCCCAATTCGTTTAAATCGTGATGAACTTCAAAAGTAACTTCACTCTACATGATAAAAAAAACACTACAGCAACGACGAAATGCAAGAAATCAAGACAGCATTGCTGCTGTGAGAGCCAGTATTGGAGAGAATGCAAATGTGTCGATAAATTATAGTTCTCTAGAAGTTGGACTCTCAAGGATGACATCTTGACAAATTTTGTGAATGAATTTGGGCTTACTCCCCTACAAGACTATACTGATTCAAGAACTGAAGAAACTTGTACGTCATAAGCGTCATTTTCTTTTGTAATTAGGCTCAAGAACAACTTGAAACAAATTTTTTTTTAAATCAGTTGGAAGAAATGGATTTGGATGACATGTCCTTACATGATGATGTGCCACATGCACTGATCTCTAATAAACACTGGATTGGGTTTAGGTCGCTGGAATGCGGCCCCAATTGAGCGTCGCCATCTTGGCGAAAGTGAGGTTCTATGTTCAATTGGTGACATATGTTGGTGACAGTTCAGTATGGTATTGGGACGCAATTTTTAAATCATGGTGTTCAAATGCATGTTCTGCGGTAATAAAGCCGATTCATTAAGAAATTTGACGCTGCACAAGTAAGTTATGATAACAAATTTGAGTAATATATCAAATTTAATATAAAATATCTTGCTCACAAAATTAATCGCTGGACTGCAAATTTGTGCTTACTTACGAACAATAAAATCTTGATCATTAAATGTATTATTATTCTCCTATCATGTGTAGTAGATATTTAAAATTATTAGTTTTGAATAGGCAATATTATCGCTGAAATGCACTTCATTTATTCATATAGATAAATTCATAGTTTTGAATTTTAGGTAACAAAAATTTATAAAACTATTGAACGGATTAAATAATACTAAGCTACAATGTTTAAAAAATAGTTAAAACACTGACACTAAAAAGTTCACAAATATTTTTAACTATCAATGAATATTTCAACTATTATAACAATTTTTAGCTTTTGTTGATTATTAATAGTATGTATTTTAATATATATTGAGAATAATTTCTTCATCTTACTTGCATTATACTTTGAATTTCATCGAGTGTCATCTATAAGTGTTTTGAACTTGCCGCCGAATAGGAACACAAAGCCTCAGTTTTACTGTCAAGGCCGCCGTTCAACCGGGGCCGCTTTCAGATGCCAGAATACGGTCTAAACCCAATCCAGTGTTATATAGAGATCAGTGGCCACATGTCACTCTTCTAGTGGAACTATTGACATTGAAAAAAAAGGTTCTTGAAACATTGAATTCTCGTGTTGTGAGAGATTCAAGAAGAATTGAAGAGCTTTGACTAGATGCTTGGCTACAAGAAGCTGTGATTTAACACAATATGTTCATTCTAGTTTTATGGAGCTGCAGGAAGTCATGCGAATGAATCACAGGCAGTAGAAGACTCAATAATCAATATACAGCGTTGCATTCGTGAAATTAATCCTACAATTTAACCGAAAATTGATTTTATCGAATTCGTTTTTGCATTCGTACTCGTGGAGGACATTTGAATGATGCGTTGTTGAAAACATAAGAGCCCACTGATAAAATTTTGGCACTAAAAAATCAGGATGAGCTACATATTTTTCTGCTTTTTCTACATCCAAAAGAATATCATTCTTGATTATTTCCATCATATTCCCGAAGTCTAAAAGAAAATATTTGTTGGAGTATATTTTTGTAGCAAATTTATCTGGAGAATTGAATCTGCAATCTGATTTTACAAGTACAGTAAGTTATTAATCTGTTCTAAGAAATAATAAACAAATTGCATTATGTACAACTATAGTAGCGGAAGCAATTTTTTTTCATGGGGTCGATATTTGAGGCACAGCTACTAAGTTTCCATGATATATCTCTTGAAATGTTTCAACAAATCTCAGGAATCGATCGTGCTTGTTTTCTGTGCCTCCCTAATGATATTTTTAGTCGCATAAGGCTAGTTTTTCCAAAGCTTATCTTTGGTAGAGACCTCCTGAAAAACATAAGCATGAAAATACTATTATTGAGAAGTCTTGAAAGATTATACATGGTCTCAATAAACATGAAGTTTATGTTGCAACTCTATGCAAATCCATAAGTTTTATTGATCAATAAATTTATAAATAACTGATGAAAACGCATCGACCTCACAACCATAATCCGATCGGACAAATCGTGCTGAAATTATGCTTGTACATCAAAGTTCAATTCGATCAATCAAAGCCGCGATTGATATTATAAAAGATTGCACGCAAACGCATAGGCTACCAGACCAATTTCACTCTGGATATTATCTTCATCGTTTAAAGGAACATTGAAACAAATGAAAATATAATACGATCACAATTCGTTCTTGGGTGGCTCCAAATTATTTGAGGAAGCCTCTTTGACATCTCAAATATTCCAATGCGTAATTTTATCCATGCGAAGTAGGCATGAATAATGTTTCTATAAGCTTTGCTATCTTTTTTAGTGTTTATTAGTTAAATGCCTTGAGAAAAATGGAAACTTCATCATTGAGTAAAAAGGTGACAAACAGAGAATGAAGGAACTCATATTTTCTTGTAGGTTTTTGAAACAGTCTCGTTTAATGAAAAAATTAGATGCAATGACTGAATAAATCCACCTAATTGCGATATAATTCAAAAAGATGAGACATGTGGAGTTAATCGAGAGCTACTTGTAACAAAATGAGTTATGCTTGTTTTGCATTTTTTATGATATCAAATCCAGCTCTTTCCGCAGTATCGGATGTATTCCAAACTATACCGTCAGTTGAAGCAAAAAAACCGCAATTGAAGTAAATGCGTATTCCGTTCCATGTTATCAATGATAATTTGAGTGGAAGGATCGGTCTCAATTCACAATGTGAAAGGATAGATCATCAAAAATACGAAATAATACTGATTAGAATACATAATTATCATTCTCAACGGTCCGTTTCAAATAACAAAGTATCTTCAGACTCTACTTACTCTCTCCGTCTGCTACAACAACAATAAAATAGCTTAATCTACATATTTTTTGACTTTTAATAGTGCATACCAACTTTCGAAGCATCACCAATTCTGCTGAAATATGATAGAAAACACATTTGCTGATGTATCAAATCTCGTAACGGATGAATTTTCATACTACTCCAATTTGATAATCTTCGTAACTGGAGCTCGATAAAACTTATTATGAATTATTGAGACGAATTGTTACAACTTACTGTCGTTTATTGAATGAGACTTCCAAACCCAAGCTTCGAATCGAATCTGATGGAAATATTAAAGTAGACATTACACGCTTTTGTGTTATAATTCAGTCTAATCATATTTACTAGATTGATAAAGAGGTTGCCAAGTTGCTTATTATTCTTGTCAATTAAAGTTGTTCAAGTGATTAGAACAAGAATCTTTTGACAAGTCACGTGTGCAAAACTGATAGATCAAATTATGATTACACAGATGATCGTGCCGAAAGATTTATCAAATACTAAGCAACCAAGATGTCAACCGTGAACTTGTACATTCAATAGCAAAATCATTTACATCATTTAGAATATATTATTCAGTTGGAGCAATGGAAATTGGAAAAAAGATACTTATCATTTTCACTAGCCTCTCAAACATGTTGCTTTCAAGTTATTGTCCTCCACTTTCAACGTCGCTACAAAAACGTGCTGATTAGAGTTGTCTCTTGATTATTAATTACTTAAGGATATTATAGTTAGTAACAAGTTACTGGTAAATGTGTTTTAGATATAAGTTATCTTTGTTATTGTCATAAATCACAAAAAACCCTTGTTTTGCATTCAATATTGTTCAAGAAACTTCATATGTGTGAATAGTTCATTCTGAAAGTTGAACATTAATCTATTGATAATTTGAATGGAGATATTAGAAATTCCTTCATTAGCTCCCTATCTAATTTATAATATCTCAAACATTCGAAATCATTAGTCTCAATAACAAGTACCAAACAATATGGTTTTTTAACGGTTGCAATGAGAAGCTGAGGTTTACGACTATTCGTCAAGTTAAAGTGTACGTTCACTCTGTAAAAATATAGCATGCGCGGATAATCTACGCAGTTTAGAATTTATAGCAGCAAAATCGACAAGTAACGCATATTTTCTATTGTATCGTGTCAACAAGAAAAAATACTTGATACTTACATGTCCGAGGTGATTGAAGCGTGTGCTTGCCACGACGTTACTAGCAAGATGGCGGCCACACTCACAAGCATCCAGGACAGATCCATATTAGGACATCTGAAATAGAATATATAATTCAATTCACATCATGACGTAACAAAACAGATAATAGAAATATAATTTTTCTCCAACACTGTTTTGGAATTTGCATATTCCATAACCAAAAATTAAATTGGAACGAATGACATTCCAAAAATTCGTTTAGAATGATTCCGTATGCCGTTCAGAATGATTCCATAAGCCTTTAGAATCATTTTGACGAATCAGAAGCTGTTAATTTGGCCACTACCATGGTTACCTCCTAACAATTCAAGTATTCATATCTGGATTTGACGTTTGACATTTAATAATTTTTTAAGTTTCCTCTGAAATATTGGTGAGTTTCCAAAACCTTGTTAGAGAAAGTATAGTCTACAACATGTTTGGAATGGCGTATTCCACACTCGCGAACCGTAATCCTCGCCTTCGGCTCGGTTTACAAACTTTTCGCTCGTTCAGAATATATGCCATTCCAATACTTATTGTAGAATATACTATTCCAGAACGCTGAAATATTTTATCAACATTCACTTCTAGAGATTATAAATGGGCATTCCATCAATTCACAGCATTTTTCACGATCAATTAAACTTGAGGTTGTAAGCTGACTATTGAATATTTATATCACGAAATCAATTTGACCCTTGTTAAATTCTACTTCAATATGCAGCTATAATTCAATCAGACTGACTTTGAGATTGAACTCCATTTATTTTAGATAGCGAGTTCAACAATTTCTAATTAAAATTATCTGTCAGCTTCTGCACGTAGATAGATTCTATCTAAAGTTGAAATGACATAATATGGATTTATATTGTTTTGTTATCACGGCTTCACTTACTTTTTCAACTAGGCGTGCAAGTATCAAATGAATGAAACGATGATCAGACTGAGAATGCATATTCAAGAAATTAAATCCGACTTCTTACTGTACTGAACAAGAATATGAATATTTTAATATCTTTTGCGTTCTCCCAAGTATCCAAATGTTATTGCAAGTGTCATATTGTTATTCCATATGATTTTTGTCTATATGATTTTTTCGAGGAAACATGATAAAATCAAAATCGAAGAGGTGCATCACGGCTTGCATATCGTTAATGTCTTCACAGTCATTTGTCTATCCTGAGCTTAGTTCATTTGCCTTAGTTACAATTTTTTTAACAATCGTTACTCAACCAAACTGTGCAACCAGGCTTTAGTCTCTAAGGCCCGGTTGCACAGTCTTTGGTTTATCCTTAGCCTAGCTCAGTTGCTTTAGTCTCAACAATCGTTACCTCGTAATAAGCTAAGCTTAGAATAAACCAAGGACTGTGCAACAGAGCTTGAGAGTTATATGACTTAGGTCTCAATGACGTATCAACTAAATAATTTTATGAGGTATTGGAATCATTATTTATATGGAACAAGGACGGTGTCTCCTGTTATATTAATTTTTTCACAACGATAATTGTCAAGACTCATATTATTTATTCCTTTGTTTACGGTTCTTTCACGTGGGTTTTCCTCAGATCTTGACTGAATACCAGAAAATCCTTGTTCATTTTGTATTAACGTGGAATTCACGTTTTAATATCTGGTCTTCTGTATATTTTCTGTTTATCTAGATATTTGCCTTGTTTATTTTTGTATCATTGTCTTTTTGACGAAGATCCTTGGTGGAAGAATTGAAACGTCAAAAATGAAAGAATATACAGAATTTATTTATAATTTAATTTTGATTGTACAGATTATCATAATTTGAGTCTCCAGCATCAGCTTTGTTCATTTCTTCATGCAAAGTCTATAGAACTCACAGCTCTAAGCAATAATTCCAAAGCAACATGATTTACTAATTAACACGAGTACCTCAATTAATTTTCCAGCTCAATGATACCGGTTTGTTCCGGTATGCATGAAAGAGGTAAATTAATGAGCTGAGGAGTTATAGAAACTTTCGCTTCTGTATACGCCTATAGCATACCTCAAACTGACGTGAGAAGACCATAATGAAGGGTAATCGTAATTTTGAGGTGAACCTATTTATATGCATGAGAAAATATTTATTCGTAAGACAATATGCATTATTTCGCTTCAAGGGAAATCAATTCAAAGTTAGTTGTCGGATATGATTTTGTTTTATTTCGAACACATAGGTATAGCATCTTGACATCTTTGTTCCACCTAGTGAACAATTAGATAAGTGATTCAATGTCGTCATGGTTTAAAACATTCTTCCAGAAGTAAGAACCAGGACCAAGTCAGTTTCTTTAGTTCGATGTTGGTTTTTGACAATTGTATATCATCAAATGACGACATCAGGAAAAAACAAAAAAGTAAGATTTTAGTACAGTTGACCCTGTGGTCAATGATATTCTCGCAATCTCCTGTATCTATAAAAGCGAAATACCACTCACTGATTCAATACGAAATCTCAAAAACTGCTGAACCGATTGGATTCAAATTAAATAGGTGAGTAGTATGTGAGGAGTAGACGTCAGCTAAGAAAGGATTTTGCAACAGGGCCGTATAAGGGAGCAGTTTATATGAATGTCCTATGTTTCTGCTGGTAGAGGCAATTGCATCCAAAAGTTAAATCAAAAATGTGAAAAAAATAAGTACCGCAGTACAATTATTCCAATGGGGTTGGATTAAGATGGCCCAGAAAGGGATAAAACAATCTCTGTAAGTTCTACTGTTTCTGATGCCCAGGACTCAAATTATATTCATGTCTTTCAAAAGTTTGATATTTTTAATGTCAATGTCATGATGAATACAACTAGTTTAAGAGCCAGCGTTCTGCAGACTTACAGTATAGAAGCAAACACCATATTAATGCTAGGTATACTGTTTTACCTGCCGTAGGTGGAATGAGGATTCACTATTACCATCGAGGCTTCCTTTGAGCGTGGTCAGAAGTTGAAAAGCATCAAAATTGACTTACAGAACGTGATCGCAGCATGTATGCCATTTTGATACAAAATATATAATTTCTTTTATAGAAAAATTGATTAGCAGATACTTACTCCGGTTCCTAATATATTCTATAGAATTTCAAAGCTTTCAAAATTTTATACAAATTTGCGTTATCTCAGCAAAGCTGAAAATTATATATGTTATTGATATTATTGTTATTCACATATATTCACAAAAACAGACACATAGGTCGGTTCTGACATGCGGGCAGACCACATAATAGTTTCTCAGTCGTGCTAATGAAGGCATACGATTTTAACTCTCTCACTCTTCATCTCGCAGGGAACTAGTGTTTCAGCAAAGCTACAATTCATATATGTTATTTATGCTATTATTGTACATATATATCTCAAAAATCAGACAGATAGGTCAGTGCTGAAATGCAGGCAGATCACATAATTGTTTCTCTGTCATGCTTATGAAGGTGCTCTATGCTTTTGATATATTAGTAATGAAATTTGGTATTGGACGCAACAGTGTGAATACCGTAATCCTTACAAAAAATCAAAATTAAAGTGTTCGTTTGGGATCTAGCAATAAGGACTTTTTTCAATCTAATATAATTATTTGCAAGATATCAAATCTCAAACACGCTATTTTTGCAACGGCTATTTGGATTGAATTTGAACTCTTTATAGTTGTTGTTGACTCTTGCAAACAAATTTTTGACGTAGTAAAATCAACGTACAGTAATTAGCGCATGACTCGTAATTGTTTGTTCGCGCATCGTTTATCCGAATGGGTTGAAACTTTTTGCAGATGCTTCTGGTACTTACGTCAAGATTTTTGATATATTATTATCAATGTACAGTACATGTACAGGAGTCAAACACGTACTTTCTCAATTTTCGTGTGCCTGTCAGTCTGTCCCTTTATTTGTCCAGTCTAATCTCCGAAATGCCTTCATCAACTAAAGTAAAGCTTTCGACAGTTGTTGCTGATACTTACGTGAAGATCCCTGACATGAAACCATCAACATATTCTAACTGACGCACGAGTCGTATTTGTTAGTTTGCATATCATCCATTCGATTGGATTGAAACTTTTAACAGTGCTTATCGACTCTTGCGTGAGAGTTACTGATACAGCAATATCAACGTAGCTGGTGACGCGCAAGTCGTATTGGATAAGTGTTCGTTCGCGCATCGTTCATACGAATGAGTAGGAACTTTGTATAGTTATGGTTGGCATTTGCATATAAGCTCAAGACATAGTACCATCAAAGTACGCTTGGCGCTGCAGTGTTATTATTCTTAATTTATTCAACTGAATACTCATTATCGGACAGACGACACATACTAAGTCGCTGCACCTGAAGAGACGGAATTGTGACACTGCATTCTTATAATGACATGGATAACCACTAATCAAGAAATCTCTAAAATTTCCTCACCAAGCGGGGCATTCCAATAAATTTGTGTGGAAAATTATAATTTTCCGCGAGTATTATCGTGATTGTTTGGTTCTCCATTGGATCGATTCACTTTAGAAAAGAGCAACAATTTTTTTGAATTACTTTGGTCTACAGTCAATGAATAATTTTATCTTTTTGACTCCTAGAAATTATTGCGTTCTGTTTTCATGGTTTGCCTGAGTGCTGTAGTCATGTTTTTTTTTTATTAATTCGGTTTACCTAGATGCTGTAGTCGATTCTTGTATTTTCAAGAGAAAGTCAATTGGATTGATCAACCTAGAATTTGAGAAAAAGTAAAAGTATCCAAAGCACATTGTTTGATTGGGTGTAGCTAGTGACATCATATAATTACAATATATAGTCATGTATATTCTCTTCCTCCTCGATATTTCGTATATATAATAACGAAGGAGTAACCAATGATTTCTATCTACATGGAACGAAGAAATATTTCAATGGAAGCTGAATTTATGTCATTTTCTCACATCATAATAATGTGAGGGGATTTTTTGTTGTGGGTATGAAATCTTTATTACATCAATGCAAAAACAGAACAAATACTCGCTATGATTCATATTTATGTTCATTTCATAACGTTTTATGATATCCTGATCACAATAACTCGTTTTGAGTGTAATGCATTGCCCTAAAAAATTAATATAGCTCAATATCCTATATGATTGATTTCCCATGTTGTTGAGTTCCCTATCCGTCGAACAACATAACATAATTCAGTGAATATAGCCAGAGTGCTGGTCAATATATAGGATTATAACAGAATTGCTAGTGGATATTGCCAAACACAGAGCCGTATCACTAAATATAAAAAGTTGTACATCGTACATATACGCATGTACGAGCGCACATTAAAGCATACTTTACATAAATCATTCCAATATAAAAAGTACTACAAATAGTACGAATAACCAGAGTAGTCAAGCATTAACACTGATCAAATGAGTAGATCATTTCCCATACTTTGTTTTGAAAGTAGAGTCGTGCAAGAAAAAAAAAATATAAATATATACGAAAGACTATAGATGAGTTATGAGTCCTTAATTTCTTCCACGTTTAGAATTGGCGTTAAATTCTATTTGGGATAACGAGATCAGTGAGAATGGAGGCGTACTTACTTGTGGAAAATTGTACATAACCGAAATGACTTGAGCCGTGTGAAAGATACGCGTACCCTAACAAAAATTCTTTTTGGTATTCTTATCTATCATTATCTATACCGGAAATAGATCTTTTTGGAACTTCTTGATCCAATGAACAAATCGTATTGAAGAAAAACTGTTCAATGAGATAAAAACTCTCAAATGTTGGTGTTGCAAGGAGAAAGTATGTTTTTCGCGGAAAATATTATAACACGGCTCTGGCCAAGCTTTAATACAGTCAACCAAGTATCGATTCAAGCCACTTAATTATTTCCATTTGACCTTTTAAACGTATTCCATATCTGCACAAGTTTGATTTCCAGTCATTTCTAAATGGAAGGGTCAATTAACAGTTCAAAGAGCTGGAAGACCCTATTAGATAGAATCTGAAATGTTATTCGTAAAATAAATAGAATTATCAAATTAATTTTATTAGTTCCATGTTCGCTCACGTGGGAATCATTAAAATGCAGAAATGTTAATTTTGCTCGAACTTTTACAAGTGAACAGCTCTTCTTATTTGAGTTATATGCAGTCGTAAGCTGATATTTATTGAGTTTCATTAAAGTTGGAAGATGAAATATGTATACTATCCTTTTCTTACTCATCCAATATTTACTCTACTTGCTGACAAAAGAGGTTTTTCTTCAGAGAGAGTTTTGATGAAAGTGAACTTATTATTTTGAATAGACCAAAATTGTGGTCCGAATTTAAAATGTCAAACAACACCGGCGCTTCAAGTTTCAGTACTGTTTTATTCGATTAGAAAACGCGAATAAAGCACGCATTTTTCAAATTTTTATGCAAGTATTTCCTAGTCTGTTATGCAATGTGAGATTCAGGGAATTCAAATTCCCAAATTCTAAAACTATTCGGGAAATTTCAGTAAAAATAAATGGAAAGCAAGGAAAGTATTTTCTGTTTTTGCTAACATAACTGAAGGCACTTCCGTCTGGAGCGTCAGTTACCGCCTGCTCTTCCCACGTTGAGTAAAAAGAGCAAAAGGAAAAAACTGGCGGCGGAACAGCGGAAATATGACGAACAACCGTGGGAATATGTTCCAGACGTCGTCAGATTATGTCTTTGTCATCTAAAAAGCTAAAGCAGCAAATGGGAGAATCAAGAGATGGAATTGCAATTCACACCTTGTTCAAAGAGGAGAAGAATTTCTCATGTCATGAAAATTAGTTTTCAATGAGTCCGCAAATTTAACAGGATATTGGTATTTTTATCTCCCTTGTCTCATGAATTCTAGATAAAACTAAACAGAATGGGAGATCTTTCCGCTTTGCAGTTGATTACAAAACATTTTAATATGTTCTATAACGTCGTATTATTTTTTTCACCCATTTAGTAAAATATCTTCAGCCATTGATAGAAACTCATCCACTTCTCAATTATTAAGTCCAATAACAAGCAACTTTAATGATATTAAAACCGCAAAATATGACTGATATTCGATCCGTATATAGCTTGCAATAACTTTAAAATAAGTATTTCAAATCACAAATCACAAGACGGACTGATTAATCAAGTGTTCTACATGATAGAGAATCAGATGCCCTGTCTAAACTCCTATCCTCGAATACGCCTTAGCTATGATAAGTCAGCTGTGGTGGTTATTCTGTAACTTTCCTGCTTAGTGAAGTAAAAGAGCCTTTGAAGGCTGGAAAGCACACTTACAATGAATATGCCGTTAATTCAAGCTTTGAGTATTTTCACATAATATTTCTAGTAAAATTCTGACTTACCTCTGAGATCATTAATTTAAATTTTGATAGCACAATAATTCAGTCAATATTTCTGTATTCTGTGTGTGGTACCATCAACACAACTATCACTTTCATCAAAAACTATATCACAGCAGAGCATACATAGAGTAAAATTCAAGATAATCGTAGGCATAAAAATAACGATATGTAAATGAATAAGACCAACATAATAGTTAAAAGATCAAAAGATAATAGAATTAAAATTGATTTCCTGTATATAAATGCTGATAACATTTTTTCAATCAGAGCAAAATTAAAGATAACATTATTTGGATATTGAAAAAATAATGCGAGTATCAGATTATTTGAAAACAGATACAAGTGCATGAGTAGCTAATTATTGTACGCAATAAAAACTATGATTACTGACTTAAACCGTGATTGTTTTAAAAGATTTTTCTCCACATTATAACTTACTTGTACTCAAAATTTACATTTCAAGATTCTGATGGTAATTTCCGTTTTAAGCATTCTTGATTCTATTTTGACTGTTTTCGGCTTGACGTCGGTACGTATGTATGTGTGTATGTGCGTTCGTCAAACGTATAATGTTCAAATTTTGTATTTCAGACTGGTCTAGTGCCTAATTGTGCATCTCGTATTATGGTTGCTATCGTCTATATCGGAAGTGCACTTTACTCGAATTTTTTTTGGATTTTCTTCATAAAACTAAATTGACCAGCCGTAAAATACTGAAATTCAGTATTTGAGATTGCTGTAGCATCCAAATGGTTTTTTCTTTGTTTCTTTTCAAATTTTCCGCATAAATTCAAAACAATCAGTCGTAGAATATTGAAATTCTGTATTACGCATACATGTAATATCTAGTTATGTACCTCGTATTATGATTGCAGTCGTCTGAGCCAAGAGTACACTTCATTCAGAATTTTTTTTGAATTTTTCGCGTGAATCCAAAACGATTTGACGTAGAATGTTAAAACTCAGTATTTGAGACGATAGTACCGTCTAAATGCTGATATCTTATTCTCATTTAGATCGACTGAGCCACAAGTACACTTTATTTGGCATCGTTTAGAATATTTCGCACAAATTAAGAACGATCGGCTGTAGAATATTGGAATTTAGTATTTCAGTCCGCTGTAGTATCTTAATGACTGCCTACTATTCTCATAACAATCAAGTGAACTGGAAGCGCACTTCATTTGGATAGCCATAGAATCTTGGTAATCAGTATTTATGGTCTTTTATGCAGATTTTGTGATCCAGCCCACATATTTTGAATAAGGAACGCTCTTATTTTAGGACTCAATAAGTCTTAAAGAGATATTAAATTCTCCTCTCGAAATTCGAAATCACTTAAAAGAAAGTACTCTAAATTTTTATTTTTCAAAGGGCACCATACGACTCTTGAGCCGACTCCGGTGGTGGAGATACTAATAGTTTTGAAGATGCGGCTTTTATTATACGATGTTCATCGTTAATTTTGTCATGTCTAGATATGCTGACCAAGATTCTCTTTAACTGAGAATAATGTCTATGTCGGTCTCAATTTTTACTTACATGTACTAAGTACAAGGAAGTATTGTTAAACCGACAAAATTCACCCATCGAGATTTTGATGGAAATGTCCGTTTTGAGCATCCCTGAATCCATTTTGACTTTTTTCGGCTTGATGATGGTACGTATGTGCGTTCGTGTGTTCGTTCGTAACCCGCAAATCTCGAAACTGGTTGAAAGTATAATGTTGAAATTTTGTATTTAAGCCTAGGATAGGGTTTAGTTGTGCACCTCGCATTATAATTCCGATCGTCTGTACCGGAAGTGCACTTTACTTGAAACTTTTTTTGAATTTTTCTGATAAATCCAGAATGATTGACCATAGAATGTTAAAATTCAGTACTTAAACTTGATGTTGTATCAGATTAGTTATCCGCTATTTTTGTAAGAATCGGCCAAGCCAGAAGTGCACTTTACTTCAAACTTTTTTGTATTTTTTGCATAAATCTAGAATGATCAGCCATAGCATATTGAAATTTCGTATTAGGCACTTCTATAAAATCTTATTTGCATTATGATTGCGATCGGCTTAACCAGAAGTGCACTTTACTCGGAACTTTTCTTCAATCCTCCGCATAAATTCAGAATGATCAGTCATAGAATACTGGCATTTAGCATTTGAAATTGCTGTGCTCAATGGTCATCTTCTATTTTTTTAACAATCGGCTGAGCCGGAAGTGCACTTTATATAACAGACATTTCGAATTTACCGCATAAATTCTAAGCAATCAGTCGTAGAATAAATAAATTTTGTATTAGGCACTTTTATAATATTCAGTTGTACATCTTGCATTATGATTACTATCGACTAAGCCGGAAAAGCACTTTATTCAAAACATTTTTTGAATTTTCCGCATAAATCCAGAACGATTGAAAGTAGAATGTATATATATATATATACCGTCTAAATGCTCATCCTATCCTATATTTATTGAGATCCACTGAGCCGGAAGTGCACTTTACTTGACAGTCTTTTGGAATTTTTTGCATAAATTCGAAACGATCAGGTGTAGAATATTGAAATTTGGTATTTCAGTCTGCTGTAGCATCTGAATGATTGCCTACTATTTTCATAACAATAGACTGAACCGGAAGTGAACTGCAGTAGGAATTTATTTTTTAATTTTGCACATAAATTCAGATCTGTTGTTAGTCGTAGAATTTTGGAAATCAGTATTTAGGAATGTTGTAGTATAAGAATAATGGCCTACTGCTTCCATAGCAACCGACTTGGCTGAAAGCGCATTTTACTTGACAGATTCGTAGAATCTCTTGGGTGAATCCAAAACTATGGAGCGATGAGATTTTGTGTTTGATTATACATATCCAATGATATATACGATCAAACACAAAATCACATCGTATTATATAAATATATATATATATATATATATATATATATTTGAGAAAGAAAAATTCAGAGAACTCAAATTAATATATATATATATATATATATATTAATTTTTGAGTTCTCTAAATTTTTCTTTCTCAAAAAGCACTATGCAACTTTTGGGTCGACTCCGGGGGTGGAGATACTTATAGTTCCGAAGATGCAGCTTTTATTATACGGTGGTAATCGTTAATTTTGTCATGTCTAGATATGCTGATCTAGATTGTCTTTAACTGAGAATAATATCTATGGCGGTCTTAATTTTTCTTTATTACATCAATGACTATCGTATATCTAGTTGTTTTTTCTTCATGCAATATATCATCTATCTATTTATGTATATCAACAATGGTCCACGGCTTATATTAGGCTACGATTCAAGCCTTATGATTGGCCGAACGGCAAACCCAGTTCAAAAAATAAATGCAACAAATATATGCACATATTTTAAGTACCAAACTGCACTCATTTATAATAAATTATCGTGAAGAATGAGTGAATAGTGATATGGTTGCTTACAATAATTATTCCCAAAAATTAAAATTATTAAAAAAAGCAACTGGATTCTTTAACAGAACTGCACATCATCAGTTCGCTTGAGCAAATGATACGTAGATTTCACTCACTTCACGATGAGGCAGAAAGTATTTTCCTCTTCCACAGCTTATGCATGCACGTACTTCTTATCATTTCTACAGTTATGCTGACACTGCGCATCTATGGCTGGCGCTATATTCATGCCTATATTTTCTGAGCCCTGCAAGATATGGTGATGGAACACTTATGATAGGATATCGTCTGAATAGCAGTTCTCACTCAAATATTTACTTTTAATTTGAAATCACAGACATACACTCCAATAATATCTATGTTTAGATATCCTAGTTTGCGTTGAAATGTCAAAAAGTGAGGTTAGATACACCTCATCAAATATTTCCTAATGTGATAAGAGATTGTAATGCTATATGGAACGAGGCATGAGCTCATTTACTAATAGATATCAATAGATTATGGTCGGAGTAATTATTGGTAATAGATTTTCAGGATAGACTAATCGGACTTGATTATTTAATCGATCTCGGTGATTTTCTGGGTCTTATAAATGAGTGAAGACCAAAGATTAATATGCAAGAAGCATATCAAGGTCAAAAATTATTATGCTGGAAGCATATCAATCTTTGATCTCTATTCACAATGTGTATAGTTCCTAGATTATCGATGCAACAAGTGTGATTCGATTGGAAGAGAATTATTTGTTGGTCTTAGGATTTCAGGTGTCTGAGGGATGTTTCCTTTGAATATTTGTGTTACAATAAATTGCCAAATTGAGAGCATATATGCAGTATGGTACTAAACGCTGAGTATGGCTACAAAAACATAAACAGAGTATGAAGAAATACAGGAAACTGTAAAGTGGCCCTTGAAAAATGTTCGTGAAATAGAGTTTGACATTTTTCGAAGGTCACTTCACAATATCCTGTAATTCTTCAAACCTTCCATCTTCGCTGCATTACGGTAGATGACACTGCTGCGGATTTATGTCTATGTACCATCATATTTTCCATTGGCATCGCGGCTACACGTCCGACTATCTTCGGCTTGCTATACTGTACTGAAGAGTCCTAATAAGGACAATACACGTGTTTACAATTAATGCCCTATTCAGAACGATAGTGTGAGAACCGACTCCTGAATTTGTAATTTTGTGAAACTATTCACTCAGGTTTTGATTTCCTACAGACTAAAAACGGAGTAACTGATATAGAAATAAGATTATCGAGTGATTTCTCTGTATTAGAGGAGTTCGAATGCAGAGTGAAGGATATAATATTAGGAAGAATTAAGGTTCAATGAATAAATTTTGTTAGAAAAAAATATGTAAGATGAAGAACAATAACATTGTCAATCAATCTCTGTCGAAAGATGATTATATTTCTCAAGATGTATATAACGCAAACTCATCAAATTGTAATATTTGTTCATCTTTTGCCAAACATTCTGCCAAATTACGAATTATTAATGAGGAATTATAATCCATCAGTGCATGCTGCCTCAATTATGAACTACCATTTGCTTTCTGGCTGATTTAGTCAAGCTCATTTACCCAAAGCACAAAGATCCCGACTAATCTTTGGTATCCATATCCAACAGCTTGGGAGAAATTGCACATACGCACACCAATGGGCTTATACAGAATAGGTTGGTAACTAATTAACAAGCATAATACGAACGGTAGAATGGAAAGAGTGACAAAACAATATTTGCCAATATAGTCCCTTGTTCTATTCGTGTGAGTACTCATCAAATTTTGATATGGAATCTGATGTTCCAACAGTGAAGTGTTGTTTATGTGAACTAATAATCCATTTTGTTATAAGAATGCATGAATTATTATTTCACCCCAAGCCATTATTTTTGAGTTATGTTAAGAATACATTGACTGCACTGTAAATTCAAATAGCTATGTGAATGAAACTTTATGTAAGTGTTTGTAATTCATTAGGAAGGTAGACTGCATGAAAGTAGACGAAGGATAACACCTTCACACTTGGTGTCTCGTATGAATATTCTATGAGCCAAGTAGTTCGAGTTCATAGTTCAAAGCCCAAGATTCAGCCCAAATTAACCAGAATGTTATTAATATGATAAGTAACATGTAACACAACTTATCCAATTTTCATTTCAAAGTTTCATGTAGCAAATTAGAATTTATTATCCAGTGAGCTTTCTTGTTATTAGCACAAAGAAATTCTAAATATAGATTATGAAATTTCCTAACAAGAAATTGAATTATGGAGCACTTTAGTTCAACTCATTTGGAATATTTTGAAGCAGACTAATAAGAATATTTTATATAACATCTAACTTGATATGGTAAGTACAGAATTCTATAGAATTAGTGAAGAACGTGACCGAAATACCCATGCTGGTAACAACAATTTTATGTATATTATACAAAAATAGAAGGCGGAATCGTGAAATATATTTTGTGGAATTGACAGGCAGGAGTCTTGAAAATTGAGTCCAAGTCATGCGTTCTGAAATGTCACCGTTTGAGTGTTCAATTTCAAAGCATATCATTGGTAGATGTCACTTTTAAGAATTGTAGGGATCTTTCATCTTGAATATGATCTCCAAAAGCTTGAGCAAACTTCAATAAAAGAGAATATTAATATTGTTGAAATTTTCTTGCCATCCACTTCAAATGTGATCGAATTGCTGAAATTAAATTTCTATAAGTCGTGCAGGTTTCGTGATCAGTTCTTTGAAAGAGGCAAACAAACTAGTAATCTAAACTGCGCGAAACTGTTGCGCGAGAATGTTCTGTCTGACGGTTGTCTTGTCCAACTCAAACACTGACAGAAATGCTGCGCGAAAGAAAGTGAGCTGACATTCGGGTAAAACAGACGGATGCTTTTCTTTTGATTCATTGGAGTGCGAAACAAAAACTATGGTTCACAATGCACAAACACTGGCCCACCAAACATTTTGATGTGCGCAAAGGAATCGACTGAAAATGGCTTGCCTTAAGACGGAATTTCAGGGAATGATGTGAATGAGAGTAGACAGCCCAAGTGCTATACTAGCCCACGGAACGGTTTGAAGAGGATCAAGAAATCTACTGGCGACGGCTTGCCTCAAAACAGTCTTGCACAAAATATTTCGCGCAACAGTTCCGCGGAACAGTTGCACATAATGTAATTGCAGCTTAAGAATACTTCAAGCCAGATCCGATCACAAAGGCAAAAATTGTGCAGCGCGATGAAAATTTGTATAAACTTGAGCGTTTTGACGTAAGTCCAAGAATTCCAAAATAAAGGTGCCAAGTCAGAAAAATAGTTGTTCCAATGGCATACAAGATTTTTTGCGTCTCTCAACTTCCATATTTTTGGAATTATTGAGTACATCTCAAAGAAGCATGACATCAAAAATGATCAGATAAATTGGAGATAGATACCACTAATTCAGAATAAAATTCAGAGGTAACACTCCAAAACAGTTTGTGAAGCCAATGATGACTAGCATTACAACTTCTCTGTTTTGTCGTCTCGTGATGGAAAGAATATTAGAACCCAGAACAATAATCAAAATCTTCTGTTCAATTTCAGTCTCGTCCGCTGTTGAGCTTAGAATATTTTGTAGTTACTTACACAACAAAGAAATAACAAAAGTTTTACATCAGAACAACAGTTGTCCAAGCCTATGATTCATTTCTTGCTCAATTCTAAACGTACCGTAACAAGATAGAAACAAATAAGTCATGACAAGTATTCCACTTACAGTTGCGAGTTCATTGTACGCTGTCCTCTAGTTGAAGTTTCATGGATCACTTAGTAATCCATTTTTCACTAGCTTCACGATGTCTGATATACTTGAAAGATTGCATCCTTATATATTTTTGATATCAACGAGCAAATCTAGTAGCTAGTAGAAAGTTGGAAGCGAAGAATAAGTGAAACCATTTAGAGTGCAACCGACGACCTACAGAGCACGATTTCCTGTCAAGACCGTCCGTGGAAGGCAAGAGCCACGTGTGGTGAAAAGTCACATCCCTCACGAGGTGTTTCTGTCTCGATAGAACACAGCGGCTCTGAAGAAGTGAACCTCAATCAAAAACCCCTCGACTCAAGTCGTCGTGTTCAGAGTCTGCAACGATGTAGCAGAGCCCATTGAAGGTCAGCCGAACGGTGTCAACCGTCAAATCAAGTACCGTACTAATGACAGTAGTCATGTCTCGCGGGCAGAAAATAGTGCGGATAGTTAGCTTGGCTTCATCAGCTAGCCTGAGAGAAGAAAACCTCATCAACAACTCCAAATTTGACGGTTGGACTGGCCAGACCCATAGGATGCCTGGCTGAATATCGAATGGTTCTAACTCGAAACACCAGGTCGCACTTGGTTATATCCAGACTTTTCCTTGTCATACGGAGCTCCGCCAAGGCTGACTACCAATTCTCTAGTTTAAAAATATTATCTTGGTGATCAAATATTGTGAAGTTAAATTGAAATGTGGCAAAAGATCAAATCTTGAACGATGTTTGGAAATATCACTAATTACTTGTTAAATCAAATATGGAAGCCAGCAAAAGCACCAAGGACTCTAAAGAGAACTCGGGAACTTCAATATAGTTGTAGAGCATCTAGACCTCAGAAAGCCTGTGGAAGAAGAAGGAGCAGGGAAGATAAAAGGCCTGAATCTTAGAGAAAATCGATACCGGAGAGATCTATCCAAGGTTAAAAGACTGCAGGTATCGGGACGGAGCTCTTCGCATCATCTGCTGTGACCAGATCGCAAGAGATTGGTTAAGTGTATTGCTACAAGAAGAGATACCGTTGGAAGGGGTGAAGATGCAATTTATTGGAGCTTAGAATCTTTTCAAATCAGTAACTGCAATTGTGTGCGTGCAGGGGCCAGCGAAAATATAGGAAGAAATTTTTATCCCATAGGTCTGGACAACAAATTTCTACAATGGTGCGATATATTTTCTATCAATTATGAAGCAACATTTTTCTACGCTTAGATTTTTTTTATCCAGATCACAAGTTTATTTCGTTTTTATTGTTGTACTTTAGTTCAGGGCTTGATGTAAGAAAGCGTGGATTGGCAAATATATCTTCTAGAAACTATCAACATGTCTACATCGTTCCACATTTAGAGTCTCAAACTAGTACTCAACAAGCTCCTAAAACCATTTTGACTGAAACGGGCGACCAGCAGTACGTGATTTTTTGTGAAAATCGTCCGTGGAAGGCGAGAGCCACAAGGCTCACTATCAACTCCCAACTTAAAAATTATTTTCTTGGTGATAAAATAATGTGAGGCAAAATTGAAAATTAGGTGGCAAGGGACCAAATCTTGAATAATATTTGGGTATATCCCCAGTTACTCACCTAAAAGCTTCAATGGGAGACTTCAGCATTACAGGTACCATATAGAACCTGCGCCTGATAGGCCTCAACTCTCTGGGGCTGCTCACCGGATAATAAAAAAAGAGAGACTGGCTAAGATTAGTGGTGTTCCCAAGAAATCACGTTCGAAAAAGGGAAGAAGGGATCTTCTCTGACAAGCACGGCAAAGTAACACTGGTCAGGTGACGCCCACTCGTTAAGCCGCAAACCCGGCACCCAATCCCTCTTTCTGAGGGCAACGGACGCAATTCACGGCACCTTATGCGTGGTAGTGCATTACTTGTAATACTCGTCAAACGATTATACGAGGAGATGCAAACAGAGATGAGTGTATGTCCAAATCAAAACTGTGGGTAGATGGTCAGGCAATCGCCTGAGGTATCTGGCCTCGGCTTAGTATCCGGCAGACCACACGTCATAGACTCCTTGTGCCGTGATTCCTGCCACCCAATATCTCTACTGAGAGTAATTGGTGCAGATCATTGGTATAAGGTGTGTGGTAGAGTATTGTAAAATACTTGCCGGTTACTCGCCAAGCGATTATGCGAGGAGATAGAAGCAGAGAATACATCTGCCCATATCAAAAACGCGGATAGATGGTAGACCACACGCCACTACTCCTAAAGCTGTAGATTTTGCTACCCTATCCCTTAACCAAAAGTAACAGGCGTAAAGCCGCAGCAACGATGTGTGATAGAGTATTACAGTGTTCTGCTTGCCAGCGACTCATCAAACAGTGACAGGAGTATTGAGGGGAGGGATAGCTCCACCTGCAAACGTAGCTCCTTCGAGTGGAGTAAGACTCTTAGCGATAATTATTCTAATAGGCAAAGGCTGCTCAGAGGTTCCAAGTCATCTCTGCGGGTAATCTGCGTAATAAATCAGCTCCGGCACTGACTTGGAGAGCCAGTAGGGTATGGATAGTATCCCGGCCTTACCAGTGGATCCCAGTCAGAATAAGTGTTGAGGAGGAAGTGTTGGCAACGTACTGGTAGCCAGTCTAGATATAATGTATGTGGCGAGAGTGATTCCCTCCGTATGTACTGTTGCCACCTGTAGTGCCAAAAAGTGAAACGGGTACAAGTAATAGGTGGTCAGGTAGCAGTAATTCGAACGATAGACTTGCTAAAAAGATCAAATGAATCGATCTTAAAGTACTTCTCTTGAAGGACGTAATAGGAGGACTCAAGAAAATCGTCGGGCATCTTGAACTCAGAAAGTCCTTGGACGAGCAAGAAGTAGGAAAGATAAAAAGCTAGATCCTGGAGAATACTCACACGGTAACAAACGAGAAGATTCATTGAAGGTAATCAGTATGCAGGTATCGAGATGGAATTCACCTACTGCGAACAGATCGTAAGAGATTGGTTCAGTGGATTTCTGCAAGAAGAGAACCTACCTAAACTGGTATATGCAATTGTATGGGGGCTGAGATTAGCAGAGGAACCAGAAAAAAAGTTTCATCCACTTTAGCTGGACAACAAATTATCATAATAAACTTTGACTTTCCTTTCAGTAGTTGTAGTATCCGTCAAGCAACATTCTGCTACATTTGCATTCTCACCTAGAACACAAGTTTATTTCGTTTTTATTGTGATCCTTCGGTTGAGGACTTGATTCCAAATTGGGAGTCTCAAGTCAGTACTCAACAAGCTCTTGGAACGTCCCCGTCATTTACTGTTCTTCATCAATATAAAACTACGGTTTTGTTCTCTTACAAATTATTGCCTTAGCAATAATATCTACTTAGGGGTGCATTGCAGATTTCCCTTTTATGCAGTTAGTCGGTGAACCACTTATCAGCCTAATAGCTCATTATGTAATTTTTCTATTCTTTGATAACACTGTGACAAGAAATAATGATTTTGAAAATCAAGCAATGATAATCATGAATCAAGATATTATATCCAACATTTTATTCACATAAGCATTACATCCTACCGCACGCGACTCGCGAATCACCCTATGACTATCCCTCTAATAGAATTCAATTGATTAACCGCGATCACATCATACTCTAAAATCTAATAAAAGTAGCAACAATGTTCTGAATGAATTGAAATTGATTCACATACTTATAGAATTGCATCTATCAAATTGAACTATGAAATGTTTCTCACATCTCTACAGATTATACTAACGATCCCAGGATGTGAAAAACATCTGCGAACAATTGAATCTCTCATAATCTCATTATTTTCACAGCTCTCAAACAAATTGAATTTAGAAAACTAACTGATATAAACCACGTTTATGAAGTTACCGACGCCAGAGACAGTGGAAGCAAACAAATAAACAACGCCAAATGTGTGTACATATAGGACTGTTAGTATGTGTTGCCGCATGCTATGCTTTGCCAGAGTTCCAGTATTGATCATAAGGCTGCTCCTGCTTTGTCTGACTGTATATTAGAAGGAGTATATAATGTGGTAGAGCACAATTCTCCATGAATCAATTTATGACGGATGAGCCTATCGTGACTTCAGTTTGCTCAAATGAATTGGATGTGATTGATAACGATAGGATGAAGAACTGGAAGAGTTGAAGATTCGTTTAATAAATGGGTTGAAAGTTGCCTGAATTCAATGGAAATGTTATCTTGCATCTGTGACTGCGCAAATGTTTGAAAATAATAATTAATAGTAATTTAAATACTCTGTCATATCCTTTTGAATATGAATATAATTAAGAGCTCCAGGAAAAGTAGGTCAGCATGTGTTGTTACTACTAATTTACTGAAATAATACGAGCATTCCAAGCTAACAAACAGCCTCTCTTTGAAATGTAAATAGCCGCCATTTTGCTCCGCGCCAAATGCAACTGACCTACAGTGATTATACCTCCAGCTCTTTTAAACTTGATATTCAGGCATTGTAAACTGCTACATAATTTCACAAAGGAATGTTATTGCCAAAATTTCTACTAAATTTCCAAATACAATAAGCAGAAGAGCACGCAGATAAAACGCAGAATGGAAAGCATGATTTACTTCCATGTTATCTACTTGCAAATGGTTTTTGCTCTGAAAAAATGGAAATTTGCAGAATCGAGTCAATTTTAGAGAAGATACGATTCGAATAAAATTTTTATTTGAAAGCCGACACCGAGATATTACGTCCAGTTCAATTTGGCGATTATTAATGACTCGATTTCATTTTTATATCCATTCGTTCGTCATACTACACTTTTATTATCCTACTACCATACCATCCATGTATTTTTGAAACAAAATTGGATTTATACACAGCAATGTATAGGAGAGACTCAAAAAGATTGTGACAATTGAGTCTTCAACCAACATATCGCAGTTAAGAAATATTCTACATCTATGAAGTGTACGAGTAAATGTAGCTCAATCCATACTGTTTAAGAAACAATCATCAAAATTGATGAAAGTACCGAGGTGTCTTCGACAATCTACAAAAACAGGAACTACTCCCCTGTCACAACTCTCCTAATACCGAGGTAAGATGTGACAGATATCAAGGTAAGCTGTGACACCTATGTATTTAGAATATTTGGTGAATAAAAAATACCATTATATTGGCATTCAAGGTACTGGACCCACTTTTCTTTTAAATTGCTATTGGTAAAGGGCTTAAGGCAACACAAGCAAAAACAATTATTTCATGCATCTTTGTCGTCTTCACCCTCTCAATCATTAAACTTTACTTTTTTTAATAATCTTCTTCTTTATTTTTTGAGGCTTGTTCTTTTCCTCTCTTAAAACACGCTATTTAACATTCTTCACCTTTCTGCTGGCTTCTATGGCAACAATTTCATCCTTGGCAGATTTGATCTTGCGTCTATTCGGTTGTTCTTCTTTCTTGGCGAAGCTTTTGGCAGCGGTCTAAGTGATTCTGGCAAGATCACATTAGAAGTAGTGGCAAGAGGACAACGGGCTGTAGACGTGGAGGCAGCAGGTTCTTTGACGTCATAGCTCAGAGTAGATGGATTGCTGGAAGACATCATGTTCTGATCTGTAGACATACTTGGAGTGGGACTCTCTGCTTTTATATTAAGGACGTTCACTCGGCGAGAGAGTGACAGAAAAATTCATGCGAGAGAGAGGGAATGTGCGTAATTTGATGCGGCAACATAGCTTTACATGGACAGACGTAATCTGTGCCTGTGTGAGTTGAGCGACCATAAGGCGCGCAGAGCGATTCCCAACGTTGCAACCTCTCTCTCATGTCTCTTTCTCTCAGCGTAAAACTGTAGTGTTTACATTTTTATTATGGCTCTTTCTTGATAATGAATATGGATAGGTGGAATATTTTGAATGGTAAATTTTCCTCACATTCTATTCTATAGTATATTGTTTTTTCAGAGATATGTGAAGAAAACTTCTTTTGATATTAGTAAAAATGTTCATTTTTACGATGTATAACCTATACCTCCCATGTTAATGTCGCCAGCTTTAACGATAAATTTCTCTAAATTTTGCATGGATAGCGATATTTTGAAAAATACTACTGTATAGAGGGCATTTTCATTCATACAATTTTTCAATTTGAGGAAAGTCAGAAGAAAATCGATTTAACCAGTGAACGTCCTTAAATTCTCTGATAGTATCAATAGTCCGTGAGACAGCGCATGAATTTTTTGTTGATTACCGCTCACTTGAAACTTTGTGAGTGGCTTCATTGTGATGAGTCCGACAACTTTTTCATTTGGCAAAATTCTAGATTTGGGGGCGTTTACCCGCGAGGGCTAATTAATTGAAAGAATATTACCGTAATACTGATCTTTACACTAATCGAAAAATTTTTTGATAATGAAATGAAGGAAGAATATTGTCCGACATGAATATTGAGGCTACTGGTGAGTCCGACTTGTCATAAGTACCAACATACTTACCATTAGTACCAACATACTTATGACAAGTGCGGCTTGTCGGATTCACCGGTAGCCTCAATATTCATGTCGGACAATATTTTTCCTTCATTTTATTATCAAAAAATCTTTCGATTAGTGTAAAGATCAGTATTACAGTAATATTCTTTCAATTAATTAGCCCTCGCGGGTAAACGCCCCCAAATCTAGAATTTTGCTAAATGAAAAAGTTGTCGGACTCATCACAATGAAGCCACTCACAAAGTTTCAAATGAGCGGTAATCAACAAAAAATTTAGGCGCTGTCTCATGGACTACAATGTCATCGTTTTCAACAATAACGATAGTTGAATTTGGAGTGAGAGTTCTTTCTTCTGAATTTCTCTCAATTTCTGGATTGAACAGAATACGACCAGTGACTTGACAAGGTATGAAATAGTGACTTCTCCAAAGGCCAGTTAATAAGTTTAGACACTAGACATGCCCCTATAAGTCTTTCGTTCATATTTATTTGGCATTCTGAGGCAAAGAAATAGCAATTCAACATGCAATATCACATCACAGGACAGAAAAAAAACCTTCAAAGAAGAATAGGAGAGCTGTCAAAAGCTGTCACAGCTCGCCTGGTTACAAAAAATTGTGAACCGGTCGGAGTAATAAAACTCCAAAACAAGATGCCAATACTAAAAAAAAATATGCTATGAAACTTGAAAATATCGCTAACGGCCACAGTTTCCAAGAAATCGACTATGTCACAACTCTCTTCTATCACAGCTTCCCTACAGCTATGAACAAATTTAAGTTCAAAGCTTGGGATCCAAAGGAAGGCTCTAAACTGAATCACAATGTGCAATGAATACACAAAAATCTGACGTGGACATCACGTGACTTACTTGTACATCATTGAATATATATAATCAAACACCACATCTCATCATTCCACGGTTAGTCGGTTGCTATGGATACAGTATGTCATCATTCTTATGTCACACTAAATACTGACTTCCAGGATTCTACGGCTAACAGTTCTGAATTTATGCGCAAAATTCCAAGATCGTCAAGTATAGTGCACTTTCGACTCAGTCGATCTCAATGAAAATAGGATATGAACATCTAGATAGTACTATCATCTTGAATACTGTATTCTAATATTCTACGTTCAATCGTTTTGGATTTATGCGGAAAATTAAAAAATGTTTCAAGTAGCCTAGCCGATCACAATCATAATGCAAGGTGTACAACTAGATGCCATAAAAGTGCTTAATACAAAATCTCAATATTCTGCGACTGATTATTCTAAATTTATGAGAAAAATTCGAAATGTCTGTAATATGAAGTGCACTTCCGGCTTAGTCGATTAGGACAAAAATAGGAGATGATCATTTGGATGCTACAGCAATTTCAAATACTGAATTCTATGTAGTATCCTTCGGCTAATCATAGATTTATGCGGAAAATTCAAAAAAAGTATCAGGTAAAGTGCACTTCCAGTACAGACGATTGCAACCATAATGCGAGGTGCACATCAAGATCCTAGATTCTATACCAGTCTTTCATACAAAATTTCAGCATTATACGTTTGAAGAGTTCTGAAGTTTGCGAGTTACGCACATACATACATACATACATACATACGTACCGACATTAGGCCAAAAATAGTCGAAATGAATTCAGGGATGCTCAAAACGGACACATCCATCAAAATCTCGATATGTGAATTTTGTCGGTTTCAAAATATTTCCTTCTACTTTTAGACCGTCAGATAATCGTAGATTTCAGTGCCTCATTTTGTCTTTCATGCCTTTAAGAGGTTTGATAAGTATGTATATTTGGGGTTCAATAATGCTGAAATTAAAGCTGGACCGTGTGACCAACATAATAAAAATTAATTTTGAATTTGTATGAAAAAGCATGTTCTGATCCAATTTTGTCGCTTTTGTCATGCTTACAGAATTAAATTCAGAAAAAAATATTTTGACATTTGGAATGTCAAACAAAATTGAAAAATTGACAACAGACTCTCATTGCCTACCTTATCATTTCAAATAAACTGATTGTTTTATACCGCGAATTCTGAATGTCTGTTATACTCATAAACTGCACTTTCGGCTTGGCCGATTGTTACAAAAATAGTAGATAACTATTTTGATGCTATAACAAGTTCAAACACTGAATTTCAATATGCTATGGCGGATCATTCTAGATTTGAGCAAATAATTCAAAAAAAGTTTAAAGTAAAGTGCACTTTCGGCTTGGCCGATTCATAGAAAATGGCAGATAAGTATTCTGATATTAGATCAAGTTCAAATGCTGAATTTCAATATCTTACGGCTGATCATTCTGGATTTATGCGGAAAATTCAAAAAAAGTTCAAAGTAAAGTGCACTACCGGTACAGGCGATTGCAACTATAATGCAAGGTGCAAATCAACACCCTAAACCAGTCTTACGTACGAACGTACCGACATCAAGCCAAAAATAGTCAAAATGGATTTAGGGATGTTCAAAACGGATATATCCATCAAAATCTCGATAGGTGAATTTTGTCTGTTTCACAATACTTATTTGTTACTTTGTACAAGTAATTAATTGAAGATTCATATGCAAACTTCTGATCCTCGATTCCTTATATTATTTGCAATTTGCTCGATTTCAAGTCCAACAACAGTTGAGACCACAAAATATCAATTGCCGAATATCATGAATTATATTTTCTCGATCTTTAAGTTATCGCACGATTTGGTGACGACAGAGTAAATAGGAAGATGATCTGTATAGACTATTTCGAAATAATAAATTATCTCTCTTAGGCCCGGTTTCACCAAAGTCAGTTAAATTTATCTAGAGATTATTTCGAGTTAGTAACTATAGGTACAATTGTATCAATAATAGTTTTCGTATAAAATAACCTCTGGTTGAATTTAACTGGTGTAGGTGAAACTCGCCCCTAGTCGGGTTAAACTTGATGTGATCTCGCCTAGAAACGGCCATTTTCCCCGCACATTCAACTGATATTTGTGCCCTTTTCAACTTACTTGTACTAAGTACAAGAAGGTATTGTGCAACCGACAAAATTCACCTATCGAGATTTCACGAAAATATCAGTTTTGAGCATCCCTGAAATCATTTTGAGTATTTTTGGCTTGATGTCGTTACGTATGTTCGTGCGTGCGTGCGTAACTTGCAAATCTCAAAGCTGGTTGAACGTTTAATGTTGAAATTTTGTATTTAAGACTGGTATAGGGTCTAGTTGTGCACCTCGCATTATGGTTTCAATCGTCTATACCGGAAGTGCACTTTACCTGAAACTTTTTTCGAATTTTTCTGATAAATCCAGAATGATCAACCGTGGAATGTTCAAGCTCAGCATTTAAAATTGCTGTAGCATCCAAATGGTCATCTCCTATTTTCGTATCAATCGGCTCAGCCGGAAGTTCACTTCATATGACAGACTTTTCGAATTTTCTTCATAACTTCAAAACAATCGGTCGTAGAATATTGAAATTTTGTATTAAGCACTTCTATAACATCTAGCTGTACATCTTGCATTATGATTGCGATCGGCTGAACCGAAAGTGCAGCTTACTCGAAACATTTCTTGAATTTTCCGCATAAATCCAAAACGATTGAACGTAGAATATTAGAATTCAGTATTCAAGACGGTAGTTCCGTCTTCTAGATGCTCATATCTTATTTTCATTGAGATCGACTGAGTCGAAAGTGCACTATACTTGACAATCTTTTGGAATTTTTCGCATAAATTCAGAACGATCATCTGTAGAATATTGAAATTTGGTATTTCAGTCTGCTGTAGCATCTGAATGATTGCCTTTTATTTTCATAACAATAATAATAACTGGAAGTGCACTTCAGTTGGCGTATAAATTCAGAACTGTGAGCCATAGAATCTTGGAACTCAGTATTTTGGAATGTTGTGGCATGAGAATAATGACCTACTGTTTCCATAGCTAAAAGTTCATTTTACTTGACAGATTTTTAGAATTTCTTGGATAAATCAAAAACAATTAGCCGTGGAATGATGAGATTTTTTGTTTGATTATATATATCCAATGATGTACAAGTGAGTCACGTGATGTCCACGTCAGATTTTTTATTGAAACAATTCTGTTAACAAGCTTCATACTATTCATCCAACATTTGTTACCTATATGAATTCCAACACAATGCAAATGATTCATGGAGTTATGTGAATGAACTTGATTTGAATACCACATGATATAATTTCCAAACTTTACAATGCCCGATCGCCTATATTCCTGTACTATTATAGTGAAGCAAGTGTACCACTCAACATATGTACAAAACTGCTTGTAAATCCTATTGTCCGCTAGAAGCAACACCATGTAAATTTACTATTATTCGAATTTGCATACGGCATTGTATTCTCTGTACAGCGATGTTTACCAAAGCGCGCATAATGTTCAGTCTTGCTTTGCTTTTTGTTGGATGGTTTCCCGTGTTTGCATTTTGCATTATTAGAGCAGAATACTACATATACATAGTTATCTAAGATTTGCTAGGGGTCAATGTCTATGAAGAATTTATGACCAAATACAGTGACGTGACTTATATTCACCTCACACTTCACTTAAGTATGAGCTGAGCTTATACCCACATCTTCCTCAATTTCGTATTAAGTGGAGCGAATGAAAGAGTCACCCACAAAAGTAGTTTTTTGAGATAATACGTCATAAAATATTGATACCAGTCCTGAACATTGGCACACAGATGTCATTTAATTGACGCTTCTTGATATCGGTACCACAGGCGCACAAAACGCGATCCAATACCAGTCAGGAATGCTTACAAAAGTGCGAGCATAACGTGCTAGTTCATAACCATTATGACATTGTGACAGCTAAAAAATATTGTCCACGTTTCACTGGCAATATTTCATTTTACTATTTAATTATTGACAACGCCATCTCCTTGCAACACCTCCCAACTTCATACGTTAGAGCTCGTGTTACAAATACCCACAATAAGAAAAAACTCCCTATGAATAATTGTGGATGGGAAAAAGACCTAGTGCTGGACTTAGAGGAACAATTGATTGTGATGTGTTTGTACATATTCCGAAGCCAAAACGTCACTCAAAATGGTCAGCAAGAGCCGAAAAAAAAAGCTGTCGTGAATACCGTGTTTGGATGTCTGCTACACGACAAGCTCAGAAGTCACGTGATTGCGTATTCATTGAAATGTCTTTGAAAAACAATAATACGTTTAAGAACTGTTACCACGAAGAAAGATTAGAGAATGCTTTCATAGCTGAGAACAAGAAAACGGGTATGGGAAATGACAATGTTGGAAGGAACTGCATTGATAGCAGCCCTGGACACAACAATAATCTGGATTCTGAAGAGAATTTCAACGAAGTGCTCGAACCTGATGCACCGATGCGACATAATGAAATCTCAACTGAGGATCATGGTGCTCAGATGAAAGACACAGGATGACACTTTGTTCTGCAGGATCGAGTTTCACTGAAGCACCTTATTCGAACGTTATGAGAAAATTGCCTCCGTGGAGTCATCGCAGTGGTTAGAAGCAATGGTCGAAGAGTTCAATTTAAAATAACATCAATTCTGAGAATTGGTTCAACGACCACCCGGTGTGAGGTCTATTAAATGTAGATGGGTGCACAGGCAAAAATTTACAGGTGATACCAACTGCTAGTTGCGAAGAAGTTCACGCAAATCAAGTCTCCAGTTTTGAAGCTACTCGTCTACTGATCGCAGTTAGCATAGAGAAAACTTGATCATTGATCAATAGGATGTGAAGAGCGCCTATCTCCATAGTGATTCCAGAGAAATAGTGTACATGAAGCAGCCTGAAAATTTTGTGCCAGAAGAGTACACTGGAGGTTGTGCCAATCTTTCATATCGCGAGCTTATCAGTGGACCTGACATAACGTTTGCAGTAGCTGAACTGGCTCAGTTTGCCCACGATCGATACACATCATTGGAAGGCAGCAGAATATTACTATCGAGATATGTTAAGGCAATAAAAGATTATCAAATCACATATCATGCCACAAGTCAACCACTTGCATGTTTTTCTGACGTTGACTGTGGGACATATACAATGGAGCACAAGAGTATCAGTGGTTATCTAATCATTTTAACTGGTGCTCCCATATTTTGGAAAAGCTCGAGGCAGATTGTGTACAATGGAAGCTGAATACATTTGAATGGCTGACTGTGCAAAAGAGATTGTTTGAATGAAAGAATTTCTCAGGTTTCCAAATAATTGGAGGAGACACGTAGATCTAGTATGATAATCAAGCCACTATCGCAAATGCTACAAATCATATTAATACATTCAGTAGCAAAACATCACTCCGTTCAAGAAAGAGTAATGGGAGATACCATCAAATTAAAGTATGTATCATCAGGCCAGAATCCAGCCGATCTGTTGATGAAGCCGCTGAATAACAATCTACACGAGGATCATCAGTCCAGATTGCTGCAGCAACCCATCAAAAAAAGAGTATGAATTCGGAAGGATCATCAAGAGGACTGGTGATCTTGTCGAGGGCAGGATTGTAGAGATTCATTTATTATCGTCATCTGTATATTATGTTTCATGTTTCAATACTAAGCACAAGAACGAATATGTCCTGTAGTCTCATTTTGATTTAAGAAGGATACCTCGTTGTTGCTCTCAATTTATATACACGGTCTGTCAAATACTTCTCACCCTGAACTTTTGTGAAATATATCACAGAAAAATGCACAAAACAGTCCATAGACAGGAATACTTTGTCTGAAGTACAATCGTATAAAGCATCTGATTCGCGAATATCTGATCTAAATGATGTTGAAGACTATATTTCAAACCTCGAATAATATGGTGGTTGGGAATCAAAGACGACATCTGAGGGCTAGATCGAACAATCACTGTCGAGGAGAATCAATGTACCCAGAGAAACTTCAAAAAAATGTGGCAATGTGAAGGTTATATCTTCCACTTCTGTTAGTGTTACAAATGGTTATGATTCTCTTCTGAATCTCAAAAATATGAGTTCATGTTACGGAGCTTAACTGAGTCTAGATACTATATAGTGATGAAGCAGAGATAAATAAACGTTTACTAACGTTTGCTTGGGATATGTGAATTGATGAGCTTTTGTCTCTTTGTATCGCACCGCACCTCACCACACTACCTTACACGGTCGGATATTCTAGAACATTTCCAGAAACTGACATCTGTATATATATGAACAAACGATCCAACTGAGGGACAGTGAATAGTAAAACAGTGAAATGATGAATATCCAGTGGGTAATCAGTGTAATAGATAAATAAGTGTTTAAAATGAATATCTATGGCTTTGTTGTTATAGATTAATAGTAGTAAGTGAGAAACAAATTGTGTAGTGTTTGTTTAGTAATGCTTCGAAAGATAAAACTTATATTTTCTTTTCATTCATTGAATAGTGTTTCCTATTTAATTATGAACAATTGCTTTCAAAGCAATAAACATTACAGTATCGATTTCTTATGACTCTCATATTAGAGGTTTTCCATGATGTTCTTGATGAAATATTCTGTATAACCATCAGAAACACATTCAGTCGGCAAGATATCAAATTAAAGATATAACATTCTGTAGAATGTGTTTTTTGGCCGTCATTACAAGCCCTTCTCCACTAAGCAGGATTTTGTGGAGTGTACGTGCTGTAAATGCCGAATAAAACTAGAAACAGGAGATTAATGAACTTCTTGCCTTCCATATGGCACGAAGATAAAAACTCAACTACACGGTCAGAATTTGATGAATTGTGCAGAGCTACAAAAGGAACGCATTTCAGCAAGAGAATCGTCCTTCTCAGTTATTTCAGATGCTAATGTGACAGAACCATTTGTTATAAGGAGCAATTTTCATTGTTTTGTTGGGAGTTATCGGGCTTAGAATAATAGATTACTGTTTTGAAATTTGCGTTATAAAGTCATGAATTATTCAATATAGAGAAATTCTCGTTACTGGTGAAATAGCGTTAACTGAAGCCTGAAGTCATCTTGAAAGCTCAATTTCAAGATCTCAAAGATAATTTATTCATACTTAATACATAGTGAATGAGCGGGAATAAAAATGTATTATACAAAATATGACAACTAAATAAGGGAACGCGGAAACCCTGTGGTTTTAACAGTTGATAATACCATCGTATAACCCTTCAGGTAAAAATAAAGATAACTATTGGCGCTGGCATTTTCCAATTGTAACATCAAAACTATTCATCTCCAGAGTAAATTCTATTATTCATCGAAATGAGATGGCAAAATTTCCTTGAAATCAGTGAAATGAGAGTAATTGAAATAATTTTCGTGAAGGCTTGTCGAGAAACAATTTCCTTTTTATACTCATTTCTTATTATACTCAGACTGATGAGAATTATTCACTGTATTATCTATCAGAAAGTTCCCTATTATTGGCATTGTGTAATTGAAAAATGTAGAAGTGGATAAGGTTTTCTATTTTTTTCTGAATTATAAAACCATGCCAATAAGTTTCAGGTTCGTATTGACAAAATGAAAAGCTTTCTTTTTGGAGAATGGTCAATTTTTGCAAAAGAATTCGAAATTGCATCCAATATTTTTATTCAAACATTTGACACCAAAATATCGGTACTTATATTGTTGCATAATATTATCGGATTTAATAGTGTTATGCAAAATAAATAAACAAGTTGCATAATAATTAATAACTTTATTATGACTGACAGAATGAAATAACATAGTAGCGTATAAAACTGTTCTTGACTATTATTTCAGTTAGTTTTCATTAATACTGTTGAAGAATGAAGTGTTCACAAGAATTATAGTGTCTCTGTTTCCTGACTCATCTAACTGAAATCATACAGAAAGTGAACTTGTTAAATGCAGAGTCAGTATTTAAAAGTGGATTATTTGTGTTGGTATTTAAGATAAACCTAATAATGGACAACACTTGCCAAGTGACACTTATGTTATGCCAACTTGGCGATTGTGGGTAGTAAAGGAGTCAAGAATTATAAGACATCAGAGAACTGAGAGCTCCACCTGCACTTGGTAAGTAATAACATTTATAGTTTAATTGTCCATCAACTTGTGAACCATTATCTTTATCATCCAATATTCAAATATTTGGGGCTATTCTGTAACTCAATCGATAAATTTTCATTGATCATTATCTATTTCAGCCAATGGACTGCACTGACAAAAATTCTGAATATTCGCTTGATACAATTGTATCCATTTGTCAAAAATCTTATCGATCGACAATGAGTTAATGATTGGATCACAGAATACGGCCAATTATCTTGTTATATAAATGTAACATCATCTATATTTGTATCGACATTTATCCTCTACAAAAAAATTCTTTGTTATATCTGATTTAGCGTGTAGCAAAAATCATTTCTGTAGCGAGCTGACCTACAAAAATTGTTACACTTGTCTACACTGGAAAACATTGTCTCAGTGCCACTGACAAAACTTCTGTTTACTGTAGAGACGCCAGTAACGCCATATGTTTAAAACTGCGCGGAATGTCAAAGAGACCTATTCTTCACTCCTACCAAAGCTTTGTCATATACGGGTGTAAACGGAACTAGGCAACGCGATATTTCTCGGAAGTTATTGGATATACAAAAAATCTTTCATATAAAGTTGCTAGTGTTTCTAGCAAGCTACTTAAACTAGTGTGAATCAGAAAAAAGAAAAATCGATTCTCGGAGATATACCTATTTTTGAATTTTTTTTGATGGTACATCCTGTCTATTTTTATGTAGTTTGGTAGGATATGATTTTTGCTTCAAAAAAGTGCATCAATTGTACCTTCTAAACCTGACAGAAGTAGAGATATTCAAAAAAATATTAAAATAGTTTCACTCGATATTCAAGCTGGCTATGAAAAGAGAATTATTGAGTTCTAAACATTTATTACAGACCATTGCACCAGTAAAACCTAAATATTGATACACAGTATTATTACTTCTGTTTTTGTTATTCAACTTGTTCATAGCTTGTCTTATTCTATGTTTTAATTCGTGTAGCCACGTGACATGAATTTTGTTTTCAATGGAACCGCACAGATAGAAATCTAAGGGCGATAGATCATGAGACTTTGCAGACCACATTATAGATTCTCTTGTTCCAATCCAGGCATTTGGAAATTCTTGATTCAAATAATTTCTTACGTCTATGAAATTGTGAGCAGGTGCACCATCTTGTTAAAATATCATTCCACGGCGATCTGCTAGTGATATATCATCGAAAAAATTTCTTAGCTTATTTTTTTGTATATCTAATACCTTCCAAGAAAAATTGCGTTACCTAATTCCGTTTACATCCTGTATATTGACGAACTCAAATAGTAGAAAAATATTGAGGAAATATGATTGAGGATAATTCAGTAATCAAGCGAAATAGCACGTGAGTATATCTATACGAAATTTTCAACAACATCCTCTCTAAACTTGTAAATTTGATTGAATGTTAATCACAACTCCTGAAACATTTTGAATCCGCCGAAATGATAGATAACTTAAAATGTTGTGGTTATGATCGGAATTCAACTAATATTTGTAGATAATAATGATGTTTACGTTTTCAAATTCTATGTTATTTGCCAATTCCGTTTTAACGGTAATAAATGTACCTACAGTCATATCTTTCTTATAATGAACCTAAATTAATATTTAAAGCTCATGAATACATGATTGCGTTTGACTAACGACCATCAGGAAAATTTCCATTATAATATCAAACGATCAAAAAGCTGGTTGTTATTTTATCAGATATTACTGACATGAACTTAGTTATGTCTTTGACCCCAATAAGAATTTTGGGGATATTGATATATTCTCATATATTTCATTAGGTGAAATGGAAGCGACCTCCACCTCTGTTATTGGAAAGTAAAGAGATATGTAGCTATGTCCTAAACTCCCAATGAACAGACGAGTTTACATTGTTTGGGTCCTTCAAATGCGATTATTTTTCAGTCCAGTTATGTGACCTATATTTCAACCTAGTCCATTTGAGCATTTCATGTACGGGGTGTATCACGGAAAGTGAAACATAGGCGTTTAACATGGGAAATCAGTTTTTCCCTGCGAATTGCTCTCCTAGTTATTTCAGACAAAAAGTTTCAAATGGATATAGTAAAACAGAAATTTCTGCATCCGAATCAATAAAAATAGTATATTCCGATACAAGTGTGGAATGGAGATCATTCCATGCGAATGTGAATAATTCAGCCACGAGACGAAGTCGAGTGGCAGAATTCACATGAGCATGGTATGATCGATTCGCACGAGTGATGGATGTTATTTTTTCTACAGTCAAAGGTGTCCACATGAATATCGATAGTCAAAATATACCGTTTTCTGAGAGAATTTGCTTCATTGATCTCATTCTAATTCATCAAAAATGTCGATAAAACTACTAAAATTGACTTCATTTTGAAGAGGAATGAAAAGAAAATCAAGGAGAATTAAAATAATGACAGTAATGCAACTGTTTTTTTGCGACACCACGCGGCTTTCTTAGGAATCCATGAGCGTGCGGAATGACACCCATTCCGCACGCTACAGCGTGTGGAATGGGTATCATTCTGTAATGACAGTAGAAAAAAAATATTTTGGCACCCTTATAACAGCAGAAATAGGATTTGAAAATTCACAAATTTACAGCTAATCGTATAAGCCATGGAATCAGAAATAAGAGACGAACAAAAGCATAATGCTTTATACGTCAAATTATTATTAGAGAGTTTTTGCAAGCGTCCGCTATTGATACGATAACGCTAACGTAAAATACAATATTTTCGAGAATGCTTGCTGAATAATGCTAGCTCGAATTAAAGAGTACTTATGAGAAACTTCAAGGATTACCAGACATAAATAACGTTACAATGAACAAATTTGTCAGTTTCAGTACGAATGCACAAAGGAAATCGTTTTTGACATTAGCGTTGACGTTTCATTAGCGGTTGCTTGCAAAAACTCCCTATTATTATTCATTTTGACAAATTGTAATATTGTGAATTAAATGGTATTATTCTGGCAATTGTTTACGGCAAATCCGTGATTATATTAGTACTCTTTTGCGAAATCATGATATTTCGGGGATATCTACCATTCAACGATTCATGCCAAGTTTGAGAAGACAGGTACACTCAATTTCAAGAAAGAGGAACAAAATATCGAGAACTACAATGAAAATGAAGAAAATGTTCTTGCTTTGATAGAACTAGAACATACAATGAGTGTAAGCGAAATTTCCAGAGAACTGAATATTCATTTTATGACAGTTCATAGAATTCTTAAGAAACATAAATACATTCCTTTCAAATTTCAAAATCATCAACATCTTTTGGAACGAGATTTTGAAGTGCGTGCATCATTCTGTGAAATAATGATGGAGAAGTCAAATTATGATAGAGACTTCTTAAGGAATATTTTATTCTCAGAAGAATGCACATTTACCATGAATGGCGAACCCAATGGTCATAATTACCGGTATTGGTCCAAGAATAATCCACATAACGTTATACAGTCCCGGACACAATATCGACAAACTGTATATGTATGGGCAGGAATTTTAGGACATCAAATAATAGGCCCGTTTTTTATTACAAGAATAAATTCGAAGTCGTATTTGAATTTATTAAGGAATATAGTTGGACCAGAAATTGCCGAAACGACTAAAGAAAATGTGTTGTTTCAACATGATGGCTGCCCTGCACATAGTACAACAGAAATTGTGGAATATCTAAATCAAACATTTCCTGGAAGCTAGATAGGACGAAGAGGATCAATTATTTGGCCAGCACGGTCGCCTGATTCAAATCCGTGCGATTTTTTTCTTTGGGGTCATTTGAAAACTAATGTTTATAAAAGAAGATACCAGAGTATAGAAATATGCTATAACACAAGAATGTCAAAAAAAAAAAATAGGCAATTAAGTAACGTTCGGCAAAGTTTCTACAATAGATTGGGTTATTGTTTAGCACAAAACGGAGGATTGTTTGAACATCTATTATAATTTGAGGATTCAAGAATATTTTGAGTTTGTTGTAGTTCATATTGGATCTAATTTGTTGCATTATTTAATTGTTGTGTTACCTTATTTTATATCATCAATCTTAAACAATAGATCAAATTGAATCACCCATTATTTATCATCATTATTATTAGATTTTTATTTAGAGAATTGATATTCACTACCTACGGAAGATATCTATTTTGACAATCATCATTCTGACACTGACGTATTAAACGTTACGCTTTTGTTCGTCTCTTATTCATAATATTCATATTCTAGTTCTGCTATCATGAAGTAGCCTAAATTATTTTTTTTCTTATTAAGTCGGTACAGAAATTTTGCTCTACAATATCCCTTTGAAATTTTTTGTCTAAGATAATTTGGGGAGCAATACGCACAGAAAAACATGTTAAACGCCTATGTTTCACTTTCCGTGATACACCCTGTATATACCCTGTATACAGTTAGTAAGTATTTTGTTAGGAGTCCATTTCTAAGAGATCTATTAGAATAGATGCGTGAATATTTGATGACTTCTTTCTTCGAGCATAATACAACGTGTTCACTTTATCCTACCGTTGTTTACATGCAGAATCAAGCTACTTCAATATTAGTACTGATACAATAATATATGTCCCATAAGGAGAACGGAGGGCCTCACATACCAAAAGGTGCGCTCCTATAATAAACGAAGTCATCCAATATTGAAGGTTATACGTGCATTGATATATTCGGAGAGAATACCAGATATTTGAAAGCCTCAGGCTCTTATATAGCCATATTTTAGACAGAAATCTACGCCATAAAATCAAAGAAAGAGTTCCAAAGGGGCTACAATACATACAGGTTTCCCAATAGCTATAATATGTTTTCAAAATATCTTGGAGGCAATAATTGAAGCTAAAGAACTGTTATTTCTTGGAAATTGCGTTCAAAAAAGTCTGGCGTTCTATTCTGATGAAATGCGCGCTCCAACAACGTCTCTTTATTAAACAAAACTTCCATCAATATAGTCGACCTTTTGTCCGAACTCGCTGCTCACTACATAAAAATTTTTGAAGAAATAATCTTCATACGGTGCTTGCAATTTATCGAATTCTGGAAAACTCAATTTACTCTACATGATATCAAAGCACCACAGCAACGAAGAAATGCAAGAAATCAAGACAAAATTACTGCTGTAAGAGCCAGTATTGCCGGTGAACAGTGAAGAACTCGAACGATGACTTTGTGACCTTAGTTGGACGGAAATAATTTAAATGGCATGTTCTTGCAACAGGACTGTGCCACATGTTATTTTTTAATGGAACCAGTGACTTATTGATAAGAAAAAGGTTTTTCAATCAATGAATTTTCGTGATGCCGGAGATTCAAGAAGAATTGAATTTCCAAGAAGCTGAGATTTAGTACCATTAGACTATTTTTCATGGAGTCATGAGGTTATTGGTCCTTGCGAACAAACCACACATAATAAAGAACTTGAGAACCAACAAACAGCGCCATATTCGCAAAAGTAACCGAAAATTGGACTTATCGAATGCGCTCCTGAATTCGTAGTTGCGATGGTAATTTGAATGATGCGTTGTTCAAAACATGAATGCTATTGATGGAGCTTTCAAATTAGGAAAAAAAATTGGAATCACTTCATTGCTTTTTTTACATTTATGGGCAAATCATTCTTATTGGTAGGCTCTTCATAATTGCTAACATCAAAGCCACAGACTTGATTTTGGAAAAGTCAAAAATTTTCTCAAGCTATCTTATGAATCCGCCTGACAAATATAAAATGGCTCATGCTTGAAATGAGTTGACAATGGAGACATCCAGAATCAAAAATATCACGAGATATTGCTGTAGTAATCAAGAAGAAATTTGGCCTACGTGACGAACTATGAGGACATTTAACTTTCAGGCACTGGGAAGGTGCTACAACTGAGTGATGTGCAACTAGATAGGCAGCGGTAGGTGACCAAGCAGCTATCACATAATGAACCAACTTATCACACCGTTCAGAACGTTCTTGTTGATTCATGGAAGAAACTATTTGTCATGAGCATTGCAGTACCAAAGATAGCCTGTGAATTGGATGGACTTGATTGGAAGGCTTTCAGAAATATTTCAGAAATCGTAATTAGAAATACTAGTCAATGTCCTTGTCTGTTGCTACAATTCTTACGATTGATAAAGAGAGTAAATTGTTATCTATACTCCCTGGCTAATATAGTTCAAATCCAAATAATCTCACATTTTTGAAAAGATTTTTTCAAAACGCAGCGCAGTTTTGCCATTAGTTCAAGTGATCTTATGTGCGTCTCTAATATTTTTCTGTTGATATGAACTTCTTCAGAAACTCATAATTGGATAGATCATTCTTCATTTTCCTTCATATTTTTATTGAAATCATTCAGACAATCACTTGAAATTCAAGCTCCAAATCTAATATATTAGTTTTATATTTTATATATTACTGAAGTTTAGTTAGTTTAGTATAGTTTATATATTACTGAAGGGTGTATGAGAGATGAATAAAATTTTTGTGTAAAGTTTCAAGTGAATTTCGTCGACTTGAGTGATAAAAAATGACTGTTCGTGCCGCCTTGTTCTGATATTTTTTTTTGTCGCCTGCTTGAGATAGTGAGCTTCAAGTGACAGATGACAGTTCCTCTGGAAACACTATTCTAACCCAAAAATTTGGTAGAATAATAATACATTTTCAATAATCTTTCAATAATACAGCTATTCACTTACTTCCACGTTTTTTAAATCATATAATAGATAAATCCGTCATAAAATATGCAAAATATACGCCACTGTGTTCTTGAAATGTCGGTTACGTAGTTATCAAAATGAATAAATGTATACTAACTTTATTTCATGGAGATAGTTTAGATCATAATGCGAAGTTTTGCTGGTCACGTGACAGACAATCTTTATTGATCGTAGGAATAGAAATAAAAGTAAGTTTTACGTAAAATAGCTTGGCCACCAATTGAGACCCAACTAGTTTCTCGGACAACTGCTTGACATACGTATCGGAGAATTTGGCTTATTGCTGTCATCATATTTCCTATAAAAAAATGTACCTTCTTCCTCTTCCACATCTCTGTTAGTCATTTGAAGCCGCAAGATCGTCTGTTTGGCATTTCACATATCATTCATCCATATTTCTGCTGATAGCAAGATTATACTAAGATTTCAATTCCAATAAACACCATTTATATGCAAGTGAATATTGCTCTCATATTTTTTTGTTGCATTAACATCCAGAATCCAAGGAGCTGTGTGCAGCACTAACTATGGAAGACATTATATTTTGGATAATGGTAATAATTTTTTATTGTTGATATTTTTGATGCCATTCATCCAATTCTATCGTTTCCAGGTTATTGTATCCATGTAATCTGTAAAATACTATATACTAGGAACATGATTTCTAGCTTATTTCTCATCTGTTACCGGCGTTGTTTGTACTCAGGAAGAAAATAGATTGATTTGTTTGGAGCGAAAAAATTTGCTCAAGAGACATGAAACTAATTCCTTCAAAGCGAATTACATTATTTGTCCATCCTGATCGATAGCGAAAAAACAAAAAAAAAAATCAGGAAAATGGTGGAGCATAATAAAGTTGAGCGGGTGGAACCAAAGAATTGGGTTTCCTGCTTCATCCAAATCCCATGAGGAATTTCACGTGCGGGTAGATGTAACCCTTGGGATGGATTGGTAAGCCCGAAATCCCAGCTGGCATCATATTTCACAAAGTTCAAATATTTTGTAATTACGTTAGCGTAAGAGGATATTCTGCAAATGCAGTAATATTTGGAAAGTAACTATGAAGAGAAATTGAACTGGAGCATATAAGCTCAAACCAAGAGCTCTGCTTGAAACAACACGTCAAAATAAGCTACAAAAACGTGGAAGCAAACATGAAAATCGCATTAACAGTACAACGGAGACTCTAATGATTTCCAAATATCGATGTTAATAAGGAAGAGGCTTATGACAACAAATTTCAAGATGTTATCAATTCACTATAATATAAATCAATTGTTTTGCACATATTCGTACTCGGATCTTGCAGATTATCAGTCGTGTCTCTACTTTCAATAATTATGACTCTTACATTAGTACAAGAACCGTACTTGGCTATCTCTCAGTTACATCAACTGACAGCCGTTCCTCAATTACCATGAATTTTGTGCTGCTTGGACATTCAAATTTGTCCTTAACTAGAATAGACTATTATAATATGAACTCTTATTTCAAAAACTTCTCTAGCTATTTCAAAAAAAAAATATTACGGAGAACATTAGCATATGAAGTGATTCAATAGAACGTTTGCAGCTCATAATGAACCTACATTAAAATATAGCATTTCCAATTGGAAATTCGATTCAAAAATTTGAATGGACTTGCGATGAAAGAGTAAATACATTCATAATGAGTACAAAAACCGCTTCTAATTTTAATTAACAAGAGAGTCTATTCATCCAACAAATTTTCAACCTCTGAAAGCTTTTTACAGTTTGAATTTTCAGGAAAAGATCTTTTTCCCGCATTATTAGGCTACTAATTTTTCATACGGGTGAACACTAAATAACTAATGCTGGGTATGTTAGGGGTAGTTAAATATTCACGCTCAGTTACACTTTCCATACAAAAAGATGTTCTCGAATGACGAAGGATTTTTCACTTATTTTGTGATTAAATTATTTTGGATGGCTCGCTTTCAATAGAATTTGTAGTTACGGTATTCAGCGTCTAGATAAAAATACATCATTTCACGCTTATTTCATTCTACACCGCAATTAACAAATAAATGTTGTGAACAAGCCAGAGAAAAACATGTAGAGATGATTTTCAGGAAGTTCAATAATAATTCCATTTGAAATTATATGTTATTGTTTGAATACGGACGGTAATATAATCGAAAGTAACAAGACTGTATTTGGTATAATAGGCTGGGAATGAGAAGGCAGTAAAACCTTCAAATAATAGGATCTGCCTATTTAAATCTTCAAATTATATGCTCATCCACTTAAAGGCAAGCACGTTATTACGTATGGGGGTATTCTGACAATTTTAGGATATACTCAAAATTTTTTTCCTCTTCTGTTGACGAAAATATAGTTTTTAGGCGATCATGACAAAAAAGGTGTTTCTATGGCTTCTTTTGCGGCCGTGAAGTTTCACTTTTTGGGACTGATCTGTCAAATTTCACTTTTTGGGACTGATCTGTCAAATATTACTTTTTGGGACTGATCTGTCAAAAAATATTTCATAAACACTTTATATTTACCTATACGGGCAGCTTGATGAACTCTTTAAGAAACAGTTTTCGCTTAAATAGTACATATATTCTTCCGTCAACCTCTGTAGTTCTTGCAATTCAAAAAATAAATACGCATTTTTTGTTAAATGTCAACTTGATAGAAGACAATGAAATAAAACAATTTCAACGGCAACTAAAATTTACAATTGCAATGTTTCAGCAATAAATAGATAAAATGATGTGATTTTAAATTATTTCGTAATGATCTCCTAAAAAACGTTGTATGCACCTCGGCCTACAGTTCTTTTTTGGTCTCACCTGAATTGCAGCCTCAGCTACGCTTCGGCCGCAAACAACAGATTCGACCAAAAAAAATAACCTTTACGGTCTTGATACACAAATAACTATTTTTGAAAACTGTCATAAAAAGTGAACATCCACTTAGCAACTAGAATTATGCGAAATGATTGTTTTGGTTACAGGACGCGAAATATTTCGCATCCTACTGCTCATTGGTATTATAGCAGCATTGCAAGTCACATTGATTGATTCGAAATGTCAAAAGCTTCTTTTAAATTTTTATTTATTTTGAGACATGGTTTCCAAAAAATCGATGTTTGATACACGATTGCGATATTCTTTTGCATTTGCAAAGTGACATTTCCAGTCTAGAATCAAAAATAACTATTACAGTCCGGTCAATCTTGACTAAAAAAGACCCAATCTACTGAATAAAGGCTACTGGTTCTCTTTTTTGGCCGAAATATCTTCATTTTGACATGAACAATAAGTGTGCAGAAATGATATTATCAAATCATGGTGCTTCAGGAGCTATCAAGGAAAAGATCAGATTTGACCAGTTCCTCGCAAATATCTCATTTTCCAACGATCTTAGAGCATTTGAGGTCAAGAGTAAAAATCAAGTACATACTTTTCTCCACAAAAAAGATTGTATGACTTATTTACGTACGTATGACCGTTAACTAAATATCGAGAGTTAAATATGCAACCTAACGTTTTTAATAGAAAGTATAGCTAATATATCAACGAATTAATGATTTATTATATAACCAGGGACTTAAGTGCTTGCTTTAATCCTGAGGGTGAAGTTTAGATGAAGTCGAGGGCTCACCTGAAGGATTAAAGGCACTTACAGGCTTATTCTCCAAGCAATCGTTGAGTCGTAACGATTCGGTATGTGCCGAAATTTCGTTATTATAACGAAAATTGTTGAAATGGTATTCTGTAACTTTAAATTCGTTATTTCTCAACAAAAATTGATAACGATTTTCGTTAAGATCATATGACATCAACAAAACCAAAATAGCTGTCGTTGAATTTATTAACAGTGCTTTCCGTTCGTAACACTATTTGAATTTACTCAAATCAATTAATAATAATCCTGAATTGATACTGTTTCTACAATATATGGAAGAAAATAATGAAAGTTAGGATTTTAATTCGAATAGATAGATAAAAACAGCCTAACCTGAAATTTTAATTTCTTTAAGACGGAATTTGCGCATTCAACAATCACACTTACGGAATATTAGTAACCCATTCACAATACCTGAACAAAATTTTCGTAAATTATCCCGATTATCCAGAGAAGCCGGACAAGATTTTGTGAATGAGCTTTTACCACTGATGGAACAAAATGTACGATTGACTGCAATACCCAATGTTTTAAAAGTATGTAACACCTAGGATTACGTTTTATTTTATATGACAAAACAGTATAAAATATTTTAACTCTTAGATTATGAAAGCACTTCACTTTTTTGCTCATGGAAGTTACCAAAAATCAGTTGGAAAAGATACCAATTTAGCATTGAGTCAATCGTCAGTTAGTAGATGTATAACAAGCGTAAGCACTGCTATAACTAAACACTTGCTTCCTAGATATATCAACAGATCAACAAGAAAAATTAATTAAAGAAAGTTATAAGTATTGCATGTTTACATACTTATTACTAAAATAATAGCAAACAAATATTTCTGTCAAAGACTTTTTAACAAATATCACTTTGCTGGAGTAGTAGGTGCCATTGATAATACACATATATCTATTGTACCTAGACATGACCCAATTATTCCTTGGCTAGTGTACATCAATAGAAAAGGATTTCATAGTATAAACTGCCAAATAGTGAGCTCATTCATTTGTCTCTAAATTCTCAATGATTCTCATCACTTTGTTCCCAGAAATGAGATTCAGATTTGAATATTTTAGCATTGAATGCCAGATATCCGGGTTCTGTTCATTGTGCTGCAGTTTGGACTATGTCAAATGTAAAAACTCATATTGAAAGACAATATAGAAATGGTGAGAGATCAACTTGGCTCATTGGTAAAATATGTAACGTATTATGAATTGTTTATATATCATTTTTTTTTATGTTTAGGTGATTCTGGATATCCATTATAGCCATTCTAATTAATACCAATCATAGGTGCACCTGTGAATTCTCCGGAAGAAAGATACACACAATCATATTGCAGTGCACGAAACAGTGTTGAAAGATGCATAGGTGTATTAAAAAATTATTTTAGATGTTTATTGAAGGATCGCACTTTACATTATAATCTACGGAAAAGTGCTCGTATTATTTATTCATGTGTAGTCTTACACAATATTTTGAGAAGACGAGGAATACATGCTCCAGAAGATATAATTGAAAATAATGGCAATAATGAGATTCAAATGGATGAAAATGAGATTCAAAATAATGACTCAATGCTAGAATAATAACAAGACAAAATTCCATGAAAGATCATTTCAATCAAAACTAAACAATTCTATGGGATAGAACAACTACATTGTAATTAATTTCTGATATCGTACATAAATAAACCAGGTATCTACTTCATTTTCCAATAAAGTGGATACCTGAAATCAACATACCTATATATTAACTATTACATAACTAATAAGAATGACTTTAAGAAGTTATTATTTAAGACCTATGTCTATGTTTGGACATTTGACTTTTAATTCAGCAAATTTTACTTTCGCAGATAACATCTGCGCTTTTGCTTATTCACCAAGTGATTCTTCTATTCCTTTCAATTCTTCTACCATAGCTGAAAATACTTCCCTATTATTCTCTTGGCCACTTTTGTATGCTTCAGTGACTAGTTCTACTCTTGTTTTATATTTCTTACTATTACTTTGTGCGCAATTATGTGATTCTGTTAATCTTTTCCGGTTTGGAATAGGTTCAGATAGTGTAGTATTTACAATTGTACTGGAGTCCTGACTGACATCAATAATTTCTATATCAATTCCTTCTATAACTTCAGCAGGCGCAATTTCAACATTTCCAGGTAGAATACCAGGTTCTATCACACCTGGAGCTCCGTCAATAATAATACGGCCAATTGTGCCGCGTAATTTTCCTTCCAAATCCGTCAGTTTTGATTCAATTTCTGGGCCACCACCCGTTTTTACTCTATGATCAAAGATTGTTCTTGCTTTTTTCTTTACTTGACTCCGCTAATCGGCAAAGATCTATGAATTATAACAGGTAAGATAACATGTCATTCGATCAATGAAATTATTATGTTCTAATATTCAGACTTACCTTTTTCCAAGCTCTACCATTCTTTTCAGGTCCTTCAAGTGAGTTTAATCCAGTTGCTAGTTTTTCATATGCTTCATCAACCTGTTTCGGATTTTCGGGTGTATTTCTGTCAGTTCTTAATGCTTCACTACTTTCTAGAAAATCTACATAATATTTATACTGCTCTCGGGTAGTCTTTCCAGTTCTCTGTTTATTTTCCATTTTATATTGACGCTGATGTTTATTCTTTTCATTACATTCATATTATGTCAAATTTAGACTTGAAATTATTCAAATATGGTCGACAGAATTACCAACCTTACATTTGATTGTCAAAAATAATACCGAATTCGTTATAAACATTAACAAAGTCACATAAATAACGAACGATGTTACAGAATACGAATATAACGAATTTCGTTATCCGATGAGAACGAAATCGTATATAACGAAAATCGTCATGATAACGATCTGTTATTTCGTTATTTTATAGAATAGGCCTATAAGTCATGTGTTATATACGCTATTTTTCGCACTTCCGAATTATATTGGATCACAATAGTCTAACAGCAGATTCATAATCAGGTTCATAATTATTCTTACAACCCTGACGGCAGAAAACTTGATACAATAATGTTGAATAAATTCACCATAGTAACAAGGCTGAATGGTTTGAATAGAAGAATTCAATTTGATATTTATGTAGATACTTTGATTATTCAGTTTTCTTAGAAGAATTTGTTCATTTTAGCAGGATGTAGAATTACGATTTCTATTAAAAAGATCATAATTTTTTGGATGATTTTGACTTTTTTTGATTTTTTCTTTAGTTTTGACTTTCAAAGTACTAATGAGATAGTATTTTCAATACTTCTAGTAATTAATTGAACCATGGCGTTGCATTAATGCCTCTAATACAAATTGACATAAAAAATGCGTCAAGTATTAAAGGGATGTCAGCTCGAAGCATGTATGAAAACACAGTTTCTTAATACAATTTTTTTGTTTGTTTTCAATTCTAAGTTAGAATTTCCCGTACCATAATTTAATTTATTTCTTATTTTCTAGTAAACTTCTTTATTTATGATAAAATATGTATGTTTCCTGTTCCAAATTTCATTCAAAGAAAATATTTTGTTTTTGATTGAAATTTTCTGAAAAAATCACTTGATTAAAATCTTGATTTTAACTTTAACCTTGAGCTTTGTCCTCGTCTTTGTGCTTCGCCCTCGCCCTCGCCTTGTACTCCGCCCTCGCCTTTACCTGGGGTCTTGCCCTTGTCTTCGCCGAGTGCAACCAAATTCATCCTGAACAAAAATGACAGTCGTTCGGTCCTTGTAGCATAATATACTATTGATTTAAATCATACTATCTCGTCAAATATTACGAAAAATCGCGCAATGCTTCTCTGTCATACATCTTTGCTTGCTCGAATATTTTTATCTAAAAGCCTGTCAACTGTGATAATTCAACGGATCTAGGAAAGCAACTCTATATTACCGCATTTACAATAAAATTGGCTTCAGTTTGATATATTTTTCAAGTGGTAAGTGGATGAGTGCAATCACTCATATTAACTTACCTGTTTGTATACGGCAACCAGGTAATAGGAACCAGAAAAAGTATGCAACCTAACTGTTTCATATTTTGTATGTTGTATGCTTCCATTGAAATTGAGTTCGTCTGGCAAGCAGCTCAATGAAATTTGGAATTTTTTTTCTTAATTCAAACGTCTGTACCGAAAGTGCACTTTACTTGCAGTTTTTTTAAATTTTTTCGCATAAATCAGTAATTGAAATTGATGTAGTATCTTGATGGTTATCTTTTATTTCTGTGTCAATCGGCTGAACCGAAAGTGCACTTTATACAGGACGTTTCTCAGCTTCGGGTACATACGTTAAGGGTATATGTTGTTTGATATATTGATTACGAATCTGAATGAATTTTTTCTCAATTCGAAAAATTCATTTCCATTTTCTCAATCAAACATTTAACGTTGCCACTACCACTGGATGGGTGGTTATTTAAAATCTAATAATATAATACAATATCTATTATTAAATAACTGCTGATAATTGTATTGCGTAATGAAGAAACCAGTGAGATTTTATTCCGTTCGTAGCAGGTCGGCAGATAAATTTCTGTCTTTGGTGAATGATACATATCTACTTAGCTTTGTGAGAAAGTTGAAGAATTGTTTGAAAAATGAGTGACTTGAACGGATTCAGCAATAATGAGTCAATGGACAGTGCTAACATATGGAGAGACGGGACAAGATGCGAGACTAGCAAAGTGTGTTTATGCCGAACGTTTTACTCAAAGATGGCTTCCTGGACATGGTATGTTTTGAGCAACTTTTACAATAATTATCATGAATTCGAAGTCCATGTAATACACTTATTTTCACATATCAATGTCTTTGGAACATAATCAAATATCACCAATTGTGAATTGGTTTCATTAAGAATAATTCAATTTTGTTTGCTTATTTCAATAGTATCATGTAATCCAGGTTTTTATCTACTTGTATTGTTAATTCCTAATAGAAAAGCGAATCAAGAGCAGTACCTGAAAAACTTATGTACCCGAAGTTGTAAAACACCTTGTATAATAGTCTTTTCAAATTTTTCGCATGCATTCAAAACAATAAGCCGTAGAATATTGAAATTTTGTATCAAACACTTCTATTATATCTAGTTTCACCTCGCATTATTATTGCGATTGACTTAACTGAAAGTGCAGTTTACAAGATGGTTTTTTGAACCTAAATTGTCGTTCATACTAATCTGTAAAATGTGAGTGAACAATTTCGGAAACATATTCTTATTGACTGTGTCGCAGCTCCACTGAGATAAAAATAATAAATATTCCGAAGTCAATCATTCATGATCATGTATTAGTAGCATAATGTGCATACTATTCTATGCTTGAAGAGAAATTTATTGTTATTCATATATTCGAGCTGAATGCATGTATTGAAATTTTTATTTCATTATTCCTATCAGTGAAATATGAAATTGATACTAATATTAGTAGAGCATAAAATTTCTATTTGAACAAATGATAGTTTCATATTTCCACATTATTAACTGGAATGGAAAGATAAATTGGTAATATCAAATGTGACTATTAAAATATTGCATTACATATAAAATTGTTATTGTATAATATAATATATACCTACTACTATTGATATTCTAAACGACAACATTTTTCACATATAACAGCCCCATAAAATTGAATAATTTCAACGTATCTACTGAAAAATCAATAGTCCAGTTAACCTGGGAGGAAATTCTAAAAGTAGAAATAAAATGGAAGAGTGAGAATTTTCATGTTGTCGACTAGCCGATTTGAATTGAGTTGGATTCATGGAATGAGTTCAAATTATTTTAAAGCATAAGAACTATTCCAAAACAGAACTGGAAGAATCATACTGTCACAAATTTCATTGTGAATAATTTATTATCATAGATACAGTGTGAATATTTATCTTACAAATGCTCACAATGACAGAATCGCTCACAGTTACTCTTATTGTAGCTCGCGTGCCTTATACTCCCTACTCCAACAATAAACCTCCATTTGAATGTCTGATAATTGAACAACAATCAACCAGCATTCAAAGCCTGACAATCACCAAACATCTAGTGAACATTGGCTGTCAATCACGTCCGACAATTGAAAACACCGACTAGATTGTTGGTCAACGCTAACTATGATTACATTACAGTAAATTATTGAATAAATAGCGAATTTAAAGGAATAATAATGTAAACTAATGACTTGAAATATCTCACATTTGTGACAATACAATGTTTCCTAGTAATTGGCCGGATACGTAATTCCTTATTCTTCAAACTTTGTGATAAATATTTTGATCATATTTTATTCTAAGGAATGAAAAAGTGAGCACCATTTTCTCCCAATTTTGATTTATTGAGATTCAAAATAAAGTTACCATAAAATTGATCTCAAAAATACTACTGTCGTTAAGCAACACAAATTGCGTTCATATTTCATTCACTTTGAAAGCGAAAGACCCCATTTTCTCTACTAGTCTCGTGGAGCATACACTTTCAGCATTGAAAATCAATAGCTGACATTTATAAAAAACACGCTATTAAAATTCCATACATCACAGCTCGAACAGAAGTTAAGTGGCTACATTTGCCGAATGGAGTAGATTCCATCAGTAGGTTACTCATTTCAGTATATTTCATGTAAAGCGATAAGCCTTAATGGCGTACTCATAACACTTCTGCAAAGTAATATGCATGCAGTGGTTGTTGAGATTGTACGTAGTGCTTTTTAATTTCATAGAATGACGCATGGGAAAAAATATTAATCATAAAAATTATTCAAGAGGAAAAATTACATAGTTCTGTGTAAAGTTACGCGTAGATTGTATTATATATCTTGAACCATTTATTTGTTGGCACTGATAATCATCCAAGTTGGCATTAAGAACATTCTAGAAAATGTTTCTGTCAGCTGTTAGACATTCGAATAATGGTTCATTTTCGTACAATGTAATTGTTACAAATGGTCGGCTGCCTGTCTGGCGATGCTCTGATTGGATGGTTGAACTGTCATTGTGGATAAGTGCCATTATTGACACGCGTGACCGTCGCTATAGGGATTCTCCCATGTTGCTGACAACGCTTAACACTCGTAAGGACTTTGTAAGAACTGGAATGCTGTGTTGAAGTGCGCTTTCTAACATAATTATCGAACTCCAAATTAACCTTTCCACTAATATCAACTTGATGCACTCATCAGAACAACTCAAAATTGATGTTGTACGCAGAAGATTTGAATTATCGATTTAGAAGTCAAAACTAACACTGTATGAAAATTCCCAGATACGGCAAAACGATCACAAAACAGCAGCACGTTTTGCGCGTGTAATCCACCATGATTTCGTTATTATCGGATTCTCTGTCATGTTTCCAGTACATAAACAACTTTGAAGACTTATTCGTAGTAACGTCAAAAGAATATCGAATACTTTTGCATGTATTAAATTGTTCAACAAAACATGTCTATTTTCTTGATACAAAATTTATATATTCAATGTTGTATATTTGTCCACTTTGACTATAGCTATCATATATTGATTATTTCAGGATGAAAATTCAAGTTCATTCCAATTTAAAAGTTACGAAAATCATAATTACCTTGCGCAGTCGCGTTGCGGTGCTGAGTGCTTCAAGCTCAGCCCACTTGATCGCTATTGTGTCATCGGTCACCACCTCATTGTTCTGCGATGATTCGTCTGGCCATTGACCGCAAACACTGAAACAATGAGAAATATTTGTTCATATACTATCCAATTCATCAATTATGAGGATAATAGGTCCTGCAAGGATAAAGTGAGCCCAAACAAGATAACATATGTAATTTTCATGTTAATGTCAATTCAATTAGCTCAATAAATTCGTCCAAATGATCTTTAGGAGATAGAAGGTATATTCACGTGTATTATGAAGTTCGTTATATTTTTCTTAAACAAAAGCATAATGAGAATCATAATGTGAAATTAGAATAACCAATACCACCACTCATATTATTTGGACATCACATACAAGCATTCGTCAATTGTTTTTCCAAAATGAGTAATTTGGTTCTTTTGTGTTTGATATCAAATTGAAGCTCCTGCGTGAATAATTCTAGTAGAAGTATCAAAAAGGATGTTTGAACGGTTGTTAATTGTTCTTTTACAAGTTATTCAAATGATGTCTAGTTTGGTTCAATTCAAAATTCTCGGGGAGATGACCTTAGTAGAAATAAAAAATAAATAATCAGTGCAATCCAAGGTACCATCTTTTAATCACACTCCCGACGATCAAATATCAAAACTGTATGTTCCAATGAATTGAAGACCCTAAAAATCTGGTAAGAGACTCTTGTCAATTGTATTCCTACAACTTACAAGTTATTTAAATTATGTCACTTTGACAATAACAGCTGTAACTTTGACAATGACAGCTGTAACTTTGACAATGACAGTTGTAACTTTGACAATGACAGCTGTAATTTTGATAAGGACAGCTGTAACTTTGACAGTGACAACTGTCACTTTGAAAATGACATTGTCATTTTGAAATATGCGATTGAATGATGCGACACTCTAAATTTATCAAACAGATCCGAAAATAAGTACCTAAAGTTTCATGCGATTGCAGATTACAAGAGAAGTAGTGTCTGATTAACACAAAATAACACCTAATACATAATATACTGCATCTGCATCATTTATAATACAAATCATTTCTGATATAGTTTCAAGTGAACTTTTCCTTGCTTCAATGTGTTATTTTTAGTTCTTACGTGAATAGCATTTGAACTTCATGAAAAGTTTTACTTCTAACGTCGTTAGTAGTTGACTGTAGTTTTTTTTTTAAATCATCATCTATAGGAGAAAGAAATATGAGAGCAACTTCAATATTTTGGATTGCTTCAAAGTTATCCTATTTTATCACAAACACTCCTCTCAGGATTTTCAGATGTAATTTTAATGCGATTTCTGATGATCAAGTGTTGTTCTCCATCTGACGAACTAGAATCTTCACATGCAAATGCCATCGGATATTTTTTATTCAACTGGAGATATTTGTTCTCGAAATCATTCCTACAATGTCCATTTCTTCTATTTTATATTCTGCCATTTCATAAAGAATTTTCAGTTCATGGAAATATTTTTGATGAATAGAAACAATTAAGACAAGCAGATACTCGAAGTTTCTGTCAGTGCTACCCATGTTCATTGGTTGTAACAGATAATGTCTGATGAAAATTATCGATTGAGTTTACAAAATAGCCCCAAATATGTTAGAAAAATCATATCTGCAAGGAGAATAGGATAAATTTTGTGCAAAAAGTAAATGTTGAATTCGTATTCAACTTATCAACGAATATAGAACGAATGGTAGAGAAAAAACTTCTTGTCGAGTAGATTTGCCAGCTTTTATCCAGTAATTTATATCCGTTGGGCTCCTAGCACTAGATTCCATTAGTAATTTATGCTTTCCTTAATCAGCAATTTCGGAGTTCTAAAAGTAAGAATCTCTGGCAATGCAGAACGGTCTCACTTTTCGGGATAAAATTTGCACGTCGCATCGCTGTTTCTCTTATTACTAAGCAAAAACTATCATATCAAACAATAATGTTCTTATTGATTCTGATTCCCAAGACTGCACAATTTTTGAAATTAAAAATTATGTGAAACTATTTTTTGATAACTTCAGTGGCACCTGACTTATCAAAATCCAACTTCATGTTTGATATCAATCAAAAAGTGATCCAAAAATATTTTCTGAATATTGGAAAACGCTTGAGGGAAGGAAAGGCACCAATTTGGATTTTGACTGATACAAATTCAAACTAAACTCAATATAATTTCAGTAAGTTGCGAACAAGTTTAAATCATTGATCGGACCATTTGTTGATTAGCAGTGGTCAGCTACTTTTAACAGCACTAAATTAATCACAAAGCAAGTAAATACAATATCCAATATCCGATTCTTGATAAATTCAATTACATTGTGTTGTATTCTGTTTGCAAGCAATAGATAATTATTGGAATTAGATAGAATGCATTAATGTATGAGTGTGTAAAGCTGCATTTCTGTCTGAGTTAATATTTTATTTCATATGTGGGAAGTAAACAGTTAAACATGGAATGTTAAACGATACGGCAGAGTACACAAAGTGCAGTAGATCAAAGCACCTCAAAACTTATTCTAATCAAACAAAATGCGCAGCACATGTTGTAACTTTGTAGCACGCGCACGAAGAAATGTGAGATTTGACATTGAAGTTTATATGGAGACGGAGTGCAGAAGCTCGAAAATATATTCGAATTCACCACCTAAGACAATATGATTTTTTACTAAAATGTCCAAAGTAAAAGTTTTAACGATTTTCCCTCCCTCCGAGAAACGGGAGTTGGGCATATTCCTCCAAAATCTTGAATGGAGACGACTATTTCCAATTCAAGATTGGGATAGAGAACCGAATACCAAGTTAATTTTACCTGAAACTCCCAACCCACGGGATTGGAGGGCTGAACTCAACAATGTTCAAATTCAACAATATGATGAATAACGGTCGAATTTCGACCACTGGGCGACAACTAGTACTAATAATTCTTCCAACAAAGAAATCGCAGAAAAAAAGCCCTATAAGACTTGTGTCCTATTTGTCCTCTTCTTGCAGTGGTAGATACCAAAATTTGTTTTCTGATCATTTTCTTCCACTCAAGCGTTTGATCGTGTTTTTATCAATATGGTCAAATATTGTGCCGGTCCTACCAATAAGATTTTGATGTTGTATTTAGACCAAATAGAAAAATTGTTGAGAGAAAGGTACAATGTACGGTAGGAAATTGTTACATCTTTGAAATCTAATTTAGTAACTGTGGAGAGACGCAATGAATTTGGAATTATATACTTAGGTTGGTCCGCTTATTCTAGGAAAACATTTTAAAATTTTAAATTATCTTTCGAAGTGAAAAAATTTAATAGGATTGCCAAGACCAGCTTTTGTACTCCTATGGAACAAAGTAGTATATCCTCTCAAGTCGAACTCATCAAATCCTGAGCTCATATAGGATTATTATGAAAGAATTCAAAGACAGAAATGGAATTTATATTTGAAAAGACATTAGAAAAAACTTTTTTTGGAGCAATTTGAAGGAACACTGAGATATATTTGATTCAAGTCCATTTATCCAAAGAAAGTTTCCAAGAATTAAGTTGTTTTTTATCAGATATCATATCATTTTGCTCCCAATGCTGCAAACTTTCCTCGCCATCCTCGTATTTCTCTTCTGACAGTTGGTTTCTTAAAATCTTTCATAATTTATTTTGTTTCAATTCACATGATCAATCATCCAAGACTACTACTCAAAATTATCGTGAAATAGCACAAACAATTGTCAAATCGTAGGTTTACCTGAATTCTCTGAATAATTGTGTGAATAATAATGATTTTGAATTATTGAGAGGTAGATTATTGTTCTTATTTCCGACAAAAACTAGAGTTGAGCTGCATAGTGCCTTTTCCTCATCACACAGTTATTTCATGACTTATTCTTCTCCAAGTTTGTTCTAAGTGAGTGCAATACTCATCACGATTCAAATTCTGTAGTCGTTATAGATGGCGGAGATGATTTCGAGGAAGGGGTTGAGCAGCTATAGAGACACGACGTGCATGCATAATTCTTGTTATAGAACCTCTCACACCAATAATACCAGCAATCGCATCTCACAGTCTCATGAAACTTGAGTAACGTTAGTCCCTCTGATTATATCTGTGGTACTCCAACCAATCTAACATATTATGTTACTATAGACAAAGATATATTAGATATGATGTTCGAGATGATTATTTTGTACTTGCATATACTGAAGCTCTTCAATGGTAGAATGTATTCTTAAAAACTGATAAATGGAAACGTTTGAATCATTTGTTTACGTTGGTAGTCAGTCATTTGTCGGTAGGGTCCAAAAGTCAAACGTTGAATCTTCATTTGTTGAGTCAAAGTCAGAGTTACGGTAATCAAAATCAGGAGCAAAGATATACAAAATATTTCAAAGAACAACGGCCGGATATACTTACGATAAGTACATGACATCAACACAGAGCATACAATTACAGAGTCGTATTTTAGAAATTTAGAAATCATAACCGATATTCAACCACATGTTGTGAAATATTAGAAAATATTTATTCAAGCTGATGGCTGGTGACGCTACAATGAGTGCTGGTGTAGTGCTTGAACAGAATTACAGTTCTTTAAAATTTAAAGAGTAAGTAAGATATGAAAACTAGTTGTGACTAACCTCAAAATGAAAGACGGTAGCTAAAGGCTCTAGGATATGTGAATGGGGCAGAGCTTTGAAGAGAGGATTCGTCACACTAGCCAATTTGACGTGATGTTTTCGTTTCCTGACGTTAAATTGTTGTTTCGCATGATGTGAGTCGACCTTTACGCATTTTCCGCGGTGGAGTTCTTTCGAAAATAGGTTCGAAATATCATGATGCGACATTGCCAGAACGTATCGTCAGCTCAAAAAACCTTTCTATGTCATGAAAAAATAGGTCCGCGCGTGCGCCGATTTGATCCAGGGTGCCAAGGACTTGTGGCAACATAAGAGTCGGCACCGTTGGTTCTTTGTATTCGTCAGATCTCTGGCTACAATTTCTATAAAGGACTTTTTCGTCTAAAAGAAAAAGGTACCTCATCGATATTCCCAACCCCATTGAAATCATGATGCCGGGAATTGTGGCAAAGTAGGACTCGGCACCGTGAATTTTTCTTGTTTTACTTATGAAAACACACGTTCAAGTGTAATTTCCATGTGTCTAAGATGTAAAGGTTGTTTGTGCGCTCAATCTCATAATGATTAATTGATATCAATTACTTCTGGTAGATTTTAAAATGGCACCGTTGACTTTTAAGGCCAATGTTTTTTACGACGAATCGTTTAGAATACCTGAAAATCGTCTAACGATTCAAGGTAGCATTTCTAAGCAAGTTTTTGGGTTGAATGTTCATCTCTGAATAACATATAGTATATAATAAATATCAGTAGACCCAAATTTCAAACAAAATATTGGAGGAGGATAGGATAGAAATCCTGAAAAATTTTGATTGTTCTTGTTAATTTATTTGCTGAACAGATTCGGCCATGTGGTGGTCATCATCCGAGTAATATTGGCGAGAGCATGAGAAACTCTTAGAAACAGCTGAAACATGAGTGTGGATAGTTTGACAAAGACTAGGATATATTTGAGAAAACTAATCGATTTGCGCAGGAAAGTGGTTTGTATTCACACCCACGGTCAAGCAGTTTTATCCAATCTCTCATGCTCTCACAGATATAAGTCCAATTATGACCAGCAAGTGGTACAAACATTTTTTTTTATTTCAGGTGTATATGTCACGAGAAAAATCTGCAGAGTGGATAGAAGACAACTTCTTGTTGGGGGTGAGTTCCTTCGTTTTTTATGTGTGTGTTAGTGATGAACCAATTGATTAAGTTTTGTCTAGAAAAGTTTCGCTCTACCACTCTACAAACCCCTTCCGTAACGTATATTCCTCACTAAATAATTAATTTGAAGACGAGTTCATACATTATCAACCACCGATTGATCACAGAGTTAGGGCATTCTAAAGAACGGTGGATTAATGGATTATTAAATTTTCAGCCTCTTTTTCTTCATTAAACATCAACTACTTGACACCCTTTGAATTGAAGTAATGATAAGTTCATCCTGAAATTAAAACTGCGTGTATAACAACATAAAGGATTGACAAGACCTTTGTTCTAAAAATTGAAAATGTTATTATCAATAGAATAGCATGTCATGAACTTTTATTGGATCATTACACAGACATTTTCGTAACTGACACAGCATCTTTGATTTCGTTCAATGAGCACACGATAAGTTCATTGAATGTAGTTGATAAACTGTTGAAAAAAATTCAAATTTCACTCTCTATATTTATTATTGGCACTTTTTTAGAGGTTTCTGACAAAGTACTATTGATGTACAATAAGTCACGCATGGTTGTATTTACTCGTTCGCGCATCGTTCATCTGAGTGAGTTGGAAATTGCCAAGGTTATTGACGGTACTTGCATGGAAGTTTCTGATAAAGTAATATTAACGTACGATAGATAACGAGCAAGTCGTATTGAATAATTCTTCATTTGCGCATCATCCGATCTAGCTTTTTGGCGCTGACGTAGGCACAGTATCATCAATGTACACTACACACTAAAGCACCTCCTCTGTTCTGTCAGATAATTACTTCCATATATATTTCTCTAGCTTACACATTCAAATTTAATGTTAATGATCTATACATACTCCAGAATTATATCGTAATAAATAGATTTTTTTGGTTTCAATTCTGTATATTTATTTTTATTTTTGACGTTTTGACTCTCTAACCGAGAGTCTTCTTCAGAAAAAATGATACAAAAATTATCATTTTTTCTGAAGAAGACACACATAATCAATTTTATTGAACATCTTTTCAGTAAAAAACGTAGAGTCAGGCTTGTGGTTCTATATTTCTCATATTCTTATGTTCTATGACTCTTCCGGGTCTATTACATCTGTGTGGCTATTCTTGTGATTTCTCGGACCAGCATTTTCACAAATAGAAAGATTTGAACTTCGGATGAGAATAATTCTATGAAAATAGTGAAACACACCGTAATTTCTATTCCGTTATCAACTATTTGAATTTCATCATGATGTTCTAGGGAGATAGTATAGTACTCACTCTGCATCCATAATCATTATATAAAAATAGTTATCTGCTATTTTTGTAAGAATCGGCCAGGCCAGAAGTGCACTTTACTTGAAACTTTTTTTGAATTTTCCGCATAAATTCAAAATGATCAGCCATAGGATACTGGAATTTAGCATTGGAAATTGCTGTAGTACTTCATCTTCTATTTTTGTAACAATCGGCTGAGCCGGAAGTGCACTGTCCATGACAGACTTCTTGAATTTTCCTCATAAATTCTAAGCAATCAGTCGTAAAATATTTAAATTTTGTATTAGGTACTTTAATAATATCTAGTTGTACACCTTGCATTACGATTGCTATCGACTAAGCCGGAAGAGCACTTAATTCGAAATATTTTTTTGAATTTTCCGCGTAAATCCAAAACGATTGAACGTAGATTGATAGAATCCAGTATTTAGGACGTTTATATTGTCTAGATGCTCATATCCTATTTTTATTGAGATCCATCGAGCCGGAAATGCACTTTACTTGACAGTCTTTTGGAGTTTTTCGCATAAATTCGAAACGATCAGGTGTAGAATATTGAAATTTGGTTTTCCAGTCTGCTGTAGCATCTGAATGATTGCCTACTATTTTCATAACAATAGACTGAACCGGAAGTGCACTTCAGTTAGAATTTATTTTTTAATTTTGCGCATAAATTTGGATCTGCTGGTAGTCGTAGAATTTTGGAAATCAGTATTTAGGAATGTTATAGTATGAGAATAATGGCCTACTGTTTCCATAGCAACCGACTTGGCTTGAAGCGCATTTCACTTGACAGAATCTCAAAATCTCTTGGGTAAATCCAAAACGATTAACTGTGGAACGATAAGATTTTGGGTTTGATTATACATATATCCAATGATGTACAAGTAAGTCACATGATGTTCACGTTAGATTTTTTTATTGACACGTTTTTCGAGGGTAGATGCACAAATCAACGTAACACTTATTCTACGACTTCCATTCCGCTGGAACATCCTATATAACAGGATTTAATTATTACTGCAATTGCAGACAAATGAAATTGAATACTTTTTGCGTCAGTGAGAGAAAAAAAGATAATATAAACAAGAAACTTTCGTATCACAGAACGAACTCTCCTTTTTTCAATGGAAAAGTTCTCTGCCTCTGGAGAGTCTGCGTCTATTGTTATTTCATGGATTTCTTATTTTAGTCGACTTCTTGGCGCCGTTGACACAGACCGACGCAGCACAGCGTCTGTTACCACATTATTTAAATTATTTACAGAAAACTAGGTCAGCCATTAAAGCATACTCAGCAGCTAAGGGTGTATTTTCACGAACCGTCATGGTATGATAAGTCTAAATAAGCTCCAAAATAATTCTCAAGTCACGGGTATATACATTTTTATAATTGCAAGGTATGCATAAAAATTATTCATGCAGTGTAGAAAAAATAACTCACCCCATCATCAAAATTTCAAGGTATATAACTATAACATATTTTTCTGCTTTCAAAATAAATATTCATCAGCTAAAAATTCCCCATATGGCCCGACTCATTTCTTTGTCTTCGGAATGCGAACAGATTCTCGACCCAAAAAACGTAGTATATATAAAACCTAGTTTCGAGTAAACAACCCTGATCACTTTCAAGGTCAAGCCATATAGGAAGCGTGTACTACACATATTTCCATCACTTTAAAGTCAAGCTTCAAGTGTTCAGTTCATCTGTGCTATGCATTGTTTACTCAAATTATCTGAGCTTGATTAGTCATCATATTATCCAATTCAGTGTTGTAAAGTAGCTGAGAACTTCTATCAATTGATGAGTTTGTCTGTCATTGGGTTTTATGAGTTTGGTATGTTTAGCGTCACATATGGTGACGCCACGCTGAATCTATGTGGGGTATAATCCTTTTTTTTTTAAGTGTTGGTATCCTTAGCTATCTGGGGTATCAATGCCATAAGTGCTCAAATTTTGACTGTAAGACGGCGATGACTGTAGCCAACCGCATGTATTTTGTATTATTGCGGTAGCAGTGTTGTTCTAAAAGTGGATGGATTAACCAGCCTACGTGTGTCGCAGGCATCGGTACGGCATAATGGTACTGATAGCCATCCGTATATGTCGTCCAACATGTGATAAACAGTGCCAGTGACTCAGCTATCTGAGAGCTAGTACCATCGATGCTACATTATTCTGTCGGTGTTGCGCGGGAATGTGTATGTCAACCACATGTGTTATTGAGGACAACGGGATTGTACCAAGAGTGGGTAAGTCGACCGACTCGCGTGTGCCGCCAGCAATGATATTCACTATAGTACTGGTAGCTCTCTATTCGGTGAGCTTAACGGTCTACCTGTTAGCCAGTTATCCTATCCAACCTCCGAGGTAGGTGTATCATTTTTATATCCGTTCTAGTTACCTAAACCAAACCTGAAATGCCGCGATGACGAGGAATTGATGTGTATGACTCTGTGATGACGTCTAACGAAGCATTGTGGCTTAAACTCATAATACTTCCAAGAAAATTAGGCTTGATAAAACCCTAACCCCTGACCAGTCTCTTACTCCTGACGGCAAGGCTATCAAAAGCTTATCAACCAAACATACGTTTCTTATAACATCTCCTTATATTTTATTGTATCTATCATCGATAACTATTATCATCTCACCCCTCTAACACTTGTTTTTGTTCGTCGTTGTGATTTTATCATTCTGTTCTTCTCAACTATCCCGCTTATACATCAACGCCCTGCTACTTTTCTAGCGAAAACTTGTTTTTCGATTCCTGTCCTCTCCAGGAAAACTTTAACGATAGAAGCTTAACTTCCAGAAGTTTTATATTCAGCAAACGAAGAGTTTTTCCATAGTTTCTTTACACAAAAATGAAATTTTTCAAATCTTGCTAATACCGTACTAACCCAAAATAAAAAAGAAATATGAGGAAATACAGATTATGTTTATCACTAGATTGAATCCTCACAATGTAAAATGATTTGTTATTCATGTTAACGATGAAATCAGTCTTCTCGAATCAGATAAAATCATGATATATAACCAAAAATGAAGACCCTGCGAATAATAAATGTCTCTGTATTTGATAAGTGATTACAAAAATCTTTGGGTAAGAAAATCATCAGAAATCTCTGCATCAGATGACATATCAAAGCTCCATATTAACATTGATCATAATATTGGATAGAAAAAATATGTCGCCTCAGTCGAGCATAATCATTCAGCACAAACTTCAGCGCAAACTTCAGCGCAGTAGTCTATGGTTCTATCTATTGCTCTATGGTACTCACAATAATTGAATTTATTCCTTACTAGTACATAAATTCAACAGATATCATTTCGTACTGGGAGTTCCAATTTTTGAGGAACTGAGTGAAGAAATTAAATTATCCACCAAATCGTGTCTAAAATTAATAGAGCTCTATCCTGAAAGTTAGCTAATCAATTGAGTGAAGAATCACTGAGCTTAGTGGAAAATTGCGATTTGTAATTGGTCCTGAAGCAAACAGGAATAAGAGCCGAGATGCATGATGTCATTTTCTGAGAATTAAAGGTCGTAATAAATATCTTCCTTTCTTAAAAAGTTATAGTGGGAGTTCAAAATCCAGACTTGAACGCTTGAGCGCATAATGTGTGTAAAAATAAATTTTGATGTATCAAAACTCAGAGATATTAAAAATAAACTCTTCTAAGAGATGACCACATTAACTTTTTGTGCTGCGAAGTGAACTGGTATATAAAGGACTCAATACTCGATGTTTGAAATAGTAGAAATAATTCAGTGGGATAGACGAGAGTGATTCGAAGTCTAGTACTGAGCGGCATGCAATTCGCAACAAACCAAAAAGCAGGAACGGCTGCGTGAACTTCTGAAAAAAATAGGAAATTTCAAGTTTTCAAATTGCAAAGCGTGCATCGGTCAATACTCTTTTCATATTTCTTATCAAGCAGTGAATTTTCAACTCTCAAAAAAGGCATGCATTATAAAATCGGAAAACCACAACTATCTCCATATTGTGATCTAATAGTCCTTCTTCTCTTGATATTATGCTATGCTAGAACAGAAGCTATTTTGAGAAAGAAAATCCATGAAAACGCACATTTTCGTACTTCTTCTGTCTTAAGCCTGTATGAAGAACGAACACGTTATTCTATGTTACAGAAGTATGAGAAATATAGCTATATTTTATTGTACTTTCACTGCATAGCGAACATTGAAACTTTCATCTGACAAGTAATATAAAAATATATCCTTTGAAATAATTCCGTCGATTTTATGTCTGTTCTTATTTTCAAGAAAATATCTGCTGGATTGGACAAAAAATATCATTTATGTAAAAGGAGTCACTGGATTCAGATAATCAATCAACAAATTTCAAAAAATACCTAGATCATTTCACTAAGCATACCAGAAAAACAGTGAAACTTTAATCTAAATTCATGCAAGAAAAGTGAAATTCAGGCTCCAGAAAATTGGTGACTTATTTCAGACGGAATATATGAGTACGTCTGGCAATTCCATTTTATCAGAGTAACAAAATAAGTATAGGTTAAATGATAATATGAATGTTTGTACTCATCCTCTCGCGGAAGAAATTTTACGAGTTAATTACCAACTTATTATATATAAATTTGAATTATTTGCTTTTATGAACCTCTTCCCACAAAAAGAAGAGCATAACCACAAAAAGTCCATGTTCATTGGAAAATCGCTGAAATAGTGATTGTAAATATAGGAATCAGAGAATTCGTCATAATAAAACACTTTCTCTGACAGAAATCACAATGATAGGACATACATTGCTAAAATAGTACTTAAGTCGGACAATAAACATTGAAGGCACCACAAGAGTTGAACGGACGATAATGCCTACTTCACACATTCCAGACGACTTTTCACACACTGATAGATACATAGATGTCCTCTAAAAGATTCTATGGCTGGAACCGTGAGAAATTAGATATTAGAAAAAAAAAATATCACTTTTAACATGGACACCTAGGATTTGAGAGCAATTCTATTCTATTTGTCATTGCTCATATGTATCAAGTTGGTGTATAATCAGAAAAAGACGACCCAATGTACAGATAATTCTCAATCCAATTTTCATTGAGTTCCAATAATTCTCCAATATTAGGAAATGCTTGTAATCTCATTCGTCTCGTCACTTAAAATGTAGCTTAGTTTACGAGGACTGAATGAACGATCCTTAGGTCAATAAATAAAAATTCATCTCGATTAGACCCTGTTGTACGGTCTAAGCTTATCTAAAGTTTAGTAAAACCAAGTTTTATATCCATGGTTACAATTATTCCAGCAATTGGACCTAAATGGTTTAAAAACTGATGAATAAATTATGTTGGAAAACATATTTTCGTTATAACTATGAAATTGATGGTTAGCATTTCAGAATTATTTGCTCTAACATCAACATTAAAATGTATAAGAAGGTTTGCACTTTGTAATAATTAATTTCAATATCAACTGCAAATGTATGAAAAGATAATTGGCAATTTGAATTGAATAGTCAGCACAATAAGTACCTGTTGGTTTTCAAATAATATCTATTCAACCCTTGTTCTGATGGTACAGAAGATGAATTCTTCCAGAGATGTTTTTTAAAATTACAAATATTACATAGATTTACAATGAAAATGCAAGCAAGTTTCTAATCTTTCCATTAATATGGGAGCAAACTCAATGTTCTACACGTAATATACAGGGGCAAATTCGAGCATGTTACTTTCTACTGGTCCTCCATGTTTCTGTACTACTCTTATTTTACAGCTGCTGCCACCAGAATAACAGCCTAAGGAAGATAAATGGAGGCTTGGTAGTCTTATAAAATGTATTGTTTATCACTGTTTCCTTTGTGTTTTCTCCAGAGAAGAATCAGGATACATTTTGAAGAAAGAATGAATATAAATACGGTTTGGGAGTGAGTATTGTGGGAAAAACCTTCAATTATAAAAAAAGACTCGGAGAAAGTCATAGTGACCAGCCACTTGAATTTTATTGAAGAGAACTTTGAACTGACACATGATATCAACATAGAAAATCACATCGTTTCTAAATATAACTATGTACAAAGCCTTGACCAATACATTCAACTTAATTATCACCTTTTATTCTGGGATAATAATTTTTAAAATATTCTGCAATATGAATTATTAATTGTTATAAAAACGCTGCGTGTGTGATGTCCTTCATCTTATTTCAAAATACATTATATTATAAGCAAATGAATCTCTGCTTTCTGTCCCGAAAATACACCTCTCATGGACACTATTGAAATCAATTCTCTGACGTTTGATGGAAAAATTTATCGGCACGATAGACGGAATCTTTATCTCAAGGGCTGTTGTTTCTTTGTCCTAATGTTGATACTTTGGTTACCTTGTAGGTATAATAGTCCAAGATCTCAGGCCCACTAGACGTTATTTATTTTCTGAGAAACAAAATGTCTGCAATAGAGTGGTATGAGTATGTACTTTGATTGTGCGCATACTTGCTAGCTTGAGCCGACGGCCAATTTACAGATATAAGGTAATAATAAATAACGTAATCTTACTGATAATTTGAATCCTAATTTTCATATATGATACTCAGGGAATAATTTCAATACTTTTTGTGAAGAGTCAGACCATTTGTAGGGGCCAAACACCCTCCAGACAAAATTAAAATATCGCTATGAGTATGAGCGCGAGGTCATCATTTGCATCTTTCGTTATGTATATCTTAGAACACTTTATATGCAGAGTTAAGGAGAGATATTTCTTGATAGTTATCGCATTTTAGAGCATCTATTTTCATACATAGGAAGTAAATTAACTTGAGTTCACTCTTCTGATAAGATCTTGGCTTTCCATATATTTTCTACAATTTTTAATATTATCTGCCGGGATTCCCTCGGGTTCCGACGCTTTGTTGGTGTTTAATTTTGATATTGTATCCCTAATTTCATCTATTGTGGATGGTGAGTCTCATGGTTGTGCTGCATGTAGATATATTTCCTCTTCAATTTCTTTCATCCTCATTCAGAAGTTTTTTGAAATGAGATTTCCATCTTTTGGTAACTTTTTCGCTGTTGCATATTATTGTTCCGTTTTCGCTTTGATTTATGTCGGGTCTAATTTTGGCACTATATTTTGTTCGTGCTAGGCTACTATACTATTCTCTTATTTTTTTCGTAGCATATGAGTTTTTCATTTTATTAAATGCCTGTCCTGTCTCTCCCTCTTCATTATTCTCATTATCTTCCGTTTAGTTGTGTATTATTCTATGGCATTTCTTATATTTCTTTGTAAGACTCTTGTTCTTGCTTTCCATCTATCATTTATTGCTTATTTGTATTCTAGATCTATCATCCCTCTTCCTTGATCTTTTTTTTTTTCATAAAATTTTGTCACATGTTTGCAAAATTATTTCTGATGTCATTTTTCACATGTCCTTCCCAACTTCATTGGCGTCAAACTATCTTCTATCTATTTCTTCATCTTTTGTTGCTGCTAGTTCTTCTCTGATTCCTTTAGATTTCAATTTATCTATATTCCAATTCTGTGTTTGAATCTTATTCTTAGTAGAAAGTGGTCTGAATCTATGTTGGCTCTGCTATAGCTTCTTATATCTAAGATGTTAAATGCAGACCAGATCAGTACGGTATCAATCTGATTCTTTGTTTCTCCATTTAGGAAATGCCTCTTGGCTTTGTGGTTTTGTTTGTGTGGGAAATGGGTTCTTCTTATAACCAGTGGCTTAGCAGTTGCAAGGCCAAACGCTTTTAATCCATTCTTATTCGATATCTCATGAAGACAATGTTTTCCAATCTGGGGTACGGAGATTCCTTCTTTTCCTGTATTTGCATTATAGTCTCCAATTATCACTTTTATATCATATTCAGGAACATTATCCATAATTCTTTCCAACTTTTTGAAGAACTCATCTTTGATTGCACCATCTTTCTCTTCAGTTGGTGCGTGTATGTTTATAATGATAATGTTTCTATATTTTCCCAGTATTCTTATCCCACACTCTTACATTCATTGCTTTGCAATCAATTGTTTTTTCTTTAAATCTTTTGCTTACTAAGAACGTTGTCCCAATCCCAAAACAGCTGTCTTTGGTTTTTGTATGGTATAAAGTTGAATCCTTCTAATCGGGAATACCTGACGATGGCCATCTTGTTTCTTGAATAGCAAGAATATCTGTATTGTATCTAATTGTATGTGAAGTTGTGTTGTGCGGTTGTGCTGTGATAGCTCCAATAAGAAGCCCAATTTAACTGGGACTTATTGTGTTAATATCAGTGCAAAGTGTACCAGAGTGTAAAGCTTAACCTGACGAAGATTTCTGTTATTAGTTTTCGAGGGAAATATCTTTTTAGAAGCAGTGTAGTATTTAGAAAAACGTGCAAAAGTAAGGTTAAATTGTCAAAACAGTTTACTCAAGGAAGGCCGTCGCGAGTGTTCACCAGCTGCGCATGCGCCCTTCGCGCACGAAGAAACCAGTGGCGTAACATATACTTATGAATACAGGGGAGAGAAGCAGAATAAATTCAATTTCACATACAGGCGAACTAAGCAAGAGAAGAAGAAACCATCTCAACGAGGAATTTGATAATTTTTTTAAACGAAGCAAAAAGACAATACGATCACCAGGAAAACAGGTAGAAGAAAAAGATATGGACGAGCTCATGAGGAAGATTGATAATATGACTTCGGAAATTAAAAACGAAATAAGATCCAATCATACAGAACTCAAAAGCGAAATTAATAAAAATAACGAACTAATACAAGAATTACAAGACAAAAACCAAAGATTGAAGAACATTGTAATTAAGGGAATAGATCCGAAAGAAAACAATCCAAGAGAAACAGTGGATAAACTAATTAAAAATGAATTGAATATTGATGTTCAGACTACTTCGGCTCAACTAATTAAGACAAAGTATGGAAAGTCTATAGTCATTGCAGAAATACCGGATTGGAATGGTAAAATGGAAATTATGAAGAACAAATACAAGCTTAAAGGGAAAAATATTTTCATTGAGAACGACATGACGAATGAAGAGAGGAAAACCCAAGCAAAAATTAGACTGTTAGCTAAAGAAGAAAAAGCGAAAGGAAATAACGTTAAAATCATGTATAACAAATTAAGGATTAATGGCAAGGAGTATTCCTGGAACAAACACTCCGAAACAGTAGTTGAGCAAAACGCTAGGAGCACTACAAATGAAGGATGTGTATCAAAAAACTAGCAACGAACGGACGGATGGAACAGGTAACGACTAGGCAACAAACAAGGACTATGAAGATAGGTACATGGAATATACGAAGTATAAAAGGGAAAGAATTTGAACTGGCGAACGAATTTGAAAAGTCGAAACATGATATTTTAGGAATAACAGAAACAAAAATGAAAGGTAAAGGAATGCAAAAACTAAGCGGAGGTCATCTATTAATTCATAGTGGTGTACCAGAAAATGAAGGAGCAAAAGCAGGGGTGGGTTGTATAGTACATAAAAACTGTGCTAACTTAATTAAAAGTTGGAACTATAAGAGTGAGAGAATACTAACAGTAACACTAGAACTGGATGGAAAAACAGAAATCATAATAGCTGTCATATACGGAGTTAACGAAGATGGAAGTAAAAAGATTAAAGATGAATTTTGGGAGGAAATACAACAAACAGTAGGAGACATGTCAGGACTTTATTATATAATTGGAGATTTAAATGCAAGAGTTGGTAACAAAAATATGGGATTGGAGAAAATACTGGGAAAGCATGGGGAAGAAACCCTAAACAACAATGGTACCAGACTAATAGATCTATGCATAATAAATGAACTAGCCATATTAAACACGATGTATCAGCACAAGAAAATCTATATGTACACTAGAGAAGAAAGAATCCGTGATGAAAAATCATTAATAGACTACATAATAACACCTGCAAGAGATAAAAATAAAGTGATTGATGTAAGAGTCAAACGAGGTTATGAAATTGATAGCGATCGCTACTTAGTAGAGGCCAAGATAAAACTCAAAAATCCGGGAAAACAAGAGGTCATTAAAATGGAGAAGCAGCCAAAAAAGGAGATTCTACAAATCTACCGTTTGAAAAATGAAGAGAACAAAGATAAGTATCAACAAATAGTCACAAAGCTTAGCGAACAACATATGATTAAAACTGAGAACAACGTGGAAGAACTATGGCAACACTTCAAAAGAATTATTTACGAAGCATCAAAATCAGTATATGGGGCAAAACATCTTGGGAACCAGAAGAAGCTGACACATTGGTGGTGTCAAGAGATTAAAACTGAAGTGGCGCTCAAGAAAACACTATGGAAGAAATATTTACGAACAAACAGACTTGAAGATTATAATGAATATAAAAACCAAAGAAAAAAAGCTAAAGAGCAAATACAAAAGGCCAAATATAATTCATGGGAAGAATATGGGACAAAAATGGAGGTAAATTTCAAAGAAAATAAGAAAATATTCTACAATATTCTAAAAAACCACCGAAAAGAGAAGAGACCACTGTTTAAACAAATAAAGGATAAAAACGGAAACGTTATTATATCTGATACAAATATAATGGCTAGGTGGAAAGAGCATTTTGAAGAGTTGCTTGAGGTAAAAACCGAACATTTAAGATGTATTCCAGGAACCTCAGTATTCAATAAAGAGGATGAGATTACTATAGGAGAGATAAATGAAGCACTGAATAAGCTAAAAACATCTAAGGCTGCAGGATATGACGACATTAAAACAGAACAATTGAAATACATGGGTGAAGCGGGAAAAGATATGTTACACGAATTAATAAACAAAGTATGGATTACGCACACAGTACCTAAGGATTGGGAAACAACAATAATTTTGCCTATATACAAAAAAGGAGATAATAGAATATGTAATAAATACAGAGGTATTTCACTAATATGTACGACAGCTAAACTCTACGAATCAATTCTAGAAAAGAGACTAAGATCGGAAGTAGAAACTAAACTGGAGAAGACGCAAAGTGGCTTCAGAAAAGGTCATAATACCAACGATCACATATTCATCATAAGGCAGATTTCGGAAAGAACTATTGAGTATAATAAAAATATGTTTATATGTTTCATTGATATTGAAAAGGCTTTCGACCGAATTAAGAGACACCAAATCTGGGAAATACTGGAAAAAAGAAAAGTAAATAGAGATCTAATAGCTGCGATAAAAAGTATGTATAAATGTACAAGGAATGTAGTGAGAGTCGGGAATAAAATAACAACGGAATTTGAGACAACACAAGGTGTAAAACAAGGAGGAAATTTGAGCCCGATATTATTTAATCTAGTAATGGACGAAGCTATAAAAAACGCAAAATCAAGAGTCCACAGAGTCACTTTAGGCCATCTAAATCTAAGTGAAACAATTATAACGGAATGTGCGTTTGCCGATGATGTGGCAATATTTGCTACAAATGAGAAATCACTTCAGGAAAACTTGGAAATATGGAATGAGGAATTAATTAAACTAAATATGAAGATTAATACCAGTAAAACAGAAGTGATAGTAATATCGAAAGAGGAAATAAATACTAATTTACACCTAAACGGAAATAAAATACAACAGGTAGAGAGTTTCAAATATTTGGGAAGTATTATTGAGAGTAGTGGAGGACTTGAAGAGGAAATTAATAGCAGAATCCAGAACGCGACCAGACTATTCTACTCTTTGAATAAGGCCATACTAAGTAATAAAAATATCTCCAAGAAAACAAAAATGATAGTATACAGAACAGTATTTCTGCCAGTTCTGATACATGGAAGTTAGACATGGGTTCTAAATACTAGACAAAAAAGTAAAATCCAGGCGACGGAAATAAAGTATCTTCGAAAAGTTGAAGGGGTTACCAAACGAGACAGGATTAGAAATGACGACATAAGAGAAGAACTTAATACGAAGTCTGTACTTAAATTAATAGAAGAAAGGCAGCTACAGTGGTTTGGACACGTAGTGAGAATGACGGACGACAGACCAGCAAAAGCAACATGGAAAACTAGGACCACCGGAAAAAGAAAAAGAGGAAGACCGCCGAAAAGATGGGATGATAACATTACGGATATATTGCAGACTGAAAACATAACAATAAAACAAGGACAAAATTTGGCAAGAAACAGAGAAGATTGGAAGAAACTAGTGAAAAACGAATGAACTTTCAACCTCGACACCCATAGGGTACAAGAGGATTTCGACTATGTATGTATGTGTATCTAATTATTTCTTTTAGTCCTTGTAGTACTTTAGGCCTGTATAGAGTAGTACATTCCAAATGCCAAGGTAAAAATCGTTTTCCTTTTTCAATAACCGCTGTCGTCCTATGCACAACCTTCCTCCTTTATTCGGGCTTGGGAATGGCGACTTCTGCTGACTAAGTTGAAGCAGGCTTTGTGCAAGTAAGTAAAAATAGCTATCTTTGAAATGAATGCAGTATTTGATTCATGATGTTAAAACCAAAACCAAAAATCCAGAGATCCAGAAGCAAAGTCATATCCTTCCGTTACAAATCACAATTTATCAGTATGAAAAATAGCTCAATAAATATTGTTAACAGCAGAACGTATCAAATAGCAAATCTAAAAAAAAATACCAATATTCCATGAGTGATGTTGATGTGACAATAGCAAAACAATATTCATCAAATGTTACGCAACAGTAGACATTATGGACATTCTATTTATAGCATTCATGATACATATTCATCATGTCAGGATTACATGTCCTTTATGCCGTTATGGTTTCACACGTAGTTGAAGGACTGTTGGTTTGTTTTGATGTTTAGTGTGCAAGGATTGGAAGTGACAGTTGATGACTAAAAAGGAGGATTGGACACTTCATTGTATACATTTCATTTATGTGTAATTTCATAATAGAACAAATTCTGTTCATAAATACAGTCAAAAATATCAGACAAAAAACTCAGAAAACGACTGTATTTCTCACTTATCGTGGTCTTGAACAATTCAGAATAATATCTTTGATATTAACGCAGAAGCGTTGATTTTGTACTATTTTATAGACAACAGCTGTTTAAACATGCAAAGTGGATATCTAGTCTGAATAAATTGGATTCATACCACAAAATAAATCACTTCAATTCCATATAAATCACTCGGACATTTTAAAACAGTCTCAATATTTTTACGGAATATCATGTTGGTATTCAGTGCTATTATCCTGCGAGGAACTTGGTTTATGCATCTGGCTCTTGTGTAATTCACAAGTCAAGCATCGTGTTAAATTATACACCATCTTGATGAATGCGTATACATTGCGCATGAATAGATCATGAATAGCGGCGTAGTGGTTATAACCCCTGGCAAACAGTTACACAAATGATTGGGTGTCTCTTGAGGATGAGTTGAGTAGGTGAGTACCCTACAGGCACAGGCGCAACGGTATGGATTTGAGGGCTGACATGAACATATATGCTTAACTAACTTTTCTTCGAGTCTTATTACTATTTATAATAATTGTCCATTGCATACAAGGCTCAAAATCATATCAGTTGGACCAGCACAATATGACATTCCATTCCAATATGATTTTGGTATGATTATTAGTAACAACTTAAAGAAATCTGTATCATAAGAGCTGCAAATATTTTTATATCATTTAAAGAGCGTGGAATGAAAAATATTTTCCCGAAAAATTGAATTTAGAACATGTTACAAAGGCAAGTGTATGAATCACTCCTACACAGACATTCCATGCTCAAAAGAATTTGGCAGCCATTCAGATCTGTCATTTCAAAATTACCCATCAAAATATAGTCTAAGTACTTGACAGACAATTATAGATAGGTACATGAATGAGCAATCCTTAATATTTGACGTTAGATAATGTAACTACATTTCAAACAGTGAGAAGTATAATTTTTCTTTCTGAAACTCACATCAAATGCTTGATTTATCCAAACATAACAGCAATTTGTTGTTGATTTCAATGTAAGCAAATAAAATCGGATATAGAATCAATATTTGTTATGAATTGCTTGTATATCATTATATTTTGAAACAGATAATATTGAAGCCTCGTATATTCTTCATTGTTTCATGGAACATGAGGTTTTTCAATATCGTAATGAGATATGAAATGGTTTTGTATGGAACAAACATGCTACCTCATTGTTTGGAGGATATGTAAATTCATGTTGAAATTTGAAGTTTGTACTAAGATATCATTACAAAACTTTGGTCCGTACGTATGTGTGGATGACAAAACATGCATAATTATTAATATCTTGGAATAAAATCTCTATTTCTTGGATAATCGAGTTTATAATTCCATCAATATTCACGGAAGATACTCCATCAAAACTACAAAAAGTTCTCAGGACAGCTAAGTATTGCACGAATCTTTACATATATGGCGTAAGTTGATCTTATAGAAAAGTTTCTAAAAACAATGATGAAAATAACATTTGTTTCAATCAGCACAAAACAGTGGGCAATTCATTTTTTAGTTTGAAGGACTAAATGTCAATGTCCTCGTAACATAGTTACATTTATAGAGACTGGAATATTATATATGTTGGTAATAAAAAGAGACGATTTTCTAAATAAAATTCAATTTTTCTCATTCATTATCATTTATAGTAAGTAAATTCTGTTCTACTGTATCATTTGATAATAAACAAATGACAAAAATGAGTATCAAGCTGAAAAAGCTGACGTGATCCTATATCCCACTTCCACTTGTCTGTCTTCCATAATGACGACATTAAGTCTCTTATACTGTTATTCGTATGATGGAACATGTGTCAAGAGTCTTTAGAATGACATCAAAAGATGTCTCTACGAATAAAAATTAGGCCGCAGATAAAAATTTCAGACCTAATTTGATTTACAATAATTGCGATGCGTAGTGAATAGGACAAACAGAAATTTATCCGGAAACAAGAGCCATCATTTTAATTTTGATGAGGCTCGTACTCTGCACAATGAAACGGATTTGAATAAAATTTTATTGGAAAAATTGATATTATAACCCTCAGCACTATATACAATGACATTTTGAAATGATTCTTGAGTTTATCTAATGTTATAATATTCCTGTTAACTTTTCTTTACATCTTAGTTTGATTTTTACTTCCCCGACCTATATAATAGAGGAAGTATTGTAATCGTGATTTTTTGACTGCTCGAGATTTTAGTGGATTTTAACGTTTTATCATGGTTCCAATCGTCTGTACCGGAAGTGTACTTTACTTGAAACTTTTTTCGAATTTTTCTAATAAATCTAGAATGATCAACCGTAGGATGTTGAAATCCAGTATTTGAAATTGATGTTGTATCAGGATAGTCATCTTCTATTTTTGTAACAATCGGCTGAGCCGGAAGTGCACTTTATATAACAGACTTTTTAAATTTTCCGCATGCATTCTAAGCAATCAGTCGTAGAATATTTAAATTTTGTATTAGGCACTTTTATAATATCAAGTTGTACACCTTGCATCATGATTGCTATGGACTGAGCCGAAGTAGCACTTTATTCAAAACATTTTTGAATTATTTGCTTGAATCTAAAACGATTGAACGTAGATTGTTAGAATTTAGTATTTAGGACGATTATACCGTCTAGATGCTCATATCCTATTTTTATTGAGATCCACCGAGCCGGAAGTGCACTCTACTTGACAGGTCTGCTGTAGCATTTGAATGATTGCCTACTATTTTCATAACAATTGACTGAACCGGAAGTGCACTTCAGTAGGAATTTATTCTTTAATTTTGCGCATAAATTCAGATCTGTTTGTAGTCGTACAATTTTGGAAATCAGTATTAAGGAATGTTGTAGTATAAGAATAATGGCCTACTGTTGCCATAGCAACCGACTTGGCTGGAAGCGCATTTTACTTGACAGATTTTTAGAATCTCTTGGGTAAACCCAAAATGATTAACTGTGGAACGATGAGATTTTGTGTTTGATTATATATATCCAATGATACATATGATCAATACATATATATATATATATATATATATATATATATATATGTATATATGTATATATATATATATATATATGTATATATGTATATATATATATATATATATATATATATATATATATATATATATATATATATATATATATATATATATCCAATGATGTACCAGTAAGGCACGTGATGTTCACGTCAGTTTTTCAGTTTGTAGCGTTCATTCTATGAACGGTACTATTCATCATAAAATATGAAGTAATAATTTGGCATAACATTTACCTGAAGCATTTTCCAAAATTATCAGTGATTCATTTGTTTTCATTAAAATATCAATTGATATAAAACTTGTTACATTTTTCTGAAGTTAAGAAATACTGAAAACCATAAGGTGGAATTAGAATTATTATCACTCATATTTGGACATCACATGCAAATGTTTGCCAATTGCTTTTTTGGCATAAGTAATTTGTCAATCGTGTTTGGTATGAAATTAAAGCTCTTGCGAGCATAATTCTAGAGAAGTATCAAAGAGGATATTTTTGTTTCTTTTACAAATTATTCAAATGATATCTACTTGAAGCTCTCGGGAAAATAAGCTTGATGAATATCAAGATGAATAATCAGTGGAGTCCACTTAACCATCTCTAAATCACACTTCTGGCGATCAACTGTCGAAACTGGATGTTCCAACGAATTGAATACCCCGAAAATCTAGAAAAGGACTTTTAATTCAAAAACTACTTATTTTATGTAAGGACTGAAATATAGTCGCCATCTGCCATTCAACAGTGACAGCTGTCACTTTGAAATATGCAATCAATTGATGCGATGCTCTAAGTTTCTGTAACAGCGATGAAACTGGCAATGAAATATATGGATGAGAAAGCAGATTTTTCATCCATTGATTGACCTAAACAACTGACTTATCCATACATGCTAATTTTATGTTCTTTGTAATCCGTTGTAAACACAATTTTTTATTTGCACTTTGTCAGTTGTGACTAAAATAGTCGGAAGATACTTAAAAGTTTCGTATGTATATCAATAGGTCGCAGGACTGCGCTCACAAATATATATCCAATTGATTTCTATCCACTGGATGTCGAGATTTGAAGCAGTCGGTTAGGTCCCTAGGTTGACTTTTCACATACACAGCTATTTTTCACTTTACTTGCCACGTTTTTACCTTGCAGCCATATGTGTTGCCAGTCAACCGATGCAGGCCCATGTTACAACAATTAGCCGGTGCCAGATAGCTTCATTGAGGCCAAGTTAATTTGATTCCTAGCTTGAACGGTAACAAGAGTGAATATCGATCCAGCAAAGTCGAGAAAAATTTCATGACCTGATTGAGATTCGAACTCACGATCTTTGCGAGGCTAGCACTCTACCACTGTGCTATCTTGCCGTTATTACAAATTCATATTGATGATTCGATTGTCGCAGTCCCTGAATATGAAACAACTGGAATTTAGACAACTTTTGATGCACTTATACGGTTGACAGTAAAAATTGAAATGAATCATTGTTCATCGTCCCTGAATATGTTACTAATAGAAAATACCAGGTACATTAGTCCTGAATCAAACCATTCGAAAAAGCGATTAGTGGAAATGTGACTCCACAAAAACATCACATTTGACCGAAAAATATAGTCACAAGTTTATTATTATTAACAGTTGACTTACCAACACCAAAATAGTAATTAAGGTATCAAGGGTGTTGAAAGGACAATAATGCCTGAGATCAACAGTGTACTTTCCGAGGGCCTCGGGCCCGAGGTGTGTACGTTGACCGTAGGCATTATTGTCTGTTCAACTCCCGAGGTGCCTTCAATGTTTAATATCCGACTTTTGTTGTATTTCAATCAAAACTTTTAGCAATGTATGATCTGTCATTGTGACATCTGTCAGAGAAATTACTGTAGTTTCTTGCAGTAACTAGGGAACTTGTTTATTATTTTTCAAAATAATGCTCTCGAGTATTATTGGTCACGTAATAACCCTGAAATCAGTATTATTATGACAACAGTAATAAACTAGTCGGACATTAAGAATAAAGAACAAAGATACTATGGCAACTTAGTGTATAGTTGTTCCTTACATAAATAACGCAAGTGAAATGATCAGAAATGTTTTCAAGAACAATGACGAGATGAATATCTGATTTAAACAGCGGAGCAATTCGTCATTTCAAATAAAGAACAAAACATGAGAGCTTGGGATCTAATACAGTCTATCAGATACCGTCCAATAAATTGGAATCTGTATTATACAGAACAAATTAAACATTATGTATATAGCATTAGCGCAATAGTGGCAACATTAAAATGCTTCTTAAGCGCCTGAGTACATTATTGTATCAATACGGGACATTTCTTCAATTTCGAGAAAGACTTTTCAATATATCATGGAACAAACTTGAATCTAAGATGAACTCTAGGAATGTTGTAAATTTTGTAATGATTTTTACATATTATTACTTACTGTACTACGATATTCTGCTGTCACTATTCAACATCTTAATCCAATTATTTTCTATTGATCGACTTCTACAACTGACTGCTATTAGTGCTATTCAAGTGTGCTTATATGCAATTTTTTGTAATTTATGACTTGCACTTAGTCGGTAACCACCCAAAATTGGCGTATGTTGCAAAGATGAACCATTCCATTCTCTGATTTCAGAATATGTTTTACTATTCTACTTGACTTGTAGACATGCAGTACTCCTGAGGATGGTCAAGGTTTAGCAGAAACTGTTGAGCTAGGAGAGGACAAAATTGAATATTGACTTTCTCTCATCATTTCTACATAGTTTGTTCTAGTCAGTTTTATCAATCAAATCTATCAATCATTATTAAACGGCTTAGAAGCACATATATATAAGAGCATTTTTTCCTCCTGTTCAGTTTGAATCATGCATCAAGAACTATATCATCCAAAATTGATGGATAACTAATTTCAAAATGTACGGAAACAACCATTCTGAATGATATTCCACAATATTCTACCCCATTTTTAAATTTGGAGCCTGTTATTTGGATCACATTTTCGATGAAAATTAAAATATGTCTGAAATTCTCCTACTTCTTGTTATAGATGTGAATAAATTCTACACAACACGACAAAATTCATGTTGATTGCCTCAGTTTTCACTTAGATGAGCATTTATGGCATACAAAAGTCTCACAATGAAGATTTCTCTTCCAAGTTCCAACTTGGAACATTCAGTTAAAAAGACAGATTGTATTTTTGAGTGACATATCGAGCTCGTAGATTCTATTTTAAGAGATTTGCTAGCAGTATTACGAAAATTTGTGAGAATATCCATTTAATATACTTATTAATGCATATTCCATCTCAACTTTAATGATTACTAATTACTTTTAGCCTGTTTTAAGAAGCCAAGCTCTGAGCGCTATTAGAAAGTGGAAATTATTAATATCATAACATCCGTAATGAATACAGCCATTCTGATTTATATCATGCAGCAAGGAGAAGAGCTGCTGAATACTATGCGGAGTAGAATTACTGTTTAATTTATTTTGCCCGACTTTGGCTTCGGATAATCCGCTTGCGGTCTCAACTTGGTTTAAGTTTTATTTACAGGGAAGTTTGTGATTATTTACTTGGTTTTCAAATGTTGTTAGTGGGGATAATGGTTAAAGCAATGAATTAAACTTCGACAATTATAGCAAAGACAAAACAAGTAACAGAAGGGTTCTTAAGGAACTTCAATATTGCTCACTCATCAAACTTCAAAGTGAAATAGTGACTCGTTTTTCTCAAGGAGATCAAGAATCAATTGCATAATTATGTAATATGTTGTGGTTTTTAGGATGATCACAACTTTGATTGGTTTGAGGATTAGAATGAAGATGAAGGATAAGCCCTTACGGTACATGCTCTGCGTTTACTGGGAATTACTCCCTTGGTGCTGTTGATCATTTTTACTTTTACCTAGTTTTAAGTATTGGCGAAGATGTCCAATTTATACCTGGTGTGGTGCAATTGGCAACAGCCCAAAATTTCATTGCCATCTATTGAAATTTATAGGTGTGAAATAAATTACAGTCTCAAAAACTTCAGTTTCATATTTTTTGAGCATTATTCGAATCAGATTGACCACAACTCAAATATGGTCCTTGACTATGAATCAATCTCATCTGTTTCTGATATTTCTATTCCATTCCTAGGTGTTTGAATTGATGTTGAAGCCCAAAGGTATTCTGAACGAATAAATTATTGCAAGTATTATTGCAAGGAACAGCACTCTACTAGGACTACCTATAAAGTATGTCTATTGTCATTTCACGAGAAGGAGCTTCTTTCATAATTTGAGAGCCACAATTAATGTTTTTTCATTGGAATCGACGTATTTCTCTTTTCTGCACGAGCATTTATATCTTCAAATAATTGAATATAAATTTTATCACAGTTGGTTCACCGTGATACGTACAAAAGTATTGGTACGAGCTATCATGAATGTAATCTTGTATAAATTCTTATATGAAAGTGATATCACATCGAAAACAACGCACAGCAAAAGGCAATAAATATTTCAACACCCAAGCAGACGGGGTCTAATATATTCATATTCTTCAGGGTTTTCAACCGCCGCTAAGCATCCAACAGGCTATGCAACTTCTTTTTATGCTCAAAGAACGACTATTTAAAATAGCTCAGTTCGATAAGTCTTAAAATGGAACTAAATATTTAGATGTTATAGTCACACAGAATTGTTCAAGGTGAATGATTTTTTTTCCTGTTGAATAAAACATGTACTTCTTCTAAACTTTTGAAACGATTTATTCATCACACCTGAGAGGAATCTTAATTTTTAATGTAAGTCTAAAATTGCTGCCTTACTACCGATATGTTTGCAGTTCTATCTAAAATACCTCAGCTTTCTCTGCGTCTATTATCGTGGCAGATTACACAAAGAAACAAGGATTCAGTTACATGAAGTACTGTTACAATGTCGTCTTAGTTGTTAGCTTCATTCTTGGATTATTTTTCGTATAGTTGAACGTTTTCTTGCAATCTCACAGTGCTCTGAAAACGTGATAACGACATGAAAGATATTTTGTTTTAGACTGGCATTTTAGAGCTATTTTGAGGTTATTATATCGATTTCGATGACAGCCAATTATGTACATCGATTTTTGTCAACGACGTATTAAAAATATGTATTGAAATGGTCTTCTCAACAAGATAAGTGAAGAGTCAATTTGTTGTAATCTTTTTTTCCATACCTCTCTTGTTGGGGCATTCATCAACTTATTTGGCTCAATACTAATTTTCCGTATTGTTATCTTTAGAACCGAGGTTTTCTTTTTCTGACTATTGAAAACGATGTTACATCTAAGCGCCAACGTGCGTAGTGACGTCACAGCAACATTGCGGTTATATATATATATATATTATGTATAGTATATATAGTATATATCATACGATCTGATTCTATGTTTGATCGTATATATCATTGGATATGTATAATCAAATACAAAATCTCATCGTTTAACAGTTAATAGTTTTGGAGTTACGCAAGAAATTCTAAAAATCTGTCAAATAGAATGCGCTTTCAGCCAAGTCGGTTGCTATGGAAACAGTACGCCATTATTCCTATACTACAACATTCCTAGATACTGATTTCCAAAATTCTACGACTGCCAACAGATTTAAATCCATGCGCAAAATTGAAGAATAAATTCCTCCTGAAGTGCACTTCTGGTTCAGTCCATTGTTATGAAAATAGTAGGCAATTATTCGTATGCTACAGCACACTGAAATACCAAATTTCAATATTCTACACCTGATCGTTTAGAATTTATGCGAAAAATTCCAAAAGACTATCAAATAAAGTGCACTTCCGGCTTGGTGGATCTCAATAAAAATAGAATATGAGCATCTAGACGGTATAATCTTCCTAAATACTGAATTCTAACAATCTACGTTCAATCGTTTTGGATTTATGCGGAAAATTCAAAAAATGTTTTTAATAAAGTGCTCTCCCGGCTTAGTGGATAGCAATCATAATGCAAGGTGTACAACAAGATATTATAAAAGTGCCTAATACAGAATTTAAATATGCTAGGACTGATTGTTTAGAATTTATGCGGATGATTCGAAAATTCTGTCATATAAAGTGCACTTCCGGCTCAGCCGATTGTTACAAAAATAGAACATGACCATTAAGATGCTGCAGCAATTCCAAATGCTGAATTCCAGTATCCTACAATTGATCATTCTGGATTTATGCGAAAAATTAAAGAAAAGTCTTGAGTAAAGTGCACTTCCGGTTCAGCCGATCGCAATCATAATGCAAAATGTGCAATAAGATGTTATAGAAGTTCTTTATACGAAATTTCAATATGCTATGTCGGATCATTCTATATTTATGCAAGAAATTCAAAAAAAGTTTCAAGTAAAGTGCACTTCTGGCCTGGCTGATTCTTACAAAAATAGCAGATAACCATTCTGATACAACATCAAGCTTAAATACTGAATTTCAACATTCTACGGCTGATCATTCTGAATTTATCAGATAAATTCGAAAAAAGTTCTAAGTAAAGTGCACTTCCGGTACAGACGATTGGAACCATAATGCGAGGTGCACAACTAGACCCTATACCAGTCTTAAATACACAATTTCAACATTATACTTTCAACCAGTTTCGAGATTTGCGAGCTACGCACGAACGCACGCACGCATGCACGAACATACGTACCGACATCAAGCCAAAAATAATCAAAATAGATTCAGGGATGCTCAAAACGGATATATCCATCAAAATCTTGATAGGTGAATTTTGTCGGTTTCACAATACTTACTTGTTACTTTGTACAAGTAAGTAAAAATTAATGCCAATGGTTTTTTTAATATGCTCCGATCACATTTTGAGACTCTTGGAAAATCTTTGAAGACTCTACTGGATCAAAGAGTGACCATATTCGCTCTGGGAATAATCTCCGTCGATATTAAAGAGAAGAGTCCAGCAAAAGCAAGCCAGAGAAGTAAAATTAAAATTTCAAATCTATTATGTATTGATGGCATTGCGTGTGTTTCGTTTCCACCGGTATATTTTTACCAAAATGTCACATGGGATTACTTTCATGAAAAGCCTTTCAGGAGCCGGACATGTTACCTTCCACCGGACGGAGCAGCAAAAAGGTGAACATATCCGGCTAAAGCCGGGCATCTAAAAAATCCTACTAACGATCTAATACTGCCATGCCTTCGACCTCTCTTTCTGAACCGCCAACGTACGCATTTTACTTTCAATTGTTCGAAAAAACATCCAGTTGTAAATTAGTGAATTAGTCACGGCCTTACAAATCCAGAAGCGCGATTGAATCGCATGATTCAATTGAGCTGCAAGTAGAAAGGTCGATGTTGAATTATTACTTGATGGTTGATGTAACCATGTCTCTGATTTTCCTTGGCATCAAATAATTAATCGATAATTGCAAAACTCATACAGTGATCTGTATTATCCCCAATATTATTCAGCAAACCACACTTGTGGAACTCATTCGCCATAAAATGCAGTAATCATGTACAATGTTTCAAAAAAATTTCACAGCATTGAGGAATAGTGCAAAAAATGGCGCATAGATGTCAACCCAGGTGATATCTCAGCTATTCTCTTCAATAGAAAGCTCAATCTGAGGGTTTGGTAATATCATTTGATCGACCAATTCTTTGGCGACACAAGGACACTCAATTTGGATGCATCCTCGATCGTTCCGTAATTTCATCGCGCAAATAAAAGAAGCAGTCTGTAAGGTCAAAGTACCTTTTATTCGACTCCTGCCACTACCAGGCAAGTAGAGCTTCCAGTCGTTCAATAACAAGATTTGAATTTATAAGAACATGAGAAAACCATCATCAGCATTTTATTACAATTGCACCTCGTTACGTTCTAAGTAACATCATCAGGAAGAATATAAATATTCCTACTGTAAACGAGTTCATGATGGAGTAAGCATTGAAAACTTCTGCTGCTTGCATAAATTACAGCAACAGCCTGCTCAAATAATAATCCGCAGTTGACAAACGTCTCCCTTTGAAAAATTGTTGCCCAAAACATTTTTCCAGCGAAGATAATTAAATATTTTTTATAACCATAGCAGATACACCACTTTTCTCAACCTCTCCGGAACAAAAGGTACAATTATGCAGATAATCTAAGCCACATGAAGAAAACAACTGAATGGAGAAGTCTGAAAGGAGAATGATCAAAAATAAATCCAATAAAAAAAGCTTCTACCGCCAAAGTAACGTTGTACAATTGCTCGTGTTGGTTTCTTATTCGTTCTCTTTTCTTTGTTAGAATAACGCTTTTGTTTTTGTAGTGAGAAATGTTCCGAGGGCATCGAGTTTTTATTGATCCGATTGTTTGCGTTGCTTCATTATGTATTAATTCAAAAACGTACAACTTTTCCCCAGAATTATGTTCGTCTTGCGACATTTATCGAATTTCTGTCATATTTATCATTTAATTGCATACTAGAAAATTAGAACGAACTGGAGGAGTCATAATTTCAAGTGGGAAGTCATTATTGAACCCAAAAGTCATGTTCTTTCACTGTTTTAATCAGAATATTCTGTATGAATATTTATATCTGTTGAATTATTCAACGTTAAAATTAAGCTGTGGCAAAAATATATAATTGGAATTGTAATTTGTTTCAGATGGGTTTTATGTCCTGTTCCCAATTTTCGGTCCCAGTCGGATAGCAATAAAAATTGTTTTTTGAAGAGATGAAGTATGTACCCATTTCAAAAAAATTCAAGAGGCATATTGATAATCAAAGCGCATTTTTGGCTGTTCGCGAATGTTTGTTAGCTCAGATTTCGCAAATTACTACCTCTCACAATCAATGAGCTTAAAATCAAGCAGTTTGGCAAATCTACGAAACAGCAGCTTTCGTGTAATACCAAGTTCAAGTTGTGAATATTTTTATTTTCTCTACCAGAACACTATATTTCAATCTTGCAGTCTGATTGCATGTCATATATTGGCATGAAATGGTGATGAAATATATTTTCAAAATTGAACTGGCAAAAGTAGGACAGAAATTGCTAATCAAAGACTGCGAATATTGGTGAAAATACATACAACTCGAGTTTCGAAAATCTCCTTAATGCAATCTTTCAAATTGTTGATCTTCCAAACTACATGTTTCGTCCTCTTGCATTTATATTTAATTATTTCTCGAAGTTTTTGTTCTATGACTATTGAGAGGGAAGTCTCACTGGTTGAGATGTTTGCACGCAATTTCAAAATCAGTCACAAAAGTTTGATAGCGAAATGTATTAACTAAACACAAATACAGAAAGTAGTGGTGAATTCCTAAAATCAGCTAGTGAATTTGAGATTTCTTGTAGCTCAAAAAACATCGTAATTTACCCAAAAGAGAATCACAATGAATTCAGTAGAATTGTTTATCTGGAACAAACAAAAACTGATTCAAGAACAGTTACAATATAATACTTACTGTGATTAGTACATACATTACTTATATTCAAAAAATTGGAACAACACAAAAAAAAAAGGGAGTTGCAACAATTTGAATGAACTCTCAGTTATCTATACTATTCATATTGTAACGTTATTTATTTTAATTTGAGGAGAAAAAGTTACTAAGCACTACTATTTATTTTTATGATTTATTAAAATAATAAATAAGATAACTAACACTACTTTTAATAACTAATTCTAATTAAAACTGAAGATTTTTACACTACTGTAATGTTTATTGCTCGACGAAATTTAGATCGTAATTAAATAAAAGTCACTATTTAATAATCTAGATGAAATAAAAGTTTTATTCTTCTTATGTCACTAATAACACTATATTTATGTATTAATCACTTAATTCTAATTTAAACAAGGTCACAGATATTTATCTTTCACTATTTATATGCACTGTCCACTTTACTTGTCACTTCATTATTTATTTCACTACCACTATTCTTACTACTGTACTGTACTACACGTCTTTGGCTTGGCCTTATATAGAGAAATATTGTGTTCTCGAATTTTCGATTTTCTCGACTCTTTCCATTTCTAGGAATCACTAGAGACTTCCAATGGGAGGGGTGATGTGTTGCGACGTGGCGCGGCGTAAGAGGCGACAAGAAGCTCCTCCCCATACTAAGTCGTCTTTACGAGCTCCCCCCTCACTCTCGCACGTCACACTACACTGTAACTTGACCTCAATTATTTATGTCAATGTTGATTTATTTTGAATAACACAATTTATTTCAATCACTAGCAGTCCATACTATAAGGTCTCTGACCAAAATCAATAATGCTTCTCGCTGTCACTAATGGCCAGTTGCACCACCGTCACTTAGCTTCAAGGGAGGAATAATAACCGTGGTAACAATTGTGCATACAATAGTTGCCATAGATATTAAACTCCATTTAAAGTTATATGACGGTGGTGCAACTGGCCATGACATATATATATACCTTGGGTCTCTCCCCACTACGTTTTTACCGCAAACGTTTAAGGTAGTTCCATCACGAGATGGTTGAATTGAGAAATTGTTCAAATTTGGCATACGTATTGTTCAACATGTGAAAAACACTTCCATAAAATTTGAACAAGTTTCATCATACCGAACCCGAGATATATAATTGAAGTTGACTCAATTAACACGTAGCATATGGACCATGCAGAGGCAAACAGCACATTATTAATTCTACCGTTAGAACTAAAATTAAGAAGTTCATGAAACACAAGGAACAGCTTAAGCAAGATATCACAAATATTGTAAAAAAAATCAAGTTGATTGACCATCTAGTTTGACAGATATAATCTGAAGAAGTACTAAGATTTAGTTGCATACCACATATTTCGCAAGCGAATGAGCGAATGGTGGGGAACGGAACGTTGCCACGATTGGCCACGATCGTCGTTCTAACACGCACACATAAGAATGCGTCGTCTGTATAGGCAACATTTCCTTTGTGTTGAGGCAAAGCCGGTATAGTTTCATCAAAAAGTTTACTCGCAAAGTCAGTTCAAAAGAATTTTTAGAATAAATTTTACGAAAGCAAATGATATCTATTGTATATCTTACTGGCACCGAGTACGCATATATGGGATTTACAGAGTTATTGATTATAATTTGAACGAATTATCAACCATTTTAAAATGCAGACGGTATGTAACTTTTGGTTGAGGCTGCCGCAGAGGAACTACCTTAAGCGTTTCTAGAAAAACGCTAGAAGGTACCAGCAATTTTCCAGAAAACAAATATATTGGCTTCTATTTCTTGATGTAAAATAATTCCACAATAATTCTAAGCACTAGTAAAGCCGAAATGACTAATTTATAGACTTAAATTCGCTACACTATAAATGAAATTTATTGTCTGTCTCAATCTCGGAAGGTTATTTGCCTGATACTGAAGCAAAAATACAAATTTTTTAAATTTTTGTCTATCCGTCTGTCTACGTGCTTTTTGTACCATCATCTTACAATTTGTTCTTTCGCGTATCGTTCATCCAATTTAATTGTGCAGCATTTGACACTTGCAGTTTCTGACATAGTGATACTAACGTAGAATAAGTGGCTTGCAAATCGTATGGCCGTTTGTTCGCGCATCGTCCATCCGACTGAGTTGAAATTCTGACCAGTTGTTGTTGGCGCTTGCGTGTGAGTTTCTGATATAGTATCAACAAAATACTTGCGCTACAGTGTAAATGTCTCCCTCAATTAAAATCTCAATAAGTGATACAGGATGGAGAACTCATAGATTTTTTTGTCTCTATGTAATTCCAAATTCGTTCATCTTGATACTCATTATTCAAAGACAATGTACATTCTATTTGAACAAACATTAAAAGATGTCAATTAATTTTGATTGATCGAACTGAAAAATCTTAGACCACATTGTATCCAAGAAAAAATTGCCTCAGTTTGTTAGACGCAAAATTGAATGGAAGAATAATGCGTGAATGGAAATCATCTTTCAACAACCTTACAGGTTCTTCCAGTTTAGATTCCGAACATGTTGAATAAGTCTGTCCCGGACAATCAACCAACCCTCAGCATATTTCGTTTCTTATTCAGAATCGAATGCTTCCGGATTGTGTAGAGTTGACACACACAAATACTCACTTGTGTTGCCCAGACCCTAACAGAGTAACAGTTTTATTTTTTAGTTATGAGATCATAATGTGAGATATGTCAAGTATATATCGATCACAATATTTGTTGACATAGACACTCGCTTATGTTGTCACAAGACGAGACTTTAGTGAGTCTCGTCTTGGTCTCGTGTTGGTCTCGCCCTAGTCTCGAATAGGTCAATCTCGTCTCAGTCTCTTGTTGGTCTCACCCTAGTCTCAAATAGGTCAATCTCGTCTCGGTCTCAAGACTTGACAAGAGTCTCGCCATGATTTTTCCAAATAACATATTCTTACATGCGGAAATCAATTCGTTCTACTTGATTTATTATTATTTGCTACAAATTTTACAAAAAATATGTATTTGTGTGTTTGGTTAAGAGCCTCAAAAACACTAAGTTACATATAGAGTTTCTTTTGAATTTCACGCACAACACAATTATTTCCACCTTGCTGAGAAGCTCTGAGAGCTGCGAACACGTGATCACGTACAACGCGCTTGCGTGTTGAGTGAACTTGGCAGCCTACATCGAATTTGCAGTACACTCGCTCTGAGGTTCAATTTCAATTTGTGAAGACTGTCTTTTGACCTCATTTTATAGACTTTCGGCATATATACCACCCATCGGACAATTGAAGAAGTGATTCAATGTCATCATCGTTGAAGACAGACTTCCAGAAATAAGAAACAGGGTCAAGTCAGTTTCCTCAGCTTGATGTCAGATTTTACATTCATACGTCATAAGATTGTAACAATAGAATAAAATTATAGTATAATAATCAATAATAAATCAAGAGAATGATTGAACATGAATTGAATCTGATTTCAAACATCGTTCTCAACCAATTGTCAGCATTAAGTTGTCGATCTAATTGTTTGCACCAGCATACAATATTCAAGTCCTTATAAATGTAACTACGACATGACAATATTGATATAGAGACTGCGATCTGTCTCCAAGCTGTCTCTATGAATTAGAATAGGACTCCTGGAACACTAGGATTCGCGATAATAAAAGGGTATTAGTTTCATGCAACAAAAATGTGTAAACTTAAGCATTATGACGAGGTTAGTAGGGCTACATATTTTGTATCAAGAATCGCGAGACTCTTCTCAAGACACAACTCTAGTCTTGTCACGGTCTCGACTTTTGGCGCAAGACCCATTCTATGGTCTCTTCTCGACTTTCGTAGCAACACTAACACTCACGATCTAGAATTTGAAAATATGAGTCACTGCTTCAGTAAAACGAGTATCAAACTATCTTGAATCATTTATCTTTGTCATAATTACTTGAAGATTCTGATGAAGAGTAGTAACGAGAAAATTTATTCCATTAGTGAACACATTTGTGTAAATTATGATGAATTCCCGCAGGACAAGAATTAAAAATGCTTGAATTAGAATAAAAAACCTTGTTTACACTTCCTTCACTGAAAATTAATTATTTAGACTCAAGTTGAGAAAGCCAGAGCGGTTCTCAATTTAAAATTCCGTCGGCGCACTTACGCTTGAGTTTTTATAGTATTCTTGTGAAATAAAAAGAATACAATCATTCTTATTTATTATATAGGATGTACTTCATGCTTAGGAAATTATTAGATTTACAACATGGCGTCTAGTCAAGAGATACCTACGTCTTCATGATTAGTATTTCCCGAAGATATTTGTCGATCCATATTCACACATTTGCTGCATTCGGATAAAAATAAAAATAGCTGTTATTGTTGTTGGAAAAATATGCCATCCAAATCAATTTCTTCCAGTTTCAGAGTCCAACTTCTTGAAAGCGATGATTTAACAACATATTTACATTCTCTGCAACACTGACTCGTGCAGCATCAATGTTGTCTTGATACCTTGCATTACGTCGTCGCTGTGGTGTTTCTGTATTGTGTATAGTGAATCTAGTTTCCAAAATTTTCACGTAATGAGCGAGGAGTTTGGATAAAAGATCAATTATTCTGATAGAAGCTTTGAATAATGAAGAGATGTATTTCTTTATGGAGTTGGCGAGTGTAGCATTATTCATGATTCTGTTCTGAATGTAGTTTTTTTACAAAGCAAAAATGCATCCATCTTTCTGAATTCGCAAACGTCGATTATAGAAAATATTGGGTTGCTATGATTGTATCTACCTGAGTTCTTCTCACATGACTGTCAACATCATACACATTAGCTGTCAACAATATCAGTAACGTCACTTGAATTTCTTACTTTTTTGTAGTAGAAAACTATAGGGAATAGCAAATAAATAAAGCGGATTTTATTCAAAGCTCACGAATACATTATACGCTTGTCTTCTTCTAGCAATGGCGGCAACTCTTGTCACAAGTAGATCTCTTAAGCATTCGTTGAGGGTACTTAAGATCCAAGGGCTTACAAACAAGTCTTTCGTTTAGAACGTCATTGTATATTGTGTAACAAGTTCGCTATTTCATTCGACAATGCGCTAAAGCCCTGCTGCATTAGACAGTAATTGATGTCCCAGTCTCCAAAGATATATGATGGCTTTTCATAATGCAATTTGCCAATTGGAGTTTTACAAATGGAAGTATTCATTGAGTGAGATAAATGGTGTAAGTTCTCAAACTTTATTTGTGTTTGTCGGTTGTCGCACAGCAATCCCGTCATTATCGCGAAAAGTTTAAAAATAAATGTGCATAATATCAATATATCAGAAAAGTTATTCGAACTCATGATAAATGAGCTTTTTCAGTCTAATCGAATATTGAATGAATTTATATTTATATCTAAGAGAAGAGCTTTGTGAAGTTCTTTTCACGCACGGCACAATGCTCTAAAAAAATAACTAGGGTCAGCGCTACCGAAGCGCGATGGTGGTAGCCTAAAGGGCTCGGTAGGGTCGTAGCCAGTACAGTGGAATCGAGTGATGGGTCGAGAAACGAGGGAGGTAAAGGGGGACATTGAGCGCCAATTGGCTGAATCTGATGTAATTTGACTAGGTGAGCCAATGTACCTAATTTCCGCCGGAAATACTTACGTGACAAAACAACAGTAAGCAAAACAATGATGTTGGTGTCACTAGCAAGATTTATTATTTCTGAGTAATGATATTCAAACTCGAGGACTCAAGCCACAAACGGAGTGTCCTCCCAATGGAGACAAGTTTGACGTTAAACAAAAGCGCGCGACGCAATCCCCAAAATGTTGAGTCGTACAAAACAATTGACAGTGATTTACTGCTTCGAAGACGATGGTACCAACGCAGCTCGCAGACACAAAAGTGAACCAAATAATCTGAGATAGCTTCGGCGGCTTTGTGTACGCGATGCCTGTGAACGGCATCCTTGAGCAGCGCTCCCGATATTCCACTAAAACCAGTGACGTGCACCTTACAGTGGTTCGTTCTTAATTGCAACTCGCCGCTACTCCAAATACGTAAGTATACAAAAAAAAAAAATTCAGTGCACCCAATACCCTCAAATCCGAATAATTATGTACTCAGTTGCGCGCGTCGTAATCAAGTCGTCAGAGTCACGATGACATTGGGGAGACATTCCAGCGTACTAAGTTGCCTATTCTAGAGGGGCAACAGGATGCAAAAAGTAGAAAGGGTGAAATTTAACCGTTACAGCTCAAGGAAGTAAATGTGCCTTGGACCTTTTAGGGCCTGAATCGGTGTTACGGTGCATCTGAACTTTACTGGCGCCGTCAAAGGAAGTCGTAACCATACAAGCCAGAAGCTACGGTTGGATGGATATCAATCGACCCTGCGGCAGAAGTCACTAGCTAACAGCCCTACGACAGAAGCGGCAGTTGCGGAAGGTGGTGACTCTGAGGCAGGAGCCACTTAAACAACGGTTCGGTGACTAACAGGAGTGGTGAAGGACCCTGTAAACCGGTCGTTACTTACGGATAAATGCAGCAACTCTTATTCAGGAGTCACTACGAATATTAGATGAACTGGACTCAGTTATCATCACGTTTTCGACTATTTACCGCCCTCACGTCTTACCAAGGTATCCACTGATGTTCAGCTGTCATCTGATCTCGCGAAGATGAGTTATGCGGATTGTGACCGGAGCTTCTTCTTCATGACATGTTCCAAAGCTTCAATCGACAATAGATCGGAAGTACAAGACGTCCATTTTGAGAGTAAACTATTGATCTCTCACATTCAATTTTTCACGATTTCAGGCATATTACAAGCAATCTTGATGGAAGATACATTTGATAGTATCCAAACAGATCCGTTCAATTTGTGATTTGCAATCGTAACAGTAATGAATCTATTAGATCTCATGAAGTCGTCTACAAGGAATAATTTGCAATGTCCCCTAGTTGATATGAATCCATAAATTATCACGGAGGACAGAAACAACGCTCTTCTGCAGACAGTTTGTATAACTTGCCTTGACTATCACCAACGCAAACTTCATTTGCTTCCGTTATCTCATAGTATGGAGTGATGATCTTAAACTATAGAGCTATTCGGTTGGAGTCAGAGTCGGATTTAAGCATGGGCAACTGCCCAGAGCGGCAGATATTTGGGGGCGACAAATTTTGAGAAAAAATTTGAAATTTATTGATAACTTCAAATTTTGTTGCAAAGATATCATTCTGATTTCAGCAAAAGCTGAATCGAGTAGTTGTCTCATGTTTCTAAAAATTCAAACATGGACAATAAGTGCACAGTTCACATGAATAGTCATCTGGACTATATTTAGTGGACACATGTAAGGGATAAGAACTTAGGCTTGCATCTAATTTCTAAGAAGGACCTTTTGATTGCACATTTCTTTGCAAGTGAATCACTATTCACTGATAGATGTTTCAAGCTATGGAGGCTGTCAGAATATTATCTTGAGTTACTGAGGTCAAACACTATGATCAAACTATTTAAGTTTCAAATGAACTGAACAGTCTTTCTCGTTACATACAATCGTCTGTTCGTATAATTTTTGAAAGAACAGTGTTTATTGATTGGATAAGAAAAATACACGAGGTATTAAAATGAACTATGATCCGAAAAAATGGAGCGGCCCTGCATATAAAGAGAGAACGATCGAAAAATTACAAACAGAACAGGAAGTGCTGTAGATAGCTCGCAAATTTGATTCCTTTCTTGAAGAAAAACAAGTTGATGGTAAAAAAATTGATAACACAAATGAAAATAATTCTGAAGAACAGAGTAGGTACTTAAGCTTTTTCCAATGTTCTGTTTGTGTAAAATTGCAATTTTCAATCAGCTCAAACTGTGGATCTACTATTTCACCTCTGATGTCGATAAAACTTGATGAAAAAATTTGTTTTAGCATTACATTGTGTGTGAGATGGCGATGCTAGGGACTCACTAGTGAAATATAATTTTGTCCGTAGCACTAGAACATTGTTCTTGTTTCTAACCGGCAGTGCTTTGCACCCAATTAACAGGGGGGCTCCACTCGCTCTGACCAAGCTCGACGTAAAATCTTGAATGACAATAATAGCAGAACAAATCCATCACGGTTCTTAGTACACCTATTGTTAATGTCTCGGATTCAAGACACCACGTCAAGCTTGGTCAAAGCGGGCGAAGTCTGCCCGTTAATTGGTTGCGTAGCATGGCAAGCTTAAACCAACTGCAAATTTCAGTCCACTATAGAGTCGCTGATATCACACGCATACACACATGCACAATGTATACATGTAAGATCAACTGAGTCTGGCCGCGAATATTTATTATTTTTTCTATATTTGTTTCTAAAACAATTCTTTCTCTTCAAGTTTTATCGAAATCGGAGGTGAAGTAATATATCCACATTTTGACCTTCAACCGATGTATTTTCCACAAGTTGAATATTATTTTTACAGTTTACAACCGTATACTTCCTAGCGCACAGATTTTGATGTGAGAGATGAATAATAAGTAATTTCGATCATATAGATTTTGTGAAAAAAAAAATTGGGACTCAAATACGAATGGCAGGTGGAGGGCGGCAGGTCCACTACTGTCTAGGGACGGCAAGAAGGGTAAATCCGGCCCTAGTTAGAGTTAATCTTCAGGTTGACGACAGGATCATAAGGAATCTTGAAGGAATCTATAATACAAGAATCTCAAGAATGTCTCTGTGATGATTTGGTGATACATGTCATCTAGAAGGGATAGCGAATAACACTTTGTAGACATCAAGACAAATTGGATATATGCGTTTGAATAATATCAAATATATCTTGCAATAATATTATGTCGTTTATCGTACGACTGAAATTGTTAGGATTGGAAGTCAGAAAACAATACACCCCTTTTAAAATGTACGTCCAGTAGTTCAGATCTCTTGCCGATTGACACTTTGTAGCATACCATGAATGAGAAGCTCTGACTACAGCTCCCAGGTAAAACTACAAAGCTACGTGCTTATATCTATAAAAATTGCAACAACTCCACTCAAGATTATTGCTAAACATAAGTTGACACTATGTTAAGACGTAAGATGGCGTTAAATAGTCGAAAAAGCGATGTAACAAAGACTGTTCAGTTTGGAAGAATAGGCAAACTGATTTGTGATTAAGGCACAGTATTCCAGTGTTCGGGTTACAAAAACTGTAGACTAATTCTTGTAGCAACGATTGTAAATACAATTATCATCATGTTGATTGAGCTCAGTTTAATCAACCTATAGATTGAACTGGACCTGAAATACTGAGCCCAAGTTCCCGTTTATTATAAAATACATCCATTTATCGGTTCAGCATTATCAATCATGATCTGTTATACTTATTAGGACTGCCACTGATCTCAAAAACTCTAGGTACGCCCTGCCTGAGCTAATTCACGAATCCACGCCAATGCAACCTATCTATTCGGTATTCGAATGTGTAATTTTTCTATTCGCTCCTCATCATGTTTTTTTTTTGATAGAATATTTGTCCCCATTCTCAATTTTCAGTCTCTTCTCCAAATTTTATTTGCCGTCCAGGTCAATGACACAACGAGCAAATACACTATGCAAACTCTTTTTTCTTGCTCTCCAAGTCGCTATACTTCCCCGAAGTACGATTCAGACAAAGAAATGACACCTTTGGGACAACATATTTTACTTTCTTCTAATGGTGTACAAACACATGATTATTTATTTATTCCAAGAGATGTAGAACTACAGAGAGAATGAACACTTGTCTTTTGGACCTAATCTTGAATCGTTTACTCTGATCTTCAGTCCTAGAAATCTAAAACAGTTGATACACCCAAAATAATATCAGAATTCTCATAATCAAGAGCATTATGTGACAGTTCGTTTCTGACGACAGACCTCTAGTTCTTCCTCGTTTTAAATATCCGTATCATAGAATAGGGCTACGATTCAAATCTCATAATTGGATGCAATGCAAGCAAAGTTTACATCAATTCTTGTTAGTTGCATGAACCATCAGTGCTCTATTCTAATTAGTGAAGACTCTTTTTGACATTATTTCAGACTCTCGACACAAGTACCAGAAGTGCTTTAATGTCGTCATCGTTAAAGACTGGGTCAAACCAGCCTTCAAAGCTTGATGCCAGTGTTTTAACACTGTACGTCATTTCAAATCAATATTGGATGAGAAAGATTTATATTCATTCAATAGAAATTAATTTCAAGCATCGTACTTATACAGCAAGATCCCAGACCTGCCAGAAACAAATGGAGTAGTATAAGTATGTACTTTGGTCGTACGCATACCTGCTAACTTGGGCCAACGACCAATTTACAGATACCAGATGCTAGAGGCACATTGAAATATTAAATATTATTCTTGAAGTCTGAGTGCAGATTTTTGTTTTTGTTTTAGAGAATATTGTTGAAAATTGATAATCAGCACTGCTAGACACTTCCCATAGGCGATAATTTCTGCTAGATGCTTTAAAACTCGCAAAAAAAATGTAATCTCACTCATGATCTGAGTCTAATTTTCATATATGATACTCAGGAAACAATTTCGATACTTTTTGTGAACAGACCAATCATAGATTCTATAGATTCAATTAAAATAATATGTCTTGCTGCTTACAAAAAGTATTGACATTGTTCCCTAGAATCATATGAAATGTAGGACTCTAACTGTAAGTAAGATTACATTTTTTGCGAGCTTTCAAGCGTCCAGCAGGTATTGCCCCCGATGGGAAGTGTTGATTATAAATTTTCAACAATATTCTGTAAAACATACATTAAAATCAGCACTCAGACTTTAAGAAAAGTGAGTAATGTTTTAACGTACCTCTTGCACATGATATCTGTAAATTGGCCGTCGGTCTAAGATATCAGGTATGCGTACGATCAAAGTACTTACTAACACTACTCTATTCCAAACATTTTGTTCCTCAGAAAATAAATATTACTTGTTACCGACATAAATTTATAGCTCATATCGTCCGCACCATCATACGATATTTAAGTCATAAATGTAACTATGTTATAATGCCATTGGAAAGAGATTGCGACCTGTCTCCGAACTACGATTCAAAATAGGTACCCTGTTCATCAATGAACAGATCATGGGTTCTGTAATAAAATTAAATTATCATGACCAGCGGCTCGGTGAGTCTGGTCTGAATCTTGGCAGGCATCACGTCCTGGGAACGCAGACTCGTTATTACTCGAGTCGGTATAACCTCAATCGGTTAAAGCATGCTCGACCTTTCTCTGTACCTCGGTAAAACCTTCGACATTGAAGGCTTAAGACTCGACCAATGACAAGCCTCAATACTACCTGATGTGATATGCTTGGGTTTATTCACTTATTCTCTGAACGTTGTTCTGCTAGGCCATCACAGTCCTGATTAATTTTTCGACATCTTTGAATCTGAAATACACTGTACCTATTAGCTTTGATTCGCCAAGCCATGAGCCTTCTCACGCCATGGGAACGGTTTGACGTTGGAATACGACAGGCTACAACAGGGAACAGGCCACAAATCTGTAAGTATGTTTGTCAAGCCACACACCGTAGGAAAAAAGCATTTCATATAAGGCGGAAACTACTTGTCTTCTCTCCCACCTCGCGCAAGTTACATTGATGCTCTACGGTTTGCGCAGACAAGACGCAAGCTACGACTTTATTTATTAATTATAGGAATCAGAAGTATCCCAAATAGTTATATAAGTTATCACAATATCCAATTTTATTGCAATCCGTCACGTACTTTCCAAGTGATGCAAGTACAACATAAAAATTCTTTACACATTTTTTGAAATTATGTATGGATTAAAAGCGCGAAGTTAAGTTTTATTGCTCGATCATAGATGCTGAAATCCTGAAGAGCGGTGAGAAACCTATTGTTCGACATGAAAAGTAGGACCTATCGAAATAGTACTTATATATACATATAGTCCGGACAAAAAAAGTGTTGATACCGAAACAAATTCTCGAATAAGATGATTGAATATGATTTTATAACTTGTGTGACGAATCCTTTAGCTACCGTCTTTCATTTTGAGGTTAGTCGCAAGTAGTTTCCATTTCTTGCTTGCCTTGTAGATTTTAAAGAGCCGTTATTAGGTTTAAGCACTACGCAACCATTCACCGTAGCGTCCCCAGCCATCAGAATGAATAAATATTTTTTCAATATTTCACAACATGTAGTTGCATATAGGTTACGATTCGTAAATTTCCTGGAATAGAACTCTGCAATTATTGTGATGTGTGTTTATGTCATGCACCGACCGTAAATGTATCCGACCGTTGTTTTGTAAGATATTTTGTACATTTTTGTTCCTGATATTGTCTACCGTGACTTTGTCTGTCTTAACCAATGAAGATTTGAAGCAACGTAAACAGATAATTTCAGTGTAATATTATTTAAACGTTTTAAATGAGCTTTAACCGCTGTGAAGATGTAGCAAAGCTGAAAATTAGGTCACAAAATCTGTGTGAAAGCATTGGTACTTTTGATAATTTCTTCACTGTTGACCGTCAAGTGGAGTTGTGTGCCAAGACCGATTAGCACCATTGTTCGACACGATCTGTGAGTTTAATTGTTTTTATAAGTCCGATAAAAGAACTAAGAATTGTTTGCTCTATTGCTTTTGCTGTTTTGAACTTAGAATTAGAATTTTCAATGTTCGACGTCCGTTCAAATTTTGTGCCAAGTTCGTTTAGTGCAATTGTTTAAAAAAAAAAAAATTTAAATCTTATTTTTTTCTTCTGTTTTTTTTATTAGTCCGTAGAAAGAACAAAGTTTATTTTTACCAGTGTCTTGCTATATTTTGAACTTGGAATATTGTTGCTGTTTTTGAGTTCAGAATATTTTTGCAAGATTAACTCGTCGTACCTTGATTACTTTTATTAGAAACTTGAGACTTCTACAATATCCAAGAATCAAAATATGATAGTACTAAGACTTTGAGCAATAAAAAGGATCAGCCCTTGGATCAATCTTAGATCTTCTAGGGGCAGAATTGATTAATGGATTCAATCTTAAACGTCTGCATCTATTCAAATTTGATGACCTGTTTTCATGAATACCATGTCTTCTACTGTCTTTGGAAATGAGAAGGGTTGAATTTCATTTTGCTTTCTGTATCTATTCAGAGCCTTATGAACTATTAATTCTAGTTACATTCATCCATTCATCTATTTTTATCTTGTCTCATGAGAATCATAAATCAACTCGTTTGCAGTAAAAACAACGATACGTTGTCTAATTAACTCTATGAAGCGTCGTGTCACCGTATCGACAAAAACTATCTACTTTCTCTCTGTCCTGTGATAAATCCCGTACGTATTTTTTCATCTCTTTGTGTTTTTCTTTCGTTTCTTCTCATATATTTCCTCCTTGCTTGTAAATTCGTATTTGTTATTGCGGTCCCTTATTTATCTTCCTTTTTTATAATAAACCCTTGAGAAATGTGGTTATGTTTATCCGTCGAAAATTTATCAATTTTCTTATTCTATTCGGGAAAGCAGATAACAGTAATATGATTGTAATGCAACAAAGAATTCTCTCTTTGAGGAAAATTGGCTTTTGTGGTGAAACGAACTTATTCAGAAACGGAGAAGTGATTTTTATATAACGAACGCTTGTCACGGTGATTTGAATCTCGCATTTTTTCTTGCATTTTTATGTAACAAATCAGATTTCACACAATATCCTGTGCAACTAGAGGTCTTTTGTGGAACACAACTTGGTAATTCAATAATATAACTGTTATTAGACATACACCAACAATTTGCACTTACCAAATGAAACGAATTTTTCAAAGATTGATATTCTCTTTCGTAATTTAATTATAACCCTCCTCTCGACATTGGTTGTAAACTCGAGAAGCAAAAAATTGGAGCAGACTTCATTTTTGTGGAGCTTGCATCGCACATAAAAAGTACTGATTAATTTAATTTGGCGAACAAGTTCACTGAGCTATAAAACATGCCGGGAATATATTTCCCACTAGACCGTTAGCCTTCACTTCGAAAAGCACACTCCGGAAGGAAACTCAGAGTCTATACAACACCGGAGTTCGATAACCCAACTCCGGAGTCCATAATTCACTCAAAAAACACTTTATCAATTGTCAGTCGTTGTATTTGTTGTCGTGAATTAGTCATTTGTTGCTGTCGGAATTAGAAAATAGTGGAAATGGAATAGCTTCTCTTTTTATGTTTTGAATTGATAAGTATTTCAATAATATTGTAGAATTGATTTTAGTTTTTTGTACAAGTGCACAAAGAAGTAATGAATATATGGAACTGGAAATAATGTGAAGAAGACAACTGTATGATGAGAGTTTACTACTTTTCGCAAGTTTTTCGATAGATATCGAAGATTTTGCGGTAGTTTGGGAATATTTGTTGACCATGCAATATTTGGTCGAGATGATTATATTCTATACAAAAACTTTGGAACAGATTCGAAGATTCGAGATAGAGTTTCCTTGGCTAACTACAAAATCCAACTCACCGTCCAGTTTTCAACTCATCCAAACTACAATATATCTCTAGTCGGAACAGTTTGAAACAAAGCTTGAAAGCTTTAATATGATTAATTTGAGAATTTATGTCTTCTAGATTTGGTCCACGACAATGACGTATTAACAGTAGACCCAGCACGCGGCATTTGTTTTGATGCAGGAATAAACAGTGGGGTGAGGAGGGTAAACATCGTTGTATCGCAGGTTGCGTTTTTCATTTGAAAAAATATCGATTGTGAGATGTGAGAAAATTCTAGTTTTTTTTTTTATTTTGAATCAATTAATATATTATTACTTCTATTTTAATAAATATTAACATACAGTAAAGAATATAGGCGTGCACTTCTCAAACATAAATAAAAGCAGGCAAACCGCATAACAAGCATGTTTACTCCCTTCGCTTCTCAGAACCCCTCACCATGTAAGTGCTAACATCACAACAAACTGTGGACTGCAATAGGACGCGCTGGGTCTACTTTAATAATACGTCATTGGTCCACGAGTTTCACCAAACTAAATTTGAAGTAAATTAAATACTTCTTGTAGAATGATATTAGCAGTTGACTTTTTTTTTCAGCAAATGTGTCTAAAGTGCATTAGTTTTTTCAGTTGACAGTCACCATTCTACTAGAAATCCAATATAAAAGATTACTGTTGTATTATTAAATGAGTTATATATCTAAAAAATAATTAATCAAAAACTGCCACGCAATTGTGTTTTTTTGTTACATAACGTCGTGATTAGAAAAATAACAGCAAATGGACAAAGTACAAATAAATCACCAGCATGATGCTCTAACTGGCTAGAACTATAATAACTACTTTTTTCTGTATGTGTGTGCTCTTCTACATTATTCTCTTTCGAATATAATCTTTTCATAGACCAACAACCAACGACATTTTCTGTCAACTTATTTTTTGCACGACCAAAGAGTGTTCGATCAAGTAAATGAGAAAAATCCTCGTAAATTATTAATTACTCATAGTTGTGATAAGATAGATGGTATTAATAAATAGACTTTTTTGATTTTAATTCTGTATATTTTATTTTATTTTTGACGTTTCGACTCTCTAACCGAGCGTCTTCATCAGAAAAAATGATACAAAAATAAACAAGGCAAGAAGGTATCTAGATAATTAGATATTAAAAATTGAAAATATACAGATAACTAGATATGAATACGTGGATTCCACATTTAGTGCAAAAAGAACAAAATTCCTCCGGCATTTACCCAAAGTCTGAGGAAAAACCACGTAAAAACCTCAACAGAGGAATCAACGATATGAGTCTTGACAATTATTAAAGAGAAAGGTTTAATTGATATAACACATTAGGACGATGTCCCGTTTCTGCAACGCACACAGTTCCAAGGTCCAAACATGTCATAAAAATTTTTTTCAACAGAAAAAATGAATTTCAATAATCTACATCTACATGAATATAACAAAACAAGTGTCAAGACAAATATTTCACAAATCAGGAATAACTATTACAAATGAATAAAATAATATGAGTCTTGACAATTATTATAGTCAAAAATGAGATAGTTTTCTACTAGATCTACATCTATTTTTGAGCAATACATTAGAAAATGAGCACTGGCTTGAATTACAAAACAATATTATTTATAAAATTGAGAAACATACGGCTTTGTTGACTAATTCCCAGAAAGATAAATTTTCAAAACTAAATAATGAACAACATCCTACTCAGGATACTTTTGTACATGATGCTAATAAACTAGTAGTCAATTTAAGCTCTTCCCAGCTTTCGGATTCTGCGGTTTCTGTTTTGTCCAAAGGTCTTAACTTTGCTGCTGCTCCTCGTCGTGTCCCGATTGAAGAGATTATAACGGTGGTTGAAACAGCTGTCAAAAAACTACCAGAAAATGAAGCTTCAGATGTCAGACTTGAAACAGCCAAAATATTGAAAAATGCAAAGCCTCCTAAGCCGAATTTGACTAAAGACGAATTCAAAGCATTGCAAGATTTACGTCGTAATGAAGATCTTGTTATCTTACCAGCCGATAAAGGAAAAGCTACTGTCATTCTTAATAAAGACGACTATATCAGCAAGGCTGAAGACTTGCTTCATGATGCAGCTTATGAAAAAGTCAGCAGGAATCCTTTAAGTTCGGTCAAGTATCAAACAACTAAACTTCTTAAAGAATCTTCTCTAGATAAGGATGTTATTAAATATTTGACTCCTAGCGATCCATATGTACCCAGATTTTATGGTTTACCTAAAATCCATAAGCAAGGGGTTCCTCTTAGACCAATAGTTAATTGCATTAATTCATCAACTTATTTATTATCCAAATATCTTGACAGTTTATTGAGACCATTAATCAATAATTCTTCTTCGTACGTTAAAAATTCGAAACATTTTATTGAAATAATTAGTAACGTACGACTAAATAATAATGACATCCTTGTTAGTTTCGATGTTTCTTCTTTATTCACAAAAGTTCCAATTAAAGACACCCTAAAGCTTTTGGAAAGGAATTTCCCTCCAGATATTATTAAATTATTCCACCATTGTCTGACTTCTAGCTTCTTCATTTTCAATAATGAATATTACAAACAAATTGATGGTGTAGCAATGGGTAACCCAATTTCTCCATCAATTGCAAATTACTATATGGAATTTTTCGAAGAAAAAGCATTAGAAACTAGTACCTACAAACCATCCTTATGGTTACGTTACGTGGATGATGTTTTTGCAATCTGGCCTCATGGTCATGACAATTTGAACAGTTTTTTGAATCATTTAAATAATGTTCACGAAAACATCAAATTCACGTCGGAGCTAGAGCGTAATGGCTCATTGCCTTTTCTTGATGTGAATCTAGAGCGAACCAATGATGGTAGACTACTACACACTGTTTATAGGAAGCCAACACACACAAACCAATATATTCATGCAGAATCACATCACCATCCTTCACAGAAGTATGGAACAATTAAATGTCTTTTCCAAAGGGCCAATGATATCTGTCACCCTGATAAACTTGATCAAGAGATTAATAATCTAGAAGTAATTTTCCAGAAAAATGGTTTTTCACATCATTCCATTAGGAAAGCACTTCGACCAAAATCTAACAATGCTACCGTGGCGGATAATGGCGTGAGTAAAAATTATGTTTCTTTACCCTATGTCAGTAATGTTTCAGAGAAGATCGGAAGGATCTTGTCTCGATATAATTTCAAAGTTTCCTTCGCTCCTGTCACAAAAATCCAGCAGTTTTTGAGACCTGTCAAGGACATGATCCCTTTACAATCTTCGGGTATTTATAAGATCCCCTGTACCTGTGGGAAAGTCTACGTTGGACAGACGGGCCGAACTGTGAATACTCGCATTGCTGAGCATAGAAGATGCATAAGACTCAATCACCCAGATAAGTCTTCGGTTGCTGATCATGCCATTGAGTTTTTGCACGACATCAAGTTCGAAGAAACAAGAATAATTGCAAGATGCTCATCCATTCATGGTAGATTGGTCAGGGAAGCGATTGAAATAATTAAAGATCCGAATAATTTCAACCATACTGATGGTTTTGAATTGGCAAATGTTTGGCTTCAAATAATCAATAATAGACATACATCATTTGTAAAATATTTGTCTTGATTATTATTTTTATCACGTTCATGTACGTAATTGTAACTCAATTTTTGTATAAAAAAAAATTTTTATGACATGTTTGGACTTTGGAACTGTGTGCGTCCGCAAGAACGGGACATCGTCCTTGTATGTTATATTAATTCATTCATTTTTGACTATAATAATTGTCAAGACTCATATTATTTTATTCATTTGTAATAGTTATTCCTGATTTGTGAAATATTTGTCTTGACACTTGTTTTGTTATATTCATGTAGATGTAGATTATTGAAATTCATTTTTTCTGTTGAAAAAAATTTTTATGACATGTTTGGACCTTGGAACTGTGTGCGTTGCAGAAACGGGACATCGTCCTAATGTGTTATATCAATTAAACCTTTCTCTTTAATAATTGTCAAGACTCATATCGTTGATTCCTCTGTTGAGGTTTTTACGTGGTTTTTCCTCAGACTTTGGGTAAATGCCGGAGGAATTTTGTTCTTTTTGCACTAAATGTGGAATCCACGTATTCATATCTAGTTATCTGTATATTTTCAATTTTTAATATCTAATTATCTAGATACCTTCTTGCCTTGTTTATTTTTGTATCATTTTTTCTGATGAAGACGCTCGGTTAGAGAGTCGAAACGTCAAAAATAAAATAAAATATACAGAATTAAAATCAAAAAAGTCTATTTATTATGATATAATTCTGAAAGAATGTATAGATCATTATAGATGGTATTATTGTTCAACTCCAGACAAGTCTATAGATCGTAGACGAAACAACATAAATAATGCGTGGAGACATTAGTTCTGAAGTAGAAACTTGAGCTTGGCACCCGTCTTTGCTGTGCGGGCTGCATTTGTCCAGGTGAGAGAAAGAAGAAAATAGGGATGCTAGCCACAAGGAATAAAATATAGTAGAAGCGGCTTTGGAGCACGAGAAGATCACTAGTCTATTATCCGATCCCCATTCAATCCCCTCCCCCCATTTATTTCTGTTTGGCAATTCGAAAATTGGGGATGTCAATAATAATAATAATAATTAATTTTCCCAACAGCGTACACAGCAGGACGAAGTAAAAGTAAAATCGATAAGCAATGAGGAATTGAACGAAGTTAAATTAAATATCAATGATACTGAATGACTAGGTGACAAAGTGGAAATATCTACAACATAGTTGGTCAATTTATTTATACTAGTAGTCGCCCAGTGGTTGAAATTCGACCGTGAATCATTATGTTGCTAAGTAAGAACGTTACTTAGTTCAACCTCTCATCTCCGGGGGTTCAAGGTGAAATTACCTTAGTATTCAATACTTTATCCGAATCTAAAATTAAGAATAGTGGCTCCCATTGAAAATTTCAAAGTGACTTTCTTTTCCCAATCCTCCAAAGAGGAAAGAAATTATTGAGTTTTTTCTTCAGTCGTATTTTCATTCGGTGCATATTTCTCGATATATTCCAGCAAAAAATAATATCATTTTCAGCGGTAAATAATAATTGAATGTCCTGTATATAATTAAAACTTTCTGCACCATTCCTCTACATAAACTTAGAGTATGTCAAACCTCAAATTCCTTTATACGCACGGTACAAATTTTTCTCTCCACGTAAAATTGAAATAGGCATTCCTGTATATAATATTAGCTTCCAGCACTTCTTCTCCACATAAACTTTAAGTATGCCCAATCTCACATTCCTTTGTACGCGTTACAATTTTTTTGTCACATAAATCACAATGGGACAGCCTGTTTATAATTTGAGCATTTTGCACTTCTATTCCATATAAACTTCAAGTATGCCAAACCTCACATTCCTCTATGCGCGCAGTACAATGATTTCTCTACTCGTGAAATTAAAATGGGACATTCTGTATATAATTTCAGCTTTCTGCACTTCCTCTTCCTCACGGGCTGCAAGTATGCTCAGTCTCATATGACTTCGTGTTTGTGCACGCGGTACAAAGTTTTATTTTCACGTGAAATTGAAATGGGACACCTGTATATACTTTCAGCTTTTTGCACTCCTTCATACAAACTCCAAGTATGTCAAATCTCACATTTCTTTATGCGCACAGTACAAAGTTTTCTCTTCACGTGAAATTAAAATGGGACATCTTGTATATACTATATATTTTCACTTTTCCGCAATCCTTCTCCATATAAACTTCAAGTATACCAAATCTCACATTCCATTATGCGCGCAATACAAAGTTTTCTCTTCACGTAAAATTAAAATAGGACAGTCTATATATAATTTTGGCTTTCTGCACTTCTCCACAGAGACTTCAATCATGCCAAGTATCACAACTTCGTGTGCGCGGTACAATGTTATCTCTTCACGTCGTAAAATTCAAATGATGCACCCTGAATATACTTTTGAGCTTTCCGCATTCCTTCACATGAGCTTCAAGTATGCCAAGCCTCACATTCCTTCGTGTGCGCGGTACAAAGTTTTCTCTCCACATAAAATCAAAATGAGATACCTTGTAAGTATATGATTCAATCTTTCTGCATTCCTCCATATGAACTTAAAGTATGCTAAATCTCACATCCTTTCGTGCGCGCAATATGCTTAAAAAGAGGTACAAAGCTTTCTCTTCATGTATTAATATAAAGATTAGAATGGGACACTTGTCTATAATTTTCGCTTTTTGCACATCTTCTCCATATAAACTTTGAGTATGCCAAATCACACTTTCCTCCGTGCACGTAATATGCTTAAAAAAGGGGTCGAAAGGTTTCTCTTGGCGTATTGATATATATTTGGATTATTGCACATGACATATATTAAGGACTTTACACGAGGATTTATTCTAACCAGGAATCATTTGAAAGATTGAATTCTATAGAGGTGATCTGGGTATACATATGTTTATATTCACCTGCAATTCTGGACAATCATTTACCCTTTTTATCAATAGTTTTGATTTGAAGAAGATCCTCATTCAATTTCAAATGAAATATACAGAATTTAAAATCAAAAGTAGTTTTTTAAACTGTGTTCTATTGAAGAAATATGATTCAATGAGCTGAATTGGATTTGTACAAAAACCAGACTTTTCCGTTCACATCAATAAGATATAGAGATCTAATTGATCGAGGACTTCTTGGAAGTCTGTATAAATGACATCAACCTAGATTGCTCTATCTGATACTTTTGATGTAAATTTAGATAAAACAGCTCAATTTAATGTTTTAACAAAACCATTTAAGTCTTCTCCATATCTGTTCAGAATAGTTTGAATTTACAAAAGGAGCAAAACAGATGTTCTTGAGGCAGAAAATTATAAAAAAATAAAAGTATTTTTCATTCCCCAAGACAAAACAGGAAAGTATCAACAGGACTTAAGATTCCTCACATTCCTTCGTGTGCGCGGTACAAAGTTTTCTCTCCACATAAAATCAAAATGAGATACCTTGTAAGTATATGATTCAATCTTTCTGCATTCCTCCATATGAACTTAAAGTATGCTAAATCTCACATCCTTTCGTGCGCGCAATATGCTTAAAAAGAGGTACAAAGCTTTCTCTTCATGTATTAATATAAAGATTAGAATGGGACACTTGTCTATAATTTTCGCTTTTTGCACATCTTCTCCATATAAACTTTGAGTATGCCAAATCACACTTTCCTCCGTGCACGTAATATGCTTAAAAAAGGGGTCGAAAGGTTTCTCTTGGCGTATTAATATATATTTGGATTATTGCACATGACATATATTAAGGACTTTACACGAGGATTTATTCTAACCAGGAAACATTTGAAAGATTGAATTCTATAGAGGTGATCTGGGTATACATATGTTTATATTCACCTGCAATTCTGGACAATCATTTACCCTTTTTATCAATAGTTTTGATTTGAAGAAGATCCTCATTCAATTTCAAATGAAATATACAGAATTTAAAATCAAAAGTAGTTTTTTGAACTGTGTTCTATTGAAGAAATATGATTCAATGAGCTGAATTGGATTTGTACAAAAACCAGACTTTTCCGTTCACATCAATAAGATATAGAGATCTAATTGATCGAGGACTTCTTGGAAGTCTGTATAAATGACATCAACCTAGATTGCTCTATCTGATACTTTTGATGTAAATTTAGATAAAACAGCTCAATTTAATGTTTTAACAAAACCATTTAAGTCTTCTCCATATCTGTTCAGAATAGTTTGAATTTACAAAAGGAGCAAAACAGATGTTCTTGAGGCAGAAAATTATAAAAAAATAAAAGTATTTTTCATTCCCCAAGACAAAACAGGAAAGTATCAACAGGACTTAAGATTCCTCACATTCCTTCGTGTGCGCGGTACAAAGTTTTCTCTCCACATAAAATCAAAATGAGATACCTTGTAAGTATATGATTCAATCTTTCTGCATTCCTCCATATGAACTTAAAGTATGCTAAATCTCACATCCTTTCGTGCGCGCAATATGCTTAAAAAGAGGTACAAAGCTTTCTCTTCATGTATTAATATAAAGATTAGAATGGGACACTTGTCTATAATTTTCGCTTTTTGCACATCTTCTCCATATAAACTTTGAGTATGCCAAATCACACTTTCCTCCGTGCACGTAATATGCTTAAAAAAGGGGTCGAAAGGTTTCTCTTGGCGTATTAATATATATTTGGATTATTGCACATGACATATATTAAGGACTTTACACGAGGATTTATTCTAACCAGGAAACATTTGAAAGATTGAATTCTGTAGAGGTGATCTGGGTATACATATGTTTATATTCACCTGCAATTCTGGACAATCATTTACCCTTTTTATCAATAGTTTTGATTTGAAGAAGATCCTCATTCAATTTCAAATGAAATATACAGAATTTAAAATCAAAAGTAGTTTTTTAAACTGTGTTCTATTGAAGAAATATGATTCAATGAGCTGAATTGGATTTGTACAAAAACCAGACTTTTCCGATCACATCAATAAGATATAGAGATCTAATTGATCGAGGACTTCTTGGAAGTCTGTATAAATGACATCAACCTAGATTGCTCTATCTGATACTTTTGATGTAAATTTAGATAAAACAGCTCAATTTAATGTTTTAACAAAACCATTTAAGTCTTCTCCATATCTGTTCAGAATAGTTTAAATTTACAAAGGGAGCAAAACAGATGTTCTTGAGGCAGAAAATTATAAGAAGATGAAAGTAGTTTTTATTCCCCAAGACAAAACAAGAAAGTATCAACAGGACTTAAGATTCCTCGATTCATTTTTCAAATCCGCAATAATTGATCTATTGTTAAAATATGAAAATCTGCTGTGACTATTATAGTTCTTTTTCGAACATAAATCTTATGGCCAGTTTTATCGCTGTTCCATGAACTTAGAGTGTCATAACAATTAATTGCATATTTCAAAGTGATAGCTGTCATATTCAAAGTGACAGTTGTTGTTGTCAAAATGAGAGCTGTTATTGTCTTCAAGAGCATAAGTCTACATTTTCCGGTGAAATAGATCGATCATACTAAGAAATGTGTAGGTAGATCCCCCTATACGCTATGTCAGTAGCGACGAACGCGACTCCATGCGGTAGAAGCTATAAGCTCTTTACTAATACTGACTGAAGCTGTCAAAACAAATATAAAAGATCATAAGGCCAAACTGAATTTTTGAGGCAAATAAATATGGAAAATCCTTTGAAAAAGTGGGAATCATCGGTACAAAGTTTAATTTGTTGTGTCCCTGAGTGTTCGCACACACAATTGCGCATTGGTGAACTGAGATATTATTCATTTCCGAATCGCGAATGGGCGTAAGAAACTGTGAAAAAGTTATCATCTCAGTTTGCTTTTATGCAATAGTACATACTATCAATCCTTGCACTCTTATGATATTTATCCAACTGTGCTGGACGATTCCAAATCATTGGCGGGTCAGTCTTAAAACAGATACTTTCTGTGCTAATTTATATGCAAACTGCAGCTGCATGTTTGCAGTTGCAACTAATATTAACAATTTTTCGACCTAAATTTACCTGCATAAATAAATTTTCACAGCACTCATGTGAAAGCACAGACTTATTATTATATTAGCGAACTTTAGAAATCAGTAGTTGAGTGTTCTTCAAATTGTATAATGTTTGTACAGTATCAATATTGAATTATCAAAATTATATTTCAACAATATTATCATTGATTATAAATTGAAGACAAAATATCAATTATGAATCCATATTAATGAATTTTTACTTATTTAAATGAATGATGCTTTCGAATAACTCGTATCTGGCAAGCAAATATCAAATCATCAGGCATGAGTGGTGCTGATTCTTAAATGAAGAATTCAAAACACACCAAATCAAGAAGTTTCTATGATAGTCACACAGATTATTCTCAATTTGTGAAAATAACTCGTAAATATCAGATGAAGTTATGTAAAATCACGATAAAAATTGATATTGTTTATCGATTCAATATTCAGACAATAATTAAACAGAACATACAAAAAGTACACCCGATCGTAGGTATTATCATTTCAAGTAGATAACTAAGTTCACACTTATAATAATTTTCACATATCTCGACCAATACATTATACAAATTCAGATTTGTTCCATTACTGAATGTGCCAGGCGTTTCGCGCAAAGTAACTCCCGTAATTTTACTATCTTTAATTTCTTCTTCATCGCTGACATGAAAACTTTGTACCAATTTCTTCTTTTTGCTTAAACTTTTGGATCTAAATATAGATAAATCAACTTCTTGAGACCCGCATCGAAGTACTACTGTCATTGTAACAAACTTTCTGCTAATTCTGAGTGCCAGTTTTGCAGATTACGTGAATACGTCAAAATTTGTTGATTGTCTCGGTTTTCAATATATTAGTAAAGTATATGGTGGCATTCTTTTGAAAAACAATGTTAGAATTGTACCGTAACATAACAAAAAGGAAGGGAGAAGGGTAGGCGCCAGGGCTTAACTTGAGCGTTCGGTTTGGATAAAGCGATTGTAAAAAGGTATTTGCCCAAAATATCAAGAAATATCAAGAATTCTTCAAATAATACAAGAAATGATTTTTAATTCACACACCGTATAACAAAGTATTGATGAGTTGTTGAATGAGGGTAATTCTACCGATAACATTTTTTTCTAAATCAAATACCGCTTCTATTACATCCTCTTTTCTGTGACGCTTGCTATCACTTTACTCAAACTACAATATATTGCACACTTTACAATATTTTGATATGAGAAAATATTCAGAATATACTAGGCAACAAGCTTTACGTTCGCGGGAAACGTCGTTGTCTTAGGAAAGTTATTGCTTCATAACAAACTATTGCGCAGCATGCATTTCGCTTCTTCTTTATTAAAGTCTAGTAGATTGACAAATAATCATAACTGATTGTTCACCGTCTGCAGGTGGAGTTCAGTATTCCTGTATAAAATAGACATATCCCAGCTTCTTTCAAAGTTTGCATGCATGCACAAGATGTAAGAAAAATTGGCAAAAAAAAATTTATTGTGATTCTAATTCGTGAAAAGAGGTGCGCACGTCAAGTTGGCAATATATTCTACATCTTCGAATGGTATTGTGATGTACCAATCGTGAGCGTCTGCAATTTCTTCCTACCATTTTTCATGAACTAAATTTGTCATATGTATTTTCAGCAGACGGTAAATTATATACCAAATAGTTCTCAAGACACGATGTTAGCAACGCCATCGCTCAACAAATACTCCATATTGTATTCCGACTCAGAAATATCATTTCATGATAGCCAAACTACAACTAACGGCCAAATAAAAGTGCGTGCGTGTTTGAGAACGCAGCTTTTCAGTTTAGTATAAAATGTCACGTTCACTCCACTCAAAAATGCCTTCGTGTCCACACTCTATTTGTGTTCGGTAACTTGATTTCCGTCACAATCAAATCATTGAAAATAATTCTATTTCTGGCCAGTATTAGATGGCAATTCTGAAGAAGCTGTTTCAATTTGGATAATCCGTACTTGCTCTTTCCCTCTTAGAATATCATTCTATTTATTGAATCTATGTCTCATGATTGATTGGTTTCTAATACTTCACACAATTTTGTAACCCAATCCATGATCCATCTACGGAATATTTCCTTTTCACAATAATTCCTGTTCAGTTTTCCATCGTTCTATGCGCAAAAACTCTCCAACTTCCAGACAACTATAAAAGCCACTTTCCTAAATTTATTCCAAGAGCAAACACTCCTACAGACATCCAAACAGACGCTGAAGATGCCAGGAGACGTTCCCGTCCGGCGCCGACTTCTCCGGCGTCGATTCGTCGAATGACGTCATAGGGTTGGGAGATAGGTAAACGAACTCCAGGAATAAGGATATAGCCCAAAGGAGAATAGAATTGGCGGATGGGAAAGATTAGTTGGATTTGGGAATTTGCTTCCGGTTGTGTATTCCCCAAGGGATGGGATTTATGTAGTGTTTTGATACTACAATCTATAACGACTAAAAGGGTTGAAATGTTTTGATAATTGAATGGTAATTATTATTGTTCAAAGGGCTGAACAGCTCAAACGTCAGCTAATTTTCAAATTGAACACGTATTGTAGATCATTTGCTTTTGAGAGAGTTATCCCGATATGAAACATTCTTACTACTATGAATTTATGATACCGCAATCAAGAAATGTTTACGATTATGTGAGTACATACTTAAAACCACATATCTCCTCTAAAATTTCACTTTGGTAAACTCATCTATTCAAAATTATAAAACACAACATCAATACTCAAAATATCAAACTAAGCTCTCGTGATACTCTGGTCCATTTCCAGCGACAAATAAACCATGATTATCATCCTTTGTCCTCTACACATACGCTGTTAACTCAGGCTTTATAAAAATTCATATGTCTTTATTCCACAACATTACCGTCAGCGTTCATATGTTGGTCTGTCGTCCATTAAACTGTTTCGTAAATAAGCCAGAGGCTTCATTTTGTGGATACATTTTGTGCTTCCATGTATTTCAATGGATAAAATGTTTCCCAAATAAACAAATTTTGTGTAACAAAGCAATTTATTGGCTATTGCGTGAAGTATTGATTTTATCATAGAATGGAAAACAAAACAAGAAATTTCATTAAAAAAAAATACAATTTACAGAGAATGAGGAATCGAATCCACAGCTCGCCTACTTGCTTCCGGAGACTTTTAATTTGCGAAAAACTGATTTCCCATATTAAAGTTCAATGACAACAAATACTTGGGACACCAGGTATGAGTTAAGTTTTGAAACCAAATATGCAAAAATCTGTCTTCAGCGTAACCGTAATTTGAATCAGAATTGTTGCATGCTTCTAGAGTTCAAAGCCACTGAAAATGCCTTAAGCTGCATTCTTTTGAGTCATTTCATGAAAGCAAGATATTTTAATCTCTCTATTCTATTAATGAAGTAGCTGTAATCATAGGTCATATTACATCGAGTAGTGCATTGTCCGAATTCCTGTCTGTGCGTCTACACCGTTCATAATGGCTGTGCGGTATCGTGCAAACACAAAGGCACTTCATGTTAATTGTGCAATGAACAGACCACTTGACTGCCGTCGCATAATTTCCCATAACAAAGTCATTTGTTCTCTATTAAAATTACTTTTGTCGAGCTACCTTTGAATTCCACCAAATAACGGCTTCTTTTATGAATTTGCATACTTACGCATTGCATGGAGAACAAGGCTCAATAGTCCAATTATCAAAACGGTTTCAGGTGGAATTAGTGAGTAATTGACTCCATATTGAAATTTAGGATAGAGATCTCCAAAATTTGTCGCATCTTACAGCTTCATGACAAACTTCAGCAGATGAAAATTGATGCAACAGCTACAAGCTGGTCGATATTACTTCCAATCGATGAGAATAAATGCGGTTGTTATAGATTATAGCTTGACATTTAGTCAATAAATACATGAGGTTAAGTAGTCTACAATTTATTTTGTGTAACATTCTGAGCAGAATACGGTCGACTGAAATCTATTATTCTATAAAGTCAAATATTGCGATCATAAAGTACTTCTTATAAAAAAAAAGTGTCCACAGGAAATTGTTTTGGCGATACGTTTAAAACATTGGAAGAATCATGCTTTTCTGGAACTAATATAAGAAATAAATATGTTTTATTGGTTATTTAAGTTCTGTATAGACTAATTAGAAACACAACGTTTCGACAACAAAGTGCTGCCTTTTTCAAGTGAAAAGAAATAATAAACAAAATTGTCAAGACAACAAAGCTGACCCATACAAATCAATATTTACATGAGTCATCAAATCACTATCCTGCTCAGAAATTTTGTGCTGTTAAAACTTTATATCAGAGAGCCTCTTCATTATGTCATCTAAGAAAACTTTCTGATGAAATAAAATTTTTGGATGATGTTTTCTTGAAGAATGGTTATAATAGAACATAGATTAAGAAAGCACTTAGGCAGAAGAACTCTACGCCACGTGTTCAAGATCCAAATAAAAAAAAAATATTTGTTACCTTGCCTTACGTAGCTAATATAACGGATGAAATTGGAAGGCTCTTACATAGATATGACATTAAAACTTCATACACTTCCAGTTTAAAAATTCGAAATCTTATTGGTAATGTTAAAGACAGATTTCCTCCACAGGATCCAGGTATACACAAGATTCCTTGCCAATTTTGCAAAGTATATATTGCATAAACCAAGAGGACTGTAGAAACAAGATTGAAAGAGCATTCTCGTCATATAAGATTGAACCATCCAGAAAAATCTGCTGTGGCTGAACATGCTATTCAAGAATTACATGGCATTGACTTCAAATATACGAAGCTTCTGGCTACAGAGAACAATTGGTTCAAGAGGCTTATAAGAGAAGCAATTGAAATAAAAAAATCACCGAATAATTTGAATTTGAATACCGGATATGAACTTAATCGATCATGGCTACCAATCATTTGTTCATAATTTCAAGTGTTTTTTATCTATGGATCTACTTGCAAGAGTTACTTCATCATCACCTCCTGAAGATCTGTGGATGGTTCAGTTATGCACCAAACCAAAAAGAGTAGAGCCAGATTGATTTAAAACCACAAGAAGTTGACAATTTCCCTATTTAGACCTTCATTATTATCTCCTGAAGACCTGTGGATATTGAGTCATCAACTACAGGCAGAGCTCTACGATCCTAGGAGTTAATATATTTTAAACTGGTCCAGTTACCATTTGTACTTTTGTTTTGTTGTTTGTTTAATGGAAGTTATTCAGAAAAACAGGGAATTAGTTTGATACCCAAAGGGTTTTTAGTGAATCGATGTCAACTGTGATCTGATACGGCTGAATTAAGATACAATTATTCCATATAACAAATTTCAACTCAATAACTGGTGAAGAAATACAGGACACTGTGAAGGACTTCTGGAAAATGTCTGTGGGAACATGATGTGATATATTGTCAAAAATTAAAACCTAATTGTTTCACAAATTCATGAACATCTCTTCAAACCTGCCACTTCGGTTCTATTATGGTAGATGATTCTGCTGCAAATTTATATATCTGCATATCAACTAGTGATAAGCAAAATCAGTCTTGGTCTTGCAGTATTGGTCTTGGTCTTGGTCTTGGTCTTGCGCCAATGCGGTCGGTGACGGAGTTTCTGAAAGCAGACGGCTGGATAGCTCAGAAGGGAAAGAATAATCAGGAAGTAGGTGTCACTATGAGACTTATTTGCATAAACAATAACGACGACGGTGAACGTACTAAATATATTCAGCAGGAATCAGCACTAGTGGCAGTATAGCTTAAGGCTGACGGTGACAGGACGGCTGTACATGATACTCAACACCAGCGATTGCAGTACGGATCCAGGCAGTCGATGAAGGCGAAAAACTCTAAAACAAAAAACGTGAAGCGATTTCCCAAACGGTGGATTACCTTCAAAACTTATCTTTAACTGTTGTGAAACCAAACTGGTTTTCAAGTAGTGACGCTACGAAATCACGAAGACTTTGTCAGCGGCGACGCTACGGTAAGTTTATTCAACATTGTGACAACTTCTCCAGCGGTGATGCTACGTTAATCAATCTAACACTGTGAAATCACGAAGACTTCTTCAGCAATGGCTCTACGTTAAATCAATTCAACACTGTGAAATCAACAATGACTCCTCCAGCGGTGACGCTACGTTATTCCGAACAAAAATGACCTTAAGTTAAAACAGCGAAAAGCTAAATAATTCTAAGTTCAAAACAGCAAAAGCAGAGAAATCTAAGCTCATTTCACGGACTTATAGAAAAACAAACGGACTTACAAATCGTGTCGTACATTTGTGCTAATTAGTCTTAGCACACACGCCTCAAAGATCACACTTGGAATCAGAGCTTTCAAAAGCGCACTTTGGAACGACTACTCGGAAGACTAGACTTCCAAACAAGTGACTTGAATCGACTGCAATGCCTTATTTATACCCAAAGTTCAATGAAATATTACTCAACTTGTGTCTTCTAAAATTCGTTTAAAATTAACGCTGTCAGAATAATGTGGAGAAGAGATACTTTACAAATAAGAAGGAATCATTCCAAAAGTACTAGTTTCTTCACAACATTCCTAGCTCAGTTGCTGCTTTATGTAGGATGATAAAGAATCTACTTCTAGATGTACAATTTTCTGAATCAATCAGGTATTGATTTTTTTAAATTTATCATTTCTATTTCACGGACATTTTCAAACGGCCGCTCCACAGTGTCCTGAGCTGTCTCAAATCTGCCACTTCGGCTCCATTATGATAGATGGCACTGCTGCAGATTTATATCCCTACATGCTATGTATCGAAACCATTTTCATAGCTTTATTTGCGATTCTCAAGTCTGACTGCATGAGGCTTGCTGTACTGTACTAAAAAGTCCTTACAAGGACGAAACACGTGTTCTGATTACAGTGGGATTCTATTAATCCGGCAGCCCACGTTTACCATCTCTACTTGCTCTTGCGCGAAAGAAATGAACACACCTGGCTATAAAGTAAGTAAAGACAGAATCGTCTATATGCCATGTTCAAATGCTACCGGAAGGCATGAACTCAATTTGCTGTTGATAGATAAAGCTAAAAATCCCGGAGCCTTCAGGAATGTTTGTCTACCAGTTACAAGAACCACTGAAAAAGTGGTCACAAGATGAGTGTTCACTCAGTGGTTCTATAGAGAATTCATCTTGGAAGTAAAGAAATTTATGAAAAGATTCAACTTGTCTGAAAGCATACTGTATAAAGAAGAAGAACTTAATCACATTATAGAAAAATATAAACCATGTTCTTACCATCAAATTGCACTTCTTTACGGCAGCCGATAGACCAAAATGTCATCCAAGAAGTAAAATCTCTGTATAAAAATAAGTTATTTTTCCAAATCATCTCTTACGGTAATGACATCAAGCAGTGTCTCAAAGAATTGAAATTGACGGAAATTGTATTTTCCGTTGCTCACTCATGGAATTCTGTTCCACCCAACTTGATCTAATTATCGTGGAAAAAACTATGGCCTACCATGAACGCTTCACAAGAAATAGATGTATGAGATGCAGAAGATAATCTTTGAGGAGTGATTTAATGTCGTCGTCATCAAAGTTAGTCTTCTAGAAATAAGAGACAGAGTCAAGTCAGTTTCCTTTCCTTGATGTCAATTTTTGAAATTTGTATGTCATCAAGCAATAACAGTAGAGCGAAATTTGACTACAGTGGTTGATAACTAATTGCAAAAATGATTAATCAAGACTGAATTTGATTTCAAGTATCGTCCTTACTATGTTTTCAGCAACATACAATATTCAAGTCTGTACAAAGTAATTATGCCATGACGACATTGACATAGAGACTGCGACCAATCTTCAAGCTGTCTGTACGAATTAGAATATCGAATCGAATTTTCAGATGTTTGATCTTTTGCTGAGTATGTGCTGAATCTGATTTGTACAATAAAAATAACATAAATATTGAAATAATATGTTATTTCAACCCTTAAACTTGAAATGGTCCCATCAGTCTGAGTCTTTCCTATACGCAGAGAAGCAGAACGATTCTACCCTCAAAATCTTTATCAAAACGAACATATCCGTCTTTTTTGATAAAAGAAGAATTCATCACGATCACAATATCCTTTTTTCCAGGTAGGCTGAGGGATTAAAATAGGATTGTGAATTTCAAGAGAGGGAGAACCGTCATCAGTAATAAACATCGTGACCAAAAACGTCAGATACAATATGTCAGAGGATTAGTTATCGTTCAAAAAAAATACATCCGACTTTTTTAATTGCTTGGTAACTAGGGGTGAATAAGCACTACAGCCTCCTGAGAAAGTGATTACGAATGATGTTACTGATATTTGGATGTGTTAGCTTTGATAATCTTGCTTGATTCTTCCACCATTTCATTTCATTTTAGGAGCTTTGGTTGGCTAAACTAGCCGAAGCTAATCAAAATTTTCGGTTTCAAACTTCATGCACCATCTAAAAAATGTATTTATAGAAAGTTTCGTCTCATTGTTTCTACTGTTAGTAACTCACATTCAGGAAGTCCGATTGTTACGGTGTTTTTATCTCACATTATCAATAAATATGAATTACAGATACTCCAATAATCAGCAAGAAGCCACAAATATAAATGAATGATACAAATCTTTCAATCTGTGTGGGACGTGGTCAGCCAACGGATTAAATTTTTCTTACGGTCGAAGGTCATGCCTGTAGTAACCAACCTTTTCTTGTTTCCTACCTTTACCGTCATTATTTATACTCGTAATAGCTTTTTTGGCCTCTTGAACTAAAAAATTGACGTTACAAACGCACAGTGTTGGAAAGTATGGTACAAATACGTGAGAAAATGGAAAAACACTGACCTCTTATAAGTATCTGAATGATAAATTATGTATAAAACAGGAAACAATAAATTAAGAAACGTCACTTTGCACAATATTCACTGAGACAATAAATAAACTGTCACTGGTAATCTTGACAAAAAGCTCAAATCATAACCTCTGTATTCTCTCTCAATTGCGTATCTATGGAAATTTATAATCAAAAATCGTGATCAGTGCTTACACATAAAATTACCTCGAAATCTCAAGAATTTTGAAAGTTATTCGGAATATCTTCTCATGATTTCATACTAAAACAGATTGTGAACTATGTTTTTCCAGATTTTCCCATCTCTTTGAGTTGTCCAAGTATGTTTCATCAGTAATAAATCAAAGGGGATGAAAAGAACATCAATAAATGTCTAGAAATAAGAGGCTGACATAGATAAAAATTGAGAATCCTAACTTTTGTTGACAACTTACACATTGTGTTGCAAAGTGGAGGTGTTTGAATTGGTTTTTGTTCATATTCGTTAGTATGTGTTTTGTGTTCACATACGTCGACTTTGAAATGATCCACATTCTCGTCATAATTCAAACAATGAATGCTATTTCTACTAGTTGTATACGCAGGTTTGTTGAAATTTATCTTATCATAAAGAAGGGCACCGTCAACTGCATTTTAAACCACATTATTGATTTGAGAATTGGTATCTCTAATATTTTTGCAAAACAGAGAAGTCATTACTCTATTAAATACAAAACTCTAAATTAGTGAACTAAGATCTATATTTTTTCTGAGTTCCAAAAAGTTATAAGTGAAATAAAGATCAGGATCCTAAGATGAGTCGATGTCAAAAAAGGGAATTTCATGCAAGTCATATTTCTTGAGAATATTAAGATTGAACGAAATTTTAATCAGGTGGTGGAGACCTGGATCTCCAAGTTATAATATTCATCTCTAGCTGAATGGAGAAGTCTAAAATGTGGAAAATGGTGCTGTAAAACTCGCAGTCTCAAAATGTCAAACTTTTCTTCTAAATATTTCAATTCTTCATTTGAACTATTCTGATCAGCCTCGGCCGAACATTTTTTGTGCAATTCCAGTTGAGGATTAGTGTTTCACAAGAATCAAGAAATAGTCTTGATCTTGTCTTGAAATCAAGACAAGACCAAGACAAGAAGTGTTTTTCATTTTCCAAGACAAGACAAGAACGTACTATCAAGAATCAAGACTTCTTGCCAAGAAATCTTGATATCTTGACAATCAATTATTCAAATCTGCATATTTATTATTCTATTATTGGAATATTGAAATCTGCTGTGGTCATCACAGTTTTCTCCCGACAATAAATTTCATGGTCAGTTTCATCACTGTTTCATGAATTTAGGAGTATCATACCAACTTTCGAGGTGACAGCGTCATTGTAAAAGAGACAGCGTCATTTTCAAAGTGACAGCGTCATTTTCAAAGTGACAGCTGTCATTGTCGAAGTGACGGCTGTCATTGTCGAAGTGACGGCTGTCATTGTCTAAATGACAGCTGTTATTGTTATGGTGACAGATAACGGCTCACAATATAAGTATTTTTGAAAATTAAGAGTCTTTTTCTAAATTTTCCAGTTGAAAAAGCTCATTTACAAATTTAAACCTATTCGAGGGAGTAAAAAGTATCGGTGACTATGATTTTCAAAACAGATATTTGATACATATCGAAAGCATAAGTCGTCAGTTTCCTGTGATTGAATCGTTTATGTAGAAGAGAAATGTATTGGTAGAGTCCCCAATACTCTATGGAAGTTATTAATTCTTAGCAACATTATATATATTATTACATTATATCATATAACAATAATAATTGCAAATACTGTTTAAAACATGAAAATGACAGACTTTTCATTTATTTCTATTGGTGGCAATCTTGGAAAATTTTGCTAGAATCGATTCATAACATAACTGACAGGGAGGATAAAGGGTAGACACTTACGCTAAACTAAGTGTTCGGATTGGATAAAACAATGAAGAAAGGGGATTCCCCCTAAAAGTCAAGATCAAGAAATATCAAGAATTCTTGAAACAAGACAAGACAAGAAACGGTCATCAAGACAAGAAATCTTGTCTTGATGAAACACTAGAGGATGTACTCACTCTAAAAAAAAAAAAAAACCAGAGAACTCGCGATCTGCATTCATATAATTCAAAATCACATGCAATTACTCAATTCTCCTACTTTCCGCTCTTCTGAATTCTAATCATACGGAATTGATCTCACCATTTGGAATAATTATATTTACCCAAAAAAGAAGCACAGCAAAATCGGCATTGATATTTACCTAAAACAAAAGAAAATATCAAAATTGAGTTCATAACGCTGTATCAACTATCATTAAATACAACAACTTTCAGAATTAGACACTAGTATTTGTATTCTGTGAATAGAATTATACATAAAAAATGTGTAATCATTGAGATTTAATATTAATAAAACGGAATCACTCGGATTCCAGATAGACCGAGCGCTTGTAACAGCAAGAAGAAAGCAATATTATACCGCATGCCTTTTTGAGACATGAAAATTTACTTCTTGATAAGAAAAATAGAAAGGTTATTGACTGATGCACGCTTTTCGGTCATAGTGCAAACTCCAATTTTATTTTTTCCTAACAACATTTTGCATACCTTTGTACGGTGGAATAGTTGAAAGTAACTCAAAGCTTAGTACTGAAAGGCATGCAACAGCTCAAGAGGCTCAAACAGTCGAGTGAACTTGTAGAAAAAAAATTTGACATGAACATCACGAGACTTATTTGTACATCATTGGATATATATCTATATATATATATATATATATATATATATATATATATATATATATATATATATATATATATATATATATATATATATATATATATATATATATATATATATATATATATATAATACGATGTGATTTTGTGTTTGATCTATATATCATTGGATATAATCAAACACAAAAACTCATCGTTCCACACTTGATCGTTTTGAATTTACTCAAGAAATTCTGAAAATCTGTCAAGTAAAATGCGCTTTCAGCCAAGTCGGTTGCTATGGGAACAGTAGGCCATTATTCGTATACTACAACATTCCTTAATACTGGTTTCCAAAATTCCACGACTACCAACAGATCTGATTTTATGCGCAAAATTAAAAAATAAATTCCTACTGAAGTGTACTTTCGGCTCAGTCTATTGTTATGGAAATAGTAGGCAATCATTCAGATGCTACAGCAGACTGGAATACCAAATTTCAATATTCTACACCTGATCGTTTCGAATTTATGCCAAAAATTCCAAAAGACTGTCAAGCAAAGTGCACTTCCGGCTCGGTGGATCTCAATAAAAATAGAATATGAGCATCTTAACGGTATAATCGTCCTAGAAACTGAATTCTGACAATCTACGTTCAATCGTTTTGGATGTATGCGGAAAATTCAAGAAATGTTCCGAATAAAGTGCTCTTCCGGCTTAGTCGATAGCAATCATAATGCAAGGTGTACAACTAGATATTATGAAAGTGCCTAATACAAAATTTAAATATTCTACGAATAATTGTTTAGAAATTGTGCGGAAAACTCAAAAAGTCCGTCATATAAAGTGCACTTCCAGCTCAGCCGATTGTTACAAAGATAAAAGTTGACCATTTAGATACTACAGCAATTTCAAATACTGAATTCCAGTATCCTTTGGCTGATCATTCTGAATTTAATGCGGAAAATTGGAAGAAAGTTTCAAGTAAAGTGTACTTCCGGTCTAGCCGATCGCAATCATAATGCAAGATGTACAATAAGATGTTATAGAAGTTCTTCATACGAAATTTCAATATGCTATGGCGGATCATTCTATATTTATACAGAAAATTCAAAGGAAGTTTCAGGTAAAGTGCACTTCTGGCCTGGCCGATTCTCACAAAAATAGCAGATAACCTTTTTGATACAACATTAAGTTCAAATACTGAATTTCAACATTCTACGGTTGATCATTCCGGATTTATTAGAAAAATTTGAAAAATGTTCCAAGTAAAGTGCATTTCTTGTACAGACGCTTGGAACCATAATGCGAGGTGCACAACTAGACCCTATACCAATCCCAAATACAAAATTTCAACATTATACGTTCAACCAGTTTTGAGATTTGCGAGTTACGTACGCACGAACGCACGCACGAACATACGTACCGACATCAAGTCAAAAATAGTTAAAATGGATCCAGGGATGCTCAAAACGGATGTATCCATCAAAATATCGATATGTAAATTTTGTCGGTTTCACAATATCTCCTTGTACTTTGTACAAGTAAAAATGTGTAATCATTAAGATTTAATATTATTAAAACGGAATCACTCGAATTTCTGATAGACCGGGCGCTCGTGACAGCAAGGAGGAAACAATTTCATACCGCATGCCTTTCTGAGACTTGAAAATTTACTTCTTGATAAGAAAGATAAGAAGGTTATTGACTGATGCACGCTTTTCGGTCATAGTGCAAACTCCAATCATATTTTTTTGTGAATTAGGTTTTTCCTTGACGACATTTTCCATGCCTTTGTACGGTGAAATAGTTGAAAGTAATTCAGAGTTTAATACTGAAAGGCATGCAACAGCTCAAGAGGCTCAAACAGTCGAGTGAACTTGTAAAAAAAGAAAATGCGAATTTCGTGCTTTCAAATTGCATGCTAATGGAAAAAACCATTGAACTTTTGTGAAAAATTGACATGCATCCCCCGTTGATACAAGGGTGGAAAATTTTAAGATGATCTCACAAAAATCTAAAACCAATCAGCCGGGATCGCTCTTATTATATAATTTGCCACTCTTGGCTGAAAAATCTCGTACTTTCCAAAAACTTAGTATTGTTAGCTAATAATTTATCATGTACTTCCGTTTGCTATCTGTTCTACAATAAATTGTAAGAATCATAATCATTAATCAACCTTAATATATTCTCAGTAAGATGAGCTTTTCATAATAGCCAGAATGAAACACTATTTATATTAGTTAATATTTTTGTGTCTAAAGACATACGCAATACGTTCAATATGAAACAAAGAAAGCATTCTGTTCATAATGAGCTTAGTCCAAAAATTAATAATCCTATTAACTTATATGTATTATTTGTGTGGTTTCATAGTTGGAGCCCATAAATATATTAGCGTGGTTGGAAATAAACATTTGAGAGAATAATTTATTTCGCAGAATATTATTGTGATGGAAATTGAATTAATTTAGGTGCACACATTAATTATTGGTAGGACAGATATTAATTTAATGGGAGTCAATGGACTAATTTCGAATAATATATTTGTCATTGGAATATTCAGCAAAATCCCGTTATTAATAACTGTGCGGAATGCTAAAAATTCCATTCAGTAACATAAAGTCCGGAAGTCAATTGGAGGTCTTCTCGATACTCCAGTCGAAATTTTACACAAAATATCACATAAAAGTAATCACTGCTTGATATTTGCTATGGATACTTGCAACTCATCATTATGTAACTGTAACTGTTTCTAATAAATCTCTTAGAAAAATCAATGATATTGTCATGAATTTTATTGTGAATAATCTATTATCACAGGTTGTAGTGCAAATATTTATTTTATAAACTCGTATGATCACAATATCGCTTACAGTTACTCTAACTGAATGACTCACTGTCTCGCTAGCTCGCGTGCCTTATATACTATACTCCAACAATGGGCCTACATTCAAACGTCTGACAGTTGATGAACAATGAACCAGCATTCAAATGCCTGACAACCACCAAACATCTAGTAACCATAGGCTGTCAATCACGTCCGACAATTGAACATCGACTAGATTGCTGGTCACTGCTAACTAGGATTACAATAACAATGAGTTAATAAATAAATAGAGAATTAAAATAAATAATAATGTGAACTAATGACTTAGAATATTCCACATTTGTGACAATATAATCAATAATTTCGACAGCTTCAGTTATTTCACCACAAATTAACGAATTTTATCTGCCTTGTAGGCACATTTATTTTTGCTCATCTAATTGACGGATTAAGTTGAAATGCAAGCGGTCACAGAATACAATCCAAACAAACTATTGCATCAGCAACAAATGACAAACCGCAAAAATATCGTCAGCGTTGATTTAACTGCCTTTCAACCGCAGTCCGCAGTGAGCGTCGCGGTGTCGTGGTACGAATCAAAATGCGTGACCTGTACTCCGAACACCTTGTACGATCAATAACCATGTTGATTTAATGACCACAGCCAACTTATTTCTGTACTGATAGTCGCTGTTCGGCTACGAAATGTGCATGACTGGAAAATATTCATGAAAATGGGCTGGGAATAACGAAACGTTGACTTTACGATCGATAAAAATGAAATAAAATTGCAGAGAGACTGTTATTCTGTATTTTAGATTTCTATTGAAATATGCTTTCCTTTTTCTATGCAAAAACAATCAGATCGCTTTATAAATAAATGAGTCAAAATAGTTTAACATTTTGGGAAGATGAAATTTATGCTGGAAGCATCATTTGATGCATAAACTTCCTGAAACTCTGTAAGACATTATTTATGAACGTATGAATCATTGAACTGATTGCTTGGGCGTACAACGAGCCATTGTTTTATATCTATAAAAGCTATTTGATTTATTGGGGGAAATAAAAATATATTGTATCTCTTTTATGTCGATCCCGACTCAGAAAGGTTTATGGTGGGAAGAACAGCTGAATTATTACAAGAAATATCATTTTTGCAGCAGAAATATGTGTTTGAAATCCTAGTTATATTTGAGATACATTATGACTGATATTATTTAATAGATACTTTGATAAAGGATCATGTGTATTTATTCTTTCGTTGCTCAACATGTAAATCTCAGGCGAAGGTCAAGCACAACAATCTTACTATTTATAACTCGGAGTTGAATGAAAGCTTCCAATTATTTCTATCAAATGTCAGTCGAGAGCTCCATTAAGTATCTAGCTTTGCCAAACTTTATGCTATAAGGACTGAACGATCGTCATTATTATTTAAGGTGAAGTTGGCTGCACGAACTTCAACCGTGACAATACTGACAGTCATTCAGTGTCCACGTTCAGCAGGGAAATAATAATCATTAATTTCCTGTCAACAGAGAAGTATTGATTATTGTTTCTATGGTTTCGAATTGAGAACTTGCGAGGCTAAAGAGAGTTTATTAATACAAATTACGAAAAAAAAAAGATATTGATGATAATATTCTGTACTATATCCAAATGGAGGAATAATATTGAAACTATTTCTTGAGAAATTCGAACAGATTTTTCAGTCCATTTGTTATTCCAAGTTTTATATAAAACGGCCTGGAATAGCGTTTTGGACAAAAACGACGTTATTTCACCTAGCGGGAAGCTTTTACTTGAGAAACAAATCTTTTATCTTATCTATACGTTAATATATCTGCCGCTTAAGTCCAATAACCTGACGGAGTTTTTGCATGAATATATTATGGCTTTTGGAGCTCTAGATTCTAACAATTCGAAATGGACCGACTTCACCTTTAACAGGGATGATTTATTTGTCTGAAGACCTTGAATTACTGACAAAGTTGAGTGTGCAATAAGATTATTCATCATATTAACAGTATTTCAAATAAGTCCATGATCATCCAAAAGCCTTAAAAGTCCAAATAATCAGAATTGAAACACTTAACTTCAATCATTAAATAGGAGTTTTTCTGCTTTTCCAAATGGGAAAATCTGCTGTTGCCACACAGTGCTTCCCTGACCAGAAATTTTATGGCCAATTCCATTGCTGTTGCATAGATTTGGAGTATCGTATCAATTAATTGCATATTTCAAAAGGACAGCTGTCATTTTCAAAGTGATAGATGGCGATTATATTGAATTACTATTCAATTTTAGAATAGCATACCAAACTCAACATAATTTGGCTAAGTTGTGAAAGAAACAATTTGCTTTCTTACTTACTTAATCCTAAGCCTTCTACCTTTTGGTGTAGGCTATGGTCTATTATTCTCTTCTTTTGTCGCCTTCAGGGTTCGTTTTCCATGCATTTCTCCACGCTTTCCGATCTTGCATGAGTGATTTTGCCTCTGTGGGATTGATTCCTCTGCATTCTAACGTCACGTTTATTTTTTGGTCTGCCTCTTGTCTTTTCACCTGTCAGTTAAGTTTCATACATACACGCGCTTCGCTATACGGTTCTCGCTCATTCTATGTATATGTCCTCTCCATCTCAATTGTCCTTCTTGTATAATATTTTCTACAGGTTTTACATCGAATTTTTGTCTGTAGGCTTCGTTTTCTTCTATTTTTGTTTCTGCTCGAGCCTTTTTTTTTCTGTCAAAAATTCACTTTTCAAAGCAATAAATAATCTCCCTCCACTGTTTAATTTTTCTGAAACTTCTTGCTCTAAGCTCCATTTTCTTCTATGTTGACTAAATATCTAAATACTTCCACTTATTGTATGCGTGTTTCTTCGATAGTTATTTCTTGTTTACTTTGATTCCTGCTGGTGATCATAGTCATTGTCTTGATTTGTTGATTCTCATTTAGTATGATCATGTTGTGTTGAAAGTCTTGTTCATTTTCGACTACCATCACCATATCGTCCGCGTAGCACAGCTCCCAAACTGTTATTATTCTAATTTTTCTGTACCCAACTTCGTACTCTTTCATTTTGTTTTTGCTCTTTTTCACAATATCATCCCAATATATTGTGAACAGTAGTGGACTAAGAATACATCCATGTCTTAATCCAGTATTACTTATAAATCAAGCTGCAAAAAAATGGATAGGAAAAGGAGAACAGGAAAATAAAATAAAAATATGGCTCAACAACGAGTGTCAAGAAGTAGTCTCAATGCAGGCAGAAGTAGATGGATACAAATAAGATAGAAGACAAAGGAAAATATAAAAAAGTAATGAAGGAATGCAGTAAAATTTTGAGACAGAAAAAGAGAGATAGGATAAACGATAAAGTAACAGATATTGAAAGAGAAAGTATGAATAGAAACTCAAAAAAAATCTTCAAAAAAATAAGTGAACTAAGAAGAGCATACAAACCAAAAGTTTACTGTATAAAAGGCGCAAAGAGCAACAAAATGGAAAATTATGAGCGATAAAAAAAACTTTACTTTAAAAACCTGCTAACATAACCGCAACAAAACGTGGATATCACAAAATTAGATGAAATTTCGGACGAAGGAGTATTAGGAGAACCAACAAGAGAAGAAGTCAAGGGAATAATAAGAAGCAGGCGAAATGGAAAGACTCCAGGCAAAGAAGGAATAAACACAGAAGTAATAAAATATGGAGAAGATTAACTACACGAATATATATAAACATATAATGAAGGTATGGAGAGCATAAAAAATGCCAAAGGAATATGAAAGAGGACAAATAGTCACAATTCACAAAAAAAGAGATCAACAAGCATGCGAAAATTGTAGAGGTACATTACTGAACACGACATATAAAATAATAATAATAATAATACAAAAAAGAGTCCAGAAAGAAACAGAAAACATAATAAGGCAGCATCAGTGCGGATTCACGCAAGGCAGATCAACAGCAGTCGCAATACATACAGTTGAACAGAAAAAGCACATGAATATAAAATGAAAATAGATTTATCATTCATTGATTTTAAACAAAAAGAAAAACTAGTGACAGCACTAAAATAATTTGGAATAACAGCTGAACTAAGAAGATTCATCCTGATTACATCAAGTGGAACAACAACCACAAATAAAACACAAAAAGGGGAAATTCAGGAATTCGAAATGAACAAAGAAGTGAGACAAGGAGATACATTATCGGCAACTCTGTTCAGCATAGCGTCAGAATATGTAATGAGGAATCTGAACAAAGGAACACTCAGAACTAAGGGCGGATAAATAATAGCATACGCAAACGATATAGTATTGGTAATAAAAAATAGGAAAATATTGGAAGGAATGGCCGAAGAAATAGTAACAGAAAGGAACAAAATGGGCCCAAAAATCAATGAAAACAGAACGAAAATAATCAAATCATGAATCATTCACCTACTTTAAATGACAATGACAAAAGAAAGAAAAAATCTTTGACTGATAAATACTTCACAATTCCTTACGTAGATAGCGTTAGTTACATGATTAGACGAGTATTCGAAAATAAAGAGGGAATTGAAATTTGTTTCAAACAGTACAAAACAGTGGGCAATTTATTCTCCAAAATAAAAGATAATACTGAAAAAGACTTAAGATCTAATTTAATCTACAAAATACCGTGTAATGATTGTGATGCACAATACACAGGGCAAACTAAAAGATATTTAAAAACAAGGCTGGATAAACACAAGCAAAATAGTAAAAAATTAAGTAAAAATACGCCGAGATGTGCGCTGTGCATTGAATCAGGTCAGACATTCAATTTTGATGAAACTAGTATTATTCATGATGAAGTAAACTTAAATAAAAGACTTACATTAGAGATGTTGTATATAAAACAGGACAAACGAAATATTAATGAAAAGACAAATACTATAGCGCTTAGCACGATTTAAATCAATATCCTTCAGATCTAGGCTCATGTTACTTTTTTGATTTTTATTTATATTTTTGACACCTTGCGTGATGCACAATTTTAATTGATTGACACCACAATTGACAAACTTCTACCAGTATCAATATGTAATTTTTTGACAATGCGTGCACGCACGATTTTTAACATGCAGTTAGCCAACGCCTTCCATAGATGTCGGGTGTGGCAAAGGACAAGAGAAAATTTCTCTTTTTTTCGCTTTTCAATATCAATACCAATTTAAACATATGTATAACTTAAATTTTTTTAAACAATAATTCCTTTGTAAGTATTTTAACATTCATTTACACATAATTAGTAATAAAATAAAATTATAGCGCTTTTGAGGATGGCTGAGGTGCAGCCGAAACTGTAAAGCAGAAAAGAAATAGAATTAAATTGACTGAAATCCCAAGAATACATCACTTACATTATTTACAAATCCAGTCAGCGTCAACCATTTTATCTGAAAATAATTAGGTTTGGAAAAAAATTATAAAAAAATATAATATAAAAATATGTAACCTACAGTTTGAGGAGGTGAATAGATTTAGATACCTAGGCATTAAGCTATCCAATGAAGGAGACAGAAAAACTGAGATTCAAGAGAAGATATCAGCCGCGAACAGAGATTTTCCTGAAAATAAAAATTGTTCAAGGATAAAAACTTGACAAAAAAAAACAAAAATAAAAGTATATAGAACAATAATTGGACCAACAATAATGTATGCTGCAGGAACATTGACAATGACAAAAAAAAAAAGAAAATTTGCGAATAGAAGATAGAACAATAGGGAGAACTGTTTCAGGACTAGTAAAAACGAGAGAAAACGAATATAGAATACTGATGAACCATGACAGAACAAGAACTGAAGAAAGATGATATACTAAGGAAAATAAACAACAGAGGATGAAATGGGAAAAGGGCAAACAAGAAGTATAAGCAGACCTGAGTAAAGCAGGAATAAAGAAATGGGAGGAGAAAACAGGAGATACAAAAACATGGAAATGAATATGTCAAAAAATTTAGAACAAGGCTATGAGGACTGATCTTTCTCGAATAAAGGATTTAGAGAACTACAACAAAAGTGGCGTAGTTCCAGCTGGGATGTCTTAGCCACTATATACTTATTACTTGCGAACATAGGCGACGTATTGTTTCTGACAATTACATAGTTTTTGTTTTTGTTGTACAAAGCTCTAGATTTGTTTATTGTTTGGTTTTCTAATATTTCTGGAGGCACAATGCATCTCGCTCAACTCGGTAGAACGCTTTTTTTGGATCTATGAAACAGATGTATTTCTTTATCTCTCTGTTCTGCTCTCCCCATTAACTATCTAAGTGTAAATATTTGGTCCTGTTTATCTCTGTCTGGTCTGAATCTACTCTGTGTTTTTCATTTGGTCTCGTATTCTTTTCTCCAGTATTCTTACAAATTGCTTTTCTTAGACGCTTAACAGGATAATTATTGCATTCTTTGTTGTCTGCTTTTCTAAATATTGGGGTGATGACTCCTGTCTGCTGATTTTTGGGTATGCCATTCTTCTCTACATCATTGTAAATGTTCAGCAAGCTTTGTCGTCCCTTACTACCCATACTTTTCAGTATTTTAGATTTCTATGAAACTCATATCCCCAAGAACTTTGAATTGATACCAAACAGACATCATTTAAAAACTTGTAAAAGACAATTGACAATCGTTCAAATACATATTTATTTCGGTAGCTAAGCTACCATCATCAGAATATTGGTATATATTTATGAAGAAACAAGTGTAAGCATAAGAAATTCGAAACAATCATTGTCCATAACTAAAAGAGGCGAAGTTGATCAACCATTAATCTATTAGATTATTATCGGTGACAGCAGGAGTTTAGCCAAACGGTTAACGGAAGCGAAACGAAATTAATGTATAGGATTATTTATCAACAGCTACGGGATTTAATCAAGCTTGCTAGATGAAAACTGAACCACATCAAATCTCTGGAGAAGAGAAACAGGGGCCCGCGAACTCTCAGCTGGATTGACTCACGGAACGGATGGAAACCAACCTATGTGGATGCACAATGTAGGTTTGGAGCCAACTGAGTACATTTGGCACTAATATGTACGCTTACTGAGCCCAACAAGAAATTCTTTAGAAAAGTGTTAGTCATACAGCTGGCATGGATATTACAATTTTTGTTGCATCATCTCTTATTGGGATATTACTGTTGGACAATGACAGCAACATCAATATAACGCAGTGCAAAGCTCAATGGCATCCATAGAATCTTATTTAAAAAGAGTCAATCAAAACCTACAAACAACCTCGTGACTGAGAGAAAACTTCCTTTATCACCTCTATGCATTGTAGTTGTAGCCGATAGAATATGTCCAAGATCCGTTATAGGTGTTGAATATGTCAACAAAAGTAACGTTGATGAGTTGCCAAAATTTCTAAAACCTCGAAGCAGATACAGGAAGATACTGATAATCAATGACTAATTTTGTTTGATGTTGAATTTTTTATTTGGAAGTAGAACGCTGCTTCCCTGGCAGATGTTTACGATAGTAACTTGAATTAAATTTTGTAAGATAATTAGTTTTTGTTCTAATAATAATATGAGCCGAATGAAATATTGCTAGTAATTTATTCAAGCTCACTATATGGTGCATTAATAAATAGAAAAGAGTAGCTACATTAATTATTTATAAACATACAATGCAGGATATATATCACGACTATTTTTCTGTAGGAAGAAGTTTTAAAACAAAGACCAGAATAATTATTTCATATTCACATTATCTCTAGAGAATTTTAAAAGACATTTCTTACCGTGATTCACTTTTCTATTATGAGCGGCCGATCTCTAATGTGGATAAACTAAAGTTTCATGAAGAATAACTTCATATATCCAAAGTAAGATGTAATTATATTCAAATGATTGTAGATTGAATAATTTTCTCACAAAATCTTTTTTCAAGTACCAATTGCATAAAGCACTGTTGATTTTAATCACATCATGAAATATTTGATGACGTGTTTCAAACCTACTGTTTGATATTTCACTCTCATAAGATCTAGTTCTTTTGATAAGAAGTCGATTAGAAATTGATCTTACAACATGTAGTTCTATGCAACTATGCTCAAGTAAATCAAAAGTATCCCTTTATAAATCAATACTCAGAAAATCCCATATTTCCAATCCTTGAGAAGCTCTGTTTACGAAACTTTAGTTATTTATAATAATCATTCCACAAATCAGTTAGCTAGAAACAACTCGAGGAGCAAGAGTTTCTAATAATTGGACGCCACGGAAATCTTCTTGAATTTCATTAAGTATCTTTTTGCAAGAGTATCACAACTATACATTAATCTTCTGCCTTTGTTTCATTGTTAAAAAAGTTACACTCTCCAGCATACCAAATACCTTTTTCAGGACATTACTACAAGATACGCTTCTTGGTTCCATCTCACATCTCGCGTTGACAACGTCGAGAATTTTCTCAAGAGAAAAGCTTTCTACTTCCGCTACCAAAAGACGTTGAGAGTGAATGTTTTCAGAATGTGAATCAGCATACGATATAAACGAACAGGGAGAATATGCGACAGAAAAGAAGCAATTCTAACGCGACTCACGATGGTATTCTTTTTATGAGAAAGAACTTGAACAAGATCACTTGGTCTTGAAGAAACGATGAATGTAATATCGTAAAGGGTAACTTCAAATGTATGGTAACTTGAAGGAACCCACATTCTGGAACTGTGAATGTGGATCAAGGACACAGGAAACATTTCACGGGAAACGACATAAGAATGCATTATCTTTCATATTACATTCAAACATATTCGCATAAATTCTAATCTTTGTATTTTATACATAACATAATTAAGAACGATCTCCAAAATGCTAATTTAATCAGTAGAGATCCAATTCAGAGTTTTTTTTTATTTTTACTCCTTAGTAAATTCAGCAAAGCTTTCATTTGGCAAAGCACAGATCTCATACTCAAATCTGATTTGCTAGCAAATTTTTGATCTTTTTTCCAATTAACCCATCTGAGCATAACAATGTCCTAATTACAAAGTGAATTTGTTCCAACACTTCCAGTAGTACGGGATGTTGACAATGACTCTTGGACATGAATGATCACATGTAATATTACACATAAGGATAATAATTTTGGAGAAAGGATTTGAATGATAATTTTGATGAATATATTCAGAAAAATTATACGTAAATAATGGTAAGGTATTTGAACTTTTGATTGGTGAAAATTACCGTTTAAGACGGCAAGATGAGGGTTCAATAGCCAGATGGCAAAAATGGGACTCTTATAACTTCGTCATGTCCGTTTGTCACAGTCATTTCACATGGAGATTATTGACAGTATATAGATGAAATTTGAGGGAATGTGTTCCACTTTACAATCTAATAGCAAAATTACGGAAAAATAGATACAAGTAAATGAGGGATGAAGAAAAATTTGAGTGCGTATAACCGTGTGAAGTATTGTTAGGAAGGTCTTAAAAATTGAGAAGTATTGAGAAGACTCTCTCATTGAGGTCCATGGTTGGTAATGTATGAACTTTCAAAGTCATAAAAAATGTGATACGAAAACATCAGGATCAGAGTAATAAGTGAATATTACCAAAACATATTGATCATGAAATGCTTGTATACTATCCAGATTACCACTAATAAATCGGGTTTGCTATAATGTAAGTCCAAACCGAGCTTCATATGTTCAATATCTCAAGAGATACATATCTTAAAAAGGGCAGTAACTCAATACATTTTCAATAATTTGTACAGAAAATTTCTGAGACTGTAACAGTTTAATAAGAGCTTGAATTATATCAGCTATGTGAAATACCACTTCGTTGATAATATTCAGGTTATTTTCGACAGCTGCCCTAAGGAAACAAAAATACTAACAATGTTAGAAGAATACTACGCTCTGCTGTTCACTTCAGCAGTGATATATTAATCAATGATAACAACAAAATATTTAATAATATTCAACAATTTAGTACGAATCTTTAAATCAGAGTATGATATTATAAGATAATTATTAAGAATAATACTACATTCTTGCTTGAGTAACACAATTAAAACATAACCTAAACTGTCAAAATTTGTTGATAAGTGCGTAGATCTATGTATAGATAGCATTATCAGTATTTTATCTTATTAATTACGGTAAATAAAAGATTGTATTGCAGCGCAAGCAATGCAAGGAATTTCACTGGTCATTTTTTCTCATCTTCGGTTACATTATTGAAGTTTTCGTAAGTAACCCTTTTTGTGAGAGTAAATTATAGCCCATGTTACCAAGTGATGATTCTGCAGCTGGAAGAATTCTTAAAATCAGTTCCCACGCAAGCGCCAGCAGCAACTATAGAAAGTTCCAATTTAAACGTTTGAACGATACTCGATCGGACAAATATCGTTAGTGGTACTATGTCAGAACCTTCATGCAACAACAAATATATAAAATTCCAACTCAATCAGATGAACGATGTGTAAACGGACAAATACGGCTCGTGCGCCATTTGAGGTATGCTAATGGTACAATACTGAGAACTTTCTCGAAAGAGCCTTCAACAGCTGTACTAAGTTCCAACTCAATCGGATAAATGATGCGCAAACAAAGAAATACGGCTCGTGCGCCACGTTGATAGCACTACAATAAGAACTTTCTCGAATGTGCCAACAACAACTATAATAAGTTTCAACTCAATCAGACGAACGATGCACAAACAAATACGGCTCATGCGCCACTTTCTGTACGTTGATGATACTGTGATAAAAACCTTCACGATAGTGCCACCAACAACGGTAGAATGTATTAGCTCAGTTGGATGAACGGTGCGCGAATAAACAAATACGGCTCGTGCACTACTTAATGTATGTTGATCATTTTTCATCTAAACTATCACTGTATCAAAGCGGACAGAATAAAAAAAAAAGTTTTCGAATCGGTCAAGCTGTTTTTGAGTTTTAGCGAGACTAACGAACAGCGTTTTATTTTTATTATATTAGATTATAAAGTAGCAAGAATTTGAGAAAAGAAAAAGAACAACCTATTAAACAATTGAAGGACAAAAATGGGACAATACTGAGAAAGTAAGTAGACAAACTAAAAAGATGGAGAGAACATTTTGAAGAATTATCAGAGCCGCAAGAACTAACCCCAAGCAACGCGTACAATAACGACCCTGTACCAGAGTAAAATCCAGAAATTAAAAATATAGAAATCAGCATCGAAGAAGTTATAAATGCTATTGAAAAGTTAAAGATGGAAAAAGCAGCTGGAAATGTTGAGATGAGACCAAAGCAGCTAGAATTCATGGGAGAGGAGGGAACCAAAATGCTGCAAACATTAGCAAACAAAATTTAGGATGGAGAGCAGACACCTACACCAAGAAAGGAGACAGCCGCAACTGTTGCAATTATCCAGGGATCTCACTCCTATACACAGCAGTAGAATTGTACGAAACGGTACTTGAAAGTGAACTAAGAAAGTTAGTGGAAAACAGAATTGAGGTTACTCAAAGCGGATTTAAAAAAAGCCACAGCACCCAAAACCATGTATTCACAATTCGACAGATAACGGAAAAAACACTAAAGACACAACAAACAAATTTTTGCATATTTCATAGACATTAAAAAAGCTTTCAATAAAGCTAGCAGAGAATTGTTGTGGGAAATATTAAAAAGGAGAAATATGGGACAAAAGCTACTAGAAAAAATCCAAAATAAGTATAAAGATAAATAAACTATATAAGAACCGCTAACTTTTCATCAGAAGAATTCAAAGCAGATGCAGACTTAAGGCAGGAAGGAACTCTAAGTCTTTTATTTTCAATACTATACATAAATGAAATTAACATTGAAGCAAACAAAAAAACAATAAATACTGCCATGAGACATTCAAATTTGAAACAAATAAAAATAGCAGAGGAAAGTCTGCAACAGAACTTGAAGATATGGAGCGAAGAACTATTCAGAGCAAATATGAAAGTAAATGCCAACAAAACAAAGGTAATGATAATAGCCAAAGAAGAAAAACAATTGAAAATACGAATAGATAATAAAAATATACAACAAGTCCGAAGCTTCAGATATCTGGAAAGTATAATCGAAAATAAAAGAGAGTATGAAGATGAAATAAATAGCAGAATACAGGCAACAGTAGAAACTTACCATTATATGAGCAAGGCATTATTGAAGCATGAAACAGTGAACAAAAGAACAAAGCTGCACATTTACAAAACAATAATACTACCAATACTGCTGTACAATTCAGGGACCCGGGTATTACTAATAAAAAACAACAATGTGAAATCACAGCGATGAAAATGAAATGTTTCAAGCTATAGAGAGGGTAACAAAACTAGACAAATATAGAAATGGAGAGATTAGAGAGAGACTGGAAGTGCAGTCAGTAATGAAGAAGATAGAACAAAAACAATTTGAGGTGGTATGGACATCTAATTCGATTCGAGGATAGAAGAAAAGTAAAAGAAATATGAAAAGCAACAACAATAGAGAAAAGAAACCGCGGCAGACCACAGAAAACCTGGAACGATGTAATACAAACAATAATAAATAAAAAAGAAAAATTACAACCAGAAGAGTACACGAGTTAGCAAGGAATCGGAACGAATGAAGAAAATTCATAGAAGACATTCGAGCGAAGCAACCACCTCACCCAGTGGATAGAAGAGAAACAGATTATATATGTAACAACAAGAGACGCCTTATGACACTGTTCCGCGATGTACTCAAAAAGCAGTGAAAATAGTAGAAGGAAATACAGCACTATTTAAAAAAGATGATATTTGACCATGCCATTGTTATTAAAGAAGACGTGGACTTCCTGGTCCTTTTCAATAGTTCAGGCTCAGCTGCAGCAAACTTCTGTCACCAAGAAAGTGACTCCATTACTCAAGCCCATTTTACTCAACGAAGCTATTTGAAGGAATTGTTCTATTCTTATTCGCCTTTGGCGAATGCAACCCCAATTCTGCCTCTTACAGGCAAGGAATAGCAGAGTTGACCAGCGTCCTCCAGAGCATTTCATATTCAGTCTTTCTGCTGGGGACTTATACTCGTGGCTTTTCACGAAGGTGATATAAGATAAGAACTATTTTGGTATTCTCCACTATAAGCTTCTCATGAAGAAGGCAACTTACACAAAGATCAATCTCGTTGGTTTGCCCCCAACATTCTTATAGAATTTTCTACCAAACTTAGTAGTAGTTGGCTGCTAATAGAAACCCTTAGGATGAGAATGTAAGAGCTCATCTCCTCAAAATCTATTAAGCTTGATGTTGTAATGCAGAAAAGGATACAATGGAAATACGGGTTGCCGCGAAATACCCAGCATTATTAAGAGAAATCATACAAGAAAATTTCATCAGGTCATCTTCAGGATCCAGACGGCGATTAAGGCAACCCGATCCCTGTCAGCTAGTGGCGAACAGATTGAGGAGCTCCCTCCACCTGCTCAGGAATTCAGCAGGATTTTTGTTTAGTTCTCGTTTGAGAATTTTTTGAGAGAGGCATTGGCCTCACACACATCAAAGTGAAGCTGAATAGATTTGCTTTGAGTTAGATTTCAATGAAATTTCTTGTGGATTAAGTATTTCTCTGCCGTTTGACAAGATACATAGACAAAACAAGAATTTTCGAGGAGCTGTATCTGTGGAACATTGAATTACACGGAGTTCTGTTCGAACTCAGATTGTAAGAAAACTGATCTTCCTGAAAACAAGAAGAAGAATTTTTCTCAATGAGACGTATACTTCAAAGATTATGTTAAGCGAGGACCGGAAGAGGTGCAAATATTCAGCTGTTTCATACGCATAGCGCTGCTCACAAAGGTCATTCGAAGATGCAAATTCAGTTTCTCATTATTGGCATAGGTCCCAACAAAATATTTAGAAATTAAAGCTACATGTCTGTTGACAAAATCGGCTAAAAACCAATGTACATTACAAATATACTCACATTAGAAAAAAAGTATTCGCAATTCAGATAATCAATGATAAATTGCTCAAAAAGTATATTCCTGAGCTCTGTTACTGTGGAATTCAAGCGCAAATAATTGCTTCTATTGTTGAAGAGAGGTGAAAAGCTATTTCAAGCAGAAACTGTGCGATGGGAATAATTTTGTGATGTCTTGAATTATAAACTAAGTGGAAATTAGTGCAAATTTAATCATGAATGCAAGCACGTGCATTTAGATATTGTGTTGATATTTAGCGAGCATTGTATACAATAAACTCAAATATTCTAGAAAGCTACGTGCAAATTTGGTTGGCATAAGACTCCTTGTAATCAGTTCATTTCGAGTTTGATTGTTGTATAACTGTTCAAGTTCACAATTCATTTAATTTCACATATACTGAAACTTACGACAACATAATCAAGTTCAAATTGAAAAATGATCTTGCAAAAACTATTTTTGTGGATAAGACAAGCTCTATTTCAATTAAAGAAAAGAGAATTATCCTGCACTTGATTACAAAGGCTAATCCTCAAACAGAAAGCAAAAACATGCACTCCAAATTGAAAGAAAATAGAAAACTCTCTTCCAGATAATCCTTCCTTCAAGTACAAACAGCCCAAACAAAAAGTAAACAACTTATAGTTCGTGTCTTGTGACACGCCTGCTTTCTCCGTCTCGACAAAGTGGCGCGCCGCGATGTAATGTGGGTCACCTTTTACCGTTTGCAATCCTTTAAAACGGAACTGATTGCGATTACATCCAACCGGTTAACATACTGGCGGTTGGTTATGGTTACCGGTTCACTGCTACAAGCAGGAAATAAGCTCAAGGTTGGTAGGGCTTATTGTTACTCATACAGGGGAGAAACGGAGGAAAAACAAAGCAACTTATTGAGGTTACAAAAATATGAGCATGTTATTTTTTGCTGTAAATATACAAGAATATTTAAATGGAATATAAAACCATATTCAACCTTCCACCTTATTGGATTCAAAAGAAATAATATAATGCTTCAGTCATGCTTACTTTTTATTTGAAACACAAAAATAACCATCAAATTTGTTCTTATTAAACGGTAGAATGTGTCTAAAAACGCGTTCTTTCATTTAAAATTGGATTCATTCTTCTAAAAGTCAGCCGCATTCGAATTATTTCATAATAAAATAAATTTTTAGGCGATCATGACAAAAAAGGTGTTTTTATGGCTTCTTTTGCGGCCGTGAAGTTTCACTTTTTGGGACTGATCTGTCAAATTTTACTTTTTGGGACTGATCTGTCAAATATTACTTTTTGGGACTGATCTGTCAAAAAATATTTCATGAACACTTCATATTCACCTATATGTGCAGCTTGATGAACTCTTTAAGAAATAGTTCTCGCTTAAATAGTACATATATTCTTCCGTCAACCTCTGCAGTTCTTGCAATTCAAAAAATAAATACGCATTTTTTGTTAAATGTCGACTTGATAGAAGACAATAAAATAAAACAATTTCAACGGCAACTAAGATTTACAATTGCAATGTTTTAGAAATAAATAGATAAAATGATATGATTTTGAATCATTTCGTAATGATCGCCTAAAAAACGTTGTGTGCACCTCGGCCTACAGTTCTTTTTTGGTCTCACCTGAATTGCAGCCTTAACTACGCTTCGGCCGCAAACAACAGATTCGACCAAAAAAGATAACCTTTACGGCCTTGATACACAAATAACTATTTTGTTTTTCATGCAACTGTGCTCTTAGCTCCAAATGAAACTTATATATTATGTTCACCCAATTCACCTATATAAGTGTGAGGTATACTTATTCCACCTGTTCCCAAGAATTATTATCCAATAACCTCAAATATTTCTCAGAAAATTCTATATTACCCACATTTCTAAATGATTGCGATCACATAATTCTTGACAGTCTTATGAAACAATATATTCCTGTTTAATGGATCGATTCTGTTCACTGTCCTATAAATTTGTAAAATTGTAAATTCATAAGCTACAGATCGTTCGTAAGAGAACAATTTACAAATTTACAAATATGGCGATTCTGTTCCTACATCCATAAGAAACGTTGTTACAGATTCCAAATATCAAGTTTATCCCGTAAGAATATCTTCAGCTAACTTCATTCTATTCACCTAACAATTGTTTCAATACTTCAAAATTCAAACGTCAAATCTCATATTGAAAAAAAATATTGTTTCACTTGTATATTACGTGTGATATTGAGAAAGTTAAATACCCAGTAATATATATTATGACCTGAGAAATTATTACTAGATTTTTTCTTCAAGCATCATTACTTATAGTTAGGTCGAAACATTGATGATTCAAAAAAGTAATGCAGGTACAAATGATTTTTTTAAATTCAGAGTAAGTAGAACTTAGAATCAATTAATTCGATATCGATAAAAATTTGAATAAAAATGATTGTTCCACAACTAGGTGCCTACTTTCAGATATACTGAGATTGTTGTATGAATGATTCAAGTGTTTGAATTTATTCATAAATTGTTATTTTGTTCAGCCTAACATTTTTTTGGAATTATTTCTTGGGACGTCCGTCGAACGGGTTTGTAGTGCCCCTGAGGTTTCTTCGTAGTAATCGCGTATAATTCCTAGAAACTGTATTATTAAATCAATCTGTCAAATAATTATCAGGTACATATTCCAAGAAATAACATCCCAATTTCTGTCTCTCACCTTTTATCATCTTCTTCTAATAAAAGACCTATAAACATAAGCACTGCATCCTGATTCATCTTGAACTGTCAAAATCTATAGCTGTTATGGCTAGTTTCTATTCAACCGTAAAAACTTACAAGAACCGTAAGAGTTTATGAAAAATCTGTAAGCTACTGAGGTGGTCAGAATTGCGATTTTATCCGTTGCATACTATAGGGCTTACGATTAGCGTTACAGATCGTAAAAGTGTGAACAGAATCGACCCATAAATCTTTCTTTTCGAAGCTTAAGGCGCTTTCGTCCATATTCTCTACATATTGGACTTCTAGAATGAGTGGCATGGAGGAAAGATCTCAGATGAACCTTGTAGAAATAATGAAAAAGATAAAACAAGTAGCAACACATGTTGTTTATGAGTCTGACTCCATACCAGCTTTCAGAGTCTCAGTTTCTCAAAATTAATACATAATCTCAATTGATGTTGCTCAATAATAAGATTGGTTACTAAAAGTCAAATTTCAACTTTTAGTACGAGTTTGCAGGAGGAATATTGAATTATAAAGATTATACAGCAACTTACAGATTGCAAATGGTAAACTACTATACCACAAGTTAAAAATTTGAAGTTAAGGTGAACGCTGTTCACATTGTCGCACCAACGAACGCATCAACAAGATTATCATAGTTTTAGCTCTATTTTGTAACGGAAAATTAGTGCTTCGACTGTTATCTGATAGATAATTTAGAGTCTAGACAAAGTATATGTTTCCTGCATGTAAATGGTTATACCTGTAATTTTTAATTATGGTATTCGAGAATATGAGAAAACTACTTGGAAATCCTCGAAAACATTTTCAAATGGGCTATTTGCTATCTAAATGAGCTCTCATGGCCAATTTCAGTAACTCTAGTTGAATTAATCCATTTTTCACGTCGTCACTGACCAATTGAATGAATCAAATGAATCGAAACGTAGTTTATTAGGTTGACTCCCCGTCACTTTCCGCCAGGTTAATTCAACTCCCGGTCATAAAATCAAGCATTAGAAAGATGGAATGAACCCATTGTTCAATTAAAATAATCTTTGAATCAGAATCTACGACTTGACTTTTACGTGGGAAGTCTTTTAGTATTCAAATATTCAAAATGGGATCAAGAATATAATCTAAGTTAAAGGTGGAAAAACCAGCCAACAATTTGCTATTATCAATTGCGAACTATTTTTGAGTCGAAATCTCAAATAGCATACTGATATTTTCAATCATGACTTCATTTTATTGAAAGAGGATGAAATATGTCAGATTATTTGTAAGATGTTGAATATCGAGGTCCGTGCGGCTATTCAATTTCTCACAAAGCAGGAGAAAAGAGTGAATAACATTTTGAACTAAATAAGATATATTATAAAATTACTCTTCTATTCAAACAAGATAGAGAGTCCTGGGATAAGAATAAATACCTTGGAAGGCCAAATGATCACAAAATTGTAGTTAAAGTTGAACTTACTATCACTAAAGATGATCCCGAACAATATTCAGCAGTTCCAAAATTACTGCCATAAAAATTCAAAATAAACACCTTGAAACTCCAAGGATCCGCGCACGATGGATCCTCCGGAACCTTATACCTCATCAAAAAACAATTTCGCGTTAATTGCGCTGTATGCAAACTTCTGTAACTCTGTGGGAACAGTTCAGCCAATTTTAGCAATGGTATCGTGATGGCAGATTGAACAATGATTCACTCATATGCCTTTTATTACGAAACTGATTGTTTTGAATTTATGAAAAAATTCAAAAAATCAGTTTCATAAAGTGCACTTCCGACTTGACCGATTGATACAAAAATAGAAGATGACCATTTGGATGCTACAGCAATCTCAATTACTGAATTTCAGTATCCTGTGGCTGATAATTCTGCATTTATGCGGAAAATTCAAAAAAAGTTTTAAGTAAAGTGCAGCTCCGGTACAGAAAATTGCAACCATAATGCGAGATGCAAATCAAGATCCTATTTCAACATTATACGATCAACCAATTTTGAGATCTGCGAGCTACGAACGCACAAACGAACGCACGCACGAACGAACGCACGCACGAACATACATACCGACATTAAGCCAAAAATAGTCAAAATGGATTCAGGAATGCTCAAAACGGATATTTCCATCAAAATTTTGATAGGTGAGTTTTGTCGGTTTCACAATACTTTCTTGTACTTTGTACAAGTAAGTAAAAATAGTCAAAATGCTCAAAACGGATATATCCATCAGAATCTGAATTCTGTCGGTTTCACAATACTTCCTTGTACTGGAAAAGAAGTTGCGGCACCTAAAAAAAATCAGCTTTCAGATTACAAATTACAAGCCTAAGGCAGAAACTTACAAAGGAACATACTGGAAAAAAAAGGCGAGAAAAGATGATAAAATATAATGCTACTGTTGCGTCTGCTCTGGCGTCGTACGACTTTAAGAAATTGAACATCCAACATGAGTCCTGATCTGGCTTACAGCGACTAATGTTTGCTTCCAGGCCTGAAAAAGAATCTTCGCAGAGAATATTTCGAGGATGGAGTATCATTATAAGCGTTAATGAGCATTTTGCTAATCTTTTACATCACTCCGCAAGTTTTAAAAAAATTGAAGAATCATCTTGATGATGGAAGCGCATTTTTGACAGCTCATGAATGCTTGTTACTTCAGAAATTTCGCAAATTACCATCTCATGCAATCACTGAGCTTTAAATCAAATAGTTTGGGCAAACCTACGAAACAGCAGCTTTCATTTAGTACCAGTTTCAAGTTGATTATTTGATAAGTACATAATTTGTGCACGCATAGACTCAAAAATACCTTTGAATCTTCATTGTTCAGTTATTGACTGACGAGAGGTCATCTGCTGTACCCTAAAATAATAATACGATCTTTATCAAAGCTATTAAAAAAAACTCTGAAAATTACCTCCAAAGCAACAGATTCTAGAAAATAAGTAAATTGATCGTAAAAACAAGAGTTGAACTTATTCTGATACTAATAACATCGGAAACTGCATGTCAATATCATGTGTAACTCGCAAGATATTCAAGCAAATAGTTTCTACCCTGAAATAGATACTAACCTATATCGGTTCAAAATTTAGGGTATAAAATTCAATTACTGACATGTTGCTCATTCTGTGCAGCAAATTTCAGATCTCAATTATGCATAGTACAACAGGAATTACCTTTTGAATTTTTATTCAATTTTTTACCTAAAACTGGGTATGTGAATAATAAAATCTAGCAGTTTGTGCAAACCTACAAAACAGCATCTTTCATTTAGTACCTCTTTCAAATCTGTAAGTGCTGTAGCTGCCGAAATCTTAGTGTCACACCAGCCAGACAGCCAAAATGCATATAACAGTGTCACACCTAGTGACCGCCGATTTGATAGACGATCGTAGACAACAAGCACTGCTTTAAAACTAAGTCGCAGTAGTATGTACTCTTCAAGGATTACCCAACATAAGCACAATTTAGATAGAAGCTTTGCAAGTCCTCAAAAACTATAACATACCAAAGAAAACTATTATATTAGAAATTTACATCTTCAGACAGGCAGCAAAACAAATGAATTAAATGCTGAGCAAGTACAATGATTGTCTTAAAAATCCATCAAAGACATGTAGCAGATGTTGAATATAGAGTCATTATACAATCTTGTTAGTTGAATGAATAGTCAAAAATCAAGCAAAAATTCTCGGAAAAATAGACCTGAATACACTTATCACAACAAGACCAACATAAAAGTTAATAAAAAATAGAGAAAGAAACAACAAATAAGCACAAGACAAACAAATGGCAAATAAGGACAAACGAATGGCAAATAAGGATTTTTTGAAAATGATTTGCACAGGGAGCCATCAGAAAGTTCAGCAAAACGAATATTTTGGCCCATTGTTTCACAAATTGAATCACTTCTTACATGTATGCAAACAGATAAACATAGAAAAAGAAGGAGAACAATGAAAATTATCAAAACATCGGAAGCTGCTCAATGCTTCTTGAGTTTTTCGCATCATGAGAAATCAATGTTTCGTGGAATAAGTCATTGGCTTTACAGAAGAGTGACGTGGCGTCGTCTTGTTCGGGGAATATGTCATTCAAATTCATTTCATCCAGCTGAGGCCACAAAAAATCCCTTTCAGCTTTCACTGGCAACACTAGCTCTCCCAGCAGCAATGTTGTCTTGATTTCTTGCATTCCGTCATCGCCGTGGTGTTAATTTATCGTGTAAAGTGAATTGACTATTAAAGTTTTCCACGATTTGACAAATTTCAAGCACCAAACGAACTTTGGACGAAAGAAAAACTATTTTGAATAATAAGGAGACATTCTCGAAGCGATGTAGAGAGCATATCATAGCTATTGGGGCCTCCTTTATATGAATCTTACCGAGTATTTCCTTTATTACAACAATTATGCATAGGACCAAATAGTTCCTACACAATTTGCATCGATATTTTCAGCCAGTATTATGGAATTTTTCATTAGATTTGAACATTCGGCCTCGGTTTTGATTTCGACCGGAGGTTGCGCTCAGAACGGAACAATCGGATTTGGATTCAAGCAATGCCATTAATGGCGCACAACAAAATAATCCAGGTACGATATTAATTAGGGATTTGAGGAACCTAATTGATTATTTGATCTCTATTTATGGTCATGGTAACAGAGTTTATTGTGATTGGGAATAGAACGGCAACAAGTTGCGAATGAAGGATTTCAAGTTGATAATATGTTTTTTTTCCATTGCTCATTTATCCACTAAATCAAGATACTTTGCCGACACGTCATGGGCTCATTAAACATTTTCGTAAGAAATATGGCACGTTGATCAATAAAGATTCGACATTTCTGCCCTAAGCTATTCAAACCAATTGAAAAATTCAAAAATAAACACTGCGGAGTTGTTTAATGAATCCTATCTTGATGTATATTGGAACGGAACGACTAATAAACACGTAATTATTCCAAGCAATTGGGCAAACTCTTTAAATGAAGAATCGTAGCACAATTGTTTCTCACATTGAGTACTTTGTTTTGTGAAACCTTCCTATTATTGGCTAAAATACATTGCAGAGTAGCGCAATTTCCTTGTGAACAGTTTTATCGATTTTGTGTGCATTTCCTTTGTTGCACATTTTCTGCGGTATTTTGTATTGTATGAAAGACTTGGCAGGCGACGGTTAAATGCACAAAATTTGCTCTTTTAGTTGAGAATGTTGAAGAACACAAAAAGTGGTTCAACAATTGTTCTTCACATTCAGAAGAAAAGAAGGAATATGGAGAACTCAATGCGGATACAATGAATGGAAAGGAGACCTAATGCGCTCTGAAAGCTCTTAGAAATTTAGCGTCGTTTGATTACTTCTTGTTCTGCTTGGATATTTTTGTGCTTCGAATGATGGACATGAAATATTACTTCCTTCATTACTCATATAAATAAGAAGAGTACTATTACATAATATTATCGAGTCATTCAAAATAAATATCACGTATTAATGGATTACAATTAGATACAGCAAACCTATCATGCATTGATGATTATTTGATTGCAATTTAGGCACGAGTTGCTCAGTTAAAATAGTATTGTTTTCTGAAGATGATCCTTGGTCAAAGGATCGAAACGTCAAAGTTTCAAATAGAATATACAGAATTTAAAATCAAAATTATTCGTTATTCAATAAAATTCTTTTTATTTATGATAAAATATTATCATTATTCAGATATGAGAATGATTATGAATGCTGAACAGATTTCCAAACTAGACTAAATGTAATAGAAAATCGGTCAACCAGATTCCCCAGTTCGGTGATATTCCATATCAGTTTTTGTTATTCATACCCGTCATTTTGCATAGACTAGAGTTGAATACAAACGTCAAACCAATTATCACAAAAAACAGTCGAATGGGTGAATATCAAATTACAGATCAAAGCATCAACAGATAATGATTTTCCCTTTGTTTCACTAGATTAAAATTTGAAAACCACTTTCCTGAATACAAAAACGTATGTCGTAAATTACTATAGAAGACTTTCGGACGTTGTTCTTCAACGTAATTCTTTATGTAAATATTTCCACAGAAAAGGGATCCATGCAAATTTTTAAATTGGTCCTGATTACTTTTGAATATTTTACAGATGTATTAAAAGTGCTATTCCGCGACAAGCATGAAGAGCAGATCTTTAAGAGCGTCTCTTTCAGTAAATGATTAGGTATCTCAAATAAATTATATTTTTCGAATGAATGCATTTTGCATAAATCATTCAATATTGGCACAAATGTAAAAATTTAAAGTCATTAGCTCACATCATTATTCATTTGAATTCCCTATTCATTGTGATTGTAATCTTAGTTAGCATTGATCAACAGTCTAGTCGATGTTCAATTGTCAAATGTGATTGGCAGTTTATGGTTACTAGATGCTTAGTGGTTGTCAGGCATTTAAATGCTGGTTCATTGTTGTTCAACTGTCAGACATTTGAAGCTGGTTGATTGTTGTTCAACTGTCAGACATTTGAATGTAGGCCTATTGTTGGAGTAGGGTATATAAGGCACGCAAGCTAGCTAGAGAGCAGTCATTCAGTAAGAGTAACTGTGAACGATTTTGTGAACATACGAGTTTGTAAAATAAATATTTGCGCTGTAACTTGTAATAATTATTTATTCACAACAAAATTTGTGCACTATATAACCAAAATGATTCTTTCAAGAAAATAAAAAGATTTTTAGATCTATGAACCCATGACTGTATGTTGATAATCAATTACATCCTATAACTCAACAATACGATTGCAATTATTGATACAAAAATGAGGCTTTCATAACATATTGAGGATTATTAGAGAACTGAAAACACTTTTGTAATATTTCTGTGTGACTTGAATATGTATAATCTAAGCGGTCAATGTAAACGCCGAGGCATTGTACATATAAGTAGATTAGTCAAGTACTTAAAACTGAATGCCAAAACACTAAAACTCGTCTGGAGTGGTTCATGATAATATTAGAACCTATTCAGATACGCTTAGAAATATAGAGGAGTTTAAATTAAATCACCAATTATCGAAGTTAATAAACATACCATAGTTATAGTGCCTTCACGATAAGTGTCCTCTATCCTTCCAGGAGCTCTTGTCCGAGTTCGCGCTGAAACAAAGAATAATCTAATTAGGGAAATATTTTGATCATAAGTTTTGTATCTATTGCAGTAAATAAAAATCAATGAACCAAAGTCTCATTTTGAGCATGAATATATAATAGAATTGAATAGTTATTTATTCTTTCCTCGTTCATTGAGAAAAAAAATGCTTCCAAACGTGTTACATGCGAAACTTATATCTTGCAGCCCAAAATTCGATTAGAATGATATACTCTCTATAACGAAACTCAAGGAACCGAGCATGAAAAAAACAACCAAATTATTTTTCTTCTTAATATGTATTTGTTAAAATAGGTAATTTGATTGTTCTTGATGGATTGATGATACGATAGTGTGTTTAGTTCAAGACCTTCATTTCCAAGCAATCCAAGCGTAATGATGCACGTGTTCAAGGCAAATAATGATAACAAAAAGCAAGACGGCTGTTTACGACCTCAGAAATTTCGGGGCCCCAAAGGTTCAGTCGGCGTTTTTCGTAACCTGATAAGATAAATAATTATTATATTATTATTAATCTTTTCAAATCTATTTTTACCCTTTCGGGTGTCTAGATTGTAATTATCTTCATTTTAAATTATCGATCAATTCTTTCCACTCTTGTCTATTTTGTGCTATTCTCTTTGTTTCTTGCCAGCTGATGTTGTTTCTGTGGGGAATTTTCATTTATGTTTTTTTTTTCCAGGTCTTCTTTGGTCTTCCTCTTTGTTTCTTTCTTGTGATTCTTGCTTTCCAAACTTCGTTTCGTCTGATTTTCCTCCGGCATTGTGACTAGGTGACTGTACCATAAAACTTTTTTTTTTCTATGGTTCTTTGTATGCTCTTCATTTCTAGATTATGTTTTACTCGTTCGTTTCTTATTCTGCCTATCCTTGTAACTCCCTCAACTCTTCTTAAGTATCGCATTTCTGATGCTTGTACTTTACTTTTCAGTCTCTGCTCGAGTATCACTTCCGTATACTTAAGCTGGTCGGTATACAGTTTCGTATAGTATCATTTTTTTATTCTTGGATACTTGTTCATCTTCTAGTATCGCTTTGTTTAGTGCATAGCAGTTTCTGCTTGCTGCTTGTATTCTTTTGTTAATTTCTGGTTCCATGCTTCCTTTATTATTTATTGTTACTCTTAGATATGTACAATCTTCTACTTGTTCTGTTTCGCATCCGTTTAGCTGTATATTAGTCATTATGTCCTGTTTTGATATCATTAATATTTTTTGTTTTTTTCAACATTTATGTTTATGTTGTTTTCTCTTAATTTCTCGTTTCATACATTCAAATTATATTTCATATCTTCCTCATTCTTAGCCAGGATTGCTAGATCGTCTGCAAATGCACACTCTGCTATTTTAGTTACGGTCAACTGGTCATGTCCAATGTCTACTTTCTTCGTTTCATCTTTTATTTGCTTCACTATATTATCTGAAAAAATTATAAATAGTAATGGGCTTAATGCTCCTCCTTGTCTTAAATCCTGCGTGGTGTTGAGTTCTACTGATATTTTGTTACCCGTTCTTATGTAATTTGTTGTTTTTCTGTACACGCTTTTTATGGCGTTTAGTAGTTCTATGTTTATTTGTCTCTCTCCCAATATTTTTTACATTTGTTTCCATGCTACTCGGTCAAAAGCTTTTTCTTGATCGACAAGATAAAATAAATAGCTTGCTTTCTTGTATCAGAGTTTTTTCTATAAACCTCCTAATTGTGTATATGTGGTCCTGTGTGCAATCCGCATTGTAACCTTTCCATTCTTAGTTCTACCACTTGTCTTAGTTTCTCTTCTAGTATGGCTCCATATACAGGGTGGGGCAGAAAAACCTATCCGATTTCAAATCCCTTTTTCTCAGAAGAGGGGGCAGGTAGAGTAGTGGGGTGAAAACCGTTAGAAAGCCGGTTTTATGCCATTTGTCAGTAGTCAACATGCCTTGGTCTGGTGAACATCGTGCTTTTGTTATTGAGCGGTTTATCGAATGCGACGGTTCGATAATTGCTACACAACGTGCTTTTCGAATTCATTTCGGACTCGGGCGTCATGATCCTGTTCCACATCACGCTACGATTAAAGTATGGGTGTCAAATTTTAGACAGACGGGTTCAGCATTGAAAAAGAAGTCGCCTGGACGTCCCAGGACAGCAACAGGACCTGAAAACGTGGCCAATGTGAGAGCCGCGATTGAACGTTCCCCGCGTCGTTCGGCGCGAAAACATTCGCTCGCTTTGGCGATTTCCAACCGCAGTATTCGGCGCATTTTGCACCGGGACCTCAAAATGCATCCCTACAAAATGGTTGTTGCACAGGAATTAAGTGAAAGGGATTTTGAAACCCGTACGAACCTGTGTCGCGATCTCCGAGAACTCCCAGACGACGATGTTGTGCTCTTCACGGACGAAGCCCATTTTCACCTTTGTGGTGCCGTTAACAGGCAGAATTTTCGATATTGGAGTGACGAAAATCCTCGAGAAATCCATCAGGAACCCCTCCATAGCCCAAAAGTGACTGTGTGGTGTGCTCTTTCCCGCCTAGGCGTCTGGGGGCCTTACTTTTTTGAAGAAAATGGGCAAACCGTAACGGTCAACAGCGAGCGCTATTGTTTCATGCTGGAAAATTTTCTTAGACCCAAAATGGAAGAAAATGGCGTGGAAAATGTGTGGTTTCAACAGGATGGTGCAACCGCCCACACATCGCGACGATCAATGGACATTCTCAGGGAACTGTTTCCCGGTCGCCTCATTTCTTTGGGGTTACCTCAAATCAAAGGTTTACCAGCATCGACCAAGGACCCTTCTTGCTTTACGAAGGGAAATTGCTCGGGCAATTGAAGAAATTCCTGTGGAAATGACGGTGAAAGTCATGGAAAGCTACCGCGAGCGCCTAAATCAGTGTATCCGCTCCCAAGGACGACATTTGAGTGATGTGCTTTTCAAAACTTAAATTTAAAAATGGCATAAAATTTGCGATATGTTGATGAAAAAAAATTTTTGACAAGTTGACTGGTTTTAATTTTATATCGTTTTGAAATCGGATAGGTTTTTCTGCCCCACCTACTTTGGCTGTCGTGCATATTAGTGATATCCCTCTGTAATTGTTACAATTTCCATTGTCTCCTTTTTTATGAATGGGGAAAATCACTGCCTTCTCCCAATCATTAGAGATTTTTCCTTTTGTCCAGATTCTATTTTGCATCACTAATAGTATTTGTTCTTCTGCTGGCCCCATGTATTTGAGTTGTTCCGGTCTTATTCTATCGTGTCCCGGAGCTTTTCCGCTTCTTAGTCTATTTAATGATAGTTTAATCTTTTCTTCTGTTATATTCTCTGTTCTTCTGTGCTTGTTAATGTTTTTCTGTTTTGCTGGATCTCCTCTTCTTCATTGTCGTTGTCCAGCAATTCCTCGAAGTGTTCTTTCCATCTTTCTATTATTTCGTCGGTATCTTTCAAAATATGCCCTTGTTTGTCAAATAACTATTTTGATGCTTCTTGGTTTCCCTTTTTGCTGTTTCTCAATGTGTCATAGAATATTTTTTTATTTTCTTTGAAATTATCTTCTAACTTATTTCCATAATATCCCCAAGATTTTTCCTTGGGTATTTTGATAACTTCTTTCGTTTTTTCTTTTGTTTCTCGTATTCTTTCCTATCTTCCAGTTTTTTCTGTATTGAGCAATATTTCTCATTTCTGCTTCTTGTTTTTTACTTCTTCTCTAACTTCTTCATTCCACCAGTGTGTTTGTTTATTATTGCCTGTTTTCCTGACTATTTTGCACGCTCTTTTTGCTGCCTCTTCCAATATATATTTGAATGTACTCCACACTTCTTCTACGTTATTTAAATTTGGTTTTGATGTGCTGTTTATAAGTTCTTTTATGTCTTCTTCGAACTTCTCTGTTGTTTTCTTTTTCATCAACTCATCTACTCTTATTTTCATTGTATTATAAATTATAATACCGATAATAAATATTTACTGCGTCCACATATGAACAAATTTCTTGATAATAAAAAATGACTGTTGCGCTACAAAGAGTTTATCAATTTGTGAGTTTTAAGGTGAACCAACCAAATTGTGCTTACATCTACGTTATAGGGAGTTCATCGTTATGAAGAATAACGTTATAAAGAGTTCACACTGTAATAATAACAAGATGATCTTCAAATATCTAGCCTCAAGCACAGCACGCAGTTAGTTCGCAACTTTAATTTGACATAATTTTATTCAAACTTATTATTAACAACCGATTGGTAATTCAAAAGTCGGGCGCGTAGCTTGCGGCTTGCAAGAGTATTGAAGCACAACAGGTGAGTTCACAAAATTCTACCAATAATTTTTTTGCCGCAGATATTCAATAATTTCCTCATTATTCCGTATTCGAATAATGGCTAGATCTAATGATGGGAGAATAAATATAGATCTTTTTAAGTTCCACAAGCAGTTTTGAAAAATGTTTTTCCATAAAAAAAAGATAAAACGCGCATATATAGATGGTGGTGGCTCTAGCATACGTGAAATGAATCAAATATGAAGAATACTCAACAAGCTTCACGCATGACCGTAGGAAAAATATTTTATAAGACTTATTTCCATATTTCAATGAGAACAGAATATACTACGTGAATAATTTCTAATCATTATTCATTATCATATAGAGCTAAATGTTGGAAAAATATTAGTAGATAACATCAAATATCAATTTTTCCAACAAACAGATAACGATAGTATAGAGCTGATTAATTGAATTACATAATTGTACTGTTTACTTTTTTTTTTTGGCCTGTGTTATTTTAATTAAGGTCAAACTTGTAGAGGACATCCAATCATTATATAAATTAATTATAATATTATGCACACAGTGACATAAACAATCAATCAAATAAAATGCATACAATGAATATAAACAACTTCGTAAATATTGATGAATAATTTAATTTCGCCCACGAAGTATGAATGCTTGGCAATGTTGAAACCTGGTGCAAGATAAATTTGATGAAATCGATATCTTTCATCGTTCAATGGCAATTACAGCATCAATGTTGTCTCTATTTCTTGCATTTTTTCGTCGCTGAGGTATTATTTTATCGTGTAAAGTAAATTCACCCTCAATTTTATGAATTGGTGACAGTGCCACTAATATGGATCAACAGTAAAACTAAATTTGGGCTACCAAACTTGAGATGATCATCGAAGTGAACTTGATGAAATAAATCGCTGTTATTATGGAAAGAGGCGACAAGCTAAACGAGAGGCACATTGCAGGATCCGAAAGAATATACAAATGTCTTGTTTGTAGAAAAATTGTTGCATGAACAAAGTTTCCAACTGAGGAAAATATAAATAGGTTCATAAATGTGGACTTTTTCTGACAGAGAATGATTGCTGATTGAATCTAAAATGATATTCAGCCAAACTCATCTTGAGTATAAGTACAAGTATTCATGTGGAAATAATTTTGGCAAATTCAATAACATCCCTCAAAATTCTTTATTGTTCCATCGTTGGATAAATTTGCAATATTCTGCTCTCCAAATTACTAATATCTCCAGCGTTAGTGCCGTTATGTGTAAGCTTTATAATCTTCGCGGTATGGAGTTCATTGTTTCGGAAATAATTTAATGACGTTGTGTTTTATGAAATTCGCAGTATATTTCGGTTATGTCACCAGATATTAAGCCCAGGAAATAATGCATGCAGATTCGATTAGTCAACGCCACTCGTTTTACAAGCCCTATAAATTATTTACATGAAAAGCGATTTGTTACTATCAGTAATTTTGCATTTAACACAATATTACGTTCCAATCAAAATCCATCAGCTGGAAATCCTATTTTGGAAGTTATCTGTGAAACATTTATTATTGTTCCAAAAAGTTAATTTTGAACATAAATCATACAGCCTGGAATTGAATAGACCAATTGAGATAAAAGACCATTTGAAATGGGCAAATGTATTCATTGGAAGGGCATGAATATTCTGATAAGACTTTTTTTAGGATTTGCATAAGCCTCAGCAGATGGCGGTATGTAATTAAACTATGAGTGGATTAATTGTATACAATGGCTTCATTCAACTTGAATTTAGTATTTGAATAATAGAGACTGAAGAACAAGAGTATCTCTTAACTGTTTAATTAGAATTTAACAATTATTTTGCTTGCTCCTTTTATCTTAACCTTTTTTGCTTCCAGACGCGAGTTAATAGAACAGCTGATCCAATCCATTCCTTGAAGATATCTTAAGATAGAATCATGAACAAGTACATCATTAATATGCATACTAGATTCACTTAGTCAACATTTTTATTTACTTGTACAAAGTAAAAGTAAGTATTGTGAAGCCGATAAAATTCACCTATCGATATTTTGATGGAAATATCCGTTTTGAGCATCCCTGAATCCATTTTGACTATTTTCGACTTGATGTCGGAACAAATGTATGTTTGTGTGTATGTGCGTTCGTAATTTGCAAATTTCAAAACTCGTGGAACATATAATGTTGAAATTTTGTATTCGAAACTGGTCTAGGGTCTAGTTGTGCTCCTCGCATTATGGTTGCAATCGTCAGTAACGAAACTTCACTTGAAACTTTTCTCGAATTTTTCGCATAAATCAAGAACGATTACCCGTAGGATATTCAGTATTTAAAATTGCTCTATCATCGTCAGGGTTATCTTTTATTTTCGTTTTAATCGGTTGAGCCGGAAATGCACTTTATAGAACAATCTTTTTGAATTCTCCGCATAAATTCAGGACAAACAGTCGTAGAATATTGAAATTTCGTATTGAGCACTGCCATAACATCTAGTTATATACCTCACATTATGATTGCAATCGCCTGTACTGGGAATGTACTTTACTCAAGACATTTTTTGAATTTCTCGCATAAATCCAAAACGATTCAACGAAGAATATTAGAATTCAGTATTTAGGAGGAGGAAATAATCGTACTGACTGAAAGAGTAAGAATACTAGAACAAACAGAAGAAAAAAGAATCAAAGATAAAAAACGGAATAATATAATAACTAAGGGAGTGCAATTATTGAATTCCAATGAAGCAGTCAAGAATTTCGTGAAAGAGAAGATAACTTACCTACATACAATAAAAAACAAATACAGAAAAACATTATAGCAAAGGCGAGGAAAGATAAAATCAATGGAAAGAACACAAAAATAGGATATCAAAAATTGCAAATAAATGAAACTTGATACGAATGGAACATGAAGAAAGAAAGGTTAGTGGAGAGGACATACAAAACAACATTTTGAAACGGAAAACTAAAATAAGAATGAAACAAAAAATAAAAGAAATAGAAAGAAGAATAACAAGATCAAAAGCAAAGAATAGAAAAGTGATGAAAGAAATACTGGAGGGAATAATAAGTAACGGAAAAAAAGGGCCAGAAATAAACAAAGGAAAGACCAAAATGGTGATGATTGGAAATAAGATAGAAGAAAATAAGAGAATTCAAATACGAGCAAGTAGATAGATTCAAATATCTAGGAGTATTGTCAACGAACAAAGGAGACAGAGTAATAGAAATATAAGAAAAAATAACAGCAACAAATATAGCTTTCCACACAAATAGAAAACTTCTAGAAAGTAAAATTATATATAAAACTATAGTAAGACCAATAACATTATACGCAGCGAGAACAATGTCAATGACAGAAAAGAATGAAAAACAGTTGAGAATAACTGGAAGAAAAATAGCAAGAAAAATTTAAGGACCTCTAAAAATAAAAGATACAGAATATAGAATAGAAATGAACGCCGAAATTGAACAAGAACTAAATGGAGAAGACATAGTAAAAATAATACAACAATAAATGTTAAAATGGCTTGAGGATGAATGGAGAGCTAGGGAGCAAGATACAATCAAGTCAATAATACAGTGAAGTCCTAGAAGCAAAAGAAGAAACGGAAGGCCAAGATCAACGTGGATAAAAAAAGAAAAAGAAGGCTTTAGATCAGCGGGAATTAGAGATTGGAAACAAAAAACAGAAAACAGGAAAATATGGAGCTACATAGCCAAGAATATTTAGGGTGCGACCTCATGCGGATGCTCGACGCTCGTTTCCAGCGACAAATTTGGTCACGTGGTACTATTTAGAATTTCCCGGCATTTCTAAATATTCAGCGACAAGTAGCTGCGTCAAACAGCAGCGTCAAACAGCAGCGTCAACATGGCTTCTTTGCTTGCAGGGATTAAAAATATTAATATCGAAATTTGACATATCGATTCATCGACGCGGATTTATATTATCAACGTATTCCAGCGCAACAAATATGGAGTGTGTAGATGGAGGATTAAAAACGTGAGCTGATTCTGGGTGCGGAAAATAGGGATGGCTTTGTTAAACGCAAATAGCCCGTTTAGTGAAAAATATCCTGTAATTATGTTACCAAGTGAAAAAATAATTCATCAGATTCAAAATGATCAATAAAAGAAATAGAAATAGATTTTAACTGTACAGAATGAAAAATATTATATAGCAATTTTTGCAACATTCTATTCTGAACAATCAGCGCCACGTCGTTTATTTAGCTGAAGCTATCAATATAATATGAAAAATATAAAATCGTGTGACAAGAATATAATTATGATACGAATAACATGCCTAACCTAAAAAAATTACAAAACTAACTGATTGACGTTGTATTATCAACACTTTTCAAGAATATATTATTTTTTGTTCAAATGTGTGATATTGATCACATTTCTTGTATCATTTGGTAAATTATTATACTCTTTGAATTTGAAATTTTGAAAGTGTTGTTCATTAGGAGATAGCCTTCCTTCTGTACACTCCATCCATAGTAACAACTTGTTCAGCTTTGTCGCTAAATATTTCGAAGTGCCGGGAAATTTGAAATAGTACCACGTGATCAAATTTGTCGCTGGAAACGAGCGGTTAGCGTTCGCATGAGGTCGCACCTTTAAAGTTGTAATGGAGAACGATCCCCTCCAGAAAAAAAATCTAGAATGCTTCGTTAGAAGCGGCACGGCTCCTCAAGGAGTATTAAGCCACTATATATATATATATATATATATATATATATATATATATATATATATATATATATATATATATATATATATATATATATATATATATATATATATATATATATATATATATATATATATATATATATATATATATATATATATATATATATATATATATTAAGGATGTCTGTACTATCATCCTATTTTCATCGCCATCAAATAAACAAGAAGTGCACTCCACAGTCTTCTACAATTTTTTGCATAAATTCGGAACGATCGGCCGTAAAGTATTGAAATTCTTTATTTCAGTCTGTTGTAGCATCCGAATGATTGATTGTTATTCTTATAGGAAAAAAAATCAATATTTTTAGGTATTGAAGTCCACTTAATTTTATTCATGTTACTATTCAATTTTTGGACGTTTCGGATGTGCACCCATCCATCTTCAGCATTCTATTGAAATATTACAATCTTATAACTTTGTTTACAGTATAGTTGTGAAGATAAACTTCCAATAATAATTGATAACAATAGCAAATAACTCAAAAATCACAAAAAATGTGTGAATGTAACTTTGAGGCTACCACCAACCAAGGTGGCTGATGATAGAATGATAAAAAGTTCTTATAACAATCGATTGAGCCTGGAATGCACTTCAGTTGGAATTATTATTCAATTTTACGCAAAAATTCAGAGCTGTTAGCTGTAGAATCTTGGAAATCATTATTTAGGAATGTTGTAGCATAAGAATGATGCCTTACTGTTTCCATAGCAACCGATTGGGCTGAAAGCGTACTTTACTTGACAGATTTTCAGAATTATAGATTTGTGTTTAATTATTGTATTGTTATATGCAAAAATATATCCAATGGTGTACAAGTAGGTCACGTAGTGTCCACGTCAGATTTTTGTGATTGAGATATCGTTTTATGGAAAAAATGAGATAAAATGCATGAAGTATCCATTTTCAGATTCTTGACGCTCATGCAAAGAGAACTTCGATTATCATCATTTTCAAGTTACCTTGATTATTTATCAATATTTATTCATTGATTCGTTAATTTATGTTCTTGTCGACGGAATGTTATTTCAAAATATCGAATTCGAATACCTCCCAGAATAGAATTTTCGATAGATGAAAATATTTTATCAGTATATAATGGTTATGTTCTATCCGATAATCACAACATTTCAAAGCTTCATTCACCCGTAATGTAGCATTATACGCTCATCAAATAATATACCAATTTGAACTAACGTCCCTTGTTTTATTCGATTGTATTTTCATTGTGAAATGTTTGCATGGCATGATTTACGAACAATAATATTTCAAATGAGCAAAATTCATTCGTAATACTATTTTTAGATTTGCACGTGGATATCTAATTATACAAGCACATCAAATTTGTCAGTTTAATACCAATGAAAATTATGTGTTTATCCACAGTAATTATTGGAATTGATGAATCTGGAAACTATTTCGTATGATAATTACGCTTTTGTTAGAGGTGATCGATTTGAAATTGGTTTGAAACCAGTTATATTTGTATTTGAAAGTTTCATTCGGTTTCTACAATAAATATTGGGCAGACATTAATTCATTATTCCTCATTACTTATTCCCCTGGAACCCGATTCCCACAGCATGGGGATCAACGAATTTTTACCTGAAATAAACAAGCTTTGCGCCTCACAGGGGATTTGCCGAGCCACATGTCTTGAAGCTGATATATTCTTACTGACATTAATCACATCTGAAAATATCTTCATACATCTTTTACTACAAGAACTGCTTGACAAAATTTGATACATGTACATATGGAAATTTCATATTCCGTTGAACTGAAATATATTGAAGTTGCTTCTTTTGATAACACCGGACATTCAAACTGAACTATTATTGAGAACATCATCTCATTTTCTATTCCATCATTTTTCTTCCTTTCTCCAGACACTGACATCTCTCTTAGGGCGTTCGACGTCACACGTCATTCATGGGAATCTCTGGCTTAGCAATTCTATTCGAGATAAAATATTTCTAATTTCCAACATGTCTAGACTCAAACATTTTACCGAACATTGCTTCAGTTTGATAATCCTTTCCGAATGATAGAGTAGGTATGTTTCGTAACGATAACTCGCTGCTGGCGGGGTTGTTCACTTTGTCGTCGCTGTCGAAACAGCAGCCGGTATACTCGGGCACCAATGCGGTCGGTGACGCAGAGTATTCAAAAGAATGATATTCAGGAGGTAAGTGTCACTACGAGATTTATTTGCACACAATAAAAATGGAGCTGGTGAGCATGCATATATATTGCAGAAATTGGCACGGAGATAGATTGACTGAAGGCTGACGACGACGATGCAGCGACTGCCCAAGACAATCGACATTCGCGGAATAGTGAAGCGATTTCCCGAACGGTGGATCAACTTTGAAGCTCGTTCTATGCTTGTGAAACCAAACTGGTTCCCAAGTAGTGATTCTACGTTAAATTGCTCCAATACTGTGAAGTCACCAATGAATCTCTTCAGCAGTGATTCTACGTTAAAGATTTCTAACTCTGTGAGTCAACAAAGACCCCTTCAGCGGTGATTCTACGTTAAATCAATCTAACACTGTGAAATCAACAAAGACTTCTCTAGCGTTGACTCTACGTTAAACTTGGTGAAAACTGTGAAGCCAACAAAGAGCTCTTCAGCGGTGATTCTACGTTAACTCAATCTAACACTGTGAAATCAGCAAAGACTTCTCCAGCGGTGACTATACGTTGAACTTGTTCAACACTGTGAAGTCAACAAAATCTTCTCCAACGGTGACTCTACATTCAATCAATCCAACGTTCGCGGAGCGAACGGTAAAAAATAAAACGGAATGACTCGAAGATCAACTTTGCAAAAATATGCCAAGCTCATAAACAGCAAACATATTCTTAGCTCAAAATATAGCAAAACACTGGCAAAAATAAGCTACGTTCCTTCTAAGGTCTCATTAAAAATCATAATAAAACAATCAAATTTACAATTTGTTTGTCTTGAACAACCGCACTAAACGGACTTAGCACAAAACTTCGAACGTATGTCGAACGGTAAACACTGGAATACTTCGGAAGATGACTCAGAGAACTAACTTTCAAGAGGAGTGATTTAAATCAGCTGCAAGGCCTTATTTATTCCTCAAAGTTTGATGAAACATCACTTAACTTGCGTCTTTCAAATCAATTTCCAGCTTTGATACATCTTTACAGTGGTTATAATTCATTTAAAACATTCAAATAATATTACACTTGGATTATTTGTTTCCGTTGGTAGTTGTCATTTGTCGGTAGTATCAAACATGTCAAACGTCAAATATTCATTTGTTACGTCAAAGTTAAAGTCACGGTGAACAAAATAAGGAACAAAAATATACAAAATATCTTACAACAATGGTCGAATACATTTACGGTGAGTACATGACATAAACACAGATCATACAATTACAGAGTTACATGTAAAATATTGTAAAATATTTATTCAAGCTGATGGCTGGTGACGCTACGGTGAGTGGTTGTGCAGTGTTCGAACGGAATTACGGTTTTTTAAAATTTACAGGACAAGCAAGATATGAAAACTAGTTGTGATTAACCTCAAAATGAAATACGGTAGCTGAAGGCTCTAAAGTGTAAATGAGGCAAAGCTTTGAAGGAAGGATTCGTCACAGTTTTCGTAATCACATCCTTGATTCTAACATGCTTCCCGTCAGCCATTTTTACTTTCTTGTACTTAGTAATAAGTAAGTATTGTGAAACCGACAAAGATTTTGATGGAAATATCCGTTTTGAGTATCCCTGAATCCAGTTTGACTATCTTTGGCTTGATGACGGTACGTATGTGCGTTCGTAACTCGCAAATCTCAAAACTGGTTGAACGTATAATTGTTCAGTAATTTTACATTTGTCTAATCGTAGAGTATCTCATCTATCTAGGAATCCGGTATATTACATTCACAGATATCAACATAAAAATCATGCGGCACAGTTACTACCTGATCCGTATCCTCCCCAACCTCGTGCAATATTGCAATAGTCCAATTCGTTTTTCTACTATATATCTGTGCATCACAAAAGTGTTCCACTGCAAATTATCTAGTCTCGTTACCCCCTTACTGAACCACAAGTCTCATTTTTCTATGCTGCAAGGAAGTTGAGCTCTGCGGAGTCGATAGCCTTAAAGACTGGTATAGGGTCTACTTGTGCACCTCGCATTATGGTTTCAATCGTCTGTACTGGAAGTGCACTTAACTTAAAACTTTCTTCGAATTTTTCTAATAAATTTAGAATGATCGACCATAGGTTGTTGAAATTCAGTATTTGAACTTGATGTTGTATCATAATGGTCATCTGCTATTTTTATATGAATCGGTCAAGCCAGAAGTGCAATTTACTTCAAACTTTTTTCGAATTTCTTGCATAAATCTAGAATGATTAGCCATAGCATATTGAAATTTCGTATTAAGCACTTCTATAACATCTAATTATACATCTTGCATTATGATTGCGATCGGCTAGGCCGGAAGTGCACTTTACTTAGGACTTTTTTTAATTTTCTGCATAAATCCAGAATGATCAGCCATAGGATACTGAAATTAGGCATTTCAAATTGCTGTAGCATCTAAATGATCATCTTCTATTTTTATAACAATCGGCTGAGCCGGAAGTGCACTTTATTTGACAGACCTTTTTGAATTTTCCGCATAAATTCTGAACAATCAGTCGTAGAATATTTAAATTTTGTATTATGCACTTTTATAATATCTAGTTGTACACCTTGCATTATGATTGCTATCGACTAAGCCGGAAGAGCACTCTATTCGAAACATTTTATGGAATTTCCGCATAAATCCAAAACAATTGAACGTAGATTGTTAGAATTCAGTCTTTAGGACGATTATACCGTCTAGATGCTCCTGTCCTATTTTCATTGGGATCCACCGAGCCGGAAATGCACTTTACCTGACAGTCTTTTTTCTTCGCATAAATTCGAAACGATCAGGTGTAGAATATTGAAATTTGGTATTTCAGTCTGCTGTAGCATCTGAATGATTGCCTACTATTTTCAGAACAATAGTCTGAACCGGAAGTGCACTTCAGTAGAAATTTATTTTTTAATTTTGCGCATAAAATCAGATCTGTTGGTTGTCGTAGAATTTTGGGAATCAGTATTAAGGAATGTTGTAGTATAAGAATAATGGCCTACTGTTCCCATAGCAACCGACTTGGCTGGAAGCGCATTTTACTAGACAGATTTTTAGAATCTCTTGGGTAAACCCAAGACGAATCACTGTGGAACGATGAGATTTTGTGCGTGATTATACATATCCAATGATATATACGATCAAACAAAAAATCACATCGTACTATATATATATATATATATATATATATATATATATATATATATATATATATATATATATATATATCCAATGATGTACAAGTAAGTCACGTGATGTTCACGTCAGATTTTTTATATCAGGAAGCAAGTAGTAGATCAAAATAGTTACACTACCACATGTCTGAAAGATTCAGCTGATGCAAATTTGGAATGATGAAGGATTTTTATGCCAGTCCTGTATGATTTCCCAGAAACTTGGTCTCCAAACTCTCCAATATTATGCACTTTGATAAATCTTCTCTTCTCCAAATGATCGACAATCACCACAATCGTCCTGACTTAAGAACCAGTCTTTGCCTTTTTCGATGCAAATTCTTCGCTTTCTGATTGAAGGTTCACATCCACCATAATAGTCATTTATTTTTTCTTCCATCTCCAATGACGTTTTACTTTTCATAAAATTGAGCTTTATCAACATTCGAAATATTCTTGATGCTACTAACCGAGAAAAGAGTTTGCACGGTCTTTTTGAGCCACTCTCCAAAGGTAATTGTAGCCTAGTATCTGAGCCATGAAAAAACACAAATTTGATTGATTATTTGATGCAAATCGTGCTTCTAGAATTTCTTCTCAACTTATTCTACCAGAATCCATTGAGGCAACAATAAAAAAAAAATTAGGGAGAAGCAAGTGGCTTGAGTTAACAGCGGCGCGAGATGCATGAAGCTGCTTGATAAGTGAAACCGCAGGCCATACTTCTGAACTTCAGACGTTGATTAGTTTAATAATTGACAAAATTTGCTTAACATCAAGCCAAAATTTGAAACACTCTATAATTACCTTGGATAACACAATGTACAAATTCGCTTTACAAAATATTCCCGCCCACAGAAACTAATTTGCTTGCGAACATTGTATTACATATAATTACTCTTGTTCGGTTAATTTCCTAGTTAATTAAACTTTGAGTTTTACAGCTTCCAGTTCCATCTACCTATATGTGGTTCACCTCAACTAGAATGAGAACGAATTAAATAGTTATGCAGTAAAGATACTGAACAATGTAGAAGAAAATGCGGAAATGCTATCTCTAATCAACCAGCAAATTGTCCTTTTAACTCCACACCAAGGAATGTAAAGTATCACGGATAATGATCATTTTAGTGAGGATTAATGGTGATTAAACCCTTTATTCCCACGTGATTAAAGCGAACGTACTGCAGAATCAGCTCAATTCATTTAGAATTAGTCTTTCTATCTTTCTTTTAGTAAGTGACACAATTTGCGGGATAATGTCAGAACTGATTGAGTATGAGTAAGGGGCTAGTCAGATGTTAGGGCGTAATCAAGCCGAATTCTCCTCTCATCAGAGAGTCACATACATCAATTCTCCGCCATCGGGGCATTCCAGGTTTAGTTTAGGTAACTAGAACGGATATAAAAATGATACATCTGTCTCAGAGGTTGGATAGGATATCTGGCTAACAGGCCATTGAGTTTAACAAATAGATAGCTACCAGTACTATAATGAATATAGAAGCCCGCGACAAACGCGAGTTGGTCGATTTATCCACTCTTGGAACAGCACCGTTGCCGCAATAACACAGATGACATGCAGTTGGCAACAATCATCGCCGTTACACGGTCAAGATGTGAGCACTGAGGGCATTGGTACCCCAGATAGCTGAGGATAGAGAATACTAACACTTCAAGGGACAGGGATCATACCCCACGCACATTTAACGTGGCGTCACCACACAAAACATACCAAACTCATAGAACTCAATGATAAACAAACTCATCGATTGATAGAAGTTCTCAGCTACTTCATATTACTAAATTGAATAATATGATGACCAATCAAGCTCAGATACTTAAAGTAAACAATGCACAACACAGATAAAATGTACCCTCAAAGTTCGGCTATAAAATGATGCAAATGTGTGCAGTACACGCTTTCTATATGGCTTGACCTTGGAGGTGATTAGGGTTGTTTACTCGAAACTGGGTTTAATGTATACTACGGTTTTTGGGTCATATTGGTATAGTACGAATGGTTATGAAGGAGAAAGCCGGTATTTCATTCATTTATCAAATATGACGCTCACTTTTTCAAATCGAGATATCTCATCTACTTCTTGTTTCTTGAAATGCTTGTGAACCCTTGGCGATTATAAATCGGTGGCACATTTAACCTTGGGCGATCGTGATTGTGAATCATGACGTCGGTCGTGGTGCTCGGTACGAATTGACTTTTCTGTAAGAATGGTGTGCGGTTTCGTTCTCGGCCAACTGAGATCGATATTTAGCATCCGAGAGGTCACGCAACCTACCGCAGGCCGCAGTCTCACTACTAAATTTTAACCTCTAACATAGGAAAGACAATGTCGCAGAGCATATGACACGTGGAAGACTATTTTAATAGCATGCAGGCAAAACGTGACTAAATTCTCAAGGAGAAATTATTTTCTTCATACAGTATAAATCGGATATCTTTAATAGTTACTAGGCTGGTCGAAAAACTCGCGGAGTGAGGAGTTAAAGATGTATTTTTCTGAACCTACAAACACTTTTAAAAAAATGGATAAGTTCACCTGACGGAGGAACTTTCCTCTCTGCTCTATAAGAATATGCATGCTGACCCAACTTTTTAATCTCTCCCTCCGGAACAGTTTCACCACGTTCGGAGACTGATTTCAGGCCCAAGGAAATAGGTCTGAACTGTAAGAGAAATTGTTAAAAGCGTTGCCATGTGAAGATGAGCATTCTGATGAAGTGACTTCTACTGTCTGCCTTGAAGGATATTATCTTGAATGGATTTTCTGCTTCATTAAAATAGCCTTTACTATTTTTAAACCATGATTTCTCCAAGAGAAGTGTCCTCGTGAACTGATTACTCACAGAAACTTGCAAGATGGTTCCTCTTGCTTGGTGAGGAGCTTTATCTCGGGGGGGATATCAAATTTTCCCTCACTTGATCATTTATTTTCTATAAATTTGTTGGTTTGGAGATAACTCGCAAGTGTACAAAACTATTCCAATATTATTACTGAAAATCATAACAAGACTTTTTGGGCAACAATTTGAAAGAATGAATCCAGGCATCTGAAAGTTACTGCACGACTAACTAATCTCACATAGAAGAAAGAGAAGGTGTAACGAACGGAAGGTTGGTGCTTCATCACGGTCCTAAATAACACAGTTTAATCCTCAGATATGTTTGTATCTACAAATTGACCAAGCCCTTACATTTTACCCTAATTAAAATGAATAACACGATGAAGGTGAACATTCATTTGATCTAGAAGCTTAAGCTTGCAATTCATGTAGGTACCTATACCAACAACTAAGGTTATGATGTAAACGAAGTTAATTCAAACACTTTGAAAACAGATATCCATTTTACAATATTCCATCAGATACAGGGAAGATCAGAATAATTTTCACGAGCTTGCATTGAGTACCTAGTTCGAGCTGAGCACCCACATACTGATGTGATCAGTGGGTGAGTGTTACTATAATCCAATAAGATACGACACTAGATTCTACTTATTCTAAAATGTGTTTTGTGGTCCACTCTAAAGTTCAATCATGATATACAATCGCCAAAAGAAGTCAACCGCAGGTAGGCCTTCGCTTTGGTCGAGTTTTTCGGACATATTGGCCACTTTCAAGTCATTCGGCGAAGCCGACTACTTGCTAGGGCTTAGTTAAACTATAACAGGGTGCATATTTTCCTTTTATCTACACCTGCAGTTTGAGGGTCGTCTTGTTTAATGTAAGAGCTGGCTTCTAGTCCCCAAACCACCTGGACTCAAAACCTTCTAGTCGAGGAGCCGGTTACGCCTTATGTTTCCTGACTGACGGCCAAATTTCTTTTGAATCAATCGGAAATATAGTGGTCAATAGAGTGCCAGACTTCATTAGTCCCAAATGTCGAAAAAATGCTACTTTCGGTCCATTTTTGTCGTAGTCAACTTTTCTGATACAACTTATGCTGATGATTGAAACTAGTACCGATCGGTCTTGTGCGGGAGGGTGGCAGTCAGCCCCAAGTATAACTCATTTCCGTATCCAACTTCCCATATATATATGTGTTTTTTTTGAGGTGTTGAATAACAATGATTCAATTGCAGGTAATGATGTTAGCATAACACGTTCATCAGTTATCTTATTTAAAAACTCTTTTTTCCAGTGTTGTTCAATCTTTCAGAGTAAACAGTTCTGTTTTATTTCAGTGCTAATGCCAAATATCATAGTGATATTCTTGGTGAGTTATCCATGGTCAACTATTCTACATATTATGTCATTTCAGTATTGCTATTAATGTTAAAGTTGAGTGTTGAGCGATTCAGTTGGTGTGTTGCGATCCTTTTATCCTTTAATATTAAGCGTTCCTAAAACTCACTGCGGTGAGGAGGGGATCAGCCGAGCTGCTTCTGACGAAGTTGCGGTGCCTTCCTACCATCTGTAGTTGTTTTATCAGGCGGTGCTTAGCGATTCGCTTGCATATCTTCGAGTGAGCAGGCGGAGACTGATTTTCAATTCGGCTTTCAACTCTTTCTACGACAGCCTCACAGATCACTCCGTGGAAACAAGTCTCGCAAATTTACATCCTCTGGATGGGGAACGATGTTTCCCGCAGATTCACGCTTCGCATGGAGCGGAACTCACAGATCCACGCAGATGCCTGCGAGTAGCGTAGAGTGAGGTGTTTACTCTTCTTTATAGTGGTACCCAATGACGTATTATTAAAGTAGACCCAGCGCGTCCTATAGCAGTCCACAGTTTGTTGTGATGTTAGCACTTACAAGGTGAGGGGCTCTGAGAAGCGAAGGGAGTAAACATGCTTGTTATGCGGTTTGCCTGCTTTTATTTATGTTTGAGAAGTGCGCGCCTATATTCTGTTCTGTATGTATATATTTGTTTAAATAGATGGAATAATATATCAATTGATTCAAAATAAAAAATAAACTAGAACTTTCCCACATCTCACAATCGATATTTTTTCAAATGAAAAACGCAACCTGCGATACAACGATGTTTACCCTCCTCACTCCACTGTTTACTCCTGCATCAAAACAAATGCCTCGTGCTGGGTCTACTGTTAATACGTCATTGGTGGTACCTTACCGACTCCTACTTCCTTACAGTCACATGCGAGAATGATTATTCTAGTATTCTTTATTTCAGACATAGATCTTCACTGAGTAAATTTTACTCATAACTCTATTTTATTTTACAGACTTCCTGAGCTTCAGACGGCTTGATTTGAGAACTATATTATCTAATGTATTTTTCAACAGAATTATTACTATGCAACAATATATGTATATCATTTATTTCTTTTGTTCAACTAAACTGAAGAACTCAAACGTTGCTGTTTTTTCTGTCCCGGACAGGACAGGGATAGCACCCTGATCTTGTCTGGAAGTACCACTTGATATCTGCTATTGGTTGATACTAGTTTTAAGTTAATTGGAGATGGCTTATTCTTCGATACTTACGACAGGATTCTGGATTTTTAAATCAATTCATATACAATTTGGCAGTAAATTCGCTCAGGGAAAATGAAGTGAGATCGGCTCCTGGATTTTATTATGATCCGAAGTCAGACCTCAAGCGGAAGACCCAGCCACTTTCAAAATCTGGAATACACATCGCACTATCTAGGTGTACATCAAAATAATCAATCAAATTGATTATCCATAGCTTCAAGAATATGGAGATTTCCATTTCTATTGAAGAATGAATCTGCCACAGTCAGGATCAATAATTTATTCAGTGCTTTCCTTTTTTGTTCAGCTTTTCCCGATAAAAAATGATTGGATAGAATTGTATAGGACTATATACAATTAGATATGGTTATATACAATTGTATATGGAATTCTTATATACTGCTATATAATTTGATATAATTATATAGAATTGTATCCAAACAGATATAACACATTGTATATAACACCATACGATAACATACACCTGTATATGACTATATACAATTAGACCAGAGTACTGTACAACTTTTTCAAACTCTGCATACAATCATATACGACTATATACAATTGTATACATTTTTATACTATGATATACAAAAATATATAATATGTCTTATCAAACTCTATACAATCATACATATTCGTATATAGCTGTATATAGTTGTATAGCTATATTTCCATTCATTCAGGAGGCTCTATCCAATTCTATATCATTATATACAATTATATAGTACTGCATAAAGTTTTATACAGTACAGTTCTTTCATTTCAACTACTAAATAAGATCCTATATTGCTTGATACAATCATATATAACTATGTAGAGTCGTATGAAATGTTTTTTTGAATTTCAACTTTGCTATTCAAGATTTTATACAGTTAAATACAATCAGATATATTGGTATATTATTGTATATGAGTTTATAAAATTGTATTTCTATTTGTTCTAGAAGCTATATCTGATTCTACAAAATTTTCTCTCATTAAACACAATTATATAATACTATATAAAGTTGAATACAGCACATTGTTTTCATTTTAACTGTTGTATAAGGTTATATATCGTTATAAATAACCATATACATTTATCCGTATATCACAGGATGAAGTTATATACGTGTCTATACTCATATATCATCTTCTTTTCTTGCTATCAGTATAACATACTCAGGAGTCTAAAATGAAAATTGTCAATAACAATCAGTACAACTGATGTTCAACAAATGAATTTATGGAATCCACTGGAATAACAGATTATACCAAGATAGTAGAGTCGCCCGTGTAAGATTTGTACTTTTTTGTCAATGATTGGTGATTGTTACTCTCTTGGAAGACATGATGAAGCTTAAATTAGATTGAAGAGCCATAGTTTGATATTGTTCCATATAATTATGACACATAAGTTATATATAAATAGTTTAATGAATAGTACAAAAGTGGATACCTCCAACTATTCCACTGGGTATTCGTTTGTTACGTATTATTTTTAAATTCACATGAAAATGAAGGATATTATATAATTAATAATGCAATACATTTAGTTCACGATTCAGCCCAACAATTTTCAGTAGTCCAAATTATTTAGGATAGTTAATTTATATTAGTTTTGAGTTGTGACGTGTGATGTAACATGTGAAGTGGTGAAGTACTGAAAGGGGGAGGATGAGTGCAAGCGATCTACGAAAGACAAGCGAGTAACAGTTGAGCACGGGAGTTGATTGAATGTAGTTGAATTTGATGCGGTGTAGTTGAAATAACAAAAAATAACTGAAAGAAAGGTAGAAAAGACAGATAAGAAGATAGCCGAGTCAGAAGATAAAATGAAGATGGAGAAATGAGAAAGAAAGAAGTAGAAATATGAAGCTTAGAGCTGAGGCAAAGAAAATAAGCTGTTGCTAAGCGGTGAGAGAGAATTAGAGCGGCGGAGAAGCGAAGTGGGAAGGGAAGCGTTAGTAGCGAGGAAAAGGAGACATATTGTGATTGCTTGGACTCCTATATGCGCATGCGCATTAGAACAGATAAGTGTTTTGGTTTTAGTTCTCGTTCCAATTATTTGATTTCATTTAATTTAAATTTTTCTTTGCTGAGTCCAGCACGTTTTTTTTTGGTTTTTATGTATACATAATTTACCTTCCATTTTTGAGTTCACAACAAATTGAAAAAAAGGACAAAAACTCATTTGTTTTTTGGAGAAAAGGATAATTTGTGGACGGTGAAATTAAATTGATTTCAGATAAATTCTTCTCCATTAAATTTTTTAATAGTCTAGCTAATATCTTCGAGGTCCTGGAGAATACATATTATTCAAATGGTTAAACAAATAGTTGAGGGCTTATTCAATTTGGAATGGCACCGACAAAAATGGTCGTAGAAATCCAGCTCGAACTTTAAAAACTACAAAAGTCTAAAGAAAATAAAGATTCAAAGATGGTTTTGGCTTTTTAGAATAAATTGAAAAATATGAGCGCTAGCGTGAGTTTGCAAAAGAATCTTTGAAGAAGAGGAAATTTTCCACAAAAATGTGCCAACTATCGAATCTATAACATAGAATTAATTGAAATCATAAGTAATAACGACATAAGTTTCGGGAATCAGTTTTTTTATAGTAAATTTCCTCTTCTTTGAGATCTTCTTGCTAATTAAGGATATCGCGAGGAAAACTAAAATTTTTTTCATATTCTTTATTTGCTTATAACTTTTGCAATTGCTGATGTGCGAGTAAGATTTTTGTCCATATTTTTCTAGACGCCATTCTGAATCGAATTAGCTCTCAACAATGCCCTTACTCGCATTATCAGCATTTTTCACGACTTTGAAGATATTAACTGGACCAAATATGCTAAAATAGCCTCTTTGAGAGTAATAACCAATCCTATTTAATCACAGATGATCGAGATTACCTTCGAAGTGAAATAGTTCATTTCAAAAAAGAAGAATCGAAGCAACTAACATCCTCAAACAGTGAATCGCTTTTGAGGAAAAGGCAACCAGTGAGAAAAAAAATTCTATAACCAATAAACTGTGCATTTATTTTTTTACAATCTTCAGTTCTTTATTTAATTTGATCTAATTTGAACGGTGGTCAAGTATAAATATAGAATATGAGTTTATCATCATTTTTATTGAAAGTGAGATTGTACGAAATTAGTTATTGGAATACATAGAGTAATGAATTTGTTGGACTGTAGAACTAATGAATTATGCATCAAATTTCGTACAATCCTCACTATTAATTTTAAGAGTATTGAACGCTACTTAAGTACGGATTATAATCTCATTCTGTTATGAAGAAAACGTTAGATAGTACGAAATTGAATGTTTGATTCAATAGTTATAACAATAAGTCAAGTATTTAGTCTGTTTTACTACAAAAATACTGAGAACAATGTATTTTTCCCTAAATTTCAATAAAATGAAAAATATTTTACTCATATCCAAATGTAAATGTTGCAATCCAACTATATACAACCCTATCCAATTTTATTGCCCAACTGAAACTGATATAATTGTATAGAGTCCTGTAGACTTGTATAAAATTTTATATAAACATATGGGACAGCATATTCATATACAATCGTATATCGTTATATCCAAATGTATATATATATATATATATATATGTATATGATCAGATAAAATTTTATACAGTTTTATACGATTCTATCGTCTCATTTTTTGGATAAAACTGTATACAGAGAATTGTATATGATCGTACACGATTATATCCAATCATTTTTAATCGGGTTGTGCCTAGAGACGGAAAATTTAATATTGCTGCATGATGCCCTTCATTCTAAGCTATTCTATTAGATACAGTTTTCTTTTCAGGTTTGAATATTCTTTCTAGATATAATCTTACTATTATTTAGTTCAACCCTGGAATTATTATCTATCTGAGCTCAAGCTAGAACGTATTTACTAATTTTGTAACATTCTACTCCTAGGTAATATGATGCTACAATTTGACGGTCAGTCTTAAGCAGCCATATTCTGTTGATCTCCAATTTAACTAAATGACAGTGTATAAAAGTATTATATGGCTAGCAATGACAAATAATTTATCTGTATGAGGAGAAACGGCGATCAACTATGGGAAACTGCAGGTAATTCAACAAAATTGATTGTTTCGTACGTAATGATCGAATTTACATGAATTTGGAAGTAATAGATATGTGGGCCAGTGGATTTCACTCTAGAATCTGTGAACATTCAAATGTCAGCATCAAAAACTTGCAGATGAAAATCGACGTCATTAACGTCAACGGCACACTCTTAACGTGAAATAATACTTCGCCAAGAAAGCAATACATTAGCTTATATTTTTTTATAGTCTCGGTCATCTTAACTCCCAAAGTAGCTCTATAGAAGTAGTAATCTTTTGTAGAAGATATACTCGTCAACGATAAACTGAAGACAAACCTCCGAAAGTCTTAACGAAGATAAATTTTACATGAAAAGTATTTTGCAGAAAACTATGATGGAGGTCACCACAATCATTAAAATCATATTGTACTATCTTCAGGATTCACAATAAAACACAAATACCATTATATGAAGAAATCTAGGAATTGAAGTCCAATTCGAAGTCTATCTAATGCAATTTGGTGTTTTCGATGTTCTTGGGTGTGTGATGGCCTGGTGTCCCTTCTTATGTCACGAAGTTTGTTGTTGACTGTGTTGTTCCATTCAGTTGCCCATATTGGTGTATTTGGAGCAAAGCCTAGTGTTGTAACAGTTTTTGCGGCTTTATCGTCGTTTTCGTTGCCTTTTATGCCTTTGTGTGATGGGATCCAGAGAACTGATATTTCGTTGTTCTTTTGCTTGATGATTTCGTGTATGTTTTCTTGTACTTGTTTTTCGAGTAGATGTTTCTCATACTTTTGATTGCATTTATTGAGTCCCAGCATATGATGTAGTGTTTTTAGTTTTGTGTGTCGTGTTGAATGTGCTCAGTGGCTTTTCCACTTACGTATGTTTCAGTTATGCATATGCTACTATGGTCCTGTAAGTGGAAGTTTCTCTGTTATGTAACTAGCTCCAGATTTATTATTGAGTTTGGAGCCTTTTAAAGGCGTTTTGGTGGAACTTAGTTAGGGTCTTATGCTTAGAAGATTTTGTGAGGTCAAGTATGTAATTTGGTTTTGTATCTTGCCAGAGAGGTTTTCTGTTTTTTGTTGGATCATGAGTAAATGGGTTTGTAGGTTATTCAGGTATTTGTATATTTCATATTGGAAGGGAGTGTCTTCTTTTTATAGTCCCATTTTGTTCCAGCAAAATAAAAATTAAAATTAAAAAAAAAAATATTTTGGATTCTCATTGTTTCTTTTTTTTACAAATATTTTTATACAATACGTAATTCGTATTTTGTCTTTATCTGTATATTTATTGTTACTTTGTACTTTTGATCCTGTCCAGTTTTGGGTATCTGTTTGGACAGTGTATTTTGAAATAAATAAATAAATAAATATGTTGTAGTGGGTTGTGTTTTCTGAGTTTTTTGCGAGCTTTGTTATGTAGCTTATGGCTAATAATCTCCTTCTTGATAATGATGGCTGTTCTCCTGCGTCTATAAGTATGCTTTTTATTGGGTTATTTCTATAAGTGTCGATTTCTAGTCTTGAAGCTGTGACTGTATTTTCTCTAGAATTTCCAGTTTTGTGTTTCTTGCTGTGGTATATATGATACATGGGTAGTATAATTTAATTCAGATCGTATTAGAGATTGATATAATTTGATAATTGTGTTTTTGTGTGCTCCCCACTTTGTATAACTGATTGTTTTTGTTATGTTCAGTCTTTGCGTCCATTCTTTTTTTGAGGTTTTGTATGTGGGAGATCCAGACTGTCGAAGATAACTCCTTGGAATTGAAAATAGATAGCTCTCGTCTTTGTCTCTGAGAAGATGAACCTCGTTTCTCGTGTCCAGTCTTCTAATATCTCTATTGGGTATTGCAGAGTTACTTTAATTGTATCTACTTTCTTGCCGCTATAATACAGTAATAGATCGTCTGCGTATAGAGATCGTTTCACATTGTGTGGTATATGCTAAAGTCTTTTCATCCGATAAACAACCGTTCGTTCTCACTTGCAATTTTCTATTTTTCAAGAAGTTATCGGTATAATGTATAATATTTTCATTTGGTTTATACGCTGTTTTTGAATGGGCAAAAAACGAGAGAGGACTAGTACGAAAAGGGAGAGAAATAATATCAAAAAACGGTTAAAAAATAAGAAAACAGAAAAATGCAACACGGAGGCGAACAAGCAAACAAAACGGACCATACGACTGGAAACATGGAATATTAGAAGCATAAATGGAAAGGAGATAGAATTACTAGACGAATTTGAAAAAGCGAAATTAGATATACTAAAAGAAAGGTAAAGGAATAACAAAATTGAAGAATGATCACATACTAATATATAGCGGAGTGGAAAACATGGATAGAGCTAGAGCGGGAGTTGGATGTATAATAAATAAAACACTGGAACAATCAATAGCAAACTGGAAATGCGTAAACGAAAGATTACTAATAATTCAAGAAGAAGACAAAACAAATTTAAAGGCAAATATAATGATAGTGTATGCAATAAATGAGGATGAAAATAAAGAAAAAAAATATGAGTTTTGGGACAAAATGCAAACCGAATACGAAAAACTGAAACAACCAATATATGTTATGGGAGATTTTAACGCAAGAGTGGGAAATAAAAATAAGGATGTTGAAGAAATAATGGGAAGACATGGGGAGCCGACTATAAATAACAATGGAAAGAGGCTCATCGATTTTTGCATCATAAATGGATTAATTATATTAAACACTTTATTTGAGCATAAAGAAATCCACAAGTATACTAGGGAAAAAAAAAACAGAGAAGAAAAGTCAATAATAGACTATTTCTTAACTGATACGCAACAAAGAAAAAAAGTGAAGGATGTAAGAGTGAAACGGGGTAGTGAAATCGGTAGCGACCATTACCTGGTAATAGCGGTAGTCATAGCGTTAGGAAACGATACAAAACATAATCAAGAGACTAATTCTAACAAAAAACAAACAGTAAAATTTAGAGTAGAGAAACTGAAAGATGGACAGATAAAAGCAGAATATCAAAATTGCATTACCGAATTGTTAAAAGATACACCCAAGCTAGATTTAAACAATATAGAAGAAATGTGGAATACATTCAAACACATACTAACAGAAGCAACAAAAAGATCATGCGGAATAGTCAAAAATTCACACAAGAGGAGACAAACACACTGGTGGAATGAAAAAATAAAAGAAGAAGTCAAGAAAAAAAAAACAAAAATGGAAAAAATATATCAATACCAAAAGAGAGGAGGATTAAGAAGATTATAAAAGACAAAGGAAAATTACGAAGACAGAGATCAAAAAATCAAAAGAGAGAACCTGGGAAGAGTTTGGAAACAAAATTGAGGAAAACTTTGAGGAGAATCAAAAATTATTCTACAGAACAATTAACAACTGCAAGAAAGAAAAGCACATAACATTGAAACAGCTAGTAAACCAGCAAGGAAATCATGGAAAGATGGAAAGAACATTCTGAAGAATTATTGGAAGAAATACACATTAACAATGTCAGTAGAGAAAAAGAAAGAACAGAGCTGAAAAACACAGGAATAGTAAATCAAGAAAATATTACAGAGGAAGAGATGAAGACAGTAATAAAAAAATTTTAAAATGGCAAAGCACCAGGTCATGACGGAATAAGAACGGAACAATTGAAATATATGGGAGAGGAAGGAGAACAAATATTATTAATAATGCTGAATAAAATATGGGAAATAAGGCAAATACCAAAAGACTGGGAAATGGCAGTGATATTCCCAATACACAAGAAAGGAGACAATAGAATATGCAGTAATTACCGCTATGTACAGCTGCAAAAATTAATGAGGCAATATTAGAAAATAAATTAAGAAAATTAAGAGAGACAAAGATGGAAAAAGCACAAAGTGGTTCAAGAAAAGGACACTCGACACAGGATCACATTTTTACCATAAGAAAACTGACAGAAAGGACCATAAGAGAAGACAGTAAACTGTACATAGCATTTCTGGACCTGGAAAAAGCTTTTGACCGGGTGCCGAGGGAAAAGATGTGGGAAATCTTAAAAATAAGACAGACTGACGAACAGCTAACGCAAGCAATAAAAAGTATTAATAAGACATCCAACTATGTTAGAACAGGAGATGAAATTTCAAAGGAATTCATCACAACACAGGGACTAAGGCAAGGAGGAGCATTAAGCCCACTATTATTCATTATATACCTAGACAACATCTTAAAAAATATAAAAGACAAAACTAAAAAAATTGAAGTAGGGCATCATAACCTAGAAAGGATTATAATAGCGGAGTGCGCCTTTGCAGATAACTTGGAGCAAGAAATAAACAACCGAATTTTGACAGCAAACAAAAGTTACTACGCGATGAACAAAATAATACTGAGCAATAAACAAGTTAAGAAAAAGACCAAAATGACACTATTCAAAGTATTATACAGACCAATACGGTTATATGGGAGTGAAACATGGACGACGAACCAGAGAACAAGAGTAGAATACAAGCTGCGGAAATGAGATACCTGAGAAAAGTAGAAGGGGTAACAAGACTAGATAGAATAAGAAACGAAGATCTATTATGTACTTAGGTAATCAAGGTGACATGAATAAATTGCAATTATTTCAGAATAGAGTAATGTGTATTATTTTGAATTGCAGTACATATACAAGAGTAAATGATAGGTTAGCAGAATTGGAATGGTGCAATATAAAAGAAAAAAATGACTGAAATGCAAATTGTGATACTAGTACATAAAATATAATTAAGACTTCAGCCGGACAATTTTGAAAATAAACTGATTACAATAGATGAAATACATAATTACAATACAAGACAAAAATGTTAATACTATATACAACCAAAAAACAGTACACAAGGACAACAAACTTTACTTTATAGAGGAGTACAAATTCATAATATGTTACCTGATAGTTTTAAGAATCTAGATTTAAGAAATTTCAAGAATAAAGTGAAAATATTCCATGTTTATAATATGTATTAGATACTGGATATGAATCTTTTATATAATTTTGTTTTTGTATAGCTTACAGCTAAATGAAGTTATTATTATTATTATTTGGTCTACAGTAGCTCGTTCTTCGCGGAGTCCACCTTCTTCTCTGGTAAATATATGCTATGAGTGAACAAAATAACTTATCCAAATGTCGTAGTTATTTTTCTAAAGTGACTTATACCATTTCAAGCCAGTGCAATACCCATTCAAACACGTCTTATATTGTTTTTGTTCTCGTATTGTTTGACACAGATAAGATATTTGATATGCATTTCATGGAGCATAGAAATTGCAAAATAACTATGAAACTTATATTATGGTACGTTGTGTAACTTCTTCATTATTATATTACTGAGAAACCAATGTTGGATAGTATTCATTTCGAATAACTATTGAACGGTGCTGAATTAGGATTTTGAAGACATCATTCCAAGTAAGTTTCCAGAATTTCATCAGAAATAATATGAAAAAATTTTAATTCGCCAATTTTACGGAGGAAACAGACAAGTTCTCTTCCAGTTTCATCAACAATTTTTATAAACTTGAGGAAGCTCAGAAATGAGCAAAGTATACAAGCACGATAGATTTCAATTTTCTGGAAACACATTAGAAAGAAAATCGATATTCCACTTTTAGAAACTTTCAAGAAAATGCTGAAAACTGTCTTCAAAGTATATGATCAATGGGATAAGACAGGAATGAATATTAAAACCTCATTTCCAAGTTACCACTCTTGTTGAAAGGCCATCATACTTTTTCCTAGCAAATTATCTCCATCTTAGAGTGAAAGGAATGTGTAAATGTAGTGCTAGAAAGAATATGGTTCAAAGGTGTGCATAAATCGGCTGCATTGATTTGGGCTTGTGGAACAGGTGAAGAATCAAAGATTTTAAGAAAAATAAACTCTTTCACTGCCCAGAAAAAATGTTTATATGATCCACCTAAGAAAGATTCAATTCCAAATATGTTTTACAGTCGATCAAGAAAGTTCAAGAAATAAATACGGAACTATAATTGCGCGAATTGATCGATTGCTTTATTCTTATTCAGGATATTCTATTATCTTTCATATTTCAATAAAGTTCTCAGCTGTAACTAGGTGTGGGTCGTAAAGCAGAATTGGATGTCATTTTCAACACTCGAAACGAAAAATATGATCGTCTGAAATTACATTGCCAACAGCAAAAGCGTAGACAATGCAATTTATAACACGAAGTAAAAATAGTTACGGTGAAATGTGTTGCACGTAGAATGAATTTGTTGTATTCATTTTGAAAATACATAATTTAAAATAAGTGAAACTTGAGACATTTAGATAATTGTCAGGTGAATCAGATTCACAATCTCGAATGGATTTAATGATCATTTACAGAAATCATTCAAAAAATTGTGAGTGTGCCTAATGTTACACGGCCGAAATGACAATTTAATAATCGTTATAGAATAATTTTAGGAGTGGAATAGGGCCATTAGAGATATATTTTGGGATTGTCATATTTCATTTATCAGTGAAAGTTTCGAGCAACAACGTGCTCATCTTCTATTACAAATAAACATTGTATTATAATCTGTTGATAAAATTGAAGTATTAACTTCTTACTCACTAGTTACAGTACATAAACTGTAACACAATGTTTATTCAATTATTTATAGCTGAAGATGAGCACGTTGTTGCTCGAAACATTCACTAATGATTAATATATGACAGTCACAGAATGGATCTCTGATGGCTTTATTTCACCCCTGTAATCATTACGTTGGATCCTTATACAATCATTGAAGTTATAGAATAATATCAATATAGTTTCCAAGCATATTTTGAGGACAATATAGTTGTTTATAGTTTATATATAATACTAGAACTGATGAATATCCAGCAATGTCTTGACAAACTATCATATTTTGAAGGAAAGATGAGCAACAAGTAGAACGAAGACATAACAAGGGTCTCACGAGAAGTAATCCAACAAGATGAAATGATAAGTGAGACTCACGTTTCATACTCCGTCGAGTGGATAATTTTTAGTGTTGAGCCAGCAACTACTCATGGAAAGAAGGGATGCTGACAGTAATACCTGCCTAAAATAGGTGCATTAAATTATTATGCTGGTTTTTGTACAAAATTCATTTTTCTTCCTATTTCATCTTCATAAGAAGTTATTGCATAATTATTTCCTTCGGTAGGCAAGAACGTCTTGCTCAGTAATAATACACAAGGAATTCTATTATTAAATATTATGGATAATGTGATAATCTGCATGATGCATCAAATAATATAATATAATTCATAGCTTCAATATGAGAAGATTAATAATAACTTAATGAACCAATAAGCTTTCCATATTTGGAATATATCGGAATATAAATATCTACTGTTTATAAATTGCATAACAAGAATAATTATTCCAAACCACCAGTGACACGGATATAATCGATGACTCCAATTAATAAAATAATTAAAGCTTTATTAATTTCGCGCACGATTCACTCATTCACAAGTGACTGATTTGTGCAACAGTAAGCCATGTATTGCAAATACTCATTTTTATTGAATAATCATTCCACAACAAGCAAAGCAAAAAGTTGTAGTCTGAAATAAAGGCGAGGACTACAGTTGGCGAATGTGGAGCACCCTAAGTATTTTGTAGACTATACTTTCTCTATTAATATTTTGAAAATTCAACAAAAATTTAGGAAAATCTCAAATATTGGATCGTCAAACGCAAGGTCAGAGATAGATGTCTGAATTGTTGAGACATAACCATAATAACCAATCAAACAGCTTCCGATTCGTCTAAAATTATCATGAAATGATTCTAAATGGCATACATAATTATTTCAAGCGAAGTAAAGTTTATTACCTCTTTAATCCCAAAATTTCGATTCGATTCTTGATACATGTTACCAAAAACGATCTAAATCCAATTTCGAGGTTAATTTCTTCTGAAAGGGACTAAATTCTTCACCATACAATTTTGCAAGTTGAGGCTAAATTTCTTTCTTGATTTGAGTTCCAATGTAGTTAATCTTATTTAAGTCACTACCTATTATTTCTCTCCACTAGTGGCAAGACACAAATAAAGCAGCCGTCGATATAGGTGTTGTCTATATTTGAGCTGCCGAATGCGAACTTACTGTTAACTTTGCCTTGTTTCACAAGTAACCTTGGTTAGTTACGTTACCATTGTTGAATTTTATGTTTTTACTTACTTGTACAAAGTAACAAGTATTGTGAAACCGACAAAATTCACCTATCTAGATTTTGATGGAAATATACGTTTTGAGCATCCCTGAATCCATTTTGACTATTTTTGGCTTGATGTCGGTACGTATATTCATACGTGCGTTCGTGCGTAACTCGCAAATCTCAATACTGGTTGAACGTATAATGTTGAAATTCTGTATTTAATACTGGTATAGGGTATAGTTGTACACCTCGCATTATGGTTCCAATCGTCTGTACCGGAAGTGCACTTTACTTGAAACTTTTTTCGAATTTTTCTAATAAATCCAGAATGATCAACCGTAGGATGTTAAAATTCAGCATTTGAACCTGATGTTATCAGAATGGTCATCTGCTATTTTTGTATAAATCGGCCAAGCCAGAAGTGCACTTTACTTGAAACTTTTTTTGAATTTTTTGCATAAATATAGAATGATTCGCCATAGCATATTGAAATTTCGTATAAAGAACTTCTATAACATCTTATTGTACATCTTGCATTATGATTGCGATCGGCTAAGCCGGAAGTGAACTTTATTTGAAACTTTATTCTAATTTTCCGCATAAATTCAGAATGATCAGCCATAGGATACTGGAATTTAGTATTTGAAATTGCTGTAGCATCTAAACGGTCATTTTTTATATGTCTAACAATCGGTTGAGCCGAAAGTGCATTTTATATGACAGACTTCTTGAATTTTCCGCATAAATTCTGAACAATCAGTCGTAGAACATTGAAATTTTGTATTGAGCACTTTTATAATATCTAGTTGTACAATTTGCATTATGATTGCTATCGACTAAGCCGGAAGAGCACTTTATTCGAAACATTTTTTGAATTTTCCGCATAAATCCAAAACGATTAAACGTAGATTGTTAGAATTCAGTATTCAGGTTGGTTATACCGTCTAGATGCTCATATCCTATTTTTATTGAGATCCATCGAGCCGGAAGTGCACTTTACTTGACAGTCTTTTGGGAGTTTTCACATAAATTCGAAGCGATCAGGTGTAAAATATTGAAATTTGGTATTTCAGTCTGCTGTAGCATCTGAATGATTTCCTACTATTTTCATAACAATAGATTGAACCGAACGTGCACTTCAGTAGGAATTTATTTTTAAATTTTGCGCATAAATTCAGATCTGTTGGTAGTCGTAGAATTTTGGAAATCAGTATTTTGGAATGTTGTAGTATAAGAATAATGGCCTACTGTTTCCATAGCAACCGACTTGGCTGAAAGCGCATTTTACTTGACAGATTTTTAGAATCTCTGGGGTAAATCCAAAACGATTAACTGTAGAACGATGAGATTTTGTGTTTGATTATATATATCCAATGATATATATATGATCATACACAAAATCACATCGTATTATATATATATATATATATATATATATATATATATATATATATATATATATATATATATATATATATATATATATATATATATATATTTCCAATGATGTACGTGGAATTATGAAGATAAAGAAGTGGTAACATTTGAATACCAAGAAGCAACGATAAACAATAGATGAGACTATGAATTAGTGACGAATAGCAGATAAAATGATGCAAATAAAAATTATTTGTATTTATATCAAACTATATCAAATAACAATAAGAACATATTAATATAACTAAATATATGTGCGTATCTATTAAAGCAGACACAGGATGGTGAATTGTTCCAAGAAAATCTGTTACTTAGAAATCTCTACACCTTTAGAGTCCCAAATATCCGTAAACGAATAACTTTCAAGGGTGCGTTTCCAAAACAGCGACCTGAATTGATTGTGGCTAAAGTTACAACTACTAGTGTATCTTCAAGTAACTGCCACTAGATGGCTAAGAATTGGTTTGTATCTGAGATATGAAAAAAAAATCTATCTATGGAAACTACCTGAAAACATGTTCACGTGTGATCATATAATTATATGCACGATGGAGTAAATGGTCTTTTACTCCTTCAAAAACGCTGGAGTCAATTTACGCATTGAATTTTCGAGTCAAACCGATGGTTTAGCCACCTGTCAGAAAAAGACTGAACTATTTTGGTTCGAATCTATGGTAAAATCTTCTATAATGACTCGAAATTTATTTCGACAATTTTGGAGAAATTATTGATATAATTAAAAATTTTCTCAATTATTTATGAATTATTCTTCATTGCGGAGGGCAATGGACCAATATAATTCAATTTTGGTATGTTTTAATGGAAGAACTGAATTATATTTCTTCAGTTGAGATTATTTAGTGTATGAAAAATAGCTATTGCCCTCGGGAAAAAAATGTACCTTTCGTTTTCATGTACTTTTTCCTCTTATAATCTATCATTTATTAGAAATTGTTGAATTGAATTGTATTAATTTGATTATGCAACACGCAACACATGAACGCCCCCTTAAATAAAAAAAAACATCAAATTTGGTGACATTTTTGCATGCCATTTTCACTTTTCTTTTGCCTATTAATTTATTGGCTACAAAATAAATGAGCTTTTTATAATAATGATTCCAATATAGAATACGATGACCGCTATAGTTCTACTGCCATTAATAAAAACTGTTATAATACGTTGACGTATACAGGATATAATAGTTTAAATGGAAGAAGATGTATTGATATACTTCGATGGAACATGAAAGACCACCAGAATGATCAATCGGAGCTGCAGAAATTAGTTAATTGCTGTAATAGAAGGACCATAAACGCATTACATCTAGAATAGATGTCTCTTATGATTAGGATAGTTTTTAAGATGGCGTTACTAGCGAAATTAAATTTTGACAATGGCACTGAACCAGTGACAATTTGTAGCACATCTGTTGATGGTGTTCGTCGTGTTAATGTGAGCTGCGTTTGATACACATAAAAACTTATTTTTAGACCAGATTTCAACCGAACATTAAGGAGTTTAGTTCACCCTTCGAGGTGTTTTCCACTCAAGTTTAGTCCTACAGGCGCGTGCAACGCGATTGCGGTAATATTCAGGGATGTTTTTCAAAGCCACAACTATTGTTATATGTAAACAATTCATTGCACTGGAGAGTCACTAGTAGCGCCATCTATTCAAAGTTTAGCGGAATGTAACAGGGTATTATTCCCTAGATCATGAATAATATTTAGATGGAAGAAACAGCCAACGGTTACGACGGAAAGAAATATTGTAAGAAAGCTGGAGAAATGAACTGCGCAAGCGTGACAATAATCAAATTTCGGTTTGTCAAGCCCGCAAAATGACTAACTCATGATGTAATGAATTCTGATTTCTGTAAAAATATTTATATTCATTCGCCGTTTTCTAGTTGCAAAGTACATCTTCTTAACATTACTTTCATAAATAGCAAATGAAATTCGATAGACATGCGCAGTTCGTTTCACTTCATTTTTCTTTCATTATATTTTATTTCTTTGTTCCTCTAACGTAACCTATATTTTCCTCTCTTTCTGGCATAACCGTCCGCAAAAATGTGTTGTGTGATATTGGACTCCTTCCATCTAGATATTATTCATGATCTAAGACTATTCCTCACTCCTACTAGACTAAAATACATTAATAAAAGCAATCAAAAATGTATAAAATATAACGAGAAACCTAGTAAGAACCACGGTCGTATACACAGGTCTGGAAACTCGAGACTATTTTTTATATGAGAAGTGAGTCCGCTAAGTGTCGACTGTCGCATAGTACCAAAAATCGTCACGGGTGGCGCATGAGTCAAATGATGTTCTCTAGCGACTGTCATTGTGTATTATGTAACATTTGAGTAAAATATTGCACTGATTATATCACACACCTTAGCAACAACCAATGAAATCAAGTGATTTTGCATGGTAACGTGGTATATCGCGATAATATTTTCTCCTAACTCGATATACCACAGTAGATTTTTAAAAAATAATAAAAAATATAACAATCAATCAATTTTATGGTTTGTGAAATAATCCTTGCAAATACACCTCAAGATTCGGTATATTATCGCATATACCTTGAATTTAACTCAAATACTTTTTGTCTTGGATAATTTTTTACTCGGCAAATTTGGAGATTTATAATCAACGATAATATCCCTCGAGCTAAAGCTCTCGGGTATTATCAGATTATGAATCCCCAAATTTGTCTCGTAAAAAATTACCCAAAAGACAAAAAGTATATTCGTGAAATTTTTCGGTATATCGATAATACACCTTTCTATCGGTATATTACCGTTGATTATATCACACACCTTAGCAACAACCAATGAAATTAAAGGATTTTCCATGGTAACGAGGTATATCGCGATAATATTTTCTCCTAACTCGATATACCACAGTAGCTTTTTAAAAAATAATAAAAAATATAACAATTGATAAATTTCATGGTTTGTGAAATAATCCTTGCACATACACCTCAAGATTCGGTATATTATCGCATATACCTTGAATTTAACTCAAATACTTTTTGTCTTGGGTAATTTTTTACTCGGCAAATTTGGAGATTTATAATCAACGATAATATCCCTCGAGCTACAGCTCTCGGGTATTATCAGATTATGAATCCCCAAATTTGTCTCGTAAAAAATTACCCAAAAGACAAAAAGTATATTCGTGAAATTCTTCGGTATATCGATAATACACCTCTCTATCGGTATATTACCGTTGAAAATATGCGGTTATTATCAACCGAAATCTTTGTTTGGTGGGACTTAGAATTTAAACGATTTAGCGCTTAATCGTGTCAACATACTTACACCCATGTGCCACCTAATAGCGGAGAGAGTAACTACTGACGAGGACGACACATAAGAGACTCAAGTCGAACGATAGAGTTTCCAGACCTGTATGTACGACCGTGGTAAGAACTGAAAGTCTCACATGAAGAAAATTTCGCTCAAATCAAGGTTACGGGTAAGAATCTCTCAACCTATATCTGTCCATAATTTACCCGAACGAAATTACAAAGAGGAGTAGAATATATAGCAGTAGGATACTAAAAACATGAAAACGTTTTCAAAGTTTCCAATGATCTGACCATCGTTTTGAAAACAGAAAAATAATAACAATTTAAATTCAGAATATGGAATGAGGAGCTAAGAAAATGTAACTTGAAAACTGACACTGAGGAAACCAGAACAATGATACAAAAATAAAATATACTAATCTTGATACAACGAAATCGAAACCTATAGAAGAATTACTCAGAAATAACGATAAGCAAATCGAAATCTTCAAATAGAAGTTATCTCTGTTCATGTAGAGAACTATATCAAATAAAAATAAGATCACATGAATATAACGATTATTGTTATATGAAGGCTGTCATTTCTAGCCAAATATTAGTGGATAAACATTACCGCAGACAGAAAACAGTGAATTGTTGCAGCAAAATCTGCTACTCTGCTGACCTTTTAGAAATTTTTCCACCTACTGTTCTAAAGACCCAAACATGCGTAAACGAATAAATAAGAAACAACATCAAATTTGACATTCAAATTAAAAAATCAATTTGATGACATTTAAGCATGCCATTTTTACTTTTAATTCGTCTAATAATTCATTAGCTGCAGAATGAATGAGGTTTCTATAATAATTCCATTATAAAAAACTTGGTATAATACGTTGACATAAATAGTCTGAATCTGAATGAGAGAAGAAATATTACTATACTTAGATGAAACATGTAAGACCACCAGAATGAGCAATCCTAATATTTACAATGAAGATCTTCGACTTCTGATCAATCAAACATAAATTGAAACTACATTAAAGAGCAGAAAATGGAAGTGGAACTATTCGAGAGCAACCAGGAAAGAAGCACTTCAAAGGTAATAGTAAACAAGTAGACTCAAAACAACTTAAAGACAATATCGATCAGAAAATGGAAGTGGAACTATTTGAGAATAAACAACCGGAATGAAGCCCACAAAGTTATAGTAAACAAAGTAGACTCAAAATAATTCGAAGACAATGAAGATCAGAATATGGAAGTGGAAATATTCGAAAATAAACAACAGGAAAGAACTACTTGAGTAAAGCATACAAAGTAATAGTAAACAAAGTAGACTCAAAACAACACTAAGACAATATAGATCAGAAAACAGAAGTTGAACTATTTGAAAACAATCAACAGGAAAGAAGTACTTGAATGAAGCCCACAAGGTAATAATAAACAAAGTAGACTCAAAACAACTCAAAGACATAAGCAAAAGCAGAAATTGAAGAAGAAGAAAAAAATTGGAACGAAAACAAACTATAAGTGCAAGACGGAGTTAAAGCTCCATGTTCCACTTTCATTTCCATTTCATATTGTTACTCAGAAACTTTTTGTTTGTACATCTGCGGAATTGTTTAATTTAACTCGAAATAGATTCTTCAAATTATTCATGACAAGGGCGATAGAGAACTAGTTTTTATTGAAATAAACTACTTTTAAATATGGATGTTAGGGTAACGTGATCCAAATTGAAATTTTTTTGCGTAAAAGTGGAGCTAGATTTGACTACGTGTTAACAAAAAGTAAAGCCGCAAACACCCAAAAGTACTAACGCGTCAAACTAATAATGTCCCTGATTTTTGTGTCGCAGACCACTTAGTTTAAAGTAAAAAAAATCGATTCTATGACGTCATTAAAATAAGAGTTAATGAGGCGACTCTTTTGTCGCAATACGTAACGTGGAAACTTATTAATAATTTATAAGAAATATATCTTCCGGTGTACACTTTCATAACTGCAATTCTGATATCACGGCTATTCAAGCTACTTTAATATTAGCCAGTTAATGTTTGCAAAAAGAAATAAAACGGCCCAACTTTGAGACCGTTAGTGATCGATGAGATAGCAAACATTTCACATTCTAAGCTGGTAGGGTAGATATCGTTGGTGGCAAACTTACTAAGATGAATTCTTTCCGTGAAAACAAACTTCGGAAATGGAAACTTTGGAGAGCAATGCGGTTTTATCACGAAATTGCAGCGTTTATTCTCACTTTGAAATTCAAACGTAGTATTCGTTTTTAATTGCTGAAAACTCAAAGCTGCTGTTTTGTAATGCTGAGTTATTGCACCTAGTTTTCTGCTTGAACTACGCGATGCATTTTATCAAAATCAAAAATAATATATTGTCGTAAGAATAATAGAAGTCACAATCATCATAACCCAAGCGAATTGAGAATGCTTCTAGAAATCATATATTTCCGTAAATACTCGTAACCAAGGTTGCAGTATTAATTTTCCACGTCACTTGCAAATCGAGATGATGTTCATACATATCATGAAACGTTCTATTATTGACCACACATCTGCTGTCAAATATTCCACAACATCGCCTAGATATATTCGCTCGGCATGTACTTGTAATTCAATATTCGAAATACCGACGTGTACGCTGCTGCTATGCAGGAAATCACTGAAATTGCGAACAAATTTTTATTGGAACGCAGAAAAATTTATCGAATAACACTACAGTAGAACGACATCTCGTATGATAGTACAATTCGAACTCTCCTATCAAACAGAATGATAATTTTGTTTGAAACTAAATTATTGTGCTACACAAACGCATCTATTCAATTTGTAGTTTTAAATCCTTATTGCACAAGGAAGAGATATCGACTCGGATCACTATGGTGACCGCGACACTTGGAAACAAAAAAAAAGCTCAAAGAATTGGAATACTAAAGCTCAATGGAATAAAGAAATAGAAAGTGATCTGAAAAAAAAGAACCCGAAGAAGATGGAATTGATAAGAAATAATACAGAAGAAGCAGCACGGAAATGGATAGGGGAAGACCACAATAACACTAGAAATAAGAAATGCTGGTTTAATACAGAAGACAAAGAAATGTTGGAAGAAAAAGCTACCGAAAGCTTGGAATCGATTGAAGAGAAACGAATAAGAGAGACTGAGAAATAAATGCAACAAAAACCTTAGGAAAACCAAGAGAATATTGATCGAAAATAAAATAACAAGTATTAGAGAAGTAAGAAACAAGGACACAAAGAAGAGTTGTCAAAAACTTAACGAACAAAATAGATCCTATGAACACAAAATGTATGGCATCAAAGATGAATCTGGGAGAATAGCAAAAAATGAACAACAATATAAACAAGTATGGATCGAGCATTTCAAAGAATTGTTAACAGATTCAAGACAAAACCTGGAAGACAAAATACAAGAAGACACCAAGACAGAGACAATAGCAGAACCTACTGTAAGAGAAATGGAAGACGTATTAAAAAACAGTCGCAACGAAAAAGCCTCTGAAAAAGAAAAAATCAACATAGAACTCATAAAATATAGAGGTGAAACATTACAAGTACATTATATGTATATGAGCTTATACTTAGAATATGGAGGGCAGAAAAAAAACCCACAAAAGTTGAAAATGCAACAGATTGTCACAATTCATAAGAGAGGAGATTGAAAATGAGGCCAGAATTACACTTTTTCACGTGCCAATTGGGCTTTTGTTCATTTTTTGTTGGATTAAATTCTAGAATGTAGTCTGGGTCAATTTGGGCTTAGTTTGGTTGACTTCAGTTACCCACTCTTAGTTTTAAGTTCATATTTAATAATTTCATTTACATTTCAAATTTTAAGTTACATTCCTTTTTCTTCAAGCTCAGTTTTTTTTTTTTTTTGTTATATTGAAAGCGTGTTTATTGTTTATTTTCATCAATTGATTCTAAATTCGATTTTTGTCCACAGTTGTCACTGGTTGTGATGCGCGCGCTGTAATCAGTGACGTTACTGAGTTTTTCGCTGGAAGTTATATACTTGGGCGTCCGCTAGGTTTTTTTTTTGAGTCAATGGAAAACGGTTTATTACCAATTGAGTCAAATCGACCGTATTTGACTCAACTTGAGTGAGTAGTCAGCCTCAAGTCCTCGTATAGGAAGGACGTTAAATTTATTGCTCATTTTTTCACCACTACAATTTTGAGAGTTTTTCCAAAGTTTTCGCTTCGGTCGAAAATTTTGGGCCAGTTTGGCCATTTGCGTTATTCGGTGGAGCAGTCTACGTGTTAATAAATTTAAATAGTTAGTGGACATCCATCTCTTATCGCTACCATCTGTGATCAAACGTCGTCCAAAACCAAAGCACAACACTGTAGAAGTACCTCATTTCCAAACAGGTTTTCCTGACCATCCGGAATCCAGCCCAATTAGATCCGAGGCCAAGATCCAGACGCCAGAGAAGTCAATTAGGATCTCTAGCGACATCGCCAGTTAAGTGGTCCAATTTTCATTCACTTGCTACTTATACTTTTGTTTCTTGGTGCCGTGGGTTCACCACGATTCTGGTTGCCTGATTTTTTTGCTGCGGTAGGCATTTGTTGTCGCCTCTCTTTATTATGCTTTTTTAATACGTTATAAACGCTACGTTCGATTGTGAACAAGGTCGATCGATCTCAGGCCTGATTTTGATTTTTTTGTACGTTTGCTGGAGTAGGTTTATAAGCATTTCTGTTTAGAGTTTAACTCATTCGAGACTTGTTAAAGTCAGCAAAGGACGCGAATCGCCGCCATTCTGTTTTGCATCCCGTAAATTATTATCATAAATTTTGTCATTTTGATATTTTCTTCATTCTACTCTCAAATGGAGCTCATTAAATATTCACTATTTAAGAAAATTTGATTCTTATCAATTTTGTGAACAAGTATCGCTCTTTGAGATATTGCTTTTTTTATGTTCTGCAACATCATGATCAACGCCGATAAATCTAATTGTCCTAAAATCCCATATTCCACCCGTCCATCCTACTATATCTGTGTTTTACAGGTACTTTCGCAGTTGTGTGCCTGGGGACGGAAAATTAGCAATCGCGTGGCGCCCTAGTTTTTTGTGTTAACTTAAAATTCATTTTACGTAAAGTCCGGTATATTTGTTCCAATAAAGTTTATATTTGGTCGAAGCTTACCTCACAACTGCCCAGTTCGGCCCAGGGATATTTATTATTCTTTTTAGTTAAATCTGAGCTGGGCCGCTTTACAGGAATAGTTTGTGGAAAGCTTAGAGGTAGTTTATTTAGTTCCGCGATCCCAGTTAAATTTTATTAAAAAATTGACGCCCAACGTGAGGCCGATTTATTTTTGAATGGGTAGAGTCACTACTCCAGTTTTGAACGTTACAACTACGTACAAAATCCTGTCTACAATAATACAAAGAATGTTAGCAAAAATGTAACAAGAACTACCGTCAGACAGTATCAATGCGGTCTCATCAGAGGAAAATCAACAACGGACGCCATATATATAGTAAAACAAATCATTGAAAAACCCATAGAATATAACATGAATACAGAGATACTGTTCGTGGATTTTCAAATTTTTGACTCAATCAAAAGAGGGAAACTTCTGACAGCTGAGGAGACTGATAACAATGACAATGAGAAGAAAAAGAATTAGTATCATAACATAGAAAAAAGAAACAGAAGATTTTGCGATAAACAAAGGAGTTGAGCAAGGAGATGTGCTATCAGCAACTCTATTCAATTTGGCATCAAAATATGTGCTACGAAACATAGAAAAAAGAACATTAAGAATAAAAGCAGAACAAGTAATAGCGTACGCTGATGATATAGTGATCATGACGAAAAATATACAAAAGATGAAAGAAATGATACAAGAAATAATAACAGAAAGTACTAACTAAGAACTAGAAATAAATATCAATAAGACAAAAATAATGAAATTGAGGGAAACAACAGAGGATTGAAAAATAAAGATTAGAGAATAAACTTTTGAAAGGGTAGACAGATTCAATTATCTGTGTGTCACAATAACAAATAAAGAGGAAAGAAGAGCGGAAATAGAAGAGAAAGTAGAACAGCAAACAGATCTTTCTACGCAAGTAAAAACTATTGAAAAGTAAAATCCCGTCAAAAACAACAGAAATAAGAATATATAAGATAATAATGAGGCCAATAACATTCTATGCTGCCGAAACAATGACAATGACAAAAAAAGATGAAGAATATTTGAGAATAATGGAAAGACGAATCAAAAAGGAATTAATAGAAGAAGATATAGTGAATAAAATGAAACAGCAAAGAATTCATTGACACAATAAAGTCAATCCTAAAATGGAACCTAGCAGGAAGAAGATAAAACATGGTTTGAGAAAATAAAGATCTAAAAACAGTGAGAATAACAAAATAGAAAGTTGAAAATAAGAGATTAATATAGCGAATAACATCTAGAATCAGAAATGGAGAGTGATTCTCTTAAAAAAATGGATCTGAAAAACTCCGGTTAGCAGCGGTGAAGCTCCACAATGAGTGCTAAGCCACATTATTATTATAAGTGTTTACCTCTTTTGACTTTCCTGTACTCGGTCCACAATCAAAACATTAATTGATTTTATAGACTCAATAATGCAGAAAGATTACGTAGACGTCGTATGAAAAAATAACAACGTCAAAACATTTCGTTTTACAACAAATTTGAACCTTCCGACCATTATTTACTTTGGATATTTTATATCTGCGTCCAAACGTATTCGTTTCGTGAACCATCTACTTTATTTTGTTTTCCGCAGGTGTTTCCATTTGTGGAACTCGTATTTCGATTCCCCAGAGAAGTGAAAGAATTACATGCTCTCGCATTACGTCGTATCCTAATATTTTGATCCGATGAATTCAAGTTTTTCGTTTACCTAATTTAACTTTCTTTGATGAAAGATTTCTATTGCTTGTTTGAGAAATGGTGCAGCTGCTCATGTTTATTTCAATTTCAGCCATGATTAGAAGGTTGGTGAATGTTTAACGAGATTTTGTGCGCCGCCAAGATCATAAATTATTCAAAGTGGAGGTTTAGTAGTCATCTAGTGATGGACATTGTCGATTTATCGACAAAATCTATAAATAGGCTACATATATTGAACATGTTATTGATGAATAAAATATGTTCAATTGGGAAATTGTTTTTTGTCACCTGATGTAGCAATACTATGTTACGATCCAAAAAGAGGGTAGTAGATCATATCTGTTGCTTTTACCAAGCTTTATTTTATAGGTTTCGCCCACGGTTGAATATAATATATTCTGCTCTGGGTATATTCTTAAGGATTCTTCTAATTTTACCTAAATCTGATGCGACTAAAACTATTGTACGTCTCATCGAACGCATCTTCCACATGATATCAATGGAGATTAGCTATTAGGATGATTTTAACATCGCTTGAGACAGCCATTTACAAATTGTATAAAAATAGCTCCCAATAGATTGCTGGCCGATTTTTGAAGTGACTGTCTTTTTGATATTGAAAATCAAGGAGCAGACTTTTTTATTGCAGAATCTAACTCAATTTTCATCTCTGTTGGTCTTAAACCTTCCAAAACAAAGTACCTAATCACAGAACGAACTTTAATTTCATCCATTTCATAAGACAGACTGAGTACACAAGTCTGAAACTCTGCACAGCGCCATCTGAAGGTTTTTTCTTATTATTATGATAGCATAGTGGTCACTCTAGCGATATTCATGCTTCCGGCCGAGAACTTGTCGAACCACCCTTGTAAGACTTATAGCTTGAATATATAATCCCCATTATTATCCATTTTAAAGAATAATATACTGTTCCAATAGTTATTATTATAATTTTATTGAGCTTGAATTATTGTATTTCCATGCATTTTCAGAATATATTCGATGAAAAATAAAGCTTACAAATTGATTTACTCGTGACATTTTGCGTTTAATAATTTCCATTCTAAATATAGACCTTTCATGTGATGTTAACACTACACTTAACATCAATTCCAGTGTCTCTATCATCCTGAATTGAGTGGAACCTCCCTCACAATTTTCCACGTAATTGAATTTTGTTTCACACTTTCAGTTACCTTCACACATATTCGCATCGTCCATCTCTGTCCTTGTTGACAAGTGAAGATGCCCGGTCTGCCGATATTCCGATAACATCGATATTATATCAATATGACATGCCAGCTGCGTAGTTTGTGCTGATAAGAGGGCTTGAAAACAAAGCTCCCAGTTGTGATGAGGTTTTGAGCAAGAGTCAAGCGGATATACATTGTTATCGCGAAGATAGATCGAAAGATGTGAAGGATAACACCCGATAAGACGCTTAGAAATAAGTGGAGAAATCTGATAAGATGCAAATTTAATGGGGATTAGGGTATTTGAAGTAAGAATGATCGAAAAAGTTGGTTGAGTGCTTAATCTAAGTATCAAGGGTTATGTTACCAAAATCTTATTTAAATTTATATACAATATTGTACCTTCCATGAACTAATCGGAGGATATTGTGGTAAACATATTCATCTCTTGGAATATCCTACGTTAAGGCAATAAAACAGCAGGTTTAGTGCTTGAAAAATTATATTTTCCAACTAAAAAAAATTATGATGGGAACTTTCGCATTCATCCTGTTCTAACAGCCACAGTTTTCCATTTTGTTGACTATAAAAACTTAACAGCACTATTTCATAATTTTTCTTCACAAACAATTCTTGTGAAACGGCAAAACTACTTTATACCTCACTTACAGTTCCTCTAAGCCATTTTGATTACAATATGTTGTGTTAAAAGATATTTATAAATCATTTGGAATATCCAGGTTTTTCTAAAGATAAATTCTCTAAGCTTTTATCCTTATAATGTTATGCTTAGACTTTTTATCCCCAAGAATATCATAAAAGTTGCGACAAAGCTCGTGACATAAAAGTTACAATCGTTCCACGAGATGTCTTCGATGGAGCCAGATTAGAATATTGCTGCGAGGAATTTTTTTTGTCTGTTATTCTTGCCATTCTTGTTCTGAGCCGAATTTAATTCTTATACTAATTATCTGTCAGTGGATTCAGTGAGATACAGAAGATGAATGAAACAGAGTCTCATGAAAATTTGGTCGAGAGAGATTCGAATCTGAAGAAGCTCATTTAAAGCTATTATTCATTAGACTTTGAAACTTGTTTAAGTTTTTGTACAGCTCACAATAAATCAATCTTTGCGGTATTGGTTCAAGATAATTTTTGAGCTTTTGAAAATTAGCGTTCAAATTGAAGCTTGAGGAACTTATCAAGAATAGAAAAGCCCAAGAAATTTTATGTCGCCATAATTGACAATTTTAATCTCAATCGTTGAGGTCGGTCAATTTTATAATCGACAAATATGATATTTATCAAAATACGCTAAAAGAATGACAATAATAATTTGCAAAATTACTAACATTCGGGACGCTGGCTGTCCTGAAATCATGTTGCTGAAATTACACACCACGCGTGCTACGCTCACAACGCTCACAGCACCGAGTTTTTCAAAAGATTTGCTGATAATTTTCTGTCCCAACCTACAAGCATAAGCAGTCAAATCTTGGAGACCTCTCCAGCATTCGTCCTCAATTATGATTTATTTAATTCAAAAGACAAAGAAAATACAAGGAAAACCAGAAACTATTCCACAGAGTAACAAAAAAAGACAAGAAAAGAGAATAAATGATGTTCAATCGATTAAAAAGTATACAAGAATCAATTTTAAAAGAGAACGAGGAAATACTAGATAGAGTGAACATTTCCAAGAATTACCAGAAGAGAATCAACCCACAATCAAAATACAAGAAGACGAAACGAACCAAAGAAAAAGAACAAAAATAAATAAAAAAACAAAAGAAATCGCAGTTGAAGAAATGATAACAGTTTCAAAAAAACGAGAAATGGAAGAGCACCTGGACATGACTACATAAGAGGTGAGCAGCTAAAATATATGGGGGAAGATGAAGAAATGCTACTAACGATGCTGAATAAAATATGGAAAAAAAATAATACCAAAAGACTGGGAAAAAGTATATTTCCTATATTCAAAAAAAGGAGATAATAGAGACTACAGAAATTATAGAGGAATATCACTATTTTGCTCAGAAACAAAAGTATACGAAGCTATTTTGGAGAACAAATTCATACAATGTACAAAAGAAACACTAGAAGAAATCCAGAGCAGATTCAGGAAAGGACACTCCATACAAGATCATATATTCTCAATAAGAAAACTCAAGAAAAAACCCTAGAACAAAACAAAAAACTATTCATAGCATTTATTAATTTAGAAAAGGCGTTCGACAGAGTGCCAAGAAGAATTATATAGAAGATACTGAGAGGAAGACAGGAAGATGAATAATTGATACGAGCAATAAAAAGTATATATAATAGAACATCGAGCTATATAAGAACAAACAATGGAATATCGGATGAATGTACCACATTACACGGACTGAGACAAGAAGGGGCTTTGAGTCCTTTAATATTCATCTTATTCCTGGATAAAATGATGAAAAACATAAAGAACAAAACAGAAAAGGTGGAAGCTGGTTACTATAAGTTGGAGCAAATAAAAGTAGCAGAATGAACATTTGCAGATAACTTGGCAATACTAGCAAAAAGCGAGGAAGAGCTACATAACAACCTGGATGAATGGGATACAGAACTAATGGCACATAATATGACGATAATTACAGATGAAATCAAAGTCATGGTCATAGCGAAAGAAGAAATGATAACAAATATAACGCTAGATGGAAGAGACATACATTTTCTTACCTAGGAGTAACACTAAACGATAAAGAAAGCTTGGAGTTCATAACAAAAGAATCCAGCTAACAAAAGTAACTTCGCTTTGAATAAAATTATGAACAATAAACAAGTGACAGGGAAGACGAAAACAACATTATACAAAACAATTTATACGCCATCAATTGGCCACGTGCATAAGGTCTACTAGCGCCTCTAGCGGGCAATGGAGAACGATTGAATTCCATTTTATCATTGTTCCATACCTATAATTTTCAAATGTACTATTATCATTTAATTCAGCTGTGTGCGTATAATATAACTTGCATAGCATAAAAGGTACGTTGGAATTATTTATTTTGAGTATTTTTTTCTTCAATTATAACGTACCTATTATAGCGAAAACGTCTTAATTCGTCAAAATTGACAGGATAACCTGAAATTATGACGCCGATGATCTTGCAGATCGGGTTTGTATTTATCAAACACTGTATCCCTTTTATCGAAGAAGCATTGAAGAAGAGCGTAAAACTAGTTTTGCCATATTAAACATGTTGAAGAATATATTGCTGACAATATTAACAACAAAATTATTGCGAAGTGTATCTGACAAACCTCTATCATTGAAACACCTTACAAATTAGAGATAGAGGTAAATTTATGAATCCTAAATTGATGACGAATTTTTCTAATCTCACAAATGAATTACAGACATCTTTATTATATAGATTAATAATGAAAGACAGATAATACTCTATTTACCGCTTTGATCCACTTCACTCGTTTTTTTATGTTATAACTGCGTACATGAAATCTATGAAACTATATTTCACTTGAATCATCCTTAACACAAAAGCCTGAAACAGAACAAGTGTTTTCCCAAGTTTTATATGCAATTATTTTCACTTTTAAACTTCAATACTCGATGAGGTATTCTGAGAAATGGAGTTGAATGCTTACAATGGTGCTCAGCATGAGCGCTCGCATCGATATCTGTTCAAACCGCGCCCCCTTGCACATAGCCTATATACTGCAGCGAAACGTAGGTAATGAACCAAAAACTAGAAAGCAAAATACAAGCGGTTGAGATGAGGTTCTTGAGAAGAATAGAGGGAGTGAAAAGAATAGATAACATAAGGAACGACCACATAAGAAATAATATACAAATAGAAAGTACACAAAAGACAATAGAGAAAAAACAGTAATCATGGTATAGCCGCTCAAAAAAAGGCTGCCAATAGACAAACGAAAATAATATGGAAAGCCAGAACAGCGAAAGGAAGAAAAAGAGGAAGACCATCAAAAACACGGTAAAGCAACATAGAAGAAATACTACGCAGAAATAACATTAGCCCGCAAGAAGCAGAAAATAAACAGAAAATAATGGAAGGACATAGTGAACGCAGTAAATTAAACTAAAGGTCCAATCTCGACGCCCGAAAGGGTAATAAGGGATTTACTTGGTAATATATTGTGACGAATTTCCTTTATCAGAAGCCTATAATATTCAAATACCTTCGCTCGTCTAGTCATTTCTACAGTTACAGAAGAAAAATCGCTGGAAGCCGCATCTGGCGAATACGAGGCATTGGAAGCACTTGGAATCGAAGTTTTTCAAGTTTTGTTGCCACAATGCGTGATAATTAACAAATGGTGATGTTTAACTTCGATTGCCTCATTCAATTTGTCCAACAGAAGGGTAATAGGCCTCAATGATTGTTCTGCCTTTTTCTAAGTAGTCTATGAGCACTATACGAATGTTTTGAATTTCTCTTGCTCCAATCAATTATTTGGACTGCTGTTTTGTCTCTGACATGCTGTGATAAATCCAACAGTGATAAAACGTCGAAAGGACTCTTGAGAAATTTTCAAACGAATGCGTTTTTGATTGACTGTTAAGAGATGTGACATTCAGTAAGCAGTCAGCTTCTGCAAACCCAAAACAACAAGTAAAATTGACGGAAACAGTCTATCGAGATGTCCACATTCTCAGCAATTCCTCGAACCATCAGTCGATGATCATCTAGAATGGAATTCTGGATTTTAGAGACGATTCTGTCAGTCAAGACCGTTTTTAAGCGTTTCTTATGTTTATCATCCTAGATTGTCGTACAGTCACGTTTAAATTCAGTCGCCCACTTTTTTAGATTTTTTCTCGTGTTCTGTTGAAATGTGCGTACATTTATACAAAAAACAAGTGTGTCAAAATAGTAAATAATGCCATAAATCTATAATTTTATGAGATCGTACCGAAATTATTTAAACAGCGATCATTTCTATTCATTTATGCTAAACTTATGCCATCTACATTGTAGAAACGACCGTGGCCGAAATGAATGTTTTCTTATTCTCGGTTCCCCGTTGCAGTTAAATGTCCTGAGATGTTCGGATCTTTCCGCGCGGCATATAGGATTTGTCATGTCTCCAGACGCTTCTGAATTCCTTGCATGTTTGTCCTACTTTCGACATTTTTCAGTTTCTGGTCACGTGACGGTTGACGATGTAATTTTCTTTTATTTTACTTTGAATTAGTTTAATTGCACAACGATAACAACAGACAATTTTGGTCATTAGGAGATTGAGTTTTACGACCATTGGCTTTCATTACAACAATAATACACTCATGCCCGATTTCATGACCGAGAGTTAAATTAACCTGGGTTTAAATAACGGGGAGTTAACCAATAAACTGGGTATAATTTCATTTAATTTATTTGATTGGCCAATGATGACACAAAAAATGCTGAAATTGATATTGTTACCAAAAAAATGAGCCATTTAAACCGGATTAATTTAACTCGAGATCGTAGAATCGGCCATCAGAGTTCCAAAAAGAAATGACTTGTGAGCTGAAATAAGTCTGTTTTGTATATGATTGGTTTCATTTTTCGAAGTAATGCTAAATGGTATCTAATGACAAAAAAGTAGTTCTTGTGGAGGACTGGAGAGGCTAGCGTTATGTTACGAAAGTACTAAAACCAGTTCATAAAACATTCAAAAACTTTTGGAATTGTTGAAAAACCTTATGGCTTCTTGAATCTTGAAGAATCCAGGTAGATTGGCGGATGGTATTATAATCTTCGTAATTGTTGCCTGACTGCTGAAAACTCATGATTCGCATGTAAGTGCACATGAATTCTTCTGGGAAATACAAGTTACATCCTATCATGTCTTGTTTCTTGCAAGTTGACTTCTTATTCTAGTAGCAAGTACGAGACAAAAACAATAAGTCTGTAAACATTAACTTTCTTGCACACAGAGCCACGCAATCGTTAACCGTACATAAATCTTTTTCAGAAGCCTTTCTTCAGATCTAAACCAGCGCAACTGACATTTCTTTTCTTTCAACCACAACAAAATCGCATTCTCACAGTTGTTATATGCTTTTTCTGCCTCTATTACCACACCCGTCATTTACTCCTGTACATCAATTTGAACCGCAATCAAAATTAGAGTTGAGGATAACACAAAATGGCTGCTGAAGTTGTGAACGTCCATAGGACTCTTTCAATTTGCGCCTATCAATGCAACAATCCACAACGCGGTACTAAATTTTTACCTGTTTTACGGAAGCTTTTCGAGTCAATGGCGATATTTTAGACTCGAATTTATACTTCGAGCGACCAATCAATTATTAGTAAATTATGCGACAGTGAAAAAAAGACGCTAATCGTCATCGTTCGATTCATTCACCTGTTCCTACTTTGGTTCATAGTAGTCATGTAATGGCATCTATTTTCTTATTTCTTTTTAAGTACTAAGAGCATAAAATTGAATATTTAGCTGCACAAATAGCTGGCTAATTTTGTGTCTTCATCTCGCTACTGATTTGAATTTGAGCAAGCCCAATTCAGTTTGCACAAGTCAAGAAATAATTCAAAAGAACGTGACGTCGTGCTGAATTTGCATTAATTTCCAACACGCTGGATTTTTGTACAGATCTTGAATTCGTCATTACAAATGCTCAAAAGTCCCAATCGATCTCGCTTATGCGTTGTTTTTATCCAAGGTCAAGGGTAAAAATTTTTTGCTTTCTGCGCATATCTCTGAAATGATGAGAGCTACCAAAGAAATATGTGAAAAAAGTTTGAAGATCGTAAAATTTTCTTCAAAAAAGGTGCCGATACTTTTTTCTTCACGAAGCACTGTTCTCGAGTTATTGCGACTTCAAACCTAGAAAATACAAATATACACTTATATGTGGTCAGTATGCATCATCGGGTCATCCATTAGAAGAAAGGAATATTGAAATATTGGATTTTGGGATTTATGCACTCAAATACTATACGACCATCCCTAGTTCCATTAGTCGGTTGGCCTTCAATAACATCAGCAATCCAGTCAGTGTTGAACGGTTTTTCGTAATAAATAGACGTAATTGTAGATGGTATTTTATAAAAATGGCAGAAATTTACTTCATTTGCAGTGAATCTTTGACTGAAGGTGGAATAAAAGAGTGCAATTATCTTATCTTCTATCAAGTGCAAGTCTGGCTGAGCAATGAACTGAATCCTGAAGACTGATGCTGAAAATTGATGAGTGATAGTTTAGTAATAATCCAGACTTTACTTCCACCTACTCCAGAAACGGCTGAGTTCAGTTACAAAAAAGACTGCACGAACAATTGTAGGTAAAGAAAAGTTGGATTGTTTACCAATCTGTGCTAATTGTCAAGGTCATTCATGAACTGATGCAACTGATGAAGATTCTTACGAAATCGATGAGGATCTCACTTATATATCTCTCTTAGAGCAGTCAACACAAATTAAGCAAAATAGGAAGAAGAGAGCGAAGAGGAAGAAACATCTGATCATGTAGAATTTGATGAAGAATTCAATGAGAAATAACGTTATTTTATTGCTGTTACAATTTTCATCATATTAATAAAAATACTCAAGAGTTGGCGAGGAAATGTGTGCACATCTACGGTCTCAAATTGCGATAACTCGAGAAGATTACTTCGTAGGAAAAAAGTATTCATTTTTTTTTATAGAGAATTTCACAATCTACAAGCTTTTACACACACATTTTGCTGGTAGCTCTGATCATTTCAGAGATATACGCAAAAAACAAAAAATTTAGTCCTTTGACCCCGGATTTATCAAAGAATTTTAGACCTATGCAAAAATTCAGCTTGTTGAAAATTAGTGCAAACATAAATGTTCATTTTGTCTGAACTAAATGAGGATGGCATAGATCCCCTCGAATCACACGCAATGCGAACTTTTTTCAATATTGTATTTTTTCATATTATGCCTCAGGAGAATTCATGCTGATAGTGTGATAGAATCCTCTTTTTATTTCAAAGCACGTTTTATAAATAAATGAGTACGGAAAATTCAGCGGAGTGGAAATGAAGAAAATAGACACAACACAATAGTAAATTGATTTCTCAACAATTTTCGAGTAGAAAACAAAACTGTTGGGCTAGTTTATATTCTACTCGAGTAACGATGGTAGATTTAGTGGCAGCGGTGGTAATAGAAAAATGATCACAATATAACGGCACAAAAATTATATAAATCAGTTAGCACCAATGCTCAAAATAGTTATCAGCACTCAAGGATATATTTCTTACTGACTAGCATTTAACTCACCACATAGACTTGCGCAACTAGGGCTCCGTACTGATAACAAAATAGATTTCAGTAAAATATTTGTTTGTTCAAGAAAATTCAAATTAGAATTCAACATTCAACCAGAAATCATTATTCGTTAAACACCTTTGTCCAAATACACCTCTTTCGCTTCAGTCACATTCTTCATCCATTTTATAAAAACTCGTTCATTGTTCTCACTAGAAAACTTTCTCTACCACAACAAATCAACAATCATATCCATCCACCTACATATAGGCCGTCTACGCGATCTTTCACCTTCAGCCTCACCAACATAAGACTTTTTCAGAAAATATCGATATATCTATAGAATTTTTTTAAATATCAAAGCCCGATTATTCGAAAAATATCGATAAATATCGATATGACCTACTGGCCAGTCACCAGGCGCGAAATTGAATACAAACCTGCACAAGAGGGACTCTACTGAGTGGGTCAACCCGACAGTCACTGTTATTTGTAAAGTAAAGTAAAGCATTTCCATTGAAACTCATTTTCTATGGCTATTTTGGCTATTTACCGTCATATAAACTCAATTTGAAACTCAAATAAAAGATGAATATCTAAAAACTACTGATTATATACACTTTTTTAGTTTGATGTTTGGCAGCATGCATGGTTTCTCCATGACGGTGCACCTCCGCACTACAGCAGATTTGTGAGAGAGCATTTAGATACTGCATACGAAGGTCGTTGAAAAGGACGTGGTGGTCCTGTACCATGGCCTCCGAGATCACCAGATCTTAGTCCTTTTGATTTTTATTTTTGAGGTCATTTGAAGTCATTAGCTTATGATAACCAAGATGCGCCGCAAAATATTGAAGAACTGCAACAACGTATTGAAAATAGTGCAGAAATAATAGAAGAACACAATTATCTCCGTCAAACTTGTACCTTAACCTTATTTAACGTGCTGCATTGTGTGTTGCTGTGAGCAGCGACAATATTGAGCAGTTTTCATAAATTTATAATCTTCCAATTATTTTCTTCAGATTCATGTATTATCTTGTGTAGTAAAAATTTTATATAATGTGCCGTTGATAAAAATATTCTTATTCAATTAATTTAATTGCTTTACTGATGGTAAATTACGCATGTTAATATTGTGTGACATAGTTTTTATTTATTTTGTATAGGAGTATCTATGACAACCAGCAGTACCCAAAATGCTATATTTTTGCAAACTACTGCTGTTTTTCCAAATTTCAGCAAAATTGATTCATGATCAGTACGTTCAGTACTATATACCATCCAATTCTGTTACAGAGGTTCAGTTACACCCTGTATATTACTAGAAGTACGTTGAAGCAAAACCAAAGTTGTTCCACTTTCTAGAGTCAATTAATCTGTAATCGGGTAAGTAATCATTTGAAGAATCCCAGCAATTTCAGCCATCAACTGGATATCTATTCTGTAGCTCCTGTAACTTCACGGTGGGTATTCATTCTTGTAATTCCTGAACTCTTGGGAACTTCCGAATACATTTTATGTGTACGCACTTTCGTAAGTAAGCTAAATGGTCCCTCTAAAATTGTAGAATATTTTGTAGAAACTGTATGCCTCCCTATAACCATAAAACTGATAAAAATAGAAGCAGAAAACACTGCAATTTGTCCTATTGAACAAATCTTGTAGAGCCCCAAAAAGCACACACAATTGCTTTATTCCAAGACGTGAATACTAAAACAAAGTATACAATTCTCTGTTCCAGTTTCTTGAAAATGAATCTAAATCCAAAACTAATCCGAACAAAATCTGATTATACTTTTATACACTTTTTCTTTCAGTGAATTTTATTCTCTTTCAAGATGGTAGCAGTTGGCAAACAAATTTTAAAGTTCAGAAAGTAGCTACAATTTATGTAAATAGCATTATATTTCTCGCAACTGTCCTAACTAGATTTCGAAAGTTTACGTCCTTATGACAGGATATATAAAGCGTTATGTGAGACAGATCCCTGGATTTATATAATCCATTATCAAGTACAAACATGTATTTCCAAGAATATTCACTAACAAGGAAAATAGTCGCAGATTTAGTTTCCTTTTTAATGTGTTATTCTCTCAAAAGACATCCTAATCCAATATTTTTGTTGGAATTCATTACTGACGGGAGAATCTTAATTAAACAGTTTTCAATTTTAACAGAAGGTACATATACCGTGTGTCCCAAATATTCTTTGTCGGCTTTAATTTGAGAAATCAGGAAGAAAACCATGCCACATTATTGTACAGTATGGTAGTGAATTTATCCTTCTATCTTATTTTGCATCCCATTTATCATTTTGATCCCATAAATTTCAAGAAACAAGAGAAAATTGAATATAAAATAGTTTATTTAATCCATCACGGTGTAATGTTCCTCTAATTACATGTTCTGTGATTGCATGATGGCTAACGTATGCGCTTCTCATGCAAGAGAAGGTAGGCGAGTTGTGGATTTGATTCCCGACGAAACCAAAAACTTTTTGGTCAATTATTGCCCAGCACAATCTTGATACAGTAATAATCTACTCTCCTACAATAATGGGAATAAAGTCTCGAAACCACCGTTGATAATTATAGAAACCAAACTTTTTTTCTGGGAATTCCTTGCGTATCTTTGAAACATCTCAACGTACAAAAATAACATTTTTGCGTGCATGGAAACTCATCATATACAACACGGAACAAAATTTAATTAAAACACATTCACCAACAATTCCATTCGCACTCTATCCTTAGAGACAAAACACAATAAATGCTGAAATTGCTTTATTATTATGGATTCATGAATGTTAAACACAATTTAAATACATTAAAAGCTAGGTTACAAATTGGTCTATTTGTTTTAATTTGCTGATCAAACTAATCGTGTATGTAAATAAATCTCATTGTTCTTTTCATGTTGATGTCCGAACTATACGGGGTGTTTATAGAAATCACAAATTCAAGCGGAAACTTAACATTTTGAAATAAAAATACAAATCTGTTGTTTTCAACGTTCCTGATGAAGCTACAGCTTGACGTCTTCAATAAAGTTTTCAATACATGTTAAGAAGATGATATAAAAAAATGTATGTTTGGCTGATTAGCTGTTGATAGCTTTGCCGTCAGGAGTAAGGGCCTGGTCAGATGTTAGGGCGTAATTAATCCAAAATCTTCTGAAAGTAATACGACTGACCCACAATGCTCCGTGAGATGTCCTCAGAGAATCATAAATGTCAATTCCACGTCATCCGGGCATTTCAGGTTTTGTTTGGGTAACTAGAACAGATATAAAAATGATGCATCTGCCTCAGAGATTGAATAGGATATCTGGCTAACAGATAGGCCGTCAAGTTCACCGAATAGATAGCTATAGTGAACATCGGTGCCCGCGACACACGTGAGTTGGTCGATTCACCCACTCTTGGAACAACTCCGTCGCCCGCAATAGCACACAGTACATGCGGTTGACAGACACATATTCCCGCGCAGCACCGACAGAATAATGTACCGGTGATACTAGCTCCCAGATAACTAAGTCACTAGCACTGTTTACCGTATCGATGCCTGCGACACACGCAGATTGGTTGATTCATTCACTCTTGGTACAACACCGTTGCCGCAATAACACAGAGTACATGCGGTTGGCAACAATCACCGCCATCACACGGTCAAGGTGTTACCACCGATGGCATTGGTATCCAAGATAGCTTAGAATACCAACACTTCAAAGGAAAAGGATCATATCCCGCGTACACTAACGTATATTATAACCGCTATAAAGAAGTATCAAAGCTAGAAATTAACTCAGAAAATATGTGCAAAGGAATCAATACTTTTGATACAATTTCTTCGTTTTTGAAATTCCCCTTCTTCATCTTACTCTGAGAGCGCTAATTTGGAGTTAATTTGAAAGACGCAAGTTAAGTAATGTTTCATTAATCTTTGAGTATGAATAAAGTCTTGCAGCCGATTTAAGTTACTTCTTTGAAAGTCCAGTCTTCTGAGTAGCCGTTCCAAAGTGCGCTTCTAGTTCCAATTCCGAGTGTCATCTTCGAAGTGTTCACCGTTTACCGTTCATGTGGAGTTGTGTGCTAAGACCGATTGAAACAATTGTACGACATGACCTGTAAGTCCGATTGTTTCTTTATAAGTCCGTAAAAAGAGCTTAGATTTGTTTGCTTTTGCTGTTTTAAACTTAGAATTATTTTGCTTGTTGTTGTTTTAACATAGAATTATTTTTGTTTGGAATAACGTAGCGTCACCGAATTTCACAGTGTTGAATTGATTTAACGTAGAGCCACCGCTGAAGAAGTATTCGTAATTTCACAGTGTTTGATTGATTAACGTAGCATCATCTCTGGAGGAGTCCTTGTTGATTTCACAGTGTTGGATTAACTTGACGTAGCATCGCTGCTGGTCGGAAGGTTAACACTTATTTCTAATACTCTAATAGGAAAGCGCTAGTTCCTCCCAAATTCCACAAGAACCATAGCGATTGCAGTCTCTTCAATATCAAAAACCATCCAGTAAATATTAGTGTGAATAACACAACCAAACAAACGAATAACTAATTATTTATTTTCGTATTCTTCATCTCAATCATTTGATTACAAATTTATATTCAAAAATCAGAGGCACAATAACATCCACTGGACAATCTTCGAAAATCAAGTGATCAGTTCTTTCATGCACCTGAGGTGTTAGAATATGATATACGGCACTTCTTTTTGTTCTTCCAATAGATTTTCACTCATTTTTTTGCCTATTATTTTGTTAATGTATCCTAAGATTATGAAAAAGTTGAGACTCGCTGGATGTAGCAATAAGATATGAAGTTTGTCGTCTTCATGTCAAAAATGATCTCCCGATAGTAAAAATTCCACGTGAGATCGTATTAAATATGTATTACAAAATATAAGAGCGCTGATCTGGTAATAGTGAATACGAAGAAAATTATTCTATTGCTTTTCGAAGTAATCTTTTCCAGCATGGATGTACCTATCCATTCTTTAGAATCATTCTACAAAACGGGCTGCATATTCGGTTTTCGGAAACTTCTCAAAAAGTCTCTGGAATTCTGTAATGGCGGCAATTGTTTGGGGAATCCTCTATCAGGCATGATTTTTTTTTTTCTTCAAGACTGGGTAACAAGAAATATTACTTAGTCTGTGACCGCTCTTCCGACTATCTATTAAAGACTTTGGGGTAACAAAATTCCGTATATCAATTTGCAGTTACGGTTCAAGAATTCTCGAGAGGAATTAGTACAACTGCTTTTTCTGAGATAGGCAACAATAATTTTCCTGTTGTTCCTTTCTCGTACACTAATTCCGTAGGCTCATTTTTCAAAGACTCAAGAACTAAGTAACGTTTAGTCTCGTGGTTATGATTCTGGACCCAAAATTTGTAATCTCTAATTATAACATACAACCGCTTGAATACTTTTCAGTTAAATTTGCGAGCCATGAATTGTCAACAGTCTACTCATCTGAAATTTTTGTTTCGGTTTGGACAAATTTGGAATCCACTGTGCTGATAGCTTATTCTCTACAGCATTGGATTTGGTGCTGAATTTCCCTACGAGTTACATTTCTCTCCAGCACGAATATTCTTCTCAGATCTTTGTTCATCTTTCAGGTGACACTGTCCACGTTTAAATTCACATAACCACATGTAAAGCATGCATTTTGATAGAGAGTTTTTCCCAGAAGTAGTCAACAAATTTTTAACTCCAATCCTCTTTTATAATCGCACTGAATCATTGCACAAAAATAAATTCACGTTTCTTTCATAATCAACGCCAAACTTAGGTTTTATTAAAAACTTGTCAATCTGCCCACTTTGATTTAATTTTTTTGAAAATGGATATAAATCATCAAATGAATGTTTTAAGGCATCGCAGAATGTTCAAAATCACTCCAGACTGTTTCAGAACGTGATAAAATAGATAAAACATCCCAAAACGCTTTAGAACATCATATAATATTCCAGGACACTTCGGAATGTTAAACAATATTTCAAAATGCTTTATAATGTCCTAAAACGCTGCAGAATGCCAAAAAGTTAGGAAATACAATGATTCAGGACGTCCCAAAATACTCTAAAAGGGTCCAGAATGTTATATACATATATGTAATACTCCTATATTGCTAGTTGAGTCTGCAGAACGGCGAGAACACTACGGTGCAGACAATTATACGCCTATCTCTTTCTATTTTATCTCGAATCTTATGCGCATGCTTGAGAATTGAGCAGTTTCGTGCAATTGGTGCAAGCCACGTGCAAGAATCGTCCATCTTTGAAATGTAGAATGAAACAACCTTTTAAATATCGAAGGAAGCCGTGACGCTTGCGCACAACGAGTCAAGTAAAGATTTGCTGTCCCACTTTCTCTGTGACACCTTCACTTAGGGGGAATTAGCAATATAGGTGTATTACATATATGATTATATAGTATTCCTATATTTGAAAAAAATGGCTACAGATAATTAATTTTAGAGCAGAATTATTCCCCATATATATTCTTATTCTTGTATTATTGCCAAACAAAACACTCAATTTTCAAATATATGTATTTGAAATTTAGTAAACTAATCTGGCAGTTCATGCGGTTTCTCCTGTAGTAGAGAAAATAATGAATATTGAAATATTTGAGTAAAATTTATTGCCAATAGAGAATTTTTTCACACTTTGTGTATTTTTCTTTTTGTTAACTTTATATCTACTGATTGCTTGATTGATTGGGAGTTGAGGCTCTCTTATCCAAATTTGCAGGTCTTTTTCGATTTCGATAGCTTCTCTATTGATGTGTCGTGTCGTGTGTTTGAGGCTGGCTATGACTCTGTTGTTGTCAAAGTCTGCCTGATACGATACGACGAGACGTAGTGCAGATCCTGAGAAAAGTCAATTCACCAAAAAAGAACTTGTCATAAGAAAAACTCCTAGTTCTGAAAAAACTAAGACGACAAAGATATCATCATTCTACCAGCGGACATAGGCAACGCAACCGTTGTAATGGACCTCCAAGAATATGATGCGAAGATCAAATCTCTATTATCAACACATAGTCACAGATCCGACAACATGCTTGGAGAAAATCATCAAGACTAAAAGCAAGGTCAACCAAATCGACAAAATTTTACGAAATATCATAGAATGTACAGTTTACCCAAGATCTACAAAGAAGAAGCACCTCTGAGACAGATCGTTAGCTCAATAGACTCACAGGAACAAGTGGAATATCTGGCCAAGAAGTTACAACCGGACGCTGAAGAAGTCGAATCTTAAATAAAGAGCGCAAGCCACTTTATGGAACGTATAGAGAATATAACGCTTGAATTCCATGCAAGAATTGCAAAGGAAGCTACGTGGGATAAACCAACAGAAGAATTAATATCCGACGCGAGAAACGCAGTTCGAAAGCGGCAAGAAACATTGTCATTAACCAAACACGACAGACAGACTTTCCACGAAATAGACTTCAACAACATCAGGGTCATGGCCAGCCTCGAACACACGACACAACTATTCGACAAACGACATGCAAATATTTATAAGCGAGACGATGCACAAAGCCCACCAGCCGCATGAAAATCAGCATTACAACCAACCAAAGTGAAAAAAGCCCAAAACCCTAATCAATCAAGTAATCAGTCGAGCTCAACAGATCAAAGTTATCACCAAAATGCAAAGGAGCAGAAAATGGAATCGGTACATAAACAACGACAACTGAAATCAGTTCTTACAACTAAAGAATTAGTTTTTACAATTTTGCTATAATGACGAATGTTCTTATTCTTATTGTTTTTTGTTTTCATGGCCTGCTACACACCATTTTGTTTCATTGTCCCTTCTCTAGGAATTTCCAGTATAAAAGTCGGGAAATTCACAACTTATTTCATAATTCTTTGAAACAAAATAGAGAAGTTAATTTTCATTAAAAAAATTCATTATATAATCAATCGCAGGTAAGTCCCAATCATCAACGCCTATCTTTCAGATTGTCAGTATTCAATTACACCTTGGTAACTCAAAAATAACGTTACCACATTCCAATCAGCATTTATTTCAAAATACAAACGTCTATAAAAGATCCAGACACCAGGTAGAGGAGTCAAGTAGGATCTCCAGCAACGTCGCCACCTAAGTGGTTCATTCATTTTGCTATTCAGATTTTTTTGTGCTATTTGCCTAATTGAGCACTTCGTGGCTTTACCACGACTTTTGTTTATTTTCTTGTGTAACTTTTTGCTGCGGTAGGCATTTCGTTGTCGCCCTTTTTTTTATGCTTTCTTTTTGTTCACGTTATGAACCAGGTCGATCGATCTCGAGTCTGATTTCCATTTCTTCTGTATTTTTTTTTTTTAGTTGGTTTGTCCGCGTTCTATTCAGACTAATTTAGTTAAGACTTGTTGAAGTCAGCGTTAGAACGCGAATCGCCGCCATTTTACGTAAAAACTTGGAGTAGCAATCCTACTCTACTAAAATCAAACAACAGAGTTCATTACGTAATCGAAGACTCTTACTCAGGATAGCCGTGAGTGTTTTGATATTATCACGATTCATTCTACGTTTCTCTCTCAAATAGTAAAAAAAGACCTGAAATATAATTTTTTATCACTCATTTCTAGTTAAATTGATAACATATCATCACCTACTTATCAGTTTACTTGTTGTTATTGCCATCACCAACATCATCGTCTCTTCACTTAAACTTCAACCCTCGTCAAAGTCTCATCGCTAAATTCACATCATATGCGATTACATCCACGTACACATTTTAAAGTCTTTGCACTTCCAGCACTATCATGTTCCTCCTATCCTGATTTTGTTACTGTTCCTCGAAATGTCTAAACTTAGTTCTGAGTTTAACCCAAAGTGAACAGTCGTAGCTCAAACATAACTTTGGACTCACATACTCAAAGTTTATTCTGTTTGAGTTGAGAACTGAGGAGTTATTCTCTTGATGATGACTGAATAAAGATACGACACGTCTTCAAACCTTAATGTATAATACGGAGGAATTTATTTGTCACAGGATATGACATATATTTCAGAACATTGACAGGTGACGCGATGCTTTCGAAGCTATGATTTTTTATTACTGTGCGGCTTTCAAAAACTCAATATTCTTCTACATTTGCACATTGAGTTGTTCTTCTTCTTCTATTATTCATCAAAAGTACAGTAAAACTATAAAAGATATGCAACTTGCACCAATAAACATTCTAAAATGTAACTATTGTGTCTACAATCTCAATTACATTGAATGAATCACATAACGAAATAGTTCAATCGTCAGATCTTGTGTAAATAGTGCTGCATATTCTTGTGTCTAGAAATAGCAGCTTAACCTAGACACGGGAACGACCAAGACCAATGTTTCTAGTTCTGCCGCTAGCTGTTGTAGACATCTAATAATAATACATACTCCAAAATAATATCACATATTTATAACCAACCTTGATTTTACTCAAGTATCAAGTATTTTATAGGCTATTCTCTCTGAAAATTTGTTCCGGATAGGAGATTAACCCAGTTACAAAAGTTATTTTTACAGCCGATATTACTGAGTTCAAACGGAAGAGGATTTGGAAATATCCTTCTACAATCTCACTTTTATGTATTTCTTTAACATTTACATAACAACGGTAAGCCTTCTCACCAATTTTTTTAAAGTTATCTCGAAACAGTCATCAGCTTTGAGAGTAATATAAAATTTCCTGGGTAATTTAATCGTCAAATGATTTCCCAATTAAAAATATCGTTTTTGTGGTTAAAGATTGCAATATGCCTAAATTTCATTCACTTTACAAAAAAAAGTCGTAATGCTTCGCTGCGCAAGCTAAAACATATTTTTGTTGCGTTCTCACAATATTTTGATATACACGGGACTCAAAAATATGTCCTTACGGAAACTCACATCCTCTGGAGTTTTGTGCGGTTCACACTGCACAATATCTTCAATAAATAATTGATACGAACAGAATTTGACAGGCTCAAAATTAAATTATTCTATTGGTCAGCCACGTGTGCTAAATTGGCAAATCAAATCAATATTACACTGAAAACAGCCTTTAGGCTGTTCTCAATCACAAAGCAGCTCAGGTGTCAAACATCATGTGGATCTAATTTGAGCTACACCAATTCTGCATTCAAGCATTGAATTGTAATACAGTAGTGTGAACCCAGCCAGCAAAAAAATGTTTTTTGAATGAATTAAACGGTTTTTGGTGTACTTTTGAGAATTATATCTACCTAGAGAACGTTCATTCTCTTTTCGCATATTGAACCATATTTCAAGTAGCCATTGCAGCTTCGACTAAGTATTTACTGCTTACTAGTGTCAATTGATAATAAGCAATCATCTTAAGTGAAATTGCTTCTAATTTTGTTGGAGGAGAGCTGGTAACTCTAGACGTCCATTTTGAAAGTGAAGGGTTTCCCAATTTTCCATGAGAAGTGGAAATTGAAGCTGTCTATGATAAGTCATTTTTATGTTTGAGAATTACTTCAATATTCGTTTCAAATTGTTCACTATCCATTACGAATAATTTTTTCCTCGTTTGCACTACTTCTAATTAAAATTGACTTATCATAGACAGTTTTTATTTTCAGGCACTGGATTGGAGCTAGAATCAGTTCACATAGCAAATAACTATGATATGTTTTCAAAATATCATGACGGCTATGTTGGAACCAAAGAAATGATTTTTCCTGACAGTTGTGTTGAGATAATAATCCTGTCAAGATAGCCCTAAAAATAGGGGTACTCTTGCATAAATTTCCAAGAAGTAGTGTTGCCACGAGACGAGACGAGACGAGACGAGACTTCAGTGAGTCTCGTCTCGGTCTCGTGCTGGTCTCGCCTAGGTCAGTCTCGTCTCGGTGTCTCGAGTCTCGACGAGAGTCTCGCCATGATTTTTCAAAATTACATATTCTTACATGCATGAATCAGTTTGTTCCATCTGAACATTATTTGTAATGAATTCTATTGAAAATATGTATTTGTGTGTTTAGTACGCAAAGTTATGTTTTATAGCTTGGTCATAAACCCCTAAACTTGAGCTTTTGGCTCACTTTACAATCGTTGAGTACCACAAAAACACTATGCTACAAATAATGTGTTTTTAAAATGTCGTGCATTACACAATTATTCCCATTTTGCTGAGCAGCTCTGGAAGTTATGATCACGTGTACAACGCGCTTGCGTGTTGGATAAATTTAGCGTAGAGCCTACGCCGAATTTGCAATGCCAACAGTCGCTCTGGGGTTGATTTCTAATTTGTAAAGACTATCTTTTGACGTCATTCCATAGACTCTCGGCACATATACTACCTATTGGACAATTAGAGAAATGATTCTATCTCACCATCGTTGAAAACAGTCTTCCAGAAGTAAGTGACAGAGTCAAGTCAGTTTCCTCAGCTTGATGTCAGAGTTGACATTCGTATGTCATAAAATAGTAACAATAGAATGAAATTATACTATTATAATTATTAATTAATAATAAATCAACAGAATGATTGAACATTAATTGAGTCTGATTTCAAACACTGTTCTCAACTAACTGCCAGCCTAAAGTGGTCAATCGTATTGTTTGCACCAACATATAATATTCAAGTCCCTACAAATGTAACTATGACATAAAAACATCGACATTGAGACTGCGATCTGTCTCCAAGCTATTTGTATGAATTAGAATAAAACCAGTGGAACCACGAGGATTCGAGAAAATGAAGAGGTAATAGTTTTATGCAACAAATGTGTGGATTTAAGCATCACGACGAGGTTAAGACTACATATTTCGAGTCAAGAATCGCTGAATCATGAGAAATATTTTCCGAATTTCATAATGTTAGTTCACATATGTGTTTCATGCCACACTATTTGTCTTCTACGATTCTCAATATAAATTCATAAACTAAATTCAGGTTACAAAAGCGTTAATATGAATTAATGGTAGATCTGAGATGCTCACATGCTCAGTTTACGCATTGTTTGCGATGTGTTAATCATCAAATTCAGAGGTGGATGAAGAGATACCAAATTTTCGTGATTTAATCGGACAGATGACTCTCACGATGTTGTTAGGTAATCAATGTTTTCAAGAAAAACTTATTGATAAAATTACAGTCCCTTGTGATATTATATACGATAATTCCACTCCAATATAAAGTAAGCCATAAGAAAAAAACAATTTTATCGTTTTGACAGCGGATAAAAAGGAAGGTAACTTTTTGCAAGTGATAAAACGTTATTTACCTTTCTCCTAGCAACCAAATCAAAACACTCACTATATTTATGTCATTTGCATAATTTGTCCATGCTTAAACTGCAAAATAAACAGAATTTGGAATATTTCCGAAGAAAATATAAAAGAAAATATTAGGTAAATAAATACAAAAAACAATAAATCATGTATCTGGAGACAATTCATTGTATTTTGTAGAAACCAGAATTATGTATTACAAAGAGGTACAACGGTATGTCAAATTTCAAATATTTTGCTAGATTGAACTTGAAGTATGCGAAGAATTGATGAAGAAAATTATAAAGAATACGTAGTGGAATATGTCAAATGAAACGATGTATGCTGATTGTACTCTCAATAATTGCACATTTAAATAAACTTTTTCATAAATAAAATGTCGTTGAATTATCTCGCCGAATTACACTCTAGCATTTTATTTTTCTTGGGATAAATTTCAGTTTGATAACTCAACCTTGTAACCTGACAGCAATTTGACTTGAAAACTGTTCAAAAAATAAAATCACTCCACCTACGGTGTCGTGATTTTATTAGAACAGTTTTCTCATCAAATTGCTAGGTAACAAGGTTTCGTGAAAACCGAAATTTATCCAGCAAAATGAAAAGCTCTTGTGTAATTACTGTTGATAATTTTTTTGTGAAATTAGAAGTGTTGTGTTAATATTGGGATTCTTCCTATTGCACAATCTTATCACATAACATCTGCGGCCACACGGTATTTCCCCAACCAAAAATTTCATGGCCGGTTTTATCGCTGTTTCATACATTTAGAAAGTCGCATCAATCAATTGCATATTTCAAAATGACAGCTGTCATTATCAAAGTGACAGCTGTGATTGTTAAAGTGACAGATGGCGGATATATTCAAATAGATATTTTTGAAGATGAAAAGTCCTCTCCCAGATTCTCCGGGTCTAATTTATTGGAACATACAGTTTTGAGATTGGATCACCGCAAATTCAAAGATGGTAACGTAGATTCCACTGATTATATTTATTCTATATTTCTATCTATCTCCTTGAGAGCTTTAGATTGATACCAAACTGGACATCAAGTAACTAACTTGTGAAAAAACAAGTGACAATCATTTAGATATCCTATTTTACACTTCTATTAGAATCATTATCGCAGGATAGATCCAAATGACTTACTTTGAAAAAACAATTGACGAATAAATATTGTTATATAGGCTGAATAGAAGTGAATATTGTAAAAGAGCGGTAGAAAAAATGATTGTCTCAATCGGGAACATAGCTGTCAGTCAATATCTTAATTCAACTATTATTACTGTAGTTTATAGGTATTCACCTTTTGAAAATGAATTGTAAGTAATTATGACGCAAGTCTCGTCGAGAGTCTCGATTTTTGGCTCGAGACTAATTCTATGGTCTCGTCTAAAGTTTTTGAAGCGAGACGAGACGAGACCGAGACTGGTCTCGAGTCCTGTGGCAACACTATCAAGAACCTGAAAATTGACATGAACGTGGAGGATACTATTTTAATGAATTTGTAAGAATCCCCATCGATTCCATGTGTGCAAAAAATTTCATGCGAGGCCAAAGTTCGCCAAAATGAGGTTTTTGGATTTTTCAGCGAAACGGTTAGTTTTATGACAGAAATAGCTCAGACAAAAATTGTAAAGTTTTCAATGCTCTACAAAAATGGTACCAACACTTTTCTTTTTGAGATTCACTATATCTAAGAGAAAGTTATATTCTTCATAATATGCACACGTTTCCACGCCATCTATGAGATACTTGTCTTGTATTTTTTAACGTGGTTTCTCCGGTAGACCTACTCCACGGTCTTTTTATTGAAGTTTAATATTAGGCCTTCTCTTCCAACTTTTTCTTCTTGTTCTTCTTCTTCTTCATCTTCATTTTTCTGGATTGATATAAATTGTTCAAATAGCAATACATCAGTTATTTCGTCGTTGATGTGAATCATCTTCTGTTGGAAATTTGGTAAGTCAACATGGCCTTGACAACTGGTGCATGCTGGTGAACAAAATAAGACTAATTTTTTGCAACAAAAAATAGTATTACGGAGCTTTTCCAGTGCAGATGGACGTAGAGTGTGGATTGGTTTCAATCAACGACGAGACAGCTGATGTATCGATATTGGAACAATCCAGGCAGATGAAGATGAAGTAGAAAAAGAAGAAGATGGTGGAAGAGAAGAAGAAGAAAAAGAAGTTAAATAAGAAGACCAAATATTATATAAAACTTCAACAAAAAAGACAGCGAAATAGGCTTGTTAGGGAGACTACGTTAAAAAATACGCGTAAAGTACAATACCTCATAGGTCTCGTGAAAACGTGTGCATATTATAGAGAATATAACTTCAAAATAGCTTTTTCAAAGAAATTGTGAATCTTAGGGAAAAAAGTGTAAGAACCATTTTTGTAGACAATTCAAAGATCTACAATTTTTATTTATATCATAAAACTAAGTGTTCCGCGAAAAATTCAAAAACCCATTTTTGAGAAATTCGACCTTCCATAACATTTTTTGCACACACGAGATCGATTGGGACTCTCCACAAATTTATTTTAATGGTATCCCTAACGTTCAAGTCAATTTTTAGTTTATTGGGAATTTATGCAAGGGTGGATGTCTATTTTGATCGGACTAGAAGTCTAGAATTTCATCATGGTGAAATACAGACTGCAAGAAGATCTCTTTATTCTCAAAACATTTATCAAAATAATCGATCTTTCGTACAAACTTGTCACTCACTTCGTGAGAATTTTGGAAGAAACAATCCTCCTTCCAAAGTGAATTAACTCTGTAGGACAACAAAACACCACAGCAACGATGAAATGCAAAAAATCAAGACAACATTGCTACCGAGAGTGTCAGCGTTGCAGAGAATGCAAATATGTTCATACATCGTTCTCAAGAAGTTGGACTCTCAAGGATGACAACTTGGCAAATTTTAAGGAAGAAGAAGAACTTGATTAAGATTGTGCTAAATCAAGAACTGAGTCCATTTGACCATAATAAGCAATTGGGCTCAAGAGAAGTATTGAACAACTTCAACCAGTTGCTTCCAAGAAGCTGCGATTTAACACCATCAGGTTATTTTCATGGAGTTACATTAATTTTTTTTTTTGTAACCTCAGTAAATTGAAGCGCTGCATGTATCACCCTCGAAATTTTTATTCATTTTTTGTGTTTTTTCCCTGCTCTCTAATTGGCTATAAGCGCGTCGGATTTGTATTAAAAAATAATAATGATAATAATAATTGATCATTGGTCTATGTGAACAGAACTTAGACATTGAAGGACTTGAAAGCCAACATACAGCGCTGCACTCGTGAAATGAGAAGCGCTTCATCCAATTCGAAACCTACGTCAGTCCTAGTACGGAATCCTGTTAGTACGAAATTCTAATTACCTGATATGCAGTTATCTTACTAGGAAGCACTAATTATTGAATTTTCGAACCAATATGCATCTTGAGTTTTTTTTCTACCGTTGAACCCTTCTTGATTTCTTGCATTTTGCTTTTGACGCATCCATACCATAGTCGCATGAGAAGTATTTACATTAAAATTCATTCTTGGGCAAAAATAATAAATTACCTTAATGAAATATTGGGATGGTTTATCCTCGTCTCGATTAAACACTGCTACCTTGAATAGTAAACAGCAAATTTTACGATGCAATAAGTCAGTATACATATAATGCAAACAAATATTGATGGGATCCATTAAATATGATCAATCAGTAGAGTTACAAATTTATCCACAGTATAAATTATAATAGTTTGCTTTCATGACCTGAAAATGCGACAAACTGCAGTAACCAAAAACAGAACGAAAATAAACCAAACAATAAATCGGTTTGAATTTACGATAGCATAATGGGTATCATGCGGCCTCCAATCGGATCCTTGAGGTTTAAATTTCAAGCTTAATGTCAATAACTTCGTACACAGCTGTGATTCTTGTTTTATCAAACAAACATTTGAAATAGACACTATAAAGTACCAAAATAATCATAGACTGTTTTTGGGATAGTTTAAAGACATTAGGAATATAAATATTTTTCGCATTTTTTCCAGTTTATACAAACTTTAGATCCATGATTGTCTTCGATGTGATAAAATGTAACTTTCGTATATCAACTTTCCTTGAAATTTTTTGCTCACTTTGCTGTTTGACTTTTTTATTCTCATGAGAAAAGAGACTCTATGAGTGGGAATTACTATTTTCCTGTACTATAAATGCATTTTGTTTACATGCACAACATATGGATCGCACTCTATTTAGTTAATAGATTAATTTAAGTAAAGTATTTTAGTATTTAAATACTTGGCACGTAAATATAATTATTTTCATATTCATCTGTCTAAATGTTATTCTACTTCAAGAGAAATACTCTACGCAATATCGTAAAAAGAAATGTTGTTTTTAAATAGTCTCAGAGTGATAAAACATGAGGATCAAGAAGTGTCTTTTTTATTACAAATTTATGCAAATTTAATCTTGAAATATTCTTGTATATCTCAAGAGAACCATTTCTGCGTCATTTGAAATATGGGACGGAGGATGAAAACAATATCAAATATTCATGATAAAATATTTAATTCAGTTCATTTCTATATTCGGAAAATTGTTTATCATTCGAGAATTGTCAGTCCAATTTTCATTGATAATGATAACCGATGGTAATCGAGATCCAAATACTCTTTCGCAATGAAATAAGTAGAAAAGCAAAGATTGTATCCGTGTAAACTACATCTGAAATATTTTACACTTCTATCATAAAATGTAAATAATAGAAGTATAAATACTTAATCTAAAACCCTTCTAAATGGTGCCTATTTATTACCTGGCTCCATTTACACTATTTTAATACATTATTGACGTACGTACAAATTCCACAAAGCTTTTAAATTTATAATCTATGCGCTAATGTTTCAAACGTCAAACATTTTGATGCTGAAATATTGCCCGCACTGCAGTATGCATATTTTAACATGCCTATTTGGCTTATTTGGATTTAATATCCTTATGAATTGTTGCAGTCTAGAAACAAAAATAGCAAGTATCCAGGTGATGACGTCACATTGTTTTACTCAATCATTTCTCTTGGTTAGGATATATTTATCTCAAAATTAAGATCATTCAGGAAGTTTAGGGTCCAACAAAGAAAGAACAAGCATCGCAAAAAGACATAGCTTAATCAATTTAATTTTTGGGTAGCTCTAAGCATTCAATACAATAATACTGCTTAAAAAAACGGTTTTGATCTGCAAACTATTCTCTGGTAACATTATTTTCAACTTTTCAGTAGATACATCGTATTTCAAAAGCAGAAATTTTTCATCGAAGTTTTCTAAAATATTTCCGGGTACCTTGGATGAAATTAAAAATAATACTTTTTAGACATGATTTTGCTCTGTTTTGAATCATCTATAAGGGAAACCCAATCTTTATCCCAAAAAATTGAAGCAAGAAGTTCTCCAGGTATGCGAAACTTTTTGAGCAACATCAATCATTACGAATGTTGAGGATTCTAAGCAAAGCAATTAACATCAAATGCAAATGATTGGTAAATTTCATGTTCATATTCCTGTTTCTATCCAAATCACTTTGATTTGAGTCAAATTTCGTGGTATTATAGGGTGCATTCCACTTGACGACCGCAACACTCATGTCGCCTCAATGATTGTTCCACAAGACGATCGCGATATTGACCTTGACGTTCATGATAAATACGTCATAGATGACGTCATTGATCTCGACCACTTCAAGCTTACAACACCCGCGATTGAAAGGTGGGTTGAAGCGGTCGTTGCGTTTATTTTTGCAGAAATCACCAAGAAGTTCAACTTTCCAATTTGTACTTTCGATTCCAAGTTATGTCAATTGATTCAAGATTTTCCATCTGTCAATATGACAGATAATTTCATGGTTTCTCATTATCATCATTCATTATGTAAAAGCGATTAATTTACACAGACATATTGGATTCATTCCATTCGTATATCCTTTTCGCAACAAGTTAGTTTAAATCATATCGATGATTTACTTTTCGATCCTAACCACAAATTTTTAGTTTATTTGACACTTATCAGACACTCACATCGTTCCACTTAAAGTACCAGCTACATCGACCATGAGTCAAGTGGAACAGCAAAAACCGCGGTCGTGAGCGTGAGCGTTTTTGTCATCTAGTGGAACATACTCATAATATAAACTATTGGTCGTCCAGTGCCACATCCCTCGGAAGGGGAAAGAAATCATTGAACTTTTATTTCAGGCATTCTCCCATTCGGTACAAATTTTTCGATATATATTTCAGTGAGAAATAATATCGCATTCAACGGTAAATCAAGATAGGACACCCTGTATATAATTTGGTTTTCCATATAAACTTCAAGTATGCCAAATCTCATATCCCTTCGTGCACGCGATACAAAGTTTTCTCTTCACGTGAAATTAAAATGGAAGATTCTGTATATAATTTCAGCTTTCTGCACTCCTTCTCCATATAAAATTCAAATATGTCAAATATCACATTCCTTCGTACGCGCAATATGCTCACGAAGGGGTACAACGTTTTCTCCTCATGTAATAATGCCACGCAGTAATCTGAATTTAACCTTCCGTTCCCGAGGGTTTCAGGTAAAATTAACTTACTATTCCACGCTCTGTCCGAGTCTGGAATAAAAAAAAGTGGTTCTTATTCAAGATACTGAAGTGACTTTCCCCTCCTTGTAGAGGAGGAAAGAGTCATTAAACTTTTACTTCAGACATTTTCTCATTTGGTGCATATTCCTCGATATATTCCAGAGAAAGATAATATCATATTTAGCGGTAAATTGATGTGGGAAACCCTGTATATTATTTCAGTTTTCTGAACTCTTTCTCTATATGAACTTCAAGTATCCCAAATCACACATTCCTTCGTGCGCGCGATACAAAGTTTTCCCTTCACGTGAAATAAGAATAATTCCAGCTTTCTGCACTCCTTCTTCATATAAGCTTTCAATATGCCAAATCACATTTCTACGTGCGTGCAATATGCTTAAAAAGAGATACAAAGTTTTCTATTCACGTATTATTATATAATTCAAATGAAGCATCCCACATTCACATTCTGCACTTCTTCTCCATATAAATTCAAGGTGTGTCAAATCTCACATTCCTTCGTGCATGCAATATTATTAAAGGGGTGGGAAGTTTCCTCTTCACGTATTGATATATAGAATAAAATGGGATATCCATTACACAATTTTCGCTTTCTGGACTTCTTCATATGAATTTTAAGTGTGCCAAATCTCACATTCCTCCGTGCATGCAATATGCTTAATAAGGGGATGGACAGTTTTCTCTTCACGTATTAATATAAAGATGACGCTTCTAACTAGTATGGAAAACAATAAACACACTATTTTCTATTTATCTGAATAAATATTTGGTTTAATCAATCTACAATAAAATAAATGTTAAAATAGAATTATGAGTACATCATATATTTACAGTTTGTTCAACATATGTTTTCAGTTCATAAACACAGCTACTATATTGTAAATTAAACCCACGTCTACCTAAGATTGACTGAAAACGTGAAATATGCTGACGTATTTCTATGCATCCTAAAACATTTTATAGGAAAAAGTTTGATATTCAGCGATATGCAGTTTCGCAGCTCAATGCGTGAAAAAGATTTCAATTTACGCTGCCTCAGATTGACCGCCCTCCGCCATCGATATTCACCAAGAACGAGTCTTCGAAAACAGCCATTTTTTAAATATTTTTCAGTAATAGGATCTGCCACATTTTGTCAAAAATCTCGGAATTGAAATATGAGTACATGAAAAAACTATTGACACTAAATTTTTTGTTAAAAAAAAATCATTATAATCAGCAAACACGATTTTGAATTGAATGACGTTTATAAAGATAACAAAAAACCGCTATGAAGTGACGTCACTACGTTAATACTCAGTTGTAACATTCTAAGAAGAATCCGGCAAATTAGTATTGTATTGGGCCTAGATGTGACAGCAACAGTCATCGCGTGTCAAATAAGTTATTTATCAAGGTCACAACACGGGATATATGACGTGGTACCACGAGTATTTCGTTCAACTTCCCACCTATATTGTTGTGGAAACCATTACTTTTCAATACATTATTGACAAAAAACGATAAACAAAATTGGTTGTCATCATAAGATAACCTCAAAATAGTTCTGAGAGTTCGAGTCTCAAACAAAATATTTTCAAGAAGTTATCACGTTTCTAAAGTACTGTGAGATTTCAAGAAGACATTTAACTCTACGTAACTCACTTTTCGAACCAATTAGAACCTATTTTGTGCCTGATCCTATTCTGAGTCGAATTAATTCACGGCTTTTATCTCTTATGGACTGAATCTCGAACGCCAACATGCGTTATGACATCACAGCGGCGCTATTTGAAAATTTCACGACTTTGTTAGTTGTTTTTTGACCTATCGCAATAGGAATAGAAGTATTATCTATAGGATAATTAATTGAAGGTTACAAATCTGACGTTGAGACACAAAAAGGTTATATTAATTTTTTTTAGGAAGACCCTATTGAGGGGTATTGAGAAGTAAGATTTTTTTATCCACTCCGATTTGATAGGAAATTTTGAATAATTCACCAAAATACTGTACTTTACTGTAAATGATTGTAATTTGTTTTTGTTGACTGGAAAAATTCTACTTATATCTGTAATAACAAGATTCGGAAAACGAATGACGAACAAAGCTATTACAACCACGTATTCGCAAATTTTGGGAAACAAACATCTGCTTAGCATTTAACGTTCAACTTAAATTTAAATTGTGCATGATTCTTCACGGCAGAATAACAACAGCTCCAGCAAATGGAAATAATATAAATAGTAAGTACTCAGCTCCCAAGCATTCTGCGACGGAAATTACCAACGTAGTGCGAAAAGCAATCTAAGTAAAAAACGCATTACTTACAGTATAAATTAAGGAAATTTTACATAAATCTGGACACATTTCTGTTTCTGAAATTCGGAAGTATGATTCTGATTTATGAGGCTCATTAAAATATCGTTTTAAATTTTAATGGAGCGCAATTATTTTTCAATATTTTTTACAGCTTGCACGTTGCCTTTCATGAGTCAAATCATTGAAGTCAGAATCTAGGATACATTTTTTACTATTTATATTGTTTATGAAGTTCTATTTAAATTCCAAGTGATAATCCTCGTTACCGAGAAAAAATTATCGCCTTGCAAATAAACACGACTTTCGCGTAACCGACAATCCCACGGATTCATTTAAATAATTTTGTGTGATAAATAGATATTAAAGATCGGAGAATCTAATAATAGTAAAGATTAGAACGTGCTTAACGAATTAGTTTGTGGAAGTGTGAAAACATATAGTACAGATTGTGAGGTTAATTAAAAAAGAGTGATAGTGACAGTTGAGAAAGATAAAAATTTTAGCTCACAGTGCGAAGCGACTGCGCGGTGCGAAAGAAACAGTGTTCCCACTAGTAGGGAAACGTTAGCGAAAGTGCACGGGCACAAGCAGTGTTACCAACTGGAGTAAAAATTGTGTATATATTTTTTTTCTTTGTGGTTAAATTTTGTTATAAATCTTGTGGGTTAAAATATTGTTGGGAAAAAAAAAAAAAAAAAAAAAAAAAAAAAAAAAAAAATGTAATAATAAAATCTAACAAATAATTAATGAGCGGGTTAGAAAAAGGAAGAACTCAGTCGTGTGGATCCCTGAGCGAATTTTTCAAAAGAAAAAGAGAAGCGGATTCAGCTACAGAAGTGGCATTCAAAAGAAGTAATTTAATTAGAAGGTCACCGTTAAAAAACAAACAAGAAATTAGAGCGAACGAAAAATCAGAGGAAGAAATTGGAAATATGGAGGAAATGTTTAAAAAATTACTAAGAGAGGGAATAAACGAGTTGAAAGAGACTATAGAGGATAATAATGCACAATTAAAAGAAGAAATAAAAATTAACAATAATATGTTGAATAAAATGCGTGAAGACATGATAGCTAAAGAAAACCAATGGAAAAAAGAGAAAGAAGAATTAAAAAACCGTCTAATAACGCTAGAAAATAAAGTTGCAAAACAAGACAAGGAAAAAAGGAAAAATAATATAATAATTAAAGGGTTAAACACAAGTGACCAAAACGTGCTAGCTAAAGTAAATGAGCTACTAAGAAATGATTTAAAAGTTGAAACAAAAATAAAAACTGCCTTTTCTATAAACAAACAAGGTAAAACACCTCTGATTGTTGTCCAGCTAGAGGAATGGGACGGTAAATTAAAAGTTATGAAAAACGCCAACAAACTTAAAGGGACAGATATATACATAGAAAATGATCTAACTGAGGAAGAGAGAAAAGTTCAATTTATGATAAGAAAAAAAGGGAAAGAAGAGCAAAGCAAAGGTAATAAAGTAAAAATTGGATATAACAAAATAACCATTAATGAAAAGATGCTGGTATGGGACCCTTCGACAGAACATCTAGTGGAGAAATCCAAAGATGAGAACAAAAGTTCGATAATACGTGATCAGAAGGCAAATAGCTCAAAAAAGTGTTAGAGCACAGGGGACAGGATAATGTTATGACGGACCGGCAAAGCAAAGGAATTAAGAGAATAGGAAACTGGAATATTAGAAGCTTAAATGGAAAAGAAAAGGAATTGATTGGAGAATTTGAGAAAGCTAAACTGGACATTTTAGGGATAACAGAGACAAAAAGAAAAGAGAACGGTATAATTACAATGGAAAACGGCCATATACTTATATATAGTGGAGTACCAAGAGCAACAACAGCTCAAGCTGGAGTTGGGTGTATAATACATCAAAAATTAGCACAATATATAACAGAATGGAAATGCATTGATGAAAGAATTATGACGATTAAAATAAAAGAGATAAATAAAAATATTCTAAATTTGATTATAGTATATGGACCAAATGATGATGAAAAGAAAGCAATAAAGGACGAATTTTGGGAAAAACTACAACAGGTGATTGAAACACAAGAGGAAACTATTTACATATTGGGAGACTTCAATGGAAGGGTAGGAAATAAAAACCAAGGCCTTGAAAGACAGATGGGTAGGAATGGGGAAGAAATCAAAAATAACAATGGAGAAAGACTAATTGATTTCTGTGTTATTAACGATTTAAAGATATTGAATACAATATATAAACATAAGAATATACATAAATACACAAGATGGGCTCCAAGCAGAAACGAAAGATCTATAATTGATTATTGCCTTACCAATGTAAGCAATGCAGGAGTAGTGAGAGATGTAAGAGTTAATAGATCATTTGAAATAGCAAGCGACCACTTTTTACTTATAACAAAAATATCAGATGTCACAAAAACTTTGGAAGATGAAACCACAAATAGTGGACTCAAAACATGTAAAGAAAGAATGAGAACAGAAAACCTGAAATATGAAGATACTAAAGGAAAATATCAAGAAATAATTAACGAATTGATTTTGAAAGAACCTATATCTAACAGAGAAGATGTTGAGGAACTATGGGCATACTTCAAGAAAATAATTATAAATGCAACAAGAACAGCATGTGGAGTAACACGGAATAATGGTAAAATTAAATATAAGAGCACGTCGTGGTGGAACAAGGATATTGAAGCGGAAATTAAAAAGAAAAAACAATTGTGGAAGAAATATCTTGGAACGAAAAAGCAAACTGATTATGAACAATACAAAGAACAGAGAACTAAAACCAAACAAATGGTATTATACGCAAAGAAAAAATCGTGGGATGAATTCGGAGAGACCCTGGAAGAAAATTTCAAAGCAAATCAGAAGTTATTCTACAACGCAATAAAAAATGAAAAAAGACAAAAAACAATAAAATTAAAGCAAATAAGAGAAGTAAATGGCGCAATCATTACAGAAGAAGAAAAAATAAGACAAAGATGGAAGAGGTACTTTGAAGAACTCCTAGAAGCTATGACATACGATATTAATAGCGAAGAAGAAAGAGAAGAAAATAATATAAGAATTATTGAAGACTCAAAGCACAATAATGTACTAGAAATTAGTTCAGAAGAGATAAGAATTGCACTAGGAAAGCTGAAAATTGGGAAGGCGGCAGGAAGTGACGGAATAAAACCAGAACAATTAAAAAATATAGGCGAAAATGGGATGGAAATACTGTCTCTTTTATTCAAGGCAATATTAAAAGCAGGTAAAATACCTGAGGAATGGGAGATTGCAATTATTTTCCCAATATACAAGAAGGGAGATAAAATGACATGCTCAAATTACAGAGGAATATCGCTGTTATGTACAACATCTAAAGTTTTTGAATCCATTCTAGAAAAGAAATTGAAGAATAAATTAGAAACGACCATTGAACCATCCCAGAGTGGATTCAGAAAGGGATACAGCACCCAAGACCACATTTTTTCTATGAGACAACTGATACAACAATACAAGACTTATAATAAAACGTTATATGTAGCTTTTATAGATCTGGTGAAAGCTTTCGATAAAGTTAAAAGGAATAAATTGTGGAATATCCTAGAATGTAGAGGAGTTGAGGAAGAACTCATAAGAGCAGTTAAAAGTATCTACACAACAACAAGAAACGTAGTAAGAATAGACAATCTTATGACAGATGAATTTAATACCAATCAAGGATTAAGACAAGGTGGTTCACTAAGTCCTTTTCTATTTATCATATACCTAGATGAAATCACAAAAAGAGTACATAGGAAAACAAAAAGTCTGGTAGTGGGATACAACAGACTACAAAGTTATTCAGTAGCAGAAAGTGCATTTGCTGATGACCTAGCCATATACGCAAAATCGGAGGCAGACCTACAATTAAAACTAGAAATATGGAACGAAGAACTATTGAACTACAATATGGAAATAAACATCGATAAAACCAAAGTAATGGCAATATCAAAGACAGATATAAAAGTGGAAATACAAATAAATTCTGAGCCAGTAGAACAAGTAAAATCCTTCAAATATCTAGGAGCAATAATAAACGCGAAAGGGGAGTACGAAGAAGAGATAAATGAGAGAATAAATGCAGCAAGTAAAAGTTATTTTGGAGCATGTAGAATAGTACTTAATAATAAAAACATATCAAAACGAACTAAAACTACTGTGTTTAAAACAATCTATCAAGCAACCTTATTACATGGTTCAGAATCATGGGTATTGAACGGAAGACAAAAAAGTAAAATTCAAGCAGCAGAGATGAGGTATTTAAGAAGGATAGAAGGTGTAACCAAATTAGATAAAGTACGAAATGAAACAATAAGAGAAAGTCTTAATGTCAAGTCAACCTTAAGTACAATAGAAGAAAAACAGCTAAATTGGTACGGGCATCTAATGAGAATGCCGGAAGACCGACAAGTCAAAAGAATATGGACAGCCAAACAGCACGGGAAAAAAGGAAGAGGACGACCTAGCAAATCTTGGAACAAGGGAATGGATGAAATTTTTAACTCGAAAAACATTAATAAAGCAGAATTAAAAGAATTAACAAAGGACCGTAATAAATGGCGTGCACTTACTAGAAATCATACTTAAATTAAATGAACTTAAAAATAACTCGACACCCTATTAGGGTAAAAGAGTTTCGGGATTAATAATAATATGAAGTTCTATAATCATCAATACACGAATGTCTATCAAGTTGCATATCTCAAATTCAGTTTTTTCTTTGAATTCATGCCGTGCACAACATCTGTCACCGATTTATTTGTTTGAGCAATGTGAATGCAAATATTTTCAATACTGATCTTCTTTATCTTAGCAGATACAAGATAAGTATATTTGGATGGGTAAATATTGTAACGTGCGAGAGTGTGGAGGTTCGTAAAAGTGACCTTGTTTGGGCGGAGCCTTTCGTCCTCGTTGTTTCGCGCCGTACCGCCCGATGGAAGCTTCTAGCAATATTCCAGAAATGTGGTAGAACATTCGAGAAATGGATATTTCTATATATAAACGCATAAGCATAAGATTTGAAGGATAGTGTAATGGTGAATCTAGAGCAATAAATATCAAACAGTGAAGTGATCAGTGTATATAAATAGTTAAATATAAATATCTGCGGCGTTGTTTAAGATAGTAGTAAGCGATAAATAAAGAATATAGTGTTTGTTAGTGATATCCGGAAGAATAAAACTTTTATTTTATTTTCAATTATTGAATAGTGACTTTTACTCTAATTGTAAACTATTTCTTCAAGCAATAAACATTACAATATTGTTAAAAAGCAAAACAGGATATAAGAACTATACAGGCATTGCACTGAGCAGTAGTTCGAATCAAAAACATGATTTAGGAGTAGAAAGACGAGGTATTGAGCTATCTAGGAAAATCTACAAGCCACATGGTAAACATGAACAATTATATGATGAAGAAATCAATGGCAGAAGATAGACGTTTTAATGCAATAGAAAGCAGTGTTTTACGTAAAAAAGTAATTGGCTAAAGATAAAGAATCAAAATAAAAAACCTTGGAAGAATAAAGGTTTCCCATAATCAATCGAAAAATGATAAAAAAAAAGTCTCCACAAACAAAAGATGTGAAATCTTCATTAATGATGAAATAATAAGAACAAAAGAGAAACTCAAAATTAATTGGAAAAAGTAGAAAATAAAACATAAATCATGTCAAAGGTAATAGTATATTATGTTACAAGGACCAAACGATCATCAATATTGTTTAGGATGAAGTTGGCTGCACTCGATAGAACCTGAGTCGAAAGCGAAGCCGAGAGCAAAATACGAGGTAAGATGAGGACGAAGCCCAAAGTGTAGTTTCGTGCAGCAAGCTTCATCCGTGACAATAATAAAAGGTCGTTCAGTGTCCGTGTTGTGTGCGATACTTTTTGATGTATTGAAACTAATTTGTCGATTTCACAAACTAATTTTTGCAATTGCTGTGCAATCACGTTTACAGCAAATGAAAACACGAACTCATCTCACACAGATTTTCTCCAAATGTCAATTTGACATATAACAATGAAATTGAAAATTACCAACGGCATCCATGGTCCATTTTTTTTCTCTTCGTAGGGAATCAGTATTCATCAATTCCTTATCAACAGGGAATTGTTGATAATTGTTTCCATGGTTTTGAGAACTCAAGAAGCAGAATTCAGTTTAGTAATAGGATGCTAGTACACGTGTTACAAAAACGAAATATGGAAATAAACTCAATAAAACTAACAAAAATTAAAATATAATTGAAAACTTTGCTGAAAACAAACTTCAAATAGAAATCTATTAAAATGAGAAGAGATAGGAAACTGAATCAGATCAGTCCAAATGATGTACGAAAAACCTTGTCGACCTGTTTTTCCCAAGACTTGCTACGTGAATATTGCTCCTTATTTCATATGCAAAGGACTTTGTGCATGTATTATACTCTCATTTGTACTATAAATGTTTCCCTCGTGAAAAACAGAGGCCGACAGAGTTATTTTTTTTGATATTTTCTATACGATTTATAGTTGTATACTGATTGGCAGATGAATCAAGCAGATACAAAACAGGCTCATACCATAAAACTTATGCAAAAAAAAAAAAATGGATATACTTGAACAACTAGTTCCCGTCTGCCATTTTTTAAATTCGCAGTTCACATAAAAATACACTCACATTCTCATTGGCAGATTTGAATCTCGTATACTGGTGTAGCAACATTTTGTTTAAAGTGCGATTTCTTACCTCAATCGTTGAAACACCTAATGGATTGGCAAATCCAATTAGTTCTTGCTTGCAATTGTTGAATGAGCAGATTACATCTAAATATGTTGACATTCTCATTGGCGGACGTGAATCTGGTGCGGCAAACTTGGGTCAAATGTACGATTTCTTACCGCGATTGTTGAAAACCCAAGTGGATTGGTAAAATCAATTAGCTCATGTCTGCCAAACGTTGAACGAGCAGTGAATTTCTATTATTTTCCCTTGACAGACCAGACAAATAGTTCTGCTCTAACTCCGCGCTCCGATCACCATTTCGAACGCACCTACAAGCATATAGACATGATCTAGCTGCCCGCGTCTGCCTTCTTGGACCACATGCTGCTATTAGTATAGTTTACGTGGATTGTATATACATACTGGTGTAAAATGTAGCACGAGACCGAAGAGTGTCGCGATATTAAAATGAAATTCAACCACGGAGGTAAAGATATTATTCTGCCAGCAGAATGAGCACCATGAGTAGGTTATCTGTATACTTGTTACAAAAGTTTTACTCCGATAAATCCAAAATATAAACAGCAGTAAAAAAAAAAGTAATAGTAATACACGTCTGCCAATGAGAATGCAAGCAAATTATGATGTGAACTATTCATTTGACAATTGGCAATTGATAATTGGCAGATTAGAAATAGTAATTCAAGTTAACCCTTTTTTTATGACACATATTCTCGCACCTGCCGCCATGTATCTGTCATCTCTTATGCTGCAAATATTTGGTAATAAAACTATTCAATTGTCAATTGCAGACAGGAACTAATTATTTCATGGAACAAAAAGATTGAGACAACTTTGACGCTCACGCACTAGTATGGACAAAAAATGTCTGCCGCTTTTTCTTCTCAACTTTTGCGATTAAAATAATTCTTTTATGCGTTGGCAGACAGGAATCAATTGTTCTTTGAGCCTAATTTTTTTCGCATTTTGGCGTGCAATGTACGAAGCTTATATATTTATATTAATTCCTGTAGCATCCTAGGAGGAGCAAAGGGCTTCTACGAATACTTTCCATCTGCTTCTGTTTTTGGCTAGCAATTTGATTTTATTCCAGGATTTGCCGTTTTCTTTAGCTTCTTTTAGGACTGATCTTCTCCAGGTGGTCTGCGGTCTACCCAGCTTTCTTTTCCCTTGAGGGTTCCAGTCAAGGACCGTTTTGGAGATATTGTCGTGGTCCCTTCTCAAAGCGTGGCCTATCCACTTCCATTTTCTTTCCTAAATATCTCGGTAAATTTGCTCTTTTGATTGTTCATTTTCCATAGGTCTTCGTTTCCTATCACTTGTGGCCAGTATACTCTGCAGATTTTGCGAAGACATCTGTTATTAAACACTTGGAGTTTGTTAATTAATGTGGTAGTAGTTTTCCAGGTCTCGCAGCCATAGAGTAGTACGGATTTTACGTTACTATTGAATAAACGTATCTTTGTTCTCCTAGTGATATGGTCAGATGACCAGATTTTATGCAAAGTCCCGAAGGCCTGTCGGGCTTTCGAAATTCGCGCTTATGTGTCTTGTTCGGTTCCTCCTGTTTTAGAGACTACCGAACCCAAGTAGGTGAAATGTTCGACATCTTCTATTTCGGCGTTATTTATATAAAATTTAGAGGTAGATGTGGTGTTAATACGCATGGCTTTGGTTTTCTTGATATTAATCTCCAAACCTACAAGACCAGCTTGCAGGATTAAACGATCAAGTTTGCTTTGCATATCAACGTGCGAGTGGGCAAAGAGGCATACGTCGTCTGCGTAGTCTATATCTTCCAGCTGGCTTTGTAGAGTTAAGTGTATACCATTTTCCTCCGTATTAGTTGTCTTCATGACCCATCAAGGACTATATTGAATAGTAGGGGGGATAGTGGACAACCTTGCTTAACTCCATTTCTAATGCTAATTTGGGAGCTTAGTTTACCTTTGTGCATAATATGACAATTTGCACTGTTATACAGTTCTCTTATAATCTTGACTATTTTTAAGGGGATGCCTGACTTGATCAGAATATCCCACATCTTGACATGGTTTAGGCTATCAAAGGCCTGTTTAAAGTCGATGAAAAGCAGGTAAAGCGACGACCTCCATTCAATAGATTGCTCGATGATTATTCTTAAACAGCTTATGTGGTCGACACAGGAACGTTCCGGTCGAAAGCCAGTTTGTTCTTTTCTTAACCGTGGTTCGATAGTGTCGTTTATGCGGTTAAGAATTATGGTGGCGATTATTTTGTTGAGGACATTTAATAAAGCTTGGTATTCGCGAAATATGTCTGCCGATAATCCTTCATCGAGCTTATTTTTTCAAATTTTTGTTTAATAAAGGTGGCAGACGGTAAGAAATTGTTCAAAGACTGCTGATTTCCTCACAATTCCCAAATAAAAATCTTACATATTGTGCGACAGGAGACCTATACTTAGAATAAGTAGAGATAAGCTAGTAGGTAATAAGAGTCTATGAAATGAGAGAAATATGGAGGCAAAATAGAGGAGAGCCTCGAAAAACATGAAAAGAAGTGAAGATTGCGATAATCTCAAGAGAAGACAACTAGCTTGGCACGAGATAGATATGCACTGAGAAATATGTGAAAGATAGCACCGCCTGAGTCACCTCACACCAAAAGATACTGATAAGAATTTTCATGAATTCTGTGAACTTTTTTTTTCCTATCAACTATATCAGAAAGTTACTAAGCATCACTATGTAATGAGACATAGCCTATTGGAAACATCCGAAACAATTATAGTCCTCCGTCCCTGAGATTTTGGCATCAAGTTCGCTGGGTACCTCGTACCTAGCAATGAAATTCAGCTATGACGTCATATAGAATAGGACAGCTGTATACTGTTTGTAAACGAAATGAGATATAAAAATAGATAACATATGTACGGTTAATATACTACTATTTACTAGTTAACAAGACTACATATGATGACGATTGTATTCGAATAATAGCCAACTCATAATAACATTGGTAAATTTAACTCATTTAGACTGCGGGACAATATTCAAATACCGTTTATCTGCTGACAGGAATGAGTGTGTCAGAAAATAGTATTTAGTCAAGTATGAAAAATGCAATGATTCTCTCCTTGCGTTTCTTAATGAATTTCTGAATATTCCTGCATCCGGGCAATAATCTCAGGGTTTTTTAGATCTTTGCATAATAAAACTTATTTTGGCTCGAAAACTTTGTGAATAGAGCAAAACAGTTTCCATTTTTATTTCATCTAAAACTGCAAATATTTTACTTTCACTATAACTTTTGAAAGACTGTCTTACATTGTGAATTATGTCGAATTATTTGACCTGCAAACTTCGGTGATAAAAAAGAGGAAATGGTATTTTCTCGCATATTTTTAGCCATAAATAATATATTATGTAGTTTAATGCCTGAAGAAAGGCAATTTCAGAGTGTGTAGAAGATGGCGCTTCTTCATAAAATGTCCCATATTATTTTGTTATCTCCTCCCCTAAGACCAAAACTGCTATTGCACTTATTGCAATGGAAATGAGAATATTATCAAAACAATCTCACTTGGGATATATACAACTGTGCCAAACTTAAATCGTAAAGCTTCTCTAATAAAATATTTGATGTGTTACATTCTATATAGATTACCATCTAATCTTTGTCAATATATCTGCCAAATTAGTATAAAATGTGACCAAATCAGTACGTCGTTTAAATATCTCTTCCACTTATCTCTGTTTTATGCTCCCAGATGAGTAACAAACCTAGTTGAAAACATTTATCTTCAATTCCACAATGAAATTGTTCTTTAATTAATTGGATTGTAGTCCACTCTTCTTTATAGGACTAATCATTTCCTGGAGTGTACAAAACAACTCGTTGATTAGTGCTCCAGTTTCATTATTCACTAAGTACAACAATATACCACATATTCTATTTTAAATGGCAGCATAGCGATTTTCCATGTCGAACTTCCATTTACTCTTCTGTATATAGCAAATTTCAGGCAAACATTGAAACTATTGAATTTCATATCGGTGCTCTGTACGTTTATAACTAAACAAATTAATTATTCAAATGTAGATAATCAATTCCAATTGCAACGAATTTCTTCAATTAACGTCTGGAATATTCCAGATAACTCTAGCAGCCTCTCGAAATGCGGTAGAACACTTTCAGATTACTACAGGTAAACAAAGATCACAGAGTGAATCGAATGGTCGGAGAGTAAACAAGACAGGTCAAAATAAATTTGGTACGACAAATATTCTGAAAAAAATAACATTGGTTCGCAATTATCATCATGTATCCAAATAAAAATATACTATTGGCAACATAACGAATAAAAAAATTGTAGGGAGACAAAAGCTGTATGCATAACGTGAAATTATCCACATTTACATGAATTTGTTGAATTGCACCAAAAAATTGCAATAAATATGAAAAAAAAATTGAAAATCTATTAGCCCAGTCAATTCATTTATCTACCAAATAATTGGTACTGGCTTTTTTTAGCGGGAATGTCTTCGTTTTGGCAAGTACAAATGTGCAAAAATCATATTGGCAAATCATGGTATTTTAAGAGATATCGAAGGCCAAAGATCAAAAATCCTGTTTTTGACCAGTTTTTCGCAAATATCTCATTTCTTACGATCGTAGAACATTTGAAGTCATGAGTAAAAATAGAGTATACATTTTTCTCTACAAAAAATATTATATGACTTATTTGAGTATCTATAATCATAAATTCAAGAAATGTTTCAAGTAAAATGCACTGACGTTTGCTATCATAATGCAAGGTGTACAACTAGACCTTAGACCATTTTTAAATACAAAATTTCAGCATTATACGTCCAACGGGCTTCGAGATTTGCAAGTTACATACATACCGACGTACCGACTTCAAGTCGAAAACTGTCAAAATGGATTCAGTGATGCTCAAAACGGATATTCTTATCAAAATAGGTCTATAAATGTATCATAACTTTGCAACCAAGTAAAATTTAGAAATATTATTTTATATCGTCAATATATGAACTACACTTTCCATCAAAAATGTAAGGTCGCACATTCTACGCGCGATATCTTATTAATGGTTATAGATGCGCAAATGAGTCATATAATATTTTGTGTAAAGAAAAGTGTGTACTTATTTTTTACTTATGGTCTCAAATGCTCTAAGACCGTTAGAAAATCTGGTCAAAAACAAGGTTTTTGATCTTTGGTCTTCGATATCTCCTGAAGCACCACGATTTGATAATATGAATTGTGCACACCTATGTTACAGGCCAAAAATATTTCCGCAAAAAAAAAAAACAGTACCTACCATTTATCCGGTAGATTAGGACATTTTTTGTCTGAATTGACTGGATTATATCGTATTAATAAAAAAGCAAATATTGATGTGTTTTATCTTGCAGTAGAATTGATTTCTGCATTAAATTATGCACAAGAAAATAACTTCATAATTGCTTTGCTTCCTATATTGATCCGTTCCTGATAGGTCAAAAAATATTATAGTATGTGTGGGAGAGACCGCAGTAAATATGAAGAAACATCAGCTTGATTCTCTCATAACTTATGCTAAAACTCACATTTCGTTTGCTTACATTTTTACATTCGCTATCTTCACAAATTCGGCAGATATCTTAATATTATGTAGAGAAAAACCGCAGTAGATATAAAAAAACACCAATTCTAATTCCTCATAAATTTCGGAAGAACCAATTTATAGACTTGATTTCTACACCAGATTACGTGATTTTCGACTAAAATTTTATATTTTTTCCATCAAAAAACTAGGGTTAAGTTTGTAGATGAGTTCTTTCCAATTAAAGGTACCAAAATTTTACTGATGGAACTTTTTAGTTTTTTGCGTTCATTTGATAAACGGTAGAATTTATCATAAAATATGAAATAACTAAAACTAATCCTTGAATGATTTGGCACAGCATTCTCAGTAAACATTTTGCGAAATTATCAGCGGTCATATTTTTTGAAACTAAAGGAATAACGAGAATCATAATGTGGAGTTCGAATTGTTATCACTCATATTTTGGCATCACATGCAAACGTTCGTCAATTGTTTATTTTTTTAATATCATTCAAATTATGTTCTCGGAGAGATAAGCCTAGTAGATATCAAAAATAAATTATTGAGTGGTGGAATCCACGTTACCATCTTCAAATTACACTTCCGGCGATCAAGTGTCAAAACTGTATGTTCCAATGAATTAAAGAGCCCGAAAATCTAAAAAAGGACTCTTCATTCTCAAAAATACTTGTTTTATGTAAGGACTAAAATATAACCGCCAACTGTCACTTGATAATGACAGCTTTCACTTCAAAATATGCAATTCATTGATGCGACACTCTAAATTTCTGAAACGGTGATGAAACTAACCATGAAATCTATGGTCGGGAAAGTACTGTGTGGCCACAGCGGATTCTTCTTTCTTATATTGAGCTATTTTTGATAGGTCAAGAGATATCCTAATACGGGGACAATTTGAAAGATCCTGGACTTAAAAATAACCCTTTTGATAACCAATACATGACTGCATCTTTTCGAATCAGTCCTTGAAACAATTTTCTCACTACTCTTTTGAGATAGTCTTGTTTTCATGATAAATATGACAACTGCTCAAGTGACTCAAATCTTTGTCCACGTAACTTTTCCTCTAGTGATGGAGACAACAAAGGGTGTTTGGTTACAAGGTAATAATAAATGCTATTGTTCTCGAAGGACCATTGATGACTAACAACTTCAGCAAAAACTAACAACTTTATTCACATTAACAAACTATCGGAATATCTCATTCTCACAAAACTGCCTCCATTTGAGGATCTTATTCCACTACCCTCTGACTGGGTGGTAAATGTATAACAAAATTAAGAGAGAAGAAGGCTGTAATCTGAACAAGGAGCTGAATCTGAGCTGTGAGAAGATGCGGTACAATTTCACAGATGTAATCCCCAAAAGCTGCAACGTTGTCATGATGCAAGAACGTTACAACAGACCCCTTTTGAAATTATAATAAATCATAGCTTAAAAATGCTTACGTTTAAGCTTAATGATCGCATATAAATAACAAACTCTATTGGTCACTACTAGAGCAAGACTAAAACTAGGCACCGTGTACCTGAAGTTGTAGAAACTCCATCTACACTAGACTGCAAAGACTACCTAGCTCCGATCAATTATTTAGTTGAGGCTGAAAACTTTTAGAGTGACTCAGATGAAAAAAGCTGCAGAAGATATAAAGTCCCAGAATCCGCTTAAAGACTTGACTCTTGTACAAAAATGTGCAAGAAAGACGCCTCTACAATCATTTTTGATCTATCTTCGATAGGATCGGAAAAATCCTCATAAGACTCTCAATTGCCTATCTCGACACAAGAATTGATAGGGTTGTTGGAGTGAAAACTTTATTCTGTTTTTGGTGACATATTAAATAGTATTGATCCATGTTTTTTCATTTCTCATCTCAAGACGCTCACAATCGCCATGCAAGATTCATTCCAAGCGGTAATATCCAGCACACACATACAATACGAGTAGTTCTTATAAAACATGATTTGCCGGTAAAATGGTATTGATTGGAACTTCTACAGTTCTACTGATGGATGAAAATCGACAATCGAGTGCGTAAAAACAGTATTCACAGCGTGATAGTTTTCTTCAAGAAACGACCATGAGGCAGAAGAATAAATGAGATTGATCAAATATATCATTCTGCTCCATTCAATTGGATATTTTTACATTCGAAATAGCCCCAAAAGGGTAAAGTAAACGAATTGTTTGTTTAAATAACTTATTTTTACCTATAATTCTTCATATTTATTGTAATCTACTCTGATTAAGGCTCGTTTTAATCATATTTTTCTAGTTCTCCGGTGGCAGTATTCGTTATGATTGTATCAGCACATAACCTCAAATGTCAACCAAATGAGCGATTGCAAACATAGAGGGTACGATCTGGGAGATTTGAGTTTTTAGTTGTCAAGATTACCAATAACAACTGTCAGGAGGTACCATAAATTATTATCGTTAAATTGTTTTTCATTATACTTATCGCATCTGTCATTGAGTTTTGTGAGTTTGGTATGTTCAGCGCACGAAGGAGAATAATAGAGGAGCGGACACTCAGTTGGAAAGCGTGAAGCCTAAAATGTAATGCGGCAACTGTGAGAGAGATAGCGAGAGCGGGCCCAGCTTTGCGTGCGTCATATGCAGAAATAAGATTATATTTCAATTATTTCTAATAAAATACAATTGCCAAATAAATTTCTCATTCTCATTACCTTAAATACTACATTATTTATTAAATGAAAGGCAAAAGTAAAAGAAAATTAGTATTTCTATTCATTAAAGCCTGCAATCAATTAGTACATTATGATGAAACATGTTCTATAAACGTTTCTCTGGACGCGACTTTTCTGATTATGAATTATAATAGGCACATAAATAATTTGATGGATATTTTATATTACAATGGGCGTGATAAAATTGAAAAAATATACACAAATAATTTCTTATTCACTAGAAGACAGGTAAAAATAGAAAATGCTGCTCTGAAAAAATTTTTTGTTTGTTGAACATGGACGAGAAATTTTACAAAAATATAATATACATCTACGATTTCACAAAAAGTAACAGTTTTTGACAAAATTTCTGGTGTAAAAAAAAGTTATTAAATTGAATTGCGCAATAAAAGTTTTATTACTTGACTCTATTCTATCAGTAAATACTTTAAACATAGTTTTTATTACTCATGCAGGATAATTACCATTTTGTACATATTTCTCCGGGCGGTAAATGGCTCTTTGGCTTTTGCGTGCGCCAAGTATAATTTACCGCCCGGAAAAAAAAAGCGCAAAATAGTATTTACCCGCATTCGTAATAAAAAATAGTATCTGCAACTCGAGCGGTGATGTCAGTTGCTACTTGAGCTTTCGTGGCCAATCGAGAACCTGTTGCACTTTTTGCACAACATACTATTGTTAATTTCAATTTTTCGAAAGTAGCACAGGAGAAATAAAAAAAAATATTCTAATATGCCACAGGGCTAACAACAACACTTGCTTCGCTCACTTTTGACAATTGAATTCTCAATAACTTTTATATATTGATGAAAAGTGAAGAAATTATTGTTTCAATTCTATGTTAATCTATAAGTTTTATGAATTCATGAATTTATTGACAAGAAGTTTCCTCGAAGTTTAATTTTTCACTAAAAGTCTAGGTTGGATACGTTTAATAATCTGAAACATTGATACAACCTTTCAATTTCCAAAATAGAATTATCAGTAGATCTGCTATTATAATTTTAAAATAATTTCTACTCACTTTTACATCTCTGGACGACCATTCTTTTATAATTTCCTCTTCTCAGAAATGTTTTTCACAAAGGTAATCTGTAATTTCCAATGTTCTATTCTGCCGTGTTATGTTCTTGGCCCACTTATTTAATAAAATATCATTTTTGGGTACAGAAAAAAGACAATATTTCTCTTTACAAGCTCTGTACCTACTATTACAATTTTGCACAAAACATTTTCTTCCTATTTTACAATATATTCCCACATAAAAATACTAAATAGAGCGAAACTCGCCATTTACTTCCATACAAACATGGGCCTGCCTCTACCTATCTCTCAGTTACCGTCTCTCTCTAACATTAGCTCTGTTCGATGAATATTTTGTCAGTGCAGTGCAGGGTGGTGCAGGGCAGTGTAGTTCTGCATGGTGTACACCAGTTCTACATTGTCAAAGAACAGATTAGTGTGCAATAGTGCAGCGAATTTGAACTGAGAGAGTTGACCTAAATCTGCAATATTTAAAATGATCAAAATACTTGCTCTGTTGATTGATTCATCAGAATCAGATGATTCATTTACTTTGAGCAGTAATAATAAGGCTGAGAATTTGGAAATATGCCTAAATTGGCGAAAAAAAAACTGCATAAAAAATATTTTCAAGAAGTAATTCCGGCATATATGGATAAAGAAATTTATTAGATATTTTAGAATAAATCGCCAATTAAATATCAATATTATTTATTTTTGCTAGCTCTGTTTCCCGAACTGATAGGAATGAATCTGACATTTGTTTACCCCCACCCTACTCTGCACTAACTACACCACATCCTGAGTCAGTTCAGAAAAGTGTGCACTAGTTCTCAAATTAATCTCAACGAACAGTCTGACCAAATTGCACGTTTTTCATAAAACGTCTTAGTGTTAGAAAGTGTACACTTGGTCAACCTAGTGCATGTCATCGAACAGAGCTAATATTACATTTTTGGCCTCACTTTTGCAACACAGTTAAGTGTGCATGGGGTATGATCCTTTTTCTTTGAAGTGTTGGTATTTTTAGCTAGCTAGGGTATCAATGCTACCGGTGCTCATACCTTGACCGTGTGACGGTGGACTTTGTTGCCAACTGCATGTACTTTGCGCTATTGCGGAAACGGTGTTGTCCCAAGAGTGGGCAAATCGCTCGTGTATCAAAGTTAGAATCGATGGTACGACAAATTCATATATGCATGGTTAATGTTGACATAGTCAAGCACGCTCTGTGAACCGCCTGTAAGTAAACAACAATTCTGCGGCTGATTTGACAAACACAACAGGTACACTGATAGTGAAGTGAGCTGAAAGATGAATAAATTTTAAGAATTTATTTATATCCACGTTTTACATTGTACAATTCTACAAGCCGAAAGAGAACATACGATATAAAAGTCGTGTCCCAAATATGCTAAAGGTCAAAGTGTTCATGTTTCACTTCAGTTACAAAAAAGATCGATGTACAAATTCCATTTAGAGTTTTCAACTTTTCTATTCTTCAAGAGTGGAAGCTTCATAGAATCATGTACTCATATCTCGTCTTAAGCTCAATTTTACTGAAAATTGTGATAAGAGTGCAGTTCAAAAAGTCTCCTTAACATCCATAATCAAATATTGGAGGTCAAAAATGGCATGATACATATATGCGAGAAAAAAGCAGTCGTTTCTTTTTTCCGTAGGAGCCCATCATTTTCCAGGCAATTAACAAAGAAGTAGTTCACTTCAAAAATTACTTTTTCAAGAATTCCCTGTGAATTAACGATTAATTTTGAAATCATATCTAATGTGCAAAGAAATTAACAACAAGTTAACCTATTCGCAGAAATTGTGGAGTATGTCTTGAGAGTATATATTTTATTTCAATCATCATCCATTGTTAGTGTACATCACCAAAGTACTTATTCCATATAATTTTATTATACATATTTCACAAAGTATGTCAGTGTATCGATTCACCAGAAGTGTATTCTTTGTTCCAAAAATAGAAGGTCACCTGTATGTATGTACATAAATATTGACTTGTTCTTCCTCTAAATATTTCAGTTGCTCGTCACATCCAACAAACAGAACAAATAAACAACTGTCCCACTCCACACTTCTCTCAGAAAACTAAATTTCTCAATATTTAAACTTTTTTGCGCGTTCTGTGATACTTTAGAAGTTCGTCGCTGCTGCAGTAATGGCGCTTTTGTCGTGATCTGGTTCGTAAAACCGTGTAACGATACCAGTAGAAAATGACCGTACAGCATAACCCCGTCGTTGAACTTAGTTATGTTCGTTGTGTCAGGTCAACCAGCTAAAGAGGTAGGGGGGTGCTAATTATACTTTGGTTCATGGCCAGATCCAACAGGGTTGATATATTTAAACAACTCAGCTGGAATAATCTACTACTCATATTTTATTTGTTATCGGAACTATAGAAACATGAAAAATGAAGGAATGCAAATTAAAATCCAAACGGAATAGTTGTTGCATACATTTTGTGTTGTTTGCTTTTTTCTCGTGCAAACCATCAGCCAAGTTTGGAGCAGGAAATCGGGTTTACTCAGTGGAAAGCAGCTAAACGAATGATTATCCATAGAATGTTCAAAAATCATCCTGAATATTTCATTCTTTGAAAATAAATGAGACGAAATTTGGCAGTAAAAAGAGGACTTATCAACGTGGAGATGCAATCAGCGATTGAGAAGAAGATGCAGAAATGGCGTAATATTTACTGCATTAAGTATCTTGCGACACAGAGCCTTGCTCTGTGAGGACATCGAGAATCCCTTCAAGCAGGCGATGTTTTCCACGTCGCGAATTACCTCGGACTCCTTAAACTTGTGGCTGCCTTTGACCCTATCATGCAAGCACACCTCGATTTAGCGAGAAATCAACTAATCTTTCACCGGCTATACAGAACGAACGAATTTATCCACGTTCAGGCATCCACTTTTCGTAAAAATACGCTCACGAAAAATCGTCAAGCAAAGTACTTCGATCTCATGTTTCTTCTTCTCAGGCTTAATATCCCCTCAAGTGGGTCTTCGCCTCCTCAACTATTTGCCTCCATTTTTTTCGATCCTTTGCGACTCTCCTCCAGTTCTTTATTTCAAGCTTTTGTAATTCTTTGAAAACATCATCCACATATCTGGTTTTCGGTCTTCCTCTCGGCCTGGTCGTCCCCGGCCTGCTGTTAAAGTTTCTGCTTACTGGGTCTTTTTCACTCATTCTTTCCACATGTCCTATCCATCTGATTCTATGACTTTTCACGATACCAATTACATCCGTGTCTTGATACTCTTCGTACAGTTCCATATTCATCTAAACTTGGTTTTTCTGTTTATTAGTTTTGATTTTAGTATATTTTGTAGACTGTGGTAGGCTCTGTTAGCCGCTACTATACAGTTGTCTATTTCTTCCGTTATGTCATTGGTATCATTAACGATGGATCCTAGGTACTTGAAATCATTGCCTCCGTTTATATTCAATTTTTCCGTGGCCCTCTTCTTGTTAGTATTTGTATCTCGACTTTGAAGTAAGTATTCGGTTTATTCATTGTTTATTTCTAGCCCTACTTTTCTCGCTTCTATTTCAATGCTCTCAAATATTTGCATGACCTTATCTTGGTCCGTGGAGATTATCGCTATGTCATCGGTATAGCCAGTATTTGGTACCTATTCCGAAACAGATATGCTTCACTATTTTCAATACTCTTCTTAATGACACCAAGCAGGACAATATTGAAAAGCGTTGGTGATAGGGCGTCTCCCTGTTTTAATCCTATGTTAGAACCAGAGGGTTCAGATTTGTTACGTTCTGCTTTGACCTTGTAAATCTTGTATCTTTTATTGTCTCTTCTGTCAGCCTAATCAATTTTTCTGGTATCCCAAGCTCCCTCATCCCGGTCCATACTGCTGCATTCTGACCATACTCCAAAGTTTTTTCCTTGTTTTGCCTTAGAGAGAATATCTGATCGGTTGTTGATTTACCTTCAATGTAGCCGTCTTGGAATGATGATAGTGTACACTTTGTGTACTGTGTAATGCGTTTTAGTATGAGATGTGTTAGGTAGTTTTCACATTTTGTCCTGTCGACTTTCTTGTGTATAGGGCAGATCAGGCCCATCCTCCAGTCTTCCGGCATCTTTTCTTCCTTCCAGATCTTCTTTATTAGGTCTCCCAGAATATCATATAGATCGTTTCCACCTGCTTTAACCATTTCCGCCGTAATTGCATCCTCTCCCGGAGATTTGCAGTTTTTAAGTTTGATAATACCTTCTGTTATCTCATCATCTGTCGGCTCATCTACCCATACATCTGCAGAATGGTATATGGTTTCTCTTACCATATCGTGTGTTTTGTCGTTTAATATGTCCTATAAGTACTCTTTCCATCTCTGTTCTACTTTTTTCCTATCACAGAGCAGTCTGTTCTCGCTATCTCTACATAGTTGGCTGTAGGGTCTACATCCTTCCCTAATGTTGTTTACTTCCTTATAAAATTTTCTCGTTTCATTCGATCGCATTCTTTCTTCGATTCTCTCTAGTTTTTGGCTCAGATACTGCCGCATTTCATGCCTAATTTCAACGTGTTGGTTCTTGCTTCTTCTCTCTTTGCGATTGCCTTTTCGCATTCTTTGTCAAACCATGGATTTTTATTATTATTTTCGGCTTTCCTAGTGTTCTTTCAGCTGCTTCCGATACACTTCCTTCTATTCTCTTCCAGTCATCTCCTATTGACCCTGCTTCCATCTTATTTTCCTCCAGGTTCGCTGCCACATTTATCTGAAATTCTTCCAGTGCTTCCGGTACTTTCAGTTTTTCTACGTTCCAACGTTTTGATCCTTCCCTTTTGTGTTGTTTTCCCTTTGTCACCTTTTCTCTTAGTAGGCCTGCTACTAAGTAGTGATCTGAATCTCCATCAGCGCCTCTGTATGTTCTTACTTTCAGTACATTTGACCTGAATTCACTTTGGATTAACATATGGTCAATTTGGTTTTCTGTCACCCCATCATTTGATCTCTAAGTGACTTTATATATGTCTTTCCTAGGGAATGTCGTACTGCTGATGACCAGATTGTCATTACTTGCAAAGTCTATTAATCTTTGTCCGTTGCTATTACTTCTCTCACTACTATTGACTGGAATCATCCCACCTTATTATTAAAATCACCTAGTACAAGGCATATGTCTGAATTGGAAACTTCGCTGTACGTTTCTTCTAGATTCTGATAGATCTCATGTTTGATTCGACAATTTCCAGAAGTCGCGCGATATGTGAACGTGGATTTTGAGAAAAAAACGTTACGTGTAGAAGAATTCTTTCTAGGATCTTAAGCCAGTTGGGCAAGATGACTTGCAGGATTGTCGTCACAATGTTATGACAAAGCTGCTGTTATGTCGCGACACAAAAATAGTATTCCACAAAGAATTGGTTGGTATAAATGCAGTCAAGTAGGATGTAATGATGGTGATATTTTTGGGACTATTCAAGCTCTGGTTAAAGTGAACAATAGATTTATCTGAGAACTTAATAAGAATATAATTGCTATGAATAAATATTTGTTAGCAACCTTCATGATTTCGGTCCAACATGGAGGAGTTTAGCTCACTCTTCGAGGTGGTTTCCTTTTAAGTTGAGTTCCACAGGCGCGCGCAGCGCGATTGCGGTAATATTCAGCAATGTTTTTCAAGGCCGCGAGCGTAGTAAGCTAACCTATAACCATTGTTACATATGAACACTGTTTTAGTGCCACTGACAAACTTCATACTACTTGTGCGAAGTGTGATGGTGACCTGTTCTTCACTCCTACCCAAGCTCAGTATGTATTTTCCTCCTTGTGCATCCAACGCTGGGAAAAATTAAAAGACGCTGTACTCACAGTTGTAAAGTCGAAGTCTATAACAAGATGAAGTGCAAGAGTCGAAGCTGTGAGGCCCAAAAACAAGAACCCTAATGAAATTCTCTAGGTCCTTCAAGCCATGATGGATGGTGCCACGAAAACTGCAGACACAAAAAGTAACGCCAGGCAACTGTATAACCGTATATTGACCTATGAGTCTAATCTCGTAAACCAAGTTCAGAAAAGATTCCAAGATCTGAACATGAACTTCCACGAAGCCATCTTAGATCTAGAAAGTATAAGAGGTTATTTTAACAATAAAACGAAAGCATTAGTGAGTGAATCTCTAGAAGTTGGACTTATTCTCTTTCAACAGTGGAAGGTTGAGACTGACAGACGACCAAGACGACAGATGCCGAAATAGCATCGAAATAGGAAATCGAGCGAGCTATGAAGGAAACAATCGACCGTCTTCACACGGAAACGAACGACAGATCCATTCGTTTGCTAGATATTGACAAGAAATTTGGATTCCCACTTGACATTAGAGAGTTATATATCAGCGAAGACATCCTGAAGGCTGAAAGCGAAATCCTCGGCCAGACTTACAACTGCGATGTCGATGGTCAGCAACTGTATGAACAAATTTTGGACTTCCGCATGTTGCTCAGCACCAGGGCCAACGTAAAACTTTCACAACCTGAAGTCGTCCTGCGATTCATTCTTTGACTAAATATCACGCGCTGTTCATTTCCTTGATGATAGAAAGATCAACAATTGTCTGAAATTTTAAGGGAAGACAGCGCGCACTTCGTCAATCTTAGATATGCAAATAGCATATTCGAATGAAGGGTTTCTCTGAAAATATGTTGAGAAGAACACGGGACTCGTTCTCATTTATCACTTGGATGTATAAATAAAAGACACTTTTGGTTTTATCCTCTAAGTGCATCAAAAATCTGCCAAAAGACTTTTGGATGCTTTTTCCAACCTTAAGTATCTCGTGAGTTATGTAGTTATTATTAATACTCGCATCAAAATATTGTTTGATAATTGCATTTTGGGCGAGTTTCAGTCATTTAAATAAGTTTTTGAAAAGAGTCTTGACCGCAGGCAGAACTCCCTCCCACTAGCAGTGGTTAAATAGTTTCAATTCAAATTTCCGGTGCACCTAGACTCCCGCCCTGACGTTGCTCCACCGGCGTCGAGTCCAACAGAAATTACATTAAAATGATATGAGCACACCGTATCGCTACTAAAATCGATAGTGCTGTCGCCTACGTATGATATTTATTTCATATGAATGCGGATATTGAAAAGGATAAAAGTTAAATTGATGATTTCCTTGTATTAGAATATCAATTTATCTGTATCGCTTGTATTGAAGTGAATTTTGTGGAGGGATAGTTACGCCGATAAAATATCACCTACACAATAAGCTGCTTTTTTTTGGTCTACTCATCCTGCTGTCATAAAGCCGTCGACTGCTATCTCTGGCGACTGAAGCCTTTCACACAGTTCGTTTTTGATTTGAGGACTTTGGGATCCCCAATGATGCCTCAATCACGCGATATGTCACATATCGATCTTTGTTGATGAGCTTGCACAGGACATTGACGTTTTCCTGAGTGATTGTCCTTGGCACGTTGCTAAGACTTATTAGTCCACGTTTGAATTCTTCATTCCACTAAAAAACTGTCGACTGATGTAGTACATCTTTTTAGATGGGAGAAACGCCTTTCTCTTCTGTTGAATAAGAGTTAACTGGAACTACTGATTTCTGCACACTATGATTGGCTAATATCTCCAGAGGCTAATATTTTGGAAGCAAAAATTTTTTCCTGTGCAGCGTACTCCACGTTATTTGTTGCTCTGTTTTTGTATAAACATAATTAGTTATAAGGATCTAACAAAATGCAAAAGGGTCTAAAGGGAGAAAGATATGAGACTTCCGCAGTCTTAGCTTCAAAGCTCCCTTTGCTATAACGAAAAATCAGCGGTTTATTAAAGACAGTTGTAAGAGTCTCCAAAATCGAGAGCATGTCCGCGAAAGAGGTATGCTATGCTGAACGTATCAATCATCTTTAGTCAATATAATGGTACGCGAGAAATTAACGAACAAGGCTTATTTATATTTTTACAATGTTTGGCAGTTGTCCTGAAGGACACATCTTGAATTCTTTTTGTAAATAGATCATCATTTGTTCTCAAACAAACAAGTTGCTCAGAAGAGTTTGAAATAGAGTAATTCTCGAAGATATCAAATTCAAAGCTCATCAAAATACAGATAATCATTCGTTACTGTCTCTCGAAAGAATATCTGAAGCCAAAACAAACTTGATTGAACAGAATATTGATAATTCATCACTTTTAGCTTCTGTGTAAGCCTAAACTGCTGAATATTGTTTCAAACGATTCTAAGTCTGCATATTCCTCAAGGTAGGTTGAATTTGTCTCTGAGATCAACCAATTGGTCTATTACTTATATTTATATCTCACATGCCCGGTTTTAAAAAGGGCAGAGTAATTTACTTCCAGAGTAAATAAAATTCACTCTGTTAAATGACAGTCGATTTTTTGACAGCAATGATTCTGTTGTCATAAAGAAATTCAAAACGATTGTAATTTGTTAAGTAGAATAAATTTATTTTGAGAGTAAATTTACTTGGTCTTTTATAAAACCGGCCAACAGTCAAGTAAATTAATTTCTATTTAGGGATTTCACGTATTTTTTCAAATAGTACATTTCTCATAAATGATTGTCTGCCAAGTTCATTGCACTCTCATAGATAACAGCTGAGGGGAACAGTCAAAATATGTGCTGCCATCTATGAACGGTGAATAAACGAGCTGTTATTCTCAAACATTAAGATCAAATCAATCAATGATTTATTCAAAAGAAATGGTCAAATATTGGATGAAATTCGTAAGTTGTGTGCTTGTTATTCCGTCTGTTCTATCAGTTGATAGATATTTAAAAGTTCCGTATCATAGAGAGACAGAAAATGAGTAATGCAGCTACTCTTGATCACATGGATTATTATTTACATCTCTCATTAATCAACCTGTGCTATTTGGAATAAGTAAAAATATACCAGCTTACATAATTCATCCTTTTCAGAAATGAACAGAAACTACTACCATTTCATGCATTAAAAACAATCGACAGCTAAAAAACAAGAACATGTAAGCCAATGAACAACAAAGTACTTATTCACATCACAGAAAACCCAACCGAAAACAACGAATGAATATTTCAGACGAAAATAATTCTTACTTCCGGATTACAAAAAAATCCTGGTTTCTATGTGTCTCACTTAACCCAATTTCAGATACCCACATTTCATGAATGAGAAAAAATGTCGATAAATATGCGTCTTTTATTTTTGTTTGATTCGAATTTCTGGCTACGGCTAATGGACCTACGCCAAAAATTAGGCTGCTGTTTTGGTTAATTTTATCGCAAGTTACTTGCTGAATTTTAATGCAGCTATCTCAGAACTCACACCTTGAAAGTTATTCTAAATTAACGACTCAGAGTATTCAAATAAATTCAGGAACTCCCATTAGATAATTTTCATAATTTTTGATGGCTCTTATTCATTACTATCATTTTTGGATGTCAGTATTTCCAATAAAATATCAGTATTTATAATGAAATGCATAAGTCACATGATGATGGCGACAATTAATATCGAAATGAATGTTCCAAAAGCATTTTGACAATAATAGTCAATTATCAATTATTATTCATCCAATTGTCACTTTTAACTAAAATACTTTTATGAGGAAAGTAATTCTAGATCAGCTCATTTATCATAATGCTCTTTTTAATATACTTTCACTGTTGTTATATGTATAAGCAAAATTGTGATCAATATTTCGACCATTTCTTGGCAAGTTGGAGCTACATACATGTGTAAACTGTAAATCAAGCAAAATGGACATAGGCTATGCTAACATAAATTCAATATGCTAGAAGCTCAAAGATGGCGGACGTCCAAAAATGACGGACTTCTTCTTCGCGATTCTCTTGACATAGGTGCTAAAAAAGACTCATTAAGTTAAATACCATGAGACGTATCTGTGTTAATAAACCATGTTGTGCTGTGTTACCAACAGTTCATAACCTAAAAACAATAGTAGGTTAAAACAATAAATGAATAAACCAAAATAACTTACGGGATACATTTAAATAAAGCTGAAAGTGTTCAAATAATCTCAACTAAGTGTTCTAAAATATTTTCAGTTATATTTATACAAATGTCATGCAAAGATGCGTCACTGCGCATATGTCCAGTTCTAATATTGTTCGAGAGATGGCGCTAGTAACACTTCTCAGCTCTATGGTTATCATCAAGAGTCTGAAAAACTAGAAGAAGGGAGAGTGACGGGATGTACTAAGATTTGGTATACTCTATCAACATATCATGCTGATGTAAACCAAAGAGTGATGTTTGAAATAGCACTCCATTTATGAGTTATCAAACTGAGAAAAGCACTACCTCGTCAGCGGTACATAATTAAAGGTAATGTAGATGCTCGTAATTAAATTTTCTTCACTAGTTAAAACTTTCCATTTTTATTATTGTTTGTTAGGTTTGAAGCACCTTCTTGTAACGAAATCATCTAAAGCAAAGAAAAAGTTGTATCGTTTTTCATCAGGTCTCCAAGTTTGGGTAGAAAGGCATTTCCTGTGGGTGCTGCGTGAGGTGAAATGAGTAGAACCTATTAAAAATTATTTTCCGAATTATATTCATCAAGCAATCAAATTCATTCATTTACCATTACCAGCTCTCTCTTGAAACAATTTGAGAATTTTCTTGACAGCTAATGTGTTTCATTAGATTGTGGAGGAAAATAATTAACTTTGTATAATTTAACTTTGCCTTTTAATTTGTCCTAATTAAATTCACAAAACTCATTCTGGGGTATTATTACTTTACAGAATCGAACTTTTTGAGAATGAAGCTCAAATGTTTTAGATTCTTTTATAGTAATTAAGGTATATTAAAAGGTCAACAGTGTACTTTCAGAGGGCCTCCGGCCCGAGGTATATACGTTGACCATAGGCATTATCGTCCATTCAACTCCCGTGGTACCTTAAATGTTCAATGTCCGACTAATGTACTATTTAAATCAAAATTTTTTGCGATGTATGTCCTGTCATTGTGATTTTTGTCTGAGAAATTACTCTAGCTACTTGCTATAACTAGGAAACTTGTTATTCTTTGTTACGTATTTACCCCGGCATCACAATATTAAACTAGTTGGACATTGAACAAAAAAGATCCTGACGCCCGAGTACCAATAGCCTTGAAAGTAAATAAAGTAAAATTAACATACGTAGCGACTTCAGAGGAATTATAGACGTTCAAGTGCAGCAGATACTATTTTAGTTATACATTGGTGAATTAATTGATATTTTCTTAACCATGGAGTGCAGTAACCAATCGACAATCTACGGGTACTAGCTTTTGTGGATAGTATGCCACAGAGTACATTGTAATTCAGTGAAAATCATAAGCTGGGATAGACTTCACGGCCATCGAATTACAAAGCCAGCACATTGAAATTGGGCTATGAATACTCAACACTTTTAGAAGTGCACTTAAAATGGTGAAACTAGTTTTTTTTTTTATTTCTAGCTTGAAGATATTTTCTCAAAAGATTTATGTAGACTACTAGAACAAACAGCCCAATTCTCAAAACAGATCAAACTTGTCTACAGTGTTAATTCATGTCCTCATTTTGACCATTTATTCTTTCAACAAATTATAGGGTGTAACAAAATATGTGTAAGAGAGTTTGATGGTATATAGTATCGAATTCTTTTTCGGTGTTAAAATCGTCACTCTAGTTACAGTTAGTTCTGCCCGCTTTTGGCAATTATGTTTGGTTCTAAATATTTCACTTAATTCATTCTGTTCTCTCATAAAAATATTTCACAAATCTGACTGATAGTAGGGTAGCCCAAGAGGGGATTTTGGGATTTACTCAAGCGCGGCAGATCAACATATTCAAGCCCTCTATATAGTGCAGTAGGATAGTAAAAAAAAAAATCGGTACTTGGGAATAGTCGAGCGCGTCAGATTTAGCTATGATGGGTTAATTACGTGCTGAAACTATGCATTCAAATAATCTGACAAATCAAGTGTGACGTAAGAAAGTGGGAAAGTCACAAACTTGCGAAAAAAAACGTCACCCCGACATTTTCGAGCGCAGTCGTTTTTTTTTTATCCTGAAGAAAATAATCCAAGAATCAAATCTGCCGATTTCCTCAAGCCAAAATGGCACAAATTGTCAATAAATCTCCACCGGTGAATGGGCATACATCATATAATCTTTTTTTCTTTCTACCATCTAATCTTCAAAATCCAATAGGATCCCACGACGCTCGAGTAAATCCCCATTTAGCATCGTGGGCTCCCATACTATGTTCGGAACATTCATTCATTTTCAACAATTAATTTATTCGGAAGCGGATCCAAGAAACTATAACATGAAGGGCTTAAACTTATATCAGGACTCAGTTCTAGGCGATACATTCATATGTACATGAAATCTTGTGCAGACGAGTTTTTCTGTTTGTTTTCCACTATCAAATATGACATTGTCATCAAATTACATTTTTTACACTTGAAAAAGGCAGCATTTTGATGTCGAAACGTTGAGTTTCAAATAATCAATAATACAGAACTTTTTACCCAATAAAAATATTTATTAAAGAAAGAAGCTTTCTGACACAGGCTTCAGGATGATGAATCAACATAGTGTAATTTTTATTGTTCTAATACCCGGTTTTATAAAGGGCAGAGTAATTCACTTTCAGAGTAAATAAAATTTACTCTGTTAAATGACAGTCGATTTTTTGACAGCAATGATTCTGTTGTCATAAAGAAATTCAGAACGATTAGAATTTGTTAAGTAGAATCAATTTATTTTGAGAGTAAATTTACTTGGTCTTTTATAAAACCGGCCATAAAAGGAATTGTTTATAATCAAATAGAAATCACCATTTAATAAATGAAAAGACAAATAAAAGTTTTATTCTTCGAAGTATTGCTAAAAAAAAACATTATACAATTTATTTCTCACTTATTACTATTAATCTTCAACAACAAAGCCATAGATATTTATTTTTGACACTTATTTATTTATTACACTGATCACTCACTACTTCACTGTTTTACTCTTCACTGTTTTTCAGTCAGGTTGTTTGCTCATATATATATATATATATATACAGATGTCCGTTTCTGGAAATGTTCTAGATCAGTCAAGAACACGTTACTAGAATTTTCGATCGTGCGGGGCGGTGCGGTGCGGGGCGGTGCGGTGCGGTACAAAGGGGCGAAAGGCCCCGCCCAGGCAGGGCCGGATTCAAGACTTATTCTATTTTTACGACTTATAGCACATTTTCGCTCGTTAAAATAGAAACATCAACCGTCGCGAGACGGAAGTAACGTCATACAAGTGTATAGACAGAAGTTTTATATTTACGTCTTCTAATAAAAAGCCAAGTTTAAGTTCATGAAACCAAAACTTTATTGGCGGAACTTTTCAGTTTCTTACGTTTATTTTACAATTGGTAATATTTATCTTGAAATATAAAATAACTAAAATTGATCCTTGAATAATTTGGGCGAATTTAGCACAATATTCACCTGGAACACATTTCAAAATTATCAGAGGTTCATTTTTACTTGTACAAAATAAAAGTAAATATTGTGAAACCGATAAAATTCATATTTCGAGATTTTGATGAGAATATCTGTTTTGAGCATTCCTGAATCCATTTTGACTATTTTCGGCTTGATGTCGGTACGTATTTATGTGTGTACGTGGGCCTTTGTAGCTCGGAAATCTCAAAACCCTTGGAATGTATAATGTTGAAATTTGGTATTTAAAACTGGTCTAGGGTCTAGTTGTACACCTCGCATTATGGTTGCAATCGTCTTTACTGAAAGTACACTTTACTTGAAACTTTTTTTGAATTTTTCGCCTAAATCAAGAATGATTAGCAGTAGAATACTGAAGTTCAGTATTTGAGATTGCAGTAGCATCTTGAAGACTATCTTTTATTTTTGTAACAATCGGTTGAGCCGAAAGTGCACTTTATATAATTGACTTTTCGAATTCACCGTGTAAATTCAAAACAATCAGTCGTAGAATATTTTCATTGAGATCGACTGAGTTGGAAGTGCATTTTATTTGACAGTCTTTTGGAATTTTTCGCATAAATGCGAAACGATTGACTGTAAAGTATTGATATTCAGTATTTCAGTCTGCTGCAGCATCTGACTGATTGCCTTTTATTCTCATAACGATAGACTGAACCGGAAGTGCACTTCAGTTGAATTTTTTTTAAATTTTGCTCACAAATTCCGAACTTTTAGCCGTAGAGCCTTGGAAATCAATATTTAAGAACGTTGTAGCATAAGAATGATGACCTACTGTTTCCAAAGCAATATTATTGGGCCGAAAGCGCACTTTACTTGACATATTTCTAGAATTCTTCAGATAAATCCAAAACGATTAGAAAGTCACGTCATGTCCACATCAGATTTTTTTCAATTCATCTTTTGCACGATAAGAAGTTGACCCTACACACATGGAATTCGATTTCAAAAACACTTCAAAATTGATCTTCACCTCACTCAATGATATCCTGCAAGTCCCCGAAGACAACGTCACTAAAAATAATTTGAAAAATAAAATCATTATAGAATAAAATATATGTCATTGTCATGCTCAAACAGAGGGAAACTATTTTTGAAATGAAGTTGCCTAAGTATCGGGTATATTAATATCCTGCAAAATGTTGCGGCACTTTCAAATGTTGCTTCAAAACAAAGTATTCCTCATATTTACACAAACTAATCAGCAATTTTTTTTTCAGAATTTTCCACCGTATAGTTGATAAGTTATAGAGATAGAACACACTTTTTATGAATTTAAAAACACATATCTCATCAACTATTGAAACTTCTTTCTCATTTTCCAAGATCTATCTAACGATACCCCACACTCTTATGTGCAGCTAATTTTTTTTCCATCCCTCAGTTATTTGCATGGTCCTTCACGCCATCCCTAAGCCCATAATAAACACCTTCCTTCCAAATTTGATCCATATCGTGCCAATAGACTTCTTGTAAAATGGCTGTGATAGGCATGACAAAATTATAAAGATCCCGTTTCTGCTATTTGGCTACGGAGCCCTAAAATGATAAACCTCAAAAATTATAATATTCTCGATTATTTATCAAAGATAAAGAAATAATCGGAAAATTTCAATTACTATTGTTTTAATATGAATGGAATTTTCAAGGACATATGACGTAGATTATGTCGAATGCTATGATTAGTAATTTTATATTCATCAGAAATCTTGCCGGATATCAAAGTTCCCTTCCTTCCTTGTCTTTGACTTGTTCATGAATGGAAATAAACAATCTACGTTATAAATTATTCAATCATTATTCTTTTAGAAACAAAGAATATTTGAACAATCAAAAAAATGCGGTTATTGTATGAAAAATTTCAAATATTTGTAACAAAGAGAATTACTGACACAAAAATTTCAGTTAAGAATACTCCAAGGGCTCTTATCGTAAAACGATTTTAGCCTTTTGACAGTTGCACCAAATGTCAGTCCTTCTTAAATCATCTAAATTAAATTTTTGCAGTTCGAAGATTCAAATTTGTATCTATTCAGGTAATATGTGCACATGAAGAGTTTTTATTGATTTTATTTCTTGAATTTAGGCTTAAATGGTAGTCCAATAAATCTTGAACCATTCTTAACTTGAATAGACTATAGTTATTCACGTTATTTATTATTTTTCGCTGCCATTACAATCGATTTTCTTGTCAGCAGCTGTATAATAATAACTTGATGAATATAATCTCAAATATTAAATCCATTCACTATCCTATTTCTATTTTCATGATCACAACAATACCTTTTCAACTTGCTCCTATTATTTCCAAAATAATTTGGAAATGTTATTTCTTGTAAGTAAGAGTTAAAGGATCTAAGTTATTTCTACTACAAGGCTAGCACAAAAATCAATATTTATTTTCTTGTATAAATAAAATAGCGAAAGAATTATTTTCATTTCACAATTCCACTTAAAATTAAGTCACAGGATTCAAAACGTTTTTAGTCTATTTTTATTTCGAGTTTCTACATATTTTCGCCGAAATGAACTCTATTATGTAGTAATAAATAATTATCGCAAATATATTTACCAAATGAATTTTATTTGCTCAAATATTTAGAATATTCTGTTTCTAGTTCATTATATTTTTAATATTACAGATATTTCTTGAATTAGGATTCAAATTATAACAAAATGGAGGTTCTAAATAATTCGATGTATTATTTATTTCATATTCAAAAGTAGCGCTCACATTCTCTCTAATCTAGTAAATAAAGAAAAACTAAATTATAATCATTATAGTGATAGCAAAAATAATTGGAAAACTTATGCCGAAGTTTCCAGAAAATCTTTCTATTTTTTTTCTCAACTATAATTCCCACAAAAACTTGAAAAATCTTCACTTACCTAACTAGTCGATAGTTTAGTAAGTTTGCACTCCATTTATTAGTGGTCCAAAATGCGTTTGAAATTTGAAAACACAGTTAAATCGCGCGTCACTCACATCTAAACCCGACGAAAGCACACAGAACACTAAGAGTTTCCCGTTTCGCCGCTTCTGCAGTGGCGCTGGCATCGCGTTGCGTCTACTGCATATCAGACAGGTATATACGTGTGTAGAAGGATAAAACAGGGGTGAATTTTCACAAGGATTGTTGTTCTGAAGTAAAAAAATTTAGAAATGAATGTTTTATTATTTATTGAGGTATAATTGTTCCAATAGATCAATCATTAGACTCGTCTGTAGGACAAAACGGCAACAGGATAAAAATAACATTCGAACATTAGTCAATACAATACAATACAATTAGCTTCAATAATATCCTGATGCTCCTGCGACGATCTACGATAAACGTAATTATTACTAAACATATTATTCTGAATGAAATTATTCATGAACACAATAATCAAATAATATTAAATTATGATAAATGACAGAAATTGATTTAGAATTTATGAATAGTTATTTGCTCTACCAGTTTGTCTATCTGTCTATCTGTTTGTTCGGGCTTATTTCCGAAATGATTGAATGGATTGAGTGTGAGCTTTCTACAATTGTTTTTGATACTTGTGCTAAAATCTTTGACATATTATTGTCAACGTAAAATAATTGGCCCACTAGTCGTATTCGTTTATTCGCGCATTGTTCATTCTATTGAGCTCAAACTATATACATCTATTGATGATACTTGCTTAAAAATTTCGGTCATAGTATCATAAACGTACAAGAAATGGCGCACCTATTCAATCGCGTATCGCTTATCCAATTGAATTAAAATTTTGTACAATTCGCGTGTAAGTTTCTGACATAAAAATATTAACGCACAATAGGTGGCATGCAAGTCGTATCGGATAGTTGTTTGTTCGCGCATCATCCATTCGACTGAATTGAAACTTTAGCAGTTGTTGTTGGCGCTGGTATGAAAATTCCTAATATAATATCATCAAAGTGGGATTTGCACTCTAAATTCGTTTACATCCGTAAGCCACATGATATACGAAGTGATCATAAATTATTGGCTATTACAGGCATTGTAAAACTATTTTATTTTACAGTCCAAGTAATTAACATCAAAGTGATTCGTCGCGAAGCCATCTCACTGTGAAGCTATCTCGCCGCAGACGCCACAAATCTGACGCTTCGCAATAAAGCATTTTCCACACAATAACTACTTTTCGTATATTTATATGTGTAGTTGAAATACTCGTAAGTCAGAAAATTCCAATTATTTATATCCACATAGATCCTCAACGCAAAAGAAGAATAATAATATTATTATGTTTCCGCAAGAGTTTACATTTGTGCTAATGATACTCTTTAGATAACTCAAGGAATAACTTTATTTCAACACAAGTTGAACTAATTTTTACTTATTTGTACAAAGTAATAAGTATTTTGAGACCGACAAAATTCACCTATCGAGATTTTGATGGAAATATCTGTTTTGAGCATCCGTGAATCCATTTTGACCATTTTTGGCTTGATGTCGGTACGTATGTTCGTGCGTTCGTACGTGCGTTTGTGCATGCGTGCGTGCTTAACTCGCAAATCTAAAAACTGGTACACGTATAATGTTGAAATTTTGTATTTGAGACTGGTATAGGGTCTAATTGTGCACCTTGCATTATGGTTCCAATCGTCTGTACCGAAAGTGCACTTTACTTGAAACTTTTTTCAAATTTCTCTAATAAATCCAGAATGATCAACCGTAGGATGTTGAAATTCAGTATTTGAACTTGATGTTCTATCAGAATGGTTATCTGCTATTTTTGTAAGAATCGGCCAGGCCAGAAGTGCACTTTACTTGAAACTTTTTTTGAATTTCTTGCATAAATATAGAATGATCCGCCATAGCATATTGAAATTTCGTATAAAGAACTTCTATAACATCTTATTGTACATCTTGCATTATGATTGCGATCGGCTAAACCGGAAGTACACTTTACTTGAAACTTTTTTTTTAATTTTCCGCATAAATTCAGAATGATCAGCCATAGTATACTGGAATTTAGCATTTGAAATTGCTGTAGCATCTGAATGGTCATCTTCTCTTTTTGTAAAAATCGGCTGAGCCAGAAGTGCACCTTTTGAATTCTCTGCATAAATTCTAAACAATCAGTCGTAGAATATTTGAATTTTGTATTAGGCACTTTCATAATATCTAGTTGTACACCTTGCATTATGATTGCTATCGAATAAGCCGGAAGAGCACTTTATTCGAAACATTTTTTGAATTTTCCGCATAAATCCAAAACGATTGAACGTGGATTGTAAGAATTCAGTATTTAGAACGATTACACCGTCTAGATACTCATATCTTATTTTTATTGAGATCCACCGAGCCGGAAGTGCACTTTACTTGACAGTCTTTTGGAATTTTTCGCATGAATTCGAAACGATCAGGTGTAGAATATTGAAATTTGGTATTTCAGTCTGCTGTAGCATCTGAATGATTGCCTACTATTTCCATAACCATAGACTGAACCGGAAGTGCCATTTAGTAGAAATTGATTTTTTAATTTTGCGCATAAATTCAGATTGTTGGTAGTCGTAGAATTTGGAAATCAGTATTAAGGAATGTTGTAGTATAAGAATAATGGCCTACTGTTTCCATAGCAACCGACTTGGCTGAAAGCGCATTTTACTTGACAGATTCTTAGAATCTTTTCGGTAAATCCAAAACGATTAACTGTGGAACGATGAAATTTTGTGTTTGATTATATATATCCACTGATATATATATATATATATATATATATATATATATATATATATATATATATATATATATATATATATATATATATATATATATATATATATATATCCAATGATGTACAATTAAGTCAAGTGATGTTCACGTCAGATTTCCAATTATATGTCGAAAACATAATAATAAAAAAGACCTACTTTTTCAACTGTTGCCTACCTACCATAATCTTGATTATTGATTAACTCAAATACTGATACTCAACATTCCACCTCCCTATGTAGTGTAGCCTCTTAGCCAGGAAGGTGATGTTTAGTTCTGACTGGTCTTGCTGGAGGAACTACGGCATTGCTTGCAATGTTAGGGACTGGTGTATTTCCTGCAGGTTCTGTTCTGAATGAGCTATCTGTTTCTGAATTAATGTCTCCCTCTGTTGGTCCTGGTTCTTCATTATTATCTGCTGAATCTGAGCCTTCCTGAATTTCTACTGCTTCAGACATCAGCGGTGAGGGTGTTGGTTCATTGGTTGAATATGATGGAAAATCACCAATCCCAAGATGTCATATGCTGAGGAACGCCTTGCTGTCGTCTTAACTAGTCAATATGTCTTTTCCACACAAGACCTCCGTTTGTTAAGATCTTGTACATAGTGGGGCCAATAACTTCTGTTACAGTTGCTGGTACCCATTTGCCATGAGGATGAAATCCTAGGGTATACACAGAATCTAAGGGAGCAAACATTCGGAAATTAGAGTTAGGTTGGTTTTTATTTGAACTACATTCGGAAAAAATCTGGGTGTAGTCTATCCAGACAGGTTTTTAACCGTCGTTTCATTAGCAGCTCAGCTGGAGAAAGATTAGTAGTAGTATTAGGTGTTACATGCTGTACTTATAACAATGATGCTAGTCTAAAGCTCCAATTTCCAGTAACAATTCTTCGGAGCGAGTCTTTTGTGGTCTGAACCATGCGCTCTGCTTGCCTATTTGATGCAGGCTGCCATGGAGTTATCAGCACGTGATAGATTCCATTTCTGTCAAAGAACTCTGCGAATTTAGATACGTAAATCCTGTTCCGTCATCCGATATTATGGTATCAGGAATGCCATGTGTGCTAAACATGCTGAATCTGTTGATGGCACTCTAACAACCTCTAGCCATTCAGAGTAAGAATTTACAACAATCAGGAACAAAGATCCTTGGAATGGTCCGGCATGGTCGATGCGGAGTCTTGACCATGACTTCTTTGTACATTCCCACGATCCAGTTGTCTTTGGAGGAACATGTCTGGTTTGCTGGCAAATATCGCACCCACTTACTGTCTCTTCAATCTGTTTGTCCATGCTTGGTCACCACATGTAACTTCTGGCAAGGCCTTTTGTTCGAACGATATATTGATGTGAATTATGGAGAATGGCTAATAAGTGTTCTTGAGCTTTCTTGGGTACTATGACCCTGCATCTCCAAAGGAGGATGATATCTCTAGCCTCCGCGAAAATAAGGTGCATGATCTGAGTTTGGATTTTCTGTTGGCCACCCCTTCAAAGCCCAGTTAAGCACTCGAGCCAAGACAGGATCCTGGGTGGTCTCTTGCTGAGAAAGGAGACTTATCTAAAGACTCAAGGAGTTATACTTTGTTGAGGGAAGCACCGTGATTTATCATCTAAGGGTCAGGCAGACTACTAAGTCCGTCTGCATTAGAGATTGACTTATCTGGATAGTATACTAAATGATAATCATATGAGTTGAGCGTCAAGGACCTACGCTGCATTCTTGGAGACAGCATGATTGGTGTGGGCTTGTCGCTAGCTTAATAATTGCCTAGGTTTCTTTGTCTATCTGGGCGTATCAGCATTTAGTTGGATTCATTGTCCTTGAATAATAGGCAGCTGGTGCTTCTACCCCCTCAGCTAGCTTGTAACGCAGTACAGCGCCAGTGCCATACTGGGAAGCATCACATGTCAGGACAATATGACTTCCTTTTAATCAAAATTTACAAATAGGGAATCATCTAACAGGAGTTTCTTTACTTTCTTAAAAGCTTTCTCATGGTTTTTCTTCCATTTCCATGTTACTCCCTTGCCGAGCTCTGCAATTGTTGCTTTATCTTGCAAAAACAGTGATAAAAGTTCGTGATTCTAATGCCCTTCTCGTTAATTTCATAGCCCAAAAATTCAATTTTAGTAGCTCCAATGATACATTTTTCACGATTTAGGCGTAATCCAGCTTTGGAAAACCGACTAAGAACTTCTCGAAATTACTTGGCTAGCTCTTCAAATGTTGCACCCTTGATTAATACATCGTCAAAATAGGGTAACACTCCTGGTATGTTTGAGAGCAGTGTCTCAATGAACCGTTGGAATATGCCAGGAGCCGTGAAAGCTCCAAACTGAAGGCGGTTGCAATCAAATGCTCCGCGGTGTATCACAATGGTCTGTGCCATGGCAGAAGGTTCATCTACAACCAATTGTAGGTAAGCCTGGGACAAATCAAGTTTTATGAAGTATCGGCTTCCTGTTAATTCTGCAAGTATTTGGTTTACTGCACATATGAGTACCCAATGCCTTGTTGACTGTACATTTGTAGTCACCGCATAATCTAATTTCATCATTAGATTTCAGGACAGGAACTACTGGAGTTGCCCAATCTGAATAACCAACTGGTTCAAGGATCTCCTGAACTTGTAACCTTTGTAATTCCTTTTCAATTTCAGGTCTTAGAGCAAATGGTACAGTTCTGGCCTCTAACTGAATTGAGCGTATCCAAATGCAATTTAATAGGCATACCTTTGAAACTTCCCAATTCTTTCTTAAATAGATCAGAGAATTCGCTAAGGACATCATCTAAACTCGTATGTTGTATACTATGGATGCCTGTAACTCATATTCCCAGTGATTCGAACCAATTTAGTCCCAACAGCCCCGGACATTGCTCCTTAGCAATTAGGAGTGGGAGTTCACCCTCAAACGAGGCATATTTAATCTTAACATTGTACTGACCCAAAATTTCCATTGGCTGTTCATCATAGTCCTTGACGAAAAAAGGGGACCTTCCTAGCACTGAAGCCTCATGAGGATGTAGCTGCTCAAACGTACCTTTACCAATGATGGATACTTTAACTCCCGAATCTACTTCCATAACATATATGGCATGCCATTAATCATGGCATTTGTGTCTCTACGTTGTTAAGACACACATACTTCAAAAGGGAAGCATCTTAGCTCTCGGTTTCCACGATATGAGTGTCATTATTCTCTAATTTTTGATCATGCACTTTTCTATTAGCAGCAAGTTTGTTTCGGTAGACTTTTTGAATGTTACCCTTTTTTGCAGGCACGACATTCAGCATCCTTAAATTTGAACTGGGCTCTTGGATGGTTGTCTCCACAACCAGAACACTTCGGTTGTCTCTCAGATTGCACTTTAAGAGAAGTCTCTTGATTTCGGTTCTGCATAACTGACACAGTTCCTGAGCCTCTAATCTCTTTCACATGAGAATCGGCAATTTCTGCTGCCTGGGCCTTTTCTTGAGCTTGAGCAAAGATCAGGGAAATTTCAGCAAGTAATCGACGCTGAAAATCTTCGTCTTTCAAACCACATACTAATTTGTCACCGAGCATGACATCTAGATAGTTGCCAAAATTACAGTTACAGTTAACCAGGTGAACGTAGCACATTACTTCACTGCGGAATTATTCCTAATCCCGTCCTCGTCGCCAAAATATTATGTTTCCACAAAAGTATGAATTCGTTTTAATGATACTCACGAAATAAGTCAAAGAATATTTTTTTTGCCGATTGACTTTAAAAGTACGACTTTATTTACAGTTTACAGGCTGTAAAGTGGCACTTTTACTGCCTAGGCAGTAAAAGTGTCGTTTCTGAAACAAACGCCAAACATACGCATCACAATTTGCCAATCGATTAACAAATGCATAACAACATAATTTAATAGCGATGAGATCTGTCAAAAATATTGAAATTAATCATGAAATTTAAATTTAAATTTGAACAATCGGCAAAAAAATTATGTCCAATACGGCAAAAAATGAAGATTTACTGCCTCGCCTACGCCTCGCCTCTGAAACTCTAACCACGTCAGTAAATCTTCTATTTTTTGCCTAGTTAAACAAATTACTATTATTTCAATACAAGTTGGAATGATTTTAATTACAATAAGTCGAAAAACGTAATAACAAAACAAATCTTTTTTCTAACTGTTGCCTACCAACCATAATCATAATTGATTTACTTGAATACTGATACACAACAATGTGTCAGCCTTTTTGATACAATATTCAAACTGCGATTTCTTTGTATGTGCATAACTATTCTACTTCAGGTATTAAGTATTCATCATTCATGATACTTTTTTTATATATATAATCTGTTCCTCTTCTACCCACTGGGTGTCGAGGCTGCTTCGCTCTAATGTCTTCTATGAATTTTCTCCACTCGTTCCGGTTCCTTACTAGCTTCTGCTTATTATTTTCTTTTTGGTTATTATTTCTTGTATTACATCGTCTCATATTTTCCGTGGCCTGCTGTAGCTTTTTTTCCTATTGTCCTTGCTTTCCATATTTCTTTTCTTTTATCCTCGAGTCGAATTAGATGTCCATACCATCCCAATTGTTTCTGCTCCATCTTCTTTATTACTGACTGTACTTCCAATTTCTCTCTAATCTTTTTATTTCTAATTTTGTCTAGTTTTGTTACTCCCTCTATATCTCTAAAACATTTCAGTCCTACCGCTGTGATTTTAACGGTTCTTACATAGTAGTAGCTTCCGTCCTAAATTTCTTGTTTTTAATATTTCCCACAATTCTCTGTTAATTCTATCGAAAACTTTTTCAAGATCTATAAAACATGCAAAGATTTCTTTGTTGTTTCTTTTCCGTTATCTATCGAATTGTAAATTCATGAGCTTGCGTGCTGTGGGCTTTTCTAAATCCGCTTTGAGTATCCCCAATCTTGTCTTCTACTAACTTTCTTAGTTTACTTTCAAGTATCGATTTGTACACTTCTACTGCTGTGCATAGGAGTGAGATCCCTTGATAATTGCAACAGTTTTTTCTTAATAATTTCTATTTGATAAGTTTATTTTCATCTCCAACACTTCTCCACCAGTTTCTTCCGTTTCGATTCTTAGTTCATATAGCAACAATTTCTCTGCAAAATGGAAGAACTGCTACTGCCGATTGGTGTACAATCATTTGTTTGGCGGAAATAATTGCTGAGCTTTGTTAAACCAACCCTGAAAGATAAATCAACTTCCACTAAGACAATGCAAGTTCCCACACAGCTGGCAAGACTATTGAATTTTTGGAGCAGCAAAACGTCGAATTGTTAGCCCATCCTGTTTACAGTCCTGACCAAATTTCCGACGATTCTTTTACTTTTCCAAAAATCAAAAACGGACTGCGTGAAAGGTTTCAATCGCCGGAAAAAAGCAGTCGACGCTTTCATCCATGAAATTTTGTCAGTACCAGCAAACGAATGGAATAGCTGCTTCCAAAATTACTTCGAGCAAATACAAAAATGCATTAACGTTCGTGGAGAATACTTAGAAAAATAACAAAGTCATTAGAATCTATTTACTAGTTTCTTCCATTTCTATATGCAAAATTAAAAAGACAGCTCTCGTATCATACCAATAGTTATTAAGGTCAGTAAGTACAGTTTACCGATTGAGAATAATATATAATAATAGCGAAATGAATAAATGAATATTTTTTTGTGAAAATTCATAATTTTTTACTTACCGCCTTTGCCCATGGGCGGTAAGTCAGCATAACCATAGTAACCACAATTTGCTGGTAAAATCAACATACCATCTCAAATAGAGGACCGGTAAACCCATGAAAACGCCCAATCGTGCAAAAAGATATTTTCAAAGCAAGAAATATGATCGAGATCGACAATCTTCAGCTTTCATATTCAACGGATATATCAATTATTAAAGTTATTTATTCATGTAGAATAAGAGTCTTTGCCAACTCAATTTGTGAGACTTTATATTTTATTAGTCCTATTCTTTGAAGCATTACCATATATAGAAGATGATAGCTTTGTGACATTTCCAAGAAGTGGAAAATTTTATCTGCAATTGCATATCATAAAACTTGTGTTCCTCGTCCCACAAACTGCAATGTAGAATGAGATAAAAGTACTATCAGAAGTTCCTCTACTTAATATCAAAATCAATAATGCAAAAGAGCAAAAACTGATCATAGTCTAATTATCAGAGTATATGTTCAATTTATGAGGCCTTACAATTGAGAGTTTCAAATAATTTTCATCCCATGAAAATAATGCAAATATCTCAGAATTACAAAGTAAAATGGATGAGGGAATAGTTAACATTGAAGAAGTAATTATTAAGGAAGAAAGAAACGAAGATTTAATATCAAAATGATTAATTGAAATTATTAATGCATGAGATTAACAAAGAAAATTTTGTATCAGATGACGCATGTGACAAAAATATTATTGGAGAGAATGCGCAAATATTCAAAAAAACAAAACAAATGTGAAATTTGTAACAAATTATTCACATATTCGGGATATTTGAAAAAACATCTACTTATTCACACAAACAAAAACCCATCCATCTGTAGAATTTGCAACAAATCATTCAAACATTTGCAAAACTTAAATAGTCATAAACTTGTACACACTAGTGAAAAACCATACACTTGTGAAGTTTGCAGCCATTCATTTAGACAGTTAGCTCATTTAAAACAGCACCGTTTGTGCATACTGGTGGAAAACCATACACTTGCAACGAATGTAACAAGTCATTTCGAACGTTCATAAACTCATACACACTGGTGAGAAATCTTATACTTGTGAAGTTTGCAACGAGACATTCAGACAAGTATGCAATTTAAAGCAACACCTCTTAAAACACACTAGCGAAAAACCATTAACTTGTGAAATTTCGACATTCATTTCATTTAAAGCAGCATAAACTTGTACATACTAGTGAAAAACCCTAAAATTGTGAAGTTGGCAACCTGGTTGGCAACAAATAATTCAGAAAGCTATTAATTTTGAAGAGACATTAACTTGTACACACTGGTATTAATAATTAATTGTGTACTTTACATGAATCAAATTTTGTTATACCACAAATAGTATTTATAATTGTGATATACAAAATTGTTTCAAGCTCAATTTCAATCCTGCAGCCCTTAAATAATTTATTAATTTATTATAAGAAGATTTACATCAAACATATTGCTACAAAATCCACTATTTCAAATTTCGCGCTAATATAGTTGTTCATGGTCATGATTCATATAAATAGATGCATTTAAATAAATATCAAAGTGCAACAAGATGATGCTGCTCGTCATACGCCTGGAGTCATGAAAGATTGTATATTAGAAAATAATATTGTCTTGGTTTGTTTGACTGTAAATTTACGTTTTATAAACTGTTGGCTACATTGCTAGCAACACAAATTTCAAATTTTTTTAATTTCACTGATCTAGAAACGGATATAAATTTGGAACCATATTATATTCTTATATTATATTAGAATGTAAGATAAATGAATGGATTATTTTTTAAAAATGCATATTTATTTTTCACTTAGTTGTCAACATTGCTCGCATGTCAAGTTCTGGTCAAGCTGTAAACATGTTGTAAAATGTGTTGCAATATATCAATGTATTTCTATTTGTTTGATTTATTTTGAACATTCAAACAATCTTACAAGATACAATTGAAGCAAGTCTTGAAAATTAAGAAAATCTGGATACGTACGTAAACAACATAACCTAAAATTATTGTCTCATTTTGTAAGTATTGATTATTCTAGGAACTAAATTCAAATTTCCAAGCTATATTTGTGCCAAATGAGGACGTAATTTGAGTAGTAACAATGAATTCCAACAAAATATTCAGAAATAATAACCATACGAAAAATATGCTCAACAAATAACCACGATGAATTACGTCCTGATTTTGTTTGAAGAAAATCTGATAGAAATAATTCATACATTTCAGAATCACAAATATGGATATGGGAATAGTTAACATTGAAGAAGTAATTATTAAGGAAGAAAGAATCGAAGAATTAGTATTAAATGACGAATTGAAACCTCTACTCTGTAAGATTAAAGAAGAAAATTCTCATTCGGTTATCTGCAACAAAAATATTGAAGAAAATGCGCAACTGTCAACCGATTTTGTACCACTGTCAACTACCAAACAAGACGATGCAGAAGTCACTATTAAGGAAGAAATAAACGAAGAATTAGCATTAAATGACGAATTGAAATCATTGCTAGGTGAAATTAAAGTTGATAATTCTGAATCACTTGATATCTGTAGCAAAAATATCATTGAAAAACATGCTCAATCATCAAACGATTCTGTACCACAGTTTACTATCGAACAAGATAAAAAGTCGTTAATTTGTGAAGTTTGCAACAAATCATTTAAACGATCATATCATTTAACACGACATCGTTTAATACACAATGGTGAGAAACCGTTTACTTGTACAATTTGCAATCAATCATTCAGGCAGGCAGTTCATCTAAAACAACATCTGTTGACGCACAATGGTGAAAAACCATACGCTTGTGAAGTTTGCAACCAATCATTTAGACGACCAACTCATTTAACACAGCATCGTTTAATACACAATGGTGAGAAACCTTTTACTTGTACTATTTGCGATCAATCATTCAGGCAGTTAGCCCATCTAAAACAACATATGTTGATGCATAATGGTCAGAAACCTTTTATATGTGAATTTTGTAGCAAAACATTCAGTCAGCTAAGTCATTTGAAAAATCACCGCTCAATACACAGTGGTGAAAAACCATTTACTTGTGAAATTTGCAATGAATCGTTTCGACTTGCATCTTATTTAAAGCAACATAAATTTGTACATATTGGAGAAAGACCACATGTTTGTGAAGTTTGTAACGAATCATTCAAACAATTAAGTTATTTAAGACTACACCGTTCGAAACACACTAGTGAAAAACCATTCACTTGTAAAATTTGCAGTCAGTCATTCCGACTTCCACAATTTTTGCAGCGACATAAAATTGTACACACTGGTGAGAAACCTTATACTTGTGATGTTTGCAACGAAACATTTGGACGTGCACATAGTTTGAAGTTGCATAAACTTGTACACACTGGTGAAAAACCACATGTTTGTGGAGTTTGCAGGAAATCATTTAAGCAATCCTGCAATTTGAAGCGGCACTATTTAACACATACTACTGAAAAACTGCCTTGTGACGCTGAGGAAAAACAATTTTCTTGTGAAATTTGCAATAAATCATTTAGACATAAATACCATGTAAAACGGCACCGTTTAATACACACTGGTAAAGATAGCAACGATTCATTGACAAAAAAATTATAAAAGTATTTTGTAGAAGGTTATCAGGAAGTTATAACTTAAATTCCCACGTAAATGTGAATAACAAGTCCAGGAAAATTATGAAAGGCGTCTCTTTGATCATCGTAAAAAAAATTGAGTCTCAGAAGATGCTTGGGTTCAGTATTACATTATAGAAGCATTTTGGAATATTCTAGGACTTTCTGCAACGTTCTTAAACTTCTCTGAATATTCTGGAGCAAATTCGTCAAGATTTATTGGACACGAAATTTTTCTGGAATGTTCTGGAAGATTTGGAACATTTTATAACGTTCTGAAGTTTTCTGGGACGTCCTAGAGTACTCTGAAAAATACTCATTTAGGAATATTCTGGCAAATTTCACAATATTTTATAAAATTCTAGAATATTTTGAAATACTTCAAGGACATGTTCCAGAATATTTTAAATTAAAATCGCCAAGGTTTTTTCTACATGAAATGATTCTGGGACGTTCTAAAGACTTTTGGTACATTTTGGAACATTGTATAATGTTGTGAAACATTCTACCGAATTCTAGAATGTTTGAGGTTGTTCTAAAACATTTCTTAACGTTTGAAATTGAAGAGCTTGTTATCGCCAGGTCTTCAATCTATGTTCAATAAATTAAAATATATTGCACGTATTAACGAGCCGTATAACTGTTTAGAATGTATTAACTGTATATAGAAATAGAGATTAATTTTGCTTTGTAGTTTAAGGATTGTAAAATATAACGTTTTATAAATAGTTGGCAAAATTGATTTCATTAGTTTGAATTTTTTTCTGATTCAGGCCGGTTTCACCAACTTTACTTAAATTTATTCTGAGGCTATTGCCATAGTTGCTAATTCAAAATTCAACTCAAGTTGGTGGAACTTATCCTTAGAATAAGATAGAAATAGATCGTAGGCCCACTGCCAAAAAGTACTATGATAGTCTCACATAAGCCCTCTGAGGCTCTGGCAATTATGCGTATTGTCAGCGGGCAACCGGTATACTAATTTTACATCTTATGACTATGTATAAAATTCAATCAAAGTTGCAAATCGATCAGTACATCACAAAATTGTCAATTGCCAAAGGGGCATATGCTTAACACGGTATAAACCCTTATAAAAATTTTGTTAGTGTGTCAAATATTAGATCATTTTGCAATGATAGTTTTATGTATGCCATTAGGATTTTTGTTAATTGTTCATGTTAATATACAAATTTTTCAAACGGCATACAGTTTAGTTGGGACCACGGTACAAGACATAGTAGGTAACCTAACTCGCCCCGAAAATGCGTCCGCTGAGATGGTTATAGTTCGCACTGTCGCCGCTAGAGGCGCCTACATCAGTAAGGCCTGTTTTACAACAGTGTTTAATGTATAATTACACTAAACTTACAAAATTTTACGAAATCATTTATATATTGAAGTTAACCGTATATGTAATGTATACAGCATATATTTTACTTTAATTAAAAATTGATATACTTGTCAAATTAGTGTTGCATTGAGTAATATTTAATATTTAATTATGCAAGAAACTCAATTGGATAAGTTCCGAGATCACATGCGATTAACAATAATTGAGAAATATTTGAACAATACATGAACAATGTGTTTAATCTTCAAGAATACATATAGATATCTTTTCAATTACAAGAAAATTGTTCGAACTTTCAATAAAGGAAACATGAAAACATAAGTTGAACAAAAATTAGATTCAGTTCAAAATATTATATTTCTATATTATACATAATGTTTCACAACGTAATAGTATTTTATGTATTAAGGGCACTTATATTTATTTTTAACAAATACACGTTATTTTAAATTATCTTATACTTAATTCATTAACATTGTCAAAATTTAGATTTCATTTGAATGACTTGATACAAATTTACTTCGTGAGTAAATTTGAATGAGAATTAAATTCATTTATGAAACTGGACCTAATTTAATAGTTATTTATACAAGTGAATTAAACCACTGTTTATTTGCGAGAAGAAAGTTCAAAATCACGAGCGTGTTTAGCGCGAGTGCTTTAATTCTTTAAGCAAATAAAGAAACTTAATTCACGTGTTTGTATACATAATTTTATTCAATTTTGCGTGAATTTCTGGAACATGAAACTGAGGAACAAAATTCAAAAAAATTAAATTGCAATTGCAAGAGAGCTTCGTTGATATCGCGACGAGTGTTTGTTTTTCAAACATTCGGGAGTGTGACTGTCAGTAAACTGTCAGTTTTGTGAACTTTGAATTGAAGCGTTATAATTGTGAAAAGTATTGTCTAAAATGATGGAAGAAAGTGATTGAAACAATGTTCTCGTCCCCGATACCATTTTGAACGAAGCAGCCGCAGCATGTGCAATAGCAGTAGAATCAGCTCCAATCTTTGATGCAGGATATATAGCAACTGTGGGACCTCCCCAGCAAATTATTAAATTTGAAAAATCTTCAATTATTTCCTGCAAATTACTTATCGATAATAGTTTCTTGTTTTTCCACTTCCATGTATCAGACGTATATGGAATTTTTCTTATAAAAAACTGCATGTTCAAATCCTCAGAGATTAAAACTGTTCTTTCAAGGCTAGGTACGATTGTTGCTGTCGGTGATGTCGATAACTCAATATTTGAAGATGAAATAAAGCGAGAATTCGTTACTGTTTCAATCTTATGAAAACCCCATGTTAACCCTGGAAAATTTACTTGTTCCGGTGAAGTCCAAAGACTTTCAAAAGTATTCTCTTCATTATATTGAAATGAATTTTTTGGTATAAGATCTGGAACAAAATTTTGCAATAGAATATCATACACATAAATATGACTCTCCTTTACTTAAATCAATAAATTTAGCTCAAAATTTCACTAAAAAATATGATAAATTTCAATTAAATTAGAAATACTAACCTATTTCTGGAATGATATCGCTGTTTTGTTCTCCTTTGCCGGATAAAGTACTTTTTCTTAATTTTGTAGGTGGTTCTACATTTCTTGTAGTCGGTAATTTTCGTTTCCGCACATTTCTTGACAAATATGAAGGACAATTTGGGAAAATAGTTGGAACTGCTCCTTTTTTCAACCGTGGAATTTGATACGGAACCTATTTAATATAAAAATGCGTAAAAACTGTTCACAAACGTTCCTTTGTATACTTTTTTTAATTTATTATTATTTCAAGAAGTTAATTGAAAGTGTTAATTGCCATTCTGTATTATATTGCCCATTATTTTGTATATTAACTTGTTCAAACTAATATTTAAATAATAATTGATAACTTACCCTTGTGAGACCATCTGCAGAAATCCATTCTCTAATAATATTGTCTTGTACAAAATGTCTTTCGCAAACTCTATCATTTAAACCTAATTCACGATCACTTCTAGGAATTGCTTTGTCCCAAATTTTTATCAAGTCAAGTGGAGCTCTAAAAACACTGGCTGGTACCACAAGCTCTGTTTTTGGCTATACTAGCAGTGTTATTTTAAGAAGCGTTTTAAGGCAATATAAATACTTCAAGCTATTTTAAAGGAAAATATTCAAATAAATTTTGTAGACATATGTGTTTTCCGTGATTTGTATCTGAAGATTATTTTCTAAAGTATTTGGGAAAATTCTAATTGCGTTAAAACACATCTTGACACAACACTCTTAGTAGCGCCAAAAACAGAGCTCGTGGTACCAGCCACTATATTTTATCTTACAACTCTTATATCCAGAATTACAATTCGGGACAAAACATTTTCCAGGCATTTTAATTGAATGTTCATTTGTCACACGGCTATCACTTTATTAAATTATTATTTATTTACTGTAATCTGACTGTATTCAACGCACTGATCTCTATATACAGATCAGTGATTCAACGACACAAACACTAAAATCAAACGCTTTTCAATTGGTAACTAGGCCCTACATATCCGCCATCTTGAAACATTTCCTCTCACCTCTCACGTCCACATGCTTGACGCAGTCAGCGGACACATTTTTCGTAGACCGGCAATGAGAGTTGTGGGGGCCTGCTGCAAACTCAATAGTGGCAGATGCTAAATGCTTTGAGAAAGATGCCTACTATCTTCCATCTCATACTCTTAACCTCTCTCTCTAACGCGATAAGATATTGAGACACAGCTGGTATAGGGAGATAGCATAGCGTTTCACCGGCGTGGTATAAACATTACTACTTTTTTAGATGAGCTACAAGAAACATTGTTGCGTCGAAGAGTGTTTTTCATACAAGAAGAAACCGATTTTTCGATATAAGTTCGAAATTTGTGTGAAATATTTACAGAAGTAGATTTTTCTCAACTCAATTAGGAGAATAATTCAAGATGGAGTTATTTTTGTGTGGTACAAACGAACAAATAGATACTTAAGTGGACAAGACAGTCGTCTTTATGCTGTTTTGGATCCTATACAACGACTTGCGGTTTGACGCTGCAAGAAGGCATTGAAATCGAAGTACCGCAAGTAATTGGTAAGTATATAAGTACTGTATTTTTTTGCTGTTATGAGTAAATAATTGACAAATTTATTTCAAGGTTACTACCGCTTCATTTCCTTCGGATTCAGCTCACGGTCCTGTAATTCATTTGGAGTTCAAAAAGAGCAGAAAGTATCTGGGACACAGGATTTTCCATTCATCACAATTCTCATAGCTGCAAGTAATTATTAAGATGAATAAATCATTACGATCACCTATAATTTGAGAAGAGCAAGAAATATTTGAGACGAATCACCTGTCCGAATACTGTTACCTAAATTTCTCATCCCAACAATAACGCAAAATTCAAAAAGTTATTAATTTTCTCGGAATGAGAAACAAAATGTATATTTTCTGCCGGTCTTTACAATTAGTAGTTTTGTCCACACAAATTATTTAGTGAAAATTTGATCCCGATGTTGTATTTTATACTTTTGTGTAAAATGATTGTCTGATTCTAATTCTATGTAATTATCTATAACTGTATCTTTTAATCGTTTTCATTATTCGCGAATACTCTCAGAATTTCAATTATTGTGTAAAGAAGGTGAATCAAAAGATTGTCATGTACCATAAATTGTAATTTATAGAGATATAGGAAATATTATTATTGTATTAATATATAAAATATGTAATTATATTATTTTTGTATAAAATATTGTATCATTATATCAATTGCTTTGAAATTGATTTGAGAACTCAGTCATAATGAGAAATCAAATTAAATTATCAAGAAATAAGACATGAAATTTCCAAGATTTTGAATTACAGGTTTCATAATTCAAATTTTCACGTGGCAATGAACATTTAAATTATGAAGCCTGAAATTCAATATCTTAGAAATTCTATTTCTTATTTCATAAAATTCAAAATAAAATAAAATAAATTGAAAAACAGCCAGCGCCACCATGCGGCTTTTTTGAAGAAAACAAATATTTTTTTTGTGCTAGTTATTCAACATGGCAGTGAACACTCGCCTGGTCAAAAAAGTATACTCTTCCTGTATGCACTGACAACGCGCAAGGCTGACGCGAAGGAGCCTATGCGTAGTGATTTTTTGAATATTACAGCCTCAGGTACCGCGATCTTGAGCAGTGTAGCACCCGCAGCTTCGGATTCGTATGCCATTTGAAAATCTTCAATATTTACATAAACTAATTAAACAAAATCGTCAAGGCATACTTAAAACTGTCATTGCGAATTTACCTGATAATTCGACGATTGTCTTATCAGATCAAAACCTTTTTGTCCCAACCAGGCCCCCACAACTCTCATTGCCGGTCTACGAAAAATGTGTCCGCTGACTGCGTCAAGCATGTGGACGTGAGAGGTGAGAGGAAATGTTTCAAGATGGCGGATATGTAGGGCCTAGTTACCAATTGAAAAGCGTTTGATTTTAGTGTTTGTGTCGTTGAATCACTGATCTGTATATAGAGATCAGTGCGTTGAATACAGTCAGATTACAGTAAATAAATAATAATTTAATAAAGTGATAGCCGTGTGACAAATGAACATTCAATTAAAATGCCTGGAAAATGTTTTGTCCCGAATTGTAATTCTGGATATAAGAGTTGTAAGATAAAATATAGTGGCTGGTACCACGAGCTCTGTTTTTGGCGCTACTAAGAGTGTTGTGTCAAGATGTGTTTTAACGCAATTAGAATTTTCCCAAATACTTTAGAAAATAATCTTCAGATACAAATCACGGAAAACACATATGTCTACAAAATTTATTTGAATATTTTCCTTTAAAATAGCTTGAAGTATTTATATTGCCTTAAAACGCTTCTTAAAATAACACTGCTAGTATAGCCAAAAACAGAGCTTGTGGTACCAGCCAGTGTTTTTAGAGCTCCACTTGACTTGATAAAAATTTGGGACAAAGCAATTCCTAGAAGTGATCGTGAATTAGGTTTAAATGATAGAGTTTGCGAAAGACATTTTGTACAAGACAATATTATTAGAGAATGGATTTCTGCAGATGGTCTCACAAGGGTAAGTTATCAATTATTATTTAAATATTAGTTTGAACAAGTTAATATACAAAATAATGGGCAATATAATACAGAATGGCAATTAACACTTTCAATTAACTTCTTGAAATAATAATAAATTAAAAAAAGTATACAAAGGAACGTTTGTGAACAGTTTTTACGCATTTTTATATTAAATAGGTTCCGTATCAAATTCCACGGTTGAAAAAAGGAGCAGTTCCAACTATTTTCCCAAATTGTCCTTCATATTTGTCAAGAAATGTGCGGAAACGAAAATTACCGACTACAAGAAATGTAGAACCACCTACAAAATTAAGAAAAAGTACTTTATCCGGCAAAGGAGAACAAAACAGCGATATCATTCCAGAAATAGGTTAGTATTTCTAATTTAATTGAAATTTATCATATTTTTTAGTGAAATTTTGAGCTAAATTTATTGATTTAAGTAAAGGAGAGTCATATTTATGTGTATGATATTCTATTGCAAAATTTTGTTCCAGATCTTATACCAAAAAATTCATTTCAATATAATGAAGAGAATACTTTTGAAAGTCTTTGGACTTCACCGGAACAAGTAAATTTTCCAGGGTTAACATGGGGTTTTCATAAGATTGAAACAGTAACGAATTCTCGCTTTATTTCATCTTCAAATATTGAGTTATCGACATCACCGACAGCAACAATCGTACCTAGCCTTGAAAGAACAGTTTTAATCTCTGAGGATTTGAACATGCAGTTTTTTATAAGAAAAATTCCATATACGTCTGATACATGGAAGTGGAAAAACAAGAAACTATTATCGATAAGTAATTTGCAGGAAATAATTGAAGATTTTTCAAATTTAATAATTTGCTGGGGAGGTCCCACAGTTGCTATATATCCTGCATCAAAGATTGGAGCTGATTCTACTGCTATTGCACATGCTGCGGCTGCTTCGTTCAAAATGGTATCGGGGACGAGAACATTGTTTCAATCACTTTCTTCCATCATTTTAGACAATACTTTTCACAATTATAACGCTTCAATTCAAAGTTCACAAAACTGACAGTTTACTGACAGTCACACTCCCGAATGTTTGAAAAACAAACACTCGTCGCGATATCAACGAAGCTCTCTTGCAATTGCAATTTAATTTTTTTGAATTTTGTTCCTCAGTTTCATGTTCCAGAAATTCACGCAAAATTGAATAAAATTATGTATACAAACACGTGAATTAAGTTTCTTTATTTGCTTAAAGAATTAAAGCACTCGCGCTAAACACGCTCGTGATTTTGAACTTTCTTCTCGCAAATAAACAGTGGTTTAATTCACTTGTATAAATAACTATTAAATTAGGTCCAGTTTCATAAATGAATTTAATTCTCATTCAAATTTACTCACGAAGTAAATTTGTATCAAGTCATTCAAATGAAATCTAAATTTTGACAATGTTAATGAATTAAGTATAAGATAATTTAAAATAACGTGTATTTGTTAAAAATAAATATAAGTGCCCTTAATACATAAAATACTATTACGTTGTGAAACATTATGTATAATATAGAAATATAATATTTTGAACTGAATCTAATTTTTGTTCAACTTATGTTTTCATGTTTCCTTTATTGAAAGTTCGAACAATTTTCTTGTAATTGAAAAGATATCTATATGTATTCTTGAAGATTAAACACATTGTTCATGTATTGTTCAAATATTTCTCAATTATTGTTAATCGCATGTGATCTCGGAACTTATCCAATTGAGTTTCTTGCATAATTAAATATTAAATATTACTCAATGCAACACTAATTTGACAAGTATATCAATTTTTAATTAAAGTAAAATATATGCTGTATACATTACATATACGGTTAACTTCAATATATAAATGATTTCGTAAAATTTTGTAAGTTTAGTGTAATTATACATTAAACACTGTTGTAAAACAGGCCTTACTGATGTAGGCGCCTCTAGCGGCGACAGTGCGAACTATAACCATCTCAGCGGACGCATTTTCGGGGCGAGTTAGGTTACCTACTATGTCTTGTACCGTGGTTTGCAGCTAGTTTTGCGTTTCGAAGCTAGGAATTTTTGATTATTTAACTTTAGAATCGGAAGAAAGTGTTTAAGTCTCAATTGCAATAGTGGGTACTCAAGTTGTGAGGAGAAAATATCTATTTTTAGTGCTCCGAAGGACAAAAAGACATTAATGAAGTGGAGACGTGTAATACCGCGAAAAGATTGGTTATTTTCATTTAATCTTATTATTTTTTTTGTGATATTCTTGATTATTATTATTGTTATCTTTAGTATTTATTTGTGAATATGTGAATAAAAAAAATGATAATCTATACATTTTTCTGAATTTTATTTAATAAAAACTACTTTTGATTTTAAATTCTATATATTTATTTGAAACTTAGACGTTTCGATCCTTTGACCGAGGATCTTGGTCAAAGGATCAAAGTTTCAAATAAATATACAGAAATTAAAATCAAAAGTCGTTTTTTAAAAAAAAAAAAAAAAATATGTTTAATGATACTTTTCACTATTTCTTTTATTTATTCTTTCTATGTCAATCAAATGCTGATAAATAATTATTTCTAGTAACGTGAGACACCTGGATTATTTTGAAATTTATATCATTGATATTGAAAGTCAATTATAAAAATCTAACACAATTTATTAATTTCAACTATCTATCACTTTCTTCCGAAAAAAATGAACTATTCTAAAAATATAAAATGATTTTCAATCATAAATAAATCAGGTGATAGCAGGATGTATTAAAATCGTGTAAATTAAAAAAATAAGAAGTATTCATACAGAATTTAGAATCAAAAATAATTTATTATTCATTAAAATTCTGAAAAATATATAGATTATTATTTATTAATTTGACACAGGACGTTTCAGAGGTTAATTTATTTGAGTAAATCAAGACTTCCCACAAAATGAGTATTTGTTCCTTCACTGGAAGTAATAGGAGTTTCTGTATTTATCTGAAGTAAATCCATGATTTTTATTTTAAAAAATCGCATGTCATTATAAAAAATCATTTGATTTGAAATAAATACAATCTGATAGACTAAAAATCTCAAGTGATTATCTAGAGTTGTTCTATGTTAATACATGCCTACTATCTTCCATCTCTCTCTTCGTTCGGCGATAAGAATCTGTGTCGTGTACAAGCGCTTCGTTTCAACTCCTATATATATTATACTTCGTGGTTTATACTCATCCAGATTTTTAACATGACTAATTTGTATATACTTCATATTTACTAAAATATATTCAAAAATATTGTCAATCCAACTTACCTCTTCAGTCTTGCTCAAAATTTTGAAATATTTTTCATTTTTGCACATTCACCCTTTTTTGCATGGATAAGCTGATGAACAAGATAATCAAACATTAGCTGTTTGTTGTCTACCTAGTTATCAATCAGATTCCAGCAAAATAATTTATCGCGCAAAAGCTTCTGAAATCTAGCACACACAGCTAATAATTTCAACTTTCTCCAAACTCGCTAGGTAGCGCGAAACTGTTCAATTTGCTTCATAAGAGTGAAGACTCCCAGTACATTAATTTAATTGTTTTATACTGTTACATTTTGTTTATTGTTATATAGCCACTTATAATATTTGTATAAAAATTATTTCTAATTTTTCTTAATTTTCTTATTTTTTTCGAATTTTTTCAAATACATTAATAGAAACTAATAGATCGTTGAAAAGAAAAAAACACTATTTTTCTCCATTATTTTTAATAAAAAAATTAAAGGGGGGCGTCTTCCCAAACCCACCCTGTATTTTTAGCGCATTCATTTTGAACAAACCAGTCAGAACAAAGTCGGTTGATTCATTCATTCGTTGATTTTTTAAATATTACAGTTCTCACAATTTTAAATTTTAACAATTTTTATTCATTTACAAATCTGAACACGCGATAATTTGAAGCTAAACCGTTTTTTTCATTGTTGGTATAATAAAATGTGTTTTCTGTATGAAAAAAGTGAAGATTCCGTTAAAGGCTTCAAAGTCTGTCATCCAGAATTCATTTCAATCTCAAATATAAAAATTGTGAAGTGCCAACTGAAATAAACGACCACGTTGGATATCACAGCAGCTGCTACAGCACTTTCAATGCTTTGAAAAGAAAACATCTGCTATCGACGGGACGAAATTAAACAAGTAAGTCAAATATCATTAATTTTTATTCTCCTGCTGTTCCTGTTTTTATAAATTATTACCGATTTTATACTGATTGAAATGCATCACAAATCTTTTGTTCCTAAACATAATACTCTAAACTATTGTTAAGATTCACGTACATCAAACACATTTGATAAAATCAACAAGAATATTATCGTTCTCGAGACTGAACTGTCAACACAATGACATAACACAGAAAGTATTCTCTAAAAATTAAGATTAAAAGATAGAGCCTCGCTGATCAACACACGTGCATGTAGCATGTCGGTAACGCAAACTCATAAGATTTTATTCATCCAAAAACTGCCCAACGTGAAGTTATCACTCAAAAAATCGGGATTTAGAAGAAAATGCATAACAATGGTTACAATTCTTTGACTCAAAATCATAATCAATCCTCAAGAATTACTACTCATATTATCAAGTGAACAATTATCAAATCTTCCTTATTATATCCAATAAAAATATATTATTATTTGCAAAAGAAGTTGTAATATAAAGTATCAACGATTTCAAATTATTCAAAGGTTCATAAATATTGTCACAAATTTTATTGGGAATAATTTTTACAGGTCACAGTGTGAATATTTATTTTATAAACTCGTATGATTACAATATCGCTCATAGTTACTTTTACTGAATGACTGACTCTCTTCTTGCTCACGCTCTTTATATACCCTAATCCAACAATGTGCCAACGGTGAACAACAATAAACCTGCATTCAAATGCCTAACAACCACCGAACATCTAGTAGCCGTAGGCTGTCTATCACGTCCGATAATTGAACACCGACTAGATTGTTGATCAATGCTTACTAGGATTACAATTACAATAAATTATTGAATAAATAGCGAATTCAAATGAATATCAATATGAGCTCCTGACTTAAAATATTCCACATTTGTGACAATATAAATTATTTTTTCATAGAACTGATATGAAGAACTTGACTGCCGCTCGCTCATTTTTTTTTTTCAAGTATTTGCCGCACCAAATTTGCTACTTAATGATGGTAAAGCGGGATTTTGAACGTCCTGCTCTGGGTGCTATCGGAACGTTTTCTGAGAGGGCTGAAAAACGGGACATCCCGCCAAAAACTAGACATCTGGCAAGACCATGTTGGCCATTTGCTCGATTTAATATTCCATACATAGCCCTTGCACTGTATCTTTATGATTCCATAAAAAATTCATAATTTTTAATTCAAAACCAGTTTTCTATCAGAGTAAGATAACCTTTGCACTACAAACTTTATAATTTAATAAAAAAAAACTCATAATTTTCAATTTAAAACATGTATTCTATCAAAATTAGTTCTTGCGTGAATTTTGGGACATTTTTATATCATAATTTCATATCAAGTTTAGTCAATTTCCCTACAAAATATTTTACTTCTGAAATGTCAAATTTAAATTCTTGTCTGTCCCGCCATAATCACGACCTTCTGTAAGCCTGATTTACTCCAAAACAAGATGAGACAACTAGTACCGGTTTGCAACAGAAATAGTACAAACAGGAAAAAAATCATTTATAATGGATAATACAATTCGAAATGAATATTAATGATATTATCAAGTTTTTGAGTAACTCTAAAATATAAATATGATTTATTAAAGACAGCTTTAATTTTCTACCACCAGAGAGCACTACAATCACTTCCCATGACAAATATCCGGTCAAAATCCAAACAATTTCACCGCGCTGTAAGTGGGGCTCATTATTGAAACGAATGAGAACTGAAAGTAGTAATTATTAATTATTTGTTCTTCTATTCAATACTAAAAATTCTTGGGCAACATAATAATAATAATAAATACGTAGTAGGGAATAACCTGTAATTTTGACTTGTTCCGGTTGTCACCCTTTGTCACTTAGTTGTCGTGTTTGATTTAATAAAGGTAAGTGATAGACACATGAATTAATAATATGATTAAATGAATTACTGTATTACAGGAAAATGAATTATATATCAAAGTGTTGTTTATGTGGATCAACCAGAAAAAAATCATTAAACCTTGGTGAAATGATGGCATGCAAAGGCTACAATGCTCACTATTACTGTCTTTTGCTTTCTTCAACTATAAAACAGAGTGGTAAAGATAACGAAGGAATACTTGGGTTCCTTCCTAGCGATATTTGCAAAGAGTTGAAACGATCAAAAACAAGAATTTGTTCATACTGCAAAAGAAGTGGTGCATATATATGTTGCAGTGCCCAAAATTGTAAAATTATGTTCCATCTACCATGTGGGATTAAGAATGATTCGGGTCATCAGTTTTTCGGACAGTTTTCATCTTATTGTGCAACACATCGTCCAAAGCAACAATTTATTGAACCAAGTGGAACAAAGTTTTGTTTAATTTGTTATGATACAATTGACTTTATGCGGAGTAAAGTTTTTTGGGCACCATGTTGTAAAAAGAACTCATACTTTCACAAAAAATGTCTGCAAAAATTAGCACTAAGTGCTGGATATTTTTTTAGATGTCCTATTTGCAACAACAAGCCCATTTTTCGAAAAGCTATGAAATATTTAGGAATCTTCATCCCTAAAAGAGATGCATCCTGGGAATTGGAACCCAATGCTTTTGAAGAATTATTATATCGACATAGAGAATGCAATGTGGGAATATGTAGATGCAGTTGGGGAAGAAAATATAGTAATAATGGAGCGTGGGCTATCGTATTATGCGGTTCTTGCGGCTCGCAAGGTACTCATGTAGCTTGCAGCAGCCTAACAATAGGTAATTTGTGGTATTGCCCTGACTGTACTAAGACACCTAAGCCTTGCACTTCAAACCAAGCCCTAATTGAAATAAAAGGTTCAGATTGTCCATCAAGTTCGAATAAGGGGCAATTTTTGAGTATGTCCGCTGAAACACCAAGCCCTTCTCAGAGATCTGCCATAAGTTACAAAAGAAATCAAAGTACAAACACTTCCACTGTTGAACCAGTTATGATAAATCACAGTGATGTGATAGCAGTCGAAACAAATGAACCATGTTACAAATATTTATTAGCAGATAATCAAAAAGTTCTACCAGTGAAAAAAATTCCAACAAATGATGGGAATTGGTCTGTACAAGGTGGTTTGAATGTAGGGAGATCCGATAAAACTGATGGATTGGCGAATATTAGGATTAGTGACGTACGTTCTCTTAATGAATCTTGTTCTGCTCCTAAACCAACAAATAGCGATAACAATCAAAATTCAGCACCTGAAACTCGGCCAAATAATTATGTTGGTGTGAATAAGTTCATTATTGTTATTCCTATTACTGATGATAACAATGCAGAAAATAATCTTGCTGTTAGAGATACACAGGGCAACATGTTCATGCTAAAGAGACTAATAAATTGTCACCCAATTCAAATTAATGTAGCTGTTGATCAGAATCACGAAAATTCCAGAAAACGAGACGAAGGACAAGACAGCGATGTAATTGTAATCGACTAAATCCAGTTTTATTTGATACGTAATTTAGTTTAGATTCTTTTGTTTTTCCCATATTTTGTTAGTATTGTTAACTGAAAGTTTTTTGAGATCAACCAAATCATCTTGATTTCAATGTTGATTAAACTTCTAAAATTAAGCGAGATTCTAATTTTGTTATTTGACTCAATAAATAAAAATATTCATTTCTATAATCTTTCTTATTTTATTATTTATTTTACAGGTTGCTCATTTTTAATCTAAGCAGGTCAATGCTTCGGGAACTGTAGACTAAGAAATTTTTTTGTAATAACGTTGTGGATCCTTGGATTAGAAGTTATGTCGAAGATTGGAAGGCTTAAGGATCAATCAAAGGAATTTTGTTGAAAACAGTCCATCAGCAACGTGATCAGTGAAAACATTCCGTAAAAAACAACAACAGTGCAAGGCACATGTTGGTAAATGATAATATGCAGAGCTACATAATTGTTGAACTACCAACAGCTGACATTAGTGAAGAACTGCTTTGCAATGTTGTTGTTTTTCACGAAATGTTTCCACTGATCACATTGCTGATGATGGATGACAATCATTCGAAACATCCACCGACATCGTGAAATAAAGGACCATTTTCAACAAAATGCCTTTGGTTGATCTTTAAGTCTTCCTACCTTCAAAAATAAAAGTTACTTGGTTTTAAGGGGGATGTATCTCTTAGCGGACAAGAGATTATTTTGATGTGGCACTCCACTCTAAAATTTTAAGTATCAAAATCCGTGGAAGTCGTCATTTTATAAACAGTTGGCAACATTGTTAGCTATTTCATTTTAATTATTTCTGATTAGTACAAAATAGATAATAATTGGAGCAAGAATAATATTTTTATGTATTCAAACGTAAAATGGAGATAAATTGATTATTCTAAGTGCATATTTATTTTTTTATGCAGCTGTCAACATTGTTCACACAATCTGTCAAATGTATTAAAATGTCTTGTTTAATAGATATTTGTTTTATTTGTCTTGAAAATTCGAACAATCTTACATTTATCAGGTTTCATAATTCCAATGTAAATAGTATTGAGGATAAATTGAAATATTTAATACCTGAACTTGTACGTTCAAAGCTTAACCTCAAATTATTATCATAAGTAAAGTATTAATAACTGTTTCAGGAACTCAAATCAAATATTCCAAAATATATTTGTGACAAATGTGGAATCAATTTGAGCAGTTGCTATGAATTTAAGCAAAAATGTTTGCAAAATATAAAAACATACGAAATATATGCTCAACAAATAAACACAACAAATAGTTCTATCACAAAACCTAATTTTGTGTGTAAAAAAGTAGAGATATCTGAAGAAAATATTTCAGAACAACCTGGGATAGAATTTGTAGATGTAACTAAACGTGAAGAAATTATTATTAAGGAGGAACCAAACGAAGAATTGATATTAAATGACGATACAAAATCATTACTGCAGGAGATTAAAGAAGAAAATTCTGAATCAGGTGATGCATGTAACAAGAATGAAAATATTATTCAAGAGAATGCGCAAATATCGAATGATTCTGTAGCAATTTCAACTGAAAACGAAAATGATAATAAATGCGAAAATATCGACTTTAAACAAAATAAAAAACTGCATAAATGTGAAATATGCAACAAATCCTTCAAATCTTCAGCAAATTTAAGGAGACACCAACTCATTCACACAAATACAGAACTATACACTTGTAAAACTTGTAAAAAGTCATTTCAACAATTGCAGTATTTGAAAAGTCATTCTTTAACACACAGTAGTGAAAAACCGTATATATGTGAGGTTTGCAACGAATCATTCAGACAGTTACCGGTTTTGAAGCGGCATAAACTTGTACACACTGGTGAAAAACCATTTACTTGTGAAATTTGCAATAAATCATTCACGCAATTGCCAAATTTAAACAAGCATAAATTTCTACATACTGGTGAAAAACCATTCACTTGTGAAGTCTGCCAACAATCATTCAGGCAGTTGGACCATTTGAAACATCATCAATTCATACACAGTGGTGAAAAACCGTATACTTGTGAAGTTTGTAATGCATCATTTAGACAGTTGTCAGTTTTGAAGCAGCATAAACTTCTGCACACTGATGAAAAACTGTATACATGTGAAGTTTGTAACAAATCATTCAAACAGTTGCCGAACTTAATGCAGCATAAACTTCTACACTCTAGTGAAAAGCCATTTACTTGTGAAGTTTGCAATAAATCGTTTCAACGTTTGTGTAATTTGCAGCGGCATAAACTTTTACACACTGGTGAAAAACCATATACCTGTGAAATTTGCAATAAATCCTTTAGGCAAGTACCTCATTTACAAAAACATCTTTTGACACATACTGTTGGGAAAGCGTTGAATTCTCCTACATCTTAGCGGCATATTGAAGAAAGTTTGATTCTGTGGATTGGTGTGAAGAATACGATATTTATGTATGATGTAGCAACAAATAAATATATTATTTTTACATTTATTCTTGAATATTGAACAAACTTTCACTAGAATTTTAATTTCAGACTGTTCTAGAACATATTAGAATATTCAAAAATGTAGCAGAACGTCATACAATGTTCTATAAGTTTCAAGATATTCCAGGATGCTTCAGAACGTTCCAGAATGTTTCAAAACATCGTAGATCCTTCCAAAATACTCCAGCACGTGATACACTGTTCTAAAATGTTTCTGAACACTAGATTAGAAACCTGTAAAAATTGTTTTATTAGTTAACCTACGTCATCCCCGATCTGAAAATTAATAGAAAAAAAAATAGATTAGAAATCTGGAAAAAATATTTTTTTTACGTCCTGTTGATGATGATGATGTACTGGAACGGAATTTTGATTAAACATTCATTACACTATTACTACAATTTTCAATTCAAGAGCTAATAAACAAAAGAACTAATACCGCCGCGTGTTTCTTCAGAGTTTACGTGGGTCTCTGCCGAACCCTGGTGTTTCACGCCTAATACGCGGCTTCTACCTGCCATGCAGCGGCTACTCCTCAGTTTCCTCCTGGCTATGGATCAATCACATGATTGCATACTTCAGGCACTTCCACACCAGAGGTACAACCCCTAGAGTGAAGACCTACGGGTGGCAGCGACCGAGTAGAGAACTCCCCGCAAAAAACCCGGCAAGGAAAAGTGGCCAGGCATCTTCGGCCATCCTCCATTGTGCGTACCGCTTAGTCCATCGCAAAAATTACAAATGTCTGCCCAAATACTAAAGCGCATTTCATTATTAATGCAAAATATTTCGGATTCAATTAAATACATTGGCTCCGCGGAGCTGCGCTTTTAACGCCGTACAAAAGCACCGAACGAGAATTTAAATTTAAACTACAAACAAAATCTAAACGGACGAAGGATAACCATCCTAACCCACGAATGGGTCACGAACCACCTCAGTTACAATTTGAACACAAAAGCAAGCGCCCGTGGACTGCTCACCACAACGAACGGCATAACAATTTATAATGATCACCGACATACGTTTATTCGCCTATAGCATGCAATGCAATAGAAAGAATACACAATATAATGAAGTCATCGCGTAGCGTCCTAACAAATCGGAAGAAACAAGTTACCGCATGGTAATTAATAAAAATTTGATGGAATTAAGTTTGGAATTGAAATTTATTCAAAATAATGAAGAAAACAGCATTTTGTACACTATTTGACATATTAAACATTCACATTATTTCAACTGCAAATAAATGTAAGTAACTATATTTCAACTCAAAATTTTTACTTTCATATATTGGATACTCGTATTATGATCGTAATCATATATGACAAAAATAAATAAAATTGGAAAAAACATTCTGTACATATCACAATAATATAATCTCTATAAAGGCCTACCCTGGAGATTAGAAGCTGTCTGACAAATATTTGTGGTAAGTGTTGAAGATATCCTCTTTCTATTTTTAAAATTGCGGGATGTTTAATCGTTTTATAATCTTTCGAGTTTGGATGAATCCAACTATACATATTTTTACAAATTTTATTGTAAATAATTTATTAACACAGGTTACAGCGCCAGTATTTATTTTATATACTCGTATGTTCACAATATCACTCACTGTTACTCGTACTGAATCACTGAATACTGACTTCCTCTCCTAGCTCACGCTCTTATATACCTAAGCCGAGAATGGTTCAATATCCAATTGTCTAACAGTTGTTGCCTGGCAACCACTGAACATCTAGTGACCATAGCCTGTCAATCATGTCCAACAATTGAACATCGACCTTGTCAATACTAACTAGGATTACAGTTACAGCAAATTCAAATGAACTAATTACTACAAATATTTCATATTTGTGAAAATATCAATAAAATAAGACATTTTCAAGCATATTTTTTTAATATTACTTATAAATAATTACAAGATGCTTCTCATGCAGCTCATGTAAGTCTATATATATATATAGAGAAAAATTACACTGTATTTATTTTACATATTACACACAGTTGAATGTTATGCTTCTTAATTTCTCCCTGTGATTCAAAAATGACTGGCAATGATTTGTAAATGCTCTGCAAAATTCACGTTTGTGGTTTTTTACCCGTGTGTATCAGATGATGCTTTTTCAAATTGTGTGAATGCTTGAATGACTTATTACAAACTTCACAAGTAAACTTTTTTTCACGAGTGTGTACAAGTTTATGCTTCTTTAAAGTTGGAGACTGTGCGAATGACTTGCTGCAAACTTCACAAGTGAACGATTTCTCACCAGTGTGTACAACGCGGTGTAGTTTCAAATTATGCAATTGCCTGAACGATTTATTGCAAATTTCACAAGTATATGGTTTTTCATTAGTATGTAGAAGTCTATGCCGCTTCAAACTATGCATCTTCCGGAATGATTTGTTGCATGTTTCACAAGTAAATGGTTTTTCACCAGTGTGCAGAAGTTTATGTTGTTTCAAATGTGACGACTGTCTGAATGATTTGCTGCAAATTTCACAAGTAAATAGTTTTTCATCAGTGTGTATAAGTTCATGCTTCCTCAAATTTGACGACAGGCGAAATGATTTGTTGCAAATGTCACAAGTCAATAGTTTTTCACCAGTGTGTGAAAGTTTATGTAGCTTGAAACTGTACAACTTTCGGAATGATGTGTTGCAGTTTTCACATTTATACAACTTTTTATTACACTTTAGTTCAGGTTTTTTCATATCTTCACAATTACAGAATTTTTCTTTGCAATTTTGGCATTTATATGTTTTATGATATTTGTATTGCTCCTCAATTTGTTCGCTAGTATTTATACTTTCAGTTGACGGTATTTGCACATTTTCTTCTTTAATTCCATGCAATAATAATTCTAATTTGCCATTTAATAGCAACTTTTCATTTGTTTCTCTTTTAATAATCAATTCTTTATTGTGTACTATATTATTTTCATCAGATATCTCTTCTTTTTTACAAACAAAAACAGGACATTCATCTTTGTTTATTTCTTTCTTAATAATAATTCTTTCAATATTAGCAACATCTACAAATTCTACTTCATTTTGTGACATCCTTGCTTCTCCATAAATCAGATCAAAACAATATTCGAGTTGGTTTCCTGAAATAATAATTAATGGTATGATAATAATTTGAGGTTATATTTTATATCTACAAGTTCAGGTTAAAGATATTTTAGTTTATTCCACATATTTGTACCATTCATATGAGCCCTGATGAATACAAAATTATTCAAATGTCAATATCCTGGTCAATATAAAATATTTCATCACATATTTAGCAATCTTTCAAGAACTTGACCACTTCTTAATGTTGTTAGAAACTGCTTCTAAAAACATATAATGCATTTCAAATAATGATCATTTGGTTATTATTCATATTGTATTTTCGACATTCTATCATCCAACTTAAAATAAGTAGAAATTGCAAACGTTTGAATCTACATTGCTAACAGAGTTGCCAGCTGTTCTTAAAAAATATAGTTTATAGTTATTTAGCATTCCTATAACATTTGGATGACTTTAAAATAATCCTCCCTATTATTATTATCAGTTCATGTCATTTTACAAACAATTTATTTGTTTTGAAGCTGACAGGACAGAAAGAGAGGCACAAGAATACAAATTTATTTCACCTACTTCAGTATTGTCTCACTAGATGTCAATCACGTAAAAATTTCATTTTATTTTATTTCATTGTGATCTCTTAAGTTTATTCGGATATTTTATTAATAAGATAATTTATGGGTTTATCTAATTTAATATTAAGTTTAACTCCAATATACATTTTTAGTTTTCTCATTATACTTATAATCTTCAAAAACTACCAATCAAGTTATTTACATTTCAGTTTTGCATTCAAATATTTGGACAGCAAGAATCAATTAATTGCCCGCGATCCATTTTACTTCGTGGTGGTGCCTTATTCTAATTACATGAGGTAAAATTATCATCGCCCAATTCCATAAGTCTTATCAGAGATTATTAATTCAATTAGTTATGTTTGTGATCGCTCATGCAAAAACTGGATGATGAGCTCTAAGTACAGTCCGTCAGTTTAGTTTTATCGTTTAGGACTTTAGGTAGTAAAGACGTGGGAATTATAGTGTTAAAATGATAGTACCAGTATTAGGTGAGTTGAGTTACTGGGTGTGTGTGAAGAAGTGCAGTGCTTATGGTACGACCTATCGGCTATGTGCGAGAATGGTTTGCGTTGATGCAACTGTGATTGGTTGTCTACGACTCAGCGAACAGCTTTGGGCTGTACCGTTCCGAACTTTCTTGAATTTTGATGTGTCACCCCACTTTTAAATTTTAGGCCTCAAAACCAATGGGATCTAGAATTTTGTAAGTCGTAAGTTGGTGTGTCATCAGTTTTCACGGTTTCTAGTTTTTACCGGCAAATATAAACTTTTGAATAATTTATGAACAGTTGGCAACATTGTTAGCTATTTAATTTCAATTATTATTTAGTATGAAATAGACAAACAGAAATCTTATTTATATGTATTTAAATGAAAGAAAATAAATTGATTGTTCAAAGTGCATTTTTTTTGACACAACTGTCAACATTTTTCACGCATTTGTTAAATGTGTTGAAATGTCTTGCTTAATTGATATTTGTTTTATTTGTCTTGAAAATTCGGATTATCTCACATTTATCAGGTCTCAAGATTCTAATGTAACAAGTATTGAAAATGAATTGAAATATTTAATACCTGAACTTGTATATTTAAACCTAACCTCAAAGTATTATCATAACTAAAGTATTAATTGTTTTAGGAACTCAAATCAAATATTCCAAAATATATTTGTGACAAATGTGAAAGAAATTTGAGTAGAAGCTATGAATTTAAGCAAAAATGTTTGCAAAATATAGCAACATATGAAATATATGTTCAACAAAAAAACACAACAGATGGTTCTTCTATCATAAAACCTGATTTTGTTTGTAAAAAAGAAGAAATATCTGAAGAAAATATTTCAGAACCACAACCTGGCATAGAATTTGTAGAAGTAGCTAAAAGTGAAGAAATTATAAAGGAGGAACAAGAATTGATATTAAATGACAACTCAAAATCATTACTGCATGAGATTAAAGAAGAAAATTCTGAATCAGATGATGCATGTAACCAGAATAAAAATATTGAAGAAAATGTACAAATATCGGATGATTCAGTAGCATTTTCTACTGGAGACGAGAATAATAAATGCCAAAATACTGACTTGAAACAAGATAAGAAGTTGCATAAATGTGAAATATGCAACAAATCATTTAAATCTTCGGCAAATTTAAGGAGACACCAACTCATTCACTCAAATACAAAACTATACACTTGTAAAACTTGTAAAAAATCATTTCAACAATTGCAGTATTTAAAAAGTCATTATTTAGGACACAAAAGCGAAAAACCATTTACTTGTGAAATTTGCAATAAAACATTCAAACAATTATCATATTTAAGCAAACATGAACTTCTTCATACTGGTGAAAAACCATTTACTTGTGAAATATGCCAACAATCATTTAGGCAGCTGAACCATTTAAAACATCATCAATTCATACACAGTGGTGAAAAACCGTATACTTGTGAAGTTTGTAATTCATCATTTAGACAGCTGTCAGTTTTGAAGCAGCATAAACTTCTGCACACTAATAAAAAACTATATACATGTGAAGTTTGCAACAAATCATTCAAACAGTTGCCGAATTTATTGCAGCATAAACTTCTACACTCTAGTGAAAAACCATTTACTTGTGAAGTGTGCAATAAATCGTTTCAACGTTTGTGTAATTTGCAGCGGCATAAACTTTTACACACTGGTGAGAAACCATATACTTGTGAAATTTGCAATAAATCCTTCAGGCAATTACCGCATTTACAAAAACATCTTTTGACACATACTGTTGGGAAAGCGTTAACTTCTTCTACATCTTAACAGCATACTGAAGAAAATTTAGTTCTGCGAATTGGTGCAAAGAATACTAGATTGGTGTATGATGTAGCAACTGATAAATAATTAAATGGCTTTTTTAATTCTGTATATTTTATTTATTTTTGACATTTCCATTCTTTCGCCAAGAATCCTCATTCGTGTCATATTAGTTACATATTTGCCAGAAAAGAAAAAATTTATAATTTGTACAATATTGTATACAATTTAATAAAAATTGAGTTTTAAAATCATGTAACCAGTGAGAACCTATAAAAAATTACGGACATCCATTTAGTAACTATTTTATTTATTTAATTTTCAATACAAAAAAAGTTTATCACAGCGTAAGTGAATAAAAATCGGCATTATTTTCGATAAATGAAATCCATTCGCCGCTCTTTCTGCAATATAAATTTTTTATTTATTATCTAGTAATAAATTTAATAATGCTAGCAGGCCACTAATATTTCTGAAATCTTCGGGTTCGTATAAAATTTGGAGTTCAATTTTCAAACGTTTCAAATTTAGGAATGGGTAAGTATTGGCTGCAGTGTTTTTAATATGAAAATTTGAAGACACTAATAGTTTTGCCTTTTCAAAACATCCAACAAATTGAAAACGATCCTTCGTTTGCGTAACTATTGAGTCGTATACTTCCGTTGCGTCAGCTATCAAGTTGTTATTTAGTATATTTTTGTATATGTAATAACTTCCGCGTAAAACCATGTGCCCAACTCTCGATTTCATCCTACAACATAATTAATCGAGATGTTTTTTTTTTCTTATAGATTGTGTACTATTATTACCAAATGTCTGGATAGCTCATAACTTTCACAAATTAATTATTTTTCACTTGTGTGTTGAACGATGTTCACCAAATTTCACAATGGTTTTTTACCAGTGTGTGCCAAACAGTGTCGTTTTAAATGGTTCAACTGTCTGAATGATATATTGCAAGCTCCACAAGTGAATGGTTTTTCACCGGTATGTAGAAGTTTATGCAACTTCAAACTATACGCTCGCCCAAATGATTCGTTGCAAACTTCACAAGTATGAGGTTTTTCACCAGTGTGTAGAAGTTTATGCCTATTCAAAGTTGACCACTGTTGAAACGATTTCTCGCAAACTTCACAAGTAATTGGTTTTTCACCAGTGTGCACAAGTTTATGCTCCTTCAAAAATGATAGCTTCCTAAAAGAATTGTTGCAAACTTCGCAAGTATAGGGTTTTTCACCAGTATGTACAAGTTTATGCTGCTTTAAATATTGCAAAACCTGGAATGATTTCTTGCAAACTTCACAAATAAATGACGTTTCACCAGTGTGAAGAAGTTTATGTGTCTTCAAAGCTGGTAATTGTTTGAATGATTTGTTACAAACGTCACAAGTAAAAGGTTTTTTATCATTATGTGTTGAGCGATGGTTTTTTAAATGGACTGGCTGCCTAAATGATTGATTGCAAATTTCACAAGTAAATGGTTTTTCACCAATGTGAATAAGTTTATGCAGATTCAAAGCTGATGACTGATGGAATGATTGATTACATACTTTACAAGTATATGGCTTTTCACCAGTATGTACAAATTTATGCGTCTTTAATGCCCCCAACTGTCGGAATGTGTGATTGCAAACTTCACATATGAATAGCTTTTTATCTTGATGCTAATTTGTCATTTAATATTAATTTTCCATTTGTTTCTTCTTTAATATCGAATTCTTCACAGTTCACAACCTCTACGTCAATGTCAATTTGTGATTCTGATATATTTTCATCTGATATTTCTTCTTTTACATACACAACATCTGGACGTATAGCAAGACGTAATATTCATAATAATCATCTGCTGTGGTTACTTGTTGAGCATATTTTTCGTATGTTGTTATGTTTTGTAAACATTTTTGTTTGAATTCATAGCCTTTGTTCAAATTAAGTCTACATTTGGCACAATTATATTTTGGAAAATTGGGATTAAGATCCTAAAATAATTATTACTTAATAATTAATATAATATTCTAGGTTATGTTGTTTACGTACATGTTCCGGCAGAAAATATTTCAGTTTATTTTCAATACTTGCTGTACGAGATCGTTTGAGTATTTAAGGCAAATCAAACATATATTGATCAAATGAGACATTTTATACGTATTTATATTCGGATTTCAACCATACGTGAACAATGTTAACAACCGTTTCAAATAATAAATATGTATTTCGTATTTCATTAATAGTGCTTTCAGGCCAGCCAGAATCAAAACATTCAATAGGGAAATAAGGGCAATGATTTGTCTAGAATATTTTAGGTCCTTCCTTGATCCAAAGCGACCAGCTCCAATCATCTCCAATGACCCACCGATTTTTTAAGCGATGGCAACACTGATTGTGAAAAAACAACTTGGAAAAATGGCGGCTAAAATGGGAGAAGAAAATCAAAGTGGAAATATTATTTTTGAATGTGCCATTTGTTCACTAAGAGGAGATATACATTCCATACAAAAACATGTAGACACGGCCCATGTATCTCAAGATAACGTAAACGTTTCAGGTAAGAAAAATATATAAGGTTATGGGTTTGAAAAATGTTTATATTTGATCATTGTTTTATTTCAGAAAATAACAATCAATCTCCTGACTTAAGCTCAACTGCGAAGCTAGATGATGGTTTATGGTCTCATGAAGAAACTCATGCTTTAATAGCATTGTATAAAAAGCATATTAATGATTTCAATAGGGCCAAAAAAAGAATACTCGTATGGAAAATGATTTCCGAAGAACTATCAAATATAGGCATTGTGGTAAGAAATTTATAATTAATTAAGTTTTAGTTTCAAAGTACAAACTCATTTACTTTTTAGCATTCAGCTACAAAATGTCAAAGAAAATGGTTAAATATGGTACGAGTGTACCGTAGAAAAAAAGATAAAAGAAGAACGAGTTGCTCATCCATTTATTTTGATAAGTTGGATGAGATATTAGGCCATCGATCTAATACTACAAATTCAGAATCTATAATTACAGGTGTTGAAGAGGCCAATGATAAAATTGAACCTGAATCTTCAGAAAATGATGAAGTGGCTATTCTAGAAAATAGTAGTGCGAAAATGAAAAGAGAAAACAGTGATAATGAAAACGTCACTCCAAAAAAAGTGAAATATAGTCTCAATTGCCAACAACAAAAATTCATTGAGAAAAATTTTGAAGTAAATGAAGAAGGGAGTAAAAGAAGAGAGCTGAAACACAAATATATTAATTTATCTCCTGAACTAAGCTCGCCTGCGAAGCTAAATAATGATACAAACAGTGGTTTTTGGTCACAGAAAGACACTCTTGCTTTATTAACATGTTATGAAAATCATATTGACGATTTTCATAACGCAAAGAATAGAAAATTCGTATGGAGAATGATTTCCGAAGAATTATCGAGTATGGATATTATGGTAAGGAATTTGTACTCCAGTTTTAATTTCAATATACAAACTTATCTACTTTTTAGCATTCAGCTGCAAAATGCCAACGAAAATGGTTTAATCTACTACGAGTGTATCGTAGTAAAAAAGATAACAGAACAAAAACGGGGACCCCATTTATTTATTTTAATAAATTAGATAAGGTTTTAGGTCGTCGACCCTCTGATCGAACCAATTCAGAATCCATCAATATAAATTTTGAAGAAGAAACCAGTAATAAAATTGAACCTAATTCTCAAGAAAATGATGAAGTGACTGCTCCAGAAAGTAGTGGTGCAAATACGAAAAACAAAAATTTAGACAATACGTCAAAAAAAGCGAAAAATAGTCTCAATTTCAAAATACAGGAATACTTTGAGAAAAAATTAGAAGCGAAAAAAGAAGAGAACGAAAGAAAAGAACAGAGACACAAAGAATTAGTGGCACTTGAAAAAGAAAGACTAGCTCTAGAACGAAGAAAGATTGAAGTGTTGGAAAATTTTCTAAAATATAAAGAAAATAACCGATAGGCTTCATTTTAAAAGTTCTGTGAGGGTAAGACTGATTTTAAAAAAAATTTATTTCAGTGAATAATTAGTCATTTGGAGCTGAATAAGTTTAATTTTTCTAATTAAAATATCTAGCAATAGAAAACCGACATAAATTGACTAAATGTCAACTGATTTTCAATATTTTATTGTAGTGTTTACGTATATGTATATCTTATGTATTACAATATATTACAAAAGTATTTAGAATATTTTACCTTATGTTGAAAATTTATTGAAAAACACTGTCCCGTCTATTTGATAAGTTACTTATTTTTGATTCTTCAACGTCCATACTAGAAATTTTCAACAAAAGGTTCCACGTCATAAATGAGATATTTAAGTGGCGAATTAAAAAAATGGAAGAATCTTGATGATTTAAGCGCATTCTCTATGCTGCAAATTAATTTGAGAATGAGAAATTGTTATTGAAACAGTTTATTAAACGTTTGAGGTCTTTTTATGATAGTTTTATCTGAAAATAATATATATTAAAACTGGCACGGATTCTTTTATTCAATATGATCGACTACCATTTATTACAGTCACAAATAATTTCTAAAAGTTCGATCCCTTCGGCAAAGATATCATTCTTTCCGTTGTTTACGTTCTTCATATTGAAAATTTCGCAAATTACTAATTTTCAAAAGTGCGTTAGTTACTGTTTTAGTGCCGCTGATAAAACTTTATTTTACTGGTATCGCCATCTTTTGATAATTGTTGAAACTACTGACTGACAGTTGCTCTCGTTGCCCTGCGTTCTCTGGATATTACCAAAATATTTTGATTGATAATAAATTATTGACACTCTTTATTCATTTTTTGTCAACATTGTTAACTTGCGCACAAGTTCCAATGACGTATGCAGGGATGTATTTGTCTGTTGAAGTTAGAAATAGATTATTAAATGTGTTGAAATATTAATTAATTAATTGATATTTTTGATTTGTTTCAAACATTGCAAATCAGGTCTCCAGGTACAAATTTAACTAGTACTGAAAATAAACTAGAATATGCCATGACTCAAGAACGAGTGAAAATCGAAGAAGTTTTCATCAAAGAAGAAATAAACGAAGAGTTGGTACCAAATGACAAATTGGAATTATTAATACGTGAGATTAAAGAAGAAAAGCCTGAGTCAGACGACACATGTAATAAAAAAGAAAATATTGAAGAAAATGTTCAAATATCAGATAATAGAGATGAAAATATTAGCGAACATGGACACTATGAATCCTATGAGTGCTTTAAAAAATATCTCACTGAAGTGGAATCGAAGAGCCATATTCAATTAGACAGTATTAAGCATGAATGAATAAAAATTTTAGCAATTTTGAAGATATGAAGAAACATGAATCCGAGCATGATGATGAAAATTTGTATGAATGTGAAATTTGCAACAAATTATTCCGACAGTTGTCAACTTTAAAAAGACATATACTTGTACACACTGGTGAAAAACCATTTACTTGTGAAATTTGCAATAAATCATTTAGGCAGTTACACCATCTGAAGGATCACCATTTTACACACACTGGTGAAAAACCGTTTATTTGTGAAGTGTGCAACAAATCATTTGTACGCTTATCAGCTTTGAAGGAGCATAAACTTCGACACACTGGTAGGAAATTATATACTTGTAAAGTTTGTCACAAGTCATTTAAACATTCGCAAACTTTGAGGAATCATAAAGTAGTACACACTGATATAAAACCATTTACTTGTGAAATTTGCAACAAATCATTTGGACGGCTGCCAATTTTAAAGAAACATAAACTTCTACACACTGGTGAAAAACCGTATACTTGTGAAATTTGCAACAAATCGTTCGGACGGCTGTCAAATTTGAAGAGGCATAAACTTCTACACACTGGTGAAAACTGAGAAACCAATAAACTTAACGAAACAAAATCTGTAATGTCATTTGAAAATCCATTCTAAATCAAATTATGAATCCAAATGTCAAATTATTTACCAAAAATATAGTCTAGTAAAGAAGCGATGTATTTTTTAATATGAAAGCTAGTAGGTTATGATATTTATTGGATTTTATTGTATTTATCGCGCCGAGCTTATATAAAAATTCTATTTTCCCGTCAGAAATCTGTCTTTCTAGCGCATTTTTTTGAAAAAAGGGCTATTATATTCACTTTGGCTGGTTGGCTGGCTGGCGTGACGCTGAGTTCTCAGCAACTATACTATTTACAGACTTGAAACTGGTACTAAATAAAAGCTGCTGTTTCGTAGGTTTGCACAAATTGCTTTAATTCAAGCTCAGTGATTGTGTAGGATTAAATAATTCAATTACTTGTATCAAGTGAAACAATGCCCATAGATATATATGATATTAGGGATATGGCAGCTAAAATTTATTAAAGTAGATAAAGATTTAGTTACAACTTTCGCCGCGGCTGTCACTATTATTATGTACAGTTGTCAAATCTGTCCGAGATTCATTCAATGACTTGTTTGACGCGAATTTGAAGCTTATTAGAATGAATTATTATTATTGGATGAAAATATGTCTACTTTTGGTGTATTTTTTTATATAGCTTTTATAAAGATCAAATTATCATTTTAAGGTACAGCACTTGACCTTCCGTCAGTCAATAACTAAACAATGAAGATTAAAAGGTATTTTTGAGTTTGTACATGCATAAATTATGTACCTATCAAATAGTCAACTTGAAACTAGTACTAAATGGAAGCTGCTGTTTCGTAAGTTTGCCCAAACTGCTTGATTTCAAGCTCAGAATTGCGAGAGATGGTAATTTGCGAAATCTCTGAAGTAACAAGCATACATAAGCTGTCAAAAATGCGCTTTCATCATCTAGATGATTCTTCAATTTTTTTTCAACTATTTTCCTGGTATTGTTTTCCAAGAGAGCCTTTATAACTTCTTTCAATTCTTCATTTGTTTCGTCGTATTACTCATCATAAAATTTAGTCATTTCGTAATTTTCTGCCCTTTTAGGGAGTCTGTTCTCTCAGACCGGTCTGCTAATATTGAATTGATCTTCAGGCAGCTTGATGGAATCAATAATTTTATCTTTAGAATGAACTTCAGACTCAAGTTTTTTTTGCCGTAATCAGCAGGACGAATCCAATGATGAGAGGTGGTATGGTAGGAAGTTTGAATATCAATATATTATTAGATTATTACAATTGTTTTCTCGCACACACACACGCACAATGTAAACATATTATATTAATATAAATTAATAAATACTATTTTTAAGATCCTCTATGCATGAATCATAGAAATTAGGAATAAACGAATTATGATTTAGAAAATCATAATTAGAAGTCGAAGAAACAGCCTCAAATTAAGCCCTGCAAACATAGCGCAATTCGGTACTATTTAAAGTTTTTTTCAAAAGTGCATGCGTGGTGAGCTAACAGAGTTTGATAACTGGCAATTAATAGAACAAATAAATAACATCATTCTGTCAAATCAAATTACACTCAATCTCAAAAATAATACACAAATAACGATTAATTTGTCGGAGCAATCTCTCTTGAAATTAAACAAAAAATAGTTAATCTGTTGGAATAATGGAAAAAAATGTCGTTCAATCTGTCTAAATAATATCTCTTGAAGAAAAAATACAACAAAGACGATCAATCTATCAAAATAATTATAAAATGAAGAGGAATTTGCGAAAATATTTTTTTCTGAAACAAAACAATGTAAATTACTATCAATGTGTTAAAACAATTTTTTCCCTAAATTAAAAAAACTGTTGAAGCAAAGGTTACAGTGTAAATATTTATTTTACAAACGCTCACAGTTACTCGTACTGAATGACTGGCTCTCTCGCTAGCTCGCGTGCCTTATATACCCTATTCCAACAATGGACCTACATTCAAATGTCTGACAGTTGAACAACAATGGACCAGCATTCAAATGCCTGACAACCACCAAACATCTAGTGACCATAGGCTGTCAATCACGTCCGACAATTGAACACCGACTAGATTGTTGGTCAATGCTAACTAGGATTACAATTACAATAAATTATTGAATAAATAGCGAATTCAAATGAATAATAATTTGAATTAATGACTTAAAATACGTTAGTAACAATATATTAATTTTAAATTCAGAGAAAAGAATAAAAATCTATTCAAGTAACCACCGAATACGTATCTTAATGTGTAACGTTAAAAAAAAAAAAAGTAAAACAGAAATCACCAACAAAAACAAACAATAAAACAATTAAGAAATGATGACAGTTCTATGAAACTTTCGAGATAAAACAATTGGCAAAGGACTATCACTCTGTGAAAATAATAATTTCAAACAAAAGACAATCATTCTGTTAAATATTATAAGTTAAATAATTATTAATGATGATTAATACTGACATATTTTTCCTGAACCAAAAAATTTTATAAATGGCGATGTTTCATCAAAATTAATAAAATAATAAACAAAAAACTATCAATCTGTGAAAATAATAATTCAAAACAATGAATAAACGACGGTTAATCTCGCATAATACATTTCTAAGATTAAAAACAAATAACGATCAATCTGTTTCAGTAATAAAACAAATCATAAATGATAATTGATACTGAAATATTTTTCTGTCAAAATAAGAAAAAAAATATTGATCGGTCTATTAAACAAACAGGTGACGATCGATCTGTCGAAATATTCTTCTAGTACAAAACAATAAATAAACGAATAATGAAGTCAAAAAAATGGCTTTTGAAACAAGTGAATATCGATTTGTTTAAATCATTTATTTTAGAACAAAACAAAAGTCAAATGACGCTTAAATCGCCACAAAATATCTGTTTTCAGAAACAAATAATAAATAAATGGACAATAGGGTTTAAATAAATATTGTATACTTGAGATTTAAAATAGTATATTAAGATATAAGTTTCATAAGACCTTATTTTTAGGACATTCTTGTTGGAAAACGAGCCGCTTGCGGCGAGTTTTCTAATGAACAAGTGACCTAAAATGTTTTATGAAACGTGTATCTTATACAATTTTCTCTATTTGGGTTCATTTATGTCAAAAAATAACAAATTTTATATTTTGAAGAGATCGATAAAGAATATTCAGTTTTTTATTTGACTCTTTTGGTAACACTGAGACTTGACAGCAGAATTATTTGTGTAAATTAAAAATACTTTTTGAAATATGTCAATTTGACTGTTGCAAATTTTTAGAAATAAATAAATACAAAGTGATACTTGAGTGATAAAAACACTCGGCTAATCGCCTCGTGATTTAACATCACACACGTTTCATTACAACGGCTATATCAAACTTGTTTCATTTATATATATTATGACACCCAAATAGAAAAATATGTTTACAGTTGTTACATATTTTTACGGAATATTGTAGAATAATTTCAGAGTGCTTCTGCTGACACAAATCTTGTAGATGCGCTAAATATATTAGAAAAATTGCAGGGATTCATAAACTTCTTCTGAATACAAAAATGATGAATAAATATTCAAATGTGTGAACGAAGTTTATGCTGCTTCAAGGAATACATACTTCGAAATGATTCATTGCAGACTTCACAAATAAATGGTTTTTTATCGGTATGTGTCAAACGATGCCGAGACAAAGTGCTTAATTGCATGAATGATTTCTTACAAACTTCACAAATAAATGGTTTTTCACCAGTGTGTATAAGTTTATGCTGCTTCAAAGTTTCCAAACGTCGGAATGGCTTTTGACAAACTTCACACATATATGGTTTTTCACCAGTATGTACAAGTTTATGCCGTTTAAAAGTTTTAGAATGTCGGAATGGTTTGTTGCAAACCTCACAAGTAAATGGTTTTTCACCACTGTGTAGAAGTTTATGTTGTTTTAAAGTTTCCAACTGTCGAAATGATTCGTTGCAAACTTCACAAGTATGCGGTTTTTCACCGGTATGTATTAATTGATGAGTTTTCAAATGTTGCAACTGTCGAAATGATTTCTTACAAATTTCGCATATATATGATTTTTTATATGTGTGAGTGACTTTATGTGTTTTAAAATTGTTCGATTCTTGTCTAAATTCCTTAACGTTATTTTGTTCGCTAGTTTTATCTGATATTTGTATATTTTCTCCGATGATACTTTCATTTTTGTTACAAACATCTGATTCAGACTTTTCTTTTCCAATCTCTCCCAGTCTTGGATCTAATTCTTCATTTAATATTAATTCTTCCTTAATAACTAATTCTTCCTCTGCTTCTTTCTTAATAACAAATTCTGCATTGTTAACTACATTTACAAATTCTATTTCAGTTCGTGGTACTAAAATGTTTTCATCAGAACGTTTTGTGGTTATCTGTTGAGCATATTTTTCGAATGTTGTTATATTTTGTAAACATTTTAGTTTGAATTCATAGCCGCTACTCAAATTATTTTCACATTTGGTACAAATATATCTTGGGATATTTGATTTGAATTCCTAAAACGTTTAATACTGGCAGTTTTGACGATAATTTGAGGTTAAGTATACGTACGATTTCTGGCAAGAAATATTTTAGTTTATCTTCAATATTTGCTCCGTTTGTATATTGATACCTGATGAGTTTAAGTTCATCTGAATGTTTGAGACAAATCAAACAAATGTCATTAAAATGAGACATTCTAATTTATTACAATCCACGTACAATCTATTTGATACTCAACAGTTAAGTCATAGATATTATGATATATAGATTGCTGCTTCTGTCAAAGCTTTTTAAGCATGTATGTAATATGGAACTAAAAATTACGGTAAAAAAATGTATAATTTTTCAAATAAATGGAAAATAAAAGTTGGCCTGTTGAACGGCGCTACTTTGAATACAAAATCTCAGGGAAATAGTACGCCAGTAGGTAATTATTCAGTGATTCGCGCGCCACCTATTGTACATTAATATTACGTCAGAAATTTCCATGCAAGTGCCAACAACTTAACAAAATTTCAATTAAATCGAATGAATGATATAGGAACGAATAACTACAACTCGTACGCCACCTCTCATCACCTCAAATCTGTACGCTAATGTTAACAACAATTTAATAAAGGTTCAATGCAATCGGATGAATGATGTGTGAGCGAATACGGCTCGTGCTTCACTTATTGTTCGTTGATAGTACTATGTCAGAAATCCTTAGGCAAGTACCAACAACAACTGAAGAAAGTTTCAATTTAATCGATCAAGCCATTTCGGAGATTATCCCGAACAAACACAGACATAAAAATTATTAACGCGTGTTTGGGTCTTGTTTTCCTTTTCCTCCAAATATATAAGAGATTGAAAAAAATTCTTTATTGCGAAAGCACAGATTTATATATAATTACAACTTATTTTAATTGAGAACGGTCTAAGGGATCTTATCGGACAACGATTTAAGCCTTCTGATAGGCCGAATCGCAACACGATTCACTCGCATTGAATGCAGTGAACGACTGACAAATAATGCAACTGATATATAGACAAGTGCGATTCATGTGCTAAAATGAAATTGGTTCGTATTTTGGCCAATCAGAAGGCTCAAATCGTAGTTCCACAAGAACAAAACAAAAAATATTATATTCTGGTTGGAATTAACATGTTATTATAATAAATGAATTATTCTTCCTGTGTACATCAGATATATGTTTTTCAAGATCAGATTTTTGTGAGAAATTTCCATCACATTCTTCACATTTAAATTCATGTATTCTCAAATGTCGTTGTAAATTATTCTTCAAAGCGAAAGATTTGTTGCAAAATTGACATGTAAATGGTTTTTCGCCAGTGTGCTGAAGTTTATGATACTTCAAAGATTGCGGCTGTGTGAATGATTTTCTGCAAACATCACAAGAATACGGCTTTTCACCAGTATGTACAAATTTATGTCGTTTTAAAGTTGTCAACAGTCGGAATGGTTTGTTGCATATTTCACAAATAAATGGTTTTTCTCCAGTATGTATTGAGCGGTGCTCTCTTAAATCCTGTGAAAGCCTGAATGATTTGTTGCAAACTTCACAAGTGAAAGGTTTTTCACCAGTGTGTAGAAGTTTATGCTCCTTTAAAGTTGAATAATGCCGAAACGATTTGTGGCAAACTTCACAAGGGAATGGTTTTTCACCTGTATGAACTAATTGATGGGTTTTTAAATGTTGCAGTCGTGCAAATGATTTTTTACAAACTTTACAAGTGTGTGGTTTTTTATTTGAGTGACTGACTTGGTGTCTTTCGAAATATTGCGAACATTTGAATGTTTTGTTACATATTCTACATTTATAAATTTGTTTATCTTGCTTTAAATTCCCGCTATTTTCGTTTCCGATTGAGATTGATATAGAATTATTTGTTATTTGCATATTTTTTTCTATATTTTCATTTATAATACATGCATCGTTTGATTCAGTTTTTTCTTCTTTAATCTCACGTAGTACTGATTTTGATTCGTTATCCCATTCTAATTCTTCTGTTATTTCTTCTTTGATAAATAATTCTTCAGTTTTAAATATATCTACATTTGTTTCAGCTTGTGATTCTGATATATTTGTATTATATTTACTTTCACTCACAAAATCAGGATGTTTGATAAATGATAAATATGTTGTTATATTTTGTAGACATTTTTGTTTGAATTCATGGCAAATATTCAAATTGTTTCCACATTTTGCACAAATATATTTCGAAATATTCCAATTGAACTCCTAAAATAATAGACACAAGATATAATAATAATAATTTGAGGTTAAATGTTAAACGTACAATTTCAGGCAGAAATCTTTCCAATTTATCTTCAATACTTGCTCCATTTGTATCTTCAGAATTAATAAGAGTAAGATTGTTTGAATGCTCAAGACAAATCAAACAAATATCAATAAAATTAGACATTTTAATACATACTCTGGAACATTCAACCATATATGATAACTTGTAGAAGATCACTGATTTCCATATCAAAACATGGAACAAAGTATTGAACTAAAAATTACGGTACAAATGGGACATGTTCTAAAAAATGTGTTTTACATGTTTAAATAAATTTACAATTAGTGTTACAATGAGTAGTGCACACATTAAATTTTTTCAACAAATTTCAGCAAAAAATATCCTAAAAAGTGTCGAGTCTTCTATCAAAAATCTATATAAATTATACTCCCTTGGTTCTTTTCAGTTTACACCAATGTGTACATGAGTTTGTTATTATTTAATAATTTTTCATATAACCGCCATCTGTCACTTTGATATATGCAATTGACATGACTTATGAAACAGCAATGAAATTAGCCATATAATTCATAGACTGGGAGATACATATTTAAAAAAAAATGAATTTGATTAAAAAGATAGTTTTTATTAATTTTCATTAACAAAATTATAAAAATTTGAGCTTCATCAGAGTTTGCAAATGTTTGAATGATCTGTCGCAAGTCTCACAACTTAATTATTTTCCATCAGTGTGTGTGACATGATGTCGTTTTAAATGGGTCAACTGCCTAAATGATTTATTGCAAACTTCACAACTATAAGGTTTTTCTCCAGTGTGTGTTAAGCGATGTCTTTCTAAATGATATAACCGTCTAAATGATTTATTGCAAACCTCACAAATAAATGATTTTTCACCAGTGTGTCCTAAACGGTGCCGTTTTAAATTACTCAAATCCCTAAATGATTTATTGCAAACTTCACAAGTGTATGGTTTTTCACCAGTGTGTAGACGTTTATGCTGTTTCAAAGTTTGCGTATGTCTGAATAATTTGTTGCAAATCTCACAAGTGTATGGTTTTTTGTCAGTGTGTATTAAACGGTGTTGTTCTAAGTTGCTTAAATATCTGAATGATTTGTTGCAAACTTCACAAGTATGTGGTTTTCTACCAGTGTATATTGTACGATGATTTTTCAACTGTTGTGATTGCCGAAATGATTTTCTACAGATTTTACAAGTGTATGGCTTTTTATTTGTGTGAGTGAGTTGATGTTTCTTCAAATTTTGCGGACATTTGAATGACTTGTTACATATTTTACATTTAAATACATCTTGTTTCGAGTCCCCACAATTACTGAATTTCTTATGTAATCGTACATGGCTTTCCAATTTCACTTTGGTAAGATATGTTTTGTGACACACATAACAAGTAAATTGTTCATTTTCATTTTCATTTCCGATTGGAAATGATATAGAATCGTGTATTTGCGTCTTTTCTTCAGTATTCTCAATTTTTGTACATGTGTCATCTGACTGAATATTCTCTATTTTAATCTCATGCAACAATGTTTCTTCATTTGTTTCCTCTTTGATAAAAACTTTTTCACTGTTATCTTCTACATTTATTTCAATTTGTGGTTCTAAAATATTTGTATCATAGTTATTTTCATCAGCTTCATACACAAATTCAGGACGTATAACAGATGAACCATCTATTGTGGTTATTTGTTGAGCATATTTTTCGTATGTTATAATACTTTGTAAGCATTTTTGTTTAAATTCACAAACCCTATTCAGATTATTTTCACATGTTGTACAAATATATTTTGGAATATTTGAATTGAATTCCTAGAATGATTAAAATCTTAAGATATAATAATAATTTAGGGTTAAGTTTATATGCGTACATGTTCAGGTAGAAAATATTTTAGTTGTTCTTCAGTATTTTTATTATTTGAATTTGAAGACGTGATAAGTATAAGATTGTTTGAATGTCTAAGGCAGGTTAAACATATATTAAAAGAAGACATTTCTAATGTAATTGAAACTTTTTATGTCCACCACATATACCATAACGTATAGATCGCTGACCCCATGATAAAAATTGAAGAAACTGGGACGGAATAGGGAACTAAAATTACGGTAAAAATGGGGTCTGTTCTAAGAACTTATATGAGGAAAGCGCAATAATTGGAAATCTAGATCGTACGTATATTATCAGATGATATATGAATATGAATAATTTAAAACCAAATGATAAATGATCTTTATTTAAAAAAAAATGAGCTAATTTTCACAACGCAATCATTACAAAGTTTTTCTTTTATCCACGATCGTGACAGTTTCTTACATCATTTCCAATGTGGAAAAATAGGCTTATAGAAAACTGTGCAATTAAAATTTTATTGCACACTTTTAATGCACGATTCCAGTGAGAGAGTCCATCCGTTACAATATCCACTATTTGAAACATCTGGAGGATATTTTGAAACTAATATATAAGACTAAAATCACTTTTGAACATTTTAGACTTGATATTTTAATTCAAGTTTCCATAATGTCACACCAAACAGTGACCATGAGTGAGCACTCATGAAACAACAGAATGCACCCATCACTCATGAAAATAAGTGCCAATTCACAATGAGCGTAAACATAAGGTGTACGTAAAAAATAGTGCTGTAGTAAAAACATAAACGTAAGAAATTATGTATGTTTACGGTGGTCGTAACGTAAAATATTAAAATAAAGTGTTTTTTTCACTTTTCGTTGGTACAAATTAGGGTTATTGATGTATTGTGTTGGTTTCTCTGACTGTCATTTTCAAATATTCTGTTGATTTCGATTCTGTTTCGTATTTAATGTTTTTCTTTGGTTTCACTTTTATTAGTTTGGAATTAAGTTTGATTTATTTTATTGTATGATGTCTGAAAAAGATCTTGCGATTGTTTCATTATTATTGAAACTGCGTTATAAAAGTCGCCAACGAGAGAAATATTAAGACAAGGGAGAAATTGTTGTTTTTTTTTATTAATAATTCTATGTCAATCATATTTAAAGCATGTTTCGATCCAGGATGTTATCAACTGTCAGATGAAAACATGTATTTAAAGTTGACGCATGCGCTATTAATTGTTTCGTACGTAAACATAACATAAAGTTGAATTCATCTCAACTTTACGTTTTCCTTACGTAGCTCTTATGTCAATACGTAAACGTAAGAAATACGTAAGAGCATTGTGAACACGGGCATTGAAATACAGTAGTTCAACTTAATGTTTATGTTTACGGTTTCCTACTTCTTACGTTTACGTTCATTGTGAATTGGCACGGATCCTCTAATTTTCATCAGTGGTCACTGACGAAAAAAATACAGCTAGCTTCATGCGCATCATATGGTACTCATTTCACTTTGTCATTTTGTTTTGACGTTTGTTGTGCTTGATTATTGTTTTTATTGGAATGTATTTAATCAGAGAAAGTGCGTTTTTTTGTTTCATGAGTGAAGTCACTCATGGTCACTGTTTGGTGTGACGTAGGCAGTTAATCAATAGCACGAAGGAAAATAATAGAAAACATGCAGCCTTGAATGCGGCAGGTGTGAGAGAGATAACGAGATTAGGCCTAGCTACGTGTACTTCAAATGCAGAAATGAGATAATATTTCAATTTTATTCAATAAAATATAATTTCCAGGTATATTTAATATTTTCATTAGGTTAAATACTTTGTTATTTATTGAATGAAAGGCAAAAATTAAGATAATATTAGTATTCCTATTCATTAAAACTGCAAAATTTTACCTTATGAAAAATATGTTATAAATATCTCTTTGAACATGAATTTTCTAATCATACATTATATTCGACACTTATAAACAGTTTTTTGAATAATTTGTATTACAATGGGCAGTATAAAATTGAGAAAAAATATTCATATATAATTGACTCTTTTACGAAAACTAGGACAATCGAAGATAAATCATTACAAGTCACACTTGTAAAAAATCTTTATGCACTCATGAAGCTTTAAAAAACACTCGCTACGCTTGTATTTTTAATCAAGCCGCTTGTGCATTAAAGAATAACTTTTTACACTTTTTGATGTAAGCAGTAGCTCTCAAACAGAAGATCCTTCATTTAAATTCATACATGTGTGTTATGTAACGGAAGAATATTGCATCTAGCTTGGTCAGAGCGGGCGGAGCCTTGGTAATAATAAATAACAATAAAAATAATTTTAGAATTTTTTATTTGAATAATTTAAATTTCTTAAGATATCCTTGAACATCTTGCTTTGGATATGGCTTAAGTACTAAACAAGTTGCTATATTTTCTGGTTGTTCAATCCACATCTTATGTTTTATATTATTTTCTTTCAATTTATTTTCCAGTTGCTTCAAACTATCTTCACTTGGTGCCTGAAATGATCAAAAAGATTTTATTAAATATAATATCAAAATTCAAAAATCCTAGAAAGATATTTTAATATAAAGTTTAAAGATTTCCACAAATTTAATGATAAAATCGAAGTAGCTTTAGCAACAAAAAGTCTAAAAAGGTGAATTTTTGTCCGAAAATGAGTACGTACATTCGAATAAGCATAAGCAGTCTTTTGGGATTTTTTTATGGAGATCGAAATAGCCTGACTGAATTGTATCTATCTTTCTCTTACTAGAGATATGAAAGAGACAATTGGCGTTGTCTGCCTAAGTTCCGACATACTTTATTGCTGATGTCGTCTTGTACCAGTGAAAACATATATCTGCGTGAATATATTTACTATATTCGCTCCTATGAGCGCACTTAATATTGTTTAGTAGCGCTGTGATGAAAAGATGAAATTTACCTCCAATACAACTTTATGCATATTGTCCAAGTCGGCTAAATATCGTTGAGTATGTTCGTCATCGTGAAAAATGTGTGTAACAGCGCAACATGCATGGCATGCTTGTGCTATAATTGCACCAGTAGGCCAATTCATTGTACGAAGTAAATCGCCACGAACTATTACATATTGAACAATTGAATTCGCCATCTGAAACAAAATTTAAACGTCACTTTACAAACAAAATTAGCTAATATAAACAGATTTGAAGTTATTTATGTAAAATATGCGGAAAATGAATGATTGTGAAACAAGTTCTCCGAGACGAGAATAGCTAATTTGTGATTTTGCATGAAATTGGCTATTTCTTGCTTTCTTGATTTACCGCTATTTTTTAGAATGATCTAATAGCGCATGCGCATAGCAATCGAAACTTAAATTCCCCAAATATAAAGAAATAAAATTTATTTTGAATATTTTTTTGCTACATAAATGTACATATAAGAGGATATTACCAAAATTATTTATTCTGATGTAAAATTAAGTAGAAACACCGGATGAAGTATCCCAACCAACAAACTGCAACAAACGTCAGCGTAGCGACAACACATCGATGTCGGCCACTTTGCTCATCTGTCAAAAAGTAGAATTGACACGTAGTGTGAAAGCAAATTATTGTTATAATTAACAAGAAATAAAATTTATCTTGAAAACATTTTACTTAAAATTAGCAATAAGTGAAATCAACGTAACTATAAAAAAACGTGACATGTATGTAGGTGTTGTAAATAACCCAATTTCTCTAAATTATTTGTGTTCCAGTAGATACGATTTATTTCTGCCGAAAAATGGCTTTGGTGGAACAACCATGTTACACATTAATAAATGCACCGTCAGATACGGAACCATACAATGAAATGCAACTGAAAATGGATTTAGGTAATAAAACCCTTTATTGTTTAACATTGTTACTATAGTTTCAACCATCACGCCATCATTTGTTTCTGGGTGACTTATATATTATGAAATACTACTTTGTTTTTGGGTGACTTATACTACTTACAGAAATGATAAATTGTTTTTATTTCAGAAAAGGGTGACACCAAAGTCAAAACTGAAGCTCTTGAGAAAATTATCCACTTAATTCTGAGTGGAGAAAGATTGCCCGGTCTTTTGATGACTATAATTCGGTTTGTTTTACCTCTTCAAGATCATACAATCAAAAAACTGCTGTTAATATTTTGGGAAATCGTTCCTAAAACTACTACCGATGGCAAACTTCTTCAAGAAATGATTTTAGTTTGTGATGCTTATCGCAAAGTACGGAGAAAACGTCACAAAAATAGCGGTGTTATTAAATTTATTTCATTTTAGGATTTACAACACCCGAACGAATTTCTTCGTGGTTCAACACTTCGATTCTTGTGCAAACTGAAAGAGCCAGAATTGTTAGAGCCTCTAATGCCAGCTATACGAGCCTGTCTAGATCATAGACATTCTTACGTCAGGCGAAATGCAGTTCTTGCTATATTTACAATCTACAAGTATGTCTAATGAAATTTGTCAGAATTTATTTACCATTTTGATTGCATTGCAGGAATTTCGAATTTTTGATACCAGATGCTCCAGAATTAGTTGCCAACTTTTTGGATGATGAGCAAGATATGTCTTGCAAACGAAATGCATTTTTGATGTTACTTCATGCTGATCAAGAAAGGGCGCTTTCTTATCTAGCTTCTTGTATTGATCAGGTCACTTCGTTTGGAGATATATTGCAACTAGTTATTGTAGAACTTATTTACAAGGTAATTAAATGTTGTCATAATACTTTTGACCAAATATAATTTAATTTTCATGAGGATATTTCTAAAATAGTTTTGCAATAATGAATTGTCAGAAAACAGACTTTATTGTATAATTTATGCCCGGTTTCTTCATCGTTAATCATCATCGCTAACAGGCGAGCGGTTTATTTTAATTTCAAATTCACGAACTGACCGATCATTATTTTAGTGGCTGGGAATTATTTTAATTGATTCCAATTTTTTCATGCGTTTACTTGTTATTAACAATTTTCAAAAATATTGAAAAATTACATACGCTTATTTGATCAAAATGAATATTTGGAAAATGGTCAATCGACGTAAAAAATAGGAAATATTCAATCTTAAAATTATATTGTCACAATCTGCATCTTTTTGATCCATTGAGAACTGGGGAAGCTATAGCTGTTTTATTCTCCAAAAAGCGCGAAAAAATTCTTATCTACACGTCTTTAACTTATTATGTTGAAACAGTCAACTTCTGAGAAAAAAAACATTGAAGTGGACATTTTTCATGTTTAAATATTTTCTATCTCGAAATCTATTGATTTTACGGTAAAAGTTGAAGGAACGAAAGAGGTTTATTCTGATTCAATCAAGCTTAGACATTTTTTTTTTTAATTTAAATTTGATAAAAAAAAATATACTAATAATAATTGAAGGACCGCATTAAAAAATTTGGTAAATACAGAAGTTTTCTCAGAATAAAGTTAAGTATCGATTGGCAAACTGCTCGCCTATAATAAAAAGACGGTCACAATACACTACTTAAGAAAAAAAAATTACAAATGCCTGTATTACACGATACAATTTATTGGTCAATAATTTTCAAAAGTTGACCTTCAAATTCAAATTATTGTTGTGTATAATATGTCCAAAATTTCCACAATTTTTTCTTGATCAATAATTGACCAAGTATTCTGGGGTATTCTAGGGAGATATTTGTCCGATTTGTCATTGCCAACATTATTCATATTAATTATTTCGCGTCAAATGAAACACACGTTTCATAATTGACTTAATCTGAAAACATTGCAAACATAATCTTAATGTTGATAAAGTATTAATATAATTTTATATACTGTTGCCTTCCGTATATTAATTTTTTATCATCTCTACTATCACACTTTCTCTCTAACCACACTTTTTGAAGTTATGTCAAAAATTATAAGTTGGTAGCTCTGATTTTTCTTGACGAAAACTTGTATCGTGTAATATGGTACAATAGCTATGTATCTAGTGCGCGAAATTATACTTTGGTGCTTGAGAATGAAAGTTTTTTGTCGAGGCGGTAGTCGAGACACAAATCATTCGAAAGCTCCAAAGAAATTTCGTGCACCTGTAGCATACAACATTTTTTCTACAGACGTCAAAAAATTGAAAAAATATATTGAAATCAAATTAATAGTATATTGTGTAACAAGTGCGATAAGTTGTCGATTGCCCACGAGAGTGAAGTTGGGCGCACGAACGAAGTGAGTGCGCTCATTCGCTCAAGTGGGCAATAGACAACACTGCACGAGTTGCAGATACTATTTTTTATTACGAATGTTAGATGAGTATTATTTTGCGTTTGTTTTTCCGGGCAGTAAATGGTTTGCGTGCGACAAGTTTACTTGTCGCACTCAAATTATACTTGGCGCACTTAAAAAGTAAAGAGCTATTTACCGCCCGGAAAAACGTACGCAAAGTAGTACTTATCCTGCATGAGTAATAAAAAATATAAAAATTAGTAGAATTATTTTTCTTGACAACGTGAACAAGGTACTTTGTGCACGTTGTCAAGATAAAATCAATGCACGAAATACTTTGTGCCCGTTGTTATGATAAACAACATCAATGCGACATTTCGTATACTAATATTGATGTACAAATGTCATGATTTTTTGACGTTTGTAGAAAAAATATTTTTGAGCTCGACAATAAATTGTTGAAAACTTGACAGAAAACTTGGTCAATAAATTGTATCGTGTAATACAGGCATAGACTAGGACTATTTCTCGTGTGTAATTTTTTATCAACTTGCAATCGAATTTGAATACGTCACAATTTCATGCTAGCTTAAAATTCAAAGCTAAACATATGAGTTCACTAGCTCAGTAATAACTATTCACAACTAAAATTTGTAGTCCGCACACCTTAGGTTCGAATTGCAATGCTTGCAATGTGGAAGCTTTTACTTCGAGTCTAGTGAATTGACATGCGCATTGCATCTTACGTAATTTTCCCGTGTGTTTTTTAAATTTAAAATCAAATAGGAGCCTAATTAAAAATTACTCTTTATTAGCTGCATATAATTGGCTGTTGAATTTTAAAATATATTTTCTAGATGACAAGAAGAATAAAGTATTTAATATTTGCAATATTTTGTCTACTAAATTTCAAGCAATGTTAAAAGTGGTTGTGAATGTAGCAGAGTCAAAAGTTATTTTGAATGTAGCTTTATTGTTATCTTTTTGCATTTGCTTTGATAGAAAAAGAAATTGTAGAATATTGAAATTTTAGAATAATGCTCCAAAAAATTGTGAAAATTCTTATTGCTTCGCAAAAAAAAACAACAATCATAATAGTGAAATATACAAAATCTTACGTCGATTTTTTTTATATTCTGACCAACCGAGAGATAAAAAGGATAGCTTGAGAAAATGAAAACACATTTAATTTTAAAGAAGCTACACACGTCAAATTTCTATAAAAAAAGAGAAAACTGCGAGAAACTTGAAAAATTCTAGGACAGTAACATTTACAACTTGATTTTTATTCTTGAATGAATAGGAATACAGTGTAAACTCTTTATAACGTTCTTCTTTGTAACGTAGAAGTGAGCACAATTTGGCAAACATTGATAAACTCTTTATAACGCAACAGCCATTCTCTATTACGAAGAAGATATTATTGTTTATGTTATCTTATCAAGTTGCAAAAGACGCCGACTAAACCTCTGAGGCTCTGAAACTTCTGAGGTCGTAAACAGTCGTCTTGCTTTTGTTATTGTTAATTGTCTTGAACAAGTGCATCATTACACTTGATTTGCTTGGAAATGATGGTCTCAAACTAAACACTCTAGTTACCTATCGTATTATCATCAAGAATAATTTAGTTACCTATTTTATCAAATACATGTTAAAAATTATTGTGAATTAGTGGCCCGTGCCGGCTTCGCTCGGGTGGTCATTTATTAATATTTAACATCTTTGTTCAAATCTTTAAAGCACAGTTTAATGGTATAAGATAATTATCAAGAATGATACCGCATTACTTGCTTGAATAATACAATTAAATCATAACCTCAACTGTCAAAATTTGTTGATAATAAATTACGGGAAATAAAAGATTACATTGCAGCGCACGCAATGTATGAAATTTTATTGGTCATCTTTTTACATCTCGGGTTACATCATTGGAGTTTTCGTAAAGTATCTTTTTTTTAAAGTAAATCATAACCTATGTTACTTAGTGATGATATAGGACTCTACTAGTGAAATAGTCTTTAAAATCGGTCCAGTAGTTTTTGTGCTTATTCATTACAAACAAAAATACAAATATTTTTTTCTCTATAATATAATGATAGATACTTACAGGAACTTTTACGTAAGCGCCAGCAACAATTATAAAAAGTTTCAATTTTATCAGATGAACGATGCTCGAACAGACAAATATCGCTCGTGTGCAATCTATTTCACGTTAGTAGTACTCTGTCAAAACTTTTATGCAAGAACAGCAACTATACGAAGTTTTGACTCAATCGGATGAATAATGCGCGAACGGACAGATATGGCTCGTACGTCACTTGATGTATGTTGATGAAACAAACCTTCGTGAAAGAGCCAACAACAACTATAGTAAGTTTCAACTCAAGCAGATGAACGATGCGCAAACAAACATGTACAGCTCCTGTGCCACTTCATGTATGTTAATGATACTATAATAAGAGCTCTCACGGTCACATTATTAAAGTATTCGTAGGCAACCCTTCTTGTTAAAGTAATTTATAGTCCATGTTATGTGATAACAGGTATAAGATTCTACTGGTAAAAGAATTCTTGGAATCGGTCCATTAGTTTTTGAGGTTATTCATTACAATATTACAAACAAATCTACGAATTTTCTCTCTTTGTGTTATTGGTATAGATCAGAGTTTCCCAAACTTTTTTTTCTCGTAGACTATTTTCTGAATTTTACTGGTTTCGGTGAATCCGAAATTCTTTCTCGTGGACCCCTACTCACCTCCAATTTTTTTTTCCCACCAAAAGTAGACCCCTAATGAGTCTCCTGTGGGTCTACTTTAAAAATAAGTGGTATAGTTAATAATGTCGGGAACTTTCACGCAAGCGCCAGCAACAACTATAGAAAGTTTCAATTCAATCGATTGAACTATTTAACTATGCTTGAACGGAAAAATACCGTTACTATGTCAAAACCTTCAGACAAGTGACCACAACAACTATATAAAGTTCAAACTCAATTTGATGAACGATGCGTGAACGGACAAATACGTTTTGTGCGTCACTTAAGATATGTTGATAATACAATCATAAGAAACCCCACGAAAGAGCCAGCAACAACTGTAGTAAGCTTCAACTCAATCGAGTATAAGGTGCGTGAACGAACAAATACAGCTCGTGCGTCACGTTGATGATACTACAATAGGAACCCTCACGAAAGTACCAACAACAACTATATTAAGTTTCAACTCAATCGGATGAACGATGCACAAACAAACAAATATGGCTCGTGCACTACGTGATTTCATTTAAACCACCACTGTATTAAAGCGAACAAAAGTAAAATTATTCAAATCGGTCAAGCCGTTTTTGAGTTTTAGCGAGACTAACGAATTGCGATTCATTTTTATTATATTAGAATTGGTTGTTTTTCTTTCTTCACTCCATATAACGGTAACTCTCTATAATGATAAAAGATGCTCGGTCCCTTGAATTTACACTGTGGTTGATATCCGAAGTCATCATGTTGAATTTATATTGATTGCATGGGATAAAATTCAATTTTACAACACATAGAATTCTAGAAGACAACAAAGTACTTTAACATAAAGTTTTGTTTCACACGAGAAAGAGTCTGTCTCGTCTCTTTTGTCCTGTCAAAGGCTTATTGTATGCGATTAGAATAATTGATAATTAATTCCACTTTTCCACTTTATTAAATAATTGAACAGAACAGAGTAAATAAAATTTACATTTTTTGAAGGAGAAAAATAAATATTTGCTTCATTACTACAAAAACTTCATGACTTCAGGATGAATAGAAGAGATTCAAGGACTCTGGCAATTTGATGAGTCCTAAAATACTTTTTGTATGAATAAAACAATATTATTTTCCGCCAAATATAGAATTGGCAAGTTTCACTAGCACTATTCAACTGACAAATCAATTGTGCACGAAAAAAATTCTGGAACAATATAGTTTCCTTGTATCTCTTCTGGTACTGGATATGCGCTGATGGTCTATATTCACTAGTAATTTTAATCATCGTGTACATTTCGATACAGAAATACAAGATTCGGTTCAAACTCTGCTCTTATAATTCGTCACAAAATATCAAAATCACAAGACGTCACTTTTATTCTTTGATTATTCTTCCTCTCAACAGCCCACGGGACTTTTTATACTCTTTTCCAACAATAAGCTATCATTCAGATGTCTAACAATTGAACACCTTTCAATAATAAGCTAGAATTCTAATATCCGACAACTGAACATCTTGCAACAATGAGCTAGCATTCAAATGTACGACAATCGAACATTCCGCAACAATGAGCCAGCATTCAAATGTCTGACAATTGAATATTTTCTAGATTGTTCGCGAATGTTATCTTAGATCGTAATTATTATAAATTATTAAATAAGTAACAAACTTAATTATACATTAGTATAAACTGTTAATTGGAGATATTTCACATTTGTGACAGTATCATTACTTTTTTATGTGACATATCTGCCAATCAACAAAATAACTCACTGATTTTCACTACAAATCTTCTTTTAATGCACTGGTAATATCATCGGCAGTTCAACCTCATTGTTAATGTACATATCGATATAATTGAATATTAATGTGGCAGTAAAATTCTATAAAATAATTTAATAGTATATTAAGCCGCAGTCAAAGTGATTGAAGTGAACATGATTCAGAAGAATTATGTTTCTGTGGTTGTTATTCATTATTGCTTCTTCTTCATTTTGTGATTCTGTGTATTCTGAATCAGTCTCTTTTCATTATTGTTCTGATTGCAATTAAAAAAATCAGTGTAATCTTGAATAATAGCGTATATTTACTATTTATAAAATATTTTTGTTTCTTTTAGGTATGTCATGCAAATCCTGCTGAACGTTCAAGATTTATTCGTTGCATATACAATTTATTGAATTCTAATAGCCCAGCTGTGAGATATGAAGCTGCTGGAACCCTGGTAACTTTATCTAGCGCACCTACCGCTATTAAGGTAAGAAATTCGGTTACCTCTCATTAACTTGAAGATTAAAAATAAAATTTATTCACTTTTTAAATTGAAATTTATCTCACAACGTTGCTAGAAATTGTAAAGGTATCTATATTACATTACAAACTGTGTTCCTTTTTTCAAAGGGACAAAAATTTGAGAGTTTTCGAAATATTACAAAAAAAAATTCCCTAAAACTTTATATCCGTTTTTCTATTTCTTAAAGTAGATGTATGAAATTCGTACAAATATTCTGTAATATGAAGGGATACGTACAGATTATAGAAAAATAATACCGACATTTTTGTGCTTCTTTTTATGTCAAATAATATTTATAGGCTGCAGCAAGTTGTTATATTGAATTAATCGTGAAAGAAAGTGACAATAATGTTAAACTAATTGTGCTTGATCGGCTAATTGCTCTGAGAGATCACCCTGCACATGAACGAGTTTTACAAGATTTGGTAATGGATATACTTCGAGTTTTGGCTAGTCCTGATTTAGAAGTGCGTAAGAAAGCGTTGAATTTAGGTAAAAACAGAAATATTGAATGTTATAATAATTTATTAATGTAAATATTTTTATTTTAAGCTATGGATTTAGTTTCATCTCGCAATATCGAAGAAATGGTACTAGTTTTGAAGAAAGAAGTGTCCAAAACACATAACGTGGAACACGAAGATACTGGAAAATATCGACAATTACTTGTACGAACTCTTCATGCTTGTTGCATTAAGGTAAATTTATAATTAAAAATGCTTGTAAAGCAGAAATAAGTAGCTATTATCTGTACTGTAAACTTTAGTGTTTGAAACAACTAAAGTTTTGGTACACCTTTTTGTAATTAAGATCAATAATTGAAAAATTAATTAATTAATAAATTACAGTTTCCTGATGTTGCTGCAACCGTAATACCAGTATTAATAGAGTTTCTTTCTGATACTAACGAATTAGCTGCATCTGATGTACTAGTATTTGTCAGAGAAGCTATCCAGAAATTTGAGAACTTACGTCCTTTGATTATTGAGAAACTATTGGAATCGTTTAGCGACGTTAAATCAGTGAAAGTACAAAGGGCAGCGCTTTGGATTTTAGGAGAATACAGCAATTCTATAGAAGACATTGAAGCTATTATGAAACAAGTGCACCAAACTTTGGGTGAGATTCCACTTATCGAAGCAGAAATGAAACTAGTTGCAGGGGAAAAATCGGAGGAGGAACCGGCCCAAACAAGTGGTGCTACTAATACTAATACAAACTCAAAACTAGTAACTTCTGATGGTACATATGCAAGTCAGTCCGCATTTAATACTACACAGTAAGTCAAATTAAAATTTTTCATTTCATTTGTCATCTGGTAAATTATGATTTTTTTAGAACTGTGAAGAAAACAGAGACACGCCCACCTTTACGACAATATCTAATGGAAGGAGATTTTTTCATTGGAGCCTCTTTGGGAACAACTCTTACAAAACTATGCTTACGTTACATAAATTTAGTTAAAGATGTGAAGAAACACAATCGGTTCTGCACAGATGCTATGTTAATCATGGCGTCTATTCTGCATCTCGGAAAATCTGGCTTACCAGTAAAAGCTATCACAAATGATGATGCTGATCATTTGCTTTTGTGTCTCCGAGTTTTATCTGAACGATCTCCATCAATAGTAAGCATTTTCAACGAGCGTTGTCGCTTGGCTTTGAGCATCATGTTGGCCGCTAAATCAGAAGAAGATGAATCTACACAGAAAGCGAAAGAAAAGTCGGGATCGCATCTACAGGTCGTTCAACCTGATGATCCAATTTCATTCATCCAGTTGACAACAGGCCGAGGAAGTGATCTCGGAGAAAATGTATTTGAAATGTCATTATCTCAAGCAGTTGCTGGTGGAAGACAAGGAACTCTTGGCAGTGAAGTTGCATCATCTGTTAGCAAACTCAATAAAGTCACTCAGCTTACAGGCTTTTCTGATCCTGTGTATGCAGAGGCCTATGTTCATGTCAATCAGTATGATATTGTGCTGGACGTCCTCATAGTTAATCAGACAAGTAAGTACTTTTCCTTTTTTCAATATTAAGTTGATTCTTTTGGAAACATTCGCGAGACTCTCGCGCGTTAGAAGTGAAATTTGATTGGAATTGATTAATTAAATGAAATATTCATTATATAATAAATTATAGGTTTAATTGTTTTTTATTTACAGACGATACCCTCCAGAATTGTACCCTGGAACTGGCTACTCTAGGTGATTTGAAATTAGTAGAAAAACCTCAACCAATTGTTCTAGCGCCGCACGATTTCTGCAATATTAAAGCCAATGTTAAGGTTGCTTCTACAGAAAATGGAATTATTTTCGGAAATATAGGTAAGAAATATAATTAAATAATTACTGTTCAAATACTAAATAATTTCCCATTGCAGTTTACGATGTCACAGGAGCGGCATCTGATCGAAATGTAGTAGTCCTAAACGATATCCACATTGATATCATGGACTATATTGTGCCCGCATCTTGCAACGATACTGAATTCAGACAAATGTGGGCTGAATTCGAGTGGGAAAATAAAGTATCTGTCAATACCACTATTACAGATTTGTCAGATTATCTAAAACATTTGTTGAAGAGTACGAATATGAAATGTCTCACGCCAGAAAAGGTAACAGTACAATTCTATTCCAATCTTTCCAAAATCTTACTATCGACATTAGTTTCACATAGCCAAATTTTATTTATTTATTTTCTTCAATATTACATTTTTCATGCACTAATTTGTTTCGCGTTCGATCTCGTTGTAACGGCAGAAATACGCAGCACATTAATAATAAATTATCTATCGTAGGCTCTATCGGGTCAGTGTGGTTTCATGGCAGCAAATATGTACGCTCGTTCTATTTTTGGTGAAGATGCACTAGCAAATTTGAGTATTGAAAAACCTTTCAATAAACCTGATGCTGCTGTTACTGGACACATCCGAATCCGAGCTAAGAGTCAAGTGAGTATTTTTCTTTTAAATTATATTCCAAATAAAGTTCAACAAACGCAAATCCACACAGCCTGAGACAATATGATTTTTAAATTTCAAGTCTTATGAGAATAAACCATGTTAATAACATCTAAACAGTTCTAATTGAAGATTTCGAGCATTTATCAAAATAGAAATATTGATTTCAAATTATATTGTAAAATGTGGCGTTAACTTCAATGTATTGAAATTAGTCGTCTTCGTAATTAATAGACTCAGTAAATATTTTTTCCTTCAAGTTTACAATAATATTTACATTATTCTATTGTTTAGTACATGTAGAATAAAGTTTATTACTAGTATAATAAATAAATTATTATTGTACTATTCAATACTATAACTTAATAATTCAAAAATAGTATAAAAATGGCAGTTGTGTCGACCTGAAAGTATTGAATTCTGCTTTAGAGATGTTAGAATTTATTTTATTCAAAAATTATTTTTCAAGCGGTGTATCGGTTGATATATAATGTTGGTTGTAGCTATACTAAGGCACTAAATATAATACTATTATCATCCACCATTTTGTGTCCTTAGAAAGCGATTTAGCATATGTAAACAGTGCAGGAAACGTGATGATTGAGTCGAAATAGTTTAATCTTTAGGTAAAAAATGTGATAAAATAATATCGGAATCTATCAGACTATTTATTTTTGGCATGATATATTATTTGTAACCAAATAACATGCTTCAATTTAGAATTTTCAGTTATCAAATGTTGAATCAAATTATTCGGTTTTCAATCATATATAATTAGAGTAATATTAAATACTCAGAATATCATTATGAAATTTTAATTTATATTGTGTAATACAATTTTTGAAAACAATCTGACAAATTTATTGCACTTTGGGATCTCTAAATATGTAAAACTCTATTGTTTATCTTCAACTTTGTAATCTTTTACTTTCCTAGAAAAACTTTAATGCATATTTATTGGAGGATCCATTAATTCTACTGCTCTCACCCAAGGGATAAAAATATGGAAGTCTATTATTTGCAATTTTTATATCGCATGTCTTCATAAAAAATTGTTAGTTCGTAATATTTTACTTATCAAAGAAATAATAATTGATTATATATTATTTATACTCATAATATATTTATATATGTAAATATATAATATATATTCTATATAATAGGTACTTATGTATAATACATAAATATATAGATCAATTATTGCTTGAAATTGAGGTTAGATTCTATGATCGTGTCTAAAAATTTAGATAAAAATATATATTAAAATGTACTTTTATATGAAATACTTAAAATTCGTCTGTGAGTCTCACAGCCACAATTGCCGCTAATAATGATGATAAATCATTCGGCACATTAATGAGTCACTCCGATACTATTTCCTTTAGTTTTTCATGTTATTATAACATTTTATCCTCGTCAAACAACGCATTTTTTGTAATGTTTACATTGGTTAAAATATGCTTTCTTTTATTGACAGGACACCAAATGGCGGATGATAATACCTATGTTTTTAGTGCTCTAGTTACAGCGGTGAAATTTTTTTCTGTCAAATTTAGTATACTACAGAATACATCGCAAATGGGTTGGCTAAGAAATTCCTGGCAAGGCTATTATTAATTAAATATTGAAAATTGACTTTTTGTTACTTACTTGTACTAAGACAAGGAATTGTTGTGAAACCGACAAAATTCACTTATCGAGATTTTGACGGAAATATCCGTTTTGAGCATTCTCGAATCCATTTTGACTATTTTTGGCTTGATATCGATATGTTCGTTCGTGCGTGCATAACTCGCAAATCTCAAAATTGGTTGAACGTATAATGTTGACATTTTGTATTTAAGACTGGTATAGGGTCTAGTTGTGCACCTCGCATTATGGTTCCAATCGCCTGTACCGAAAGTGTACTTTATTTGAAACTTTTTTCGAATTTTTCTGATAAATCCAGAATGATCAACCGTAGGATGTTGAAATTCAGCATTTGAAATTGATGTAGCATCTAAATGGTCATCTCCTATTTTCGTACCAATCGGCTCAGCCGGAAGTGCACTTTATATGACAGACTTTTCGAATTTTCTTGATAAACTCAAAACAATCGGTCGTAAAATATTGAAATTCTGTATTGTACATCTTGCATTATGATTGCGATCGGCTGAACTGGAAGTACAGTTTACTCGAAACATTTCTTGAATTTTCTGCATAAATACACATTATCAGTTTTTAAAATTCGACAACCGTCATTTGAACCAGATTTTTTGCTGACTACCTTATATCATCATGTTCACAATTAAATAGCGCTTATTTTCATATAAGATTTATTCAAGAAACAGATGAATGAAAATAGCTAGTATTAATATACCTGTTCATACCTGCAAATCAGCAGTTACGCCAGGAAAAAAATAGACAACTCAATGTTTACATATTCTATAGGCTCCATACTTTCGATTGGTATTAAATTCATTCGTGAGTGCAATGTTAAACAGAAAGTCAATTTTCAATATTTAATCAATCATAGCCTTGCCAGGAATTTCTTAGCCAACCCATTTGCGATGTATTCTGTAGTATATTAAATTTGATAGAAAAAATGTCACCGCTGTAACAGATGGGTGAAGGTCGTTCTTAATTCGGATCCTCTACTAATAAGAATTGAATCATGATAACTTGAATCGCAAATCACAAATAAAATAAACACGAGTAAAAATTAATTAAATACTATAACAGCATTGGGAGTAACGATAATAATTTCATATTTTCATATTTATGTATAATAGCAAATTTCCTTGCACCTGGGAATGATTCAATTACATTATTTGAAAAACTACATATAGTTCATCTTCCATTGAGAATTCTCTTGTAATCTGGTGTTTTCTACATAGGAAAAATTCTTGTAAAACATGACATTCTGCGTCGAAAACTACTGCAGTTGTTTTTTCGATATAATCCATAATTCTTCAGTTATGGGATTTTTTTTTATAGCAATTATTATTCTTAAGTTTTTCTCCAAACTCCTGCTTTATCAAAAGTGTATTCTCATGAAAGTTAGAATTTTGTATTGAAATGAGCTCCACACATTTCCTTATATAAATTAGGTTTCATATCTCATGGAATTTTTCTGGTACCCATATACTCACACATACATAGGCCCAGTTACATAAAGCATTGTTAACTTTAATGACATTGTCAAATGTTTGATTACATGTTTCTAACCCTATTTTTGTGAATAATTATATTCTTATATCAGATTTTATGATAAATGCAGCCAAAAATTATTATCAAAATATTACAAACAACTAAATTATTCTTAAAATCCTGTTTTCTTGATTAAACGTCATTCCAAAATTGAGTTAACAATATGTCAGCTAACAACTTGTTAACAATGTTTTATGCAATCGGCCCATAGTCTCAATTTTGTTTCTTGGATAGCTGCTGCTTCGTTGATAAGTTTTCATAAATTGAGATGTTCTGCAACGAAAATTGCTCTTGGCGTTTCTCGATGAAATCCATATTTCAAAATTTAAGTAATTATTTTGATGTCCGCATTGACTTTTGTTGATTAATGTCAATTCGCTCATATGAATGACAGAGACGTTAGAAGTGGCTAAGGGATTAAAGCTACGTTTATTCAAAAATACAGGACGTTTCGGCGCCACAACGGCCTGCCATCATCAGCTTGAAATTGTGAATTAAAAATTTTGTTACATTATAAAATAAATGACTACGTTGTAAAAAAAATCATGTTGAATTTGGGATTTTAGAGGCCAAAATAAAAAACTTAATAATTTAGGGAATCATGGGCCATGCTTGTCATGACCGTTTTGACATTGTCCTGGTTTATCATAGATCGCGACGGTGCCGCATTTATTATTTGTTACTCGAGAACGGAATACACAAATCCTTTTTTTACTTATTTCTAAAGGTTCAAGCTTTAAAAGAGTGAGCCCTTAGAGAAACTTGACCATTTTTTTCATTATACAGTAAAAACTTCATATAAAAAAGTTGTTTTCTTTCGTTATAAAGAGTTTTCGTTATATGGAGATTTGAAAAAGGCAATGTAAGAGTACAAATACACTTTTTGTGTTCTTTTAATCTGGTATACTTGACGTAAATTTTCAAAATCTTAATTATTCTGTTTAGTCCATTATTTTTGCCTGACGTCTTGTGCTAAGCCAATACTTGATTTGTTTTTTTTCATGAATTATATCCATATCTTAGATCATCTTCGCAAAGTACTAAAAACTCGCATAATAATTTAGCTGCGTCAAGTGCTTGTTGAATTTAAGTTTATGACAATGTATTCCTATCCATTAAGACAGCAATGGCAAACAACGAAAGATAGGAGCACAATAGTTATTTATTCTTTGTAGCGTAAACAAAATAAATTGAAAAAAATATAGTTACATGAAATTTCATGCGCATGCGCAACACGTGAAAATTGTACAGTTGTCTGTACAAAAACGCGTTAACGTTCCTGTATATATTATTATACAGGTGTTTCATAACTTCGGGTATTTTTTGAAAACTCGAAAAAGTAATTTCTATGTTCCCAGTCCAAAATTTTTCGTTTGCACTGCCACTGGATGGATGGTTATGTGAAACTTCATAACAAAATTATTGAATAACAGCTAATAATTGAATTGCGTTATGAGTAAATTAATGCAATTTTATTCTGTTCGCAGTACGTCGTCAGATAATTTGTTTCTTTGGTGAATGATACATACCTACTTGATATTGTGAAAAAGATGGTGATTTGTTTTAAAATTGAGTGACGCGAACAGATTTAGCAATAATGAATTAGTAGACATAGTGCTGGTATGTGGAAAATGTTTCCCTTAAATACAGCATTCAGACATCGTAAGGTATGAGCAAATTTTATAATGATTATCATAAATCCGAATTCTATGTGATACACTTATGTTCCCATATGAATATCTAATTATTAATTATTGTAAATTGGTCTCATTAATTTCACTAGTATCATGTAATTATCAATTTATATTGTTAGTTTTTAATAGAACAGCGAATTCAGTGCAGTACTATAAAAACGCTGTAAGTAACTACCCGTAATTTTCGAATTTTCAAAAAGTATCTTTGATTCGTAAACAACAGATATTTTTAACCTATGTACCCGAAATTATAAAACATCCTGTATAGTTGATATTTTCAACTGTCTTGCTCAAAACAAGCTTATATTCTTGAAAAATAATTAAAATTGGACTTGATCTCTTATGTTTTAGCCCAAATTTATAAGTATATTAATATGAAATGAATGTTTTATTTCCAAGTACAGTGACGGGTTTAAATTTACTTCTTTTTTCAGGGTATGGCCCTCAGTCTAGGCGACAAAATTAATATGACACAAAAAGGAACACAAAGTAAAGTAGTAGCTGCTTAAGTAAGGAGAACAAGTATGTATTATATTTACTTATTAACTATAAAACACTTTCATTATTATAACAATGTATTCATTTAGAAATAAATAAAAGTTGGAAGTCTTCTTGTAATAATGAATCTCGAAATTATTCAAATATTGCTACTCTACTAGGGTGATTGAAAATGAATATTTGAGTAAATTTTTTTGTTTCTTTTATATTATTCAGACATTACTTACAATATTTTTTTATTATAATTACAAATGGTATCAATAAATAATTAACAGTAATTATGGTTTGTATATATGTTTATTAATTACTGGAAATATAATAATAACATCTTTGCTGGATAGGTAGAACAGCATTTTTCGTAATATACATTCCACAGCGTCTCGGCTGATATTAGATATTGAATTAGGTTGTTTCCTTAGATATAATCTGGAAATAAAAAACATTTTAGTATTCTCGTGTACTTCAATCTTATTGTAGTGCATGACAATTATGACCAAAATTGAATGTCTGACGAATCATACTGCTTACTATTTTAATTGAGGTGACTACAAATACGCCAACGCTCTGCGTCATCGAGCAAAAAAAAATATATATTTCCATAAAAAACATCGTTAGAACAAAGATAATAAATTTCTTTTTTATTGTTAAAGATGGAGATTTGGTTAAATGGGCAATGTACAATTTTGTGGACCGATTAAGATGCTTATGAGATTATTTACTATGGTTACAATTACCGAAATAATTATCACCAGAGTAAATAAACTAAGTTCAGATGAACTATAGATAAACTTGTATTGAATAACTGGACTTAAGACTCAGTTTTTAAATCCAAACTCATCTACAGTTCTGATAGGTTGAGCTTATTTACTTTGGTAACAATTATTTCAGCAATTATAAACGTAGTAAATAAGAAAATAATCTAATTTCAATGAAAAGGTACTTCTCAATTCGTGGTTTTATAAGAAGTAGCAAGGCAAATATACCTTATAAAGATTTTATTCTTCCTCCTCTTCCTCCTCCTCTTCTTCCTCTTCCTCCTCCTCTTCTTCCTCTTCCTCTTCAACTTCCTCTTCTACCTCATCTTCGGGTTCAGGTTCATAGATTGGCTCATCAAGGTCGTCATCAATGGCCTGTTTGCCTTCTTCTTCACCTTCGGGGCTTTCAGGATCTCCAGCTTTCTTGCCGGGCCTTTCACCGAACCACTTAGGCAATTTAGCTACACAAAATAATACATTACTTCAAATAATGTATTTGTTTCGCTGGATTTGTTCTTATTTCTTCATTAATTTTGAATCCAAATGGAACAAAAAATTATTTAAATTGGAAAAAAGGAATGTTGAACAAATCTAGCATTTTACAAAAATAAGTTGTGAATGATATTAAAATATTATTAGGTAATAAAAAAGCAACAAAACATCAACATCACAATTCACAAAAAAAAATGACGGATGTGAATGTGGTATATCTGTTTTCTTCGGTAATATGAAATCGACTTGAATATTGAGGTGAATACTCACCCTTCTGGCGTGCATCCCATTGTCCAATTCTATCCTTCCAAACCTTCTCGGAAATTTCTTTGGTCTGTTCTTCAAGACCCTGCCAGAATAATCGATAACAAACATTTTTTAAGTAACAAAGACAGGACAAAAGCCATTAGTAGACAGGGGCACATTGACTGATAAAACCCGCTAAATTTGTTTAATTTTCTATTAAATGTTATATGATTGGTTACTGCTGAGCACCTTTAATACAACGGGGCATCCACTTTTTTACGAAATATAAATTTTCTTCAAAATATAAAAGAGTAAATGACCCGTTGAACCTTCCAGAGATCATTATGATATGATAAAACATTAAACAGAAACAGAACGACTTTGTGGACGTTAAACATTCACGTAACACAAACCACCTGATCGTGCAGACAAGAAGTCTGCCCAAACTTACATTTATTTCGAGTCATAAACTCGTCCATTTTCTGTTTCCATACTTTCTCACTAACTTCCATTTGCACTGTATCATATCCCTGTATATAATCATCATGGAAATTATTTTATTTCAAATGAGGGGTTTGATTTTGACAGAATATTTAAAATTAAAATTAATACTTACGCCTTCAAACAATTTCTTTTTGTCGTCATACGATCTGGTGTCTACACGACGTTCATATTTGGAGGCAACCTGAATTTTTGGCTGTAATAAAAAAAATAAAATTTAGGATCAAAATTTATTGAATATTTATATTTAATACTCACTGGGTATTTGCCAGTCAATGCTTCAGGGTCAAGACCTTTCTTCAAGGCTTTGTGTCTCAATTGTTGTTTCTGTCTTTCTTTCAACTCTTTCAACTATATAAAAAAATGTTTAAAATTAATATTGTTTTGTGATCATCATTCTGGGACTTACGTCGTAATCCTGTCTCTTCTGACGTTCTTCTAAGTCATATTTCTCTGTTTCCAGCTTGACGATGCAATCCCATAATTCTTGTGCCTTCACACGAAGTTTATCGACACTGAGGCCGTCAATGCTAAGAGGTTTGATGCGGATGGATAAGGAAATTCTCTTTTCTTCTTCGAGTTGTTCCTTGGTCTTGTTCCTTTCAATTTGAGCAGTGCTAAGGTTGGAGCTGAGGTTGTCCTTCTTGGTGATGGTGAAGTTGGGGCCTTTCTTGTTCTGTTCTTTCAACGACTGCATCATGGCTTGGCGTTTCTTCTCAGCTTCCTCAAGACGACGACGCTTCTCTTCAATATCACGCTGTTTCTTTTCTTCAATTTCGCGGATACGGCGCTCTTCCTCTTGCTTTTTGCGTTCAGCCATTTTTTTCTCTTCTTCAGCACGGGTTACCTTACGTTTGGCCTGTTTTTCCTTGAGCCGCTTAAGATCATCTTCTTCCTTGGCACGCTGTTTACGCCATTCAGAAATATATTCCTTCAGCTGCTCATCTAAATCGGATCTCTTTTGATCTTGACGCTGTTAAGATAATTTATTTATTATGGCTACTACACTTGCAGGATTTATATTACAAAGGCGTTCAAGTCAACCCAGGTTTTAAGCTTAATAAGTGTAAAATGAAGTCAGTTATTTGAGTACGGAAATAATGGAACAAAAAATATTTTTTTGGTATCCCAAATAGTAACTGAACTTGATTTTTATTCATCCGATGTTGTAAAGTTTAGTTACAGTGCGTAAAAAATTCGGAAAACACTGGCCTTTTATAAACATCCAAATAATTAAATATAAAAAGAAATTTACAAGGACTGAACGACAATCATTATTATCCAGAATGAAGTTGGCTGCACTTGGTGAAGGCGAATTAATGAATATTAATTTTCTGCGAGGAGGAAAAAAACGGAAGCCGTTAGTATTTAAATTTTTAGCAAGTTACACCGATGGAAATGATATTTTTACTTCAGAAATCCAAGCTTATTTAAATATTATTTAATATAAATGGGATGTTTCGGGTATCAATGCACCATCATCAGCAAAGAAATACAGAATTTGGAAATTTAATCATCTCAATTCGATTACAAAGTAGAGCTTTTCAAATTTATTATGTTATTACTTTGTAGAAGAATTAAATTGCCGAATTTTGTATTTCGTTGCTGATGATGAGTGCATTGCTATCCGAAACGTGCTATTTATAATAAATAATAATATTTAAATAAACTTGGATCTCTGATGACCTACAATTTCTTTCATTAATATATTTACTTATAGTTATATACTGAAACTTAATATTTGCTCAGAGTAATTTTTGCTGAAGAAATGGAGGATTTATGGTCGTTCTCCAAAAAACAAAAGATAGTCTATTAATGCAGAAAGGTATGGTATACGAAAAACTTATTTGTTTTGAAGAAAAATTTTCCTTCCTGGATCATTCTTTTGCCTTGTACAATGTGGTCCAATTTTTTTAGTGTTTCATATAATCAAGAAATATGCTTGATGTCTCATTGGAATGTTGCCGTCTGTATAAGTTATAAAAGATGCTGATAGAAGTGCCAAAAATTAAAAACAATTTCCACATCCATTAAATCGTCCTTTATTCCGCATTCCCAAAGTCCTGGTTTGGCTTGAACGTTTCTTGTAAATCATACAAACCTTGATGAATTCAGGATCTCCCTGTGGTGTTTCACCCCTAAGCAATAAAAATATTAAATTTATATATATTTTAACTATAATGTTTATCATTATGGTTACATTTACAATAATTATTATAATCGAAATTACAATAATGTACCTCATCTATTGAAAGCACGGATGATTCACATATACACGAGTATTATTATTTTATTCAATGGAAGAGCAAAAATCAAAAACACGTTTAAACACACAAAAGCACATCATATCACAGCCCAAAAATAACAAAAATCATTGACAATTTTATTTCTTTAATTAGCATTTACAATACGGTACAAATATATGGAAGTAATGCTAGTAAAAACGGACACATTGCACATTTAAGACACTGACTTTGGATATGGAATTATTTATACAGAAACAAGAACATGAAGTTAACGGGAATATCGGTCATTAACGTAGAGCACTCTTGGTATCTGCAAGTGTTTAGAAAGCTCATTTTCATACGTGCGCTTTGTAATTTTTTATTTAACATTACATAATCATATGCTTTTATTTAATATTATTTAGTTTATCACAAAAAGTAAAAGATAAAATATCATTAAACAATAGTTAAGAAGAGTATTTACTGCCACGTGCAACAAATACTTGTTATATGTATTAATAAAACATTGCTTTTAAATTATCAAATTAACTGTAGTAGAAATTCATGTTTAAAAATTTTGTGTAGCGCAAACTGTAGCATATTTGAAACACAATTGGTTAGAGACAAAATTTTGAATATGAGCTTTCGTTAGATCACTGCACACAAGTAAAGAACAACTTACGTCAGAGTCGCTCTTCTACTCCTATAAACAAAACAAAAAAATACAAAATAAAATTATATAATAGAAATATTTCAAATATAAATTTTGCCGTGTTATGTGTGTTTTATTTTTTTTGACTCAGCATCTATACACGTATTCAAATAATGTCTAATCGGAATTAGATACAACTGGAGCAGATGCGCTTTGCTGAAATTTTAATCACAGTAAATACATGAATGTACGCATTGTTCGAACAAATATACAATTAATTCACGAAACAAATTCAATACTTACGCTCATATTTAATAATATCACGAATTCAAACAGTTTGAACGTAGATAACGAGGTGATATAATGTAATACGTTATTAGAAATTAGTAATAGTATATATATATATATATATACTATTTTCTCTTCAAGCGTATTAAAATGAAATTTTTGCTGAACTCCGCTGAATTCTAGTACGATAATAATATAATTTCATTATTATCCTAGTAATACCATGATTATATTCTATAAGTCGATAGTAAATAGTGATATAATATATATTCATTCATGTGAAAAATTAAAAAAATAGGCCACCTTAAATGATTCTAGATTTATGAACATATTATTGTTTCTGTGATTTTTAAAATTAAACTTCTAGTTCATTTTATTTAAGATTGTATAAGTGAATATATTTGTTACTCTATTTCTTGAATACATTTCCAGCAAACTTGTTTTGAATCCTGCATGTAATGTAAGTGAATCGTGTTTGTATTTCAGCCAGTCAGAAGACTTGAATTATAGTCCCATAGAAGCCCTTGGACTGTTTTAAACTGAAATGAACTATAAATACAAATTCCTTGGACAGTTCTAAACTGAAATCTATAAATACAAATAAAAATTTGGTATTATGTATGCGAAATAAAACATCAGTTGTCAGTTTTATGTGTTAAACGATTTTTGACGACGAAGAAAGTGCAATTGTTGTAGTTCTCGCGGAAGATAAAAGAAATCAGTGTTATGTTACCAAAATATCAAAAATCATTTTATGAACGATCCATAAAGTATTATAATTATTTAAGGAGACTTATTGAAATTTGTGCCGTTTTAAAACTAAAGCTAATACAGATCAATTTATTTTTCTGAATAGTCTTCAAAACTGTCGCCTTACTACTTCAGAGGTTAATATCAACTTGCGGTAGCTCATGATCCGTATGTAAGTACGCGAAAACTCTTCTGGACATAACAATCTATAATAAATATGTTTTATTGGGTATATAAGTTCTGTATAAATTAATTAGAAACACAACGTTTCGACAGCAAAGTGCTGCGTTGTGTTTCTAATTAATTTATACAGAACTTATATACCCAATAAAACATATTTATTTAAGAATGAGTTCTGAAAAGTTTTTTCCTTCATAACAATCTATAGATTTAGGAACTTTGAGACCAGGAACATACCTGAACTACCGCTAACGTAAATCCGTACAAACATATTTCTCCCCACATTTAACTCTAGACTTCGGAGTAAATCGTACTCATTTTCATACCAATACTAATTTTCTTTTTTTTTTTAATATAAGCCGCCTAACACAAATCAGTTGTTTACTCGATAGTGCCAAAATGATGTTCACAGAAATATTTGTATTTGTATTATTATTATCATGTGGAAGCAGTTCAATGGAGGAACCACAATGAATTAACATTGACTTGATAAGTCAATTTACTGTAGGAGCTGGAAATGTGCTTAGTTAAAATTTATTATAGGTTTTTGACAGGGACCAACAGGTCATCCTTCCATTAAAATAAGATCTGGATCAAGATGACAAGGCTTAGGAGTTCAAGACAAGATAGGATTATGCCAATGTCGATTCGATGTGCTGCTAGTCTTAAAGCTTCTAAACCTAAAGTTTGTGATTTCCAAATAAGCTTTCACGTACTTTTATGTGAATCATGAACTTCCGGAAGTTGTTATTGGTCATCGAAGTAGTCGAAGACTATTCAGAACAAGATTTTTACAAGATTTAAGATGGTACGAGTTTTAATTAGTCTCCTTATGCCTGCTTAACACGGTTATGAATATACATGTAATTTCACAAAATCTTCTTGTTCAATTATATTTGATCGTGTTAAGCGATAGAATTTTACAAAATGGCATTGTTCAATGCGAAGTTGTAAAAATAGTGGGAATAGAACATATTTTAATTTATCAAAGCCATTTTCATCAAATTTCGATGATATCTAGGGACTTTAGAGTTCGTAGCTGCTGCCCTGTGTGAATCACGTTTAGCATTCAACTTCATTCTTATTAATGTATTATAGTTCAAGCAGCTGTCAATGTGTTAATGTTAACATCATAAGTTTTTTGTTTTTGTGAAAAACTATTATAAAAAATGTGGAATCAAGAAAATTGATAATGTTGCATGAACAACAACCAAATTTTCATCAAGTGTGTAATAAATTTACACAAATGAAGTTAGTCGTTGCTCTGAGTCTAAAGTATTGCCACCACAAATATATTATCTACCGCAGTCATGCTATCGCATTTGATCGTGTAAAGCGCTGATATAAATACATGCAAAATTGTATGTAAGAATATGATCGTGTAAATCGGATATTAAACAATTCTAATACTTTTTGGATGGTTTGTTAACTGATTTTCAGTACTCTATCTATAACATAACGCTGGTTCCTCATATCTCCGCAATAATTATAGCTATTACACTTTCTTCATCAAAAATTGTTTTATATAAAATTGTAGTGACAGTAATACTGAATCATAAACGAACAAGACTGTCAATTGATGTTTTATTTCGCATACATAATACTGAATTTGCATTTGATAGCTAATAACGAATCATCTCAAATTTTGTATTTGGTTACTATATTCCGTTTAATATAACCGAAAGAACTATATGCTGCTATTTTTTACACTTCAATAGTCCATTCCATCATTTGCCACTTTTAATTAAGTTCTAAAGATTATAAAAACAATAATATGCTCATAAAGGTAGAAACATTTCAGGTAGTCTGTTTTTTTCTTGCACTTGAGTATTATCGTATGGTTGAAAATAAATTTTATTACATTCCGGGCGACGAGCTGAGGAAAATTGAAGAATCATGTGGGAAGATGATAATCGGTTCTCTTTCTGATTGAAATTTCAAATATGTGTAAAAATTTGGGCTGGTACCACGAGCTCTGTTTTTGGCGCTACTAAATTGTTTGAAGCAAAAATACAAGATCTGGTAATCCGACAAACATTTTTTATCCACAAATTTTTTTTTTTGTTTCTTCAATAATCAAAAAACTTTATGATGTTGAGAAACATTTTTCAGAAAATATTCGAAGTTGATAACAATTTAAAGTATATATTATATACTATGTGAAAAATAATCTTCAAATGAGTAGTGAATAAAAAAAAAAACACTAACGACCAGTTGCACTGCTGTTCTTTGAATTTTAACTGTCTGTTAACTAAAGAATATCGTATCTACGCTCGAAAGTCAAATGTGATATAAACATTATCATTATTCCGATTCGATATTATTTATTTGAGTGAAGCTTAAAATTTAAGTTGAAGCGATGCAATTGGCCATAGATATGTTTGTCTTTACCAAGCATTTTTGTATTTATGCTTCAACTCTAAGTCAAGATAGTTGATTCGGTACAATACTGCATGCAGTGCACCAAACTAAAAACTCCAGTGATTTATTCAAAATTTGCGATTAAGCTTATGCTTCAGCCAATTCTCAGAGACTGTTTAAAATCTAATAATTTAATTATAGTAAATCGCTGAGGCATTAGACTAAAGACTCACTTTTTCCCATTGGTACTGCAACGTCATAACTTTTTCCATTTCCACTTAAATGATTTTTGAATATTATTCAATCTCTCAAATGTTTTTCATGAAAATCTTAGGCAGTTATACGATCCAATTACACATCTAGATAATACTGATTGACTATTAATAATTTGGAAGGATTGTACAATATAAGCAGTGTTCGAAAATTAAAATTCTGCGTGCTATTCTGTAATAATTATTAAATATGATTAGTGATGTACTGAATTTGTTTTAGAATTAAATTAGATTTAGATATTCTACATAAAAATGGTGGGACCAAAATACGTTGGTGGGTAAGAAGCGACACGAAAGGATATTGACGAACACAAAAATATTAAAAAATAAACAATGAGGCGATGATCTGCACGTTTCAACTGTTAAGCCAGACATTGAATGTACAAATACAAGCGATGTTGTGCACATGTAAGTCCCTTCCCGCCGGGAACCAGGGACAAGCTGAGACAACGACAGCGGCAGCGCGCACGCGCGCGCATCACTTACTCGATTTTCCTTTCTGTAACCCTGCGGGTGGAAAAACGTCAAAACGCCATCACAACGATAGGGAGGGAAAGAGAAAAAACAACTTCATCAGTAAATATCCTAACTACAAGTCAAAATTAAAATATGGACTACTATCATCAAAGGTACCGATCACTGCCAATTATTATATGTTATTTTCAATTATATTTTCATTATTTTCGCCTGGTGTGGTGTATAGTAGTATACTTTGTCTGATAGGAGACTGAAGAAACGGCAACTTACTTTCTGTAAAAAAAAAAAGAAAATTAAAGTTAATTGAGTAATTTACTTAATATGCATATATAGTATGCCACGAGATTCAGTTTATAAGAGCAGAACAAAATAATTCAATTTTAGAAAAACAATATTCACTAGTCATTTATTTTTGACAGGTGAACTTTGAGAGGAATTGTCCTCCAAGTACCACCAGTTGAGTTGGATAATGATATCCTGTTTGATTTTTTTTTTCATATCTAATTCGCCATGGGAAGTGTTTTTTTCCTTATAAACTCAACCAGAGGACACAATATTAGCTAAAATAATATTTTTTTGAAATTGACTTATAATAACAATTTGTAGAGTAATAAACGATCAACTAATACACTGCCTCAAAAATACTCAGTTGCTTACTGAAAGAGAAACAGGCTTAAAAATTGCCAATCATCACTCTTTTGACGTCTTTTGATACTGAATGATCTTTTAGTTCTATGAAATACTTTGGTCGATTAAAATGTATAAACATAGGTCTGATTTGTGTGAATACTTTAAGATAAAATTCATTGAAACGGCAAAAAAATGACAAAAAATATAAATAATGACTCGAATATTGCATATTAATAATAGAACAATTTGAAAACTACATTCAACTCAATTGTAAATATTCACAAATCGAATTGATATTAATTTAAGATTTTTTTTTATAATCCCACAATTATCATCAGCCAAAATGGTTCCTAATGCCAATAGTTCAGCTTGTTTGAAAATTAAACAACTTAGGTCCGGTTTGACCAACGTCAGTTGAATTTATTTTATTCGATTATTGCCATAGTTACTCATTAAAAATAACCTCCAGATAGATTTAATTGAGTTTGATGAAACTGGCCCTAAAGAGAAATATTTTTTTTTTATCGAGACTGTATAAATTAACAAATATTTTATTTTCTTTCAGTGGAACCAACCGTTTTGTACATTTAAGACAGGTAAGAGTTGACTTTAAAATATAATACTAAATAGAACTTACGTTTCAACAACTTCCTCGACTTCCTCCTCCTCCTCTTCGCTGGAATTTAAAACGAAACAACATATAAGACATGAGGTACAGAGGATAAGTTTTGAAGCAAGCTGGTCCTGTAATCTTAGCAACAAAGCTCGTTAGGAGGTAACATAACATGCTACATGCACCTCTCAATACACTGTTGATATTATGCTCAAGCACCTGGCGTTGTCAGTCAGTAGCGATGTTGGCAGGCGATAAGTACTTACGAGTAAACTTCCTCATCGTCGGACATAGTGGTTTGGGATTTTTAAACTGAAAAATAAGATTTTCTGTAATTATATTTAGAGATTAATGACAGAAGAAATAGGAAAAATGCCAAAATCCAAACTGAGGAACCTTCCGCTTTCATTTGTTTTTAGAAAATGAAATAATTTGATTATTTAGGGTATTGACTTGAATCGGTTTCTTTTGTACAATCTAGCAAGCCTTGTGAGACTTGTAAACTGCGGGGCAATGAAAATGGGGATGATACATGGCATGCAGAGATAAAAATTTGCAATTGTGCCATCTACCATAATGCAGCCGAAGTGGCAGGTTTCATTGCCTAGCGGATCACAGGTCCGACTATCTGAGACTGGCTAGACTGTACTGAAGAGTCCCAATAAGAACATGTGTCTACAGTTGCCGCCCTATTCAGGATGATGGTCTAAAAACCGAATCCTGAATTTGTAATTTTGTGAAACAATCCGACATTTTTCAAAGGTACTTTACAGTGTCCTGTATTTTTCTTTTATAAATTTATAGATAAATTTTTTTGCGACAACATACAATATTCAAGTCCCTATAAATGTAACTATAGACTGTTACTTGTCTCCAAGCAATCTCTATGAATTAGAACAGGCTCCAGTGTCGGATAATGAACTAAAGGTGTTTGAATATTTATTTTGCAACAAGTATTGGAATGGCTCTTGTTCCAAACGAGCGAAAAGTTTGTAACCCGAACTGAAGGTGAAAATTACGGTTCGCGAGTCTGAAATACGCCATTCCAAACATGTTCTAGATTATAAAAAGCCATAAATGAACACCTGAATCGATGAGACATAACCACAGTTGCCAAACTGAACGATGTGTTGGAATGTCACTTATTCCAACTTATCCAACATAGTTTTTAGTTGTGGAGTCTGCTGATTTCAAAACGGTTTCGATAGAAAACTAGGAACTAATATATTAACAACACGCTTATGCGATTTCGTATCTTAACTGTGTTGTTAAAGTGAAGCCAAAAATGTAATATTGATAGAGAGAGAAGGTAAATGAGAGATAGGTAGAGGCGGGCCCATGTGCGTTTGTATGGAAGTAAATGGCGAGTTTCGCTCTATTTATTATTTCCATGTGGAAATATATTGTAAAATAGAAAGAAAATGTTAAGTGCCAAATTGTAATAGTAGGTACAGAACTTGTAAAGAGAAATATTGTCTTTTTTCTCTACCCAAAAATGTTTATTAAATGAGTGGCGCAAGAACATAACACGATATAATAGAACATTGGAAATTACAGATTACGTCTGTGAAAACATTTCAGAGAGGAGGATATTATAAAAGAATGGTCGTCTAGAGATGTAAAAGTAAGTAGAAATTATTTTAAAATTATAATAGCAGATCTACTGACAATTTTATGTCAGAAATTGAAAGGTTATATCTATGTTTTAAATTATTAAACGTATCTAACCTAGACTTTTAGTAAAAAATTCAACTTCGAGGAAACTTCTTGTCAATAAATTTATTGATTCATAAAACTTATAGATTTACACAGAATTGCAACAATAATTTCTTCACTTTTCATCAATATATTAATAATAATTGAGAATACAATTATTGTCAAAAATAAGCGAAACAAGTGTTCGTATTTTACTTTTTTTAATTCTATTCCGCCCATTGTAATATAAAATATTCATCAAATTATTTATGTGCCTATTATAATTCATAATCAGAAAACTCGCGTCCAAAGAAACGTTTATAAAACATGTTTTATCATATTGTACTAATTCATTGCAGAATGAATAGAAATGCTAATTTTCTTTTACTTTTGTCTTTCATTCAATAAATAATGTAGTATTTGACGTAATAAAAATAAGAAATCTATCTGGCAATTGTATTTTATTGAAAACAATTGAAATATAATCTTATTTCTGCATATGACGCACGCAAAGCTGGGCCCATTCTCGCTATCTCTCTCACAGCTGCCGCATTACATTTTAGGCTTCACGTTTTCCAACTGAGTGTCCGCTCCTCTATTATTCTCCTTCGTGATTAATAATAATATGTAACGAAAAAAAAAAGTAGTGTCAAAGATAATAACAACAAAAGAAAGCAAAAACTAAGAATTATTTCAGAATATTAGATTTATCTTATTCCATTCTATTCTATTTAATTTTAAGTATTGAAATTAATTTTGCGGCTTTTTTTCTTTTACTGCTTACAACGAATACTCGATTTAATAGAGGAATTGCTCTGTTCCACGAGTTTCATTATGAGAATTTTTGTTCTAATCAAATAAGTCTATTATAAAATATAACAAGTTTTTCTGTAGTGTTCCAGTTTTTTTCTTGATAGATTGTTTTGCCAGTATATAATACTGATGAAGACTCAGAGTAAAATTAGAGACCGAGCTATAAATATAAGAAACTATTTGCTAAAACTATTTTTATACTTGGAACAAAAATACAGGGGTACAATACATTTGTAAATATATACTAATTTGGGCATTCTTCCCGGTATTATGTAATTTTACTGCGTCTTAGACCAACCACAATTTGTCATTTTAATTATAAACATCACAACTTGTAATATTTCGCAATTTGCTTGCCCATTCGTAGATATCAAGTGATATAAGCGCCAATCTTAATATCGTTGGCTAGGTTATTTTCTTCAATTATAAACTTGCAGATAAAAATTAAGATAGCATATATATATATAGGTACACCATCAATAGCAGTGCCTCAACTTTGTATTTACTCAAAAAAATTACAATCAATTGATATTTTCTTAAGCGTGGAGTACGGTTACCAGTCGTCAAGCTACAGGCACTCTTAGTTTTTGTGAAGAATATGCCTCGAAGGATATTATAATCCAGTAAAATTATTATTTTTTTCCTGTAATTATTTTTAATAAAATTCGTGTGGCAAAGAATCCCAAAATATATATAAAATATTCTTAAACAGGTTAAACAAGGAAACAAATTATTTTTTCATGAAGATACGATGATGATTGTCTATTAAGCGAGTGATGTTAGCGTTTTTTGATATATTATTTTGAATAAATATTGGAAATGTTTCAGTACAAGGAAAATTAATGAAAATCAAGAAGTTCGAAAAGTTTGTTCAATGAGCTAAGCAAGCCAGCGTTAGCAGAAAAAGAAAACAGAGCGAGCAAGTTGAACGACACATGGAGTAACATCTATAGCACGAATATTTTAGAACTGTTTTAACGACGTTTGAGCCAGACCTCATCAATATTTATTTTTTAGTGTCACTTCTACTTCTCTCGTCTAGTCGATTTCCTACAATTTATTGAATGATTGTTCAAATTCAATTCTCATCTTTTCTTGCCTCTGATGAAGTCTAAAATTATAGGTGAAAGAGTGGCTTTGAAATAAAATAGACCGTTGGACCACTTGACTTCTATTTGGTGACCTGGATTCGATTGCAGGTAGTCGTAATTAATTTTTACAGCTCAAAAATCTTCCTTGTAGTGTACCATCCATTAATATTCATGTTTATCTGTAGTGGACGACTGGTAACCGCACTTATGGTCCAAATATATCAATTTACCGTAGCATACAGAGTACAGCTAGTACCCAGAAATGGGTTAAAAGGTGCCATTCATTTTGATTAATTTAAACACAAGGCTTAGCATCCCAATAAAAACGCTAATTTTTCTATTTAAATATGAAGTAAACTACAAACATTAAAATTAAGTGTGTAACACAATATTTTGCAGAACGTTGCCATAATTTTATTGGCAATTTCTCAAACGTTTGGCAAAATTTCAGATTATATTTCAACTCACGTAATAACAATAAGACCAGGCAAATTCTTCCTTTGGAATATCGCTAATGCTCAAGTCTATGCTAAAAATCCAAAATTTTCTGAGCTACAAGAAAGTTTCGTGATAAGATCAAGAGTATGTTCGTAGAAATCTTGGAAGACATTTTGCACTTTGTCACGAAGTTGTGCTTTTGTAGTGAAAAATTTTGTAGGATGCTCCATTTGAATGATAAAAAATCACCTTTTATGTGAAAAATTCTGTCTTTCATTCATTACTAATGAAATAAGATATTAAATCGAAAAGAAAGCAATAATACATGAAGCAATACTGTATTTGGTGTGGCATATCGTATTCGGTGTTTGGCAGGCTATTCTTAGCTGCGTTTTAGCTGTAGGCTGCGCGCGTCGATACGCGACAAGCGTTTAAAATTAGATATCTACTTCTTACACAAACAGTCCGAAATAATTATTTGTATTTCCACTGCGATTTATTTTTATATTACCTCTTTTATTAGGTCAATTTATTCTTGCTTTATTGTAATATGATATTTTTATAAAAATCATTACAACATCTTCGCCCACGTTTTTATTTTTTTAGAATTTGAATTCAGGTCCATAAGACATAATTGTGGTACGAAAGTTTCGATATAATGAAAAATATTATTAGCTTTTTATATGTTTATCAATTTTAATTCACAATTTAAATATTTTAGCATTACTCCTCTAAACAAATGTTTGTAAAAAAAATTCATATATAGACTACGCACCTCACTTGGAAAAATCTATTCTATTTAATTATTTAATAAAACAGTAAAAGTATAATTTAATGAGTTAATAATAGGTGGAATTATTGAATTGTGTAGGCATTTATATAACACGTAAAGTAAAACTCATTTGGTAGTTTGAAATATATTCTTTTCTATAATTCCAAAATATAACTAACTTCTAGCTCCAATATTTTTGAAAGCTGAGTTTGAATATTATTCCAGTACTTTAGAATGCCAGCATAATCCAAAACTTCTCACTGGATCTTTTTTGCGTATTATTAAAATTATTTGTTTGCAGTAAAATTGCAAAGGCACATAATGTAAAAGCTTTCACACGACACGAGGCGTACTTACACGTTACGAGGTAAAGACAAGAGCACCGGCTGCTCAAGGAGGCACTTAATTCACCGAGTCAGCAGCGACTGGACTCCTCGACGCTGATGTTGCCGCCTGAAAACCGGACGCAGGCTCTCTCATTTGCGTGCGCATCTCCAGACAAATTTAGAAAAGTTGTTTTTTGAGATCTGCGCCATCCTACTACTCGGATAATTTTATTAATAAACCCTGAAAAATGATCACTTTCAACTCATTGCTTCTTACCACCAGGTCTTTGAATATTTGAAAATATGTAACGCAAAAAAAATGGATGTTATGTTAATTGATACCCGGAAATTGTTTACCTATACTTAATTTTTTTCATTGATTCTCTTCGGGTACCTCAACACTAATTCATATTTTATTCACCAGCTTAACAGAAAAATTAAAAGATCAAATTATTATTTTTTAAATACGCAAGATTGCGACCGTTTCTTCTAATTAAGAAATCAGAGTAGAATTTATTAAGCTATTTGTACATTGAGCAGATAATTAATTATTGTGAAGATGTAACTATAGAAAAAGATAATGGTAGTACAAACTGTGTTGGCACATTCGTAAGAATTTATTTTTTTCTGTAGAATCGTATTCAGAAAGAAGTGTTGACGAGGTCAAATTGCTTTTTATTGGAGTAATAACTGAAAAATATTAAAATTTTGAAGCAAACTTCCATACAGGACGAAGAAAAGTGTACCGTAACCTGTAAATAAATGATCAAATTAAATGTGTGACAAATAGTGTCAGAAGTGGGATCCTGGAGAATTAAGTGGAAATAATTTTGGATTTGAACGTTAGAAAGTGACATTAGGTTGCAATACTGTAGTGTTGGGACTGTTGTGAGTGCCTACAACAAGAAATATAGGAGAGAAAATGGACTTGATTGTTACCAAAAAATTGCAGAGTCCTAGTTACAATCGTGAGGATGCGTCTCTCCAAATTGAAAGACTTCTGACGTCCTCGCCAAGGAAAGTTTGCTGCTAGTTTCACACTGAAACCGACGTCATGGCAAGTCATTCTAGAATAAATATTTCGCTTAATTTGAATTAATTTCGAAGAATAATGATAGAAGCAAGAAACAAAAAGTAATTATACTGGCTGAAATGCTCCGGAGATAGCGTTAACTGTTCTCTGTAGCCTAGATTATGGAAAGCTAATATCTGAATTGAAGCTGCGCTTCAGAGAAAAATACATGAAACACTTGCTACATGGACAGTTAAAAAAGGTCAGACAATATTCGTGTATGTTGTACAGAATCTGGCTAAAAAAGCTTTTGCAAGTTATCCTGGCTCAACACAGAATTAAATGTGTGACAAATGGTGTCAGAAGTGGAATTCTGGAGAATTAAGTGGAAATAATTTTGGATTTTAAAAAGTGACATTTGGTTGCAGTACTGTAGTGTTGGAACTGTTGTGAGAGACAATTTTAAGATGGCATCGGCGATGATAAAAAATGAAAATTCATTAGGATTAAATATAAGGTTTGTTCCAACAAGATCAGAAACCAGTCCGGAACTGTCCGACGCATGCGCATTTACAAATAAGCGTTCCAACAGATTTCAAACGTGGATTTTGACTATTAGTCAAGCGTTCCAACAACGTGCGACTCAATCCGCGAACCAGTTTGTGGACAGTCAAAACAGTCCATGGACCAATGCTTGTACTATTCGTCAAATAAGGTAACCTCAAATAAAAATGAGTGATTTAAGTGCTGAAAATAAATTTTCATCATATTCTAGCGATGACGAATTTGATTTAACTGTAGGAATACATCAAATTAAAAATATAAATTATATAGACATGTAGAATTATAAGAAAATAGGCATTTTTATTTGATATGTTGAAATGAAAGTTTCAAATAAAATGTACAGAATCAAAAGTAATTTATTATTCACTAAAATTTAGGAAAATTTATAGATTATTAATTGAAATTTTATTTTGTGTGGTTTTTGAATTTTATTTTAGAAGAAATAGTTTATCTCTAATATTTTAACATGTTTTTTGAATACTTTCATCTGAGCAGAGAAATTTCTGAAAATATAGCAGAAAATTTTAAGAGAAATGATCAGGATAAACAGCACTTTGGATAATATGGAAGACTCTCCATCGAAATTCAGGTGTACTATGTCACCATTATTGTCAATAAGAATTAAAACTATATGGTTGTATGAGAAACTATTTAATATTTTTAGTTTAAACCTAATTTTATCTTCCATGTTTACTACAAGTACAACTAAATAGTTATAACCTAAGATTATTGATAGTTAGTCAAATCTTGTCGAAATGCGTTCCAACACGCGCTACGTTCGACTCAGTCCGAAACTGATTCATTCGACGCGCATGCGAATGAGTCAAATCTGAAACCGATTCGGAACCAGTCCAGAACTGCTTGTTGGAACGAACCTATAATATTTATAATAAACCTAACAATATAATCACATTAATATTAGTAAATTATTTATTTTGAGTCGTGCGATTAGCGAATTCGAAAACGGTGAGAGAAGCGTTAACAAAAGCTTTTGAGATTGAAGCGATCACAAAAGCTTCAAAATTGGCGAAGAAATTAAGGTGGTTGGACCGTGAAGAGACGAAATAGCTCGAGTTGAGGCACATTTTATGCAAAATAAACCACTAAAGATAAAAATACAAAAATTCAACATTATACGATCGACGAGTTTTGAGAATTGCGAGTTACGAACACACATACATACATACGTGCCGACATCAAGCCGAAAATAGTCAAAATGGATTCAGGAATGCTCAAAACAGATATTTCCATCAATATCTCGAAATGTGAATTTTGTTGGTTTCACAATACTTGTACTTTGTACAAGTAAGTAAAAAACATAAGAAATATTAACAGAAACGTATAAGCAAACAAAATTTATAAATTGATAAAATAAATATATCATCATGCATTCGTTCTAAAGAGAGTGAATTTAAAGTTGAAACTTGGTGGATACGTAGATCTGTGTTAGATAAACACTGAATATCCAGTAGACAGCTGTTAGATGCGCTGTTGCTAGATCTATCTCACTCAAGAAAATACTCAAGCCAAAAGACATTTATATATAATTTTCACTAAATAAATTATGAGGTGAATCTGATTATAATTGATCTTGAGTAACATCCAAATTGAATTTATCAATTCACATTTTCATATTTCTTATTTTAGAAAACAAAAATCTAGGTCTTATTATGATTATCGGGGTACTGGGCGATTAACTTTATTTAGAATTAGTACAATTAAATGTTGATGAAAGCGGCCCTAGGAATAATAAATTGATTCGAAACAACAATTAGCAGTACTCAATGCGCAATTTCTATTTTAGATTATAATAAACGCTAAACACAGTGTTTCGAAACAGATCACGTTCTTTTGAACACTTGTCTTGTCTATTTCACGAGTGGAAATGAAATGATTCGTAACTTTTTATGTATCTTGTTGTACGAAATTATGCTTATACAAGATGTCTTAAGAAATGATCACTCTAAAGCTAGTTCTATACAATACAATTTTTGTATATAAAACTATATACAAAGGACCTTAGTAACAATCATTACGATGAAATTTAAACTACGTTCAAGGTAAACCAGGGATTGAAATACTAGGTCTAAATGAGCTAAATTCAATATCAGTAGCTAAATCAGTATCTAAGAGTAAACTGTAAAAAAAATGTTTTGACCTTGGAATTGTGTGCGTCCGCGAAAATGGGACATCATCCTTGTGTGTTATATTAATTAATTATTTTTCATAATACCTACATTGAAACAACGCGTTTCAACGCCTGTTTTGTCAGTCGAAACAAGACAATTTCAGACAAATGCGAGTGTAGCCGGGCAAAAACAAGCGTGTTTCTGCCCTAGGGGAAAAACAAGCTTATTTCTGCCCGCTGAATTTGTTTCTCACATCGTTTTATCCCTCAGGTAATTTGACAGTTTGTTGTTGTATTCGTAACTGTAAATTAAATTAAAAAGAGGATTAATTTCAAGAAAAAAAGTATTAATATGATAATTTCAAGTACACCACATTATCTTATTGATAAAGCACAAGCAGCTACTTTCGACTTGTTACCTGCAAAATCAAAAGAAAAATATTCACTTTGTTATGTCAAATTTGTAATATGGAGAGTTTCAATGCAGGTATTATGAAAAATACAGTGTGTGGCACGGGACAAAACACGATTTCAGCCGAGGGTGAAATCGTCTTGTTCGTCCCTAGCCACACAATATACTATTTTACAATGATAATTGTCAAGATTAATATTATTGATTCCTCTGTTTGAAATTGTCGCACGAGGTTTTACCTCAGTCTTTGGGTGAATGTCAGAGGAATTTTCTTTTTTCTGCAGTAAATGTGAAATCCATCTCTTCACATCTGGTCTTCTGTATATTTTTGATTATATAGATACTTGCCTTGGTTATTTTTGTATCATTGTTCTTCTGAATAACACTCTTGGATAGAAAATCGAAACATTAAGTTTGGTTTAATAATACCGATTACAAATCTCTGAAGCTCCTTAACTTTTTTGATTAAAGCATTAAAAAAATATTAAAATAAAGTGTTTAAAATTATTCGCAATATATCATTTTGCTTTACTGAATGAATGCTCAATAATTTATGAAGGTCGAAATCCAAATTGTCTATTTCATGTTTTTATGGCCTATTTTATCTTAAATAAACTTCTTTTTTGTAACACGTACACCGAAAGTACCTTATTACAGAGCTGACTTCTGCTTCGAAAGTTCTCAATTCCAAACCATGGTAACAATTTTCATTAATTCTCTGTTGACTGGGAATTAATGGATATTTTTTCCCGCTGGGTAAAAATTAAATTGTAGATCATGGATCGTGGATGCGTTGGATTTTTTTATTTCATTGATATATGTCAAATTGATATTTGAAAGAAAGTATTATAAAATGTGTTCGTTATAGTATGTGAATTTATTGTGAACGGGATAGCACAGAAAATGTGAAGAATATCAATCAATAAAATAAATCATGTAAGTTATGTTTCATTATATTAGTTTACTGTAATGTGATTGCATTTGCAAAAATCTGTTTGTCAAATCGATAAGCTAGTTTCGAAACATCCAAATTTATTTAAAAAGCTTAATAATGGGGGTACTTCAGTGCACTTGTTACAAAAAGTATCGTATGCAACACGGACAGTGAACGACTGTCATTATTGTCACGGATAAATTTGGCTGCACGGGGCTACGCCTTGGGCTTTGCCCTCGTCTTCGCCTCGTGCTTCGCCCTCGCCTTCGCCTCGTGCTTCGCCCTCGCCTTCGCCTCGTATTTCGCCCTCGCCTCTGCCTCGGGCTTTGCCCTCGTCTTCACCGAATGCAGCCAAATTTATCCTGGACAAAAATGACAGTCGTTCGGTCCTTGTAACATAATATACTATTAATATTATCACAGCTATCGTTATTCCTTTATTTTTTCATTGGGATCACGATTTTCTCGATACTTCATTTCAAATCTTGAAAAGCTTGTACCTGTTCAATTTAATTATTTATTTGTTATTCTATTTTCGGAATAATTTCAATTTTGTTGGAAGAGGATTGTTGTGGATTGATGATGAAGTCATTAGCAGGACTTAGAAATATTTTTCGAAGGACCACCGTACGGAAACGGAAAGAGTAATGCGACGATAGCTTTACCATTTATTTTGCACAACAATATTTAAAGTAGTAACAATGAGCCACTTAACTAGAAATCTAAATTTAATTCTGTTAAATGAATTGACAAGGCTAAATCTCTTGAGTGAATCTTCTTGAATCAATGTCTTTTCTTCTTAGCAGGCAGGGTATAAAATACCCTTCTTTGTTGGTCGAGGAGTTAGGACCAGTTCACGCCGTCGATTACCTTGTCCGATCGTTACCCACTGCGGCGAAAGAGTCACTACAGTGAATTTACCTCTCAGAGCCGGAACTAGGGTATTGGCCGCCCGTGGCGAGTCATAAAATTGCGCCCCTATTTCTTTGAACATGAGGCTAAAAAGATATAATACAAAAAAAAAAAAAATATATATATATATATATATATATATATATATATATATATATTTATATATATTCTTCAAACCAAGTGGTGACATAATAAAAACCAAATTATAATCAATCAGATACATACATATTACTTACATCTTAATATCTATTATATGAATCTTAAATTGATGTCATTATACAAATAAATCTGCTGTGGCCACACAGTACTTCCTCGACCATAATTTCCTCGCCAGTTTCATCACTGTTCCAGTTTAGAGAGTTGCATCAATTAATTGCATATTTCAAAGTGACAGCTGTCTTTGCCAAAGTGACATCCGTCATTGTCAAAGTGATAGCTGTCATTGTCAAAGGGATAACTGTTAATCTTAAAGTGACAGATGGCAGTTATATTTTAGTCCTACATAAAATAAGTATTCTTGAGAATAAATAGTCCTTTTCTAGATTTTCGGAATCTTCAGTTCCTTGGAGCATATAGTTTTAACATTTGATCGCCGAAAGTGTAATTTGAAGATGGTAAAGTTGAATCCACTAATTAATATTAATTCTTAATATCTACTAATTTCATCTTTCCGAGAGCTTTAAATTGATACCAAACTAGATATCATTTGAATAATTTGTAAAACAAACAATTTATAATCGTTCAAATAGCCTCTTTAACACTTCCACTACAATTACATGTCTCCGCAAGAGCTTTATGTTACAATTTTGTGTAAATCTGTAAGTCTTGTAAATTCATAAATCTGTAAATTATGAACCAAATCGCAATGAACTTGTCATCCATATGAACGAGTTGACATTAATCAACAAAAGTCAATGCGTTTTTATCAGTTTTTTATGGATTTATAGATGTGTGGGACTTGCAAAGTATTGCAGCATTAATTTGATACCAAACACGATAGAGCTAAATTACTTAATTTAAAGATGAATTCACGAATGTTTGCATGTGATGTCTAAATATATGTGATAATAATTCTAATTTCATATTATGATTCTCATTATTTCTTTGCTTCAGAAAAACAAAACGAGTTTCATAAGAATTCAATTTTTAATAATGACAAATGAACCGCTGATAATTTCGGAAAATGTTCAGGATAAATGTTATGCCAAATTATTCTAGGATCAATTCCAGTCATTTTATATTTTTTGATGAATACTTGTTTCTAAAATAAACGCAAAAAATCAAAAAATTCCGTCAATAAAGTTTTGGTACCACTGGTTGAAAAAAGCCTATCTATGAACTTGGACTTGAATATCAAATTTCATTCGAAAATTCGTGCGCGTTTTCAAGTTATCGTGCTTCCACACAGACGAATCGACAGACAGACCGATTTTTTTTTAAACTTTATCTTTTGGGTTCAGTGGGGTCTAAATCCAGAATTAATTAATTCTGAACAATAGATGGAAAGTTAAAAGTTAAAAATATATTCTTCTTCAACAAATCAAGTGTAGCGAGCGGCTCGGCATTCCTAACACAATGCACGAAATGTCGAAGCTAGACTATTTGCTGATAGACCACTGTACAGGTGGGTTTATGCTCACTTCATTTAAGAATAAGAATAATTTTAAAGTTGAAACAGTTATTTTATATGGATCGGTTTATGCTGCAGAATTAAGGTTTAAGAATTAAGATTTGGTTAACTTTCAACTTTACGCCTTATTCTTAAATTTATTAGCGAAATGCGCATGTGCGACAAACGTCAAACGTTTCAAACTAAACTGAAAATATTAACTATCGATGTTTGCAAGTTTGGACGAACCACTTTCAAATTTAATTGAACTTGTTCAGCAATATTCGCAGTTGTGGAACAAAAAAGATCCCACGTTTAGATATAAATTATCTGTAGAAATCCAGCAACAGATGAATTAATATTACTGTTCTCCATACTAATAAATTATGAAATAACATGAATAAATAATATCAATGTAACTTATTCATATGATAATGTCAATTATAAAAGTCGCTACCAACATTAGAATAATAAATAGAACCACTTTTTACCAACTTGAAAGATATAATTTTACTATTTTTAATTCTATTCTTATCTCTTAAAACTGGCAGCATAAACACCTGCCTTAAAATTATTCTTAATACTAAATTAAGTCTTACTCCTTATTCTTAAATTTTCGAGCATAAACCCACCTTACATCTCCAATAACCAATATAAACATAAGTAAAATTTTATAGTTGACCTCAAGATAAGATGGGCAGCAGGTAGTATAACGGTATAAGCTTTCTCATCCAAATTCCGTTATAAAACATTTCTTCTTCTGAATTTGAATGATTTGCTTAATGCGGTTCATAGAATTTCGCGCCCCCTAGGAGTCTGCGCCCGTCGCCTACTTCGCCACGCCCTAGTTCCGGCTCTGATACCTCTACCTCTGCTTGATACAATACAATCTTCTAGTATTGTACTGTTCGATTTCAATATTGTTATGATAAATTTGGTACCATCAAATCCATTCAACATATCTAGGAGGCTATTAATATTCAAGACCAGTGATGTGTCTTCTTGAATAGATAGACATCCTTCATTAAGTACAGCTCCATTTTTCGAAATATGTTCTTTATTTCGATCAATATCTACTGTGAAAGTATAATTATCTGCATCTTTCGATTGTCCCAAATATCTAACAGCGTGAAAAATTTTCCCTGAAGTTACACAAACCTTTATATGCAATAAAAATAAAGCTTCAAACGCTTCAAGAAGGAAATTTCCAACAGTAGATTTAGATATATCATGAATTAAAGTAGTTGGGTTGTTTTTAACGCTATCACCATGTTCTTCCTCGCAATGTTTAAGTATGTCTGTTCTGAGGCCCACCCATTCACAACGTGATGATCCTAAAATCGGGCAAACGTACTGCCGATATTCACAAACTTCAATGTGGTTTTCTGTTTCGTTGAAAGATACATTCGCCAAGCAACCAAGATCTTGATTTTTGCAAGGAAACTTCAGTAATTTAGCAGCGGCCTCATATTGTTGATTGCGAACAGCTGGATAGTTTTCACAAAAGCATAAGCCACAAACTGCTTCACCATTATATTTCAAGTATACTGGACTTCGTGATAAATAATTTTCACACTTAGAACACTTTAAAATATTTAATACATCCGGCGGAATGCTCATGGCTATTTCTTCGTTAATTCTGTTTATTAACTACATTTATTTATCAGAAAACATTAGATAAGAGTGCTGATGTTCTATCAGTGAGATAAAATATTGTATAGGTACTTTTGATGATATCGTATCACTTACATATTTGAATTTTATATTTCAATGATATCTACAATCAGGTAACCAATAAATTATATGTGCAACAATGCAATGTTTACAATAAATTGGATCAATCATACGTTTATACGGGGGTAATACCACGAGTGCTTAAAAATTACTGATAATTTTCATTAAAGTTTGTTATTTATAATTTCACGAGTTCGAAGAAAAGTTTCGCCACTTGAGCTAATCATTTTGGTTTTATACCATCGTCCTGAATAGAGCAGCAACTGTAGATACGTTTCGTCTTTATTAGGACTCTTCAGTACAGTACAGCAAGCCTCAGATAATAATTATCAGGACGATGGTGTAAAAACCATTAAAACTGAATTTATAATTTTATGAAACAATCAGGTTTTGATTTTTAACAATTTATCAAATTCTGTTTCACGGACAATTTTCAAAGGTCATTTTACAGTGTATAGATATTGCATAATACATGAATGAATCAAATAATTTTCTATTCATTTCTGTCGGCAAAAGTTCACAAGTTTGTAACGTCAAACAGTGTTTGATGATATTGTTATTGAATTAAAAAAAAAAATGGAAATGGATATTGCATTTAGTAATTTAGAACTAACTGATATGATGATAGTATGCGTAGAAGTGGGGCAAAACGGGGGAGCAGCGCAGCGTTTGTATGCAGAACCTCGACAGACGGCATTGCAGTCATCGTATGTTTGGAAGACTACTACAGCGTCTTCGTGATACAGGATCACTTCAACTTAATCCTGGTAGAGGTGGAGGACGTCAAAGATACCGACAAAATTTTGAAAATGTTTTATCGGATATAATTGATGTTGATCCTACAATTAGTACTCGCCAAATTTCACGCAACTTGGGACAAAAAGTTTCTGTGTGGAGAATTCTTCGAAACTTAAGGTTCCATCCGTTCCATTACCAAAGAGTTCAAAATCTGATGCAACGTGACCACCTCGAGCGAGTAAATTTATGCCAATGGCTTCTTCACCAACATGCTCAAGACCAAAATTTCACATTAAATGTAATTTTTTCCGATGAGTCCTTATTCACTCGAGATGGTATTTATAATTTCCACAATTCACATTATTGGTCACGAGAAAACCCACATGTTATTAGAAGAAGTAATTTTCAGCATCAATTCTCTTTGAACGTTTGGGCTGGAATTGTGAATGGTACTCTATTTGGTCCATACATTTAACCTGCACGTATGAATGGTAACGCTTACTTGAGGTTTTTACAAAACACTCTACGAGAATTGTTAGAGGACATTCCACTAGATGTTCGGCAGCATGCATGGTTTCTCCATGACGGTGCACCTCCACACTACAGCAGATTTGTGAGAGAGTATTTAGATACTGCATACGAAGGTCGTTGGATAGGGCCTGGTGGTCTTGTATCATTTCCTCCGAGATCACCAGATCTTAATCCTCTTGATTTTTATTTTTGGGGTCATTTAAAGTCATTAGTTTATGACAACAAAGATGCGCCGCAAAGTATTGAAGAACTGCAAGAGCATATTGAAAATAGCGCAGAAATAATAAAAGAACACAATTACTTCCGTCAAGCTTGTACCATTAACCTCATTCAACGTGCTGCATTGTGTATTGCTGTGAACGGCGACAATTTTGAGCAATTTTTATAAATTTATAATCTTCCAATTCTTTTCTTTAGATTTATGTACCTAATATCTTGTGTAGTACAAATTTTTTTTAATCTGCAGTTACTAAAAATATTCTTATTTAATTAATTTAATTGCTTTACTGATAGTAAATTACGCATGTGAATATTGTGTAACATAGTTTTTTATTTATTTTGTATAGGAGTATTTATGACAACTAGCGATACCCAAAATGCTATATTTTTGCAAACGTCTGCTGTTTTTACAAATTTCAGCAAAATTCTTTTTGATGCATGATCAGTACGTCCAGTACTATATACCATCAAATTTTGATACAAAGGTTCAGTTATGTCTTGTATATTCAGACGTACAATATAGTTGGTCATGAAATAATACAGCAGCAAACAATAAATAAATAATAATTCGATTATCTGAACCTAATCTGTTGCCTCAGTATAATTACCCATGCATTATTAGAACGGTGTTATTTATACGTGCACATTAATTTATAAATAAATGACCAGATATTTTTAAACGCATCATGACGGAACAAAATAATATCTTGTGGTCGAGTGAGTCTTGAATGAGTAGTGATCATATAAAATTAGTTTTTTTTTAATAATAAGTGTCCAGCAAGTTATCTGTAATTTTTATCTGAAGATTATTTCCTGAAGTACTTGGGAAATTCTAATTGCATTAAAACACATCTTGGCACAACCCTCCTAGTACCGTCAAAAACAGAACTCATGGTGCCAGCCATTGTACCTAACCGAAAATTAAAAAATAGTCCATTTTATGTAATTTTCAAACCTATACAGTTGTTAAATGGAAATGGAAATAAGAAAATAATCTATTTTAATATTAATACATAATTGCCTTGTGTATTCATACCACGGTCTTATAAACAGGTCTTGACACTCGTCAGTAGTGGGCGTAATGAGGGTACCCCTTATTGAAGCAGTTTCTAGTTCTTAAAACTAACACATACGGCGTAACGATCGAGAAGATAATTGTGCGAGAGAAACAGAGAATGTGCATTAGAAAGAGAAGAAACAGCGAGTTTAAACGTCAAACGTCAAAAAATATAAATGAATATACAGAATTGAAACCCAAAAAAAAACATTTTGATTGGAAATTTTACATTGGAATACATAAATGTTTTCCTAAATTTTCATTGAATCATTATTGTAAGTAATTTTATAGTTATTAACTACAAAATATAACATTTTCCCACCTTTTCAGTGATTCTTTATTATGGGAGACTTTGAAAACTGAACGCTATAGTCCATGGTGCTTCGCCCTGTTTTACATCGTGGTATAAGGCAACAATCAGGCATATTTAATGAGTTATACTCTCAATTTTTTATTGATTCACAGTTAATTACTCAATATGAAGCATTATGAAGCACGATAAGGTTAGTTGAGTTAGATTTAATAGTATTTTTAATCGTGTAGTTTCTGTCTTTCTTTAATACCTTGTTTAATACACACTCTCCATCTTTATCTTTCGCATACTCTTCTCGATTGCAGCACCTCTTTTGGAGCAAATAATAACTAAATACAGCTTCAATAAGGCCCAGTATTTCAGTCCATGGTCTAACAATCATCACTATGGAAATTAAGCTACGTTTAAGGTAAACCAAGGACTGAAATACTGGACCTAAGAGTCAACCCGCAACAATGGTAATGGATGCTAGTGTCAAGACCTGTGTATAAGACCGTGATTCATACACACGCAGATCGCGTGGTCGAATCCCACCGACGGACAAAAAGTCAGTAAGATTTTTACTGAATTATGATATACTCTGTGGCGTACTCTCCAGAAAAGTACCCGTAGCTTGACGAGTGGTAACCACATCCTACAGATAAGGAAATGTCAATTTACCAAGTGCACTATAAGTGTCTGACACACCCGTATCAGGTAGAGTAATTGATATCTATTTATTTTTTTTCTGTCTGATGAATTATTATAGAATTAATCTGATGTACGACAACGAGAAAGATAATGTAAATATTTAAGGAACCTATATGCGGTGAAGCTGCGCATGATATTAATGAAAATGATGTTAGGTATATAGTTGATGCGTTTGAAGAATAGAAGCATCTGGCTTAGATGGTTTGACAAATCAAATATAGAAATATGAGGCTGAAAGAATTTTTGAATGGTCAGTTTTTTTTTTGTTTCGATTTTGTCTGAAATATTGTGGCTGTTGTTTGTTCTTTATTCAAAGATAGAGGCAATTCAAGTGAATGTACCAATTTTTGAGCGAAAAATTTATTGAATGTAGCTGTGAGACTATTGGAAGACATTTTTAATTTTGTCTGAAAATGTGTGTTCCTCGTTGATGACCGAAGAACAGAAATTAAATCAAGTGGATGTTTGTCATCAATTCCTTGAATAAGTGAATGACGATGAAACATTGTGCAAAGGATTATTAACGGGAGACGAAAGTTGGGTTTATGGTTATGACACTGACATAAAAGTTCAATCATCACAGAGGATTGGCAAAAGATCTCTGTGCCCCAAAAAGTACGTCAGTCTCGATCTAATTTCAAAGTGTAGTAATTACAGTAGTAGTGCCTCGGTAGTGCCACATCGAATTGACATTGATATAATTTCATCTCATCTTGTATCCCAAATCCTTATTGTTATCTTGATGCAGATTTCTACAGAAAATAGCCTGATTTGGTCCCTGGCAAGACCATATGATAAATTCTAATCGGGGACATATCTAGTTTCCATGGTAAATTGACTATAATTATCAAGTCAATATCAATGTCATTCCGTTGTGATTTTACGCTAGACTTGTGGTGGGACAACTCATGATTCTTGCACCTTGACAATGTGCCCGTGCACTCAGCTTTGTTAATTCGTCAGTTTTGAGCCAAAAATCAGATGACTAGCCAGACTGCGCTTCTTGTGATTTTTTTCTTGTTTCCAAAATTGAAATCAGTGCTGAAAGGATGCCGTTTTCAGGCTATTGTTGATATCAAAGCAAATTCGTTATAGACCTTAGAAGCCAATTCAAAGGAAGCTATCCAGGAGTATTTCGAGATATGGAAACACCGCTGAAAAAGTGTATGAATAGGGAAAGGGGGTACTTTGAACGGAAAAAACACTAATAATTGTACTATTTGTACAAATAATTATTAATCAGAATCTAGAAGTGAGCCTCATCTGATAAAAACATACAATTTCCTCAAAAATTTATCGCAATTCGAATTGGTTTCATTATCCAATAATTTCACAAAAAGTGTTAAATAATTATAATAACGTATAATTTATTTGTATTTTTTTTTTTTTTTAGTTAATTAGCGAATATCAGGCAAATGTATCACTAAAATATAACTTCGTTGAGATTTTGCACTAATTACTTAAAACGGAAAATCTGTGAGGAATGAACATGTTTTGTGAAAATATTTTTGGTGTAGCATCCTAGATTTAAACGGTCGGGGGGGCGGACGATCCTTATTTGGCCGGAGCTGGCATAAACTGTGAGCTTGCGCGGTTTGCGTCGAAAATAGTTCCTCTCGCCTATATAAACAGACGAAATCGAGCATATTGCCTGTACCTGCTGACCCTGCTGACTGTTGCAGAAAGAGGAACAAGCAAAAATAATTACTACATTAAATCATTTATACAGATGCTCATTTTTATTATTTTTAGAGCTTTTATTAAAGAAATGTTTATAATATATATTTTAAAATGACAGTTCATTGAAAAGATTAACGCATTATACAACTTATTGCTAAAAATCGGTTTGGATTCATGCGGAAAATTCAAAAAATGTTTCGAGTAAAGTGCACTTCCGGTACAGACGATTGCAATCATAATGCGAGGTGCACAACTAAATGTTACAGAAGTGCTTAATACAAAATTTAAATATTCTACGACTAATTGTTTTGAATTTATGCGGAAAATTCGAAAAATCTGTTATGTAAAGTGCACTTCCGGCTCAGCCGATTGGTACAAAAATAAAAGATAACCATTTAGATGCTACAGCAATTATAAATACTGAATTTCAGTATTCTACGGCTAATCATTCTGGATTTATGTAAGTGAAAATTAAAAAAAAAAATTCAAGTAAATTACATTTCCGGTACAGACGATTGCAACCATAATGAGAGGTGCTCATCAAGACCCTATACCAGTCTTAGATACAAATTTTCAGCATTATACGTTCGACGGGTTTTGAGATTTGCAAGCTACGAACATTCGTACCGACATCAAACCGAAAATAGTCAAAAAGGATTCAAGGATGCTCAAAACGGAGCAGTAAAAAGTATCTATTTCGTTTTATTAGTGCGTAAATGCTGGCAGTTGGCAGTTGGGCCCTTTTTACCTAAATTGAAGACCATACGTTTCTCCAAAACTCGAAGAGATGGTTACAATTATTAGTAAATTAAAAAGTAACCTAATTCTATAGCGTCCTGTATCTTTGTTTTTTTATGCGTTTGACACGGTGCATTAACATAAAATAGCGCATTTTGTTTTGCATTTGGTGCAAAAAAGAATTAACCTTGTCATACACAAAATTTTGTGCATTGCACTTTGATTTTATGCACCGAAAAGGAAAATCAAAATGCAAAACAGTCAAATACAGCAATCCCATGTTTTCCTAATTTATAAACAGCCTGTACATCTGATCTAAAAATTTTATGTTGTGAATTCATTTTCTCAACAAGCAGAACTTTTTATAAAGAATGACTTTCGATCGTAAAATGAATATAATAAAGATTTTGTTTATTCGCGGACACACTGTATGTTTAAAAAGTAAATTCCAATAATTGTTTTGTTACATAATGCACAAATTAATTTATTCGTAACTTATTTGTATAGACGTTCACAACACAACAAATATTTAGAAAGTTGATGAATTTTGTTCATTATTTGAGAATACGCAGATCAATAAAGTTAAATCACATGAAACATCGAAGTTGAGAATGAAAAAACTATGGAGAATACATAGGTATAAATTTTATTTGGATTTTAATATTTGTTATCTAATTCTACATGAATTTTTCGATATAAGAATAGTCGTTATCGAATAAATCTTTTGTTTTTGAATTATTATAGAAGACGAGATGTCACGTGACATAAATCATATGGCTGGTTCCTACTATCTTCACTCGTAAGTCTTGCAGCTAATATCTCTTTCTACTAGAACTGTCATTTCGAGAAGAGCGGAAAATTTGAAAAATTATTCAATGTAGAAAGATCATTTTGTGATCGTTGAGTTGTCGTACAGAAAATGTTTTGTGGTATTTGTCAGTGTTTTTATTTTCAGACGATACCTGCAGAGGCATATTGGAAAGGTGATATTTGGAAATAAATTATATTTAAGCAAGTAACAATTATTTATATGTGTGCAGGGTGAGTGGATCCGAGAGAGTTGAGAGACGTCGCTGATGGTTCAGAAGCAATTAGAAATGATGATTCTATGCGTGAGGATGCTCGTGTTCGACTACATTTTATTATTGGTGGGCTTCCTTTGAATCAGCTTGTTTTATCATCCTTTACGTACATCACAACGTCCCTCCTTACTTCAAGAATCTTCATCTCTAGTTATTTTTGAAGATTCCACATGAACAATTTGATTTAACGAAGCATTAAGTTAATGTCATTTGGTTTTTGTTTGCCAAACAGATAATGCAATAATAAAGATCATCCAGTCTGGGTGCCATCAAAAAATCTTTTTGACAATATTTCACCTAAAGACAAAGATGAAGGTATGAAGTTGGTGAAGCATGCGGAAAAATTGAGAGAGAAAAGAAGTATAAATATGGATTTACTGCCATTAACATTTAAAAAAATGCATGTTACTATAACATTGAAGATGTATCAATCAATGATTGTAAATTTTTCCATATACGAGTTGAATTTTATTAATTAATTGTTTTACAAGGTATTAGATATTAATTTTTCAAAGCCAACCACTGTTTACTTTGTTCCAGCTGGGGAAGTTCAGAAATATACGGCCTCAGAAAATAGCAATATGAAATATAAATCAATAAGTAACAGTGCGCTCTAGCGAAGCAAATTTTCAGATAATATTATTATCATGAACTGTTTTAATCTTTAATCAGCATCTATTTCAATTGAAGAGTTATTTGCACGGTTTGAGTGAGTATATGTTATATTTATTCTCTTGAATATATTATGAGAATAAGTTATTATTTTTGTGCAGAAAGGAATTATCTACCCGCATTTCTAGTTGCCGATAGTAACTGAAATATGTCTTCCTCGGTCGGCGTAAATGTTTTGTAAGATTTAATAATTTATTTTGCCTTGGGGAACTTTCCACGCAGGCTTTACTCCCGTTACGGATACGTTTTCTTTTTGTAATTTCTCATCTTCTACAGCGAACAAAATAGCAGCAAAATGTCTACAAGCCTCACCAAAACCTGCATCGCATCTACAATGACTACAAAGAATTTCTCCTTCTGGCCGAGCTATAATCCAAGGCTGTAGAGGTTTTTCATTGAGTCGTTGAGAATGCATCACCTAAGACACAAATTGTTTAAAAATTAGTATGTACCAAAATAGTAATTCTTTACGTATTAATTCATAGTTATATTTGAATAAATTTGAGTGACCATTTTAGTCGCATAATGTGTGTTCTTGCTTTATTTTTATTTGCTGTGCATAGCGTTTTAATTGATGCTATAAAGAATTGGAGAATATATCTTTTTCAATAATATTTGAAGATTTTATGCGTAAAATTTTTTGTTATATAAATATTAATAATAAATGTTCAGTGCATACAACTTCCCTTTCCAAAAACCAAGATATTTTCTTTAAACTTTTTCACCAATAAATCTCGCACCCATCCGCTTGACACATATTTATAGACTTCTAAACTCTTGAAAACTCTAAATTTTTGATGTGTATAGAAACTTCTTGTTAGGACTAAATATTAAAAAATTTTATCGTGTAATATTGGTTCCACTTGCCGTGAAAAACTGGGTAAATCACTATTATAAGGATAGACATCTTCAAATTGATTAATTTTATTCAAATAACGATCTCTCACATCACTGCTTGAAGATTCGAAATATTTAGACATGTTTTATTTCTCAAAAATCACAGATGAACCATATTAAGGTAGTTGTCGTGCTATGGGCATAGTATCAGAATGTTCCAAATTTTTGTACACTTATTCAGAATATTATTATACAACAATCCCTAAAATTTGAAGTCGATTGACCATCTCAAACTCTAGATAAACGCAGTTAAATTTCAAATTTTTAACATGGAGAGCAATGGAGAGTATACATTTTGGACAGCAATTATTTCAGTTTTAATTTTTTATGCAAAAACTAACAGTCAGATTCTTTTGAAAAACTAGCTGTGAATTGATGTACATGTTCTGCGTACTTGAAAATAAAAAGAAAATTATTGACCAGCTCATTGTTTAGATATGAGAGCGCAAAGTTGAACATTTTATATATAAAATACGTCGCGACACGTTGAACAGAAACAACTTGGCAACACTGTACATCACTAAATATTGCATTGTACTATCCGACCTGCAAATTCAAACGGAAAGAGATTAAAATAGTTGCTTAATAATGGTTTCAGTTAAACAATAATATCTATTATGAATAAAATTAATTTTATCTAAGATTTTTTGTTTTAAAATTTGCCTTTATACGTTAGATTTTTGGACATGTTTTCTATACTGAGATAACAGTTAAACACATTGTTGCCAAGCTATTTTTCCGGCCAGTAATCGTGTATATCACACTACGATGAACGTGTTTGAGATACACTCTCCGACAAAAAATTCAGGCATCCACTAAATTTATTCTAAATTTCTCAGTCTTTATTCATTAATATTATCATAAAAATCTATGTACTGAACTATCTGTATTATGAACACGTTCTGCCAAGAATAACAAGTATCTATATATATCAGCTTGCAAAGCGTTTTTTGTAGTTACGCCAGACTTTACTTTTTAACAATAATGTACCACGACAACAGCCTTAATTAGGGAAAATGTTTTGTCTCAAACACTTTTTAAATTTATCGTAATTTCGACTATAAATACTTCTGTTCAGAAATCCGCTTAATAAACTTTCAAATATGTAGGTACTTGATTTTGTATTATTCATGTAGATATAATTCTTCTTTCAGCGAATACATATCTGTACACAATAGAATACAGTTACAAAAATTTTACTGTTATAAATATGCAATCTGTTTTGGAAAAGATTGTCTTTGTGTGAAGTATTTTGCATCGTACTTTAGTTTTAGTGCAAGATCATGCATTTGGAAAACCAGATATGCATGAGAACATGTTAGGAATATTCACTGTGATAAAAAAAATCATACAAGTAAAACAGAAAATACAAAAGGTACAGTTCATTGTGGTATTCAATAGTAGAAGAAAATACAAATATTTTAGCGATCTTAAATTACTTGAAAAAAATTAAATATCATGTAAAAAATATAATTCCACCATATTTGCTTGTAATTCCATTTTAATTTTCTGAATTTTCTATAGGTTGATAGCAGATATATTTCATGTAACTGAAAAGATCGTATATTTCAAATTATGAAATATATTTTTTGTTAATACATTTTGAATTCCCGCCCTTCTCAAAGTGACAGTTCTATTTGAAAGAGATATTAGCTGCAAAGCTTCGAGTGAAGTTAGTAGGAACCAGCCATATGATTTATGTCACGTGACATCTCGTCTCCTATATTTAGAATTATTTCTATTTCAGGACATTTAGAATGAGATGTAATCCCGTAAGAATGACAAGAAACGATTCATCCAAGGTGACAGATCAAAGATAGAATTGCAGAAAAAGGCGACATATGGAATAAACAGAATGGTGAGATTATCAAATTATTTATATTCTATTCTTATATCTTTTATTAATCTATGAATAATATTTAAACCGGTTTGCTAATAATTAATGATTCTCAAGCCAGATCAATCAATTTGAGAATAATTTATTGAATAGGTAAATCATTTTCAAATCACTTCAAGTACCTATACACAAATATTCATCTAGTCAGGGAAATTTTGGAGCTCAAGGCGAATTTTTTGCTTCTTATTGTGCTTGAGAGTCGGCAGTTTCTGGAACTGCTATCAGTATAAAGTTGCAAATAAAATACGTGCACCTGAAATTATTTATTTTAAAATTAAACATATCCCCTCTTTGGTTATTCATTCCTATAAATTATTTCTACATTCAATCACGGTCATAATCTTGTATAGTTTTTTCTCTGGAGAAGATTTTTTTAGCTGTGTACAAGATAATAAATCATTTCAAGTTGACATCAATGCCTTGTCGGCCACAGCTTATAAAACACTTGGTTCAAGCTACAATAAATCACGATACAAGTGCTGCAAAAAAATCCTTTTTCTTTCTTCTTGAAGCAGCAAAAATTTCCAAATACTTATGATCTGACGATTAAACGGATTAATATTTTTGCCATCCGTAATAAATTTTAACAGCAATTCAGAGTAAATAATATAGCCAAAAATATTTTTAATTTCCTCATTTTCATTTTAAAATAATTATTCAAACCATCTTATTCACCTACATATTATTTTGAGTTTGTACTGTTTGACAATACACTTGAATAAATATTTCTCCCATATAAAATACGTATATTGAAATGTAACTATTAAAAAATTTGATTTTTCCATGTAAAAACACATGCTAAAATTCGTCCGGTATTATTCAAGCTGTATGCATAACTTCATGCTAGCGTTGCGCTAGGGCAAGTGCACGAATTTCTTTTAAAGTCCCTGCACATTTTGCTCGCCATCTCTGGGCACATGTGTGAACTATTCACCATTTTTTACAGTGCACTGTTGCTAACTATACCGACTCGCTAGAAAGGCATCGCTATTGTACTTGCGGCTTTGTCTCACAGATGGCTTTTGAATCAGTTTTAAAATTACAGTTCGCTTTATTGTCATTGTAATTCACGTAATGGCGATGTTATGTCACATAAACGAAGACAAGTTTCTAGGTTCTAGTTTAGTTTTAAACATTGAAATTTATTGCTATCAAGTTAAATATGATATAAATTCAAGTGATATGTTATTATATTTGCTCTGAATTGTGTGTTTAATTAAATTTGAAGTGATAATGTGACGATGCAAAGTGATCTGTTGGATTGAAACTTATTGCAATCAAGTTAATGCAAGGTGAATTTGAATAAAATTTTATTCTATCTATTCTGAATTATGTGCTTATTCAATATGTGGATCGTGAACTTTACTCCATTTTGATAGGGAATTTTGTCAAACTTTAATTATTAATGGACAAATCATAATTGGTCATTTATTTTCATTCTACCAATATTACAGTTCTTTTCAAGCATATTTACTTTTGAATTCATAAGTCGCTGATTTGTGTTAAAATCAGTACATTGTAAAATAATTTTCAGTTCAATAATAATAACTCATGAAGAGATTATTCATAATTTCAATTGAGAAATATTGTACTTTTTCAATCATCGAATGAATCCTGATATTTTTTGCTATTACAGAAATTAAAAAGTTATTCAATTGAAATTGTAAATGAATTCTTTCATCACATAATATTACGTCATAGCGTTGTTGCTTCCAGCTTGCTGTGTGAACGTTTGTAAAACGTAATTACATTTAAACAACGAAAAATATACGTAGAAAGGTGTTTCTTTCATGAAATAATACAAAATTAGTGTGAATATTCATTTTTCAAGTTAATAAACAGTGTGTTCATATAAGTGATAGACTGAATTTCTTTTCCAGTTATCTTTGTATACTAATTCCTTCAACAACGCCTCTTGAAGAAGCCAATATGAACGATCATCATCAAGTGGAATTACAGCTTTGCTAGAAAATATCCAATCATCAGAATCTAATTGGCATCATAATGCGAACTCGCAGTACTTCTTCGGACTGGAAACTTGATTTGGAATCCTGAAAACGGTATGTACGTCTCTTTTTTATTTTTTATTTCAAATTTCCTTGTTTCATTTCTCAAATATTTTGCGTAACAGAAAATATTTGAACAATAATTTTATTTATGCATCCACAGATGTCTTCAAACATTCCTTGGTCATGGATTTGAGTCAATCGTCCAATGGATAAAATGAATTAGAGTGTAGCAGCCTTTGCATTCTGTTTCCAGGAAGCCTTCCATTCTCACAACTCAAGAGTAAGTTATTTATTATTATTTTTCCCAGGTTAATTAAGAATTGCTTTTATTTTGAACATAAATTTGGTATTGCAATCATTCCAATTATCAGATCATAAGAACATGAATGTTTATGATTATACTAATAATAATAGTGAAGTATTTCTTAAAAATGTATACATAAATAAGCAAAAAAAGTTATAATGAAGGAGAAAGCTTTTCAGAACTCATTTTTTAATAAAAAGTTATAGTTGCAATGTAGCCAAGTTTTAAGTTAATAATTTTATATTATTAACCTTTTCGAGAATTTGTACACATTTGACAAAAATATGGCTGGATTATTGGACGTCCATTTTAAAATGAAATATTGTTTTCCAACATTCAATCTCTCTTTTTTGAGCCTTATTACAAGCTTCATGAACATATAATAAATATTTTTCAAACGCATTCGTTCAATTTGTGTATTTGAATCATTTTGAAGGGCGTTATTAGTATTTATGATGCTCAAGGCCTCACAGAGGCCAAGAATAACCTTCATTTGAAAATAATCAGTGTAATAAATTTATTTTTGAGTTTCTATAAGTTCGCAAACCTCAAATTTAGTTTTGTTATTTCATAGTTCATCATTACGTAATACAGCTAAATTTTAATTTACAAGAATTTAACAGTATATTTCTCTAATTATCTTGAAGAGAATGATGCTTTCGGCCTCGGTGATGATTTGAAAATTCATCAGAACTAGAGGAGGCGTCAAATTACACTTTGGCAAATGATCTCATGAATACTGATAAATACAATTAATGGAGTACCGTAAGATGTAAAAATTTAAAAATCTCGAAACCCGATTCCACTGAATGGATTTTCATGAAATCTTTTCAATTGCATTACTACAAGCTTAAATAAAAAAGTTCATCCTTCAAAATTTTCCGATCTTGATTACAACAATGTATAACGACAATTAAACGAAAAATGAGAAAAATATAAAGAAAAAAAAATTGCAATAAAGACTTCAATTTTATTTTTAATAAATGATATTTATATAGTAAAGGTGGAATTAACAAATCTACAATAAAAAAAAAATGTTAATAAGGCAAGCTGCTCAACTTATTACCTATTGGCAGTTACTGATCCCATGTCAATAACCCTTGAACAAAATTAGTTTGTCAGATAGATTCAATTTCACAATAACTTCTATGTTTCTTGATATTCGTACAAAGTGTTATTGATTTGATACCACTGGTCGAGAAAAGAACTGATTATTTGTTTCCAAGGAGCCAATGCGACTCATAAGTCTACTGATATTTCCAGATTCTGAGTCTATAATTCATTAACAAAAATTAATTGACTACTCTATATTATTTTACACTTACTGCTATTCTCTCTTAATATTTATACAAAGTTTCTTAATTATAGGACCACTTGTAATAAAATTTGTTTCGAAGGAGGCAGTGCGACGTATACTTCCAGTTGGAATTTTCAGATTCCAAATTGATAACTAATGGATATAAAAGTATTGATACTTTATTTTTATTTTATAGTCATCCTCATCCTTCCATAGTATTAATGCAAAGTCATGTTTCTGTAGGGCCACTGGTTCAACAATAAATTTATTATTTGTTTGGAAGTAACTGATGACTGATGAGTTTCAATTTATTTCAGTATTTTCAGATTTCAGTCAATATAACAAGAAAAAAAAGTTATTGAGGACTAGATTTTATTTTATAAACTTTGCTATCATTCCTTGATAATTATACAAAGTTTTATTGATTTAACAACTAGTTGAGAAAAAAATTGACTGATTGCGTTAAAGATACTTATCAAACTATTGGCAGTTACAGACTCCATGTCAATAACTCTTGAACACAAACAGTTTGTCAGACTAATTTAATTTGACAATAACTTCAATACTTTCTTGATCTTCGTACAAAGTTTTATTGATTTGGAACGTATGGTTGAGAAACAAATTGACTAATTGCTTTAAAGGTATGCAACTTATCTAACTATTGGCAGTTACTGATTCCATGCCAATAACTTTTGAACAAAAACAGACTGTCGGATCAATTTTATTACGCAATAACTTGTATGCTTCCTTAATATTGAATCAAATTTGGATGGAACTGGTTTCGTAAGGAACTGATTATTTGTTTCGAAGGAGCCAATGCGACTGATAAATATATTGGTTAATTTAAGATTCTATTTCGATAATTCATGAACGAAAATTTATAGACAACTGAATATTATTTTACAGTTACTACTATTCTTCCTTGATATTCACACAAAGTTTCATAATTATAGGACCACTGGTTTTGTAATAAAATATTTTTTTTTGTCTAGAAGAAGACTTATAATTTCAACTAGTATTTTCAGATTCCAAATCGATAACTTATGAACAAATATTGATACTTGATTTTTAATTCGTGGCCAATATTTATTCAGTTTTGTTCATGTAGGGTTACTGGTTTAATAATGAACTTATTATTTGTTTAGAAGTAACTGATGATTTCAATTTATTTCAGTATTTTCAGATTTCAGTCAATACAACTAATAAAAAACGTTTTTACCTGAAGTTTCTTGAGTGCCCAAGGACAAGTTTATACTATTATACTATCTAAATTTAAACGCAAAAAAACCTTAGGGCACTCCACTAAATAACGTAGCTCCGATCATATTCAGCAAGAACTATTACTTGTCCCCAACAAATTAAAATTTGAATATATCATTTTTAGATAGATTAATTTCATAATTTTCTAAACACAGCTAGCAGATTATTTTTTGAATAATAAATATCATTCATGAATTGACTCTATTCATTTATCCAAAACATATCTGATAACTTTAACAACTTTCGAGTGATAAAAGTAAATTAATAGTTTATTTTTTCTGCAGCTCTTCAAGGACATCAGAATTCATCAGTCCAGGCTGGCAGCAGTAGCAGAATATTTGAACAAATCAGGAGACTTCTCTCCGTTATGGATAATAGATGGAATCACACTTGACTGCTGTGGCTGCAAGAAATTTATAATTGGAATGGCAGTTTCTTCAGCAAATTCCTCAACGATGGATTTCATAACATAAGTTGCCTTATAAGTGAACTCTAAATACATGCCGCTAATTAGGAACAAATCATTCAAAAATTCCTATAACTTAAATGCTCTTTTTGTGGAAGGATCCCTCTAAACCCAATTAAATTAAACAAATATGTATTCAAAACAAAAATGTAATGGGATATGCTTAGAATAGTTAATTATTATGTTATAGGTATATTTAAGCCATGAATTGCTGTGTTATATATTGTGTCTCTCGTCGCGTTTATTACTTCGGCTTTTTTTTTTTAGTAGTTTCAGAAGTGCTGTAAATATATTGGGGTTTTGTACAAAATCGTGTTTAACGTAGAGATCAAAATTATTTTGAAATAATATTGGGATTTAAAATTCGCGCATCATAGTTTTTGGGCACTTTGCTCTCGGGCGTATTTTTCCGTTTTGAATAATCCGTTTTGTTTTTCTTTTTAGTTATTAAACAATTGTCTTGCTTTTTTTTTTAAATTTTTAAAGTCCTTGTGCCGTAGCTTGGGCCAGCGTTGGATTTTTTATTCGGTACACGACCATATAGCTCTGGGAACACCCCCTCCCTAAACGACGGGACAGACGGAATTTTCAGACTATATGCCGGTGTCGTTACGGGAAACGTACGGAACGCGCTTTTTGTCGGCGACGGTCCGGATCTTGGTGGGATCAGTGAACAAACAATATTCACATGTTATGTGTGAATATTGTTCTTCAGTGATGCCATGAAGACTCCGACTTCTCGAGATGACGCTTAGTCGGCAACCGTACTCGTGTAATTAGGCGGAAACATCCGGGTCTCGGCTAGACAGACCACGAATCAATTAGAATCAATTTTGTTTTTGCTACAACGAGCACAATAGGCTGCTTGTGGGTTTGAATATTAGAATCAGTAGTATAATATATTATAGCATTTCTCCAAACAACTTTGCAATATAAGTACCTGATAGTACTGATATAAATATATAACAAAGCACAGCAATTTAGTAAAAAGATAGTTTCAATAGTATATTGAGAAACAAGTTTCATAAAACTTTATTATAGGACACGCAAATTAATTTTAAAATGTTCTATGAACAAATGTTCTAAGATGTCTCACTATTTTAGTACGTACCCTCAATTTAAACTTTCTAGAACCTCTGGTTCACTCAGTTTGTTAGTATTTTTTGAAATATTCAATTCTCAAGTCTGTAGCTCGTACATTAATAATGATTAGTAGTTTATATTATTTTTGCATGAGCTTATATCCCTCTAAAGTACGTACTCACATGATAAGTTTTTAACTAGCTATTGAAATATTCAATTCTCAACCCTTCAACTCTTACATCAATAACAATATATAGTTGATGTTATTTCTGCAGGAGCTTACATCTCTTATAAGTATGTACCTACAAATAAATTGTTTTAGAAACTCTGATTTACTTAGAAATAATGAATTTGTAATTAAATATTAAGGTATTCAGTTCTCGAGTCTGTAGGTCGTACATAAAAAACAATCAGTAGTTGATATTATTCCTGCATAAACATACATCCCTCGTGAGTACGTACTTACAATTTCAATGTTCTGGAGCCTATGGTTTATTCATAAATAATTAATTTGTATTTAGTAATTGAGTTATTCAATTATCAAGCCTGTAGCTCGTGCAGCAATGATAATTGGTAGTTAATATTATTTCTTCATAAACCTACATACCTTCCCCTCTCCCTTAATACGTACATATAATTTGAATGTTCTAAAACCTCTGGTTCACTCAAAAATAAGTTTGTAATTCAATTAATAATTAGTTCATGAAATATTTAATTTAACGCCTGTACACCAGTAATAATTGATAGCTAATATTATTTTTGCATAAACCTACACCCCCTCTAAGTACTTACCTACAATTTGAATGTTCTAGAACCTCTGATTTATTCAGAAATAATAAGTTTGTAACTAGTTATTGAAATATTCAATTCCTAAGCCTGTAGTTCATACACCAATCACAATTGGTAGTTGATATTATATCTGCATAAAATTACATTCCTCCTTAATACGTACCTATAATTTGAATGTTCTAAAACCTCTCATTTACTCAGGAATAATAAGTTTGTAATTAGTTATTGAAATATTTAATTCTCAAGCCTGTAGCTTGTATACCAATAACAATTAGTAGCTAATATTATTTCTGCATAAATCTATTTCCCCCCTGAATACGTACTTACAATTTAAATGTTCTAGAACCTCTGGTTTATTCAGAAATAATAATTTTGTAACTAGTTATTTGAATATTCAATTACCAAGCCTGTAGCTCGTAGTTAATATTAATTCTGCATAAACCTACATCCTTTGTGAGTACGTACTCATAATTTGTATGTTTTAGAATCTCTGGTCCATTCAAGAATAGTATATTTTTCACTATAGTCTATAAAATTAGGCAGAGGAGGCACGTCATCAAAACATTACAAAATGAAAAGAACCTGTCGTAATGACAACGTAATGTTTATGTTTGGAAAAACAGAGAAAATAAATGCAATTTTTCGCATACTATAAGAAAAGTATATTTTAATTTAATTAACAATTATTTTATACTCAAATTTAATGTTTCCAACAAAATTTCATTCATCTACAATAATTGTTGTTCATTTCTTTATCATACGTTGGTACTATGAAGTTTGACTACGTTTACATTCTCATTCGTTGCATTCGTTTTCGACATTTCAGTGCGATCAACACGTGTTTACTTTGTTCTTTTTGGTTAGAATATTATTTACTAGATCAAATAAATTAGCTTTGCATGTTTTTGCAAATATGCAACCCACATTATATTTTTAAAGATTAAATTGGTATAGCATATAAACGTAGTAATTACGTGACGTCATTATCTAGTTACAAACTTTGATGACGTGCCTCCTCTGCCTAATTTTATAGACTATAGCTCTTTAAATATTCAATTTTAAAGCCTGTAGCTCGTACACCAATAGCAATTAATAGTTGAAATTATTTCTGTATAAGCCTACATCCCTGCCAAACATGTACATACAATTTGAATGTTTTATGACCCCTGAGTCCTCTAGAAATAATTATTTTATCTAGAATTAGAGTAATATATTTGTAATAAGATATTTATATAATTTAATCTTTACCCTTAACAAATTATGCACGAATAATGATTGAATTTATTCACAAACTGTGTTAAATATATTGTAATCCAATAATGTTTATTATTGTAACTCGACATTTTATTGTACCAAGAGTTTAGTTATGCTTTTTATTTATTTGATTGAATAAGAAATATTAATATTATTGTATTTTATATTGATGAAAATAAATTCAATAGTTTGAATAATGTCTTTTTATTTACAAAAATTGTCTTCTTAATGAGTCACACGTATGTAGTTCCAAAATTTGCCACCAGGGGGCAGCACCTGTCAATAAGACCAATTAGCAATCACCTCATGTGTGATGAAATTCGTGTCTCCGAAAAATCCAAATTTTGTATCAGGGTAATAGGATCTGTAGGAGTATTTTCAAGTTTTTAAGGAATTAATTAGCGATTTTTTCGAAAAACAAGGGCTAAAGGGGAAAATGTTTTAAATAAAAGTTACATAACTTTCAACGCCCTATAAGATTTATTTGAAAATTTTTTTTATAGGGCTTGTGGTTTTCGAGAAATGATATGCTACTACCCTTAATTTAAGGCCTGGAGGAAAATTTTATTCACGTTTTTGATAGCGTTTTTGAAGCTGCGTACAACGATGCGTTTGAATTTTCCATAGGGCTTATAGTTCACGAGTAAATCAAGAAAAACACTTTTGAAAAACTCCTGAATTTGCTTCTAAGTATTCTGCTATCCTAATAACAAATTTCGATTTTTAAGTCGAATTTTGTCAGAAATCTGCTTCAAAAACTTGAATTTCGTATCCAGGGAGCAGCAATCTTAGGAGTAAACTTAGGAGTTTTCAAAAAGTGTTTTTCTTGATTTACTCGTGAACTAGGCCTTATGGAAAATTCAATAGCATCATCATACGCAACTTCAAAAGGGCTATTAAAAAGGTAAATGGAATTTTTCTCCAACCCTTAAATTAAGGGTAGTAGCATATCGTTTCTCGAAAACTATAAGCCCGATAGAAAATTTTTTCAAATAAATCTTGTAGGGTGTTGAAAGTTATGTAACTTTTATTTGAATCATTTGTCCCTTTAGCCCTTAGTTTTCGAGAAAATCGCTAATTAATCCCTTAAGAACTTGAAAGATCTCCTACAAATCCTACTACCTTGATACAAATTTTGGATTTTTTCGGGCACAAATTTTATCACAAAGTGACACTTTTTCTTCACATATGAGGTAATTGCTAATTGGTCTTATTGACAGATGCTGCTACCTGGTGGCAGCATTTGGAACTATATACGTGTAATTAAATAATTTTCGATTTAGGACAGGTTTTTTTTTATCGTGGAAGAGATGATTGCTAATTGATATTATTGATAGATGCTGCCACCTGGCGAGAAATTTTGGAACTGGATTCATTGAAGGAATGAAGGGGAGTAGTTTAAATGAAGAAATAAAAGAGCTCATATTTTATAATAATTTTTATTCAAGAATATTACAGTACAATATATTACAGTTTATGAATAAATACAACTACAATAAGAATATGATTGATAATAAGAGATTAATTATTCTAGAATAAATTATAGTAGTTTTTTTCTGTGATTTCAGAGTGATTTCCAAGAGGATTACTTCTGAAAAGACATTAAAAACTGAATATTAAAGTAAAATGAGTCTATTTCTTTTAGTTTAAAAAAAATATAACATTTCAAACATTAATATTTTATACATTGAGGCTCAGTTGCATAAAGCCTTATTAAAAACACATTTGCAAAAAATATTTGATCACGTGTTTTTGATCTATCTATATTGAAAACAAGTACATAAATAATTCTTAATCAGCTGATAGCATAGCAGGTATTAAAGTTAGTATTTTATCTGTCTAATCAGATAAAATGAGACTTTTACCTTGTCAACAGAGATACATAACATGTCACTTTTGTAGAAGACTCAGTGGTTATAAAACATTCAAATTGTAGGTACATATTAAGCAGGGATGTAGGCTAATAATTTCAACTATTAACTGCTATTGGTGTACGAGCTACAGGCTTTAAAATTGAATATTTAAATAGCTAGTAAAAAATATTTTTGAATGGACCAGAGTTTCTAGAACATTCAAATTGTGAGTACGTACTCACAAGGGATGTAGGCTAGATAGAAATAATATTAACTACCAATTGTTATTGGTGTACGAGCTACAGGCTTGAAAATTGAATATTTCAATAACTGGTTACAAACTTATTATTTCTGAATAAACCAGAGGCTCTATAACATTTAAATTGTAGGTACATACTTACGGAGTAGATTTATGCAGAAATAATATTAGCTACCAATTATTATTGGTGCACAAGTTACAGGCTTGAGAATTGAATATTTCATTAGCTAATTACAAACCTATTATTTTTGAGTAAATCAGAGGCTCTAGAACATTCAAATTGTAGATAGTAAGGGAGGATGAAGGTTTATGCAGAAATAATATCAGCTACCAATTATTTTTGGTGTACGAGCTACAGGCTTAAAAATTGAATATATCAATAACTAATTACAAACTTATTATTCCTGAGTAAATCAGAGATTCTATAACATTCAAATTACAGGTACATATTAAGGAGGATGTAGGTTTATGCAAAAATAATATAAACTACTAATTATTATTGGTGTACGAGCTACAGGCTTGAGAATTGAATATTTCAATGTCTAGTTACAAATTAATTATTTTAGAACCAGAGGTTCCAAAGCATTGAAATTGTGAGTACGAACTCAGGAGGGATGTATTTTTATGCAGGAATATCAACTATTGATTGTTATTGATGTACGACCTACAGACTCGAGAACTGAATACCTTAATACTCAATAACAAATTCATTATTTCTAAGTAAATCTGAGTTTCTAGAACAATTTATTAGTAGGTACACAATTATAAGGGATGTAGGCTCCTGCAGAAATAATATCATCTATTTTTTGTTATTGGTGTACGAATTGCAGGCTTGAGAATTGAATATTTCAATAGCTGGTTATAAACTTATTATTTCTGGTTGAATAAGAAGTTCTAGAACATTCAAATTGTGAGTACGTACTAAGGAGGGATGTAAGTTCATGCAAAAATAATATAAACTACTAATTGTACTAAAATAGGAAGACATTTTCGAGTATTTGTTCATTAAACATTTTTAAGTTATTTTGCGTGTCCTAAAATAAAGTTTTATGAAGTCTGTTTCTTAATGTACTATTAAAACTAATTATTTTCTTAATTGCTGTGTTATGTTATATATTCATTTCAATACTATTAAGTACTTATATTGCAAAGTGGTTTGGAGAAATACTGAAATATATTATACTACTGATTCTAATACTTGAACCGTCAAACAGCCAATTGTGCTCGTTATAGCAAAAACAAAATTGATTCTAATTAATTCGTGGTCTGTTTAGCCAAGACCCGGATGTTTCCGCTTACACGAGTACGGTTGCCGACTAAGCAACATCTCGAGAAGTCGGAATCTTCATGGCATCACTGAAGAACAATATCCACACATAACATGTGAATATTATTTGTTCACTGATTCCACCAGGATTCGGACCGTCGCCGACAAAACGCGCGTTCCGTACGTTTCCCGCAACGACACCGGCCTATAGTCTGAAAATTCCGTCTGTCCCGTCGTTTAGGGAGGGGGTGTTCCCAGAGCTATATGGTTGTGTACCGAATAAAAAAATCCAACGTTGGCCCAAGTTACGGCACAAGGACATTAAAAATTACAAAAAAAAAACCAAGACAATTGTTTAATAACTAAAAAGAAAAGCAAAACGGATTATTCAAAATGGAAAAATACGCCCGAGAGCAGAGTGCCCAAAAACTATGATGCGCGAATTTTAAATCCCAATTTTGTTTCAAAATAATTTTGATCTCTACATTACAAAACGATTTTGTACAAAACCCCAATATATTTACAGCACTTCTGAAACTACTAAAAAAAAAGCCGAAGTAATAAACGCGACGAGAAACACAATATATAATACAGCAATTTATGGCTTAAATATACCTATAACATACTAATTAACTATTCTAAGCATGTCCCATTACATTTTTGTTTTGAATACATATTTGTTTTATTTAATTAGATTTAGAGAGATCCTTTCACAAATAGAGCATTTAAGTTATAGGAATTTTTGAATGATTTGTTCCTTATTAACGGCATGTATTTAGGATTCATTTATACTGCAACTCATGTTACGAAGCCCATCGTTGAGGAATTTTCTGGAGAAACTGCCTTTCCAATTACGATTATCTAGAAGTCACTGCAATCAAGTGTGGATCCATTTATTATCCATAACAGCGAAAGGTCTTCTAATTTGTCCAAATATTCCGCTACTGCTGCCAGTCTGGACTGATGAATTCTGATGTCCTAGAGGAGCTGCAAAATAAAAAAACTATTAATTTACTTTTATCATTACAAAGTAGTTGAAGTTATATCAAATATGTATTCAATAAATAAAATCAATTCATGTATGATATTTATTATTTATAATAAAAAGATTATGAAATTAATCTATTTGCAAATGATACATCGAAATCGAATTGCTCTTAATTTCTTGCGGATTATGATCAGAGTTGAGTATTTATCAGTATTCATAAGAACATCTGCAAAGTATAATTTAGCGAAAAAAAACAATTGACAATCGAATTTATCATATTATTCTCCTGTCATCTATACGCGGTCTTATGAAACTATTAGATATTTGTAATCAAGTGATTTCATATTTGCATTATTTGGCTTGAATTTGTCTTGAAGCAGGATAAACAAGATAAACAAACATTAGTTGTCTGTTGTCCACCTAGTTACCAATCAGATTCCAGCAAGATATTTTATCGCGCAGAAGCTTCTGAAACTTAGCCTTAGATCATAAATAATATCTAGGTGGAAGGAGTTCTATATCACACAATACATTTTTGCGAACGGTTATGCCAGAAAGAGAGAAAAATATAGGTTACATTAGAGGGACAAAGAAATAAAATACAATAAAAGAAAAATGAAGTGAAATGAACTGCGCATGTCTATCGAATTTTATTTGCGTTTTATAAAAGTAATGTTAAGAATATGTACTTTGCAACTAGTAAACGGCGAATGAATATAAATATTATTTACAGAAATAAGAACTCATTACATCATGTGTTTGTCATTTTGTGGGCTTGACAAACAGAAATTTGATTATTGTCACGCTTGCGCAGTTCATTTCTCCACCTCTCTTACAATATATCTTCCATCTCTTTCCGTCGTAACCGTTCGGTGTTTCTTCCATCTAGATATTATTTATGATCTAAGAACTTAGCACACAGCTAAAAATTTTAACTTTCTCCAAACTCGCTAGATAGCGCGAAACTGTTCAATTTGCTTCATAAGAGTCAAAGAGTGAACACTCCCAGTACTCCCTGATGCTCTTCAAAATAATTTTAATACACAATTTAAGCAAATGCGTTTAGAAAATATTAAAAGTCTTTTTTAAAATGTTGATATTTAGTGCATAATCGTTCTCGCTGCCAGTTTCACTTTGGTCTTCTTTCATCTCAATTTCATCAGCTTTAATTTCCTTTTCAATCATATCTTTCATGTTCTCTAAAAATATTGTCCATTTTCTGAATTCCACTCTTGTTAATTAATTTTTCTGAGTGTATAATTGACAATATTTGAATTATTTTACCAAAACATATGATATTAAATAATCATAACCTCAAAAAACTCCGGATTTATTTTCAACTTCCAGTTTCTAGTTTCATAACCTCTTATTATTTCTGGGCTCAACAATAAATACACTCTCCTTGATTAATAATATTTCAGCCCTCTTAGTCTCTTATTACACGTCATTTTTATATTTATTTCGTATTTCAAAATTACCATACGTAGCAGTGTTGCCACCTACATGATAAAATGCATGCGTAAAAGCATATAGCAAAATAACAGTTTAAATTGCTATAACATATGGATTAGTTTATGAATATATAATAACTCTAACAAATAAGCATAAGCGTGAGAAAATTTGGTTATCTGTTAAAAACCAGATATTATAATATAACAAAATATCAGAAACTGTAGGCCGTCAGCTGATATCTTCATCTTCATTCACAATGTCGATACCAGTCGATACATAGGTACTAACGAGATTATGGATTCCGGTCTGACAAAGATAAGTACCATTATTATTTGTTATTTATTATTGTCATTACTAATAATCATGTCACTGTTCTCATTATTATCCTAACTCTTATATCTGGATGCATAAACAATTTTTGTTAGGCTTAAAATTATCCTTAACACTATTCCGTTTACTTATCGTTATTGCAAAATTTTTATGCATAAATTTATTATAGTACAGACAAATGAGCATCGCTATTAATGTTCATCTTTTGCGTATTAACTTAATACTATAAACTTATAAATATTGTACCAATAGGTACGACTGAAGTATTATTCACAACACATATAATTATGTCACTGTTCTCATTACTATGTTTATGAATAAATACGTTCTTTCGTTACGCTTGGAATTATTCTTGGCCCTATAGTTACAGTAATCGTTAAATTTTTAAAGCCTACCACAGATGTTGAGTTAAGACACAAAATTTAAGGGTGAAAATAATTAAAGTACCTATAACATAAATTTTAACAAAAAGTTGTGCTAACTTTTACGATAAGCACCAACGTCAGAAAAGTCATTCTATTTATCAACTTCTTTATCCTTATGGATTACGCAAATGTGATATCTGAAATTTATAAAAAAGTTGAAACTGTTATCGTCGTTTAGTACCTTACTAATAGTTTTTCTTATTTATATATTATACAATTCTATTATGGATGCGGTTCAAGCAAGATTGGTTGAATTAGTACAACAATACCCTTCGTTGTGGGACAAAAAGGATCCAGCATTCGGAGACAAATCAGTTGTGGAAGATGCCTGGGAAACAATAAGCAATGAATTAAATTATTCAGGTAACTTTAACTATTAAAAAATTCCTAAATTTTTTGACCTACAATTAGAATTTTTAAACACAATTTCAATAATAATTGGGAAGGAGAAAGATAGCGCCCTTGAAAATAGAATAAAATAAAGAATGCCAGCACAGATTTTTCCAGGAAATAGCGTAGTATAGCTCTTTTTTACTTTCCCGATCTATATAATAGGGTTTTAGACCCTACTGAGCTCAGAAAATAATTTTTATAAAAGCCAGTCAGTATAAAATAACTGAAATTGATCCTTGAATAATTTGGCACAACATTTACCTGGAACATTTTCCGAAATTTACAGCGGTTCATTTGTTGTTATTAAAATTTGAATTATTATAGAATTCGTTATATTTTTCTGAGGCAAAGAAATAATGAGAATTATAATATGAAATTATATAATTAATTACTCATATTTGGACATCACATGCAAACGTTCGTCAATTGTTTCTCTAAAATAAGTAATTTGATTCTATCATGTATGAAATCAAATTAAAGCTTCTGCTGAAATAATTCTAGTAGAAGTGTCAAAAAGGATATTTAAACGATTGTCAATTGTTTTTTTTTTTACTAGTTATTTAGATGATGTCTATTTTGGTATTTTAAATATAAAATAAATAATTAGTTTCCATCTTTAAATTACATTCCCGGTGATTAAATGTCAGAACTGTATGTTCTAATGAACGAAAACCCTAAAAATCTGGACAAGGACTCTTTATTTTCAAAAAAACTTATTTTATGTGAGACCTTAAATATAACCATCATCTGTCACTTTAACAATGGCAGCTGTCACTTTAAAAATGACAGCTTTCACTTTGAAATATGCAATTAATTGATGCGACACTCTACATTTATAAAACAGCGATGAAACTGGGCATGAAATTTATGGTCGGGGAAGTACTTTGAGGCCACAGCAGGTTCTTAGAGATGGGAATATAAATTTTGGAATTTTGAAGTAAACATTATTTATAAAAGTATGAAAATTTAGTAAAAAAAAATATATTAATTGGATGTTGCAAAAAGATCTGTCAGTTGAAAAACTACCATTTGCATCCTTTTTATAAGACGTTCAATTTCCATTTTTTCTCATTGATTGTGGTAGTTTAAACAATTATTATAAAAAGTGGTTTGGCAAAATTCTCAAGGTTTTTTGCCTGTAATTTATAAAACGTTAAAATTTTATTTTAAAATTATTATTCATTCAACTTTTAATTTTCATACCTACTCAATAATTTTTTCTTGAGAACCACGCAACCGATTGTCCTCTATCCTACGTAATTCTCATTGTATTTTTATAAGAAATCGATCAATATTTTTTTTTCATGACAAAATTTAAAAAGTAATAAAAAAAATCTGCTGTGGCCACATAGTACTTCCCCGAACATTTTCACGATCAGTTTCATTGCTGTTTCATGAATTTAGAGTGTTGCATCAATTAATTCACTGATTTTATATGGATAGCTGATATTGTAGTGCGCCATTGTCGCTTTTAGAGCAATCACCAGCTCCACGGTACCGGGAGAGAAACTAAAATGACATTTGGTAAAACACTGATCAGTTACATACATTTTTTTTCGACAATAAAAGTAATCAAATTCTCGTAGTTAAATTATCAGCATAAACATGTCTGTCACTTGACGCGTGTACTGTTTCGTCACTTGTTTCGTACAATAACGAGGCGCAGGTTAAGTCCATATTCAAAAAAAATTCCCATAAGTATCAGCTATCCATATATACAGGTATCAGAGTTTTAAACGGCATAACTTCAACAATGGATGAATAAATCTAAAAAAAAGTTATTGGAGTAAATGTCCGGAAATGCTTGATTCCAGAGATTTTCACGTCTTTCTTATTGGAACAGAACTATTTGAAATAAATCAATTTCATAATGAATTACCAAATATTACCTTATTAAGATGTGATATCATATTTAAATTAAATAAGCCATTAAATACAAAGAACCTGTATCTCTAGTCGCTGAAATGTTTCCAAGAAAACAGATCTGTGTAGAAATCTTTTGTAGGGGAACTATCGCGAATATTTACGACGAACACCACGTGTATTACAACTGCAAAAACCATGTCGACATATTTAGCATTTGTTTGAGAACAAGGCATTCCGTTTGATAATCACATGCAAACTAAATTTTGTATTGAAATTATGTAGGAACCTATTTATTTTTAATTGATTTTTAGTATTATGTCACTTCTTATTGAGATAATTTTTGATGTTCCGTAATGAAAATGTTCTGATAAATAAACCGTAAAAATCTGTGGAATTAAGCATTTCCGGACATTTTCTGAAATAAACTTGTCACCTTATTTTTAGGTTTTCCATCCATTGTTGAAGTTATGCCGTTTAAAACGAAATAGATCAGGGAATGAATAGCATATTTCGAAGTGACAGCTGTCATTGTCAAAGTGACAGATGGCGATAATATTTTAGTCCTTACATAAAATGAGTATTTTTGAAAATGAAAAGTCCTTTTTTAGATTTTCGAGGTCTTTCATTTATTAGAACCACTGATCTCTAATATAACACTGGATTGGGCTTAGACCGTATTCTGGCATTTGAAAGCGGTCCCGGTTGAACGGCGGCCTTGACAGTAACTGAGGTTTTGTGTCACTATTCGGCGGCAAATTCAAAACACTTATAGAAGACACTCGATGAAATTCAAAGTATAATGCAAGTAAGATGAAGAAATTATTCTCAATATATATTAAAATACATACATTAATAATCAAAAAAAGTTAAAAATTGTTATAATAGTTGAAATATTTATTAATAGTTAAAAATATTTGTGAACTTTTTAGTGTCAGTGTTTTAACTATTTTTTAAACATTGTAGTTTAGTATTATTTAATCCGTTCAATAGTTTTATAAATTTTTATTACCTAAAATTTAAAACTTAATTTACCTATATGAATAAATGAAGTGCATTTCTGCGATAATATTGCCTATTCAAAACTAATAATTTTAAATATCTACTACACATGATAGGAGAATAATAATACATTTAATAATCAAGATTTTATTGTTCGTAAGTAAGCACAAATTTGCAGTCCAGCGATTAATTTTGTGAGCAAGATATTTTATATTAAATTTGATATATTACTCAAATTTGTTATCATAACTTTGTAACATTGCCCAACAATATGATTTTATTATTCATGATATTTTCAATTTAATCTAAAATTGAAAATCAAATCGTTTGATTACTTTAACATAAAATGGATTAATGTATCCTTCTAGGTCTCCATAAAACCTGTAAAAAGTAATACTTCACTGAAAATAGGAATAAGTTATATCTTCAAACTTTTTCTAGTAAAATAAAACAATAACAATATTATGTATTAATATATCTATATTTAGATAAATAAACAAAATTTATTCAGTATAAAATTGTGTTCCAACATCATACTGAACTGTCACCAATTGACACAGAACCTCAGTTTTTGCCAAGATAGCGACGCTCAATTGGGGCCGCATTCCAGCGGCCTAAATCCAATCCAATGTTATATTAGAGATCAGTGATTAGAACATATAGTTTTGACATTTGATCGCTGGAAGTGTAATTTGAAGATCATTACGTGTATACCACTGATCATTTATTTTATTTTTACAAAGCTCATCTTCCCAAAAGACATCATTTAAATAAATTGTAAAAAAAAAACAATTGACAATCGTGTGAATATCTTTTTTTGACACTTCTACTAGAATTATTCCCGCAGGAGCTTTAATTTGATACCAAACACGATAGAACCAAATTACTTATTCTGAAAAAACAATTGACGAACGTTTGCATTTGATGTCCAAATAAGAGTTACAATAATTCTAATTTCACATTGTGATCCTCATTATTTCTTTGCTTCAGAAAAATATAACGAACTTTATAAAACAGATAATTCGTCATGAACAATTGCAAGTTTGGCCACCTTCCGGTGGAATTTTTATATTTTACTCATGAGCACCCGACAAAATTTTTCTACTGATACTGATTTATAATTTTAAAAACGATGTATTAAAAAATAGAGATGGTTAGCGAAATTAACTTTTTTGATGGAAGTGCGCCACCGGGTTTTCTTTTTTATCATATATCAATTTATTTCAGTGGATGAATGCCAGAGGGGATGGAATAGTATGAGGTCAAAATATATTAGGGAAAGAAAAATTGTGAAAGATAAGCCTCCTGGATCGGTGAAGAAAAAATGCAGATGGCCTTATTATGAATTATGCAGTTTCTTGGATAGTTCCATTGCAATGCGGAGGTGATTTTTGTGATTGTAGCACTTTTTATTTTAATAACAATTTATTTTTTCAAGGTCAAAAAGTAATGTATTTAAAAGTAAAATACCAATAATTGAGAAAGAGCCTCAGTGGGAAATGGTTATGTTAAACAGTGTATCTTCGATTTCACCAAAAACATCACCGAGAAATGACATTGATATAGACCCAGTACCATCAAGTGATCAAACACCAACAAAATTGGAATATTTTAAATCCATAAGTTTCATTGAGAATGATGAAGCAAGAATCAGTGCTCCAGTACATTTAAATAAGAAAAGAAAGACGGACATAAGTCTTGATGGTTTATCACAGTCTTCTTTCAAACTGGAAAATGATATTTCCAGTGCAATAACCAAAGTAGTCACCGAGGAAAAAAGTGAAGATTATTATTTTGGTTTATCAGTGGGCAAATCTTTGGAACATTTGAAATGTGGAAAGAAAAAAATGGAGATAAAATCAAAAATAATGGGACTTCTAGTAGAATGTTATAGTGATGATGAATAAATTTAATATTTACTTATTTTTGAATGATTTTTTGGAGCAAACATAAATAGAATAAGATGTAAAATTTATTTAGTTAAATATTAGGTATTTTTCATAAATAACTCGTTGCTACATAAATATGAAAATTTTGTATGTGAAGAGTTACGATGTTGTTTATATTAGATAATATGTGCCATTTATAATTTCTTATTTTGAGAGTCGCTGACATAAATTTTTTCAACTTCAGAATCGACGAGCTTTGGGCATGGGTGCCGATCTATTCAAGTTATTTTAGCTTTTTGAATAGAGGAGATATCTCCCTGAAAATTAAATTTTTTTTCTTTTTAAAAATTATATGCGAAGCTCTTTATATTTTAAAGTTCATTCGTTCTTCTGGTATAAAGCTCATACATACGGAAAACAAGAGAACAAATATTTTTATTTTATCATTCTACTTTTGTCTGTTATTCTGACTTAACAATTTGAATAAATGACAGTTTTGAAAAATCACTCACTAATACATTTCTTTTCTAGCTCTTTTGTTTCTAGATGACCAAAATATTTATCACAAATTGAATTATACTACCTAATTCCATAAAAAATAACTTTTATCATAAAACAAAGTTTTAAATGACAGTTAATCATTTATAATCATTCTGTATATTGCTTGAAAGATATGCAGGCTGGTCATAAATGATTTGCCGAGCCAATTTGTTTTTTGTCGCATCGTTGTCATATTGACTTGACAGATTATTCTGACCTAAAAATTTGAATAAATGTCAATTCAATTTACAAAATTACTCAATAATACACTTCCTTTCTTACTCTTTTATTATATAAACATATATTAGTAATGAATAAATGAATTAAACAATTGGTTAAGTTTTACAATATTATATTTATACGACGCACGTTTCGACTTAAAGTCATCATCAGGTGATACTAATTTTTACATCTCATATTTTAACGATAATTTTGATATTCTGTACGTGCAAGGAAAAAGTTTAAAACTAAATTTACCTGAAAACTTGGAGATTAAAAAGCCATTGGCGAACAAAAATTAATTTTGAATAATCAATTACAACTAGATTTCTCTCCTCTTATTCTCTACACTACGTTAGCATAAGATTATGTAGTAGATGTAAAAATTTTGTAAACATTACTGAATTTTATCAATTTATGTATATATGTATTACGTACGTTAAACCTTAGACGTAGAAATATTTTCCCTAAATACCATTCGTGCTTAAAAATTAACCAGACTATTCCATTCGTAGTATTTATAACAAGGTTAACAATGCTAAATCGCCATAGAAACGGTGCATATCAGTGAGTATTTGGACGTGTAGAAATACCAACGGGTATTACACTAGTGGTCAAAGTGAGTATTTCACTCAAAGATGTGGATACCTCCAATTTGTAATCTCGTGTTTTCTTCGCATTTAATGGAATATTTTTCTGAATATCTTCATCAATTTCATCTTCTGATTTATCACCAAACCTTTTGAAACTAGTGTCCATATCAGAACGCAATTTATTTCTCTATTATTCGTTGAAGAAAATGCAAGAAATTTTAATTTTTCAATTTGACAGAAGTTTTTTTACTTGTTCCTATGAAAATTACGTGACTTGTTACTTGATTCATAGGAAACTAATTTGAAAAAATGGTTTGACTCCTGGAATAATCCTCCATATACCATCTGTGGTTAAAGTATTATAGACTATTTTTGTGGTGCAATCACTCATGTTTATTGTGCTTATGAATACCACTCGTGCTGCACACTCGTAGTATTCAAACGCAAGCACAATAAACATTCGTGATAGCACCACAAAAATAATCGATAATACTTCAACTAATAAAACAGCGATGAAACTTATGCTCGAGGAAGTACTGATAATTGCCAAGCACTCGTGGTATTACCCCCGAAAATTTTAATTGCCTTGAAATACTTCTTGACACAGCGCTCCTAGTACAACCAAAAATAGAATTCGTAGTACCAGCCTAAATTATTGTATAAAATATTGACTTATACCAGGAAATCTGTTTTGAGAAGTGATTGAAGGCAGTAAAAATGTTCTAGATTATTTAAATGGAAATATTTTAAACAAATTTTGTGAACAATTATATTCTGTGTAACTAGTACTTGGCAATTCTTGCCAAAGTAATTTGAAGCATTTTTTTAGCTTAAAATAGTGGAAAACAGAGCTCGTGGTACGGGCCATTATTTTTTCTTTTGGAAGTAGTGGATAATGCTGACTGTTAGATGATATGAAGAAAACGAAGTGTGGGAATTCAGTCAAGAGTTTTATTTTTATTCTACTCTACAGTTTCGGTCCCACCTGGACCATCTTCAGGAGTGCTACATTGTACAAAAGTTTGAACATGAGGGATAAAATGACATAGTGAAATGAACAGTGTACTTACAATAAAATTAATGTGTGTATGTGTTAACATCTGTGTGTAATAATAAGTTGAATAAAAGTCGGTGTGATAAAAATGAGGAAAACAATCATGTCTTGGTTTGACCCGTGTAATGTGAAGTGCAATCATTACATGGAATCTTGTAAATCAAGTTAGATCTCATGTTTATATCCGTTTTGTCTTTAATTTTGGAACACGGGTCAAACCAAGCGGTATTTAAAAACACGTTTGGATGAACGTGAACGCAATTGTAAAAATGCCAAAAAAGATGGTGCTAAATATGCGTTGATTAGCCACTGTATCAAGATCCGACATTCTTTTAATTTTGCTAACACACGCATTCTACAGAATCAAGCTATTCTTAACAAAAGACTAACACTTGAAATGTTACATATAAAACAGGACAAAAATAATGTCAATGAAAAAACTGACACTGTAGCCTTAAGCACTATTTATAATAACATTTTGAAATGATTTGAATGTTTTTGTTTCGTTGCTTTTTTTCTTTTATGGCTTGCATCCCTTGATATCCTGAGGTGATTCTTATCCATTGGTTGACTTCATCAACTGACTGTTATCGATCTGTGTGATTTTGCTTTTCCGCATTACGCGGGCAAACACTTTATTCAAAAAGCACTTAGTCTTGGTCTTTCATAACGGTCAGTTGATGCCAAGCACAGTTTTTTAAATATTTTAAATATTCTATTTTAAAATTTTTGACCGAAAACATGATTGTTTTCCTCATTTTTATTACACCGACTTTTATTTAACTTATTATTTCACACAGATGTTAACACATACACACATTAATTTTATTGTAAGTACATTGTTCTTCACTATGTCATTTTGTCCCTCATGTTCAAACTTTTGTACAATGTAGCACTCCTGAAGATGGCCCAGATGGGACCGAAACTGTAGAGTGGAATAAAAATAAAATTCTTGACTGAATTCCCACACTTCGTTTTCTTCATATTTTTTCTCTTATCCAAAGATAAGAATAATTGAAAACTTTATTGATGAAAAAATTAAAGAATCATTTTGATGATCAAAGTGCATTTTTGGCAGTTCATTAATATTTGTTAATTAAGAAATTTCGCAAATTACCATCTTCCACAATCACTGAGCATAAAATTAAGCAGTTTGGGCAAACTTACGAAACAGCAGCTTTCATTTAGTACCAGTTTCAAGTCTGTAAATGCTGTAGTTGCTGAGAACTCAGCGACACGCCAGCCAGCCAGACAAAGTGAATGTAATTGCATATTTTTTTCCAGAAATGCGCTTTCAAACACAAAATAACAAATAATGATTGCCACGAGGTCATATGCTACCCTTATCCAATTTTTAATTGAGCTCCAACTTCTGGTGAAACTCATTTTGAAATCAGTTTTTCAATATCATCCATACTTCCTGTTTTATTGACGATTTGAGGTACTTGTTTATAAAACAAAAACGAATCGCCTATTGAAATTTTAACTTGTGCACGTACAAACTCAAAAGGATCTTTAACATTTATTGTCTAGTTATTGACTGAAGGGAGGACATGGATTGTACCCTAAAATAATAATTTAATCTTTATCAAAGTTATATAAAAAAAAACCTGAAAATTTGGTGCAATTGTTTCCAAAACGACAGATTTAAGAAAATGAGTAACAGTTGGTCATGTACTGGCTTAAATTGATTATAAAAACAAAATTTTAATTCATTCTGATACTAACATGGAAAACCGCATGTTAATATCTTGTGTAACTTGTGAGATATTGAGATAAATAGTTTCTACCCTAAAATGAGTACTAACCCATTTAAGGTATGAAATTTGATTACTGACATGTTGCTAATTCTGTGCAGCAATTCTCAGATTTCAACTATGCATAGTTCAGCAGCAATTTACCTTTAGAATTTTTATTCAATTTCTTACCTAAAATTGGGTGTATGAATAAAAAAAATCAAGCAGTTTGGGCTAGCCTACGAAGCCGCAGCTTTTATTTATTACTAGTTTTAAGTCTGTAATGACCAGTTGCACCATCGTCATTTACCTTTAAGTGGAGTTTAATATCTATGGCAACTATAGGTATTGTATGGACAATTGTTACTACAGTTATTATTCCTCTCTTAAAGTTGAGTGACGATGGTGCATCTGGCCATAAGTACTGTAGTTGCTAAGAAATCAGCGCCACATCAGCCAGACAGTCAAAGTAAACATAATACCGTATTTTTTTGTAAAAATGTGCTAATTTGTGTGGAAAGTGTAAGATGTATTACATTACACTGGCAATACTGTTCGGGAAGCCTATGTTTAAATACTTGACCTCATGACATCTATGGCTCATACTTAAGATGCTATGTTGCTGCATCAATTTTTAATTTATGAGGTAGAATTCTATTTCAATTTGAAATGACATTCGTAAATTTAAAATATATTTCGATTTCGATGCTACTGTTGGCAACACTAGCAGAAAATGAACGTTTGAAATGGTGAAAATCAACTAAAAATTGGAATGTGGCGAAAATTTATATTGACAAAAAGAAAATGTAGGCATTCAATATGTTTTGAAATTATAGGTATTTACGCTTTTAGAAGTGATAAAATATTTGTTATTGAATTGGAGTATTTTGTAGGTTAGGAAATTAGTTATTTGCATAAATATGAACCACACATTTGTTTTGTGTTGTTCGTTATTTTTTTAAATAAGATAAGATTATTATCTTACACACTTGTTGTGAGGAACAAATTATCTTTAAACTCAACCACATTTCAAGAGAAAATAGAGTTGTTGATAATTGTTAGAGTATTTATTCGCAGGAAAAATTGCGAGAAATTTAAACATGGCTCAAACACCAAGAGTAGTAATTGTCGGATGCGGAGCTGCTGGTTATGCCGCTGCTTGCAAATTATTAGAACATAATTATTCAAATGTTACTATACTAGAAGCAGGAAATCGCATTGGAGGAAGAGTTAACAGTGTTCCATTTGGCGATGGACTTATTGACTTAGGTGGACAGTGGTGTCATGGGGAAGAAAATAATCCTGTGTATAATATGGTGAAAGATTTAAATTTATTACAGCCTTCGCAATGCGATTACAAAAATTTGAGCTTTGTGGATTCAAGCGGTAATTTTGTCGATTCAAGTGTAACCAATCATTTCTTGAATTTATTACATTCACTTGCTGGAGATGCCCAAAAACTGAGGGAATATAATGGATCTTATGGGGAGTATATCGAGCAGAAGTAAGTTGAAAGAGAACATTTATTTCCTAATGTTTTAAAATCAGTACAATATTATATTTGATTATGTAAAATTTTATCCGCTAATTCCTCCAATTCGCTTGATTGCACCCAAGTTCTAAAAATAGGATTTTTAAATGCGTAATGTCTTTTCACTTGAGAAAATTTTTCGTTCGGAATAATACATCTTATTTTTTTGTTTTTGCAACCATCACTCATATAGTCATTTGTCATTAAATTGTAAATATATTTCACATATATGCTGTCTACATTATCGATTGCGCTGTTATATATTTCTTTTTCTGAAATACATGATAAATAATCATGTGATAGAATTGGTATAATATAATCAGCTCTGGCAAAAAATTTTAAAATTATTCTTTCTTGATCAGCGTACACTCTGTTTGCATGTTCTTGTAATAATATTACTCTAATACGTTGTCCATTACGTTCTTTTCTAAATTCGTTTGCTATTTTTTGGGCAAGATTTGCATCCTGCGTCCGATATGTGAGCATGACAATCTTGCCATTATTAAGTTTATTTTTCTCTATTGGTTGTGCTTTACTTTTTATTTCATCAACTTTATCTTGTTGATGCTCTATTATTTTAGTATTACAGTCTAATTCTTCTAAATTTTTATATATAACGGGTGGTACTAATTCATGCGGTGGCTTTAATAATTTCTTTTCATCACTCGTATCATACATTTTTTTTACATCTTCGTAAAATTCAAAAACACAAGCTTGAGTTTGAAATATAACATCGTTCCTCCCTAAATCATGCAATCCTTGGTAAATTTTATTCACTGTTGCATTTTCCATTTGTGCATAAGAAAAGAGCATCTCGAAAACTGGATCTTGTTTCATTACGTTGCAGTTTTCTATACATTTTGATAGTAACGGATCCAGTCCTAATTGTATACTCAATTCTTTCCATCCTGAGTACATCAAAGAATTTTTTGTTGCACAAAGGCATCTAGCCAATTTTTGTAACAATTTAATTCCAATCCCACTAAATAAAAATGCAACATGAATATTGTTTGTTTTTTCTAAAATATCTTCCAAAATGTTTTTGACATCTGGCGGCTTTGGTATTTCATTTCTTAGTTTCACGTTAGCGGGATTCATAATTCTAGAATAAAAGTTGATAATCGCATTTATATAAATTATTAATTTTCTCACAATAACTACACGGAAAACATGAAAATCAGCTGAAGGTTATTTTCATGACTAATTGTGAATTGCGCAGTCGCGTGTTTTAGCGCGAAAGTTCAACTGTATTATTTTTGTATGATTTGCGTAAAAGCATGCTTTACAATTTTACATCATTGTAGAATGGAAAGTACTAATTTACGTATTGCAGATACTTTGCCGCACGCAAAAATTTTCAGTAAGCAATATTTTTCGCCCCACTGTTATGCCTGTATTACACGATACAATTTATTGATCCATAAATTGACCAAGTTTTCTGTCAAGTTTTAAAAAAATTATTGTCGAGCTCAAAAATATTTTGTACCATATTACACGATACAAGTTTTCGTCTAGAAAAGTCAGAACTACGAATTTATAATTTTTGACGTAGCTTCAAAAAGTGTGGTTAGAGAGAAAGTGAGATAGTAGAGATGACAAAAAATTAATATACTGAAGGCAACTGTATATAAAATTTTGTTCAATCCTATTATTGAAACATGTTATTTTTTACTTGGATACCAATCTCGAAACTGTTTTTTTTTGTCAACTACAGTGATTCCTATGACAACGGGTGGGCGAAAGTAGTGAGTGTAATTACTTTCGTCCACTCACTCTTTCATAACGAAATAAAGAATAAACTACAATAAATTTTATTACATGTATTTATTGATATGAAAATGAACTTCATAATTATTAAAAATTGCGTTACTTAAACAAGATATACCAGCAACTGAAAACTGATGAGACTCTGTAGTTATCGTAGTAACTTTTGTAATATCAACTTGAGTGCTATTTCTATTACTTGTTTTCTCTTCTTTGTTAATTATTTTCCTCGCACAATTTCATCATTATCTTGTTCCATTTTAGTGTCACAATTTATATTTGTAAAAATATCAGGACAAAATAATTTTAATATTTTTGACAGTTGCGGATGTTTATATTTACATGATCTATAACAACGCATCCGCCGCCTATGCTACTTTATACTTTATACATGATCTTTGTTTAAGAAGTGTAATAGATTTTAATGTTTTAATGAATTTTTCAATAAAAGGATTGAACAAAACGCTATACAGCACTCGTGAAGAAACGAATTCGCTCACTTGTGTGCCTTTGCACTATCGGCTAGCGCCTCGTGCACAAAACTGCCACCCGCGTGAGCAAAACTCATAGGCTGGTACCACGAGCTCTGTTTTTGGCGCTACTAAGAGCGTTGTGTCAAGATGTGTTTTAACGCAATTAAAATTTTCTCAAATACTTTAGAAAAGAATCTTCAAATACAAATTACAGAAAACTCATATGTCTATAAAATTTATTTAAATATTTCCCATCAAAATAGCTTGAAATATTTATATTGCCATAAACTCTTCTTAAAATAACACTGCTAGTATAGCCAAAATCAGAGCTTGTGGTACCAGCCATAGTTTCTTCACTTGTATTGTAATATACTAATATTAATACTTTGTCAACACTAAAGTCACATTTCCACCTCTATCATAATCATAAGTCGTAATCATAATCATAGTCTTGAGAAATCCGACCGTTTCCAGCTCTTATCATAATCATAATATTTTGTTCACAATTAAATCTACAGTTTTTAAAATAATTCTATATAAAATATGATTTATTTCATATATGTTATTCCATATTTTAAAGAGTTATGGTATGTTCACATACAATTGAGTATATTTTATATATGCATTTATTATTTATTATTTGTTATTCAACATATTATTTTTTTCCTTAGCAAAGTAGTATTATTTCTGTACAACAGTAAAATTTAATTATTAATCATTTTGAATATATTTCATTACTTTTTAGATTTAATTGTGAACAAAATATTATGATTATGATAAGAGCTGGAAACGGTCGAATTTCCTGAGACTATGATTATGATTACGACTTATGATTATGATAGAGGTGGGAATGGGACTTTAAGATTATCATTTGTCGCAATATGAGTAATGTTGGCAACGACAAAATCTCCCTAGAATACCCCAGAATATTGGTGAAAAATAGAGCCAGTTCTATTTCAAAAATAACTTGGTCAATTATTGGTCAAGAAAAAATTGTGGAAATTTTGGACATATTACACACAACACTTTTGAAAATTATTGACCAATAAATTGTATCGTGTAATACAGGCATTAAAGAAATGGCTAAAAATGAGATGCAGCTAAATAAATCAAAATAGTTCCATATTTTTTAATGTTGAAAAAAATTTTTTTTCTTTGGATTCAGTCATAAATCTTATTTTATTTTTTTATAGGTCAAACCACTCTACCAGTTTCGGCTCCACTTGAGCCCTCCTCAGGAGTTGGATGAATACAAACGAGTGGAGCTCAAGTGGAGTCGAAACTGGTAGAGTGGTTTGACCTATAAAAAAATAAAATAAAATTTATGACTGAATCCAAAGAAAAAAAAATTTTTTTCCTCCTTCTATCCTACAGTTAAGCAACATATATATTTTCTCATATTTTTTATTAATTTTATCAGCTAGATGTTTGCTCACTTTTTTGTATCCTACCTATAAAATAGGGGAAGTATTGTAATCTTTATTTCTTGACAGTTCAAAATTTTCATGGATCTTCACGTTTTAGACCCTACTGAACCCAAAAAAACATGATTAAAAATAAACGGTCTGTGTGGAAAGCACGATGACTTGAGAACGCGTACGAACTTTTGAATGAAATTTTATATTTAAGCTTTTTATTATAAACCTAGGCTTAAGATCGTGAATGAGCTTCTTTCAACCAGTAATGCCAAAACTTTATTGATAGAACTTTTCAGTTTTTTTCGTTATTTTTTCCAAACGGCAGTATTTATAATAAAAAATAAAAAAACTAAAATTTATCCTTGAATAATTTGACACAAAATTTACCTCAAACATTTTTCAAAACTATCAGTGACTAAAATTAGAATTATTATAAAATTCGTTAAATTTTTCTGATCCAAAGAAATAATAAGAATCATAATGTGAAATTTGAATTATTATTACAATTATCAAAATAAGTTATTTGATTCTATCGTGTTTGATATCAAATTAAAGCTCCCGCGGAAATGTTTCTAGTAGATTGTCATTTGTTTTATCATAAGTTATTCAAATTGATATTTAGTTTGGTATCATTCGGTCTGACGTCACCACATCCTTTACATATATCAGTCAGTTGCACCGATTAGACAACAACTCTATTGCGTATATCACTCGCCTTGCCGACATGTCGCAATGGAAGTCTACTCTTTTGGGTCACTGTTCGTTACAATTTTTTACGCACTTGATATAAATGTCACGGACAATTTGATTTTAAGGGCAGTATTCATAATGCTTGGTCATTAAAAATAATGATCATTGAAATTGGGCTGTTTTAGTAATTGAGGTATCAAGAGTGTTAAAAAAACAATAATGCCTGAGTTCAACAGTGTACTTTCCGAGGGCTTCCGGCCCGAGGTGTGTACGTTGACCGTAGGCATTATCGTCCGTTCAACGTGGTGCCTTCAATGTTTAATGTCCGAGTAATGTACTATTTTAATCAAGATTTTCAGCAATGTATGTCCTGTCACTGGGAAACGTAATATTCTTGTTTGCTATTTTTCAAAATAATGCCCTCGGGTATTATTTATTACATAATTATCCTGGAATCAGTACTATTATGACAACAATAATAAACTAGTCGGACATTAAATTATTTTGTACTTGTTTTTGACAATTTATTACATTGCCCGGTCATTATAAATACTGTTATAATATCTCTGGATACTTTGAATAATTTATAACAATTTGACAACGTGTGTACGACATGAAGTCAAAAAACATTATTTTTAAATATTGAGCATGGCACGTCGAGCTTGATTAGAACGGGCGAGGCCTGCCTGTTAGTTGGATACGAAGCACTGCCGATTGAAAACAAAAACTACTGTTTATAAACATAAACATTGAACATGGCACGTTGAGCTTGATCAGAGCGGGCTTAGTCCGCCATCTGTTGGGTGCGAAACACTCTCAGTGGAAAACAAATAGTTTTGTTCAAGTGTTAATACTATTTTTTCATGACTATTTTTGTTACAGCTATAAAGCAAAAATTAAGTCCGAGCATCCAGAATCTAATACTATTGCAATGCAAGTTTTGGAGTGGTTTAATAAACTGGAAAATAATCTAAACTCATGTACAAACTGGTATGAACTATCAGCAAAAGGTAGTGCAGATTATGTTGAATGTGATGGAGACCAAACTTTAAACTGGAAAGATAAAGGATATAAAATTATATTTTCCGTCTTGAGTGTAAGCAAATACTGATATTATGATATCTTTCCATTCAATCGAAATAAAAATAATTTCAGAAGAATGAGTTGTTCGTGAATATAAGATTTGTTTTTTGGTCTGTATGAATTTGTTATTGCAAAATAGGAAAAGTTACTATAGGACAAATTAAAAAAGAAGTATTTAACTGAAAATTTGGAGACAAAAGAAATTTGAACAATTCATAAATGATGTTAATTTGTCAGAGCATCAGTTACATTATTGCACTTTTCAGAAAGAAATACCTAACCCAGCAAATAAACTGCCTGTTGACGAAAAAGTTCTCTTCAATAAAGAAGTAACCAAAGTTTTGTGGGATAAAGGAAAGCATAAAGAAATCATTATTGAATGTGCTGATAGATCACAGTTTAGAGCTGATCATGTTATTATTGCTGTATCTCTTGGAGTATTAAAACATGAGCATAATAACTTATTCGTGCCAGAAATTCCTCAGTATAAAAAGAATGCTATTCAAGGTTTGTCTTTTGGATGCGTAAATAAAGTTTTTCTCAAGTTCCCTAAAAGATGGTGGTCAGGATCAATTGAGTGTGGTATAGATTTCCTATGGAGAAAAGAGGATAAGGAAAAAATTATAGCGGAATTTCCAGAAGGTCCAAATAAAGTGAGGAAATATTTTTGGATAGTAACTATAAAAAATAATGAATTTCCATTTCAATAAAAATTACGGCTTAAGTTCAGCTCATGTTGCTGTATTATATTTTAGGATGGAGTATCTTGGCTGACATCATTCTTTGGTTTTCATCCCGTAGATTATAATCCTAATATATTGTTAGGATTTGTCAATGGTGAGTTTTGCAAACAAATTGAATCACTCTCCGACGATCTCATAATTCGCGGATGTATGTATCTGTTGAATAAATTTGTTGGAAAACATTTCAATATTCCGATGCCTGATGCTATTTTACGGTAAGTTATAATCACTAAAATTCATGCTAGTATTGATTTTTTATTTATTTGCGCATAGATCATCATGGGTAACGAACAAACATTTTCGTGGATCATATTCCTTCCATAGTATGGAAGCGGATCGCTTGAATACTAATGCTAGAGAATTAGCTAAGCCATTGGGAAACAATGCTTTATTATTCGCCGGAGAAGCTACTCATCCACTATTTTATTCAACAGTCCATGGGGCTATAGAAACTGGATTTCGCGAAGCACATAGAATTATTTCTCACCATAAGTAAGTTACAATTTTCATATATTTTTTTATGTCATGCCATTGTAACATCTGCTTGTTTATTGGTAATTTTTGTAATATTTATATTAATTTCAATATTTTTACAGGTCACGTGCAAATATTAAAGCTCATCTATAATTTGCATGGCTAAGGCTAATACTTTCAATACTTTTCTAAAAATCAGATCTCTCTTAATATAAAAATGAAATGTAATGCATGATTAAAATAAATAAAATGTATACATACATTTACAGATTAGTTAATAATGGGAATACAGATATAATTATAGTGTTGTAAGCTGTTTGTCTGATTCATTTGATTTTTTTTTGTATTGCTGTTTTTCTCTTATACATAATTTTTTACCAAAGTAATCACTTGAAATCCCAAATTATTTTTTATTATCACTCTACTTCTAGATTAATTTATCATAAATGTTTGATTGATGAAAATAATTCTTTGCTCTATTTACATTAGTTCAAGTACTGGACTCTTCTGAATATTTTCTTTTGCGATTGATTTATTGATAACTCGTGTAAGCCCACATTATATTTAACAATCTATATTGCCATGAATTTTCAATATCGCAGCGCTGCTCTTAGAACTAACGGTAGTGAGATAGATTTTACGTTCTAATGTTTCCACTCCTTTTCTTCCACAAATACTTTTTCCACATTTTTTGCTACTTTCTGCGGTTACTGTGGCGCTACAATCTGATGATTCATTTCTGTAGAACTTTTCCTTCAAATACTAGTCAACCTAAAAAGTTCGGTTTAGGCTACGTTTTCGATAGGTTTTTTTTTTCAAAGAAATACAGGGCACTGTAAAGTGTCCTTTGAAAAAGTCCGTCTGAGGCTTGCTAGACTGTACTGAAGAGTCCCAATAAGAACGAAACACGTGTTTACAGTTGCCGCCCTATTCAGGATGATGGTGTAAAATCGACTCCTGAATTTGTAATTTTGTGAAACAATCAGGTCTTGATTCTTTTGATGCAGTTTTTTTTTTCTTGTTTAGTCCCATTTTTCGTTATTTTTCTCATTATCCTCATGTTTAGTAGAAACTTTTCACAAAATTTAATCCATTTAAGAGCTGAGAAAAGTGGGAGTAAACTAAAAAAATTACCTACCGGAAAGGTAACCTAAATCGAACTTTTTAGGTTGATTAATATTTCAAGGCATTCTATTAATAAAAACAATTAGAATGTCGAAGAAATCAGTACAAAAACAGTGATTTCAAGATCATACGAGCTCGACTCTTCACTTGTCATTATTTTTTCCTAAGTGCCAATTCACAATGTGCGTAAACGTAAGGAGTACATAACCGTAAACATAAACGCAAAGTTGAACTACTGTATTTCAATGCCCGTGTTCACAATACTCTTACGTTTATGTAATGACATAAGAGCTACGTAATGAAAACGAAGGTTGAGATAAATTCAACTTTATGTTATGTTTAAGCTAGGGTCACATAGCTTATGTTATGTTATGTCTGTGCTATGCCTCTATGTTATGTTATGTCAACTGACACAAATAGGTGTCGCTATCATGTGTAGGATCTTAGAACTACATATTTTCAATATCGGGATTATTTATAATTTTATTAACGCTCGCATATATTTTCTTTCCTCCCAACATGTTCATGATTCTGATGATTTTCATAATATAAAATAGAATTTGGGATTATTTTCTACTATTGTAATTGATAAATGTTCCTCCATCTTTTGAGGTTGGAAGAAACGTCAAAAAATAATAATCTTTAACTGCGCCGGCGAAGACATAACACAGCGTCTGAAAGTTGAGTTGAAATCAACTGTTGTTTTATGTCAAATGACATTACGAACATAATATAACTTATGTGACATGTTTAATAAGTTTTGATAGGTCTCAACATAAAAACATAACACAGACATAACATAACATAAGCTATGTGACCGTAGCTTTACGTACGAAACAACTAATAGTCCGTGAGACAGCGCATAAATTTTTTGTTGATTACCGCTCACTTGAAACTTTGTGAGTGGCTTCATTGTGATGAGTCCGACAACTTTTTCATTTGGCAAAATTCAAGATTTGGGGGCGTTTACCCGCGAGGGCTAATTAATTGAAAGAATATTACCGTAATACTGATCTTTACACTAATCGAAAGATTTTTTGATAAGGAAATGAGGAAAAATATTGTCCGACATGAATATTGAGGCTACCGGTGAGTCCGACTTGTCATAAGTACCAACATACTTACCATTAGTACCAACATACTTATGGCAAGTGCGGCTTGTCGGATTCACCGGTAGCCTCAATATTCATGTCGGACAATATTTTTCCTTCATTTTATTATCAAAAAATCTTTCGATTAGTGTAAAGATCAGTATTACGGTAATATTCTTTCAATTAATTAGCCCTCGCGGGTAAACGCCCCCAAATCTAGAATTTTGCCAAATGAAAAAGTTGTCGGACTCATCACAATGAAGCCACTCACAAAGTTTCAAATGAGCGGTAATCAACAAAAAATTTAGGCGCTGTCTCACGGACTATAATAGCACATGCGTCAACTTTAAACACATGTTTTTATCTGACAGTTGACAGCACCCTGGATCGAAACTTGCTTTAAATATGATTGACATAGAATTATTAATAAAAAAAAAACAACAATTTCTTCCTCATCTTAATATTTCTCTCGTTGGCGACTTTTATAACGCAGTTTCCAGGGCAGTTTCAATAATAATGAAACAATTGCAAGACATCATACAATAAAACAAAACAAACTAAACTCCCTGTTGAAAGTGAAACAAAAAAAAAATGTAAACACGAAACAGAATCGAAATCAACAGATTATTTGAAAATGACAGTCATAGAAACCAACACAATACATAAATAACCCTAATTTATACCAACGTAAAATGAAAAAAACACTTTATTTTGATATTTTACGTTACAACCACGTACATAATTTCTTACGTTTATGTTTTTACGTACTCCTTATGCTTACGCATATTGTGAATTGGCACTGAAACTGAAGTCCATCATCGACAAATTATTCGAAGTTGGCTTAAGGTATCAGATTTTGAATTTGAGTGGAGAAAAAGTGGAACAAAAAATAGTGGAAAAATTAGTGAAAAAAAGGAAAGAGGGGAAACAATATATAGTAAAAAAAAATTGTTGGAACAAATAAAATGGAAAAAATTGTGTACAATCAGCACTAATTAGAGTCGCAATAAAGTTTAACAAAATATGGAACTAAAAATTAGTGTAAAAAACAGCTCTTAGAACACTTCAGTAATCTTCAGTCCATCGAAGTACTATTCAGCTGCATGACGTAACAGACCATTTTCATTGCTTTGATGGGTTACACAGTTTTCATAGTTGAAATTTAAATGTAGATTTTTTTTTAAAAGATCTATTAACTTTTTTCTTTTATCGAGGCTTGAGACAATCAATTTGTATATTTTCTTGACATCTTGAGAAAGTTCAAAGGTAGAAGGGGTCTGATTGCTGAGTGGGAAGGCTTATGCATGTGTGGGGTGCAGAGTACCATAGATATGGTATTCATATTTACATTTGTCAGAGTACTTAGTATATTAACGATTGAATAAAACAAAATTTTAAGAATGAGAATATTGCTTAATATCGGCAAATAATATAAAAATTATATATTTTTCCTCATTGAACTTTCTTAATTTTTTTATCCTACCGCCATTTCATTCAATTAGAATTCACCAATTCTAGTCGGAAAATTGAACCTATCAAACACAAAATTTTGTGCATCTGATTTTATGTACGATACGGTACATTTTTTTTGCTTGAAAATAGAGAAGCAAAATGGAGCATTTAATGCATCGTGTCAAACAATCCTAAGATCAATTTACTTAACTAACATATAGTCCAAGAGCTGGCTACATAAAAAATCTTGTTATCGCTACATGGCTAATTCCTTTCGTAGAAGAATCTTTTGTGTAGCCAAGTTCGAGTCATTTTGTCTGCCAGCGCGAATCCGTGGCTTTTGGTCATTTTGAACTTGATATTTTAATTCAAATTGCCAATAAATTTTCTGTCCATTTTGACGAGAACAATGCCATTCACAATATCATTTCCTTAGTTATCAACTACTACTGCCGTCAAACTGACATTCACAAAAAAAAAAGTATTTATGAAAAGTTCACTATATTTTACGAAAATTGGGACGATCGGAAATAAAACATTGTAAAAATTCCTTAATGCACTCATGTGCACGTAATTCAAGAGCTGACTACATAAAAAAGCTTGTCATCGCTACATGGCTGATTGCTATTAAGAAAGGATTCTTTTGTGTAGAGTTCAATTCGTCTTGTCTGCTAGCGGAATCCCGTGCCTATAGTGGGAATGGTCGGTGAAATAAGTGAAATTAAAGTGAAATTACGATATCAAATTTTCTATAAGATATATATTATAATTTATTATTTATTCTTGAGAAACAAGATAAATTTTTGGCTGTTTGCTTTTGGCTAAAGTGCTGGCAGTCAGCGCGAAACAGGAATAAAATTTCAAATGAAAAAACTATAAAATACATGCATACTGATTGATTAAATGTTATATTTATATATTAGAATAGCCATATGCAAAATGGCATACAAAACAATCATGGTTAAAATCACGGCAGACAGATATTAAAAGAGCGCCTGTGCTAGAGCGTTTACACCCAAACATCGAAGATTGCATTCTTTTGATGTTCTCCAAATGAATATGATGTACAGAAGTGACTTTTGATAAGTTTGACGTACTACCTCATAGATGTGAAATTTTTCTTTTGTAAATGTCAGTTTGACGACAGTAGTAGTTGTTAATTAAGGAAACGATATTGTGAATGGCATTGTTTTCTTCAAAATTGACAGAAAATTTCTTGACAATTTGAATTAAAATATCAAGTTAAAAATGTCCAAAAGCCACGGATTCGCGCTGGCAAACAAGACTATTCGAACTTGGCTACACAAAAAGATCTTTCTATAAAAGGAATTAGCCATGTAGGGATAACAAGGTTTTTTATGTAGCCATCTCTCCGTCTAATAAAGACTGAATAACAAATTCGAAATAAAATGTCTAATATTTGGAAATTAATAATGGTTTTTATATAATTAATTCAAGATAGCCGATTTTGAAAAAATAAATACTAAAAAAGTGCCTAGAGGAAGCAATACATTAACTGGATGTGCCGCAAATCATTCGTAAAGTGAACGGTTTTGTTAAATTAGCGGAAAAGTGTGTCGAGATAGAAGGAAGCTATGAATGTAGAATAATTTTTATTTCGAAATTTGTATTTATAGAGCAAGATCCCAGGTCCGCCAGACACGTTACTTATTTTCTGAGAAACAAAATGTGTGGAATAGAGTAGTGTTAGTATGTACTTTGATCATACGCATACTAGCTAGTTTGTGGCGACGGCCAATTTACAGATACGAGGTGCTAGCAGTACGTTAAGACATTATTCACTTTTCTTAAGGTCTTGAGTGCTGATTTTGATGTATGTTTCAAAGAATATAGTTAAAAATTGATAATCAACACTGCTAGACACTTTTCATCGGTGGTAATTTCTGCTAGACTCTTTGAAGCTCACAAAGAATAACGTGATCTTGCTTATAGTCTGAGTGCTAATTTTTATATATGACACTCAGAGTACAATTTCAATACTTTTTGTTGACAGCTAGATTAATCGTACGGCTAAACATCCATCAGACACATCTAAAATATCGATGTGAGTAAAAGCGCGAGGTCATTATTTGTAGGCTTGATAGTAAGTGAAGTATCTATGGGCATCCAACTCTCCCTTGGTATGGCTGTTTATAAAAAGTATTTAAATTGCTCACTGAGTGTGAGTATTATATATAAAAATTAGGACTCAGACTTTAAGTAAGATAACGATATTTTTTTGCGAGCTCTAAAGCGTTTAGCAGGAATTACTGCCGATGAGAAGTGCTTGGCAGTGTTGATTATCAATTTTCAACAATATTCTCTGGAACATACATAAAAATCAGCACTCAGACTTCAAGAAAAGTGAGTATTGTCTTAATGTACCTATAACACCACGTATCTATAAATTGGCCGTCGGCACAAACTAGTAAATATGTGTATGATCAAAGTACCGACTAACACTATTCTAATCTACAAATTTTGTTTCTCAGAAAATAAGTAAGGTCTGGCGGATCTGGGATCTTAGATTATTAGTCTTTGTTAGTTTGTAAACAATTACTTGCTCCGATGCCTGCGGCGTGTGATTCGATTCATGTGCGAACAGAGCCCTCATCGATAATAATGACGATGAAAATGTAGATTTTGATGGAAATAAATATTCAAGATGTATTCTCAAACACTTATTATTTCATTTTCAACAATGAACATTTTATTTTCAAGAATAAAATCTGATTTATTTTAATAATTTTCCATTTCCTCATCCTCCATATCTTTTTAAGTACTGATTCTAACAAAAAAGTTTATAGGATCTTTTTTGTACAAACCTGACCTCAATCTCTCATTTTTCTCCTCCATATACCATTTAGTACTGATCCTGATGATAAGTGTACGGAACCTTTTTTGTAGAGCATTTTATGATGTAGTTTAATTTTGTATATGAACATTTTTCCGCTAGATGCAGTAGTTTTCGAGTTATTAACAAAAAACTGCAAAAGGAATTTTTAAAGACTCTCTATCACCTTAGCTTCACTCTCACCCATCAAAACTTTTAGTATGTCGTTAGGACACCATTTAATAAGTTGTAGTCCAAATCTTTCAATTGGGTTTGTCGGTATTTGTAAACGTTTCTTATTCTAAAAATGGCCTTCATAAATTTGAACAATTTCGATTATGCTTGATGTTAAACTTATTGCAATTACCGAATGAAATTCAATAAATATATTTAAAACTCTAATTTATTGTTTAAGTAATAATTAATATTTTTTCAGTGAAAGAGTGGCTGTAGAAGTTTTAAAATGCAACATAGCTATCGTCGGAGCTGGCATAGCTGGTTTGGCCACTGCAGTAACATTAGTTCAAGCAGGATGCACGGATATTTTACTCCTGGAAGCACAAGACATGCCTGGTGGTAGAATAAAATCTATAGAAGTAGGTGATGGTTATGTGGATTTAGGTGCTCAGTGGCTTCATGGCGATCAAAACACCTTGTGGAAAATATCTCACGATAATAATCTAATCTCCAGTAAAACCATCCATGAAGGACGTGGTGTTTATCTTAGAGAAGATGGATTCAAATTTAGTAATTTTCTTGTCGAAAAAGTCAATTTTATTATTGGCCGCATATTAGAAGACTGTGAAGAATTTGTACACTCGACAGATGTGCCAGAATCTGTAGGAAAATATTTAGAAGAAAAATTTAGAGACTATTTGAAGCAAAATGATTTATCCAGTGAAGAAATTCGATTGTATTTAGAATTATATGACTGGAATATACGCTTCCAAGTTATCGATAATTGTTGTGATAATTTATACAATGTTTCTGCAAAGTTGTGGGGAAAATATTTTTGTCCAACTTCCGAAGGACAAGCTCATATTAATTATTCCAAAGGACATAGCTCTGTTATTGATGTATTATTGAATAAGTTGCCAAAAAATACTTTATTAACTAATCACCCGGTTACGAACATTAACTGGAGTAATAATAATGCTGTGAAACTGACGTGCCAAAATAGAAAAATTATTGAAGCAGATGCTGTCGTAGTAACTTCATCTCTTGGAGTTCTCAAACATAAAGCCAGTAAATTATTCACACCCATGCTGCCATTAGAAATGACTGAAATTATTAGTGCCATGGGCTTTGCTAGTATAGGAAAGATATTCTTGCTTTTTGAAGAAAAGTGGTGGAACGATGAAGAAGGATTTCAACTTATTTGGAATTATAATCATCCGTATAATGATGATGATTGGTGTAGATATATATCAGGATTTGATCCTGTCCTTGATCAGCCCAGTATGCTTCTTGGTTGGATTGGTGGACGAGGTGCTGCATTAGTAGAAGCAATTTCTGAAGAAGAAATTGGGATCAGATGTGTGGTACTTTTACGGAAATTCACCAAAAATGCGAACATATCAAATCCTATCAAAGTTATCAGGTAACTTATTCATGATAATATTCTCATGCCCAGTTGCATGAACGTTCGTTAGCTAAACAGTTCTTCAAAAATGAACAATATCAAATCGAATTTTTGACAGCAATGCTGAGCAACTGATTTGACGAATATATTCGATTTGATATTGTTCATTTTTGAAGAACTCTTTAGTTAATGCACGTTCATGCAACCAGGCCTCAGAGTAGAATTTTCTAATATTAAATAGCTAATTGTTTGTTTTTTTTTTTTATATTTCAGAAGTAAATGGTCTACGAATGAATGGATTCTTGGTGGATACAGCCATACCACTCCGAAATGTGATGATCGAGCTCTTCTACCAGAAACACTCCAGCAGCCATTGAGAGATCAACAAAATATTATTCGTATATTATTGGCAGGTGAACATACTCATCCTGAACATTTTTCAACTACGCACGGTGCTTATGAGTCAGGTATGCATCAAGCTCAAGTTTTACTTGATGAAAGTATAGCCAAAATAAATTGTTCGAAAGCACAATAATTTAATAAAATATTCACAAATTTTTTGTAGTGGATATTTTCTAACATTCGATTGTACAATGTTGTCTAGTTTTTTTTTTTTTTTGTTTTGCTTTAACAAGAGGTGAGAATATTTATAAATGTGCCATGAAAATGATAATTCAATATTTTATTATTGTACAAAATTTATTATGAAGACATTTGATTGTGTTCATGTTTACATACTTTTCAATCAATTGTAAAATATGTACAAAATATTTATGTAAATATATATTTCTTTTATTAAATACGTAGATAATTTTATTAAATTCATTATTTTTACTACAAGAACTTTGTAATTTCCTGCATACTTTCATGAATAAAATATAATGTAGGTAAACATTCCAACAACGAGTGTATGTATATAAAATAAAAATCTTAAAAAAATGTAAGTAAAACAGAATGACTGTTTTAAAAAAGAAACGTTTCTCAAACTTGTATCAAATAATAAAAAGCGAGTGTCGGTTATTTTGTTCAAATACTGCTTTGCATGGCTACAAATATGCTGTTGATCATAATTCTTCTGCACTTGTCAGGTATTGTACAAATATTCTTGAAAAATTTTTCTGAAGAAAAAACAGAAAAAAAGATACTTACAGCTGTAAGCTTAAGATATTTACATTTGAAAATCTCTGCTAGGTGTTAATGCATATTCAAAAATGAATTTTAATTAGTAACAAAAATAGCAATATCGACTAATGGTCAATTCACAATGTGCGTATGCGTAAGGTGTACGTAACCGTAAACATAAACGTAAAGTTGAACTACTGTATTTCAATGCCTGTGTTTACAATTGGCCGTTGGCGGCAGCACTGTGTTTACAAAATGGCGGATCAAAAGTGGCTTACGGCAAGTTTGTAGTCTGTTTACAATGTAAATACGTAAGAAATATTCATATTTCATTAAAAGATTTAATTCAATTCCAATTGTGCGGGAAAGTATTGACTTTCTTCTTTTATAATATATAGCTTTTTCTTTCAAAATATACGGTTTTTAGTTGTAACTGGAAGACTGCGTGAGGTTAGAAAATTCATAGCTTCAAAGAAAATAATATTACGGGGAAGTATTTACGACATTTTTGTATTGTAAATCCCAGTTTTTAGCTTTTCTTGTACGAATTTTTCTAATCCACAGAGGTCGTTTATCAACTAATCCGTAGTTGCCAGCTTTATTTACTACAGATTTTTTTCCCCCTTTTTAGGAAAATTATGGAAACTCAAATCCACATTTCGATTAAATTTGGAATGACATCTATAAACACAACAATTTTTATCATCAATTCTTCACTTAAATTCCGTATTTTGAAGAGTATAGTCTCGAGAAAGACTAATTTTGGGGTTATATAATGTAACAATAAAGTAGAAAGCAAAGCCAAGTATTTTTTACTGAATTAACTTGAACAAATCCATAAAGAACTATTGTAGTATAAAATTTCATACAAACAATCACAAAAAAGCTACTAAATATTGCTAACAAAACCAGTAACGTAACATACGATTATAATGGAAATTAGGATTGAATCCACTTTACAATATAGTTCCGCTTATAACCGCTTGGTGGCTACGGGTTCATTTCAGTTACCAATACTTTTACATATTTCTTACGCTTATGTACTGACATAAGAGCTACGTAATGAGAAACATAAAGTTGAGATAAATTCAACTTTATGTTATGTTTACGTACGAAGCAACTAATAGCGGATGCGACAACTTTAAACACGTTTTCATCTGACAGTTGACAATATCCTGGATCGAAACGTGCTTTAAATATGATTGACATATAATTATTAATAAAAAAAAAACAATCATTTCTTCCTCATCTTAATATTTCTCTCGTTGGCGACTTTTATAACGCAGTTTCAATAATAATGAAACAATCGCAAGATCTTTTTCAGACAATACAATATAAAACAAAACAAACTAAACTCCAAACTGTTAAAAGTGAAATTAAAGAAAAACAGTAAACATGAAACAGAATCAAATCAACAGAATATTTGAAAATGACAGTCAGAGAAACCAAAACAATACAACAATAATCCTAATTTGTACCAACGTAAAATGGAAAAACCACTTTATTTTGAAATTTACGTTACGACCACTGTGAACGTTTCTTACGTTTATGTTTTTACGTACTTCTTATGCTTACGCACATTGTGAATTAGCACTAAAAGTTTATTTTAAAAAATTGTTTCAAGTTACGTTATAAATTTACAATTCCACCTGAATAGCTTTACTCTTGAATTTATGATTCTTGAACCATTTGAAATAACGTTTATCTGATATATTTTTCAAAATTATTAGAGGTTCATATGTTCAAAATTTGAATTACCTATCATAATATCCGTTATATTTTTCTGATACATACGAAGAATAGAAATAATGAAAATCATAGTGTGAAAATGGAATTATTGTTACTCATATTTAGACATCACATGCAAATGTTCGTCAATTGTTTTTTTTTTTTTTAAAATGAGTGATTTGATTCTATCGTGTTCCATACAAAATTGAAGCTCATGCGAAAATAATTCTAGTCCTGATTCTAGTAAAAGTGTCATTGGTGAAAAAACATTTTTTTAGATAGATATCTTCAATATTTGCAGGTACACATGGATTTTTATAATACTTTCATCATGTGCTGCAAGCATTTTTCTGTTGTATGCAAGTTGGCAGTCTAACACTCAACATCCTGTTGAAACTGTTGCGGATTCAGTACATAATCCAATTTGGAATTATCAATTTCCCGCCGTCACAATTTGTAACTTGAACAAAGTTTCGCTTAGAAAACTTGAATCATTCATTGGAAAGATGTATTTATAAGTTAATTTTAAGTTTATTCAAATGTTAATAAGGACTCTATTTCAGACAAGATCCCGTTAATTTTGATAGAGATTACATAAAAACTCTGATAAATCATCTTGTGAAAATTTTGTATTTGCAATATGATCCAACAAACATAAAATATTACAATGACATGCAAATGCTCATAGATGCAAATAACTTTACAGTACAAGACATTATGTTGTCTATTAGACCCAGTTGTAATTCACTTTTACGAAGTTGCATATTCAAGGGTCGAAATTGGAGATGCAATACTGTATTTGAAGAAAATATTAGTTCTGAAGGACTTTGTTGTTCTTCAAATTATTTTGGATGGAAACATAATCCTTCGATACGGTAACTTTTAACTTTACTATTTGCACAAGCTAAATCCTTATGAACGAATTGACATTAATCAACAAAAATGGATTTATAGATCTGTAAGACATGGATTTACACAGAATTGCAACATTGTCTAATAATTTTTTATAATGTTCTTCCCACAAAAATTACAATAATATAGAGAAAAATTAATATTAATGAGTAAAGTTGAATTATTTCCAGGTATTTCTCCCAGAGATATAAAACAAAACCTAGGCGAATGAGTTCATGCGGATATCAAAGCGGCTACAAAATATTAATTAATAATAATCTCGAGGACTATTTTATACCCGATATTCCCGGATATGGAACAAAAGTTTGTTGATAAATGATAACATTTAATAATTCAGATCACTCTTACAAAAGAATTTTTTTTGAGTTTATTTTATATTTATTACAGATTCTAATTCACGATTCCTATGATTATCCAAGTTGGAGCTCAACAAAAGAACTGCTGAATACAATGGAAGAAGCATTTATAAGTGTTATTCCTGAGTTGACTTACTCAACAGATGTTGTAAAATCAGTCCCAATTTCAGACAGAAATTGTATTTTTCCTAAGGAAAAATCTTTGAAATATTTCAAATATTATTCACAGTTAAACTGTTTGACAGAATGTCGAATAAATATGATTAGGAATACATGTAATTGTATTCCACTGTATTTTTGGGAACTATACTCTCAAGGTAAAATAAATAAATATATCGTTTGCCCCTCAATTGAGTTTACAAAAGCTCACTTCTTTTGTAAATTCAATTTGGTTATAAGCTGTATATCTGAAAAAGTGGACACACCTGTTTTCAGGACTTGAATAATACCACAACTATAGGATAATATTTATTTTAAAAACAAAGTGTTATGTGTATATATAACATATAAATTTCAATTAGATTTTTTCAAAAATTAATATTACATTTTTGTGTTGGCCAAATATTTTTCTAGAGGTTCCGACAGAGAGTGACGCATCTGTCCTCAATAATTACCCTGTAATGATAATCATGGTGCTTCTTTTAATATGAAGTATAAATTTCAGAATTCAATACGTCGAATAATTATGCTTGCAATATTAAAACTGCCTCATGCGCAGCTTCGGTATCAGGTTAGTATTACTGTAATGCTGCATAATGCAGGATATAGTATTTCAATGCTTTTTCTGCAATTAAACTAGGGAAAGAATCATATATTTAAAAATTTGCTTTGCTCGCAAAGCGGCGTACTCTGCACAACCGAAAATTAAAGAGATACCTAAATTTGAAAAAAAGATATGTGTGCAGTTTCTCTCACCTAACTATGAAAAAAGTATTGATTTCATCACTTATTCATGTACTTAGATAATATTGAAAAATTGCATTGAAATCCTGAATGAATTTAAAAACGGCGCTATTAACTGAAAATACTTTTAGATATTCTTGGACACTCTATGCCGACTAGCTACAACAGGTCACCCAATTTTGATTTCAAATCAACTTTAAATCTAAGTTTGTGCGAATGCCTTCCAAGTTGTGAAGAAAGAACATATAAAATAGAGACATCAAAAACCTCTTTTTCACCAAAGCATATAGTAAATAACATTCAGTTTTTGTAAGCTATTTTTCCTACCAGTAATCAAATATGATCTTAATTTTAAATTGTTTCAGTAAAGGAATCAACGGCAAAAATCACAGTGTACTTGATGTTTATTTTAAAGATTTGGTAGCTATGCGACTTCGAAAAGATATTAGTATAAGCTGGTATTCAGAATTAGGTAAGGCAATCTTCTTAAACACATGCATAGTAAGTTTGAGAAAAATATTTTATTTTAGCATTGTTTGGTGGAGTTTTAGGAATCTGTCTCGGCTTCAGTTTTACTTCAGGATTCGAAATATTATATTACCTCACAGTTCGTTCATGCATAAATTATTATATATACAAAAAGAAGAGCAAAAATCTAAATAGGATACATCAAAACCACATCAATTCTAAAATTAGGAAAAATAGAGTAGCCCCAATTAATAACATAAGTGAATCTTATGCTGGACATACAGTACCTCCCTTACGTAGTTTATATAATTTGAAGAAAACTAATAATTATTGGTATGTAGATTGAAAGATCTTCTATTTTCAAGGTCAACTGAGTCTAACCGCCAATAATTATTATTTTTTTCATATTTATAATGCGAAAACAAATCTTTTCACCAAGTTTTATCGAAATCGGAGGTGAAGTGGTACATCAACAGTTTGACCATGAATATTTTTTTATAGACTGGATTTTGGCCCAACATAAGGACTTTAGTGCACCCTTCGTTACTTTTTAGCTAAACTCTCAATTTAAAAAAAAAAAAACGTGTTTTAGTGCCACTGACTAAATTTTACTTATTTCACTGATGATGACTCGCAAGTATCGCCATCTCTTTAAAATTGTTCAAATTACTAGGAGTATGCTAATATGCTATAATAAAACTAGTATACACACTCATGTGGCTTTGTAAAGGGTAGAGTAATTTACTCTCCAATGGCGTGCAGTCCATATGTGCAGGGTGTGCACTGCACACCCTATGAAAATATTAGAAATTACGTAAATAAAATTAATATAATGGTTCATTGAATACTTCATTTTATTTCACAAGTTTTCATTATAAAATCAGAGAAAAAGCATATTTTATCTATTTATGCAACCAGAAATACGAGCGCGCCTCGCGGGTCACTCTGCTATATATTTAAAACGAATGTCGACGCTTGAGGTGCAGATTTCTCGCCTGCACGGCGAGCGAGGTCTGTTTAGCATAATCAGTATAAGGAAAGTGAAGGAATAGAGTCTGACAGAGAAAAAGCATACCGAAATTAGCGATCTCCTATCGCTCGTTCTCTCTCGCTGGGTGCAGGCAGACTTTCTGCACCTGGAGCTGAATATTCAATGTTTAGCTGAGTTCTTTTTCAAACGCCTTTTATTAGTATGTTTTAAAATAGTTGAAATATTGTTATTCGTTATTTAAGACAACAATATTAGGTAAACACTTATTTTATACGTTTCTTAAATTATTTATTTTTGTGAATTTATCATTTGTAGAATGACAACTGAAAATAGATCTATAATTTGTGATCTACTGGAAAATCCTTTTTCACGTCGTGATGTCGGAACAAAAAATGAAATTATGAAAACAAGACCAACGCCAGACATAAAATTCACTCAAAATATAAAAATTAAAGGCCAGCAGTCCGTGCGACATTTCCAAATTAAAATATATGCAAAATTTAAATGGATTGCTGGTTGTTGCGAGCAAAATAAGCTGTATTATTGGCCATGTATTGGCAAATAAACATAAGCGATACTCTATTTGGTGGCAGAATTTAAAACTAGAGATGTTAGGATAGATTTGGCGGGCTACATATATATTATACATGAGCTTATAATCAAATCAATAAATTATATTCTATATTCGGTTATTTAATTAGTTTTCATAAAAAACATATATGAGATATTAATTCTGAATGATTTAAGCAAAAATTCATGAGAAAATATTGTGTTTATTGATTGAAATTTCAAATACAAAAATTTACCATGGAGGATTAAGTGTAGTAGTAATGACTGATAAAGCCATAGCCTACGCATTCGCTGTCTGACAGTTGATATGTTAAGGGTGCTATTTCTTTTTGTTGTACTTTTTACTTATAAATTGAAAAAGAAGATAGAATCCAAAGTTTTAGAGTTTTTCAAAATCTTTTCTTACATGCAGGACATTTCAGATATTGCAACTGATGAATATTTTTGTCTGGATTGTTTTCTATTTATCCAGGTATACTTTACAAATACAAATTATCTTCAAATCATTGAAAGATATTTTGAAACAACAAACAGTTCAACTAATAAGTACTAATTTAATGTTTATTATATGTAACAAAATTAAAAGGCATTCTCGCGCCACTTCAACTTTTCAACACATGGTACACAATAAAAAAACTGCAGATCTGTGCTTGCAACTGTCGCTGTTTTTTGCTTTGCAAGAACAATTCATATTCTCAATCTTCAAGGCTTCATATTCATTACAATTCAATTCTCCTTTAATTTCATACGGATTCTCAAGCACTTTTGATGTTTGTATGCAAATAGCATACAAGAATACTCTCTTGTCACTATAATCATATAATTTTCGACAGAATAAAATATGTCAAGCATTTACTAGCTCTTCATCCCCATTTACACAGCGTGACATGACATTTGCATCAAAATATTCTTGAAATTTCAATATCATTATCTAGAAATTAAAGGTTAAGTTCAATTTAAAAATATGAATTAAATATAAATAAACAGATGGAACAATTCACCAGCCTGGTACATACGAACAATATCCTTTTGAAAAATATCCATGAAAAAGCAAATCTTTATTTCATATTCATGATTATTATCTTCAAAAATCGTAACAAGCCCATTTAAATACATGTAAACTTCAAGTTTATCCTAACTCAGTTAGTTCAAAAATATCCGCTGCGGCGCTGCGATCTTAAATTTATTTGCCAATATCTCCCCTTCCTCACCACCGACTGTGCACACCTATCACAGAAAATCACCGCACGCCACTACTCTCAAGTAGAAATAAAAGTGATTTACGAAGAATTTGCTGTATTAAAAAGTTGTACATTGATAGAAATTATAATAAATAGATTTTTTGGTTTGAATTCTGTATATTTATCTTTATTTTGACGTTTCAACTTTCTATCCGAAAGTCTTCTTCAGAAAAAATGATAAACAAATAAACAAGGCAAGTATCTAGATAGTTACAAATTAAAAATTGAAAATATACAGATTAATAGATGTGAAAACGTGAGTTCCACATTTAATACAAAAAGAGCAAAATTCCTCGGGCATTCACTCAAAGTCTGAGGAAAACCACGTAAAAACCTCAAACAGAGGAATCAATGATATGAGTCTTGACAATTATTATAAAGAAAAAATATAATTATCTAGAAACTTGTTTGTTATTTAGAAAAATAATGCGTTTGGATATTATTTGTTACGTAGTAACCCTGCAATCTATATTATTATAACAACAATAATAAACTAGTCGGACATTAATAAATCATTGATTTCCAGCTTCGTTCTTATTTGTTACCAACATAAATTTGTAGATCATTTTGCTTGCAGCAACATACAATATTCAAGTTCCTATAAAAAATGTAACTATATAATGACGATATTGACATAGAGACTGGGACCTGCATCCAAGCTGTCCGTACGAATTAGCGTAGAATCCTTGATTAGAAGTTGTTGGATAAATTAATGTTGCAATTCTATGTAATCTATAAGTTTTATAAATTCATAAATCTGTAAATTATGAACAGAATTGCAATGCATTTGTCATCCTTATGAACGAATTGACATTAATCAACAAAAGTTGTGGCGTTTTTATTAATTTTTTAGTGATTTTTTAGATCTGTAATGGCCAGTTGTACCACTCTAGCTTGAATTTTAAATTTTGCTCAAACAAATAATATGGAATCGGAGTACTGACAGCAATATTCACATCACATTTGACTTTTAAGTTTCGATATATTAAAAACGACTTTTGATTTTAAATTTACATTTATTTGAAACTTTGACGTTTCGATCCTTAGTCAAAGGATTGAAACGTCAAATTTTCAAATAAATATACAGAATTTAGAATCAAAAGTCGTTTTTATTAAATAAAATTCTGAAAAATGTATAGATTATTTCGATATATTATTCATTTAAAATTTAAGAGCCAGCTGTGCAACTCGCCAACTTATGGATTTGTACAGAATTGCAGTGAAAAAGTAAATAAATAATTGTACCATTGATCTTTTAAAAAATTAAACTGTCTTTATTTATATTGTCATTCAATCAGTATTGTATCCAAATTATTCAAAATTTTCAATTCAATTTTTTACACATGTTCTTAGAATGAATCCTATTTTTACCGTAAGTTTTAGTTTCATATTTGCTCATCATTTTCAAAGCTTTAACATGGAATCAGCGATCTATGTGTTATGATATCGATGGTTTCATAGAGATTGTCAAATATATTTTAGAATGTCTTATTTTATTGATATTTGTATGATTTGTCTTGAACATTCAAATAATCTGATACCAATCAAGTCTCAAGATGCAAACGGAACAAGTTTTGAAAATGTACTAAAAGATTTTCTACTTGAATATGTATGCAAACATCATAACCTATAATTATCATATCTGTATATATTATTTATTCTAGGAGCTTGAATTGAAGACCCCTAAATATATTTGTGATAAATGTGGAAATAATTTGCGTGGAGACTATGAATCCAAGCAAAAGTATTTACGAAATATAAAAACGTACGAGAAATATGCTCAACAGGTAACCACGAAAGATGGTACTTTTAAATATTTATCTGTCATCATATGTCCTAATTTTGTCTATGAAGAAGCAGAAATATTTAATGAACATAATTATGCAAAAAATATTGTAGAATTGAAAAGTGATATCGATGTTGATACAGTAAAGTATGAGGAACTTATCATTAAAGAAGAAACAAACAAAGATTTGGTATTAAATGACGAATTAGCTTCATTACTGCATGATATCAAAGAAGAAAAGTTTGAATCAGATAAAACATGTTATAAAAATATACAAATATCAAATAATTCTGCATCATTTCCAATTGGCAACAGCACTACTAGAGAACAAGATGGAGAGGAACAATATGAATGTTATATATGTCGCAAAACGTGTCTCACTAAAGTGAATATGAAAAGCCACCTCCGATTGCACTTTAGAAAGAAGTATAAATATCGAAGTAAAAATGAAAAAATCAGTGGCTATGCGGATTTAAAACAATACATACGTGAAAATTGTATTGAAAAATTGCTTAAATGTAGAACATGCAAGAAATCATACAAATATCTGAAAAATTTGGAAAAACATCGACTCATTCACCAACAAAGAAATACATACATTTGTAAAATTTGCAACAAATCATTCAAGCAAATGTCGAATTTAAAAGCCCATTATCTTATTCATACTGATGAAAAACCATTTGCTTGTGAATTTTGCAACAAAAAATGTCGACAGATGTCCGCTTTGAAGTCGCATAGGCTTATACACACTGGTGAAAAACCATTTGTTTGCAAACTTTGCAACAGAGCATTCACTCAATCGCAGAATCTAAAGAGTCATACAGTTGTATGCATCCGTGAACAATTCCATACTTGTGAAATTTGCAAAAAATCATTTGGACTGTTGGCCAATTTAAAAAAGCATAAACTTGCACACGCTGCTTTTATGAGGAAATATAGATCTCAGAATATATTTATGGCCCGAGAACAAAAAATCAGTAACTATACGGATTCAAAACAAACTGTACGTGGAAATTATAATGAAAAGTTGTATGATTGTGAAATATGCTGCAAATCCTTCAAATATTCTCAAGTTTTGAAAGAACACCAACTCATTCACACAAATAAAACACCTTTAACTTGTGAAATCAGCAAAAAATCATACAAAAACTTGTCAAATTTGAAACAACATGAACTTACACACACTGATGGAACATCATATACTTGTAAGGTTTGCAATAAATCATTCACGGATTTAAACTATTTGAAAGAGCACCGTTCAACACACAACGGTGAAAAACCATTTACTTGTGAATTTTGCAACAAATCATTCAGATATATGTCACGTTTGAAGAAGCATAAACTTGTACACATTGGTGGAGTAACCGCTTACTTGTAAAATTCTATAAATAAATAAAACTTGAAAAAGAAAAATCCTCTCATTCATTCACTATATTAAATTCGTGGTATTTGCGTGTAGACTAATTTTGTCAAGAAATCCAACTTCAAATATTGAAGGAAATCTTTTAACATTTTAACTTTTTCTTTGCAATCGCTTCTTTCATTTTTCTATCCCGTCATGCATTCTTCGGTCGGCAGCCAAATGTACATTCATCACAAATATTTTTTACACATTCAAGAACAGTGTTCGCCATCCTATTATCATTCGAATCAGAAAACTATTCCATCAACTAAAAACTCACAAATAGCATTCGTATAAATACCATCTCACAAGGAAATTGAAGGGAATGAAAGAACTGACCAACAGGCGAAAGAAGCAATGAATCGAGAAACGACTTACAACCTACATACTCCTAAAGATGACATGTAACAAACAATAAGAAAGCAATTTAAAGAAATTAGACAACAAGCATGAACCGAAACAGGAAACAATGAACTAAGAGAAATAAAATAATCTATCGAACCATGGAAAATGAAACCAAACAGAAGAGTTCGATTAGGACAGCATATAATATTTTAATCGACATCAAGGAAGTCCTGAAAGAAGACCAAAATGAAGCCAGAAAAATAATAGAATTTATAAAACATATGAACCTATACGAACACATATGAAAATGTGGTAATTATGCAATATGTCCGCATCAAACATGACTTGATATTTGATTGATAAGTCCTTGATCTTCATACATTCTTTTTTCGTCAACTAACGATTAGATGTCGCTGCCATTTTGTGAGGAACGAAATTTGTATATATTTTTTTTTTCCAAAATCTATTGTACACAAACTTTCGTCTTGTGAAATTAAAACTGTTTGATAACGATTTAACTTAATTGTTTGTGGTAATAAGTTCACACGAGATCGAAAGGTCAATTGAAAACTTGTATTAGAGCAAATGAATAGGAAAAGTATAATGTATACATAAAATGCTGGTTATTCAAGTAATTAAGTAATGTTTAATTATTCCCATGTAATCTGAACATGATACAGTAAAATTTATAAAATAATGGTATATATGTTCCAGTTTATTATTTATGCCCGATTTCACGACTAGGAGTTAAATTAATCAGGGTCAAAGTGCCAGGGACTCGACCAATAAACTGGATATTCATTAATTTAATTAATTTGATTGACCAGTGATGACAAAAAAATGCAGAAATTGTTACAGTGAAAATATATTTTCTTCGCTTAGATTATTGCTTCAGAAATTAATAAACTAAGGTGATAAATATGTGCTTATAAGTATGAATTTTAAATTAAAAAGAATTAAAAACGTCAAATTTTTATGGAAAGTATGTCGAATCGTTACCAAACAGAACTGAAAAAGATTCGTGCAGGGTGCAGGATCGCCAAATTATATATCTGAACGAAGCTTGGTATGACATGCATGACACTGTATCTAAAAGCTGGACCGATGGCAGTCAGAATTGTACTGTAAATACTCCAGCTTCACGGGGTAAACGATTAATTCTACTTCATGCGGGAAGTGAGCAAGGATAGGTGAACGGAGCATTACGTTAATGAGGTCACAACATGAGAAACGCGTGTCTGGTTTATCACGATAATATGTCATCTGAACATTTTGAAAAGAAATGGGATACTTATAGCATACATTTTTCGTTGATTACCGCTCACTTGAAACTTCGTGAGTGACTTCATTGTGATGAGTCCGATAGCTTTCATATTTGACGAAATTCTTGACTTGGGGGCGTTTTTCAGCGAGGGGTAATTGAACACGTCAGTTCCATGAAGCATTAAAAATGTATTACACTAATCGAAAGATTTTTTGATTATAAAATGAAAAATAATATTGTCCGACATGAATATTGGGGGTCAGCGGTGAGTCCGTCAAGCCGTACTTGTCACAAGTACGTTGGTATGAAAACGGATTACCGCTAGTCTAAGACTTTGAGGACGTGTTCAATTATTTTGTAAAGTTGAAAATAGAAAAAGAAATATATTATTATGTCGCTAAGTTAGAACGTTACTCACTTTCCAAGTAGAATTAAATTGGTATAGGAAGAGAAGGGAAGAGAAATTTTTCCATTCGGTGCATATTTCTCCAGATATACTTCAAATATGCCATATCTCACATTCTCCCCACAGACTTCAAGTAAACCAAGTTTCACGTCACCTCGTGTGCGCGGTACAAAGTTTTCTCTTCACGTCGTAAAATCAAAATGGGACACCTGAATATGCTTTCAGCTTTCTACACTCGATCATGTAAGCTTCAAGTATGCCAAATATCAAATTTTTTCGTGCGTGCAATATGCTTGGAAAGGGATACAAAGCTTGCTCTTCATGTATTAATATATAGATTAAAATGGAATACCTGTATATAATTTTCGCTTTCTGCACATCTTCTCCATATAAATTTTGAGTATGCCAAATCACACTCCTTCGTGCATGCAATATACTTAAAAAGAGGTCGAAAGTTTGCTCTTGACGTATTAATATATTTGAATGGAAAATAAAAAACATAGGAATGAGCGGTCATTGATGAAGAAACTGTTATAATCCTGACACGTTTTCAGTGTCGGACTGAGAAAACGCCCCCGAAAATTTGTCGGACAAAATGACCAAATTTTAGAAAAAAAATAATTGAACACGTCCTCAAAGTCTCAGACTAGCGGTAATCCGTTTTTATACCAACGTACTTGTGACAAGTGCGACTTGTCGGACTTACCTCTGGCCCCCAATATTCATGTCGGACAATATTATTTTTCTGTTCTCTTTTTTGCTGTAAAAAATTACAGTTTCCATGAAATCTGTTTGGATATAAATTTATTAAAATACATCACTTTAACAATAAATCAAACTAAAGTTTATGTACATGCACCAAAATATTTGTCTTCTGTAATATATTTATTTTCACTTATTACAACACTGGAAAAAGTTGCGTGTGTGATACATGTGCTTTTACTGCATTTGTATATGAGATTTTAAGTACAGAGTGGATAATTTCGGAGATACTTCTAGACTTTTTCAAAATGTATAAAGGTGGCTGCTGCGTCTTCGCCCTCTTCTTCACCGAGTACAGCCAACTTCACCCTGAATAATAAGGACAATCGTTCGGTGCTTGTAGCATAATATGATAATTTCCCTTTTAATTTCAAGTTCAGTAGCTCTCAATGAGTACTTAATTATTGATAGAAATAATCAATGGAAATTGATGCCGTTTAAGCTGTTTTATTTTCTGTCATCTGTCAAGTTGACATTCATAGGAAAATAATATTAATATTTCTGTATTTTCAAGAGCTAGAAATATTTTTGAAATGAGGTCAAAAAAAAAGTTTTGACAAGCTTTCGGATTTAATTTGATCCTTCTTCAGAACAAACTCGAAAGCTCGATGAGTTCATTTAAAACGTAGTTAAGGATGTATGAGCGAGGGCGTGGGGGAATAGTGAATTTTGATGGGTAGGGATAGGCGTGAAGTGGAGAAATTATTCACGTGATCTGTATTAACTTGGCAATGTAGCAAAAAGCCACGTGCTCGCCACCTTGCTATAGCAGTGCAACGTTGCCGTGTCAATTCATTGTGAGTAAAAATTTATTTAATCAAGTAATTTGAATTTCATTTCAATTTTTCTTTTCAGGATGAACGGATACATACCGTTTTTAAAATATTGACGGGATACTGCAATATTCATCTTTCTTATGTATAGTTTTTTTTATTCTACGCAAACTTGAACATACTGATATCTATTTATTTATGAGCTCAATCACCTATTTCTCCATACGAGCAATGTATTTTGTGTCAATTTTCAACAATTTATTACTTCAAAATATGAACGGTGACCTACCCTGAAATTTTAACAGTAAATTCTTTGGATAGAAAACTGAAGATAAATAAATTTTGAGGCTTGAACTCAAAAATTGTTGTCACGCTCATACATCCTTAAATCGATAAATCATGCCTAAATTCATTTCATTAGTACTCAGGAACATTATAACTGATAAATTTGTAGTCATCTAAGTCATTTTTAAAAAAAGTTAAAAAAAAAATAAAAGTTACACATAGCTTCTTTTCAATATCTGAATAACCATCGTAGGTTCTTGCAGTTAAACTCTATTATTATGAATTATTCACATAGTATGCTATTAATATGCAAAGTTCGCACATGACAATGCATTATTCTAAGATATGTGAACCCTGAAAAATTCATTTTAATTGGAGTATAATAAGTAAGTTACTTTTTTTAAATGGTTCATTCAGCAAGTGCTTTTTTTAAGAACAAGTTAGTGACAGTTTTGTGACTGGATTTTGTTTTTTTATTCCAGAATTAGTGAGTATTTCAGTCCTTGTTTCCCTATACACTTGAACGCAATGTTAATCAGTTACCTACTTGTTGATAATGGCGTCATAAATATTATGTAATCGCTTTTGAAAATAAGCGGTTGTGCATGAGGATTTTGGCAAACTTATAATTTTTACTTATTTGTAAAGTACAAGTATTGTGAAACCAACAAAATTCACCTATCGAGATTTTGATGGAAATATCCGTTTTGAGCATCCCTGAATCCATTTTGACTATTTTCGGCTTGATGTCGGTACGTATGTGCGTGCGTTCGTTCGTAACTCGTAAATCTCAAAACTGGCTGAACGTATAATGTTGAAATTTTGTATTTAAGACCGGTATAGGGTCTAGTTGTGCACCTCGCATTATGGTTCCAATCGTCTGTACCGAAAGTGCACTTTACTTGAAACTTTTTTTGAATTTTTCTAATAAATCCAGAATGATCAACCGTAGGATGTTGAAAATCAGTATTTGAACTTGATGTTCTATCAGAATGGTTATCTGCTATTTTTGTAAGAATCGGCCAAGCCAGAAGTGCACTTTACTTCAAGCTTTTTTTATTTTTTTGCATAAATCTAGAATGATCAGCCATAGCATAATTTCACATGTCAAAATATCATTAAAATTATATTAATAATAATCTGGAGTGACAAAAACTTTATTGAATAATAAATATGTTTTAGTGAAGTTCTGTATATAAAAATGATTAGAATAAATTTGTGTATATATATATCAAATGATGTATAAGTAAGTCACGTGATGTTCACGTTGGATTTTTTTAATAGGAATAAGTGATCGAATTAATTATGAAGTTTATCTGAAAACAATTTAACAAAATTCTTAAAGCCTGATCCGCGAAAGTTTAATTGAATATATTAGTGGATTGATGGAACATTTTATATTCATACTTTACACTTGAAGAATTTTTATTTAGTAACGTTTTTTATTAATGAATGATTCCGAAATAAAATTTAATAGTTTGTATTGCTATGTGAATGATATTTTATATTTTTAATCGGGTACTTCCGACCAATTGTATGATAATTTCACTCTGGAAAGCCTAAATTTGATTGAATAAACTTTTTTTCAACAAGAAATATTGTCAATTAATGAAAATATATCAAAACAAAATATTACTTGTCGACAATAATTCGAGTTAAAATCTCAAATATTGCTTAATTTCTAAAATATGAGACCTAAATATCCTGAAATTTGTATATCATAATATAAAAAATATCAAGAAGAGTCGATTCTGATAATTTTGTTGTTATAAACATCCTACTTTCAATTTTATAACGAATATTGTGGTAGCGCGTAAGGATGCCACGATCGCACGCTGTATTACTTTAGTAACGGACGGAGGAGAGAATAGCCGAATCAGAAGCACACATTGTTTGACTCTGTATCTCCTAAACGATTTGAGATAATTGAAGTCTGTAAAAAATATCGTATTCTATACGATTAATTCTAATGTAATAATAAATGGCTGTTAAACTTGAATACCCTTTTTTTGTTATTTATACGGACCTCATGTTAAAATTTGATTACAGGTCCATCAATTTTTACATAGAAATAACAATGATGCAATCAATAACAGATTATTATGAATATTTGGACCACGAGTTCTTAGGTAAGAATAATTTCATATTTGCCTATGTGGAATAATAAGCAACTTTAGAACAGTATTTCAATTATTCTTGCAATTGTTTTTCTTCATCTTTATATATAATAGTAATATCATAATGTCTGTAAACTGTAAACAAAAATTAATTTTGCTTGACACACTGGCTTTCGTCGAGTAGCCATTTATAAAATACTTCACTATTGCTGATGATGGCCCTCATGGCTCTCGAAATGTCCAAACCAAAATGTAAAATGTTTACACCAATTTAATACAAACACTGGAGGACTCAAGGCCTTTGTACAACACTTTTTCAATTTCATTATCAGGATCCTCCTTTTCCAGTTTCCTATTCTATTCTATAAGAAAATAAGCTTCCTGAATTGTGGAAATATTTTTAATTAAATTGACTAATAGATTTTAATTTCAAATAGATGAAAGATTTTCTCTCAATGTTTGAGAATAACAGTTAGTTTATTCACCGTTCATAGATGGCAGCACAGATTTTAAGTGTTTCCAGACTGTTTTCTCTAACTGTGAAAGTGTAATGAACTTGTGCATTTGTGAAAAATGTACTATATGAGAAAATAAGCGAATTACACAAAATTGCAACCTTAATGTCATCATATTGAAATAGTGTTCTAAAGTGTATTAGAATATTCCTATAGAGTATTTCGAAACGAATGAGCCCTATAGATAATTTATATATTTCTTCACTTTCAGATCCTCGTACACAAAACAGATTTCTTGTTCCTTCTTTTGTGCCAGTATTCGGAGTCATTATTACTTATCTTTTATTAATCTACTACATAATACCAGCGTACATGAAAAATCGCAAACCAATGGAACTGAAAAATACTATTCTTGCTTATAATATCCTCCAAGTATTTTACAATGTTTATATTCTGTATTTGGTGAGGAAATTATGTCTTCTTATTGAAAAAATATCCAAAAGCCTATAATATTACGTATCTATTTTGGTATTCCAATAACATTACAATAGTGCGTTCATGACAAAAATTAAGCGTGAAGCCATTATTGACACGAGCATAATTTCTTTCAAATTTTAAGCCTGCAATTACTACTACTAGAGAAGTGAGCTCTACTAAATCTCTTGGTTTATCAACTAATTTCTCGTATTCCACGATACATTCAGCACTTATAGTTCTTATATATTTTATGTATTTTCCTGAATACGTGATATTGTTACTTTTCAACACACTCTCAAAGCCTTGCAATTTTCCTTTTATTTCATTCTAGAGCTTGAGCTCAGGTTACGGAACAAGATACAATATTTTAAAATGTCGAGACCTGGACTATAGTACAACAGATCATGATTCACTTATGGTGAGTATTTTTAGAAAAATAAAATATTTCAATGGTCACGTGCATATATATACACATATTATACTACATAAATATACAAACTCATTCATTTGTTTCAGTTTCATGTCATTCAACAAGGCATTGATATAAAATTTAAATCATCGTTTTACATATAAACTATAAATATCTAGACTTTAAATAAATATGTTTTATTGGGTTTAAGTTCTGTAATTTATTTTTTTTTTCCTTCATCTAGACTTTACATTTATCAACATTCAAAGTAAGATTTCCAATTGCTTCTTTCTTCAATGTGAGCGTTTGAGACTTTCAAGGGGGCAGTAGTAAAGCTAGAGAAAATTAGGGAGCATTGAGATGGCACAGTGAGGGGGTGGGCTGATTAATAGTAGATTTTTTGACAAGTGAAGAAAAATGAGAGTTTACCAGCGAGTGTAAATGTTTCAATTTACACGAGCAAAATAATATCGCTTTTCTTACGTGTTGAACATGCTATTTTTTTGTATACTTGATGGAAAAACTTGAGTGGAAGACGTCAAGAATAGAAATAATTTTCTACAGAAATATTAATCAAGATTGTATTTTTGCAAAAACGTAGTAACGGTTTTGACAACTGCCAAGAAAAAGCATAGTAACAAATAAACAATATTGAAACTTAATTTGTAAAAAACGTCAGAAGCTAAATATTCTCGCGAAATTCTGGATGCAGCTAAATAAGCGACTTTATATTTGTTTCCGGTGAAATAGAGAGAATTATTGTTTTCTTACATGTTTAACCTATAATTTTTTCTCAATTATATCAAAGCCGTCATTTGGGCGCGTGTCATAGTGCGTTTTTTGTTTATGATTTTTTGTTGCTAATTAGAAAAGTGTTGCGAATTGGAAATCTGGCACTTTTTTTACTGATTTCTACATATTAAACACACTAATCACTTATTACTGAAGTAAAGTAAACTTTAATATTGGTTACTGTTTTAATCCGGTCAAGTTAGCCCTAAAAATACCTCTGCATAAACTCTCAAGAAGCTGAAAATTGACATGAACGTTAGAAATACCATTATAATAAATCTTTGAAAAGTCCTCATGGATCCCGTGTGTGCAAATAGTATATTATATAACGAGGGACTTAAGTGCTTGATTTAATCCTGAGGGTGGAGTTTATTGCACGAGACGGAGTCGAGGGCAATACTCACCTGAGGGATTAAAGGCACTTAAGTCATGTGTTATCTACGCTATTTTTCGCACTACCGTATTAATTAATCTTACAATTTTGACAACAACAAACTTGATCAAAAAATGTTGACTAAATTCACCATAGTAACAATAAGGCTGGCTACAACAGTTGTTAAATAAATAAACTTGCTGTCAAAAAGATGATTGAGAAATTTGATATTGATACGGTTGCGCAAGAAGTAACTGTAAAATTATTTTCCTAAAAATCTATAAAATTCACGAACAACAGTACGATGCATTTGCAAAATCGTGTCAATTGCGATAATGCTAATATAAATCATCAATAATAAAGATTTGAATTCTAATGAAAAAATTCAATTTGACATTTAGGTAAGTACTAAGATTATTTAGTTGTCATAGAAAAATTTGTTTATATTATTTTAATCTCTTGGGATAATTGATCATGTTAGATCCTTAAGGACTAAACTCAAACTTAAGTCCCTGAAATGAGAGATTAAACTCATCTTTTACTCCCAGGAGTGCGAAAAAATTTATTCGAGATCAAAGCTCGCAAAAATAGATTTTTTGGATCTTCTTTAGCGAAACAGTTAGTTTTATTATCAAAATAGCTCGGACAAAAATTGTAGATCTTTTGTTTCTCTATAATAGTATATTCCGATACAAGTGCGGAATGGAGATCATTCCATGCGAATGTGAATAATTCAGCCACGAGACGAAGTCGAGTGACAGAATTCACATGAGCATGGTATGATCGATTCGCACGAGTGACGGATGTTATTTTTTCTACAGTCAAAGGTGTCCGCGTGAATATCTATAGTCAAAATATATCGTTTTCTGAGAAAGAATTTGCTTCATTGATCTCATTCCAATTCATCAAATGTTGATAAAATTACTCATATTGACTTCATTTTGAAGATGAATGAAAAGAAAATCAAGGAGAATTAAAATGATGACAGTAATGAAACAATTTTTCCGCGACGCCACGCGGCTTTCTTAGGAATCCCTGAGCGTGCGGAATGACTCCTATTCCGCACGCTACAGCGTGTGGAATAGGTACCTATCATTCTATAGTGACTGTAGAAAAAAAATGTTCTAATACTTTTTTTCCTAAGGCTCACCATTTCTGAGAAAAAGCAATTCTAAAGTTGTATTCTCCATAATATGCACATGTTTCCACGCCATCTATAAGGTAATGCACTTGGCGCGGATTTTTTAAAAGTGATTTCTCCGGTAGGCTTACTCCACGGTCTTTTTATCGAAATTTAATATTATATTAGGTCTTCTCATTCAACTTCTTCTTCTTTTTCTTCATCTTCATCTTCCTGACTTGACGTAAATTGTTCAAACAGCGATACATCAGTTGTTTCGTCGTTGATTTAAGGTAGTAAGGATCATCTTCTGTTGGAGATTCAGTATTTGAGCCTTGACAGCTGGTGAACAAAGTAAGCTTACTTTTTTGCAGCCGCATTTCGAATTACATCTCTTTTTACAGTGGCAAAAAATAATAAGAAGCTTTTCTGGTGCAGGTGGAAGTAGAGTATGGATTTTTCGGCTTCTGCTCATCAACGAGTATATTACCAGGTTCAAGTGTGGCTTGGTAATCAACTGGATCCAGAAGAATGGGGTTGGAAGCTAATTAATAATGTATATACTCAACTACCACCTGCATCAAAAAAGCTCCTCAATACTATTTTTTGCAACTGTAAAAAGGGATGTAATTCGAAATGCGGCTGCAAAAAAGTAGGTTTACTTTGTTCACCAGCAAGCACCAGCTGTCAAGGCCAGTCGTATTCAAATACTGAATCTCCAACAGAAGATGATCCTTAATTCAATGACGAAACAACTGATGTATTGCTGTTTCAACAATTTACGTCAACTCAGGAAGATGAAGATGATGAAGAAATAGTGGAAGAGAAGAAGAAGAAGAAGAAGTTGAATAAGAAGATCTAATATTATATTAAACTTCAATAAAAAGACCGTGGAATAGGAAACTACGTTGAAAATACGCACCAAGTACAGTATATCATAGGTGGCGTAGAAACGTCTGCATATTATGGAGAATATAACTTTAAAATGGATTTTTGTCAGAAATGGTGAATCTTAGAAAAAAAGTGTGGGAATCATTTTTGTAGAGAATTAAAAGACCTACAATTTTTGTTTGAATTATTTTTATCATGAAACTAACTGTTTCGCTAAAAAATCCAAAAAACCACTTTTGTAAACTTTAGCCTCGCATAAAATTCGAAACATCGATGGGAACTTTTCTCAACTTCATTATAATGGTATCCGTAATGTTCATATCAATTTTCAGCTTCTTGAAGAATTATGCAAGGGTACCCCTATTTTTAGGACCTACTTGACCGGAGTAATATTGAGAAACAAAAAATTGATTGTAAGACTTTTTTGCCATTATTGCGGAATTGAAAATGTTTCTCCGAGCATGTATCCGAAAATTCTGATCTCCTCCCCTGTAGTTATCCATATCTCAATTACATATATTTAAATTTGAATGCAGAGCGTATGTTTCTAATTAACTATTTATTTTTTACAGGCTATGGAAGCGGTATATGCATACTATATCAATAAAGTACTGGATTGTCTTGACACGGTAATTATAATTTCTAGATTTAGCATATAAACAAAGAAAAGTAAAATAAAAGCAGTATTGTCGACAAAAAATTGTCATCTTGACTCAAAAACATTGAGAATAAAGCGAAGGATAGTCACACCGATTAGTTGTAAGACAAAATTAAAATTTAAAGATGTATTTGGTGACTATTGGTAATTCCAATATTTCGCTCAATAAATTACAAGGTTACAAATTCTTTTAAATTTATTTTGAATTAATTGATAAGATTTATTTATCAAATTCTTTTGACAGGTTAAAAACTTTTGATAAACTGAATAAAGTTATTTAATGTTCCATATTACGTAACAACATGGTACAAAATATATGTTTTATGTACATGACATAGTGATGAGTGGATTGATTCTAAATTTGAAGCATCAATTTGGAATCAGTCTCCGCGCCAAATCCAGCACTCATTTTATACTCTCGAAGTATGTCGATGTATAAATTGAACCCTCGCTACCTTGGTTTGAATAACATTTCGGCTATAAAATTATTATTATTCGTTACCCATAAAAGGTCCGCAAAATTAATAATTTCAAGACATGGAGTGATTGGTACTTGATGAAACATGATTGAATAATAGAATGAATTAAAACACTTGATTGTTTCTTTTTGTACTTTCATAAATAAATAATGAATTTTTGTTCTCATTTATATTATTTTAATGAATTCATTAATTATAGTGTTCATTAATATGAAATCTTCCAAGGAATTAAAATATTGTTTGAATTTTTCTCTTACTTCCACGCTACAATTTGTTGACCCTCTAGCAGAATTTTCTTATCTCTTCGTTATTCTTTCATTGTACTACTTTCTATATGTAAATCAGTATAATTTTGATCTTTTGTAGTTACTAAAAAATTGTGCAGAAGTACACAAGCGAAGATTATGAGCTCTACCTTGTTATCATTAATATTAATTTAATTGTTTATTATGTTGACGTGTAAAACAGTAAGTTGTGAAACTGGTTGCATTATTAAGCGCGGCTGCCGCTCGCTCCGTAGCGTTCGCGTCGACTACCAGAACCACCTGACCTCAATTCTCCGTTTTTTTTTATTTGAGGAGTTGTTCTTTAATCTATTAAAATTGAGGATGCGTAGTGACAATTATTATTGCATGCACCTGACTTGTAGTATACAACTAACTCAACGTAGTGCATTGTGTTCGGTTGTGAGATGTTCTAATTTTAATAATATTTGTGAGTTTTGTTTCTTTTCTTGAATCAATTCTTGAGGTAAGTTTTTTCAAATTAACTATAAACTTTGATGCACGAAAATTCAAAGTTTATAGTTTTGTTCATTCATGAATTCATGAATTCATTGACAATATTCGAAAATAATTGCCATTCATTTCACGTATTGTCTTTTTGTTTTATTTAATCAATCCTTCATAAAACCTGGCACAATTGTTGAACTCGAATACACTATGCAAATCATGATGCAGATGTATGGGAACAAAATTTTACGGACTATTTCCTTCCTTCTATTAACTAATAAAGCGAAGTCAAAACTTGATTATGGTATTTTCATACTGTTGTGGTCCGTGAAGGGAAGATTTATTGCCTTCGTTAATTTAGAAGGGTGCTTGGTTTTGAATATTTTTGGGATCAAAATATCGACAAAAAACATTAAGTAAACAATGACCAACTAAACGAGGTTACTTGTAAAACAAAGCCATATAAACAACTAGTTCTATTCGACGAGCTCACAAGACAGCACGTAGTTTGGAGTGTTGCTCTATATTTCTTCCACTAGTGGAAAGGAATAATATCTCACTGAATAATGCTTCTATTAGGAGGATCTATTTGTAAAATTTTTATGAATATTTCAAATCCTGTAATTAGTGCTGGAATTAGAGTAATAACTTTTGTTTAAGACAAGAGGTCGCTTACAAATTGCAAGTAACTTTGTACTTTCCAGCCTGCATACCAAATTTCAGCTCTTTAGAAGTACCCTAAAACTTTTCAAACTCATCAATGATTGGATAACGAAATGAATGAACTTTGCGGATTGATAAATTCTAAAATGTCGAGGTCATAAAAAAATTATTTGATACATCGTATAAACCTCAATGACTCCATTCTATTTTGCAAATAAGGGACCTGGAGTGTTATTCAGATCTAAGATACAGGATCTCAGAAATGATTGTGATTAATTTATTAAACACAGGTTACAGTGTGAATATTTATTTTATAAACACGTCGCTCACAGTTACTCGCACTGAATCAATTCCTCTCCTAGCTCCATCCAATCCAACAATGGGCCAACATTCAATTATCTAACAGTTGATGCTTGGCAACCACCGAACATCTAGAAACCGTAGGCTGTCAATCACGTCCGACAATTAAACATCGATTTGGTCAATACTAACTATAGGATTACAGTTACAGCGAATTCAAATAAATAATTATGTGAGCTAATTACTTAAAATATTTCACATTTGTGACAGTATTTATATGTAGAGTAGAAACACTACCGTGCCCTCAAATTCTATTCCTATAACCACAATATTTTGTTTGATTCAATATTTCTGAAAGTAGAAGCATTAATTCGATTGAATTGAAATGTTAGAAGTGGTTAAATTGATGCACCTTGAAATACTTGGACTTGGAAAACAAATTTTTTAAATTCCCCTAGTGATATTAACGGCAAAATCAAACTATGACAGGCAACAAAAAAAAAATGCTTAAGATTTGAATTTAGAACAATTTGTTGTTATGTAATTGAAAACTCATAGGCTCACAGCAGATGAAGAAAAACAGTTAAATTAGTAGTTGAGAGTCAAACCAATAGCAAAAAGTAGTGCTACGCTGTCTTGTCGAATTGTGGTGTATTTTTTGATTTGAAATGTGTGCGGAGCTGTACCAAATGAGACATATTCCTCTGTTTAAGGCTCTTTCACGAGTGTTTTTCCTCAAACTTTGAGTGAATGCCAGACGATTTTTATTATTTTTGCTCTGAATGTGATATCCACGTTATTACATCTAGAATTTATTGATCGTATTTCGTACATATCATATACAATCAACAAAATTGTATTTATATAGATTCATATTTATTTTATTATTGTGTGATTTTGTTACTCTAACTATCTTTATGAATTTTTATAGATTCTCTTTGCACTGCGAAAAAAAGATGATCAAATTTCGTTCCTTCATGTATACCATCATACTTCTATGATATTCAATGCATGGCTAGGTGTTCGGTATTTCCCAGGAGGTATAGCACCAATATTTACAGGTTTGAATTCATCGGTACACATAGTAATGTATAGTTATTATCTCTTGTCAAGTTTTGGTCCGAAATGGCAGAAATATTTATGGTGGAAAAGATATCTGACTATTTTTCAAATGGTAAGTTCAATTTAAATTACTATCCAATAGAATCTTAAAGTATTGAGTTGATCAAATATCAAAATTCGTATGTAGCTTTTGCAAGCATTGTGAAATTTATCGTCGTGCAAGCATATGGATAATCTTATGCAGGAGCAAGGGGTACACCCAATTATGGAAGAAAATATTTTTTTAAACCAGTGGCTCTCAAGCTACAACACAAAGTTATAATTTTTCAAATAAGATGCTTCATATTTCTTAGTGCACGAAAGAGAATCATAGAGGAGCGGACACTCAGTTAGAAAACATGAAGCCTAAAATGTAATGCGGCCGACGTGAGAGAGATAGCGAGAGCGGGCCCAGCTTTGCATGCTTCATATACAGAAATGAGATTATATTTGAATTTTTTTCAATAAAAAACAATTGCCAGATAAATTCAATATTTTCATTACGTTAAATACTCAATTATTTATTAAATGAAAGGCAATAGTAAAAGAAAATTGACATTTCTATTTATTAAACTCTGCAATGAAAAAGTGCATTATTATGAAACATGTTTTATAAACGTTTCTTTGGATAAGAGTTTTCTATTTATGAATAACAGATACATAAACAATTTTATGAATATTTTATATTACAATGGACGTAATAAAATTGAGAAAATATACACAAACAATTTCTTATATACCAGAAGAAAATATTAACAAAAAACTTAGCAAAAATCTCCTAAATTGCGTACATCCGTGATATTTATGGAAAAATTCCGTTTATTTTTATATTCCTTTCTGAAAACAAAGTATTTTGTCTCCATTGTCATTGATGAAAATTTGTTTTTCTTCAATGGATATAATTTTCAAATCGAAAAAATTCTTACAAGTCCTCTGAATCTAAGTTTTGCTTCGGATTTAAATTTATTTCTAGCGTTTATGTATCTTCTACTAAAAATTAAAAATTATTTTAATCGAATAAATGGAAGATGAATTCTATCTACATTTTAATATCTTTCTCTTTTTTGCACAGCTTAGGCTTTTTCAAAGATCCATCCTCTTTTATAAGAGATTTCCTTGTTTTTCAGAGACGCTTAAATATTTTGGGCAATTTGGAAAAATAATCGGACATGCATTTTCTTTTAGTCGGAAATATTTGAACGGTATCTGTAATAATATATTTGTCATGCTGGGGCCACATTTACGTCTAACGCCATCAATTAAGGTGTTATTTGACATTGAACGTAGGTGTAGCCACGGCTTAGTGTGTTAATTTATTTACGGCGTTGATAATGACGTGAGGCATTGAGCGATAGATCGGTTGGCGGTCCAATTCAACACATCAAAGTGATCAAGCGCGTTATTTATTCCAATGCTGTGGCTACACTAGCGTTTGTCTCTGTCAACTGTCATCGTGAATTTTAAATGTGCGAATTTAAATTCAGTAAGTTTAATAATAAGAATAATGGTATCATCAAAGTTATACAATGGAGTGGTGCAATGAAATAGCCATCGCATTCTTAGATGTATTTCAAAAGGAACTTTGTTCATAGGACAGTGCTTTGACGGCCAATTTAGTGACATTTATGATAACATTTATCATTGAATGCTAGTGTGGCCACTCAATTTGACGCATAACTTAGAGCGTTATATTGGACGCGATATCTATTGCAATAATAGGCATTAAACGCTAACGTAAATGTGGCCCCAGCATCACATAATTGAACAATTCCATACTATACTGAACGGTGAATTTGTAAACAATTATCACATCTCTATTGATTTCAAAACATAAATAGAAATATTCATATTCTTTATTGATAAGAAGTTTTCTTGAAGTTTAATTTTTCACTAAAAGTTCAGATTAGATACGTTCAATAATTTGAAACATTGATATAACCTTTAATTTTAATATAATTTTAAAATAATTTCTTCTCACTTTAACATCTCCAGACGAGCATTCTTTTATGATATCCTCGCCACTTATTTAATAAAATATCATCTTTGGGTGCAGGGGAAAAAAAGAAAATTTCTCTTTACATCTTATGTACCCAGTATCACAATTTGTCACAAAACATTTTCTTCCCATTTTACAATATATTTTTACATGAAAATACTAAATAAACCAAACTTAGCCATTTAACTCTATACAAACATGGGTCCGCTTCAACCTATCTCTCAGTTACTTTCTCTCTCTAACAATATTACATTTTTGGTTTCATTTTTGCAACACAGTTGAGATAGGGAATTGCATAGGCGTGTCTTGTGTAATTCACAATGTGCGTAAACGTAAGGAATACGTAACCGTAAACACAACCGTAAAGTTGAACTATTGTATTCCAATGCCTGTGTTCACAATACTCTTACGTATTTCTTACGTTTATGTATTGACATAAGAGCTAGAGCTATGTAATGAAAACGTAAAGTTGAGATGAATTCAACTTTATGATATGTTTACGTACGAAACAACTAATAGCGCATGCGTCAACTTTTAACACATGTTTTCAGCTGACAGTTGACAACACCCTGGATCGAAACGTGCTTTAAATATGATTAACAAAATTATTAATAGAAAAAAAAAAACAATTTCTTCGTCTTAATATTTCTATCATTGGCGACTTTTATAACGCAGTTTCAATAATAATGAAACAATCGCAAGATCTTTTTCAGACAGCATACAATAAAACAAAACAAATTAAACTTAAAACTAATAAAATTGAAACCAAAGAAAAACATTAAACACGAAACAGAATCGAAATCAACAGAATGACAGTTAGAGAGATCAACACAATACATCAATAACCCTAATTTGTACCAACGTAAAAAGAAAAAAACACCTAATTTTAATATTTCACGTTACGACTATTATGAACGTACATAATTTCTTACGTTTATGTTTTTACGTACTTACGCACATTGTGAATTGACACTTAGGCTCATTCGATAGAATTTGTTTGCATTTGCAGAAATTTTATTTTCATAGTTATTTTCATATATATATAAATATACCGGATAGTCCATCAGCGGTATTTTCTTCGGAAGTAACTTCCGCTGGATGTGAGTGTCAGTCTGTCGCGTTAGAGCACTAAAAACATAGGTATTATCATCCGCTATTTTGTGCCCTGTCAATAAAAGAAAGCATATGAAAACCAATGTAAACATTACAGGAAATGCGTTGTTTGACGAGGATAAAATATTATAATAACTTGAAAAACTGAAGAAAATAGTATCAGAGTGACTCAGTAATGTGCCGAATGTATCATCATTATTAGCGGCAATTGTGTCTGTGAGATCCACAGACGAATTATAAGTATTTCATATAAAATTATGTATATTCAGTCAAAATTTCCATTTAAAGTCACGATCAGATTAAAATTTTGATTGAAGTTATCTCAGTTTATTTTAATATATATTTTTATCCAAATTTTTAGACACGATCATAGAATTTAACCTCAATTTCAAGCAATAATTGATCAATATATTTATGTATTATACTACATAAAATATATATTATAAATTTACATATATACATATATTATAAGTATAAATAATAAATAATCAATTATTTCTTTGATAAGTAAAATATTACGAACCCACAATTTTTTATCAAGACATGCGATATAAAAAATTGCAAATAGTAGACTTCCATGTTTTTTATCCCTTGGGTGAGAACATTAAATAATGAATCTTTCAATAAATATGCATAAAAGTTTTTTTTGGAAAGTTAAAGATTACAAAGTTTGAAGATAAACAATAAAGTTTTACATATTTAGAGATCCCGAAATGCAATAAATTTGTCAGATTGTTTTCAAAAATTGTATCACAGAATATAAATTAAAATTCCATAGTGTTATTCTGAGTATTTAATATTACTCTAATTATATGATTGAAAACTGAATAATTTGAGTCAACATTTGAAAACTGAAAATTCTAAATTAAAGCATGCAATATGATTACAAATAATACATCATGCCAAAAATAAATAGTTTGATAGACTCCGATATTATTTCATCACGTTTTTTACCTAAAGATTAATCTATTTCGACTCAATCATCGCGTTTCCTGCACTGTTCACATATGCTAAAGCGCTTTCTAAGGACACAGAATGGCGGATGATAATACTTATGTATTTAGTGCCTTAACCGGAGCACACATTGTAAATTAAATTAGATTAGCTCGGTTTTTCTGAATATTACTGAAATACTTTTCAAACAATATTTATTTACGAATTAATGTACATATATCGAAAAGAATTTTTTCAAAATTCGCAAAATTATGGGGGTGCTTCAAGAAGAGTACAGTGCCACTGGTCGACACGAAATTCTTAGTGAAGCTAATAAATGAGTATTTCAACCCCGTAATTAATGTTAAGTAACAAATTAATCAATTTTATTTTGACGTTTTGTTCTTTAGAACAGCGATAAATAAATGAGTACAGGTATTTATCAAATTTGATGAATAAGAATATTTTATAGTGAATGTTTAAAATGCCCTCCTTCCATCTCCACACAAGCTCTACATCTTCTTAAAAATTATGCCCTTACTTTTTCAAAAATGCCCGGCTTTCTTTGAATTGTTTCACAGCTTTGCACAATTTGTTGTTGCAATTCTTCTAATTTGCGTACTGGTGTTGCATAGACCAAACTTTTAAGATAACCCCATACAAAAAAAATCCGGAGATCTAGGAGGCCATTCATATCCATGTTTCAGGAAACCTTTGGTTTAAGTGCTCTCTAACACGAAGCGTGAAATGGGAATGAGGCGGAACTTCATCTTGCATAAATCAAATATTCATCGTTTGATTAATTAATACATTTTCAAAGAGCATTGGTAACTCATTTTGTAGAAAATCGTGATATGCGGCACCATTTAACCTATTGGGCAAAACAAATAGTCCTATTAAAATGTCTCCTAAAATGCCGAGCCTGATATTGAGGCTATGTCACTCTTGTTGGTGTGATTCGACAACGGCGTGAGGATTTTCATCTAACCAAATATGATTATTATGAAAATTGAATATTCCATCTGTAGTAAAACCAATATCATATGTGAAAAGAATATTTGAAACGAAATCTGGATTATACCTATCGACATTCTGGAGTAAAATCAACAGATAAAATTCAATTCTGGCTTGATAATCAGGAAGATTAAGGGCTTGTACCCGTTGAAAGTGATACAGGTGGAGAAGCTGAGAATGCAGAGTTCTCCAAACAAGGGGACCACTGATACCCACTTCAGCGGATATCCTTCTGACACTTGTTTCAAGATTTTCTTCAACTTCAGGTACAACTATTGTCCTCGGCCGTCAACTATCGGTAGAACGTTTATGTAGTGAAAAATTTCTGGATGAAGACAGATTTGGATAGGCTTCTTCATAAAGACGCCGCGCTAGAAGTGTGTTTCCATTAGCATGACCATACATAAAAATCATATCGGCCATTTCAATATTGGAATAAAAAGGCATGTTTATGATCAGTGACAGTGTAGGTATTAAAACAAAACGCCAGAATAAAATTAATGTGTTTATATATATAAAAGCTCGACTATCCTATTAGGATACTGGACTGGCTTCCTTGATGGCTCGCCTCCAAGCCTCTCTGTTTCTTGCTAAGGTTTTCCAATCTCCTAGCTTTATTTTCTTCAGGTCTTTGATCACTCCATCTTTCCAACGTGCTTTTGGACGGCCCTTTGGTCTTGTTCTTGTTATTCGGGCTTCGTATGTTTTTTTCGTACTTCTGCTTGGTTCCATCCGCTCCATGTGTCCCAGCCATCTTAGTCTCTGCACTTTGGCTTCTGCTACTATGTTTGGTTCTTTGTATTGTTGTACTAGCTCATGATTCATTCTGATTCGCCAAGTGTTTTCTTCGATCACTGGTCCAAATACTTTTTTTAGAAGTTACCTTTCGAATCTAAGTAGTTTGTCTTCATCTCCTTTTTTTATGATCCATGATTCAGAACCGTAAAGAACAACAGGTTTGATTAGTGTTTTGTATACATTAAATTTAATTGATATGGAGAGACTTCATCAATATTCTTCTTCTGGTTTCTGTGCTATAATCTTTGTCATTGGTAATATTGACTCCTAAGTATTCAAAGCTATGTTTATATCATTGATGTCAAGAGTTTCTTCTAGACGTTTGCGTTGTCTTGATATTTCCATGGCTTTGGTTTTACTTGCGTTGAGAGCAAGTCACATTTTTGTTGTTGCTGTTTTGAATTTGACCATCCGTTTCTTTTAACTCCTGTACATCTCTGCTTATTATTACCACATCGTCAGCGTATGCAAGCATAAGATGAGTTTTATTAAACACCGCACCTGCAGAGTTAATACCAGCGTCTTGTACGATCTTTTCCAGTGCTACGTTAAATAATGCTGGGGTATAGCGTGTCTCCTTGTTTGAATCAAATGTCAGTTGTAAAGGGCTGAGAGCATTCTCTTTTGCCATCGTATCTTGTTATTTTGTTTGTTAGTAGATAGTTTGATTGGATTAACTAGTTTGATTGGTATTCCTAGTTCTTCTAATGCTGTTCTTCCTTTTTATACTTTCAAAGGCTGAAGTCGATAAAGATGCAATATAATGGTATGTTAAATTCCCAACATCTCTCAATGAATTGTTGTAGGAGGAAGATGTTATCTATTGTTGATTTACCTTTTTGGAAACCACTCTGGTAATCGCCAATAATTTCTTCAGTGTATCGTGTACATTTTTGCAGTAGTGTTGTGGTGAATATCTTGAATTATATCCCTGTAATTTGCACACTGCATATGGTCCCTTTTTTTGAAGATAGGGCAGACAAGGGCTTCATACCACTCCAATGGTATTTCTTCTTCTTCCCAAATTTGATGGATAATTTCTCTCATATGTTCCATTAGCTCACTTCCTGCTTCTTTAAACAATTCTGCTGGTATATTATTAGGTCCTGGTGTCTTATTATTGTTTAGCTTTGCTACTGCTTCTTCTATTTCTTCTATTGTTGGTGGGGAGATGTTTAGTTGTGCTGTTTGGTAGATACTTCCTAATTCTTCTTCGTTATCTTCTTCTTCATGGTTGTTCAGTAGTTCTTTGAAGAATTCTTTCCATCTTTCTGGATTAATTAGTTAGTACATTGTCATCTTTATATTTGATTAACACATTGACTGCCACGACACTTTTTGAAAAAAATTACCCCGGGGCCACGCCATTTTTTTTCGAAAAATTGTTAATAAGTTCAAAATAAGTAGTTAGGTACACATAAGTAATTTTTTTTGTTCTTAGAAACGTAGATATTAATTTTTTTTCATGTCGCTCATATGTGGTTGACGTGGCCCACCGTGTTATATTGTTTCTTGCAGAGCCATGTCGACCATATATGTGTGATGATATGTTTGGTTACGTTTCTCTTTTATCATCTGTAAATTTGTGATAGTTGAAACAGTCTTATTTGTGAAGTTGTCTTGCGAAAAGTGCAGTAGAAAATGGCTAAAAGAAAATATTTAAGCGATGATAATTTGCGAATAATATTAGAAAGTGATGAATTTTTACAAAGTGATGAAGATGAAGAATGTGCAGATTTCAGTTCAGATGATTCTATAGAAGATCCTGGATATAATCCTTCACCAAATACATCAGAAAATGAAGAAGATGATGAAGTAGTTGAAAATATTGAAGAAGTAATTCAGGATCTACAACTAGAAGAGGAAAGTGAGGAGTTAGATGGTCAGTCTTCAGAGGTTCCGGAGTTTGCAAATGCTAAATGGACAGAGTACGAAGGTCGTCAAAAAAAAATCGCTTTTACTGGCAACTCAGGTTTACAAATAGATGTGGCGAAAGATATTACTCCATTTGATGCGTTTTCATTATTTGTTGATGATGAAATTATAAATATTATCGTGGTGGAAACAAACAGATACGCTGAACAGAAATTGAATAATAATCAAACTAAGAGTAAAAGTCGAATTAAAAAATGGGTTCCAACTGATAGTGAAGAGATAAAAAAGTTTTTGGGGCTTCTTATATGGATGGGGTTAGTAAGACTTGGTAGTATTCCATCCTATTGGTCAACAAGCGATATTTATAAAAATAATGTAGCGGCAAAAATTATGTCTCGTAATAGATTTGAATTATTGCTGTCAAATATTCACTTTTCAAACAATGAAGAAATTCCTCATGGAGATAGACTAGGAAAAATACAACCTCTTATAGATGCATTGCAAAAGAAGTTTCAAGATATAATGATTCCAGCTGAAGACTTTGTTATTGATGAAACCCTTATACCTTGGAGAGGTAGATTAGTATTTCGACAGTACATACCTAATAAAGCTCACAGATATGGGATAAAGCTTTTCAAGCTATGCTCTACTGAAGGATATACTTGGTCCAGCAAAATATACTCAGGGAAATCTGAAATATATACAAAAAGGGTTGGTTTAGGTAGAACAGTTTGTGAAGAGCTATCGCAAGGACTTCTAAATCAAGGTCGCACATTATTTGTCGATAACTTCTATACGAGCTATGAATTAGCATTGTCCTTCTTACACCAAAATACTCACGTAGTTGGTACTTTGAGGGCCAATAAAAAATATATGCCACGAGAAATTTTACACGCTAAACTAGATAGAGGCCAAATGATAGCGAAAGAAGAGCAAAATGGAATTGTGGTACTAAAATGGCGGGATACACGCGATGTAAGAATTCTATCAACTAAACACGCTCCACACATGAGAAATATTACAGGCGGCGAGGTAGAAAATGCTGGAGCAGATGGGGGATGTAATGCTAACCAACCATCAACCAGTCGAGCTTCAAATACTAATCGAAAACGTAAACAGAAACAAAAGCCAATCGCCGTACTAGCGTACAACAGAGGAAAAGCTGGTATTGATCTATCAGATCAAATTTGTTCATATGCCACGACCCTGAGGAAGGGTGTAAAGTGGTACCGGAAGCTAGGCATAGAGTATTTGCTAGGTATTTCACTTGTGAATGCTTTTGTAGTATATAAAACAGCAACTAAAAAATCAGCTAAAATACGATGGTTTCGAGAAGAAATATCATCAAGCTTGCTAAATTTACAAAAAAAAATTAAACACGACAAACCCAATTGTCGTAGGTAATATTCATGTACTGAAAACTAAAGTGGATGAAAATAATAAAAAGGTACGCCGGATGTGTACTTTGTGTTACGCAAGAATAAAAAAACTTGAAGGAAGAACTGCAGCTAAAAAGAAGGGAAAAAGAGTATACACATATTGCCCAGATTGCAATCATGCCCCTTTTATGTGTTTAGAGTGCTTCGGAAACCATCACAAATCTAATTGACTTTTTTTTGACTTATAATTTATGTTTTTGAAGTTATATTTGTAGCCATACTATAGTTTGAAAAAATAAATTACTAAAATAATTAAATTGTTGTTATTTCTCTTATTTTTTGAGCAGGGCCAAAACCAATATATCAAAAGTTTCGCCCGAGGCCACGCTTCAAAATACTACAGTAAAATAGCATAGAGTGTAAACCATATTTGTTCGACATGGCTTCAAATGAAATACAACGTGTCGCACATATATGGTTGACGCGGCGCACAGTGAACAAACTGGTGTCGGCCATATATGGTCGACGTGGCAGTCAATGTGTTAATGTTGCGTTATTCGGCTTATAATTGGCTTTTCTTATTTCCTTGTAATACTCTCGCACGTTTTTGTTATTATAGCGTTCCTTGATGTCTTCTAGTTTCTTCTGTTGAAATTCTCTTTTCTTTTTCCTTAATGTTTTAAAAGCTTCTTTCATGGCTTTCTTGTATCGTTGTTCGGTTATTCTTGTTTTCCGTTGGAGTAATCTTTTTCTGGCTTCATTTCTTTCGTCTATAACTTTTCTACACTCTTCATCGAACCATACATTTCTGCTTGCTTTCTTTTTCCCTAATACTTCATTGTTCACATAGTTCCATCTTTTTTGTATTGTTTGGTTCTGGTTTTGGTTTATCTTTCTCAGTTCACTGCAGACTTTTCCCTCAAAGTCTTCCTTATCATTATCATTTCTGATTCTTTTTGTGTTCCATTTTATTGTTTCTAATTTTTTTCTGTGATTTGTTGAGGGATATTCTTTGTCATATAGTAGACACTACTAAGTAGTGGTCTGTATCTATATCTGCTCCCGTAAAATATCTTACATTAGTTGAGTCCACAATTACGTGGTTTATTTGGTTTTCATGATTCCCGTCAGGAGATTGCCACGTATCTTATAGATGTTCTTACGCATTACTGCTTATAATCATATTATTAGCTGCTGAGAAGTTTCTTAATTTTGCACCGTTATTGTTAGTAGCATCATGGAGGCTATGCTTGCCTATCGTGGGAGAGTATGTTGTTTCTTTTCCTATCTTGGCATTCAGGTCTCCAATTAAAATTTTCATATCATTTTGCGGGATTCTGTTATACGTGCGTTCTTATTTTTCATACCATTCTTCTTTCACTGTTTCCTCCTTTTCCTCTGTGGGGACATGTGCATTTATTATCATTACATTATAGAATTTTGTTTTGACACGTAGAGTGCTTATTTTTTCATCTATTGGCGTGAAGCCAATAATATTATTAATATTACTCATGAATCTTTTCCTAACCAGGAAAGCTGTTCCTCCTTGGCCGTTACGGGCAGCGGTATGGTAAAACGCTGTATCTCTTTGTAATAATAGGCCGGTAGTTGGCCAACGTGTTTAGTTAATGTGTTATTCAACATTAATTACGTGGTTAAAATACTCACATTTATATATATATATATATATATATATATATATATATATATATATATATATATATATATATATATATATATATATATATATATATATATATATATATATATATATATATATATATATATATAAATGTGAGTATTTTAACCACGTAATTAATGTTGAATAACACATTAACTAAACACGTTGGCCAACTACCGGCCTATTATTACAAAGAGATACAGCGTTTTACCATACCGCTGCCCGTAACGGCCAAGGAGGAACAGCTTTCCTGGTTAGGAAAAGATTCATGAGTAATATTAATAATATTATTGGCTTCACGCCAATAGATGAAAAAATAAGCACTCTACGTGTCAAAACAAATATATATATATATATATATATAGTCATTTGGCCATAATAAACAATATTTTCAATAAAATCAGCTAAAGTAGCTGCATTTCTGTATGGAATAATAGATCTGTAAATCCAATGGATTACCAGACAACTGCAACATAAGTTCCAGCAAGAAATTACATCTCTTGGAAAAAAATTATTTTGTTACAGATTCAGATAATCAGTATGGTGATAATAGCTACTAGTTACGCAATGACATTGAATCTGTGTCCTGAAATGATGAAACGGAAAATGATGATGCATTATTTCAACACTTACGTCCTGAGCGTGCTGTACTTATTCTATGATTTCTATAAAAAGTCGTATCGCCGTACCAAAGAAAAGGTTTGTTTTGAAAATACAAAATGGAAATGTTGTTCGATCTATGAAATTTTGAAATTTATCTCAAGTTTTATTATCGTTATTTGCGGTACTTTTGGCTGTTAATCATCCAAACAGCCTTAGTAGTTTCATATTGTTGAAAAATTTCACTAGTATATAAAATAGCTCCTCTAGCCTAGCTAAATCGGTCCAAAAATATTCATCAACAAAAGTCGATATATTATTGTCAAACTCTACTAACTCATTTCCTCTTTTACAGGGCCAGAAATCAAGAAATCAAAAACTGAATGAATAGTTGTAACAATGATCTCTCTGTACTCATCTGTCAATAAAAAAACATATGCAGCACTTACAGATTTTTAAATTTGACCCACATTTTAAGTATTTGTAGTGTAGTTGGCATATCGGGATTAAATATTGAAGATCTCGATATCTTCAGCGAGATTGTATGCATAGCAACCTTCAGCAAATGCAGAAGCAGTACCATTGTGTGAGGTGATATAAAAAAATATATTTCAAGCCTGAAATGTTATGGACGAAGATATTTTAAGCATGTAGTGTTATCTTCGTGTGAATAATTTGAATTTGTTATTGATTTCGGGATCGTTTATCAAGAAAAGTACTTAAATCTTTGACCTGTTGACGAAGTCTTAAGTTGAATAGCCTTAATTTGGATCCTGAAATGTTATTCAGGCCTAAGGTACGAGAGCTCAGAAATACTGAATCGCTTCGAGTAAAGTTAAGTCAACTTGGTTGGTAGCTAGATTCTGTTCTTGCAACCACAATATTTTATTGATTCAATATTTCTAATATAGACGTTAATTTTTCTTATAGACATTTACTCTGAATTAATTGATCGTATTTCGCACATACATTTTGTAGCGAAATTTAATTCTATAAATAGTCATTTCGGCTTTACTGGTGCTTAGAATGATTATGCAATTATTTTACATTAAGAAATAGAAGCGAATATATTTGTTTTCTGGAAAATTACTGGCACCTTCTAGCGTTCTTCTAGAAACGCCTAGACGTTTGCGGGGAGAACGTAGTGGGGAGAGACCAACGGTATATATTCGCTGACGGACAGCGAGAAGATTATTGATTTTTTAGCACAGTGAGCTTATACCGTGGATTGCTAGTGACAGAAATAAATTGTGTTATTTAAAATAAATCAACATTGACATAAATAATTAAAGCTAAGTTATAGTGTAGTGTATCATAATCTGTAGTTTAAATTAGAATTAGTTATTAAAAATAGTGTTAGTTATTTAATTTATTATTTTAATAAATCATAAAAATAAATAGTAGTGTTTAGTGACTTTTGCTCCCTAAATTAGAATAAATATCATTACAATTGGTGATCAGGTGTGAAGTTTTAAATTCAAATAAATAAAATGGCGTCGAAGACAGTAAAATTGAGTGAATTAAAAGTGATTGATCTCAAGAATGAACTAGAAGAGCGAGAATTAGAGACAACAGGAACCAAGACCGTCCTCCAACAACATCTCCGACAAGCTTTGGAAAATGCTGGTGAGAATCCTAATGAATTTATTCCGTGTGGCATATTATATTTCGGTTAAATGAAAGAAGAGCTGCTGGAAAATTCTAGAAAATTAAAAGAGAAATTGACAGAAAATTCAAGAAAATCAGAAGGAAAGTTAATGGAAAATTCAAAAAAATCAGAAGAAAAGTTAATGGAAAATTCTAGAAAATTAGAAGAAAAATTAACAGAGATTACAGAAAATTCTAGAACATTAGAAGAAAAATTTACAGAAAATTCTAGAACATTAAAAGAAAAATTTACCGAACATACCAGGACATTAGAAGATAAATTAACTGAAAATTGTAGAACACTAAAAGAAGAGTTGCTAGAGAATTCTAGAATGTTGGGACAGAGAATGGAAGAAAAATTGGAAGAGAGTTCTAGAAAAGCAGAAGAGGATTTGAAGAACTTAAGGGAAGATTATGGGAAGAAAATACAGGAATTGGAAGGAAATTTCTCAAAGATGACTTCATCACCGATATCAGAATCTGCTGCATGTGAAGCGGGCAATGTAAGGATAATAAAAGAAGAGAATAATGCAAGGATCCACATTAAGACACCGGAATTTGATGGGAAGACGTCATGGCCGATTTACCTTAAACAATTCGAAGCTGTTGCGAAGGCATATGGATGGTCATCTGCAGATAAGGCCACAGCACACTTATAACCGAAGATATGACATTACCAGTGCGCAGTGAGGTCATCATAGAAGCACAGCTTGAAGGAAAGTTTTGTGAAGGTACTATTATCGTGCTGGAACCAAGAAATGATGATTTTCGAACTGGCCCTGGAGTTGTAGTAGGGAAATCATTAATCAAGGCTAACAAAGTAATACCAGTTCGAATGATGAACATAAATTATCATCCAGTCATAATTAAACGAGGCACAATAGTAAAGGAATGTTCGTCAGTGTCTTCAATTGTCCGAACCATGACCGGGAATATCAAGGATAGCACATCGTGTAAAATCCCGAACAAATTATTGAACCAGATTTCAACATCCTTCCAAGACTTGACAACCGACCAGAGGATCAAGGCGATACATTTAATTGAGAGGTATCAAGATGTTTTTGAACATGACAAAGGATCCAATATAGTCCGACACAGAATTGACACCGGAGAAGCTACACCTATTCGCCAAGCGGCAAGAAGACTACCACTGGCGAAGCGTGAAGAAGCTGAGAAGATAGTTGAAGAAATGAAGACCGATGTGGTTATTGAGCCTTCAAGTAGCCCATGGGCTTCACCAGTGGTACTAGTAAAGAAAAAGGATGGATCTACTTGATTCTGCGTAGATTATCGTCAACTTAATAATGTGACAAAGAAGGATAGCTACCCGCTACCTCGCATAGATGACAAGCTGGACACATTGGCAGGATCAAGAATTTTCTCAACCTTAGATCTGAAAAGCGGGTACTGGCAAGTCGATTTGGAGCCCAAAGATAAAGAAAAGACAGCCTTTACTATTGGCACAGGGCTCTGGCAGTTCACTGATATGCCATTTGGGCTCTGCAATGCCCCTGCAACATTCGAGAGATTAATGGAAAACGTATTAGCTTGGAAAACCTGTTTGGTGTACCTCGACTACATTATTGTGGTCGGTAAAACATTCGAGGACCATATGAAGAACCTAGAAGAGGTGTTTAGAAGATTGAAGATGGCCAACCTCAAGCTCAGTCCAAATAAATGTAATCTTTTTCAGAAAAAGGTCCATTACCTGGGCCATGTAGTCTTCGGAAAGGGAATTGCAGTAGACCCAAATAAAATAAAGGCTGTAAAAAAATGGCCAGTACCAAGAGACAAACATGAATTAAGAAGTTTTCTTGGTTTATGTACTTACTATCGACGGTTTGTCCCCGGATTCGCCAATATAGCCAAGCCATTGACACGATTTACTGAAGAAGGTAGAAGATTTACCTGGGAAATGGACTGTCAAGCAGCTTTTGAACAACTCAAACAGTTCCTAACTAGCGCACCTATATTGAGCTATCCTTCGACTAATGGAAGATTCATACTGGACACAGACGCTAGTAACGTGGGAATTGGTGGCGTCCTTTCTCAAGTACAAGATGGGCAAGAGAAAGTATTAGCCTATATCAGTAAGACATTATCAAGACCAGAAATAAATTATTGCTTTACCCGAAAGGAGTTATTGGCAGTCGTAAAGTCGGTAGAACACTTCTACAAGTATTTTTATGGCCGGAAGTGCCTAATCAGAACTGATCATGCTGCTTTAAAATGGTTGCTCCAATTTAAGAATCCTGAAGGACAAGTGGCCAGGTGGATTGAAAGACTGCAGCAGTATGACTTTGTAATCGAACATCGACCAGGAACCAGCCATCGCAATGTCGATGCATTGTCAAGAAGACCGTGCCACGAAGACTGCAAACACTGTTGTCGCTTAGAAGAAAAACTTATTGCGGTCAAGAGGACAACAGTAGTAGATGAGAGATGGCAACCGGAAGAGTTACGCAAAGACCAGGAGAATGATCCGGATTTGAAATTTTACTGAAGTGGAAAAATGATAATGTTAGACCAGCTTGGGAAGATGTTGCACCACACTCTCGGAATGTAAAATCGTATTGAGCGCAGTGGAATTCCATCGTGGTTGAAGAGGGCCTCCTGGAGAGCACGGACGGAAATGAGAGCAGGACGCAGTTGATAATCCCTAGGAAAAGAGTACCGGAAGTACTGGGAGGGATTCATAATGAAGCTGGTGGAGGGTACTTTGGAATTAGTAAAACATTAGAAAAATTGCGCCAGCGATTTTACTGGATAAATTGTAAGGAGGATGTTAAAGAGTGGTGTAGAAAATGCGTGGTCTGCGCCAGTAGTAGTGGGCCGCAGGGAAAAAGAAGAGCTCCAATGCGTCAGTACAATGTGGGAAGTCCTTTCGAGCGCATTGCAATCGATGTGGCCGGACCGCTTCCAGAAACTAACAACGGAAATAAATACATAATCGTCGTGATGGACTACTTCAGTAAATGGGTGGAGGCGTACGCTCTACCCAACCAGGAAGCTGTCACTGTCGCCGAAGTTTTGGTGAAAGAATGTATCTGTCGATTTGGAGTACCACGAGAACTTCATTCGGATCAGGGAAGAAATTTCGAGTCGGCCGTCTTCCAAAACATTTGTAAAATCTTGAGAATCCACAAAACCAGGACCACTGCATTACATCCGCAGTCCGACGGCATGGTTGAACGGATGAACAGAACAATAAATCGATATCTGGCAAAGGTTGTCTCCGACCATCAGCGAGACTGGGATCAACACCTTTATCTGTTTCTGTTAGCATATCGCTCAGCAGTACACGAAACTACTGGGCAGACACCTGCGAACATCTTATTTGGACGAGAGTTGCGCTTGCCATGCGACCTGATATTTGGTAGTAAACCAGGTAAAGATCTAGCAGGAGAAGTTTACGTTACCAACCTCCGAAGAAGAATGGACGACATTCATGGCCAAGTTCGTTCAAAAATCCAAAATGCCAGCGATCGAATGAAGGAAAATTATGACATCAAGAAAGGTGGTTATCAACCCGGGGATTTGGTGTGGCTTTATCACCCCCAGAAGCGCCGAGGATTGTCACCAAAACTTCAGCGGAACTGGGAAGCTCCATATGAAGTGATGAAGAGAATTAACGACATCATCTACCGGATACGGAAAACTCCAAACGGAAAGCCGAGAGTCGTCCACTTTAATCGGCTAGCCCTATTTGCCGGCGATAACCATGAAGACCGACATGGAGCCACGGTTCGACGAAATGTTGAACAAGAACCGACCTTCGAAGAGTTCATGGCCAACTATTCCAACGGTCGTAAAGTGCAGTACGACGTGACGAAAGAAGAACAACAAGAACTGTTCACAGTGCCTTTGAACTATTCCCTGGCTCACTGTGTGGCGAGTGACTTGAAGATGTCCCGAGGAATAGCGTCCGTTTTCAAGAAGAATTAAGGAAGATTAGAAGAACTGGCCAACCAAAATCCATCAGTTGGGAAAATAATACACCTAAAGGACATCCGCACGGAGCACAAACGATACCTGTACTACATGGTGACTGAGTCATGCTCCTACCAGAAACCGACATACCGCACTATGTGGAATGCTCTGCTCGATCTCCGGAAGCATCTATTGGACAACGACGTAATGAAGCTGGCAGTACCGAAGTTGGGTTGTGGACTAGATAACTTGGATTGGAGGATAGTAAGGAATATGTCCTCTTCCGGTCTACCAGAATAAAAATCCTCGTCTGTAGCTACAACCCTAAACAGCAGACGAATAATGGACGGACCGTCGACTGCTACTTCTACAAAACATCCAGATGTACCAAGGGTGACCAATGCAGATTCCGACATGACTCTTCAGGAATTCGTGAAGAACCGTTTCGGGGCGAAACAGTCCTAAGGAGGGGGTAGTATAGCGAATTTAAGTCTATAAATAGTCATTTCGGCTTTACTGGTGCTTAGAATGATTGTGGAATTATTTTACATTAAGAAATAGAAGCGAATATTTTTGTTTTCTGGAAAATTACTGACACCTTCTAGCGTTCTTCTAGAAACGGCTAGACGTTTGCGGGGAGAACGTAGTGGGGAGAGACCAACGGTATATATTCGCTGGCGGACAGGGAGAAGATTATTGATTTTATAGCACAGTGAGCTTATACCATGGATTGCTAGTGACAGAAATAAATTGTGTTATTTAAAATAAATCAACATTGACATAAATAATTAAAGTTAAGTTATAGTGTAGTGTATCATAATCTGTAGTTTAAATTAGAATTAGTTATTAAAAGTAGTGTTAATTATTTAATTTATTATTTTAATAAATCATAAAAATAAATAGTAGTGTTTAGTGACTTTTGCTCCCTAAATTAAAATAAATATCGTTACAATATCATATACAATCAACAAAATTATATTTATTGTAGATTCATATTTAAATATCTTTATGAATTTTTATAGGTTCTTTTTGCACTGCGAAAGAAAGATGAACAAATTTCGTTTCTTCATGTATATCATCATACTTCTATGATATGGAATGGATGGATGAGCGTTCGGTATTTCGCAGGAGGCTTATCATCAATACTTATATGCTTTAATGCATCGGTACACATAGTAATGTATAGTTATTATCTTTTGTCAAGTTTTGGTCCGAAGTGGCAAAAATATTTATGGTGGAAAAGATATCTCACTATGTTTCAAATGGTAAGTTCCATTCAAATAACAACTCAAAAATATGTTGAATTAATCATTAAAATGCGTGGGAAGCTTTTGTGATCATTTTCAAATTAATCATCGAGCCAGCAACTGTTTTAAATCATAGTTTCAACTGCCATTTTCAGGACTTACTTATTATTAACATCCTGTTTACAACTGCAACATAAGTTTCATTATGAAATTACATTTCTTAAAAAAAATATTATTTTGTTCCAGATTCAAATGTGCCTTTTGGTGATAGTATGTATAGGTAATGCAATGACATTTACTCGGTGCCCTGAAATAATGAAACGAAAAGTATTTTTATATTATTTCATCATTTATGTCCTGACCGTGCTGTACCTATTCTATGATTTCTATAAAAAGTCGTATCGCCGCACCAAAGAAAAGGTTTGTTTAGATAATATATATTTGGACGAACACTCAAAGAAATAATACATTTAGAGACCACAGATACCTTTTTGAATTAGAAGCGATCACATTTAAAATCTGAACTATCAATATTTTTGTACATTTCCATAAAAACAGAACAGAAATAAATACTTCATTGATATTTTATTCTCTATCTTCGCGGCCTAAAAAACAAATAGTGAACGAGGCGATTCATATTAAATTAATCATTCAGCTCATATCTACTGAAATGTTGAAGTTATCGGAAAGTTTTGAATAAGAGACTTTTTAAACATACCATGAAAGTCTTTTTAAGGAAACACTGTCTCAGAAGCTATGAATATGGAGATTGTTGGCATAAAATCTCTTTACAATTCTCATGAATATATGCAATTTCGTTGTCCTCGTTGATAGGTCGTCTACAATGTCGTCTAAAAAGTGTTTTGCACTTCTCTCTGTTTCCGATACTTCGTATGCCAAGTGACGCACTAAGATGAAACTAGATTTGAAGTTTACGTAGGTAATAACCGGAACAGAGTCATGCGGAATTGGGAGGAAAAGCCTCTAAAAAACCTTATTTTTTAGCCTTCTTGACAATTTGGGGAATTATGTCAACTATAGGAATGGTGATTAAACTTTGTAGACGATATCATGAACACTGATAGACCCATTAACGCCCTTTTAAAAGGATTTAGAGCCAGAATTTGAATAGTTCATTCCTGAAGATGACCCAGGTGGGGACGAAACTGTAGAGAAGAAATATAGTGGCGGGATTCGGCAGGGCAAGGGTAGGCAGTTGCCCTCCCTAAATTTGGCACGTACGACCACAAATGCTCATGTCACATGCGCTCAAATATACAAAAGAAGTAATGCTTATTGTCAATAGTTTGTGTACTGAAATATTTTCGTCTTTCTGTATTATTTTGCTTTACATATTTTCGTCTTTCCACGTTCTCTTGCTACCTGACCTGCTTCTCTTATCCAACATAAATCTTTTTCGCATCTGTTTTCTTCAATGCTGTTTTTTTTAATGCCTATTTACACTCGTTCCTGTATGTTTCATCGGGTCAGTGTATCATTACAATTTTGAGCATCTTCGAGTCTTCCTCTTAAGAGAATTTTCTCAAATTTTGTATGTAAGTCCATTTTCGAGGATACCATATAACAAAGGTTTTGAAGCTGAAGAATGCTCAGATGTAAATCTTTAATTCATGTTTTCATACGGAAAAATAGAAACAAAAAAAAAACATTTATTAGATCTCAAAAAAAGGTGTGAATATTTACACTTTCAAATTCCATAAAAATCCACTGTGGCCTCCACAATACTTCTTCGACAATAAATTTAATGGCCAGTTTCATCGCTGTGTGAGAAATGTAGAGTGTCGCATCAATTAATTGCATATTTTGAAGTGAAAGCTGTCATTGTCACAGTGACAACTGTCATTGTCAAAGTGACAGAATTTTTGCAAATGGAGAGTCCTTTTCTACAATTTCGGGATCTTTAATTCATTGGAACATACAGTTCCGACATTTGATCGCCGGCAGTGTAATTTGAAGATGATAACGTGGATTCCACTGCTTAATTATTTATTTTTGATATCTTCTGAGCTTATCTCCCCGACATAGACATTATTTAGATAATTTATGAAAGAAACAATTGACAACCGTTTAAATATCTTATTTGACACTTCTACTAGAATTATCTTCACAAGAGCTTTCAATTTGATACCGAAGACGATAGAGACAAATTACCCATTTAAAAAAAAAAAAAACATTGACGAACGTTTGAAAGTGACGTCAGAATAAAAGTGATAATAATTCTAATTCCACATTATGATTCTTATTATTTTTTGGTCCAGAAAAATATAACGAATTTTATAATAATTCAAATTTTGATAATAACAAATGAATCACCGATAATTTTGAAAAATGTTTCTTGTGAATGCTGTGCCAAATCATTCAAGGATTAGTTTTAAATATCACATATTTTACGATGAATACTACCGACACTACCGTTTATAAAATAAACGCAAAAAAGTTCCATCAATAAAATTTTGGTACCACTGGTTCAAAAGTGCTCATCTTCGAAATTAAGACTAGATTTCTGATGAAAAACTTAAATATAAAATTGTAGTTGAAATTTGTACGCGTTCTCAAGTTATCGTGCTTTCAGACAGACTTTTCTTAAAATTACAAATGTTATTCGGATTCAGTAGAGTCTAGAACGTGAAGATTCATCAAAATCTCGAACTGTCAAAAAATAACAATTATAATACTTCCCCTATTATATTATAGGTCGGGAAAGTGTTAATTAAAAAATGGAAGAATCATCTAGATGATGGAAGCGCATTTTTGACAGCTCATGAATGCTTGTTACTTCAGAGATTTCGCAAATTACCATCTCTTACAATTACTGAGCTTGAAATCAAGCAGTTTGATCAAACTTACGAAACAGCAGCTTCCATTTAGTACTAGTTTCAAGTTGACTATTTAATAGGTACATAATTTATACATGTACAAACTCAAAAATACCTTTTAATCTTCATTGTTTAGTTATTGACTGACGGGAGGTCAAGTGCTGTACCTTAAAATGATAATTTGATCTTTATCAAAGCTATATTAAAAAATACACCAAAATTAAATAAATTTCCATTCAATAATAATAATTCATTCTAATAAGCTTCAAATTCGCGTCAAACAAGTCATTGAATGAATCCCGGACAGATTTGACAACTGTACATAATAATAGTGACACCCGCGGCGAAAGTTGTAACTAAATTTTTATCTACTTTAATAAATTTTAGTTGCCATATCCCTAATGTCATAGATATCTATGGACATTGTTTCACTTGAAACAAGTAATTGAATAATTCAATTTTCCACAATGACTGAGCTTGAAATAAAGCAATTTGTGCAAGCCTACGAAACAGCAGCTTTTATTTAGTACCAGTTTCAAGTCTGTACATAGTATAGTTGCTGAGATCTCAGCGTCACGCCAGCCAGCCAGCCAGCCAGCCAGCCAGCCAGCCAGACAGCCAAAGTGAATATAATAGCGCTTTTTTCGGAAAAATGCGCTAAAAAGGGTAGTGGGAAAATTGTTCTATTTTGTATCAATTACGTTACTTACAACCTCTTCTCCTCCACCCTAGAGATTTTGGACACGAGCCTGACTTTTAAAGTTGATATAAAAGCTCAAATGTTGCTTCTTGAAAAAAATCACTTGATCAAAATCTTGATTTTAATCATGATTTAAATCAAATGATTTTAATCATCTACACCCTACTGAAAATATAGTTAAATATGTGAAAAGTTGATGAACAATCCTTAGATAGATAGGATACAAATCCAATTCCAATAAATTTCCTCAAAAACTGGTTAAAAATTCAGCTACGTGTGCCAATTCATCTCAAACAGAGCTCGTACAAGGTGGCACCTTATTTGAATCTGCTGTGAAATTGAAAGTCTGACGATGCAGCTAAATTGAGAAAAACCCTGAAAGGAGGGTAAAATTAACTCACTTGAAATCAAGGATCAAGTATAGTTTCTTGTCTTGATTGATAAGCAGGAAAGAAATACTATCAATATTTTTGATTAATACCTAAAAAAGCTAAAGATATATCAGGTTATATTACTCTTATTTGATAAAGCTATATAAAGTCTAAGATCCGTTAAAGATGTCGACTTGCACTGATCAAGTAATCGAATGAAATTTATTTTCCATGAAATAAGAGATGTGTACAAAAGTAACGTTGATGAGTTGCCTAAAGAAATCTGCTCAAGGTTATATTATGTACTAATAGTGTTGAAACATCAAAATATTGATTCAATTATAAAATGCATAGTCCACAACAGATGGACACTTTTGTGATATAGCATTGTAAAAATGAATTGAGAAATTCTGTTGGAACTGATATCCTGTACCATTTGGAAGAATCAATCAGAATCTTCTGAAATAATTTCCAGTTTCTAATTGCTTCTTCAAGGTTTCAGATGATATTAGCTTTAATCCGGTTATATGTTAGAAATTTTTCCTCTATATTTATATATATTGAATGATAATTTAAAATTCAATGAAGTACTATAACAGAATGGAAATGTTGCTCGATGTATTGAAATTTTGAAATGTATCCTAATTTTCATTGTAGTGTAACTCATATCAATTGTGCTACTATTGGCTGTTATTTGTCCAAATAGCCTTAATAATTCCACATGGTTGAAAAATTCTCCATTATAAACTCATGAAATAATTACTCAAGTAAACTAGATCCGAAAATATACGGTTTACATATTAACAAAAATCGATATATTATTATTGTCAAACTTTACTAACTCATCTCCTCTTTTACAGGGCCAGAAACCAAGAAATCAAAAACTGAATTAATAGTTGTAATAATGATTTCTCTGTACCAATCTGTCAATAAAAAAACTTATTCAACACTTACAAGTTTTTTATTTGATCCACATTTACAGTATTTGTAGGGCTGTTGGCATATCGGGATTTAATATCAAAGAATCCGATGTCTTCAACAAGAATACAGAATGAAACTGAACCTTTGTAACAAAATTTGATGGTATAGTACTGGACGTATTGATCATGAATCAAAAAGAATTATTCTGAAATTCGTAAAAACATGCGTAATTTCTATCAGTAAAGCAATTAAATTAATTAAATAAGAATTTTTTTTATCAACTTCAGATCAAATAAAATTTGTACTACACAAGATATTACATAAATCTAAAGAAAAAAATTGGAAGATTGTAAATTTATAAAAATTGCTCAAAATTATCGCTGTTCACAGCAATACACAATGCAGTACGTTGAATGAGGTTAACGGTACAAGCTTGACGGGGGTAATTGTGTTTTTTTATTATTTCTGCGCTATTTTCAATACGCAGTTGCAGTTCTTTAATACTTTGCGGCACATCTTGGTTATCATAAACTAATGACTTTAAATGACCCCAAAAATAAAAATCAAGAGGATTAAGATCTGGTGATCTCGGAGGCCATGGTACAGGACCACCAACGACCTTCGTATGCAGTATCTAATCTAAATGCTCTCTCACAAATCTGCTGTAGTGCGGAGGTGCACCGTCATGAAGAAACCATGCATGCTGCCGAACATCTAGCGGAATGTCCTCTAAAAATTCTGGTAGAGTGTTTTGTAAAAACCCTAAGTAATCGGTACCATTCATACGCGCAGGTAAAATGTATGGACCAAATAGAGTACCATTCACAATCCCAGCCCAAACGTTCAAAGAGAATCGATGCTGGAAATTACTTCTTCTAATAACATGTGGGTTTTCTCGTGACCACTAATGTGAATTGTGGAAATTATAAATACCATCTCGAGTGAACAAGGACTCATCGGAAAAAATTACATTTAATGAGAAATTTTGGTTCTGAACATGTTGGTGAAAAAGCCATTGGCAGAAATTTACTCGCTCGAGGTGGTCACGTTGCATCAAATTTTGAACTCTTTGGTAATGGAACGGATGGTATTTAAGTTTCGAAGAATTCTCCACAGTCATATGAGAAACTTCTTGTCCCAAGTTGCGTGAAATTCGGCGAGTACTAATTGTAGGATCAACATCAATTATATCCGATAAAACATTTTCAAAATTTTGTCGGTATCTTTGACGTCCTCCACCTCTACCAGGATTAGGTCGAAGTGATTCTGTATCACGAAGACGCTGTAGTAGTCTTCGAAACATTCGATGACTGGGATGCTGTCTGTCAGGATATCGTTCTGCATACAAACGCTGCGCTGCTCTCCCGTTTTACCCCTCTTCTACGTATACTATCATCATATCAGTTAGTTCGAAATTACTAAATGCAGTATCCATTTCCATTTTTCTTTTTTAATTTTATAACAGTTGCATCAAACACTGTTTCACGTTACAAACTTGTAAACTTTTGCCGACAGAAATTAATAAAAAATTATTTGATTCATTTATGTATTATGCAATATTTATTTAATTTGTGATTAGTTGTTGGGTAATGGTTACGAGTAATGTTGTAATTTTAAAAGAATTATTAACCCAGTGGGCCAATACTGTTCATTTGATTGAAGTCATTTTCCAATTTGCGAATTTCAGCGAAATTCTTTTTGATTCATGATCAGTACGTCCAATACTATATACCATCAAATTTTGTTACAAAGGTTCAGTTACACCCTGTATATTGTAATGTTTATTGCTTGGAGAATCAGTTTGTAATTAAATAAAAGTCACTATTAAATAATTTAAACTAAAATAAAAGTTTTATTCTTCTTATGTCACTAATAACACTATATTTATTTATTTGTCACTTAATTCTAACTTAAACAAGGTCACATATATTTATATTTCATTATTTATATACACTGTTCACACTTTACTGTCACTGTTCGATATTTATTTCACACTACTACTCTTATTACTGTACTGTACTACACGTCTTTTGCTTGGCCTTATATAGAGAAATATTGTTTTCTCGAGTTTTCGATTTCTCGACTCTTTCCATTTCTAGAAATCACTAGAGGCTTCCATTGGGAGGGGAGATGTGCTGCGACGCGGCGCGGCGTAAGCGACGACAAAAAGCTCCTCTCCATACTACGTCGTCTTTACGAGCTCCCCTCCCCACTCTCGCACGTCACAATATGCAGAGCAACCTTCAGCCAAGGGAGCTCTTCTTGCAAAAAAATTTGAATAAAGTTTGTATCACTTTGTATTTTTTCAGCCTGTTTACCGAATATCTGCTCTTTAGAAGTACCCTAAAATTTGTAAAAATCATTGCTGCATAGACGAAATCAATTATTAAATTTGTGAAGTATTAAGGCTATAAAAGATTAATTTGATGCATCATATTATCTTGATGACTCTATTTTATCCTGGAAATTTGGGACCTGAAATGTTATTCAGGCCTAAGGTACGAGGGCTCAGAAATATACTGAATTGCTTCGAGTAGAAATAAATAGTTCTGAAGTTTCCTTTTATGAAATACCGTTAAGAAGTTCATACTGTACGTTACAATTTTTTGAATCGAATTTTCTCAAAAACCGTTAGTCTTACGAAAAAAAAGTACTCAAACTTTTTTGTAGGCAATTTTTTAAGCTACAATTTTGATGACAACTATTTTTCAAATAAAAGTCACCGTTAACGAGATTTTTGCGAAAAACCATTTATCCATGACTTATGATTTTGCGTAACATTTTTAGCGGTGCATGCATCGGCGGGGATATTTGGGATACTGTTTAGAACTACAAAAAGAAGCTTCATGCAAAAATTCACCTTTCCATTATTTTTTCCACTATGCAGTATTGTATTGAGATTTCTCATTCATTCTATAATTGCGAGATTTTGTTACTCTGAATTTTTTATAGATCCTCTTTGCACTGCGAAAGAAAGATGAACAAATTTCGTTTCTCCATGTATATCATCATACTTCTATGATATGGAATGGATGGTTGGGCGTTCGGTATTTCCCAGGAAGCTTATCAACAATATTTACAGGTTTTAATTCATCGGTACACGTACTAATGTATTGCTATTATCTTTTGTCAAGTTTTGGTCCGAAGTGGCAGAAATATTTATGGTGGAAAAGATATCTCACTATTTTTCAAATGGTTAGTTCAATTAAAATTACTATTCAAAATAATCAGCTAAAGTAGTTGCGAGCTTTCTTATGGATCAATAGATCTGTGAATTTATTGCAACATAAGTTTCTGGAAGAAATTATATTTCTTGAAAAATTTAATTATTTTGTTCCAGGTTCAACTGTGTTGTGTGGTGATAATATGTATAGGTAACGCAATGACATTGAATCTGTGTCCTGAAATAATGAAACGGAAAGTATTTATACAATATTTCATCATATACATCCTGATCATGCTGTACTTATTTTACGATTTCTATAAAAAGGAGTATCTCCATATCAGAAAGAAGGTTTGTTTTGATGATTTATATTTTGACAAACGTTTGAAGAAACAATACATGATATAGAGATCACAAAGAAACTTTGTCGATATCCGCGGTTGCAGTCTTTGGTTTATCTTAAGCGTAGCTTAATTACATAGGTAATGATTGTTGCCACAGTTGTTACGAATGTTATTGAGCTAGGATTAGGATAAACAAAAAACTGTCCGACCGGGCCTTAATATTTTCAGAAAAAAAATAAGAGTTAATTCTTAGAATTAAAACAGATCAGAACTAAATACTTTCGATATTCTATTTTCTATTTCTGTAGCACAAAAACAAATTATTGAACAAGAAACTTATAATATAAATAATTATTGAAATCAGAAAAATAACATAATTGCATAGATTTAATTAATTTAATTTGAATTTGATATTATTTTTTGTTAATATATCAGAACCTTCATAAATAACATGGTTCTAAGAACAAACCTGTCTTGTTTTTTATAGTGAAATTCAAAGTTATAATTGGAAATGAGGGTTCTTATTTAAGAAATTTGAGTTTCTTAACATTTTAGTTCTCAAATTTTGAAGCCACTTTATATACACCCTGTATAATATTCATGAAAATCATTGACATCATGGAAAACCTTATTGCATTGTGGGCACATATGCACAAAATCAAATTTTTTCAACGACGTGAATTCGAGATATTCGCTACTTTTGGCTGTGTTGTCAAACACTATTAACTCACTTGCTCTTTTACAGGGCCAGAAAGCAAGAACTCAAAAACTGAATAAATAGTTGTAATAATGATTTATCTGTATTCATCTGTTAATAAAAAATCGTATTCAACACTCACAAACTTTTGTATTCGATATACATTTCCAGTATTTGGATATATAAATTAATTTGAAATAGAAAACGACTAAATAACGTAATTCCTTATATAGGCCAAGAGAGGAGTCTTCTTTGTTTACCTGCCAGTGGCCTGGAAGTGTTTCACTGCATTTCGAGAGGCTACTAAAATTTATCTCGAATATTTCAGATGTTAATAAAGGAAATTCATTACAGTATAGTATTATCCACAGATATTCCCTAGCAAGTACTGGTATTCTATAGAAAGTACAGGTACGGTAGAACTAAATTACTTATTCTGAAAGAACAATTGACGAACTTTTGCATGTGATGTCGAAATGTGAATAATAATAATTCTAATTTGACATTATGATTTTCATTATTTCTTTGCTTCAGAAAAATATAACGAATTTTAAAATAATTCAAATTTTAATAATAACAAATGAACCGCTGTAAATTTCGGAAAATGTTCCAGGTAAATGTTGTACCAAATTATTCAAGGATCAATTTCAGTTATTTTATATTTTATGATAAATACTACTGTTTATAAAATAAACGCAAAAAAGTTCCATCAATAAAGTCTTTGGTACCACTAGTTGAATAAAGCTCATTACCGAACTTAAAACTAGTTTTTTAATAAAAAAAAACTTGTTATATACAATTTCACTTAAAAACTTGTACGTGTTCTAAAGTTATTGTGCTTTCAGACAGACCGATTATGTTTTTTAGGTGCAGTAGGGTCTAAAACGTGAAAATTCATCAAAATATCTAACTGTCAAAAAATCTTGAATACAATGCTTCCCCTATTACAATACTTTCCCTATTATATAATTAATAACATTATGAAAGTTTTTTCGGATAAAATGAATGATAGGTCCCTATGTTATGCGCTTGCGCTCGAAATACATGTGTACCGAGTAAAGCCCGCCGCACACGAGGCACTTTTCCATGCAATTTTGTTCACTTAATTTGCAGCAAGTTTTCTTGCGCACTGGGCCACTTTGAGGTACACTTAGTGTGACACTTATTTTCGCATCATACGATGCAAGCTGCGCCACTCATTCTAACACTAGAACGTAGACTTGGTAGATTTTCACATTACAAGTATGGATGTTGCCGAAATTAATCGTCGGAGAAGAGCAGGAGCATTTGCTGCAGTTATAGCTTGCGAATTACGAGACAGAAAAAAAAAAAGAAAAAACTTTAGTCAAGAGAGTGACTTTTGAGAAGGAATCAAGGCCGCAGAGTTTTCAACATTTTGTTTGACGAGCTAGTAGGGTGTATACCAGACGTAAAAAACCTGGAAATGTCAGGGAATTTAGATAAACTGGAAATGTCATGGAATCGTCAGGGAATTTCTGATATTTGTCTGGAAAAAATACATCATAGGATATTTATGCATTATTACTCATAAAAGTATATTTTCACTCTTTAAGATACTGGGGCCATCTGTGCAAATCTATAAGTCTTCCAGATCTATAAATTCATGAAAAAAAAAATTATTAAAGTATATTTACTTTTGTCGATTAATGTAAATTCGTTCATGATATCAAGTTCGTTGCGATTTTGTTTTTAATTCACAGATTTATAGGGTTCACACAGAATTGCAACAATAATCTGTGATTATATGTAAACTTGTATCAAACTTTTGTTTTTTACTGTCTGGAATTTTATTGAAAATAACCTGGAAAACCTGGAAGTCAGGGAATTTTCATTTAATTTTTTGGTATACACCCTGAACTAGGATACGTAAACATTACCTAATTTCCACTAGCCATAATTTTTACTTATTTATATCTTAAAACACCACAAAACACAATGTACTAACGAGGCACAGCATTCTGATGCGACATACAACTCAGTGATGTAATCACGTGATTTCGTCGTCTGCTTTGATTGGCTGTGGACAGCAGTCAGTGGCGCAGCAAGTGCGAAAAATAGCACCGAACCTATCTTGAAAAACAAGTCTCGTGGTAAGTCTAGTACCCCGCATCGCACCAAATTTCTTGCATCGGAGCAAGCGTGGCACCCAGTGCGGCGCCAAGTGAACAAAATTGCTTGAAAAATTGCATCGTGTGCGGCGAGCTTAAGTGGTAGCTAAGCAGTAGTCCTCAAACATGACATGTGAAAGTTTCATTATTTCGGTCCAACATGGAGAAATTTGGTTCACCCTTCGAGGTGGTTTCCTCTCAAGTTCAGTCCCACAGGCACGCGCAGCGCAAGTGCGGTAATATTCAGGGATGTTTGTTAAAGCCGCGAGCGTAGCGAGCTAACCTACAACCATTGTTACACATGAACACTATTTTAGTGCCACTGACAAAATTTGTTTTCACTGCAGAGACGTCAGTATCGCCATCTCTTTAAAATTGTGCGAAATTGTCATAGGGACCTATTAGTCACTCTTACCGTTTTTTCTAGCGATCATTTGAACTCCTACTCATTACACTACGAGGCTCATGACCGAATTTCTAGCTCATACTAGGATAGATTTCTTTATGCGTACTCTATTTGGTTAGGCATATTTTTAAATTACCTTTTTTTATTCATCTACAGAAATTTCAAATTTAATTCTGGATTTTGCTTTCTGAATTTGCTGCCAGAAATATCGACAAAAATTATAAAATACCTTACAACTTTTGGGAAAAAAAATTATGATTTATTTCATATTTATCATTGTGATTATGAATTATACATAATGGTCATAAATAAAGACAAAAATATGCTAGATTGATTGAATTTGAAAAAGATGGAAGATATATCTATGATAATTAGTGAAACATCTTTAACTAATGAAGAAAGCTGACTTCAGCCCATTGTATGTAATACAAAAATACTCGAATTGCAAAGAACGCCATGGAAATGAAACAAATGATTCTAATAATAAATTTCAAATCAAAAAAGAACTGTTATATTTGTTTCACAAATAATTATCTGCCTCACTATTATTTATTATAATTCAAGGATTTAATAAAGGAATATCTATAAATCTAGAATATAACTTATTAATTCTACGACAAAAACACTGCAAAAAATCCTTACTCACCTGAATTTGTTTTGTCGTTTGTACAGCTTGGCTCTTTTCATTAGGGTCCTCTGCCATAATGTAGATTGTAGACCATCGAAAAAAGAACAACAAATTCATTTTGGATACAAAATCGTACCTTGCAACAATTTACAGCACCTTCACTGTAGAACAACATCATATCAACTAAACAGACAAGATTTCATAACAGGTAAATGCCGGTACCGGCAATTGTTTTATTTATTAGGCAGAAGTGTTCGTAAAGAGAAGAAATATTACAGAATCTATTTTCAATAAATGATAATTAAATATTTCGATTAATGATGACGCAGTGGTCCTCAAATTGTAATTATTAAATGAAAATTGCTTTCCTTGGATGGTAATTTTCAATTTTGCGATATGATTATTTCAAAATGAAAACAAATCATAGAGACTAGTTATAAAAAAATATTTTATTATTCATTATCTGCAAGGAACAGCACTAATTGAGAATTTAACGCAGGGCTGTCAAAATTTGAAGAGACTGCTATATAAAGTGCACTTCCGGCTCAGCTAATTGGTACAAAAATAGAAGATAACCATTCAGATATTACAGCAATTCCAAATAATGAATTTAAACATCCTACGGCTAACCATTTTGGATTTATGCACTTTCGGTACAGACGATTGCAACCATAATGCTAGGTGCACAACTAGACCCTAGACCAGTCTTAAATACAAAATTTCAATATTATACGTGCGACGGGTTATGAGATTTGCGAGTTACATACGAACGCACGCACATATGTACCGCCTTCAAGCCGAAAATAGTCAAAATGGATTCAGGGATGCACAGAACGAATATTTCCATAAAAATCTTGAAATGTGATTAATTTTGGCCCGTCGGCGCCGTCTGCAAAGTTCAAATAAGTTTTCGCACTTGTAATAATTATTTTGTTATTTTAGTTGCAGCACGCGAAGAAGCCCCTCCTCTGGTTTAGATTTTGATGGAGTTTTCCAAGACACGAAGGATAATTTTCGGAGGAAGGTTCGTCTCTTTTCCCTTAGTCATTGCCTTGAGGCGAACAAGACTTAAAGAAATGCAACAGCATCAAGTATCCAACAATTAATCCTTCTACCCCTTGTACCCTTTCATAATTTTAAAATAAACTCATTCCTATAAAATTTACAGTCGAATTTGAACCCATTTGAATTGTTTTCAGGCGAAGTTAAACAAATGTATTGTTAAATAGTTTGCAAAATAATTTAAATTTAATTATAACTAGCATGTGTATGTGTTATTCTTAAAGTGAATACAATTTTAAATTTGAATTGTATAATCAAGATTTGAATATATTATTGAAATCAAGTTTAATTTTTACTTACTTGTATTAAGTACAAGAAAGTATTGTGAAACCGACAAAATTCACTTATCGAGATTTTGATGGAAATATCCGTTTTGAGCATCCCTGAATCCATTTTGACTATTTTTGGCTTGATGTCGGTACGTATGTTCGTACGTGCGTACGTGAGTTCGTAACTCGCAAATCTCAAAATTGGTTGAACTTATAATGTTGAAATTTTGTATTTAAGACTGGTATAGGGTCTAGTTGTGCATCTCGTATTATGGTTAAAAAAAAAATTGAGCGCTGCAGGGGTGTACTGAGCATCACAAGTACCTGTTTCTGGAAATAGGAATGTTGTCATTGCGCTATAAGAGTATTGATCCCCGCAGAGCCTATACTAGGCGCTGCAGGCTCCTGCTAGAGAATTTTTCTGAAGAATAGCTTTTAGAAGATAATCCAAAATGTTTTTGTGTGTTTTTGAGTCTATTTAAAGGATTTATCAATATCAAACGTTGTCGTCAAGATAATTAGATGAAATGTTTGTATATTGAATATTTTTTCTCACTTGTACAAAATTCACATATCGAGATTTTGATGGATATATCCGTTTTAAGCATCCCTGAATCCATTTTGACTATTTTTGGCTTGATGTCGGTACGTATGTTCGTGCGTACGTAACTTGCAAATCTCAAAACTGGTTGAACGTTTAATGTTGAAATTTTGTATTTAAGACTGGTATAGAGTCTAGTTGTGCACCTCGCATTATGGCTCCAATCTTCTGAACTGGAAGTGCACTTTACTGGAAACTTTTTTCGAATTTTTCTAATAAATCCAGAATAATCAATCGTAGGATGTTGAAATTCAGTATTTTGACTTGATGTTTTATTAGAATGGTTATCTGCTATTTCTGTAAGAATCGGCCAGGCCAGAAGTGCACTTTACTTGAAACTTTTTCTGAATTTTTTGCATGAATATACAATGATCCGCCATTGCATATTGAAATTTCATATAAAGAACTTCTATAACATCTTATTGTACATCTTGCATTATGATTGCGAACGGCTGAGCCGGAAGTGCACTCTACTTAAAACTTTTTTTCAATTTTCCGCATTAATTCAGAATGATCAGCCATAGGATACTGGAATTGAGCATTTGAAATTGCTGTAGCATCTGAATGGTCATCTTCTATTTTTCTAACAATCGGCTGAGCCGGAAGTGCACTTTATATGACAGACTTTTTGAATTTTTCGCATAAATTCTAAGCAATCAGTCGTAGAATATTAAAATTTTGTATTAGGCACTTGTACACCTTGCATTATGATTGTTATTGCTATCGACTAAGCCGGAAGAGCACTTTATTCGAAACATTTTTTGAATTTTCCGCATAAATCCAAAACGATTGAACGTAGAGGTTGTTAGAATTTAGAATTTAGTATTTAGGATACCGTCTAGATGCTCATATCCTATTTTTATTGAGATCCACCGAGCCGGAAGTGCACTTTACTTGACAGTCTTTTGGAATTTTTCGCATAAATTCGAAACGATCAGGTGTAGAATATTGAAATTTGGTATTTCAGTCTGCTGTAGCATCTGAACGAATGCCTGCTATTTTCATAACAATAGACTGAACCGGAAGTGCACTTCAGTAGGAATTTATTTTTTAATTTTGCGCATAAATTTAGATCTGTTGGTAGTCATAGAGGCCTACTGTTCCCTTAGCAACCGACTTGGCTGAAAGCGCATTTTACTTGACAGATTCCTAGAATCTCTTGGGTAAATCCAAAACGTTTAACTGTAAAACGATGAGATTTTGTGTTTGATTATCTATATATCCAATGATATATATGATCAAACACAAAATCACATCGTATTATATATATATATATATATATATATATATATATATATATATATATATATATATATATATATATATATATACAGGGTGTAACAGAAATAAGTACATTTATTTTAACCTGCAATAGATCTCTTCAAGACTAACAATTTTTCTTCATAACTTTTTTCTGTAAGTCTTCTGGATATCGAGTGAAAATTCATCAAAGATTGGTCAAAAATTTCATAGTGCGCCTATGGTTAGAACTGGATGTTCCTCATTTGTTGCAAGAATGACAGCTGTCGATTTAAATGATTATTTTGAAACTTTGAACCATCATAGTCTTATCAATCATTTATTTGAAACTGAAAGAATAACAGTTTTTCAATAATACATTGATATTCGCTCACCTCGATTATTCTTTTATTGTATATGTTGCAAGAAAGATCAAATTTATTTCTGAAACCAACAATTTGGTACATTGGTCGTATTTATATGTTATTGTTGAGAAATTTTATTTCTATTTAGGAATTTCAAGTATTTTTAAATAGTTGGTACATTTCTTAATATTAGATTGTCAACACGAATTCATTGCAATTGGATCAGCTGATTTGAATAATCTGAATATAGCCTGTAACACAGTTAAAATATGGGTCAGATTGTGCTGCCATCTACGATCAACTTAAAAAGTAGTTGCTCCTCTCAGCTTACTTCATTACTGTTGGCTCTCAAACATAAAGAGAAAATTATTCAACGATTTATTTAAAGTGAACGGTGAAATATGAAATAGAATACAATTCAAAAATAATTAATCCAATGAATAATTCAACTGGAAATATTCCCGCAAAAATTGTAAGAGCTTATTCTTGAAAAACAGAAAACCTAATCTACAAATGTCTCACATTGAGTTTGGTAATTGATTTTAAATATTTTTTAAAATATGAGATACAATATTCTATTTGTTCAACAGATCAATTCACGAGGCATACTTCATTGAAACGACCTGACTGTGAAGTTTGTAATAATATGAGAAAAAACTAATTCACAGCATTTCAATTAATGTATTTTATTTATTTCATCTGGTGTTTTACGTTCCAGGTAAACGATAAGTTCTCAATATCTCAAAGTATTCTCATCATTAGGTATAAGTGCACAATATTTTGACATTAAATACTTGAGCATAACCACAATAATTAAATTTTTAGTGAAAAATGACATTTCTGAAATCGTTCCAAATAAATTCGGCGAACAAATCCTACACTGCCTGCAAAATCGCAGATAGAAGAGCTTGACATTTTCACAGGTTTTAACTTTTGTGACAATAATAATTAGACGATTTTTTCCAAAATTTATTTGAAGGAATTGATCTGGAATTGATAGCTTACATATGTCGAAATCAATTGTTTCGTTGTAACCAGGGTTGTAACTGCTACTGGATCCGATAATTATGCACATGAACGACTCGTTGAATTATAGGGGTAAAAAAACGCTAAAAAAAGATGAGAATTCGAGAAAAAGTTATTAAGAAAAATTGTTATGCTTGACGGGTTCTATCACTGGTTAAAATTAATGTACTCATTTCTGTTACACCCTGTATATATATATATCCAATGATGTACAAGTAAGTCATGTGATGTTCAGGTCAGATTTTTTATTTTTACTTTCTTTGAAAATTATTATGTAAATTGTTTACCTCTAAGTCAAGAGTAAAGTTCAAAAACTTTCTGCAGGTGGCAGCATCTGTCAATAATTGCTACAAAAAAAAATTAATTAAAAACAGATTATTTGTCATTATATACGTTCAAAAACTATAAATTTCACCAAAATAAAATAATTAAAAGTTTTTGGTGTGACTCAACATGCCAAATAGTTCTTATTGTTCATCATTTGAAAAAGTCAATTCCAAAACATGCTAGGTGCTGCCATCTCTGACAAGTTAAACAACTTACTACATATTCAAGCACTGTATTCAAGGATATTGGTGTTGACATATAAAAAAGAAAATTCCGAACTTATTTAATACTTTAAAAATTATTAATTAATAATATACTCTTTATTAGATTCTAAGAAGAATCGTTAGTATATATTCATTATTTAGATAGAGATTTAAGAATTATTCGGATAAATATAAGATCGGCAAGCTACGCGTCGATCGCCGACAGTGGCTTCCTTCGGTAGGAGTTATTCAGTAGATTAATGGCTAAATTGTTGGAGTTCCTTTTCGTATTTTTCTGAGTAGTTTCTTTTGCTCTTGGATTGTTTTTATATTAAAATCATCGGAAAGTGTATCATTCCTGACATACCAAAGTACATTTGCAATGATTTTTGTTCTGCAGTGCTTGTATTTTATTTGTACTATTATTGCTTTAAATGAATATTTAGTTTGACATCGAGTTTTGTATCGAAGTGTACTTACCTTATTTATTGCTATGAATGACTGAAAATAATTATACCTAAAGCCAAGAACTGATTTGAAAATGAAGTAAGTACTCATTTGAATATATTTTTTTAGGTATGACTAAAAGCTTGCTTTATTGTGAAATTTAGTGGACATTGTAAAATAATTTAATAAGCAGAAATAATTATAAAAATCGATATAAAAATATATTATAGATAAATTAATTTTTCTTCTTTAAAATAGGTACTCTTACACCCATTAATTCGCACAAAGTATTTCGCACTGGTCGAATTTCTTCTATAGGTTTTTCCCAATTAGTCTCACTGATTAATGTCATGACTTCATCCAAATTTTCTTCCGGTATGGTACTGCCCTCTCCATAGACTAATAATGCTTCGTATAGCCGTGTCGAAGTAGCTTTCCGAACATAAGTATGACGGTGACACAGCAAAATAGATAGCTGGACTAAAGCAGTACCGCAAACATCACGTTGAACCTAAATTAAATTATAAAAATTAATTAAAAAACAATATTGCGCAGTATGTATTATACAGGGTATTGATACTAAGTTATAACATCCGAAAATGGTCACAATTCATATACTCACTTGTATAAACTGACACAAGGCACCAATTCCATCAATTAGTTTATAGATATCCCGGCAACCAGAAATTTCCAATTGTATTAATTTCAACATTTGCGGAATAAACTTTGAATTGTTATCATCAACAATGCATTGAATACATCCAGAATTCATCAATTTCTCAAAAAATCGGAATATGGACACTGTAACTCTATCAATCTTTTGATGTTTAGAGAATATTTCTAATACCACATCACATATCCGTGCGATATCTACATTATTTTTATCTTCTCTTAGAGTATTTAAATAAGCAAAAAATGAAGCACTAGATGTTTTTACCTACAACAAATATTTAGAAAATAACTACAATCAATGCTTATAAAAATTATCATACCAATGTTTCTGTAAGACCTCCAATACTAACTACGAGTCCTAGGAGTAAATTGTAAGTATAATCTTCAAAAGATAATAAGCGGACAAACTTTGGAAACGTTACTGCTTCTGAATTCCAATTCAGCAGAATACAATCTTCTGATGGAAATATGAGCTGAAGTTCGTTATGATATGGAATATTTGGAACTATAGGATCACTAAAACAAAATTTAAAAAAATATATAATAAAATGATATTCATTTCAACTGTTACAAATGCAATTGAATCTGAAATTGTCATTAAATAAATAAATAAATACCTGTGAATTAGACTGGAAAATACTTTTCCAGCAAGTGCTCTAGTACGATCAATTTTTTCAACAGCTTGTTGTGCTATTCCTGCCATTAATTTGTTGACTAAATCCCTATCGAGAATAGCTGGATTGGATTTACTAAGTAAAATTGTTAACGACTGGATTCCTGACATAGCTGCTTCACGAACCCAAGCACCAATATCACCACGATTATCCTGTGTATATTCCGTTAAACCATTTAAAAAACATCCATATATTTTTCGCACGATGACTGTATCTATTGTATTATAGAAAATTATGTTATTAAGAAATTTTACAATTAAATTTTAATATTTAAAACAAGGAGTTGGATTCTAATTTGTATCTAAAAGGTGCAAATATCCTTGACAGTATCATTTTCTTTTCTATTTCTAATATATAAGTTAAAAGAAGTTTTGCTTACTTAAATCTTTTTGCGCACCAACTGTCACTGATATCTGAGTTAGGGCTTTTAGAGCATCTCGTCTACTTTCTGCCCATTTCAATGTGGCTTCTGTTATTTCTGAAGCTTTGATAATTGAGTCTATTATATAATCTATCCTTTCAGCAACCATAAAGAATGGTAATGAACCTAAAATAAATAGTGTTTTATTTGTGGTAGAAATTAAATAAAAGAAATACTTACCCAGAGCCAGAAGATGTCCCATCCGTAAAATTTTGTTGTTTTCTTTTAGTTGAGCTATATAATACTGTACTATGTTATTATGATTCCTTTCTTGCTTAACATCTTTATAATATTCGTTGAAAAAATCAGGCAATGCATCAATTGCAGCTGCTCGTACAGTTGGTACTTCATAGGACAAACATTCATTCAATAAATTTAGCCAATCATCTGAAATAAAATTCGTAATATCATCATCTCACGTGATAAAATTTGGAACACATATTAAAAACATGAAAACCTCGCATTCCTTTGGAATATTCTATGCCGAGCCCCATTTGTGCTACGCCTACTGCAATAAGCCCGATTGTGTCATGGTTTTTATTATGAGAATAATTTATATCTTTCTCAGAAATATATTTTTAGGCGAAATTTATAATAATCTGAATGCACGTTCTGTTAAGGTTGTTGAGAAGGAAATCAAAGTATATTAGAATTCATTAGAATTCTCACAGTATATTATTTGTTTAGTGAAGAATATTCTGGCAAAGTTTGAACTTAATCTTGTTTCTAGTTATCGAGATAAAAAATGTCAAAGTTGCTGTTCAGTGACATGTTATTACATTGCGTTAATGCACGCGACGTGTTTCACATTGATTTATACGTCATTATCTCGACTACCTGAAATGACAACATTACAAAAAACGGTCAAAATATCTACTAAAGTCTTATAAACATGTGTACCAAGTTTCAAAAAAGTCTTGTTTATAGATTCAGAGAAAATTGAATTATTACTCAAAAAAATTGTACAAAAGCTACTGAAATTTAGCAAGTTATCATACGCTTGGCAACGTCGCCGCATGAGATGAAATGGGAAGAGTGTATGTGATTAGAATAAACAAGATTTTTTATCATTTCCCTGACTTGACGGTACACTGATTGAGTAACCCATTTATTCTTCCATCGACACTATTTTTTTTATGTAGATTTATCATCAATAAGTTTGTTTGGTTATGAAACGCAGTACCACTACTAAACGTCAGATGTCAAAAATACTTCTGAAAGTCTACAGCGTTGCGCGCTCTACATATCATATTGTAGCTTTGTTAAAATATGAAAAAAGAATATTTCAACGGATGGAAGCTCTTCAATAGAATAGAATAAGAAACCAAATGATTCAAAATCATGTATTTTCAACCGAAAACAAACATTTCCATCAGTTTTAATCATTGAAATTTTGTTTATTTGAGGTTGGCAATGGATGTTTATCCTATGTAGTTAGCATAGAGCAGGGTTGCCACCATAGCTTGACCCCACTCCTCTTCTTAACAACCTTAAAATAAATTGCTCTGGAGCATTTTAAATTATATAGAATCACTATATAACGTTCTGGAATGTTCTTGACTGTTTTGGAATGTCCTTGAAGTTTTTTTTTAGCATTTTGAAACATCCTGAAATATTCTGAAACATTTTATAACATTTTGGAGTAATCTAAGACATACTGCAGCATTCAAGAACATCCTAGAGCATTTTGAAACATTGTATAACATCCCGATGTGTTCTGGAATGTCTTAGAATGATTTGGTACTTTCTAAAGCGTTCTGGGACGTCCTGGAGGATTGTATGTCATTGTGAGCCGTTCTCAAGAATTCTGAAATATTTTATGAAGTTTTGGAATGATCTAAAACATTCTGCAGCATATTAAAACATCCTAAATAATTTTGAAACATTGTTTAATATCCTGATGTGTCCTGGAATGTTTTAGAGTGTTTTGGTACGTTCTGAAACATTTTATAACGTTTTAAAATAGTCCACAATGTTCCTTATTATTTTGGAGCGTTTTGGACCATTTGAAAGCAAATATAAACGCTATCACATTCTGGATTGTTCCAGAATGTTTTGGAGCAGTTAAACATATTGTAGGAATGTATGGTGTTCTAAAGCGTTCTCAAATATTCTGAAACATTCCATCACATTTTGGAGTATTCTAAAGGCTGGTTTATGATGGATTTAATTTACAAATTTAGATTTTCTCAATTATGAATCCAGCCAATCGTAGACATTGGTTGGCATGTCAGAAATTCCAAATTGACAACTATTAAGGCTGGTTTATGATGGATTTAATTTACAAATTTAGATTCTGTCAATTATAAATCCAGCCAATCAAAGACATTGGCTGACGTCAAAAATTTCAAATTGTCAACTGTCACAGAAAATATATTCAAATCATGAATATGGTGGAGGAGCATCCATATTCACATGATAAAATTGATAAATCAAACCGAGATTCAATTTTTTGTGCAAATGAAATGGTTTTGGCGATGTAAAATGGCTATTCAAAAGGTCAATTTTAGGTTATATTTCAAAAAAAGAGAAGAGAACGGGGATCTAAAACTATGAATCTAAATTTTTAAATGTAAATTCCTAAATTTAGATTCTTTCAATTATAAATCCAGCCAATCATAGACATTGGCTGACATGTCAAAAATTTCAAATTGTCAACTGTCACAGAAAATTTATTCAAATCATGAATATGGTGGAAGAGCACCCATATTCATGTGATAAAAGTAATAAATCAAATCAAAATTCAATAATTTTTGCAATTAAATTGGTTTTGGCGATGAAAAATGGCTACTCAAAAAGTAAATTTTAGGTTATATTTCAAAAAAGAAAAGAGAACAAGGATCTAAGACTATGAATCTAAATTTCTAAATATGAATTCCTAAATTAAATCCATCATAAACCAGCCTTTACAGAAAAGATATTCAAATCATGAATATGGTGGAAGAGCACCCATATTTAAATGATAAAAGTAATAAATCAAACCAAAATTCAATCATTTGTGCAAGTAAAACAATTTTGGCGATGTAAAATGGCTACTCAAAAGTCAATTTTAGGTTATATTTCAAAAAATGAACGAGAATGAGGATCTTAAGGCTGGTTTATGATGAATTTAATTTAGAAATTTACATTTAGAAATTTAGATTCATAGTTTTAGATCCCCGTTCTCTTTTCTTTTCCGAAATATAACCTAAAATTGACCTCTTGAGTAGTCATTTTACATCGCCAAAACCATTTTATTTGCACAAATAATTGAATTTCGGTTTGATTTATTACTTTTATCATATGCATATGGGTGCTCCTCACCCATATTCATGATTTGAATATATCTTCTGTGACAGTTGACAATTTGAAATTTTTGACATGTCAGCCAATGTCTATGATTGGCTGGATTTATAATTGAATCTAAATTTGTAAATTGAATACATTATAAACCAGACCTAAAGGCTGGTTTACGATAGGTTTAATTTAAGAATTTACATTTAGAAATTTAGATTCATAGTTTCAGATCCCCGTATTCTTTTCTTTTTTGAAATATAACCTTAAATTGACTTTTTGAATAGCCATTTTACATCGCCAAAACCATTTTGTTTGCACAAATAATTGAATTTTGGTTTGATTTATTACTTTTATCATATGAATATGAGTGCTTCCCCACCATATTTATGATTTGAATATATTTTCTGTGGCAGTTGAAAATTTGAAATTTTTGACATGTCAGCCAATGTCTACGATTGGCTGGATTTATACTTGGGAGAATCTAAATTTTTAAATTAAATCCATCATAAACCAGCCTTTAGACTATAAATCTAAATCTCTAACTGTAAATTCCTAAATTAAATTAATTATAAACCAGCCTTAAAACATTTTGCTGCGTTTTAGAACATCCTAAAGTATTTTAAATAATTGTGTAACATTCTGTCGTGTTCTAAAATGTTTCAGAGTATTTTGCTACGTTCTGTAACACTGTATGATGCTCTTTAAGGCGTTCTGGAATATTTTATAACGTTGTAAAACAGTCTGGAGTATCCATAAGCATTCTGGAGGGTTTTAGAACATTCTAAAGCAGACTGTATAACGCTCTGCAATTTTTAAGACTGTTTTACAACATCCTGGAAGATTTTATGCCATTCGGAGATGTTCTCTAATATTCTGGAACATTTCATAACGTTTTTCAATTTCCCAAAACATTCTGTAGCATTTTAGAGCTCCGTTTTTTTACGACCGTAATAAAAAGGACACCTAGCGAGCTAGTTTCCATGGCGCTAAATAACATTTTAAACATATTTTGGTAAACCCGTTGTGTCGATCATTTTAAACACGTCCTGAAATTAGCACAGGCTCATTAAGCACGGGTTGAAGCTAGCTTCAATCATTTTTAACATTAATACTTGATATTTCTCTCAGAGTATAATTTTTTTTTTTGTTCAAATAATAAAAAAAAAGAAAAGCACAAAAAAAATTTTGGTGGACTTTGTAGTTTATAGTATGAGAAATACAATTCTAACTCAACCATATAAATTCATTCATTGTAACTAAAGTCCGAGGTCTAAATCTCCAGGCACTCCACTATTATCATTAAAGTCAAATAAAAAAATACGCTATAGAATAGGTATAAAAAAATATGTATAATCCCGTTTGGAGAAATAAAAGAGCCGTAATTTGTCATTCTAATAAAAAAATTGATATTAGTCAACAAAAGTAAATGCGTTTTCATCAGTTTCTTATGGATTTGAAATCTGTTTTGAGATTGTTGAAATAAATTCAGTACTCAGTTTAGAATAGCTTTGTGTGAATATTTTCCTAATTTTAATAGAATAGTTTCAATAACTATTAAAATTGATTCTTTTTGAACTCAATGTTTCAGCACCATTCGACAAAACGAAACTTTTTGTCATAGCTTGAAAGCTTATTTTCCCACTCTAAAAAATTTCTTATTTCGTCTTGTATAAGTTAGTTTTTTTAGTTTAACATACTTTGAATAATGAATTGATTATTCAATATTTTTTTATAATATTTTTAAATAATTACCTAAAACAGCTGCATTTTGGTATGGCATGTGCGCTAAAGAACATTTTTTGATAAAATTTGAACAGGCTTGCTTCATTAGCTCTCCACCTAAACCTCTGAACAGCAAGCGTTGTCTAAAACTCGGTATCAAATCACGTACTTGTTGAATGGTATTTTCTTTCAATATATTTGTAATATGAACATTTCTTTCAGAAGCGGTTAAAGACAAAGCATGAAGAATTTCACCAATTGCTAATATAGCACCATGTCGAGCGTTCAAATCTATACTGGACGTTTTTTCGAATAATTTGTCCAACACAGTTTCTGCTAGAAACTCTGGGTCCTAAAAAAGCACAAAATTAATTGAACACGTAAAAAGACGCCTTGTTTGTGACAAACATGAAACCAGATTTCACTAACCTTTGCTGTCAAATTGTGCAATGCTTTGGCTGATAATTCTCTTATAGTTAGATCCCAATGATCCACTTTTCTATCAACAAGATGGCTAATTAATGAATGAGTGTATTCTTCGAACTGAGCAATGTATACACTGATATTTAAATATGAATTAGTTCGTATTCCAACAGCAAAAAAATCCGCAACAGTTAGAATATCGATTCCATGAGGAAACGTTCCTTGGCGTCCAACATTTTCTTGAAATGCTGCAGAGGCAGCGCGTCTGCAGTTTACCTAAAAATATATATATTTATTTAAAAGTCATTAATTTATCAAAAACTTACTTCTCTATCAAAGACAGCAACAATAAGTAAGGCACGAGCAATATCAGCAACATAAGGTTTCAAATCTTGAACTTCATAAGCTCGAGCAAAAGCCCAACAAACGTAGCAAGCTGCATCGCGAATATGTGCGCCAACTGAAGCATACCCCCTTAATTCATCATACGTTAGAGCTCTCACAACAACTGGCACAACTTCTGGTAACCTTTGCGGTAGTAACAAACCTCTTCGTCCTGAACAACAAATTCATCATAATCTTGAATAAAGATTTACAAAACATCCATCACACTTCTGACGCAATTATTATAGTCTAGTATATAGATGGGTATATTTTCTTGTCCCGACAAAATTCGATAATTACATACGTATTTTTTTCATAATTCCTTTAATATTTTTGTCCATATTTTATAACAAAACAAAATAAAACATACCTAGTTCTGCCAAAGTGAGGCAGCCACCATGCCAAGCTCCGTCTCCTTCTCTTGGGTTAAATAACTCCAATACTGAACCAAGAACATCATCTGCCATATCTTGAGGTAATCGTCCTGTAACTCGACCAATTCCTTTAGCTGCTGACCATCGTACAATGCTATCTGAACTTCTCAACCCTTGCATCAATTCATCAATGACATCTTCTATTTCATCTGGAACATCAATATCTTCGTCCTCTTCTTGCTTTTTATTTGAATTTAGCGCATCTTGTTTTGTATCTCCAGCACTTAAATTAGCAGTGAGAATTCTATTTCCGCGCAAATAACGCCAGGGGGCAAGATGGGGCTTTAAGTACACCAGTCCTATTCTTTGAACAATTTTGAAGCCTAATTTCGGAATATGTGTACCAGGAGTATCTTTATAATCAGTGTTAATGATCCAACGTAAAAGATTATCTGCATGAGGTAAAAGATCTTCTCGTTTGCCATGCTTCAGTATCATAGCGACACTCGCCAATGCACCTTGCTTCTCGAAGGTGTTCCTCTCTTCATTACTTACAATATCACAAGCCCAATCGAAAAATTCCGACAAATATTCCTCTCTCACGTCAATCCTACAGGTTTAAAAATGTTAATATTTAAAGACAGTACGATTTTAGAGTTGCACAAATTATGCTTAAACTTACCTAGTTAGAAACTGTGAAGATAAATAAGCAGCAGCATCTCTGCACTTATCGCCAAGAATCGCATACGTTTTACAAATATCAAAGATTCTCGCCATAACTGTCTTCTTCGATTTGTCTTCAATATCATCAAACCGGGACATATGAAATGGTATTTTAACTATAATAGATAACCAAAGCAACAATACATATCTTGTTGCCCAAGTATCAGTTGAATTGGGGTTTTGTTCTTCTAGATAGTGTAATACTGATTCAAAATCTGTAATCTAAGTAAAAAAATTAGAGGAACGTAAATATATACGGAAGAATAATTATTACCTCATGAGGGAAATGTCGTAATATATTTTTGTATCCTCTAACTTTAACAATAACATAAATGTATTTGAATGCTTCATGTTTAAGTTCTGAAGGACTCTCATTATTTCTAGCAATATTAATTAATCTTTCTAATAACTGATCTATGTGAGAATCTAACAAGTGAGGCTGTTCATGATACTGGTCTAATATGTAAAGATATCGTTCATATGCTTTTTCAACAATTGATAGTTGAGCATTAAATACATTTTTCAAGTTATCAATCAATGATAAAACCTCTTCAATTTCAGAAAAATCTTGTAAGGCGCATCCTAACCCAACATTTTCTAAACATTCATCTTCTCTTTGTGTTTTGTCATCATCACAAGTTTCAACCATTGTTGGTAATTTATTATTGACAATATTTATTGATAAATTACCCAAAATCACAATAAACACTTTCTGCAATCAGTTTTTTTAAATCGTGTGACAGCAACTAACCGAAAACATCATTTAGCATGACAGCATTGACCTTGACAGCGACGCCTTCATGCATTTATTTTTCTCAATCTCAAACAAAAATAAAAACTGATTCGCATTCCATTCTTTATTTTTAAATATTTATATTTTGTACTCCATTTTACATTAATTGCCCATATTTAGATGATTAAAATTTGAAAAATCTCCGTATTCAAGTATAATTTTTTCTATATTTTGTTGTTTAATTGTTTGCGAGGTTTGCAAAAAAGATACGAACGTACATAATTTCGGCTTTATTCTTATGAAAAACACTTTTGAAACACGGTTTCAAATTTTCAATGTTTAAAATACATAAATATCTCTCTAAATAGTTTGATGTTAGGAGTTCAACTTAAAAACCATTTAAAAACAAGCGCCTGCGAAATCTGACAGTTGTACGATGTAAAATCCATGAAATAATAGATGTCCTACTCAGGGGTGGGCTGGAGCCGGCTCGGTCCGGCTCGCGCGATCCGGTTGTTAAAATTTTTGAAACTCGGCGAGCCGCTTGTTGGGTTACCCGCGAAACCAAAAAATAAGCTATTTTAATAGTATGTTTATACAAAATAAGCACATCGCGCCGATGTGCCACACACTCGCAATCATATCATGTGCGCAACACACTAGACACATCATGTGCGTACGTAAAATACAAAGTGCTTGGCTCTTGCTTGTGAGTGAGTCACAAGTTGTGAAGCTTTGGCACACTGCACATGGTATCGCCCGCTTTATCATTTCCTTGGTTACTTGTTGCAACTTTATTTTTTTTTTATAATTTTTTCGTTTTCTACAGATTATATTTTATACTGTACAAAAATAAATGAAGACAATGTACCTACTCATTTTTACAAATAAAATACGCTATTATATGCACTTTGGCTGTCTGGCTGGCGTGACGCTGAGATCTCAGCAATTACAGCACTTACAGACCTTAAACAGGTACTAAATGAATGAAAGATGCTGATTTGTAGATTTGCACAAACTGCTAGATTTTCTTATTCATTCACCCAGTTTTGGATAAAAATTGAAACAAAAATAAAAAAGGTAATTACTGCTGGACTATGCATAGTTGAAATCTGAAAATTGCTGCACAGAAGGAGCAACATATCAGTAATTGAATTTTATACCCGAAATTTCGAACCGATATGGGTTAGTACCCATTTTAGGGTAGAAATTATTTATCTCAATATCTCGCGAGTTACACAAGATATTGACATGCGGTTTCCGATGTTATTAGTATCACAATGAGTTTAACTTTTGTTTTTACGATCAATTTAGGCCAGTACATGACCACCCATTACTTTTATTCTTGAATCTATAGCTTTGGAGGTAATTTTCAGGGATTTTTTTTTATATTGCTTTGATGAAGATCAAATAATTGTTTCAAGGTACAGCATATGACCTCCCGTCAGTCAATAACTAACTAATAAAGATCCAAAAGGTATTTTTGAGTTTGTACGTGCTCAAATTATGTATCTATCATATAGTGATTGTGGGAGATGGTAATTTGCTAAATCTCTGAAGTAACAAGCATTCATAAGCTGTCAAAAATGCGCTTTCATCATCAAGATGATTTTTCAATTTTTTTTTTCTTCGAAATAATAGCGAGCCGATTGTTAAAAATTTGGCAGCCCACCCCTGGTCCTACTCAAGAGAGTGACAAAATAGTTATTTATCAGCGACAAAAAGTTTAGGTACACATTTACAATAGATGTCTCCTAGTAGTTCGAACATTTTTTAAGAGATGGCAATACTAATAATTCTGTGGATTCATGTAGTTTGTCAGTGGTACTAAAACAATATTTTTTTCTTGTAAAAAATCGACAATTTTTCTTGACTTTTTTACCGGTGGTGCTTTGCACCCAACTAACAAGCAGACTTCGCCCTTTCTAAACATGCGAAATACACCATTAACTTCAAATACTCATTTGGAAGCTTTCAAAACAGTTTTAATACACATGCTCCAGAAATGTCAAGTGAACAAGCATGTAGGATTTTTTTTTATGTGGTCATACAATTTTCCAGAGCCTGCTTGGCGCCCAGCAGTCTAATTTATAAAAATTAATGATGTACATCGAGAAAGTTACAAAAATATTTGCTTTATTTGTTGATGACAAATTGAACTAGTTTTAGTTATTGAATAATAATAATGGATGTAAAGGTATGTTAAGTTTTTGTTAAAAAAATTAAATTTGGGTTCAAGCTTATGTATGTTGCTTATTTATCTGGAATTTATTAAATGTGGTTACGATTGAGTTGAAATTATCATAGTTACTAATCTAGTGACGATAAAGTTGGAAAAGGCATTTTTGATTAGTATATTATTTTTACTAAACTATTATTATATTATTCCTAATATGTGTAGTTTGATTTAGATTTAACAATGGAAGACGATTCAGATAAAATTATGATCAAAGATGATCCAGATTTAGACACAATATCAATCAAAGATGAGTCTGATTCTAGTTGTTCGACTGTTCCTCTCAAAAGATCGTATGATTCAGATTTTGTTTGTATCTCTTCCGATGATGAAGAGCCTTCACCAAAAAAACGTAAAAGAAATACAACAGCTAGTAAAAGCCAGGTTCGGAAAACTAAAAAACCAATTACATCCGAAACAAATGAAGACGTACAGAATGTTCAACCGCATTTATCATCAAACAAACGACGTAAAAAAACAAGTTCAAGTTCTAATAAGTTGAAGAAAGCGAAACCAAAATCAAATAGTCGAGAAAATGATAGCAAGTCATCGAGTAACAAAGTAAGGATTAAAACAGATACCAGTTCAGAATGGATGGTTGAAGAACTCCTTTCTGAGAAAGAAAAGCTAAATAAAACTATTGCACATTCTTTAATTAGATTATTTGAGGAAGGTAATACAATTCCATTTATTGCAAGATATCGCAGACATTTGACCGGCGATATGACTCCAGAAAAAATAAGATATATGAAAGAAACGTACGATGATATATTAGAACTTAAAACTAAAGCAAATAAAATTTTAAATAACATGGAAAAGTCTGGCAAACTAGAACTTGAAATCAAACAATCAATTCTTTGTTGCAAGAGTTTAGAAGAACTCGAACATATTGTAAGTTCTATAAATTATTTTGATAATGCTTTTATAAATAAATATTTTTCAGCACGCACCTTACAAAGAGGCAAGTAAAAAATCTCTAGCAGAACGGGCTAAAAAATTGGGTCTTGGAGAACCGGCTGAAAAGATATTAAATGGCGTAGAAGTTGATATTAATTCGTTGGTGCAACCAAATGGACCCGAAGGTTTACGAACCAAAGAAGAAGTAGAAAATAATATTATAAATATAATAAGTCACATCATTGCCCATAATGCGGAGGTATTAGCTTTTCTTCGAGATCTGTAAGTTTATATTCAATTTTCTATCATGTGGAATGTTGATTCACTTATAATGGAGTATGTGACCATCTTTTTTATTAATTTTTCCATTTTCTAGAATAAATGATAATACATTTTTGGAATTTATCTATATTTTCTTTAAATTTGGCTTTGGTCACATACCCCATTGTATATGAAAAATCATTGCGAATCATATGAATTTATGTGATATTATTTTACAGAAAAGAACTTCTCCACTTCAAAATAATCACCAAAATTTCATCATCTGCAAAGAAAAATCCTAAAGATGAAAATGTAGGAAAGTTCGAACAATATTTCGACAAACAATTTAATTCTAAATTTATTCAACCTCATCAGGTATTTAATTTGCCTATTAAGCCTGCTATACACTAAGAGATATGTATCAAGAAAAGGTTTCGTAATAACGTATCAAGCGATGTATAGGAAGTAACAAAATAGAGCATGAACATAGAAAAAAGATAAGTGGCAATAGCATTTTCAAATTTCAAAATCTATTGCATTTTCCCTCGAAATTTTGTTGATAATTAGTAATTTTTTTTTAACGATGTCTAAACAGTGCTTCTTTTTCGCGTTTATTTCGAAAACTATCAGAGTAATTGTAATGTTCAAATAAGATAATTTGTAGAGAATTGCAAGACCTTTAAAATCAAAATAAAACCTCTGAAAAATGGTTATTTCACAAAAACTCATAACTTCGTTAATTTAACGATTGTAGCATCGGCCTTCCGGGAAAAAAAGTGGTAAATATTAAGCCCAATATGTTTTCGTATAAATTAAAGTTCAAAATTAAAAAAAAAAATATATTTCACTTCTTTGTTAGAACACAGTGTAAACTTTTTATAACGAAACTCAAGAGACCAAGCTTTTCTATCGTTATAGAGAGTTACCGTTATATGGAGTGAAGAAAAAAAACAACCAAATTCACAATAATTTTCAATATGTATTTGATAAAATAAGTAATTAAACTATTCTCAATAGTTTACGGCTAATAATACGATAAGTACCTTATTTCGAGACCATCATTTCCAAGCAAATCAAGCGTAATGACGCACGTGACCAAAGTAATTAATAATAATAAAAGCAAGACGGCTGTTTATTAGAGCGTAGATTATTTCGGCTCAATCGAGTAGTAAATTGTAACATTTGTATTTTTTTACCTTTTTGTTTTTCGACGAGAGCTATGAATTCGGTAGTGGCCTTGAAAACGTTCGCCTTCGATTTTGGAAAACAAACCTCGCATCATCTTGAGCTGTCGTCTATAAATTCGGCTTAGTATCTCGCTCCAGAAAAGGATGATTTCTGATTGGTCCGCAGACGTCAGTATGTATCAGCTCGAGGATTTTTGTCTGTCTATTCGATTTACTTAGGAATGGATTCCGCGTCATGAAAATGTCGGAGCATCAGAGCAGGCGTTCGTTTCGTATTCATGAAAGAAGCGATGAGCGGATCAGACGCATCTGAATGGCGTCAAGCAGACAGCCTATCTAAACGGGATCTTAAAACAAGAGATCTATATGGCAACACCAAAGAATTTTGATGAGATTTTGGAAGAAATTATCGATTTGGAGAGTCAGAATCAGATTGGAATGAAGGCGAAGGAGATGCTGAACGATCTACGTAATGAGGACAAGTTCTGTCTTCTGGAGAAGTCTCTTTATGGATTGAAACAGGCCGGAAGGAGTTGGTACAACAAACTAGACGAAACCATCAGGAAAATGGGTGCCACTCCGTTGACTTCAGATCCTTGCTGTTTTACATTGGTTCAGGGGAGGACATCACTATAATTGCGACGTATATCGACGACATATTGATAGCCTCACGCGATAAAAAGAAGATTTCTCAACTTGCCAGCGAATTAGCTATCAATTTCGATATCAAGGATATTGGAGAAATTAAGCATTGCCTGGACCAGAAACCTGGACGAGTGACAATGAATCAGTGGGGCTATATGATCTTCTTTCAAGATTTGGCATGACAGAGTGCAATTCAGTTGCTACTCTTATGGATTAGGGTATCCAGCTAATGAAAAATGGAAAGCAGTCACCAGAAGATTTGAAGTTCCCGTATCGCAAGTTGATTGGAGACCTGACCTATCTGGCTTCAACTACATGTGCTGACATTTCGTATGCTGTGAGCTACATGGGGCAGTATAATAACTGCTTTGGCGAGGACCACTGGAAAGCCTCGAAGAGAGTACTCCGTTACCAATAAGGGGGTACGCTGATGCTAGCTGGGGAAGTTGTTCTCAAAATAGAAGATCCTACACCGGTTTTCTATTCATGCTCAACGGCGGACCGATAACATGGGACTCGAGAAAACAGAGAACCGTCGCCTTGTCAACGATAGAGGCAGAATATATGGCTTTGTCCGAGTGTGCCAAGGAAGCCATATTTTTGAAGAGGTTGCTCATCGATTTGGGATTCGAAGACTTGACGACCTGATGATTTTCTGCGATAACCGAAGTGCCCTGAAACTTGCAGAAAACCCGATGTTCCACGCAAGAAGCAAGCACATCGATATTCACCATCACTTCGTGAGAGACGTACTTAAGCTAGGCGAGATTTGTTTATTGTACGTTTCAACGGACGATCAAGTTGCAGATTTCCTGACCAAAGTTTTAGCAAGAGTAAAACATGAAATATGTATGGAATTGGCTGGATTGAATATTTTGGTTTAGTTACTTTTCTACAACCGACTCGAGGGAAAGTGTTAGCGTTTGATTTGTACTACGAGTGACGATTGAATGTCGACGCTAACTTGGACCACACAAATAGGCGCCGTATGTTGTTTGTTCCGTTACCAGGATACCGAAGAATATGGAATATATAAAAATAATAAATAAAAAATACGTTTTTGACCAGTTTTTGACATTTCATGTAATAGTCAATTTAAATATGTTCAATATACGTTATTTTCTTCAGTACAAGTGTTACAATTTATTACTCGATTGAGCCGAAATAATCTTACGCTCTAATACTGTTTACGACTTCAGAAGTTATGGGGTCTCAGAAGTTTAGTCGGCTTATTTTGTTTAAAATAACATATAGACCGCCAATCAAATTGATCATATCATGATAAACTCTCAATTTTCTTCAAGTATAAACGACGTTAGAACCTTCCAAGGCGCCAATATTGACTCGGACCATAGAGAAAATCGCCATAAATCGAGAAGGAAGAAAGGTTACAATCGGGAGATGAGATACAGATAAAATACTAGTCAGGGCGAAATTACGCGAAGAGATATTTGAATGACTAAATAATATTACAGAAGCCAGAGATCAGAGTCTAGACAAATGGAAAACTATAACTAGAAACATAACAGATGCAGCAAAAAGCGTTGGTCTAAACAAGAAAACCAAGAGCAGACATGAAGACTGGATGGATGAAGAAAGTAAGGAAGCCATTCGGCTGAAAAATGAAGCCTGGAAAAGATTGACGCAGCGGAGATTAAGAGTAGCCGAAGAGGATTATAAGCGAAAAAGATTAGAAGTGTCACAAACATGAAATATTTGTAGTAATTGAGTCACATAATTATTTATTTGAATTCGCTGTAACTGTAATCCTAGTTAGTATTGACAAGGTCGATATTCAATATGATTGACAGGCTATGGTTGCCAGGCAACAACTGTTAGACAATTGAATGTAGGCCCATTGTCGGTTTAGGTATATAAGAGCGCGAGCTAGGAGAGGAATTCAGTCATTCAGAGATTCAGTAAGAGTAACTTTGAGCAATATTGTGAAAATACGAGTTTGTAAAGTGAAGATTGGCCCTGTAACCTGAAGCATATCGAATTTGCAGGAGGAAAAAGAGGGAACAACTCTCAGGAAGAAGAAAAGGAATTGCAAAAAAAGATAGAATACTTCTCAGAGCTTCTGATCAAAGACCAAAAAGAAAAATACTCTGATCCTTGTGGCTGGCCTCAAGAAATTTTCATACCCACAATAGAAGAGGTTTACGATAGTATTAAAATTCTGAAAAACCACAAAGCACCTGGAGAGGATAACATTCCTTCAGAAATCTTTAAGGAGTTTTCAGAGAAACTAGCTCTCCGTATCCATAAAATAATCACTTATTATACCATAATAGTTGAAGTATTATCGATTATTTTTGTGGTGCTATCACGAATGTTTATTGTGCTTGCGTTTGAATACCACGAGTGTGCAGCACGAGTCAAACCATTTTTTCAAATTAGTTCTTTATGAATCAAGTAGCAAGTCACGTAATTTTCATAGGAACGAGTAAACAAACTTCTGTCAAATTGAAAAATTAGAACTTCTTGCATTTTCTTTCACGAATAATAGAGAAATAAATTGCGTTCTGATATGGAAACTAGTTCAAAGAGATTTGGTGATGAATCAGAAGATGAAATTGATGAAGATATTCAGAAAAATATGTGAAGAAAGCTCGAGATTACAAATTAGAGGCATCTACATCTTTGAGTAAAATACTCACTTTGACCACTAGTGTAATACCCGATGGTATTTCTACGCGTCCAAATACTCACTGATATGCACCGTTTCTATGGCAATCTAGCATTGTTAACCTTGTTATAAATACTACGCTGGAATAGTCACAGAAATATGGACAGAAGAAAAATTACTAGATAACTGGAGCACGGTCCTAATATTTCCCATTCATAAGAAAGGAGATACCATCGAATGCAGTAATTATAGAGGAATCTTTTAAACACTTGCTACAAAATATTATCGAATATTGTACATAGCAGATTAACAAATCTCAGAAAATCTAATCGGTGACTACCTATGTGGATTTAGAAATAACAGAAATGGTAGATCAGATTTTCATCCTGAAGAAGATTTTGGAAAAGAGTTGAGAATTCGGTCTAACGGTACACTGTCTTCATTGATTTCAGAACAGCGTATGATACTGTAAAAAGACAAAAGATATGGAAAGCTTTGAGTGATTTAGGGCTCCCATTGAAACTCATAAATATTGTGAAAGCCATGAATCAGAATAACAAAATCTATGTGAAAACGTCTACAACAATTTCTCAAGAATTTATCCCGAACGTGGGTATCAAACAAGGACATGCCCTAGCTCCTCTTATCTTTAATATAACATTAGAATGTAAATAACAACAAATTTACAAATTCTGGCATACTGATATTAAGCAGGAGAGCAAATGAGATAGTAAACACCTTCCGAGTCCTGGAAAATGCAGCTAAACAAAAAAGGACTCAATATTAACGAAAATAAAACAACTAATGATTGCAAGCCGGAATAACTTGAAAATCGGGCATACATTTAAGGTAGACAATTACGATTTTCAAGTAGGAACAGAATTCATATACCTTGGCGCGCTACTTAATTCATCTAATGACGAGACTAAGGAAATTAAGACACGGATAAATATTGGAAACAACACTAATTATGTCGGTAGTCACATACGGAGCAGAGACTTGGACTTTAACAACGAAAGGTGCCAACACGTTACTTAAATTCGAAAGAAAAATGCTCAGAATAATTTACGGACCATTTAAAGAAGAAGACGGGTGGAGGAGCCGAATGAATTTTGAATTGTATGAGCTGTATGAAGATATAAATATAATACGGAAAATTAAATTGAGCAGACTACGCTGGTTCGGACATCTGCAGCGAATGGATGACACTCGCCTGGTGAAAAATGTAATAGGAACAAGACCGAAAGGGAGACCAAAATCTAGATGGAAAGATGAGGTTGAAAAAGATATTAAGAATATGAAGTACCGAACTGGAGACAAATCGTGAAGGATAGATCACAATGAGCTAAAGAAGAAGATAAACAATAATAACGATAATAAATATTTACTGTGTCTAAATATGAACAAATTTCTTCGTAATAGAGAATGGCTGTTACGCTATAAAGAGTTTATCAATGTGTAGGTAAAGAGTTTACACTGTATTCATAAGTAATCAAAGAACGCATCCAAATATTGCTCCTCCTGTCCGAGTGCTTGAAAAAGTAGCGATGGTAGAATGGTAGTGGGAGAAGCAGGCATTACGGTTTACTCGGATTGCTATTTTAATTGCCCTAATTGAGCCTAGAAGTTTTTCAAAAAATGTTCTTCCTATCCAACTGCAATTAATTATTAAGTATCTATTCTGGGATTTTATCTTTAATTCTCCCATTGGCTGCGTTGATGGCGCTGAAACCTTGAAGGATACGGCCTGCTGATACATACATATCGCTGAGTGTGTAGCATGCTTTATCTGATAATTAATTTAATTTATTTTATATAGATTCTTGCAATCAATAGGGGTGAAAGTTTAAAAGTACTTTCTGTGCAAGTAATAATTCCTGATTTTGCATTTAACAAATTTAAATATTTTTGTGAGCAGAAATGGTTAAAAAATAGTTCGTCTTATTCGACTGGGTTTCGTCTCATTCAAGAAACTTTGAACAAAGTTTATCCAAAAAACAGTAAGTTTACGAGAAATATATCTCTCTATCAAATTTTGTACTCACATTTTAATAAAAAAAAAGTGTGAGAGACATAATAATAACGAAAATTGACATATAATTTCAGTTTCTCCTCTGATTACTCGCAAGGTGAGATCAGAATTAAAAACGATAGCTCATAAAGAGGCTGTCGAAGTTTTTGCAAAAAATCTGAAAAGATTATTATTAGAACCTCCAGTTAAAGGAAAAGTTATCATGGGGATTGATCCAGGATTAAAATTGGGCTGTAAAGTAGCTGTAATTTCAACAACTGGCGATGTGTTAGATACTGCTGTTATTTATCCTCATACCAAATTCAAAAATGAAGACGCTTCGACTATAAGAGATTTATTACAAAAATACAAGTAAGTTTGTAAATATTATATGCGATTAGTTTTTATTTTAAAAGTTTTCAGATGTTCCTTAGTAGCAATTGGAAACGGAAAAGCTTGTAGAGAAACTGAAACCTGGCTGGTGAATTTCATCAAAAAGGATTATTTTTACCCTCTTAATATTTCTTATACAATTGTGGACGAATCAGGAGCTTCAGTTTATTCTTGCAGTGATATCGCGAAACAAGAATTCCCTGATTTCGATCCACTACTGATTAGTGCTAGTATGTTCTATTAAAATACTTTTGAGAACTTGTAACTAATTTTTGTTTAATAGTTTCCTTAGCTAGACGAGTTCAAGACCCTCTAGCCGAACTAGTGAAGATTGACCCAAAAAATTTAGGAGTTGGGATGTATCAGCATGACGTTTCTCAAAAACAATTAGATACTACATTGAAGGAAGTTATATCTGAATGTGTTAGCTTTATTGGTGTAGATGTAAACACGGCATCGTGTTGCTTATTGAGGTAATTATAAACAATTTTATTTTCAAAAAGTATATTTAATCATTTCGTTATCAATTCTAATTTTTGTTCTTTATGTAAAGGCATGTATCCGGCTTAACTTCTCAACGAGCAGAAAATATAATTCAGTATCGCATTAAGAATGGTCCGTTTACCAATCGGCAACAGTTGAAGAAAGTAAAAAGTATTGGAGAGAAGACTTTCGAGCAGTGCGTTGGGTTTTTAAGAATAATTCCTAGCAAAGAAGAGGCAGCAGAATTTTATGACAGGCCTGATACCAATCCCTTAGATGCTACGGATATACATCCAGAAACATATGAAATAGTCGAAAAGTAAGTTGAATCTGTAGACTTTCTAAAACTTATTTCATATTAAATTAATTATTTTTTGTTTCCTGATAGAATGCTGAAAAAATTTGGCTTGTCTCATAAAAACATCGGTCAACCGGAATTCATACAACAATTCAAAAATACCGGTGCATCAGTTCCGGTAAATAAATTAGCATCTGATTATAAAACAAAAGAACAAACTATTATCCTCATTATTGATGCTTTGAGCAAACCATTAGCATACGATTTAAGATCAGAAAATTCACATGGTCCTATCTTCAAAAGAGAGATTTTGACCGTAGAAGATCTTAAACCTGGATCTGTAGTTACAGGTAAGAACATTGCAAATAAAGTTCTCCTGTTTGAATTGAAAATGTTTCAGGTCGGGTTCAAAACGTTGTAGCTTTTGGTGCTTTCATTGATATTGGGGTCGGGAATAACGGTTTAATACATAATTCCAAAATGAATGGTCAAAAAATTCTTTTAGGACAAACTGTGCAGGCAACAGTTGAAAATATAAAAAACAATAGAATTAGTTTAATATTGAACCATATTTTGAGTTAATTTGTTAAGTTTGTTTATTAGAATAAAATATATTTTTGATACAGTGATTATTGTCTATCTTACTTTATATTCATATTTTCTTCGCCAATTTTCGGCCAATTTTCCATTTACTTATAGTAAATTTCAGCTAAGAACGATCCAAGGGTTATTGTGGGACAAATAAAAACAAAGATAGATGGACATTCAGTTTTTATCAATGTGTAGAAGTTTATGCAGTTTTAGACTTCTTGAATCTTTGAATGATTTATTGCAAACTTCACAAACAAATGATTTTTCACCGGAGTGTATTAAGCGGTGTCGTTTCAAATGATTCCGCTGTCTGAACGACTGATGGCAAATTTCACAAGTATGCGGTTTTTCACCAGTGTGTACAAGTTTATGTTTTTTCAAATTTTGCGGGTGTCTAAATGATTGATTGCAAACTTCACAAGTAAATGTTTTTTCACTAGCGTGTACAACTTTATGCTGCTTCAAAGAATGCTTATGTCTGAATGATTTGTTGCAAGCTTCACAATTGAATGGTTTTTCACCAGTATGTAGAAGTTTATGCTGCTCCAAAGTTACCGAATGTCGGAATGATTCGTTGCAAACTTTACAGGTATATGGCTTTTCATTGGAATGTACTAGTTTATGCTGTTTCAAATTTTGTGATAGTCTGAATGATTTATTGCAAACTTCACAATAAAATGGTTTTTCACCAGTGTGTAGACGTTTATGCAGCTTCAAATTTACCGGATGTCGAAATGATTTGTTGCAAACTTCACAAATATATGGCTTTTCACAACTGTGTATATATTTATGTTTCCTTAACGTAACTAAATGTGTAAATAATTTATTGCAAATTTCACATTCATATGACTTATCATGATATTGAAGTTTATGTTCTCTTAAATTCTCATAATTGCTAAATTTTTTATGGCAATTTTCACATGTATGTTCCTTAATATTGCCTAATTTTTCAAGGTTTGTTTTTTGACAATTGTATTGTTTTCTTCCATTTTGTTCGCAATTCAAGGGCGACACAAAATCGTCTGATATTTGTGCATTTTCTTCAATATTATTTTCATTTTTGTTACATGTGCCATCTGATTCGGAATTTTCTTTTTTAATCTCACGCAGTAGTGATCCTAATTCGTCATTTAATATGAATTCTTCGTCTCTTTCTTCTTTAATAAAAATTTCTTCAATGTTTATTGAATCTTCATTCATTTTACTTTGAGATCTTAGAATATTTGTATCATAATCAATTTCATCACATTTCTCTGCTTCTTAACACAAAATTAGGACATTCCGTGGTTATTTGTTGAGTAGATTTTTCGTATGTTGTCATATTTTGTGAACATTTTTGTTTGAATTCAAAGCAATTATTCGAACTATTTGTACATATAATGCAAATACACTTTGGAATTCCTAAGATGAGATCTTAAAATAAATGTATTATATACATTATCATTTTAGGTTATGTGTTTGACTACGTACTTTTTCAGGTAAATCTTGAGGTAAATCATACAACAATCTATCTTCGAGTAGTTATTTTAATCGAATTTAAGACTTGTTGGAACAAGATAAACAAATATCAATAAATATAAGAGATCAACTGAAAAATTGCCAACGCACGGATCGAGCCCAATAAATACATTGGCGTATCTGGAGTTATTTTCCAGGGGAGGCATGGCTCCTGAGGACCGACAGCGGATGGAGCTGAAATCCAATGTACGCAATAAAAGTAATTTCAACTTGAAGTGTTGAGAAATATTTTTTTTTCTACAGTCAAAGAAAGAATTTACTTTATTGATCTCATTCCAATTCATCAAATGTTGATGAAATTACGCAAAATACTGACTCCATTTTGAAGAGGAATGAAAAGAAAATCAAGCAGAATTAAAATTATGACAGTGAGACAGTTTTTTCGCGACGCAACGCGGCTTTCTTGCGTGTGGAATGGGTATCATTCTAGTGTGACTGTAGAAGAAGTATTGTTATCGTGATTTTTTGACAATTCGATATATCTTTACGTTTAAACCCTACTGAACTCAAAAAACATGATTTTGAGAAAAGTCGAGGCTAAAGTGAAGAATAGCACCCCGTTGTGGAGGGCTTGCGCACGTGTTGTTGTTCAAGCAATGTAAGCAGTAGTCCTCAAACAATTGAAATCTGTTGGTCCTGGTGTTGATCGTGTTGATGTAAGCTGCGTAGCCTACAGTCATTGTTAGTGCCAATTCACAATGTGCGTAAACGTAAGGAGTACGTAACCGTAAACATAAACATAAAGTTGAACTATTGTATTTCAATGCCCGTGTTCACAATGCTCTTACGTTTACGTATTGAAAACGTAAAGTTGAGATAAATTCTACTTTATGTTATGTTTACGTACGTAACAACTGATAGCGCATGCATTGCAGTAATATTTAGAAATGTTTTTCATAGCCGCGAGCGTAGCGAGTTGACTTACAATTATTGTTATACGTAAACAAATCTGCATTTTATTTTGTAGGAAAAAAGACCCCGTTTTAGTGCCACTAACAAAATTTCATTACACTAGTGAATCGCTAGTAACGCCATCTCTTCAAGGTAGAATGGTACTAGTTGTCTTTGTCTAGTCTAATTTTGCTCAGGAGTAAATCAGGCTTACGGAAGGTCATGGATTATGGCGGGATAGACAAGAATTTAAATTTGACATTTCAGAAGGAAAACATTTAAACACTAAAATTAATGCTCGCATACAAAATAAATGTCGAAGATATGAATTTTAATGGAACTATTCAATAATGACAATATGATATGATTTACCCATGCTATTATTAAAAAAAAATTGTCAAAGTTTCGAGTCCTCTGGAATTAATGGTAAATCGGGATTAAATTATCTTTTAAAATAATTTGAAAAAAAGTTTAGTCTTAATTTAAGCGAAACAAATTGTTAATATTGAATACCAAAATGAGGAGTCATGATTTTCCCATTTAATTATCTAACTTGTACCTGTACCATATTAGAATCAGTTTACCGAATGCATTTTTTGTAATAATTAATGGCAACAATTTTATGTGGAACTTGACTCCGCTGGCAATTTGATCAATGAAAAATAATATTTAATTCCACGTGTTGTCTGAATAATCATGGTTGCACCAATTCAATGCATTATTGAATGATTAGTATTCAATATCATAATTTTTGATCACGTTCCAAGTCTATTGGTAATTATTTTTGCGGTAATTGAGATCTGCTTTTCAATAATTCATTGTGAAGACCTTCTATCATCACTCCATTATTATCACACCACATTTTGTCAGAATGTTGATGCGTTGCATAAAATTAATAATTTTTGGAAGTGCAGTAGTTTTAGATAAAATTGTACCTTATGTCGGATGGGAGATGAGATATGATTCCATACATGATGGCCTTGATTGGTTGTTACATCTAGCACAGAATATTTCGCTTTGTCAATTGAATCGTGAGATCATCAACAACCGCGTTCATATCTCTGTGAGGAACAAAGACTGGAAGCACAAATTAATATTTGCAGGTAAAATTTCACTTCCACTTAATAACATTTGAATGTGGCATTAACGTGAGAACACTCACCATTGTCTAAATCTAACTGACGAAGTTTCGGCCGGAGTACCCCGCACCATCGAATACCCATTTCGTCGAATGTCCGCTGCGGTGAATTCACCCTCACTACTGCTTTGTGTGAATGTCCGTTGATAAGAAATGACTGTACTATACGGATTTAAAGTTATGCTATCAGCGCCACTGTGAGTAAAATTCGAAGCTCGAAAAGAGACATTGCGCGAGTTTATTGCATAGTGTACAAGTGCAAATAAAATGATTTAAGAAGAATTTGCTGTATTTAATAATTGTACATCAATAAAAATTATAATGTTACAGATTGATATTGTTCTGAATTTGATTCTTCACTTTTATATTACATTTATGTTTCAGATAAATCAATGAATAATAGCGGAATGACGAAGGACCTAAGATTTTTCTTGATAGAATATTTCCGATATATTAAAATTAACATTCCAGAGTAGTTTACGTAGGAGAAGAAGTTTTTAATGCTGGACACATAATTATTTGTGGCACTTCACGTGACAACTCAGATTTAAATATGAAATTGTATGGTTTACGTTTACAAACTTCTGCGTTGCAGTCACCGCCACAATAAAAGTGAAGAAATACTTTTATAAAAGGACTCACTCTTTTTCTAATTTTGAAATAATTAATTCACTTATAAAATCAAAATCATTAAATTTATTTTTCACTTCAACCTTACTTCCCTGTTCAGGGAATAGGAAAAAATTGAGCTTGAATCTCGCTTTTTTCAAGAGCTACAGCCAGGTACACAGCAATATGTAGTTGACATAATTATTCAAATCAAATATTCAAATAATAACGTTTAAATTCTTAATTAATTCAATTGAAAGAGATAAAAGAATGTAACTGATGTATTACGAATATCTCTTATTGAGCTTCTAAAATTTTCCACCAGACTGCGTAGCGCTTAGCTGGAAATCCCTATTGATAAATATTGAGCATGGCACGTCGAGCTTGATCAGAGCGGGTGAAACCACTATTTTAGTGTCACTGACACATAAACCAGTAGTGAGAGTGAATTCGCCTTAGTGGATATTCGACGGTGTGGATTGTGATTTAATCTTTCTGAATTTTGAAAGTTTCACATAAAAAATTTAGCTTTGTTAGTTTCTCTAAGATTCAAGAACATGCGTGTAATTATACTTATGATCAACAAAGGCATTCATAATGTACACTATAAACCCAAACCTAATGACTGAAGTTATCTAATTGTTATTTTTTCCAGGATTCAATCTTATTTTATTGATCAGAACGTATCTTATATTCGTTGAGACCTTCAAGATCAATATGGCGTACTTAGATGTAGCAATCTTCATATTTTTTGAATGTATGCAATTATTTTCGTTTGTCTATGCTTTTCACTTTTTGAGTGAAACAGATAATTTTGAACGTATCTTGAAGCTACATGACCAAGCTGATGAAGCCATGGGAAAATTAGGTTTGACAGTTGACTATAGATATATCGTAATTCCAATTATTTATACAATCATGTTTACTTACTTCCTAAGTGGATTGATTATATTCTCACTCATTATTCATGAAAGCTCATACATTTATCTGTTGATAACTTTACCAAGCGCATATGCATCTATTATGTTGCTTGCTATATTCTTATTCCAATTCGGTGGACATCCTTTTATTTGCGCCGTGAGATTAGCAACACTGAATAATTTTATTGAACATGAAATTGTACCTGTCGATATGTTTGTCGATGATTGCCTTGAGACATCTTTAATGGATATACAGGCGGTTGCTGACTTGCTTTTGGAGCAATATGAACTTATGAAATGTCATCACAAAAATACATCATTCCCAGCATTTTTATTAATACACATATTCTCACTACTGATTGCAATGATATTATATGTTGCTATAATCCAACATAGTATTGACTTTATTAGTGTATTGTCCATTGCAATGATTCTCACTACCGCAGTTTTATTGTCCAGTTTCATGAGATTCTATTTAATACAGGTTTGTCAAAAAAATACAAATCTTTTGAATATTATTAGCTACTATTTTCTTGAATCTGTGCAGCTTGATACAAATTTAGATTTGTTGACGGAATGGAACACTTGCTACTTCAACGCACAATCTATGGAGATCGTAAGTTCTTTTTAATTCTTAGATATGTAATACTTGAAACATTTTCTATTCGTATTATCCGCCTCTTTTATATTTATTTTCCCATTTATATAAGTTCGTTAAACCCTGGAGCTATTATTTTAATCAGATCAGTATATAAATATCAGTATATAAAGAAGTATTAATCAAAATGTGAAAGCATAAAATAGGAGCAAAAAGTCTTTCTGAAAGAGTGAATGAATTTATTATATCTATTGAGCATCAATATCTTGAAATAATGCTCGCTGATAGGAAAAATTGGACGGGTCACCCTAATTACAGACTCATCGTGTTCTCGTTATTACATGATCTATAAATTCTTCACAGAAACAGATAATATGTTCTACTTCCAGCGGAATACCATCATTCTACAGTCAATCCACTACACTTATCCACCTATCGCAGGAATATTCTCCTTCGATACCAGCTTGCTTATTATGGTGCGTTCTCATAGATAACCAATTAATAAAGTATGCTTAATAATAAAAATAAATTTCCAGATAATAGAGATGTCGATATCCATGGTAGTTTTTCTCATGCAGACAAGTCATGCCAATTAGAAGGGCAATATGAATATCAGTGTTGACTCACATTATCCGGGAGCATTATGTAACTATTAAAAATTAGGGTTGGAGTTTGATTGTATCAAATTATTTCGAATCATTCATGACAGATTGAAATATACAATATGTATATAAAAAATATGTATTAAAGTTGTTCAAGACATACATTTGGACTCAAATTCTCAGATAATCGCAAATAGTTGACCGTTCAGAACCTGATTTTCAAAAACTGTCAATCCATGAACTGTATGAATATAGATAATAATAACAAGTGCATCAAAATAAACTATTACTGAACTTTCTAAAAATTTTGCGCAATAAAACTATTCTACGAACAGATTTTCGTAATTGCGATTAAATTTCCAGCAAACTTAAACTACAAAACTTAATTTACATTAGTTATTTTATCGATTGATTCTATTTTTCACAATCTAGAAAATCTAGAAAAAGACTCAATATTTTAGGTAAGGACTAAAATATAACCGCCATCTATCTCTTTAACAATGACAGCTGTCATTTTGACAATGATAGCTGTCACTTTAACGATGAAGCTGTCACTTTAACAATGATAATAATTAATATGACACTTTGAATTTATGAAACAGCGATTGAACTGGCCATGTAATTTATGATCGGAGAAGTTTTTGATCTCGACCACTTCAAGCTCACAACGACCGCGATTGAAAGGTGGGTCGAAGCGGTCGTTGCATTTATTTTTGCAGAAATCGCCATGAAGTTAAAATTAAATGAGAAGATGTCTTTCCGATATCTACTTTCGATTCCAAATTATGCCAACTGATTCAAGATTTTCCATTTGTCAATATGACAGATAATTTCATGGTCTCTTATTATCATCATTTATTATTTAAAAGCGATTAATTTACACAGGCATATTGGATTTATTCCATTCGTATATCCTGTTTGCTACAGATTAGTTTAATCTTATTAATGATTTACTTTTCGATCCTAATCACAAATTGACAGTTTATTTGACATTTAATAGACATTCGTATCATTCCACTTGAAGCACCAGCCACATCGACCAAGAGTTAGTGGAACGGCAAAAACCGCGGTCGTGAGCGCGAGCGTTGCAGTCATCTAGTGGAAAATACTCTAATATCGTTTCAGTTTCCATAGATACAAACCTCAAAATGTCATATTATCGTATTTTATTTTAAAAGTTGCCGAACTTGTACTTTTTCGGAAAAAAACTAAATTATGCGACTATCTACGAATGGTTTTGGAAGTAAATCAGAACATCGAACGAAACTCTAATGAAACCAGAAATAAAAATTCAGACGAAAAAAGTATATTGTAATTCAAGCTATAGAAAGAAATTAAATTTTATATGAATGTTTTATTTTTTTCATTTAGGCCCGAGATATCCACCTCCTAATAAATTTATTTGATGAATAATAATTATGATAACAATTGTGCAGACATCTGTCTATAGGCTATGTGCAAGGGGGCGGAGTTTGAACAAATATCGATGCAAGCGCTTATGGTAAGCACCATATCAACCATTGAACTCCATTTCTCAGAATACGTCAATGAGCTGTCATTGAACATTGTAGTTTAAATGTGAAAATAATTGCATATAAAACATGGGAAAACGTTTGTTCTGTTCCAAGTTGTTGTGTTAAGGATGATTCAAGTGAAATATAGTTTCATAGATTTCATGTACCCAGTTATAACATAAAAAAACGAGTGAAGTGAATCAAAGCGGTAAATAGAGTATTGTCTGTCTTTCATTATCAATCTATATAACAAATATGTTTGTAATTCAATTGTGAAATTAGAAATATTCATCATCGATTTGGGATTCATGAATTTACCTCTGTCTCTAATTAGTAAGATGTTTCAGTGATAGAAGTTTGTCAGATGCACTTCGCAATAATTTTGTTGTTAATATTTAGCCCAAGAGCCCACGACAGCCAGACTTTCGTTATTTTATAAAAGCTCAAAGTTTGCCCATGCATCTCCCCTACATAGATAAGAACGACCAGACTATAGAATTTGAGTCGTGGTTACTTCGGCAGGTAACAGGTAGTAAAGGTGTATAAAATAGCACCTTAAATTCGTTAGAGTATAAAGCTCAATTTTTTTATATTTTCTTTAGGATAACTTTAAAAATATCGTCATCCATTGCCGGACACTTATGACAGTTGCTACCCCCAGCCAGACACCCCTGAACTGTAATAAATTATAATTATACTTTCGTTATAGTATAAAAGCTGAATTTTATATATGCTACTTGGGGACCTATAAAAAGATGTTACCCCAATAGCCGGACAGTTTTAATAGTTTTTACATCTTGCCAGACACATTGAAAGTCCCCTGTGGGTGCGAGCGTGAGGTAATAATTGTTTAAGCGAGTGTGAGTGAGATAGGGCGCTTAGTTGACTGCGATCTTTTACTGCGCATCATCTGCCGTTTATAATATATTCCGAAATTGAACCACGGTAATCGCGGTTACTTTTTCGACAATCGGTTAGGTTTACGCAACGCGGTTGTCAAAATTCTTGGTTACTTTCTGTAATCAAACTAACCGCATTAGTTTGGCGGTTACGGTTACTGTTGAGGGTTCAGTGCGATCATTTTGAAATATTCTACGGTACCTGATAGTTTGTTTAGATTGAAATTTTTCTTTTTTGACGGATGTGAGAGTTTCTATTGTCTAGGATTTTTAAATTTGCGGAGGCGAACTGCCAATTTGTGGGGCCCTAGACTAACACTACTTGGGAGCCTACCTAATTAATCAAACTAATTGTCATTTTGTCAATAAACTGTCTCCCACGATTATGAATATGGTTTACAATGCAGGAAAAATTTAGGACAGTAAAATTAATTCATTTAATATGACTTCATAGTTGCCAACGTTATGATTGGAATTTTTCAAGTTTTAGATTATTTTTTAAAATTTTTAATGACAAATACTAGTTCAAATGGATTGAAGGAGATCAACTACCAAGTTATGTTAGTGACTCGCTCAAGACTCAATCTGGTATGTAAATACTATGACAAATTATTGTAAATAATTTTTTAATTATTCATAATTATTCATAATTGCTAATTTTTTTTCAGAAACTGACGAAGAAGGCGATATTGACGACGATCAGGCTATCGACTGGAGCAGTGATGATAAAGAAAATGAAAATATCGACGATAATGATGAAATTTATATGAACGATCAAATACTTTTTTTTCATGTAATAATATTTTTTTGTAGTTTTTAACATTAAAATAAAAAATTTTACTCCATATAAGATGGCTGTGAGCGTAATGAAATTACTTTTTCATTGGATATTTCAAGAGTCGCAATCGTCTAAGCACTCGCGCTCGCACCTACAACAGACTTTCAATGTGTCTGGCAAGATGTAAAAACCATTAAAATTGTCCGGCTATTGGGGTAACATCTTTTTATAGGTCCCCAAGTAACATATACAAAATTCAGCTTTTATTCTATAACGAAAGTATAATTATAATTTATTACAGTTTAGGGGTGTCTGGCAGGGGGTAGCAACTGTCATAAGTGTCCGGCAATGGATGACAAGATTTCTAAGGTTATCCCGAAGAAAATATGAAAAAATTGAGCTTTATACTCTAACGAATTTAAGGTGCTATTTTATACACCTTTACTACCTGTTACCTGCCGAAGTAACCACGACCCAAACTCTATAGTCGCTGGTTGTTCTTACCTATGTAGGGGATATGCATGGGCAAACTTTGAGCTTTTATAAAATAACGAAGGTCTGGCCGTCGTGGGCTCTTGCTCTAATTGTCAGTAACATATTCTTCAACATGTTCGATATGGCAAAACTAATTTCATGCTTTTCTTCAGTGCTTCCTCGGTAAAAAAGATACAGTGTTTGATAAATACAAACCCGATCTGCAAGATCACAGCGTCTTAATTTGAGGTTAGCCTGTCAATTTGGACGAATTAAGACATTTTCTCTATAATAGGTACGTTATAATTGAAGAAAAAAATACTCAAAATGAATAATTCCAACGTACCTTTTATGCTATGCAAGTTATATTATACGCTCACAGCTGAATTAAATGATATTAGTACATTTAAAAAATTATAGGTATGAAACAATGATAAAATGGAGTTCAATCGTTCTCCATTGCCCGCTAGAGGCGCTAGTAGACTTCATGCACGTAGCCTATAGCATAGGACTGCCGCAGACAAAGCCAGACATTTGAATGCTAGCTCATTGTTGGAAAAAAAGTACATAAAGCCCCGTGGGCTGGTGAGGAAAACAATCAATAACAAAGTGATTTTGTTATTTTGCAACGAATTGTAAAGTGAAAAATTGCACCTATACCCTGTAATAATTATTTAATCACAATAAAATTTGTGACAATATATTGTTTTCATTGATTTCAAAAAGTAGACAGGTGCATCTATATGAGGGCGAAACCGCGGGTAACAACTAGTAAGCCTATAAAGGATAAAGTAGGAAAAACGATTTGAATAAACAAATAATGTGGAATTTAAATTAAAATCTAGTTACAAAGCTGCAAAGTTTGACACAAAATCAATTTTTTATTTTAATTTCACTAAATTTTTGATAGAATGAACCTAGATTAAACGAGAATCATGTCCTTGGGAGAACATTTGGATTTAACTCTAAGCAGTGGAGAAGAAATTCGATTTAAACAAAAACATAGCAAATTGATTGATCATTTGGCTAAAACAACTCATATGACATTTCGCGAGATCGAAGTTCTTTCAATAGTTTATTATAAGTTATTGAGATTAGATGATAACAAATATAAAGAAGTTAGAAGAGAACATATAAAAGATGTACTGCATAATGGATTAGACATAACTAATAATGATATGATGCCATATATTTTATCCTATCACGATAAAAGCTTAACTCCGTACATGTCACTCAAAACATGGATACAAATGATGTCTTTATATTTAAGAGGAACTCCTGAAGAGAAAATCTATTACTGCTATATGGTAATTTGTGACACTCTTATTAATTTAAAGTATAAGTCCTTTAGCAGCTCTGGGACACAATGGGCCGAATTCAGCTCTCTCCAATTCTTAGAGTACGTTCTACTAGGCGATTGCAACGATTCGCTCACGACCGCAATTCTTGCCGTTCCATTAGCATTATGATTGCTGTGGTTTAAAATAAAATTATTAATAAGATTAAACTAATCTGTAGCAAAAAAGATATGTGAATTGAATGAATTCAATATGCCTATGTTAATTATTATTTCATAAATAATAAATAATGATAATGGAGACTGTGAAATTATCCATCATGTTGACAAATAGAAAATCTTGAATTAATCGACATAATTTGTAATCGATTGAAGACACATTTTGAATTAATTTAATTTTTTTTGGCAATTTCTGCAAAAATGAACGCAATAACCGCTTTTTAAATCGCGGACGTTGTGAGCTAGAAGCGGTCACAATTAATGACGTGTTGATCTTGAACGCAAAGACCGCAATCGTCTTGTGGAACGACTATTGAGCGTTACGGTCGCCTAGTGGAACGTACCATTAGTGAAAGTATACTAAAATTTCATTAATAGAGACAAATATATGTTAGAATGAATGAATAAGAAAAAGAAAGGTAATTAGTAAAGTTTTTTTAGCTAATGAAAAGAGCTAAATTTAGCACAAGTATTTGAAATAAAAAATTGAAACGCAAAAATGGCTACGGCTGAAAAAATATCAGTCAATCTACCGAGTGCACTTCAAATGTCTGTCATACCCGTAGGGGGTAAAAGGCGTGATTGATATTTATTAAAATTTTTATTTGTTACGAAGACAAAGAAGTAAATATTGCTTCATTTTTAAGGTTTACAAAGGCTCAGGAGTTAGCAACGTATTACTAAGGAATCATATGGTCAATTTATTAAGACCTACTTTGCGTAAGGATAATAATGAAGATGATATTGAAGCGGTTAAAGTAAGTTGTGATAACGTTTCTTTGAAGGTTGTAGATAATTTTTACTTCCCCGACCTATAAAATAGAAATATTGTAATCGTGATTTTTTGAAAGCTCGATATTTTGATGGATCTTCACGTTTTAGACCCTACTGAACCAAACAGAACTTAATTTTAAGTGAAAGTACGATAACTTAAGAACGCGTGCAAATTTTCGATTAGAATTTTTTATTCAAGTTTTTCATCAAAAAGTTAGGTTCAAGTTCGTTGATGAGCTTTTTTCAACCAGTGGTACCAAAACTTTATTGATGGAGCTTTTTACTTTTTTACGATTATTTTATAAACGGTAGAATTTATCATAGAATATGAAGAAACTAAAATTGATCCTTGAATCATTTGGCCAACATTCACCTGAAACAATTTTCAAAATTATTAGCAGTTCATTGTTATTATTGAAATTTGAATTATTTTAAAATTCGTTATATTTTTTTGAAGCAAAGAAATAACGAGTATCATGATGTAAAATTAGAATTATTATTACTTATATTTGGACATCATATGCAAACGTTCGTCAATTTTTACTTACTTGTACTAAGTACAAGAAAGTATTGTGAAACCGACAAAATTCACCTATCGAGATTTTGATGGAAATATCCGTTTTGAGCATCCCTGAGTCCATTTTGACTATTTTTGGCTTGATATCGGTACGTATGTGTGTTCGTAACTCGCAAATCTCAAAACTGGTTGAACGTATAATGTTGAAATTTTGTATTTAAGACTGGTATAAGATCCACTTATGAATCTCGCATTATGGTTTTAATCGTCTGTACCAGAAGTGCACTTTACTTGAAACTTTTTTCGAGTTTTTCTGATAAATCCAGAATGATCAACCGTAAGATACTGAAATTCAGTATTTGATATTTCTGTAGCATTAAAATGATCATCTCCTATTTTTGGTCTAATCGGCTGAGCCGGAAGTGCACTTTATATGACAGACTTTTCGAATTTCTCGCATAAATTCAAAACAGTCAGTCGTAGAATATTGAAATTTTGTATCAAGTACTCTTGTAATATCTAGTTGTGGGTCTCGCATTATGATTGCAATCGTCTATACCGGAAGTGCAATTTACTTGAAACATTTTTTGAATTTTCCGCGTAAATACAAAATAATTGAACATAGAATTTTAGAATTCAGTATTTAAGGTGATAGTATCATCTAAATGCTCATATCATATTTTCATTGAGATCGATTGAGCCAGAAGTGCAACCAGAGAGTGTCTTGGAATTTTTTGCATAAATTCGAAACGATCGACCGTAGAGTATTGAAATTTGGTATTTTAGTCTACTGTAGCATTCGAATGATTGCTTCTATTCTTATAGAAATAGACTGAACCGGAAGTGCACTTCAGTTGAAATTTATTCTTTAATTTTGCGCATAAATTCTGATCTGTTAGTCGTAGAATCTTGGAAATCAGTATTTAGCACTGATTGGATTTAGGCCGCTGGAATGCGGCTCCAACTGAGCGTCGCCATCTTGGCAAAAACTGAGGTTCTGTGTCAATTGGTGACAGTTCAGTATGGTGTTGGGACGCAATTTTATATTGAATAAATTTTGTTTATTTATTTAAATGTAGATATATTAATACATAATATTGTTCTTGTTTTATTTTATTAGAAAAACTCAACTGAAAAAGTTTGAAGATATAACTTATTCCTATTTTCAGTGAAGTATTACTTTTTTTATTACTCATGCAGGATAAGTACTATTTTGCGCACGTTTTTCCGGGCGGTAAATGGCCCTTTGGTTTTTGAGTGCGCCAAGTATAATTTGCGTGCGACAAGTAAACTTGTCGTACGCAAACCATTTACCGCTCGAAAAAATAAGCGCAAAATACTACTAATCCCGCATTCGTAATAAAAAATAGTATCTGCAACTCGTGCGGTGTTGTCAATTTCCCACTTGAGCGAATGAGCGCACTCACTTCGTTCGTGCGCCCAACTTCGCTCTCGTCGGCAATCGACAACTTATTGCACTTGTTGCACAATATACTATTACAGGTTTTATGGAGACCTAGAAGGATACATCAATTCATTATGTTAAAGTAATCAAACGATTTGATTTTCAATTTTAGATTAAATTGAAAATATCATGAATAATAGAATCATATTGTTGGGCAATGTTACAAAGTTATGATAACAAATTTGAGTAATATATCAAATTTAGTATAAAATATCTTGCTCACAAAATTAATCGCTGGACTGCAAATTTGTGCTTACTTACGAACAATAAAATCTTGATTATTAAATGTATTATTATTCTCCTATCATGTGTAGTAGATATTTAAAATTATTAGTTTTGAATAGGCAATATTATCGCAGAAAAGCACTTCATTTATTCATATAGGTAAATTCATAGTTTTAAATTTTAGGTAACAAAAATTTATAAAACTATTGAACGGATTAAATAATACTAAACTACAATGTTTAAAAAATAGTTAAAACACTGACACTAAAAAGTTCACAAATATTTTTAACTATTAATAAATATTTCAACTATTATAACAATTTTTAACTTTTGTTGATTATTAATGTATGTATTTTAATATATATTGAGAATAATTTCTTAAGCCCTGTTCAGACGTGGACTCACAGTGGACTCACTTCAGAAGCAACTTTGAAGCAACAAAATATTTTTGAGTCTTGGCCGTTCACACGTGTAAATTGTTTGTTGCGCCGTTATTGCATCAAAATGTATCTCTTCTTCCACTTTTAAAATAAAATCCTTTAAAAATTGATTTATTCCATTGGTACTTTTGTACTAGATTATTCAAAAAGAATTCATATTGAATTATTGAGAAGATTATTTTGTTTATAATATGATGAAAAAATGTTTCTGAATGATTAGAGTTTAAATACTACTAATAAAATTCTCAAAAAATTCTTAAAAGACTGTAAATATTCTGTACTTAATTATTTTATAGTAAATAAAGACTCTCTCTACATATCCTTTATTTTTTAACCCAGTTTTTTTTTGTACTGTTCTCAAAATCGTTTCCAAATCTGCAATAATCAAAGAAAGAAATGTATTTGTTATACTTTACTGCCCTTTGCGCATTCCAAATACGATAAAAAGAATTAAATGATGCAAAAAACAATAAAATTCAGACATAGATTACCATGAAGTTATCAATGAGATGAGGAAACGACAACGCCCACTTTGCAAGACTCAAAATAGCGGCGCCTGTATTTGACAAGCGACTCAAATTTTTTCTCTTCTTCTTAAGACTCAAATTCTGGAGTGAGTCCTCTGTGAGTCCAAGTCTGAACAGGGCTTTAATCTTACTTGCATTATACTTTGAATTTCATCGAGTGTCTTCTATAAGTGTTTTGAATTTGCCGCCGAATAGTGACACAAAACCTCAGTTTACTGTCAAGGCCGCCGTTCAACCGGGGCCGCTTTCAGATGCCAGAATACGGTCTAAACCCAATCCAGTGTTATATTAGAGATCAGTGGTATTTAGGAATGTTGTAGCATAAGAATGATGACCTACTGTTCCCATAGCAACTGACTTGGCTGAAAGCGCACTTCAATTGACAGATTTTTAAATTTTTTCGATAAATCCAAAACGATTAACCGTGGAACGATGAGATTTTGTGTTTGGTTTGGTATCAAATTAAGGCTCTTGCTGAAATATTCCTAGTAGAAATGTCAAAAAGGACATTTAAACGATTGTCAATTAAGCTTAAGAGATATCAAAAGTAAATAATCAGTGAAATCTACGTTACCATCTTTGAATTACATTTCCGGCGACTGTCGAAACTGTTTGTTCCAATCACTGATCTCTATAATAACACTGGATTGGATTTAGACCGCTGAGATGCGTCCCCAATTGAGCGTCGCCATATTTAAAATTTAGCTGTTTGGTTTGACGGTATTTTATTTATCAAACATGATGATCGAGTGCATTTTTTGCGGAAAGAAATCCGATTCATTGAGAAATTTGACACTGCACAAGTAAGTACAACGAAGTAACCTGAAGTAACTGTCGTTATGACTGAAATAAGTAAACATTACTTATTTTTATTGCTATGCTATGATGTGAATATTTTCAAGATTTCCATCCGATGAACAATCGTTCTAAAAATGGCTCGAACAAATGGGTTTGCCAAACTTAGAAATAGAAAAGATACACGACTCTGGAAAATGATGTTGTTCCGACTATTTTCAACGAACTATACAAAAACTATAGCGTTAACTGCAAAACCAAAAAAAAAATGTTCAAATAGTCACACAATTCTCAATACGATTTATTTATTGTTTAGATTTATAACAAAAATCGTAAAACTATTCAATGAATTTGATAATTCAGAGCTAAAATGTTTAAAAAATAGTTTAAATACTGATACTAAAAAGTTAACAAATATTTTGAGCTATTAATGAATATTTTTAAATATTTTAACTATTATAACAATTTTTAAATACTTCTAACTATTATTGATTATTATTGTTTGCATATTGACGTATATTGAGAATGATTTCATCATCTAACTTGTATTATGCCTCGAATCTCATCGAGTATCTCCTTTAAGTATTTTGAATTTGCCGCTGAATCGTGTCACAAAACCTCAATTTCACTGTCAAGGTCGCCGTTCAACCGGGGCCGCTTTCAGATGCCAGAATACGGCCTAAACCCAATCCAGTGTTATATAGAGATCAGTGGTTCCAATGAATTGAAGACTCCGAAAATCTAGAAATGGACTCTTTATTTTCAAAAATATTTATTTTATGTAAGGACTCAAATGTAACCACCATCTGCCACTTTAACAATGACAGCTGTCACTTTGAAATATGCAATTGATTGATGCGACACTCTATTTCTGGAACAGCGATGATATTGGCCATGAAATTTATAGTCGAGGAAGTACAGTGTGGCGTGTGGCCGCAGCAGATTTTTGAATTTAGTCTGTTCAAAACAATAAATTTTAATAATCATATAAATGCTGCTTGAAAAATTAATTTCTTATTCGCAGCGCTCAATCTTCCATAAAAACCTTAATTTCAATCCAGCTCTGTTTTTAATTTGTAAGATCAAAATTAGTATACTGCTTATAAGTCTAGCATCTCATTTTATGACAAATATGTCAATTTAGTTTGATCTTTTCAACGTAAAATCAACAAGAACTATCATTTTTATTTATAATAGTACACCAAATGAAGACGTCCATATTTTAATAGGTTAAAATAAAACAATTTGGAGATTTATATAAGGATTTACATGTTTCAGGATCTGGTTGATATGCTTATAAAAAGAATGGATGTAGATAGGGACGGTAAAATTTCTCTTGAAGATTTTCGTCACACTGTTTTGGGAAGTCCTGATTTCTTAGAAGCTTTTGGGGACATTTTACCAAGTCGCTTAGCTGTTTATGGATTCAGGCACACATTTGTAGAAAAATTCAGGAAAAAATAAATAATTTTTTTTTACGGTTGTATTATTTTTTGTGTTTGCCGAAAACAGGTTACATTAACGATTGATATAAATAAAGTACACATACTATTTTGTTGAATAATGTTTCATAATTTCTGAGCCCAAATGTGGCAAATCATCTGCTCGTAAAACTCCAGGTGGTAAATATCCAATAAGATTTGAAGCATGTTCTTTTAATAATCTCAACCTTTCATCCTCAATAATTTTCTTCCTATTTACAGAAAAATAATAAATATTAATTTTTAAGACAAATATATGAGTAAATTACCTATTTTCTTCACGAATTTTATCTTGTTCTTGTAAATACAATAAGGTTCTTAATTCTTCTGCTCGATTAGCTCGCCTTTCCTTCATATGCTCCTCTACATCTCGACGTAATTGCATCATTTTTCGTCGTCGTTTATCTACTGACATCTGTTCTAATTTCTCATCTTCCATTATTTTTGCTAACATCTAATAACAAAATAATATAAATGAATAAAGCAGAGATTTACTTAAAATATTTACTTGTTCTTTATATTTAGCATCTTGTAGTTCTTCTTGCTTAATTCTTTCTTCTCGTTCCTGTAATTGTCTTGCAAGAACATTTTGCATCTCTATCCGTTGTTCAATTTGTTTTTGGAATTCTTCTTTGATTTTTTGTTCTTCCTTCTCTTTGATTTCTTCAAACAATAAATCTTGTAGAATTTCTTCTCTTTCTTTTTTTCGTAGCTGAATTAAAAAATCTAGTTATCAAGTTGTTAAATGTGAAACAAAAACTGAGACAAGTTATTCAAACGGATTAAAAGAAAATCATGTCATTGGGAGAACACTTAGATTTAACTATAAGTAGTGGAGAAGAAATTCGATTTAAACAAAAACATAGCAAATTAATTGATTATTTGGCTAGAACAACTCATATGACATTTCGTGAAATCGAACGACTTTCAATAGTTTATTATAAGTTACTAAAATTAGATGATAACAAATTCAAAGAAGTTAGAAGAGAACATATTAAAGATGTACTGCATAATGCGTTGGACATTACAAATAATGAGATGATGCCATATATTTTATCCTTTCACGATAAAAGTTTAACTCCGTACATGTCACTCAAAACATGGATACAAATGATGTCTTTATATTTAAGAGGAACTGCTGAAGAGAAAATTTATTACTGTTATATGGTAATGTATAAACATTTATTCAAATATATTTGGAATTAAATTTCTTTAGCGGCCTTGAGAGTATATTTAAGGAGGACAGGAAGTACGTTCCACTAGGCGACCGCAACGATTTGCTCACGACCGCAGTTTTTGCCATTTCCACTAACTTTTTATTGCTGTGGCTGGTGCTTCAAGTGGAACGATGCGAGTGTTAGTTAAATGTTAAATAAATTGACAATTTGTGATTTGGATCAAAAAGTAAATCATTAATAAGATTAAACTAACCTGTAGCAAAAAAATGAATGGAATGAATCCAATATGCCTGTGTGAATTAATCGCTCTTAAATAATAAATAATGAGAATAAGAGTTCATGAAATTATCTGTCATATCGACAAATAAAAAATCTTGAATCAATTCACATGATTTAGAATCAAAAGTACAAATTGGAAAGACATTTTTTCATTCAATTTAAACCTTAAAATATGTAATAAAGTAGAATGAATAAAGAAATTGAGAATATCGTGGATTTTGACAGAACTGAGAAACGAAATTATTCATTTAATATACTTTTTGAATTTCAAAGAATGGCAAAGAAGTTTCAGTTCTGGCGCGTGTATACAGGCATCTTTTTATTTATTTTTTGTAGGTTTATAAAAGCACCGGAGTTAGCAACATACTATTGAGGAATCAAATCGTCAACTTATTGAAGCATAGTCTGCGTAAAGATAATAATGAAGATGATGTTGAAGCGGTTAAAGTAAATTATATATAATTTTTCTTCATTCTAACAATATTTATACAAAATTTTCCGTAGGATATGGTTGATATGCTTATAAAAAGAATGGATGTAGACAGGGACGGTAAAATATCCCTTGGAGATTATAGGCGGACTGTTTTAGAAAGCCCTGATTTCTTAGAAGCTTTTGGGGATATTCTACCCAGTCGTTTAGCAGTTTATGCATTTAGGCACACATTTGTAGAAAAATTCAGGAAAAAATAAATATATTACCTGTTCAATATACATTTTCTTTGCAATTTCTTCCATGGCTTTTTCCTTTGCAATTTTTTCTCCCATTTTTTGCATTTCTCTGAAACATTTTTTATGAATATTTAAAAATTCTAAAAATTTATTTTAAAATGCTCACTTTTCACGTTCGAGTATTTCTTTATTTTTTAAAAATTCTTCAATTCGTCTATTTTCTTGTTCAAGTTCCTGTCTTTCTTTTTCACGCCAAATTTTCTGTGTTTCTTTAAATGCATTAATTTCTTCTTTGGTTTTTTTCATTCTGAACATTTTATCTTCAAGTTCTCTAAAATAGATGTACAATTGTGATGATTTCTAGTTATTATTTGTTACATAACTCACCTCTCATCCTCATCATGTATACGCTGGATGATTTGATCAAGTAATTTTTTTTCTTGTAAAAATTCTTCGTATTTGTTTTGTTTTTCTTTATATTTTTTAATCATTTGATCTTGCAATTCTCTTTTGTATTCCATTTTTCTTTTCAGATCTTCTTCAGCTTCTAATTTTAGAGATTCATTATGATTTTTTAACGCTGAATTCAATACATCATTTGACTCTTTTTCTTCCATCTTAAAATTAAATAGTTATAAATTATATTTTATTATATTATATTTTAGATAAAATAAGTTTGAAGAATAGCCTTTTACGGCCAGTTGCACCACTGTCTCTTAAATTTTAAGTGTCATTTAATTGAACAATATCGCATCAAAACTAAAGAGTCAACATTAACATTGCTGTCATTATCCGATTCAACTGTTCTAGCTTGAAGCTTAAAATTTAAGCTTAAGCGGTGAAACTGACCATCAGAGATTCTAATTTATTCAATATAAAACCTTTTTCTTTAATTTTAAGTACTCCTTTTCTGCAAGTTGAGCAGCTAATTCTTTTGTCACATACGCTGCACGTAATTTAGATTCTAATTCCCTCAATTCTAGACTAGTCTCTCTCAGCTGCTGCCTACAATATAAAATTCTAAATAAATAATATATCAATATATTCCTTAATCAATAATATTATATATTAGGGTTAAAGAGCATTTTATAACTGAAAATTCATGTCAACAAATTAATATATCTGTTTTGATTAAAACGAAGGTACCTTGTTTTAATTTCCGTGATTGCTTCTCTCTGTTGATTTCTTAATTCTGTTGCAAGCTTCTCTTCTTGCTCCAAGTTAGCTTGAAGGTTACTATAAGTGTTTTTATTCTAAAATTGGAGATATATAAATTCAACTTGACTAAGAATCAATAGAAAATTTTACTTTGATGTCATTCAAATAAAGTTCATGTTCAACTCTGTGATGATGTGTATTTCTGGTTACATTTTTTCTTGCTCCTCGGCGACAAATATTGCTCCGTTCTCTTTCTATTGTATCAAAATATGCCTTTTTCTTTAACTCATCAACAGCAGCATTTCTATCACGTGCTAAATTCTATTATAAAAGAAAGAACAAATTATAGAAATAAGTTTAAATAAATGTTTAATTTTCTTACCATTATTAAATTATATGATATATATCTTTGAACATCTGATTTACTTTAATGTATGGAAACAAGCAACATCGTATCAAAAATTATAATTCAATTTCACAGAATACAAATACTGACAAATACAAAGTTGTTGAAGGTTGTCAAAATATTAATCATATGTGTTGCCATGACTACAACAAAGCAGCCTACCCACTGACAGCCAACTTCTAGCGACATGTTAAAGAACTAAAAAAAGCGCTGGATATACAAGTTGGAAGAAGTGGCTTGTATTATTTATAGTTTATCTCTTGGTATTGTATCATACGCCTTTTCTAGACTTAGATCATTAAATAATATCTAGATGGAAGGAGTCCTATTGGCAAATAAATTTAAGATCGCAGCGCCGCAGCGGATATTTTTGTACTAACTAAGTTAGGATCACGGTCTTATACACAGGTCTTGACACTAGCAACCAGTACCATTGTTGCGTAGTGACTCTTAATGCATCCGTATATACGTATACGTATTCATGTAGAACCAATGAGAATAAAGTATTCACGATACGGAGAGTTTCAAGGACACTACGTACGAAAGTTGGTTTAGTTTAACTTTTCACGGATACGGACGAATTGACGCATGCGTATTCAATACTTTTATCGTTGTTTGAATTTTATGCCAAGTTGATTTTGTGCATACAGTGTACAAAATAATAACAAAAACATTTTTTAGAATGCGGTTGTTGTGGGTGCTGCCTGAAATCAGGATCTACAGATTTCGCAGCATATGAATGCTCTGTAAAAAGAATCGACGGTGCTAGCGCAACAACTGCATTAGAATTATGCGTTTATCTGGATCATTTTCTTTCATTTCCTTCATCAAATTATCATTTGCACCTTGAGATATAAGTTTCTGTTCGGTAAATATTGGGCGAACCCAACAAGAACGTGTTTTTGTGATATTTTCCACTAGCTCTGACTGCTTCAATAATAGTGTCAACTGGTACAACTTTTTTATCTTTTCTACCAAGCCTTGTCATCGATATAATGCCGTGGAATTTAGCTAACGAGATAAACTAATAAAACTTAACAATTGTTTCTGAATTCATTATAAAAAGCTAGGTTAGATGTAAACGTCAGATAAATGTCAAATTTGATACGGACACGGATAACACGCATGCTTCATGGGGACAGGCTTGTATTTTTGGTACGTAAATACGTATACGTATGTACGTATATACGGACCCATGGGGATGCAGCCTTATTGAAGCTAAATTTAGTTATTATTTGCTCCGAGAGAGGCTGCTACGATCGAGCAGAGTATGCAAAAAGTTGATCTAGGAAGCAGCGATAATCAGATGAAAAAATATTTAAAAATTATCTGTCACTTTTTTGAATATTGTCTGTTCTTTGGCTGCAATAAAAACAGTTTAAGATTTTGCTTGTAATTAACTGTGAATTAGTTATATAGTTATATTTAATTGAATATGCATAATTGTTGCATCGTACCACGATGTGAAATGGGGCGAAAACATCTTGGACTGAAACGTTCAATTTTTGAAGTCCCGAATAATCAAGAATTAATTGAAAAATGGCAAACTGTAATCCCAGGTAATAAGAAGTTAACAAATATACCAAATACATCTGTGAGCGACATTTCAAATCGTATAGTTAATAAATCAAAAATACACATACATACATACCGTGACTTATTTAAATGTCTAATACAATTCTTTTTTATAGATTTCTTTGAAACATTCACGACTGAAAAATGATGTTTTTCCATCGAATTTTGTTCCTGACAAAAAACTGTATACACTCCGAGCATAGACCCTCAGATCGTTTCTAGTGATGATATTCCATACAATCCTGTAATTTGCAATGCGCAGGCATTTCTGACAATGACATTCATAATGATGGCAGTGATTTTGTTCCGTTAGGTCCTAATAACGAAATCCAGCACATATCTGACGAAAATATTACGATATTGAATGAAAAAAATAATATATCTAGCTAGAGATTAAGGATGAGCCAATACTCTTATCAAGAAAATTTAAAATCAAAAAGAATACATACCTATTGTAAAGAAAAAATTGTCAAAACTATTCAATCAATAAATGTTCACAATTAAAACTATCTGAGATAGTACATGTATACTCAGTAAAATTGAGAAATTTGAGTGAGTAAAAAGTCTTGGGAATTCAGTCAATATTTCAGTTCTAATTTCTTTCCTACTTTACAGTTTCGGCTGTACCTCAGCCATCTTCAGAAGCGAAAAGAACTCATATTGTGAAAAATTAAGAATGTACACTTGGTCAACGTCTTCCACAGATGCAGGTTGTGGCATTTGACAAATGGAAAGAAATAATATTATTATTTTTTTCCGCTATTTTATTAAACTCGACGTCACATTTTAATGTACATTTTTAATTTTTCACAATATGAGTTCTTTTCGCTTCTGAAGATGGCTGAGATACAGCCGAAACTGTAAAGTAGGAAAGAAATTAAAACTGAAATATTGACTGAATCCCCAAGACTTTTTACTCACTCAAATTCACTCATCCAGTCAGCTTCATCTATTTTATCTAAAATTAAGAAATTCCATCATGTCCGATTTGACGTGAAGTGCTTCATATATATATAAAATCATATTTTATTGTTAGAATAATGCCTAATATTACTGTTATTCCAATGATGAACAATGACAAATTCTTGTCTTGAGATTAATTTGTAATGAATTGTTGTCAGTAATAATAAATGTACTTATAATAATTTAATGAAAATTTAAGAAAATATTTATTTATTACAAGTTCAAATTTCCATTTTTGTGTGATAATTCCAATACAAGGTAAGAATAAAATCTAATTATGGAATATAAGATGACCTATTGTTATTTTACTGTCAGTATTTTGAATATTGAATATTGAACGATATTTGTAAATAAATCTGGTGGTATTAAATTAAATATTTAATTAATTCATTGCTACGCCATTCATTGAGATGATCAGTAAATCCATCCGTTACTTGTATGTATGCTAAATTAACCTCGCCAATGCCACTACATAAATTCCTTTTTCCAAATGTAGTTAATATACATGATAACTCATGCATTTTGTATCTCCAGAAAATGTCCATACATTCCAATTCTTCGGTATAGCTTTGAAACGCTCAACTAAGGGAATATTGTTAATATCATTGATAATAGAGTGCCCTTTCGGAGATTGTTGTTTTTCAATGTTAGATATATTATTTTTTTTATTCAATAATGTAATATTGGCGTCAGATATGTGCTGGATTTTGTTATTAGGACCTAACAGAACAAAACCACTGCCATCATTATGAATGTCCTTGTCAGAAATGACCTGCGCATTGCAAACTACAGAATTGTATGGAATATCATTACTAGAAACGATCTGAGAGTCTATGCTAGAATCTATACATTTTTTTCATCAGGAATCATCGTAATATTGTCATAAGACATATCCAACGGTAATTGATCAGGAACAAAATTCGATGGAAAAGCATCATTTTTCAGTAGTGAATGTTTCAAAGAAACCTATAAAAAAAAATTGTATTAGATATTTAAATAAGACACGATATATATGTATGTGTATTTATGATTTATTTACTATACGATTTAATGCAGATATAATTAGGTAGCATTACTCACGTCAGCAATTAACTTTCCATCTTGATCAAATTGGCGATAATTTTTGATACCATCGGTTTTGAAATGTCGCTCACAGATGTATTTGGTATATTTGTTAACTTCTTATTACCTGGGATTACAGCTTGCCATTTTTCAATTAATTCTTTATTATTCGGGACTTCAAAAATTGAACGTTTCAGCCCAAGATGTTTTCGCCCCATTCTACATCGTGGTACGATGCAACAATTAGGCATATTCAATCAATTATAGCTATATAACTAATTCACAGTTAATTACAAGCAAAATCTTAAACTGTTTTTATTGCAGTCAAAGAACAGACAATTTTCAAAAAAGTGACAGATAATTTTTTAATATTTTTCCATCTGATTATCGCTGCTTCCTAGATCAACTTTTTGCATACTCTGCTCGATCGTAGCAGCCTCTCTCGGAGCAAATAATAACTAATGGAGGGATTCTGAGCATTATCTTAAATTTCTATAACGTTACAGATCTATAAGCTTATCAGAATCCATAAGTGGAGTTCTTATAGATTCTATTAAAATGGTATTCTGAACAATTTTCTATAAGTTATGACGTCATGGTACTTCCGTTTATTGGAACTTACAGTTCAATGTTACAAATAGGTTAGGAAATAATTTTTACTTTTGGATTTTTTGTTCAAAAATACAGATTAATATATTTTATCCAAGCTTCTGATGCACTCAAGTGAGTCATAATAATGATGCCTTCTAATTTTAATTCATATCTGTTCTCACTCAAGTTGTCATGTGTCAGATTATTTTGACATATTTGAATTGAGATTTCAAGAATTTTGCGAAAAGTTTAAAACATGAAGGTTTTCTAGTGATTATTGACATTACAAAAGATGAAATGAATAAATATTGTGTGTCTCCGGAAGAGAACCAGAAATATTGCCAGAGAGCAATAAGTGTACATAGATTAGGAAGAATATGATCACGTATTCAAGAGTAACACTATAAATTCAACATTGAATGAAAATTATTTCAATAATAAATGGGCAGAATACATTGAATTCAATTGGAGACGGTCAAAATGTAGATGTAGGTGAATTTATATTTTTGAGCATGAATATTCAAATTGATGCGAAGTTCTTATTAAATTATGGGCAATTGAATTATCCAGACGGGACAATTATTTAAAATGTTTATCTGAAGCTTCGAATGGGCTTATTGCATTACTTAGACTTTTCTTCTCAATCTCACATATTTTTTGAATGAATTATCAATACAACTATCGAAATAAATGCTAACCTTTCATAATCCTTCACCAGCAAAAAGTATATAGAACGCAAAAGACCCAAATTATTATTTATTTTGACATTTCATATTTCTTATGGTTAGAGTTCATCTAATCTTAACGTTATAGACATCTATTACATATTTAAAGAAATCTATAAGCTACAGATTCTTTCAGAATATCATTTTGCTTATCGAATCTGTAAGTTGTTATAGACTTTCTTATAGACGCTATAGAAACGTTCAGAATCCCACCATAAATTTAGCTTCAATAAGAGTCACTACGCAACAATGGTATTGGGTGCTAGTGTCAAGACCTGTTTATAAGACCGTGGTTAGGATAAACTTGAAGTTTACATGTATTTAAATGGGCTTTTTATGATTTTTAAAGATAAAAATCGTGAATATGAAATAAATATTTACTTTTTCATGGATATTTTTTAAAAGTATATTGTTCGTAAGTACCAGACAAGTGAATTATTCCATCTGTTTATTTATATTTATTTCATATTTTTAAATTGAACTTAACCTTTAATTTCTAGATGATGATATTGAAACTTCAAGAATATTTTGATGCAAATGTCAGTCATGCTGTGTAAATGAGGGTGAAGAGCTAGTAAATGCTTGACATTATATTATTCTGTCGAAAATTAAATGATGATAGTGACAAGAGAGTATTTTTGCATGCTCTTGCATATAAACATCAAAAGTGCTTGAGAATCCGTATGAAATTGAAGGAGAATTGAATTGTAATGAATATGATGCCTTGGAGATTGAGAATATGAGTTGTTCTTGCAAAGCAGAAAACAGCGACAGTTGCAAGCATATGACTGCAGTTTTTTTTATTGTGTACCATGTGTTGAAAAGTTGAAGTGGCTCGAGAATGTCTTTTTATTTTGTTAAATAAACATTAGATTAGTACTCATTAGTTGCACTGTTTGTTGTTTCAAAAAATCTATCAATTATTTGAAGATAATTTGTATTTGTAAAGTATACCTGGATAAATAGGAAAGAATCCAGACAAAAATATTCACCAGTTGCAATATCTGAAATGTCCTGCATGAAAGAAAAGATTTTGAAAAACTATAAAACTTTGGATTCTATCTTCTTTTTCAATTTAAAAGTAAAAAGTACAACAAAACGAAATAACAACCTTATTATATCAACTGTCAGACAGCGAATGCGTAGGCTATCGCTTCATCAGTCATTACTACTACACATAATCCTCCATGGTAAATTTTTGTATTTGAAATTTCAATCAATTTACACAATATTTTTTGATGAATTTTTGCTAAAATCATTCAGAATTATTATCTCATATATGTTTTTTATGAATACTAATTAAATAACCGAATATAGAATATGATTTATTGATTTGATTATAAGCTCATGTATATTATATATGTAGCCCGCCAAATCTATCCTAACATCACTAGTTTGAAATTCTGCCACCAGATAGAGTATCGCTTATGTTTATTTGCCAATATCACACAACACATTTTTGCGAACGGTTATGCCAGAAAGAGAGAAAAATACAGTTTACGTTAGAGGGACAAAGAAATAAAATATAAAGAAAGAATAATGAAGTGAAACGAACTGCGCATGTCTATCGCATTTTATTTGCTATTTATAAAATTAATGTTAAGAAGATGTACTTTGCAAGTAGAAAACGGCGATGAATATAAATATTTTTTACAGGAATAAGAACTCATTACATCATGTGTTTGTCATTTTGCGGGCTTGAAAAACCGAAATTTGATAATTGTCACGCTTGCGCAGTTTATTTCTCCAGCATTCTTACAATATATCTTCCATCTCTTTCCGTCGTAACCGTTCGCAGCTTCTTCCATCTAGATATTATTTATGATCTAAGTACAGAGGTTGGGGATGAAAATTTTGCCACTTGACTACTGTTTTGAATTAAAAATAATATTTTGTAACATTTGCAAAGTATATTCATATATTTTAAAAGATAGAAATTGATCAATAACAATAATTTTTTTCTATTAAATTTATACAAATCACAAAACTTGCCATCTTACTACATAAAATTGAGCTACCAATAAAACTCAAATACTGAAAATCTATTTTGAAATTCTATTTAAAATTCCAAAATCAGCCTTTATTTCTTATCGTGTTTTGAGATTTCTATAATTTTAAGAAATGCTTTTTCAATACTTGAGTTGATAGTGTTTTTATCCCGCGTATTAAAAATCGTAATTCATTTGTTCTTATTTACAGTATTTAATGCTAGGCGTCAATGCTCATCATATTCATATTTTTCTATAAATAAAGTGATATCAGGGGCCTGTTGCATAATAAAATACAAGTTAATATTATTAGCGTTTTTACGTGCATTTTCACTAATAGTATTAACTTGTATTTCATTATGCAACAGGCCCCAGGTGGTAATTTCTATCAAATTAGTAAATGCAAATCATAAATTTGACTGTGACAGTTATTCAGGTGGGAGCATTATTTTTATGCGTTAAAAATGTGTTGTGACTTTGTTGTTCGATGAACGATGATTGACTTTTGCTGTTGAATATTAATAAGTGTGTGGCTATAAATTGGATCAAAAGGAGAATATTGGTTCAGTGATGAATAATTCAATCGTAAGTTTCTTTAATATTTTATTGAATTTATTAAAAGATTGGTTCAATAGTTGGCTGTAAGATGGCAGCACCTAGCTCGTTTGACGTTGGAAATGTCAAGTTCGTGAAAATGTGTTTATTGACTTATCTGACACTTGAGAGACAAGTTTTTTGTAATAATTTACTTAGCTTTTAATTTTTTTCAATAGATATTTTGCGATTTGGAGTGGTTTTTTCATTTATATGTTTCTTGAGAGCAGATTTTTGTGACAAACATTTGAATTTAAGAGTTCACATATGTTATTGTAAGTGCCAATTCACAATGTGCGTAAACATAAGGAGTACGTGAAAACATAAACGTAAGAAATTATGTATGTTCACAGTGGTCATAACGTAAATATTAAAATAAAGTGTTTTTTCCATTTTATGTTGGTACAAATTAGGATTATTGATTTATTGTGTTGGTTTCTCTGACTGTCATTTTCAAATATTCTGTTGATTTCGAATCTGTTTCGTGTTTAATGTTTTTCTTTGGTTTCACTTTTATTAGTTTGGAGTATAGTTTGTTTTGTTTTATTGTATGATGTCTGAAAAAGATCTTGCGATTGTTTCATTATTATTGAAACCAGATTGAAACTGCGTTATAAAAGTCGCCAACGAGAGAAATATTAGGACGAAAAAGAAATTGTTGTTTTTTTTATTAATAATTCTATATCAATCATATTTACAGCATGTTTCGATCTAGGGTGTTGTCAACTATCAGATGAAAACATTTGCATGCGCTATTAATTGTTTCGTACGTAAACATAACATAAAGTTGAATTTATCTCAACTTTACGTTTTCATTATGTAGGTCTTATGTCAATACGTAAACGTAAGAAATACGTAAGAGCATTGTGAACACGGGCATTTAAATACAGTAGTTCAACTTTATGTTTATGTTTACGGTTACGTACTCCTTACGTTTACGCACATTGTGAATTGGCACTAAGTTTTAAAGCGAGAGATTTATTTTTCATCTATGGGAACAAGATGGTGCCTCTTTAGTGAATCTTTCTTTATCAGTGTGTATACGCTTATGCTGCTTAATTGTATATAGTCGCCCAAATGATTTATCGCAAACTTCACAAGTGAATGGATTTTCATCAATGTGTATCATACGGTGTTGGTCTAGTATTTGTGTAAATGAGTTGATGTCTTTTCAAATCAAATAGTTTTTTGAATAATTTGCTGCATACTCTACATTTATGCAACTTTTTATGATATTTAGGTGCATCTTCATTTTTTCCGACAGTCCAGTCAGTTTTAAACGGTTTTTCGTAATAAATAGACGTGTTTATAGATACTATTTTCATTTTTGACTGTGCCATTACAAAATTTTTTTAAATGTCAAAAGTTTGCTCCATTTGCAGTAAATCTTTGACTGAAGATGAAATGAACGTCTGCTTCTGCTTATCAACACTTGTTTTGTGCCTTCTACCAAGTGTAAGTGTAGTTGGACAATGAACTGAATCCTGAAGACTGGGACTGTAAATGGATGAATAATAGTTTGGAGCCAATCCAGACTTTACTCAAATCTGCTTCAGAGAAACTGCTGAATACATTTTTTATGATTGCAATTATTTTGTTCACCAGTCTGTGCCAATCACTGATCTCTATAATAACACTGGATTGGATTTAGGCCGATGAGATGCGTCCCCAATTGAGCGTCGCCATCATGGCAAAAACTGAGGTTTTGTGACAGATCAATACCGCGTTGGGCCGCGATATTTAAAATTTAGCTGTTTGGTTTGACGGTATTTTACGTATTTCATTTATCAAACATGATGATCGAGTGCATGTCTTGCGGAAAGAAACCCGATTCATCGAGAAATTTAACACTGCACAAGTAAGTACAACGAAATAACAAGAAGTAACTGTCGTTATAACTGAAATAAGTAAACATCACTTATTTTTATTGCTACGCTATGATGTGAATATTTTAAAGATTTCCATCCGATGAACAATCGTTCTAAAAATGGCTCGAACAAATGGGTTTTGCCAAACTTAGAAATAGAAAAGATACACGACTCTGGAAAATGATGTTGTTCCGACTATTTTCAACGAACTATACAAAAACTATAGCGTTAACTGCAAAACCAAAAAAAAATTTTCAAATATTCACACAATTCTCAATACGATTTATTTATTGTTAAGATTTATAACAAAAATCGTAAAACTATTCAATGAATTTGATAATTCAGAGCTAAAATGTTTAAAAAATAGTTTAAATACTGATACTAAAAAGTTAAAATATTTTGAGCTATTAATGTATATTTTCAAATATTTTAACTATTATAACAATTTTTAAATACTTTTAACTATTATTGATTATTAATGTGTGCATATTGACGTATATTGAGGATAATTTCATCATCTAACTTGTATTATGCTTCGAATCTCATCGAGTATCTCCTTTAAGTATTTTGAATTTGCCGCTGAATCGTGTCACAAAACCTCAATTTCACTGTCAAGATCGCCGTTCAACCGGGGCCGCTTTCAGATGCCAGAATACTGCCTAAACCCAATCCAGTGTTATATAGAGATCAGTGGTGCCAATTGATCGTAGTCATGTCAATCATTCATTTGAAACTGAAAGAATAACTGTATTTTGGCTATACATTTTGTTCTTTGCTTACCTCGGTATCTCTATTTTTGTATATGTTGTGAGATAGGATGATTTTGTCTCTAAGATCAACCATTTGGTCTATTAGTCATATTTATCTCACTGCCAAGTAAATTGATTTTTTTATATTTAGGTATTTCACGTATTTTTCAGATAGTACATTTCTTGAAGAGAATAACTGGAGAAAATAATCTGAGAACAGTCAAAATCTGTGCTGCCATCTATGAGCGGCGAACGGACTAACTGTTATTATCAAACATTAAGTTAAGTAATTAAATCATTCAACGATTTATTTAAAGAGAGCGGTGGAATATTGAATGGCATTCAATTATACAATAATTAATATGGTGAATAGTTTAATAGAAAATATTGCTACAATTCTAAAAGCTTCTATTCTTATGGAGCAGAAATCATAACCTACAAACTGTGAATTAAATATAAAATCTAAATTGGACTTGAAAATAGATATTCAATTGACATTTGTTATGCATATTATAAAAAAAATGTATAGGTATTTATTGAGGCTACGTGTAGAAGTGATATGACAACATTTATTAATATTTAATGACAGCTTATTCTTACCACCCCAATATTTCGTTGTAAATTAACGGCATCATCATATCATGATATTTTAGTGAATAATATGTCAAGCTGACATTTAGAGGTCCGAAATGATAGAGCGTGTGTATGTCAATCATACAATTAAGAAATAAATGATGAGGAAATGATAACAATTGAAGAAACAATAGATGCAATAAAGAAAATAAGAATTGGAAAAGCGGCGGGCTATGATGATCTAAAACCAAAACAAATTGAATTCATAGGGTCCTCTGGCATAGAAATGCTACACACTCTTTAATAAAATATGGAAAGGAGAACTATTGCCAATAGATTGAGAAAAAACTATAATTGTATCACTGTACAAAAAAGATGACAACAGAAAATGCGAAAATTACAGAGGAATTTCATTACTCTGCACTACGGCAAAAGTGTATGAAGCAATTCTGGAAACAAAAATCCAAAACAGAAGGAGAAATTATTGGAACACAAAGTGAATTCAGAAGAGGATTTAGGGATTTAGTACACAGGATCATATTTTTAGCATCAGACAGTTGATTGAAAGAACCCTACCTTTCAACAAAGAACTTTACATTTGTTTCGCTGATCTTGAGGAGGCCTTCGATTCAGTCAATAGAGAACTGCTATGGGAAATATTAGCTAGAAGCACTGATCTCTATAATAACACTGGATTGGATTTAGGCCGCTGAGATGCGTCCCCATTTGAGCGTCGCCATCTCGGCAAAAACTGAGGTTTTGTGACAGATCAATACCGCGTTTGGTCGCGATATTTAAAATTTAGCTGTGTGGTTTGACGGTATTTTATTTATCAAACATGATGATCGAGTGCATGTTTTGCGGAAAGAAACCCGATTCATCGAGAAATTTGACACTGCACAAGTAAGTACAACGAAATAACCTGAAGTAACTGTCGTTATAACTGAAATAAGTAAACATCACTTATTTTTATTGCTATGCTGTGATGAGAATATTCTCAAAATTTCCATCCGATGAAGAATCGTTCAAAAAATGGCTCGAACAAATGGATTTTCCAACTTAGAAATAGCTAAAAACATGAGGTTATGCTATCAAAATTTTGTTGCGTCCGCGCTAAAGCAGAATAAAAGATACACGACTCTGGAAAATAATACTGTTCCGACTATTTTCAACGAACTACACAAAAACTACTGCGTTAACTACAAAACCAAAAAAGATGTAATCGACAGTTCTACAGGTAAGTATGCAATTCTCAATACGATTTATTTATTGTTTAGTTGCATGAAAAAATTATAAAACTATTCAACGAATTTGATTTTACAGCACTACAATGTTAAAAAATAGTTAAAATATTGATACTAAAAAGTTAACAAATATTTTCAATTAATAATAAATATTTTAACTATTATAACATTTTTTAAATATTTTTAACTATTATTGATTATCAATGTATGCATATTGACGTATATTAAGAGTAATTTTATCATCTTAGTTGTATTATGTTTCGAATCTCATCGAGTGTCTTCTTTAAGTATTTTGAATTTGCCGCCGAATCGTGTCACAAAACCTCAGTTTTACTGTCAAGGTCGCCGTTCAACTGGGGCCGCTTTCAGATGCCAGAATACGGCCTAAACCCAATCCAGTGTTATATAGAGATCAGTGGCTAGAAGAAATATAGGAAATACACTAATACAAGCAATCAAAAATATGTACTATTGAGTAATTTGAATTATCGCGTTTCGATGCTGGCGCCATCTTGATGAGGGCGTGGCGTTACCAACTTAAACGGAAGTAGAGGAAGATGAGTGGAGATGTCAAGTGTTTTTTTGAATGTATGTGACACAAACTGAAACTCTGTGCTTTTTGTATATTTATTATAGAATATTGAAACGAATAGTTATTAAAATAGTCGTTCTGATTAAAATGTACAAAAACAGCAGGAATTATATAAGGACAGGAAATCGTATGTCAGAAGAATTTATAACGACACAAGGTTTGAAACAAGGAGAGAATCTGGGGGAAGTCTATTTTGCGGGCCATGAAAAAAGGTTGCGGACTGGCTATTAAAATAAGCCCCACAGAGCAAAAACTTAGGATCTGTACTGCCTCGGTGGTCTCTAATAACATATTAGCTAACTGTAATAAACATCATCTCCGTAGGGTTACTTTAATCTTGGTGAATTTTGCGGACTATTGCGGACTGGCTATTTAATTCAGCCTTAGAAAGCGGAAACTTAAAATCTGTAATGCTTGAATAATCCTTGACAACATATGGGCCAACAATAACAAACATCATCTCCATAGGGTTACTTTACTCCTGGTGAATTTTGCGGACTGACTATTTAATTTAGCCTCACAGAGCGGAAACATGGAATCTGTAATGCCTGAATTGTCCTTGATAACACATTAGCCAGCAATAACAAATATAATCTCCATAGGGTTACTTTACTCTTGATGAATTTTGCGAACTATTGCAGACTGGTTATTTAATTTAGCCCTACAGAGCAGAGACATAGAGTCTGTTATGCCTGAGTGGTCCTTGATAACACATCAGCCAGCAGTATCATCTCCGTAAGATAACTTTCTATTGGCAAGTTCTGTGAATGATTGAAGACTGACTAATTAATTTAGCACCACAGAGCGGAAACTTGGAGTCTTTTATGCCTGAATAGTCCTTGATAACATATTAGCCAGCGAGAACAAACATCATCTCCATAGGGTTATTTTACACCTGGTGAATTTTGCGAGCTATTGCAAAGTAACTATTTAATTTAGTACCACAAAGTGGATACATGAAGTCTGTTATGCCAGAACGGAAACTTGTAAACTGTAATGCCTGAGGGGTCCTTGATAACACATTAGCCAGCAGTAACAAATATCATCTCCATAAGGTTACCCTACTCCTGGTGAATTTGGCGGACTGGTTATTCAATGTAGCCCCACAGAACGGAAACTTGGAATCTGTAATGTTTGAATGGTTCTTGATAACATATAAGCCAGCATTAACAAACATCATTTCCATAGCAGTACTTTACTCTTGGTGAATTTCGTGGACTGGTTATTCAATTTAACCCCACAGAACAGAAACTTGTAATCTGTAATGCCTGAGTGGTTATTGATAACACATCAGCCAGCAGAAACAAATATCATCACCATAGACTTACTTAACTCTTAGTGAATTTTGCAGACTGGCGATTTATTTTACGAAGATACTACCCCTGGCTTGGCCAGCGTTACATTAATAAATGATTCAGACTCTACTTTTCGGAAGGTTGGTCTATTCCTGGTGTTCAAAACAAGGTCCAGACTTGTGATCCATTCAGTCAGTATATTCCCTCTTCTGTCCGTGCGAAGAAATTCCCGTTGGCAATAAAGCTGCTTCTGCTGTAAAGATGAAATCAAATTGAATAGCTAGTCCGCAATATTCACTAGAAGTAAGGTAATCTTACGGGGATGATGTTCATTGCTGCTAGATAATATGTTATTGAGGACCACTAAGGCATTACAGATTCCAAATTTCCGCTTTGTGAGCCTAATTGAATAGCCAGCCCGCAATAGTCCGCGAAATTCACCAAAAGTGAAGTATCTCTATGGAGATGATATTTGTTACTGCTGGCTAATATGTTATCAAGGACCATTCAGACATTATAGACTCGAAGTTTTTGTTCTGTGAAGCTAAATTGAATAGCCAGCCCGCAAAATTCACCAAGAGTAAAGTACCCTTATGGGGATGATGTTTACTTACTTAAATAAAATAGTCAGTCCGCAAAATTCACTTAGAGTAATATAACCCTATGGAGATGATATTTGTCACTGCTGGCTAATGTGTTATCAAGATTCAGACAATCTTGATTCCAAGTTTTCGTTTGTTGGGGCTATATTAATTAGTCAGTTAGCAAAATTCACCAGGAGTAAAGGGTCCCTATGGAGATGATATTTGTTACGGCTGGCTAAAAAGTAATCAAGGACTATTCAGACATTACAGATTACAAGTTTCCGTTCTGTAAGGTTAAATTAAATAGACAGTCCGCAAAATTCACCAAGAGTAAAGTAACCCTAAATACTCATGCATAACATATTACAGGTTTACGTTCTGTGGGGTTAAATGAAATAGCCAGTCTGCAAAATTCACAAGAAGTAGAGTAACGTTATGGAAATGTTGTTTGCTACTGCTGGCTAATATATTATCACTCACGCATTAAAGATTACAAGTTTCCGTTCTGTGAGGCTAATTTGAATAGCCAGTCCGCGAAATTAACTTATGACGTTTTTTACTGCTGGCTAATATATTATCAAGGACAATTCAGGCATTACAGATTTCAAATCTCTGTTCTGTGGGGCTAAATTGAATAGCCAGTCTGCAAAATTCACCAGGAATAGAGTAACCTTGTGGAGATGATGTTTGCTACTGCTGGCTAATATGTTATCAATAAGGACCACTCACGCATTACAGATTACAAGTTTCCGTTCTGTTAGGCTAAATCGAATAGCTAGTCCGCGAAATTAATCAAGAGTAAAGTAATCCTATGGAGATGATGTTTGTCACTGCTGGCTAATATGTTATCAAGGACCATCTAGGCATTACAGATTTCAAATTTCTGTTTGATGAGGCTAAATTGAATAGCCAGTCCGCAATAGTCCGCAAAATTCACCAAGAGTAAAGTAGCCCTACGGAGATGATGCTCATTACTGCCGGCTAATATGTTATTAAAGACGACACAGGCAGTACAAATTCCAAGTTTCTTCTCTGTGGGATTAATTTTAATAGTCAGTCCGCAAATTAGGTACTACCGAGAATCTGAGCCCTTTTCTTTTCGTGATTTATATGGACGAGATAGCAAAAGCAGTTAACACAAAAATTAAGAAAACGTCAATGGGGAATTTAAATCTAAAAAATATTAAAATATCAGAATGCCTGTTTGCAGATGATATGGCAATATTTGGTTACTAACAATGATGAAGAATATCTACAAGAAAGTATGAATATCTGGAAAGAAGAATTAGCGGAGGCAAATATGAAAATCAATACAAGCAAAACGAAATGAAATGATGTCATAAAAAAAAATTTGGAAATTAAGGACAATAGGAAAAAGGAATCGGGACAGGCCACGGAAAACATGGGATGAAGAAATGAACAAATACTGTTCATTCCCGTATCCTGAATTGACAATTTTCTGCGATTATCTGAGAATTTAGGTCATAGATACATATTGTATACTCTAATTCATATCATGAATGATTGGAAAATTTTTAATACAATCTAGCTTTAATTCTAATTTTATGTTCATATTTTTTTTCTAATTGGCATTATTGGTCTGCAAGAAAAAGACAATCATAGAAATCGACAATTCCATAATCTGAAAATAAATTTTTATCATTGAGCATACAATATCAATTAATTATGGAAACTCACTAGAATAAGGAAGCTGTTGTCAAAAGGAACTATTCCTGCCAAAGGTGGATAAGAGTAGTGGGTTGCCTGTAGAATGATAGTATTCCGCTGAAAGTAAAACAAATCTGTTTCTGTGAAGAATTTATAGATCATAAAAGACTTTCAAATTAATAACGAGAGCACGATGAGTCAGAAATTTCAATCTACTAAAGAGTGACCCACCCAATTTTCTATATCAGCGAGCATCAACTCAAGATATTGACGAGTGGAAAATATATTTCAAGCTTTGTTCCTCTAAGAATTAGTAAAAACTTACAATCTCCATAGATTGCGCGTTGAAGTAGCAGATGGAACATTCATTCAACAAGTCTAAAGTTGTACCATTCTGCACAGATTCAAGACAATATTATATATAATAATGTTTACAAGTTTGTATTTTTTGACAAACCTGTATTAGATAAAATCTCATGAAACTGGAGGCTAGGACTGCGGGAGTGAGAATCATTATAATAGACAATACACTGATGATATCAATGCTATGTTGGATTATAGCAATATATAATATCATTGCAATCAGTAGCGATAATATGTGTATTGCAAAAAATGCCGTGAAAGATGTAATTTTGTGATGACATTTCATGAGTTCATATTGCTCCAGAAGCAAGTCAGCAATCGTATGAATGTCCAATGAAGATGTCTTAGGATAATCATCGACAAATATATCGACAGCTACAATTTCGTGTTTGATGAAATTATTCAGAGTTGCAAGTCTCACGGCGCAAATAAAAGGTGATCCACCGAATAAGAATAGAAATATAACAATCAACATAAAAGATACATATGCACTTGGCAGAGTTATCAACAGATAAATGTATGAGCTTGCATGAGTAATGAGTAAGAATATAATCATTACAATAACAAAGTAAGTAAATATCAGTACATAAATACTTGGAATTACGATATATCTGTGGTCAACTGATAAGCCTAACTTTTCCATGGCTTCATCAGCTTGCTCATGCAGCTTCAAGATACGATCAAAATTATCTATTTCGCTCAAAAAGTGAATAGCATAGACAAACGAAAATAGTTGAATACATTCAAAAAATGTGAAAATTGCTATGTCAAAGTACGTCATATTGGTCTTGAAGGTCTCTACGAATATAAGATACGTTCTGATCAATAAAATTAGGTTGAATCCTGAAATAAATAACAATGAGATAACTCCAGGCCCTGAATTTGGGTTCATAGTTTACATTATGAATATCTTTAGTGGATCATTTCATGTTGAAAACCATGAGTAATATTAACTTACAATTCAAGTTCATCTATAATATCTGGTTTGACTAATAAAATCATAAGGTATACAGGTATCCCACGATGAGCTTACACTATCTATATTTATGTACAATTTAGTGCAGTCACCTTAGGGGTCTCTTCTCGAAATGAGACGAAATAAGCTGAAAATTTATATATTTTGGCGTTCTAAATGTTCTCACAAAAGTCTCATATGGTCACGTGTAAAGCGTCGCGTCGTGAGATATTCAAGGTCAGAAGTCGCTAAAATCAGTTTTTTTGGAAATATCTCGCATCCTTTGCCTCAAATCGTATTTGCATTCATCATAAAATTTGTAGAGTATATATACATGCCATAGCGCAATTTCAGTTTATAGTACGGTTTTTTAACCTAATTATTCGTTAAATCGATTCGAACGAAAGGGCTACGGATGTGAGTTCATAGCGATTTTGTTCATAATGTAATGTTTATTGCTTGACGAAATCTAATTCTAGAATATTATTAGAGGCTTCCATTGGGAGGAGTGATGTGCTGCGACGCGGCGAAAGGCCCCTCTCATACTACGTCGTCTTTACGAGCTTCCCCCACTCTCGCACGTCACAATAATTTACAAATCTATAAGACATAGCAATTGCAAAATAAATCCGCTTCTTTTCAATATTAATTATTTTATTTGAATCATTATGATCGGTATTATTGACAGTACGGATTATTTTACTCCAACAAAGATTTATTACTGATGCTAGGCAACCCTGCGTAAACATTTCCCACCCATGAGATGGAAGTGTCATACATACTTCCTAATCTCCAAAAGGTTGGGAATTGTAATTTACTATAATGATTGTGAATAAAAATATATTTTATTCACAATCATTATAGTAATATGGCAATTCCTCACCTTTTGGAGGTTGGGAAGTATGTAATTTCCAACTTCAATGACTAGCTCACGGGTCGGAAGCGATACTTCCATCTCTTGGGAAATGTTTATGCAGGGTTGCCTAGCATCAGTCATAAATCTTTATTGGATTAAAATAATCCGTGCTATCAGAAATACCGATCATATAATCTAATGATCCAAATAAAACAATTAATATCGAAAAGAAGCGGATTTATGTTGCAATTCTGTGTAAATCTATGTCTTATAAATTCATAAATTTGTAAATTATTAACAAAATCGCTATGAACTCTCATACGTAGCATTTTCGTTCGATTCGGGGCAAGTGTATAGCTCCATTTCACTGTTATAACTTATTCATATCTGCACTTATCACAATTTCAATGGATACACGTATAAATAACTTGATTCATAAATCATAAATGTCAAATTAATTAAATTTTTCAAAACATTCTTGTTTTCATAGACTACTACATAAATTTACTTTGTTGAAAAAAGAACGAAATTGGACCAGCTATTTCTCGAAGAATTAGGGATGATTGTGAATAAAATAGTATACATACTTCGGTGAGGATTTCATATCAGCCTCGAGCTATACCTGATCCTCGAGGCTTCGCCTCTCGGTCATATAATAAGCTCTCGGCTGTAATGAAATACTTCCCACCTCAGATGTAATATACTATTATCCATAATAGATATTATTGTTCTACTGAAACCATTATTAAGTATCTATTTTAATTTCTTTCCGTTTGAATTTGCAACTCGGATAGTTCAATGCAATGATTTAAGGCAAAGGATGCGAAGTATTTCCAAAAAACTGACTTTTGCGACTTTTGATTCTGAATATCTAAGGTCCTTACACATGACCTTATGATACTTTTGAGACAACATTTAGAATGCCAAAATAAAGGTTTATATAAATTTTCAGCTTATTCCGTATCGGGTGATCCCTTTTTTTTTTAGCTCGTGACTGTACTAATTTGATATAATTCTACAAAACTTGTTCATATTTATATGATGAATATCATAATTTTTCAAGATGAATGCTGCATTCAAATATTATTGAGTGGATGGGAAATTTTACCTGCAAATATTAATTTGTGTTTCCAGTCTCTGTTCCTCACAGAGATATGAACGCGGTTGTTGATGATTTCACGATTAAATTGGCAAATCGAAATATTCTGTATCAGATGTAGCAACCAATCATAGCTATCATGTGTGGAATCATATCTCATTTTCCATCCGACATAAGGTGCAATCTTATCCAAAACTACTGCACTTTTAAAAATTATTAATTCTATGCAACGCATCAACATTCTGACAGTGTAGTGCGATAGTAATGTGGTCATGTAAAAAAGTCTTCACATTGTATAATCAATGAGCAAATTTCAATTACCGTAAAAATAATTACCGTTACACCTCAAATGTGATCGAAAATTGTGATATTAGATCAATCATTCAATAATGCATTGGATTGGTGTAACCCTGATTATTCAGATGACACGTAAAATCCATATCAGTCCGCGGTACAGAACCCCTTTCCCCGGATTATTAACCCTAAGAGGGCCAATGAGGTCTGGCCAGACCTATTTGAAATTCAATGCTCAATCACTCTCTCCTCAACAATAATTGAGAACTGGAACTCGTTGACTTTTATGAACTCGAGTTGTTGAATCCGATGAGACCATCTTCAAAGCGATTTCGACATATTCAAAGCGGAAAAAATCGATTTTATTGTGATTTATCTTAAATTGACCTATGAGGCCTGACTAGACCTAGACGAATTCTGACATTTTCAAACATGATAGACTTGTATCTGGTGTTGTAATAGGCAAGGGTAGATACTTATAATTGAAGAGGCAACTTTTCTATCCTTTAGTAGTGTTTGGTTAATAAATATTCAATGAGAGAAACATTGAATCATCATTTTTCATATTTTTTAGTGGATGTTCTATATTTTCTTTGATTTTTATTCATGTCATTACTAAATGTGTCATTGTGATGTGTGCCGCAATGTTACACTATATAGATGGAGCAAATGAAGTAAATATAGTTTTGAATCATACAGCACGCCTCCAAGATTGATCTGCAGCTATTCAAAATGAATATAATAATAATAATAATAATAATAATAATAATAATAACTTTATTCAGAAGACATGGTGTTTCACATGTATATAAAACGTCAAATATAAAAGTAGATGAGTTGAGTATAAGACATAAATACAAAATCAATTTTCATAGTCAAAATACTCTTCTAAGCTGTAGAAATTATTAGTTAATAAAAATTGTTTCAAATTTATTATAAATGTTTTCAATGTAACACACGTAACTATGTGTTCCGGTAAATGATTGAAAATTTTCAGTCCTATTACGTGAGGAGCACTTTTATTTTGGGTATAATTAACTAATGGTACTCGAAATTTTTCTTTGTTTCTAGTATTAAAATTGTGAATGTTCGCGTTTAAGACAAAATCATTATTCACCTAATTCAAGAATGTACAGAGAGGTAACAGTTAGTATTTTGAATCTAGCAAACAATTCTCTACATGATGTGCGGGATGTTACCCTTGCCAAGCAGCGCAGTAATTTTTTTTGCACTATGAAAACTCTGGCCAAATTAGATGCTGAACCCCAGAATATGATGCCGTAGCGTAATAAAGATTCAGCTTTTGCATGGTAGAATACAATAAGTTGTTCTAACGTTAGAATAGACCTCAAGTGCCAAACTTGGTAGTACGTCGAATTTAATTTAGAGATTAGCTCATTAGTATGGATTCTCCAGTTTAGATTTTCGTCTAAAGTCATTCCTAAAAACTTATTTTTATTTACTCTTGTGATTTCATAATCCTCAATTGTAACTTTTGTGTCAAAGTTTTTATTACTATGAGGGTTATGAAAACGTAAATAGCTTGTTTTAGTTTTATTGAGAAACAGATTATTATCTTTGAAACAATTCGACATTTGATTTAATCCAAGATGGCAAATGTTTAAAAGCGTGTCTTCACTACGATCTGATACCAACATTGATGTGTCATCAGCATATAATTTAAGAATGCACTCTTTATTTATATTGTTGCATATATCGTTAATATATAAAACAAAAAGCCTAGGAGATAGAATTCCGCCTTGCGGAACTCCATCTTTAACTGTTAGTAAATCTGAGTCTACTTCATGTGATACAGAATTTGTCGACTGTTTGAGGGAAACATATTGTTTTCTATTTCGTAGAAAACTCTCAACCCATTCAAGTGCAACACCCCGAATTCCAACTTTTTCTAATTTCCATAGCAGAAGACTGTGACTTACGCAATCGAAAGCCTTTGTGAGATCACAGAAAATTCCGATTGGATGTTCACCTTTTTCCAAAACAGAAATTAGATCTTGTAAATATGATTGCACAGCATCAGTAGTAGATTTATTCCTGCAAAAACCATATTGATTATTTATAATTACGTCATTTTTATTTAAAAATGATTCTAATCTATCAAGATATGCGTACTCGAAAATTTTTGACAATATTGAAGCTTGTGCAATAGGTCTAAAATTATTCATATCTTGGGTATCGCCTTTTTTGAAGATTGGTGTTATTTTATTTATTTTTAAAAGATCTGGAAAGATACCAGATTCAAAAGATAAATTAATAAGATAAACCAATGGTTTTAAAATGTATTGAGCAACTGATTTGAATAAACAACATGGAATATTATCTGGACCACTGGATTTTTTATTCTTTAGTTTGGTTTTTATGAGAGAGAGAAGTTACATTTCGGAAAAGGGAGCTAGAAAAAGACTCTTTAATTGCGCCGTCACAGTACCTTTATAGTCATTCGTGCTACAGCCCTGTACATTACTGATTATATTTAAGGACGTTCACTGGTTAAATCGATTTTCTTCTGATTTTCCTCAAATTGAAAAATTGTGTGAATGAAAATGTCCTCTATACAGTAGTATTTTTCAAAATATCGCTATCCATGCAAAATTTAGAGAAATTTGTCGTTAAAGCTGACGACTTTAACATGGGAGCTATAGGTTATACATCGTAAAAATGAACATTTTTTACTAATATCAGAAGAAGTTTTCTTTACATATCTCTGAAAAAACAATATACTATAGAATAGAATGTGAGGAAAATTTACCATTCAAAATATTCCACCTCTCCATATTCATTATCAAGAGAGAGCCATAATAAAAATGTAAACACTACAGTTTTACGCTGGGAGAAAGAGACATGAGAGAGAGGTTGCAACGTTGCGGAATCGCTCTGCGCGCCTTATGGTCGCTCAACTCACACAGGCACAGATTACGTCTGTCCATGTAAAGCTATGTTGCCGCATCAAACTACGCACACTCCCTTTCTCTCGCACGAATTTTTCTGTCACTCTCTCGCCGAGTGAACGTCCTTAAAGGTGCATCTCGAAAGAAAGAGTTAAATTTGTTACAAATTACCTCAGGATTTGAAATTATTTTGTCTTCAACTCTAATAGAAATATTCTGTACCTTGGGTACTTTGTTCGACCGTTCATTAATTATACTCCATGTGGTTTTACTGATATTGTCAGATAGCATAATTTTTTGCTGATAATAAGTTCTTTTTGTACTATTAACCAAGTGGAAATGTTTACGTTTCTCAAGTAGGTATAATGGTTTCAAAATAGGAAATGATTTCTGTAACTGAAAGAGGCTATGTAGATTTCCACTAGAGTTTACTATATCATTAGTAATCCAAGTTTTCTGATGCTTTTTCAACTTGGATGATTTTAGAGGAAAATGTTTATCGAAACAATTTAAAAATATATTGTAAAAGTCCTCAAAAGCTAAATTCAAATTTGTACAGGCAAGAACAGAATGCCAATCTTCATTTACCAAATCATTGATAAAATTTGAAACATTATCTTCATGAAAAGCTCTGTATGTATAACCTTGAACATTACCATTCTCAAAAGCATTGCTACAAGTTAGAAGAGTATCATGATCAGAAATAATATTTTTTTCTACATAGCTAGTTGTGGTGAAATTAGTGAAGATATAATCAAGCTTAGAGTTACCACGAGTAGCATCGAAAACAATATTTGTACAATTCATACTTACAAATACATCTAATAAAGAATTGTATTGAATCTCGTCACGAGTAGGATCTATATTGAAGTCTCCGCCTAATATGAGTTTATAGCGAGGTTTGAATATGCTTTCTAAAATAAGAGAGAATTTAGATACAAAATTTGTCATGTTTTCGGCACTCATTCTATGAACAGAGTATGTATGGAGGAAAAGGAAGACAAACATCAATTCGAAAGTTTTTTCAATCGATAGGTCAAAATTGGCATTAGTATAAATATCTGTATACCCTGTGCCAAGTCAAATAATCAAGCCAATTACCAATTTTTTTCTCTCCCTCACACCCACACACATACACACCCACTGCCACCCGCACAGTCCATTCTATCATTTAGTAGATTATTCAAAACTAAAATACACTTGTCAAGCTTTATAAAAATTCTTACAAGTCACACAACAATAAAACTCGGTGAAGGTCTGGCCAGACCTCATGGGTTCACTTAGCACCAAACAAGTCACTGCCCATCCTAGGGTTAACACTCTTTTGAAACTTTGTGAGCGGCTTCATTTTGATGAATCCGACAACTTTTTTATTTGCGAAAATTTTTGAAACTGCTATATTTTTCACCGAACAGCCGAAAAAGACGTCGATTTCATGATTTATTCTTGAACATTAACATCACTCTCTTTTATAGTTTAATCATAAGATAATAATAGCAAAAGCACACACAATATTTTGTTCGACAAAAATATTGCGGCGTTCGGCATAACCCCCATAATCTCCAACATGTCAAACTTACATAGATTATTAACATTCTGTTAAATTTCTCAGTATTATTGAATGAACATTAGTTGAAGTTCAGCGGTGTCCGACAAAAATTTCTGCTGCATATTTTCAGTCCGAAGCTTTGAAAATCTCAATTCTATGAGATTGGTTTGCTGATTAACACTTGTCGAACAAAAATCATACATATATGTGAGTATATTTCTTGATCAAATAATATATTGTCCGACAAAAACAGTGCGCCATATTGCCAATCCAATAATAAAAAGATAAGAAATAGCATTTATTGTGTTTGTATGCGCACAATTTTGAAACTACCTTTCAACAAAATTTTGTACATCAATTTGTGAGATCAAAAAATGATAAATCCAGTTCTAAATTGATTCCTACCCGCGTATTTAAAATCGTAATTCATTTGTTTCAAACGACGTTTATTAAATTCATAATTATCATTAAATATAATACAAATCGAGTGCTAAATTACAGTATTGCAGTTTGACTGCCGAACATAGTGAGGCAGTCAATGTAACCGAAGCACATAAAGCCATTTTTGCTTAAAATGATATATACCATTTTTTTTCCAAACGAGTACCTAAATTGTAACACATGAAGTTAATTTATCGATTTTTAGTGCGATGCAATTAGCTCTAAGAGAACAAGCTAAATCATAATACTCAAATTTTGTCATGGTTACGATATAAACAAACATAAAATCAAATTCAGAATAAATTGAAAAGAAATTGAAACTGTCATCCGTGTCATCATTAGCTGATATTAATAATCTCCTAGAGTGCGAATGGTTTATTTCAAAACCTAATTTTCAATAACTGTAAGTACATTCACAATAAATATTGCTAAATTATTTTGCTGAAATATTAGATTGTTTTACTTTAAGTGACATGGCACATGAAGTGAACAAAAGTCAATATTTTATCTGCCTAATCAGATAAAGTGATACTTTTATCTTGGCTACAGAGATACTAAACATGTCACTTTTGTGACGTTTGAAAAAAAAACATTTATTTTTTTGTCTATTTTTCGATATGAAGATTTGTGAATTTTGACGTCGGATAAAAAACAACTCACAAGCGGGATCGATGGATGACATAGCATTTGTAATGATGTATTTAAGACCTATACAAAAATCCAGCTTGTTGGAAATTAATCCAAACTGAAATGTTTATTTTATCTAGACTAACTTGGACGTATTTTATTATTCTGAAGGTATTGCTTGGAAATCTTGCACCGCAGTTGCTAATAAAGAACTCCAAGCTATATACAGGGTGTAACAGAAATAACTTTATCAATTCCAACCAGTAATAGAGCTCGTCAAGTATAACAATTTTTCTCATAACTTTTTCTTGTAAATCCTCTAGATGTCGAGTCAAAAAACTCACAGTACGCCCATGGCTCGTGCTGCATATTTGTTATTTGTTGGAAGAATGAAAACGGTCGATTGAGATCTTTGCTCTATAGTTCTATTTTTACTTATTTGTACTAAGCACAAGAAAGTATTATGAAACCGACAAAATTCACCTACCGAGATTTTGATGGAAATATCCGTTTTGAGCATCCAATTTGACTATTTTCGGCTTGATGTCGGTACGTATGTTCGTGCGTTCGTAACTCGCAAATTTCAAAACTGGTTGAACGTATATTAAAATTTTGTATTTAATCTAATAAATCCAGAATGATCAACCGTAGTGTTTGATGTTGTCTCAGAATGGTTATCTGCTATTTTTGTATGAATCAGCCAAGCCAGAAGTGCACTTTACTTGAAACTTCTTTCAAATTTTTTGCATAAATCTAGAACGATCAGCCATAGCATATTGAAATTTAGTGTTTGAACTTGTTGCAGCATCAAAATAGTTATCTACTATTTTTGTATCACTCGGCTGAGCCGGAAGTGCAGTTTATATGTATGACATTCAGAATTTGCCGTATAAAACAATCAGTTTAATTGAAATGATAAGGTAGGCAATATGTTATCAATTTTTTGATTTTGTTTGACATTGTATATGTCAATATATATATATATATATATATATATATATATATATATATATATATATATATATATATTAAAATTATATTAATTATAATCTGAAGTGACAGAAAACTTTATTGAATAAATTTGTGTATATATCAAATGATGTACAAGTGAGTCACGCGATGTTCACGTCAGATTTTTGGATATGTTGTAAGATAGGATAAATTTGTCTCTGAGATCAACAATTAAGTTTATTAGTCATATTTTATCTCACTGTCAAGTAAATTGATTTATATTCAGGTATTTCTCGTTTTTTTTTTTGTGTTGATACATTTTTTGAAGATTTGATTGTCCCAGAGAAATAACAGGAGAAAACAGTCAACATCTGTGCTGCCATCTATGAGCGGCAAACGGACCAACTGTTATTATTAAGCATTAATGACCAGTTGCACTACCGTCACTTAACTTCAAGAGAGGAATAATAACCGTAGTAACAATTGTTCACAATAGTTGCCACAGATATTAAACTCCACTTAAAGTTGAGTGACGGTGGTGCAACTGGCCATAAGAGAAAATAGTTCAACGATTTATTTGAAGAAAACGGTGGAATATTGAATGGAAGTCAATTATAAAATAATTAATTTGGTGAATAGTTTAATTGAAAATATTGTTACAATTCTAAAAGCTTATATTCTTATGGAACAGAAATCATAACCTACAAATATAATCAAACTGAATTTGATAAGTGAATTAAAAATAAAATCTAAATTGAACTTAAAAATAGATCTTCAATCGACATTTGACAAAATAAAATGACACTTTTATAGTAATTTACATTGCAAGACCGTTACTTAGAACTTTACGGGCGTGCACGGTAGATAACGAGCGAGCGAAGCGAGCTTGCCATCCGTGCGAGCACGTAAAGTTCGGGTTACGGTCGAGCATTGTACAATGTTTTACATTATACTGAATCGTAGATATATCAAAAATAAATTATTGGAACGTACAGTAAAATATATTAAATTATTTGATCGTAATAGTCTTTGAAACATAAAGCAAATGTTACTATGACAAATGTTGTATAAAACAAAATAAAATATTATTTTGAGCTGCCAGTTATGGATAGTTTCAACGCGCTCAACCTTCCTGACGAAATTCTGCAAGAAGCTGGAGAAGCTAATGGAAAATTAATACCAGAAAAGTCACGCAACCGATATGATAAAGAACTAGAAGATTTTAATGAGTGGAAAAGGAAAAATAATGTCAGTATGGTCCTAAACGAAACTGTTGTGTTGGCATACGTATCTAAATTATCAAAGAAATACAAACCGACAAGTTTATGGACTAAATTTTCAATGTTGAAGAAAGCCTTAATTGTTAATGGCGACGTTGATATATCTAGGTTTGTTGTGGTAATTACCTTATGAGTTATGTAGTAATTAAATTGATTCCGTAGATTTAGCAAGGTTATTCTATTTTTGAAGAAACAAAATATTAATTTTATGCCGAAGAAATCTAAGGTTTTGTGTGTTGCGGATTGTCGCAGATTTATTTTGGAAGCTTCGGATGATTTCTTACTATGTAAAGTTGTGCTTATCTTTGGACTATATGGTGCTTGTCGCCGAGATGAATTACTTAAACTAACAGTAGATGATATCGAGGACCATGAGAAGTATGTGCTAGTAAAGTTGCGAGATACCAAGACATATACTTCCAGGTCATTCATTATTCCGGATGCAAGTGAATTATTAAAGCCTTATGATATTTACCAAAAGTATGCTAAACTACGTCCGCGTAATGTTGGAACTAGACGCTTTTTTTTGGGGTACAAACAAGGAAAATGTGTTGCGCAGCCGGCTGGTATGCATACTATTGGAGGTGTACCGAGAAAAGTAGCAGAATTCCTTGGTTTAGATCACCCTGAAAAGTACACGGGCCATTGTCTTAGACGAAGTTGTGCTAGCATGGTTGCAGAGTCTTCGGGAAATATTCTACCAGTGAATCAAATTGGTGGTTGGCAATCATCAAAAGTGGCAGAAGGATATATAGAAGAGTCTATAGTAGGCAAAATGAAAGTTGCAAATATGGTTCTTTCGACCAACCCACACAACGAAACGTCAAATGCTATCGTTGCTTCATTATCTTCGACAGAGGAAGTTTCTACCGAAAATATGTGTGCAGCCTCTTCTGGTTTGATGATTACGGGAAATTCCAGCTGTACAGTTAATGTCCATTTATGCTGCAAACAGAATTGTTTCTAAATTATTGTATATATTTGTATTTTTTGATACTTTCAATAAATAACGTTATTATTATAACGGGCAGCCCGTTATAATTTTAACAGGCTAAGCCCGTTACAACTCACTTTACCATTAGAGACAGAGCTCTGTTATGAGACGTTTACGATTCAGTATAATGTAAACACTTATATCATAAATAACTATTTTATAGGATGTATTCGTTATAGTGTTTGTATTTTCTGTGAATGTGAATAACAGAATGAAATATCAATCTACAAAATAAGTCAGGTGCGTCAAGTTTCGTAGTATTAGTTTGCTAAAAATGTGACCACAATTGCAAAAATTTGTTTGCAAAATCGATAAAATAGTTATAATGCATTCAAATCTCAAATAGTTCGGTAATAGGTTACTTCGGTGAACTTATTATAAAAAGTATCGTATACAACACGGATATTGAACGACCGTCTTTATTGTTCAGGGTGAAGTTGGCTGCACGAAACTGCGCTTTGAGCTTCGCCTTTGCCTTCGTCGAGTGCTTCACCCTTCACAATAACGACTGTCCTTTGGTCCTTCTAACCATAATATATTATTACAGTTGGGACAAGTTACGAAATATACGTGTATAATCAGCTTTCAACTTGTATTGTTAATTGTCGAATTAATAAGTAATTTCAAATCATCTAGTTTTAGAGAATTCAAAATGTTTCATAATTAATCTGATCATTTGTTATTTCTATACAAGCTCATTTTCGTATCCTGAATTGACAATTCTCGGAAATTATGCTCTGAATCGTTAACTATTTGCGATTATCTGAGAATTTGAGTCATAGATATATATTGTATACTCTAATTCATGTCATGAATGATTAGAAAATTTTTAATACAATCAAGCTTTAATTCTAAATTCTTCTTTAATGTTCATATTTCTTTTCTAATTGGCATTATTGGTCTGCATGAAAAAGACAATTATAGAAATCGACATCTCTATCATCTGAAAATTAATTTTTATCATTAAGCATACAATTTATCAATTAATTATCTATGGAAACTCACTATAATAACCCAGCTGTTGTCGAAAGGAACTATTCCTGCGAAAGGTGGATAAATGTAGTGGGTTGCCTGTAGAATGATGGTATTCCGCTGGAAGTAAAACATATTATCTGTTTCTGTGATGAATTTATAGATCATATGATAAAGACTTTCAAATGATTTGGGAGTTTTTGCGAGCCACCGCTCATGGAACGTCAACGCTAACGTCAAAAACATTTTATTTTGAGCACCGTTACTGGAATTGACAAATAAATTCATTGTTATGTTATTGATGTTTGCTAATCCTTGAAGTTTCTTGTGAATACACTTGATTCAAGCTAGCACTATTTAGCAAGCATTTCCCAAAAAAATTGTTTTCTATGCTAGCGTTATCGTATCAATAGCGGAGGCTTGCAAAAACTCTTAAATAACAAGAGCACGATGAGTCAGAAATTTAAATCTACAAAAGAGTGACCCACCCAATTTTCTATATCAGCAAGATATTGACAAATGGAAAATAGATAAAATAGAGGCGGATGATGTACATAGAATATATTTTAAGGTTTTTTTTATCTAAGAATTAGTAAAAACTTATAGTCCGTGAGACAGCGCCTAAATTTTTTGTTGATTACCGCTCATTTGAAACTTTGTGAGTGGCTTCATTGTGATGAGTCCGACAACTTTTTCATTTAGCAAAATTCTAGATTTGGGGGCGTTTTCCAGCGAGGGCTGATTGATTGAAAGAATATTGCCGTAATGCTGATCTGTACACTAATCGAAAGATTTTTTGATAATAAAATGAAGGAAAAATATTGTCCGACATGAATATTGAGGCTACCGGTGAATCCGACAAGCCGCACTTGTCATAAGTATGTTGGTACTAATGGTAAGTATGTTGGTACTTATGACAAGTCGGTCTCACCAGTAGCCTCAATATTCATGTCGGACAATATTTTTCCTTCATTTTATTATCAAAAAATCTTTCGATTAGTGTACAGATCAGTATTACGGTAATATTCTTTCAATAAATTAGCCTTCGCGGGTAAACGCCCCCAAATCTAGAATTTTGCCAAATGAAAAAGTTGTCGGACTCATCACAATGAAGCCACTCACAAAGTTTCAAGTGAGCGGTAATCAACAAAAAATTTATGCGCTGTCTCACGGACTATTACAATCTCTATAGCTTGCGCGTTGAAGTAGCAGGTGTTCCATTCATTCAACAAGTCTAAAGTTGTATCATTCTGCACAAATTCAAGAAAATATTAGCTGATAATATTTACAAGACTTGTATTTTTTTGACAAACCTGTATTAAATAAAATCTCATGAAACTAGAAAGTAGGACTGCGCAAAAAATAATCATTATAATGGACAATATACTGATAAAATCAATGCTATGTTGGACTATAGCAATATATAATATCATTGCAATCAGTAGTGAGATCATGTGTATTATAAAAAATGCTGTGAAAGATGACATTTTGTGGTGACATTTCATGAGTTCATATTGCTCCAAAAGCAAGTCAGCAACCACCTGTATGTCCAATGAAGATGTCTTGAAATAATCATCGACAAATATATCGACATCTTCCATTTCATGTTTGATAAAATTATTCAGTGTTGCAAGTCTCACGGCGCAAATAAAAGGTTGTCCACCAAGTTGGAATAAGAATAGATTCATCAACATAATAGTTACATATGCGCTTGGCAAAGTTATCAACAGATGCATGTATGAGCTTTCATGAATAATGAATGCGACTATAACCACTACACTTATGAAGTAAGCCGCTATAATTGAATAAATAATTGGGATTATGACATATCTATAGTCAACTGATAAGCCTAACTTTTCCATGGCTTCATCAGCTTGGTCATGTAGATTCAAGATACGTTTAAAATTATCTGTTTCACTCAAAAAATTAATAGCATAGACAAACGAAAATAGTTGAAAACCTTCAAGAAATGTGAAGATTGCTATATCTAAGTACGTCATGTTGATCTTGAAGGTCTCTACGTATATCATATACGTTCTGATCAATAAAATTAGATTGAATCCTGAAATAAATAACAATGAGATAACTCCAATCATTAAATTTGGGTTCATAGTGTACCTGTACATTATGAATGTCTTTAATGGATCATTTCATATTGAAAACCATGAATATGATTACATTTGCATGTTTTTGTAACTTAAGTAAACTAATGGAGCTAAATTTTGTATGTGAAATTCAGTAAGATTAAGTTACAAATCTGGTTTGGCTAGGAGCATCATAATGTACCTACAGGTGTCCCATGACAAGCTTACACTATCTATCTATTAGTCCAAGCAATGAAGACCCAAATAGCGAAAAAAGTTCATGCAGAAGCCAATTTTGGCATCAAATCAGTTTTGCATTCATTATAGAAGTTGTAGAGTATAACATTCTTCACAAACTTTGTCTTAAATTTAAGATAGAGCGCGATGAGTGCGGAGCACTAAGCCATACATGCCAAAGGCGCAAGGTCAATCGCGAATTTCATTTTATAGTACGGTTTTTCAACTTACATTTTATTTATAAATATTACTTATAAATCAAATAGTCATTTAGTACGTGAAGAGCACAACAATAATAAATTATTGGATATAACTTTTCTTCATTTTATTAAATTAACGAGATATACATTTCGATTACTAAGTAATCATCATCAGTCTTAATTACATAAAATTGCAAAGTTTACTACTATTAGTACGAAAATTTTCACAATTTTTGGTGGGAGAAGTATCCTACCAATAAGATTCAAATTTGCTACACATTCCATTAAGTAAAGAAAGATATGAAAAAGAACTATAAATAATCTATTTAGCAGAAATTAATGGTTATGATAAACAAAAGGTTCTGAAAATTCTAAGCATACAAAAATCAAAAATGCACATTCAGTCGTATGCTACTTACAAAATAAACAGACAAAAGGTCCATATTTCAAGTTTAGTTATAAGCAATAATTTCACAGTTTTGAGACAACATTTAGAATGCTAAAATAAAGATTTATACAAATTTTTAGCTTATTCCGTCTCATTCCGTGGATAACCCTTTTTTTTAGCTCAAGTGACTGTACTAATTTAATATAATTCTACAAAACTTGTTGTTTATATTTATATGAATAAATGATGAATGCTGCATTCAAATATTATTGAATGGAAGGGATATTTTACCTGCAAATATTAATTTGTGTTTCCAGTCCTTGTTCCTCATAGAGATATGAACGCGGTTGTTGATAATCTCACGATTAAATTGACAAATCGAAATATTTTGCAACAGATGTAGCACCCAATCGTAGCTATCATGAGTAGAATCATATCTCATTCTCCAAAAATCTTCACAATGTATGATTGATGAGCTATTCTCATTTACCGCAAAAATAATTACCGTTAGATCTAGATTGTGATCAAAAATTGTGATATTAGATATAAATCATTCAATAATGCATTTTGAATTGGTGCAACCACGATTATTCAGACGACACGTAAAATCCATATAAAATTATTGCCATTATTCAACATAATAGGGTTTTAGAAATTATATTATTAATAATCATCATCATCACTGGCGCAACAGCCCTTGTGAGGGCCTGGGCCTTCTAATCGGTATCACCGAGCCGCGGTATAACACCGCCGTACTGCCGATCAGAATTCCGTGCCATTGCTACATATTTGAAGGTGTATAGGTTGGCAACCTGTAGCACCCGAGTGTGTCGATGCAAGTAGCTGCATTTTTTATTTTTACGACAAATCACACATTGTCGGTGAGTGGATTCGAACCTGCGACCTCTTGGTCGAGTGACGTCACAGCATGTATAGGTGAACAAACACGCTCGGCCATCCGCACTCACATTATTAATAATATATTCGGTAAATTGATTCTAATTGTACAAGTTAGATGGTTAAATAATAATAGCAACATTTTTTTTCTCTAAAATTGAAACTAAACTTTCTTATTTTCTTGCAACATAATTTTAAGGCATATAATCTTTCTGATTGGAATAGAATTATGTACCTAATTTCGTTTTAATTGCAATTCCGGGAATGAGAATAAGATCTACGAAAATCATCTGCAGGATAATTTAAATTCCAAATAACCATTATATACATAATTTTGACTCAATCATGAAAATTCACCAGGCTAAAATTATCTTGGAATATAGTTAGAGTCGGCACCTTTCAATAACTTGTTTAAAAAATTGAAGAATCATCTTGATGATGAAAGCGCATTTTTGACAGCTCATGAATGCTTGTTACCTCAGAGATTTCGCAAATTACCATCTCCCACAATCACTGAGCTTGAAATCAAGCAGTTTGGGCAAACCTACGAAACAGCAGCTTTCATTTAGTACCAGTTTCAAGTTGACTATTTGATAGGTACATAATTTGTGCACATACAAGCTCAAAAATACCTTTTTTAGGCGATCATGACAAAAAAGATCTTTTTATGGCTTCTTTTGCGGCCGTGAAGTTTCACTTTTTGGGACTGATCTGTCAAATTTTACTTTTTGGGACTGAACTGTCAAATATTACTTTTTGGGACTGATCTGTCAAAAAATATTTCATAAACACTTTATATTTACCTATATGGGCAGCTTGATGAAGTCTTTAAGAAACAGTTTTCGCTTAAATAGTACATATATTCTTCCGTCAACCTCTGTAGTTCTTGCAATTCAAAAAACAAATACGCATTTTTTGTTAAATGTCAACTTGATAGAAGACAATAAAATAAAACAATTTCAACGGCAACTAAGATTTGCAATTGCAATGTTTTAGAAATAAATAGATAAAATGATGTGATTTTGAATTATTTCGTAATGATCGCCTAAAAAATGTTGTGTGCACCTCGGCCTACAGTTCTTTTTTGGTCTCACCTGAATTGCAGCCTCAGCTACGCTTCGGCCGCAAACAACAGATTCGACCAAAAAAGATAACCTTTACGGCCTTGATACACAAATAACTATTAATCTTCATCGTTTAGAGTTGATGGGAGGTCATATGCTGTACTTAAAATAATAATTTGATCTTTATCAATGCTATATAAAGAAAAATCCCTGAAAATTAACTCCAAATTTACAGATTCAAGAAAATGAGTAACGGGTGGTCATGTATTGGCCTAAGCTGATCGTAAAAACAAAAGTCGAACTCATTCTGATACTAATAACATCGGAAACCGCATGTCAATATTTTGTGTAACTCGCGAGATATTGAAATAAATAGTTTCTACCCTAAAATGGGTACTAACCCATATCGATTCGAATTTTAGGATATAAAATTCAATTACTGACATGCTGCTCATTCTGTGCAGCAATTTTCAGATTTCAATTATGCATAGTTCAGCAGTAATTAATTTTTCAATTTTTGTTTCAATCTTTACCTAAAACTGGGTGTATGAATAAGAAAATCTAGCAGTTTGTGCAAACCTACAAAGCAGCATCTTTCATTTAGTACCTGTTTCAAGCCTGTAAGTGCTGTAGTTGCTGAGATTTCAGCGTCACGCCAGCCAACCAGCCAGCCGGCCAGCCAGACAGCCAAAGTGCATATAATAGCGTATTTTATTTTTTTTTGCTAAAAATTGTAAATTACTCAAAATAATTAAAGGGTCAAGTTTTCTTCCGTCTGCTAGATTTGACCGTATTGCACTACAATCTTGAGCATCTGGTTGATTATTATTATAATTGTCAATTATATAAAGGTTCTATGTTTCAATATTCAAACTCTTAATGAAGTTCAAACCTCATCTGAAAAATATACCATTGCTAGAAAACTTGACCCTTCAATTATTTTCAGTAGTTTATTATTTATGTATTCAAAAATATTGCCAATCTAACTTACACTTACCTCGTCTTGCCCAAAATTTTGAGATATTTTTCATTTTTGCACATTCAACATATTTTCATAAACAAGATAAACCATCATTAGTTGTCTGTTGTCTACCTAGTTACCAATCAGATTCCAGCTATGTTTTAGCCCGCAAAAGCTTCTAAAACCTAGCACACACAGCTAGAATTTTTAACTTTCTCCAAGCTCCCTAGATAGCGCGAAACTGTTCAATTTGCTTCATAAAAGTGAATACTCCCAGTCTGAAGCTAAAAGCCAAAAAGTCACTATTTTCAAATGACAGTTCTAACTAAAACAATCGTAATTCATTTGTTTCAAATGACGTTTATCGCTTTCGAGCATCAATGCTTATTAAATTCATATTTATCATTGAATATAATACAAATCGAGGGCTAAATAGTATTAAAATAATTACTTCAAATTAATTTGAATCGAAAGTGATATACATTTGAAGTGAATACATGAATTTAGATGCTGAGATATAATTCTTTGAACTTGTGTGTAATTTAATAAAAAGTGCATCCCCGAAGGAATAATTAATTGCAGATGATTTGTGGTGAGTCATACCTAATACCTTTCTAATTATATAACGTAAATGTTTTCCACAGAGGTCGGGGATGGAAATTTGTCACTTCATTACTATTTTTAATTAAAAATAATGGCTGGTACCCCAAGCTCTGTTTTTGACTATACTAGCAGTGTTATTTTAAGAAGCGTTTTAAGGTAATATAAATATTTCAAGCTATTTTAAAGGAAAATATTCATATATAATACCACAAGAGCTTCGAAATTATCGGATATTTCTCGATAGGTTCGTTGCAAACAAATGAACGTGTCAAGTTTTCCAGGTTAAAAAATCACGAGCGCGTAGCCCGATTCTTAGATATGAATTCTTGTGGAACACATGTCTCTTCAATTTTAATTTTTAACTAAAAATCAATTTTTAAAATTCCAAAACCTACCTTCAAATAGTTTGTATCGTGTTTTGAGCCTAGAATATTGAAAATGTTCCATCAATAAGTTATCAATATTTTTATGCTGCTTATTAAAAGTCGTAATTAATTTGTTCTTATTTACAGTCCTGTTTACAGTATTTAATGTTGGGCGTCAAAGCTCATTATATTCATATTTTTCTATAAATAAAGTGATATAAAGTGTTAATTTGTATCAAATAAGTAAATACAAATCATAAATTTGATTCGGACAGTTATTTCAGGTCGGAGCATTATTTTTATGTGTTAAAAATATGTTGTGAATTAGATGTTCGATGATTGACTTTTGCTGTTGAATATTAATAAGTGTGTGATTATAAATTGGATCAAAAGGAAATTATTGGCTGAGTGATGAATAATCGTAAGTTTCTTTAATATTTTATTGAATTTAATAAGAGATTGGTTCAAGAGTTGGCTGTAAGATGGCAGCACCAAACTCGTTTGATGTTGGAAATGTCAAGTTCGTGAAAATGAGTTTATTTACAGCTGGTATTTGACAGATAAGTTTTTTCAAATAACTTACTTAGTTTTTAATTTTAATCGGGTTTGCAATAAATATTTTGGTACACATGCATAATAGCGGGCTCTTATAATTCAAACAATTTTTAAGAGATGGCGACACTATCGATTGCCTAGTACAATGAAATTTTGTCAGCGGTACTAAAGCGGTGGTTTTTTCAATTAGAAAATTGCAAAATCAGGCTAAAACACAGCTGTAGGGATTTTATGATAGGAGTATAGGAAATATATGATTTAGGGTACTCGAGCCGGAGTAAATGTTATCCGGAAAAAACTTTTTTTTTGCAATTCACCCTGAACGGTTCAAAATTCAATCTATTCATAATTGTCAACGTATAACCATAGTTGTAGGTTAGCTCGCTACGCTCGCGACTTAAACAAACATCCCTGAATATTACCGCAATCGCGCTGCGCGCGCCTGTGGGACTGAACTTGAGAGGAAACCACCTCGAAGGGTGAACTATACTCCATAATGTTGGGCTGAAATTCGATATAAATCAAGTGTTCATGTGTTACAATGGCTGCAGGTAACGGCCGAACTTTACATTTTGTGTTGTTGAAATGCAGCCATAAACGTAAAGCACAAAATATTCTTCATACTCAACTTACTGTCACTGAACCATGATCCATTCTCGACACTCCTCTTCACATTATGCTCCATTCCATCTATACCTATATATGACCACCGTTTCAATACCACCGACAAAATTTCATTTCGCTGGTATCGCCATCTCTTAAAAATTGCTCCAACCAAAAGAGCCCGCTATTGTGCATGTGATCCAATATTTTGTGATTTGGCGTGATTTTTTTCATTTAAAACAAAAATTCAAGGTTGAAACGATAAATCTTCATCGTCAAGATGAATGACTGGCAACAGTGCTAGCATAAATAAAAATAAGGAGTCTTGCCATTTATTATTCTTCCTATGTACATCAAATATATGTTTCTTGAGAGCAGATTTTCGTGAGAAACATTTGAGTTTATGAGTTCTCAAATGTTATAGTAAGTTTTAAAGCGAGAGATTTGATATAAGATTCATTTTTCATTTACGTTAATGAGATGATGCCTTTCTAGTAAATCCTTCTTCATCAGTGTGTATTTGTTTATGCTGCTTAAATGTATATAGTCGTCCAAATGATTCATCGCAAACTTCACAAGTAAATGGTTTTTCACCAGTGTGTATCACACGGTGTTGTTTCAAATGCAATGAACGAGTAAATGATCTATTGCAAACTTCACAGCTATATGGTTTTTCGCCAGTATGTCTTAAACGGTGTCTTTCTAAATGATGCAGTTGTCGAAATGAATATTTACAAATTTCACAAGTATATGGTCTAGTATTTGTGTGAATGAGTTCATGTCTTTTCAAATCACAGATTTTTTTGAATAATTTGCTGCATACTCTACATATATGCACCTTTTTATGATATTTAGGTGCATTTTCATTTTTACTTGCTTTATTGTCTTGTTCGTTGATATTTTTGTTGCTTGTTGGAAATGATGCAGAATTATTTGAGATTTCTGAGTTTTTATTGCATCTATCACTTGTATGAGAAATTTCTTCTTTCACGTCACGCAGTATTAACTTTAATTCTTTGTCTAATACTAATTTTTCATTCGTTTCTTCTTTAACAATAAGTTCATCGCTATTCGCTGTATCTAAATTTATTTTAGTTTGCGATTCTGAAGCATTTGCATCATAATTCTTCTCATAAGATATCTCTTCTTTCACACACACAAAATCATAGCTAATAACATCAGAAGAACTATCTATCGTGGTTATCTGTTGAGCATAATTTTCGTATGTTGTTATATTTTGTAGACATTTTTGTTTAAATTTATAGCCGTTATCCAAATCATTTTCACATTTGACGCAAATATTTCTTGGAATATTTGTTTTAAGTCCCTGAAATAATTAATATAGTTATGATGATAATTTGAGGTTAAGTGTCAAACTTACAAGTTCAGGCAGAAAATATCTCAGTTTATCTTCAATACTTGTACCATTCGTATCTTGAGAAGTGATAATTTTAAGATTATTTGCGTTTTGAAGGCAGATCAAACATTTATCAATAAAGTATGACATTCTGATACGTTTTTGACGGTATGTGAACCACAAATATCACAAACAGATCGCTGACCTCAAGGACAACATATACTCTGGACAACGTAAGTAGTTATTTCTTTTGAAGCAGGCATAATATAAAGAGAGGTGGTACATATTTGACCTATTTCATTATTGTCTTAATAATTTCCAATGTTTCAATGTTTACACATTCCAGCTCATTTGTTGTGAGGTGCAATAAACTTTTATTTTTAATTTCGAAATTATCCGCGCTGCAGGCGATCACTTAACTAAATGCCAATTCACAATGTGCGTAAACGTAAGCAGTACGTAACCGTAAACATAAACTTAAAGTTGAACTATTGTATTTCAATGTCCGTGCTCACAATACTATAGCACTAGATAAAGCACAGCAGACTCGTCTGCCATTTTGGAGCCCACTGTCAGTTGTTTTCCGTTTACCGATGTGTGAACTTCAATATAATTTGATAAAATAATTCCAAATGACGGGCTGTTCTGGGCCCAGTTTTATTATTCATTCAAGATACGGGTTCTGATTCTACAGTTGAGTAACTTTTATTTCTCAATACATCATTTGAATGTGGAGAAATATATTCCGAGCTTCATAACCTCAATTTGATTTTCGAGTTTAACTGCTCGATTGTCAGAATCTGAGTGCATTATTCAGAGTAAATGTCCGCATTATTGCAAGAATCTTTGTCTTTCAGTAATATTCTTAATGATTTGCTACTAAATCGTCATAATTTCCTGAAGTTTTGCAGTATTGCAAATTATTTGTTGGAGCACTACATTGTGAGAGGTTTGGGAATTAGGAATTTTGAAATTTCAAACAAAAATGAAACCACCAGCTACAATTCTAAATGAGCTAACCAAACAAATACAAGAAGCAATTTATTGTGTTTCATTCGATTTGAACTGTTTTTTAGATTTTTATTGTATTTTCTATGATTACCTTGACTGATATCTTATAAAAAAAAAATAACCTTATTTTTTTTTTTGCTTATTATTATTCATTATTTAACCTGCTTTGACCAAGGCAAATATTTGAGTACTTACGTAGATACATATTTGTTTAAATCATCATACTACCTACTTTAACTTCATAATTTGAATACTAAACATTTACAGTTTTTGTGCAGAAAATTGATGCAAGCAGATAAATTTCTTAAAGAACAAGATACACAACTGCCTGCTATTTTAATCTTGTTATTATTCATCTAGAAACCTACATAATTTACACAAAATCATAAAACTAAGGATATTAAACGTTTCACAGACTTGTCAGTGGGCTCCAAGATGGCGGACGAGTCTGCTATGACTATCTAGTGCTGTACACAATACTCTTACGTATTTCTTACGTTTAAGTATTGACATAAGATCTACGTAATGGAAACGTAAAGTTGAGATAAATTCAACTTTATGTTATGTTTACGTACGAAACAACTAATAGCGTCAACTTTAAACACATGTTTTCATCTGACAGTTGACCCTGGATCGAAACGTGCTTTAAATATGATTGACATAGAATTATTGATTAAAAAAAAAAAAAAATTCCTCGTATTTCTCTCGTTGGCGACTTTTATAACGCAGTTTCAATAATAATGAAACAATCGCAAGATCTTTTTCAGACAGCATGCAATAAAACAAAACAAACTAAACTCCAAACTGCTAAAAGTGAAAACAAAGAAAACAGTAAACACGAAACAGAATCGAAATCAACAGAATATTTGTTGTAAATTCCTTAATTCTTGCGTTTTAGTGAAGATAAAATTATTTACGAACATCAACCAGTTCAATCTGATTTATTTTTCAGACATACAATTCAATTTGAGAAAAGGCTGGTGCCTATATAAAAGAATAATAATTATTGAATAATACAATAAACATATAAATATTTTATTATATTACATACGTGCAACACAAAACTAATCTTTTATTTAGTAAAAATACTTAACATTTTCTTGAGCATGACATTTATTTATTTTGTTCATTTTGTTTCATTTTTTTTCAATTACAAAAACTACTCACTAGATATTATCAAATTTAAATCCAACAATATCTCAAAATGACAGTAAGAGAAACTAACACAATTCATCAATAAATCTAATTTGTACCAACGTAAAATAAAAAAAAAAAAAAACACTTTATTTTGATATTTTACGTTACGACCACTGTGAACATGCATAATTTCTTACGTTTATATTTTTACGTACTCCTTATGCTTACGCATATTGTGTATTGGCACTTAGAATTAACAAATGAAATAATGCGAGTGATATACATTTGTATGGCTGGCAACATTTTGTTTAATAAAAGATGGTCGTCGCTGATTTAGCGTCGTGTAAGAGTTGCTGTTGTGATGGGAATGATTTCCAAATGAAATTAATAGTATTAATCAAAAATAGAGGCTAAAAATAAAATAAAAAATTGAAGAAAAGGAAGTGTTTAATTCAGTTAGATATTTATTGCTTGAAAATAGTAAAATTCAGTGTAAATTTTCATATTTTAAATTAAAAATTAAGTAATAATTGAAATTTATTTTACAGCAATTCTTTAATCTTAATCTTAATTATTTGAGGAAGTGAAGATATCTAACGTTGTGAAAGAGACTCGCAACTTCTTTAGCAAGATCAGGTCAGGACTTCGTAATAAACTCGCAGTTCTTCAAGTTGAAAACTCGATTTGGAGTCTGAAAAAAGTCTGTACGGCAGGAATAGCCTTCATTCTACATGGATTTGAATCAGTCGCTGTCGACAAAATGAATTTATAGAAGTGATCTGAGATTCCAGAATATTTTTACATCCTGTTCCACAAAAGTGAAGAAGAATAAAATAAAACTCAATCTGAAGCGAAATTTAAGGTAATTGATACACAATAATTCTAAATTGTTTGATTCTAAAGGCTGGTTTATGATGGATTTAATTCAATGATTTACATTTAGAAATTTAGATTTATAGTTTTGGATCCTCATTCTCGTTCATTTTTTGAAATATAACCTAAAATTAACTCTTTGATAAGCAATGTTACATCGTCAAAATTGTTTTATTTGCACGATTGAATGATTGAATTTTGGTTTGATTTATTACTTTTATTTGTATTGTTATTAAAACAAAGATTATAAATATTCCTAACCACAAAAACAAGTTTGTTTTCATTCATTTGACACATCTACTGTCTGTGCCTCTAAAAATATATTGGACATGCGCATTAAGAAAATATTTGCCTAAGAAATACGTTGAGATGATTTCAACTTTCTTATGCAGCTGTTATGCACTACGTAAGCATAAGAAATACGTAAGAGCATTGTGAACCCGGCCATAAGAATTGCACATGTCTAACTTTATGTCTTATGCATTTCTTACGTATTTCTTATTCCATTGTGAATTATGGCTATCACAACTAAGTCACTTTTAAATGAAAATAACATCTAAATGAGACTTTTCTTCTGAATTGTCTTGCCTTACAAGCCACCGAGAAATCCGTTAACTCTTATTTTATCTTTCAACAAGTCGGTGCTCCTTCTTTTCAACAATAATAATAATGTTACTTGATTAAGCATACATAAGTGCAATTATTTAAAATGTTAGTCTATTTAAAAATGAATAATCTTATGCACTATTTCACTTTTTTAATCGTATTAAAGCGGCACCAACTTTTTTGAAAATTCATTTGATATTTTTCAAATATATTTTGTTCATTTTATGTATTCAAATTATTTTGAATAACATTATGAATATGATGTACTTTTATAGCTGTTTGAATTCTAAAGTCATCACAGGTTAGGAACAACTTTCTTTTTGAAGAAATCAGTGTGATAGATTTATTTTTGACGCAACTAGATTTGAAGTTTGCATCAGTGTCATCTGTCAATAATTGAGACTTGATTAAATATTACAAATTTTTGCACATCAAAGCTCATTAATTTTCAACAGTTTAGTTTAAAATTGTGAAGCTACTCGTCACCATCATCCAAAGGTGAAGGCTAAGCCCTGCCACCACGACAAGGTCGCTCCACTTCGGCAGGGGGTCCTACCTCAATTCTTGATTAAGATAGAATCACTTATTTGCACCTTTTTATCTGGCAAAAAGTACCTCACTATCACAATTTAATCAAACAACTTGAGCTAAAGGGAAAGAAGGAATAAATACTATGTAATATAGCTCTTCTTAACTTTGTGAACCTTCCGGATGATTCACATTGAAAAGATTCACTATATTATTATAATATTAGGAATAATAATGTTCAAATTACAGTTTTCAAATTTATAACTTAATTCAGTCTTCAAAGTTAATACGTCTGTTTTATTTTACACAGATGGAAACTTAAACTTTTCTCTTTGACATATATCTAATATTTTTCGTAACACTTGTACTTGAACAATTATTTTATTTACTTATGCTTTTACAGATGTTTCGAAGCTTTCGTGGCCGTGGATTTGAGTAAATTGCCGATCAGATCAAATGAGTTAAAAGTTTAAGGATCCTGTAGCAGTTTTCATTCTGTTTCCTGAAAGTCTTCCTAAGTCATATCTTGAAATTGAGTTGTACTCATTTTTTCCCATAGTTGACTAATATTGATTTTTGCAATGTTTGTAAACTTAAATAAATAAATACAAATATAATGTGTTTATTCTTTATCAGTAACCAAAGTTTATAATTTTTTTCATTAAGTTTGAAACTGCTATTTTATATTCATTGGAGGAACAGATATAATTTTATCTATCTATTGAGCAACTTAAAATTCAATGGCTAATAACTTATGAACAGTATGATGAATTATTTACACATTATATTTTGTATTTATCAGTAGCCATAGTTTGGAATTTTTTATCACTAATTGAGCTAAAAAGTGTTTTTTTGTATTCATTGGAGAAACAGATATAATTTTAGCTTTTTAGAGATAGTTGAAGAATCCTTCTTTCTGTAACATAGGCTACCGATTATATTCTTACAGTAATCACACTTTCTGACTTTTAGAACTACTGGCTTACGGCATAACGAGATAATTAGCTTTTTTTCTAAGAATAAATTGATTTCAGTGTTCATGGGACCTATTGATCAATAAAACATTAACAGATGTATGTAGGGGATTCTTCTTTCTGTAATATAAGCTAACGATTGTAGATTTTGACTATATTCTATGAGTGACCCAACTTTGAAATTTTTTAAGCCACTGGTTTAGAAAATAATGAATGTTTCGTTTCCCAAGAATACAGAAATTCAGTATCTATATTGAAAGATAATCTTTTTGTTCACTTATATATTATATCTGAGCTTGCTTTTTGTGAAATATACATAAATAAATATTGTGGGTATTGGGAACACTGTTTCTTCCATACAAAAACAAATATATTCAAATCTGGCTACTGGAAGAATTGATTTTTTCATGTAAAACACGTATGTTAAAATTTGTCTGGGACTATTCAAGCTGTACGTACAACTTTATGCTAGCGTTGCGCTAGGGTAAGTGCACGAATTTCTTTACAAAGTCTCTGCACATTTTGCTCGCCATCTCTCTACACATATGTGAACTATTTATCATCTAATACAGTACACTGTTGTTAACTTTACCGACTTGCCTTGAAAGGCATCGCTATTGAAATTACTTGGCACCTTGTCGCACAGATGGCTCTTGTATCAGATTTAAAATTACAGTTCTCTTTATTGTCGTAATTCAAGGAATGGCAATGGATTCTTATGTCACGTAACGAACGAGAACAAGTTTTAAGTTGTAGTTTAGCTGTGAACATTGAAATTTATTGAAATCAAATTGAATTTGAGATAAATTTAAGTGAAAAGTTATTATATTTGAACTGAATTGTATATTTCATTAAATTTGAGGTGATAATGTAATGATACAAAGTGGGCCAGTAGATTCCAGTTTAAAATATTGAAACTCATTGCAGTCAAGGTAAATATAAATAAATTCGAATTGAAATTCAATTTTATCAGCTCTGAATTTTGTTCTTATTCAATTCATTCAAAGTGACTCGGTGGAATAGAACGGAGATTATTCTGTAACAATCGTGAATTTCACTCTGTTGTGATAGGAAATTTTGTCAAACTTTAATTACTAATGGACAAATAATAATAATCGGTGACTTATTTTCATTCTGCAAATCAATCCTTTCCAAGCATATTTACAAAATTGAGCAATGTTCAAGTCGCTGGTATGTTGTAAAATCAGTACATTATTTATATATAAATTTGCAGTTCAATAATAACTCGTGAAGAGGTTATTTGATATTTCAGTTTAGAAATATTGTACTTTTTCAATTATCGATTAAATTTTGATATTTTTCGTTATTAACTACAGAAATTAAAAATTTATTTGATTAAAATTACGAATGGACTCTTTCGTCATAGCCCCTGGTCATAGCTTTGCTTCCTACCACCATTTTCTTTGCCAACGTTTTTAATATGTAATTATATCTAAATAAGAAAAAATGCGATAGAAACGTATTTATTTCATTCAATAATACAAAATCAGTGTGAATATTCATATTTTGAGTTGATAGACAGTGTGTTCATGTTAGTTATTTCTTTTACAGAAATTTTTATATGCTAATCCTTCAACAGCGCTTTTTGAAGAAGCCCACATGAAAATTCACCATTTAGTTATTCAAGGTGGTATTATAGCAAATTTGCAATAATTAGAATCTAATTGGTATCATAATGCTAACTCGCAGTATTCCTCCGGATTGGGAGCTTGATTTGGAGTCCTCAAAATTTCTCAAATAATCTGCGTAAAAAAGTGCTGGAAAACTAATTTTATTTATGCGCTCACATATGTCTTGGAGCATTCCTTGGTTGTGGATTCAACTGATTCAAGTCAATCGCCTATTGGATCAAAATTAATTGAAAGTGTGGCAGCTTTTGCATTCTGTTTCCGAGAAGTCTTCCAATCTCAAAGCTTAAGAGTAAGTAATTTATTGTCATTTGTTCCTAGTTAACTAAGAATTGCTTTTATTTCAAATATAAAGGCTACATAGGGAATCAGCCCCAAAGGAATATCTGGATCATCTTTTGAAAGTATCTTGGTACTAATGACATAAATTGATCCTGGAAGTTTCAGTCCTCTATTCATTCTCGATTTTGAAAAAACTGAAAAAAAATAGGAACAAGAAAATTAGATAATAATTTTTGTCTTAAAAATGGTTTGGCCAATTTGAATAAGGATGCATTATAAAAGTATATAAATGCTATACTTGAAAAAAATTTATCACTTGATTACCCTAAAATGAAAATTTTACCTGATGAACAATAGTTATAATAGATATCACTTTGGTAATCAAACAGTCATTTCGGAAACGTCATTTCGGGATAGTTAGAATAGGTATCTTATGAGCGTCATTTCGGGAACGCTTTTCGAATGATCAAAAGTTATAACAAATATCGCTTTAAAATTGAATAGTTATCTTACGAGCGTCATTTTGGGAACGCTTTTCAAATGACCGAAAGTTATAATAAATATCACATTAAAATTGAATAGTTATCGTATGAGCATCATTTCGGGAACGCTTTTCAAATGACCAAAAGTTATAACAAATATCACTTTATAATTGAATAGTTATCTCGTGAATGTCATTCCGGGAACGAATTTCAAATGACCCAGTTTAGTGCCACTTATTATGAATTTAGTTTCAGCCCTTTATCTTTCAACCCTAGCGGTAAAATAATAATTGTAGAATAATGTACCCAATGCTAATTGAAGGCTCATGCAAATCCTTTATCATAAAACCAGCTTCAACTCTTCAACTTCCAACCCTTAAAACTTCCAATTAGAGGATTGAATAAACGAATAAATAGGTCATGAAATCGGGCCATATAAAATACGAATTATGCAAAAATTAGAGATCCTATTTGAATTTAGATCGCAGATTCGGATTCTAGCGAATTGAATTATGGGGATGACATGTATAACACAATTCTTTTAATTTTCATCAATCATTTCAAAAACGTCGACCTAAATACCAATTTTTTTAAACGAAAATGGGTTTTTCTCGCTACATGTAAAGACTTCTTTGATGAATGAGGTCAAATCATTTTTATTTTTTCTAATATTCAAGGGATGAAATATCTTCTCAAATTATTAAAGGACACATAATGCGAAAATCATCAAGAAATTTGAATCTATCTCTTTATATTCTAATTGCATGGACGTTAATCTATACAGAAATAAACTTCCCATCCCTTAAAATTTCCAATTAGAGGGTTGAATAAACTAATAAATATGTCTTGAAACTGGATGAAAGTTTCATTTAAAATGCGAATTATGCAAGAACTAGAACTCCTATTCAAATTTGGATTGCAGACTCGGTTTCTATAGAGGGTTGAATTGAGAGGGATGACATGTGTAACTTAATCTTTTTGAATAATATTAGATATTTAAATAGCTAATCAAATATTAAGAAACGATTTATTTTGAGTGAATAGTTCTAGAAATTACAAATATTGTATCATGCTCTAGTTAAGATTTTTAAGAGATAATAACTATATTACATGTATTTATATATTTATATTTGGGTTTATACAATCAATTTATGTATAAATACATTAAGATTTGTCAATAGTCTCTGAAAAATACATTATTTAATCATTTGAGGTAATGTTTCATACCTTGAAGATTTTTTTGATCTATTGAATCTATTGATCAACTGATCATTAACGGAAATAGCTGGAAAATCATTGTCTTCGTATCTTAAGCCTCTAACACTACGCTACCAGAAGCCACATTTATAAATTCTCTGAACCACTGGTTGAGGAAATAATAAATATTTTATCTTCCAAGAACATAAAAATTCAGTATCTCTTGGATCTATTGATCAATAAATCATTAACGAAGATAGCTGGAAAATCATTGCTTCCGTATCTTGAGCTTCTTACAACACGCTACCAGTAGCCACATTTTCAAAATTTTTGAACCACTGGTTTAGGTGATAATGAATATTTTATCTTCCAGGAACATGAGAATTCAGTAATTCTTGGATCAATTGAACTACGGTATTAGTAGCCACATTCTTAAATTTTTTGAACCAATGGTTTAGGAAATAATGAATATTTTATCTTCCAAGAACATAAGAATACAGTGTTTCTTGGATCTATTAATCAATAAATCATTAACGGAGAGGGCTGGGAAGTCATTGCTCACGTATCTTGAGCCTCTAACACTACGCTACCAGTAGCCACATTTTCAAATTTTTTGAACCACTAGCTTAGGGAATAATGAATATTCTATCTTCCAAGAACATAAGAATTCAATATTTCTTGGATCTATTGATTAATAAATCATTAACGGAGATGGCTGGAAAGTCATTGCTTCCGTATCTTGAGCCCCTAGCAATACGCTACCAGTAGCCACATTTTTAGATTTTTTGAACCACTGATTTAGGGAATAATGAATATTTTATCTTCCAAGAACATGAGAATTCAGTAATTCTTGGATCTATTGATTTATAAATCATTAGCGGAGATGGCTGGAAAGTCATTGCTTCCGTATCTTGAGCCTCTAACAATACGCTGACGTAGCCACATTTTCAAATTTTTTGAACCTCTGGTTTAGGGTATAATGAATATTTTATCTTCCAGAACATAATAATTCAGTATTTCTTGGATCTATTGATCAATAAATCGTTAACGGAGAAAGCTGGTAAATCATCGCTCTCGTATCTTAGGGCTCTAAAACTACGCTACCAATAGCCACATTTTTAAATTTTTTGAACTACTGGTTTAGGGAAAAATGAATATTTTATCTTCCAAGAACATAAGAATTCAGTATCTATTGATCCATAAATCATTAACGGATATGGCTGGAAAGTCATTGCTTTCGATCTTGAGCTTCTAAAAATACGCTACCAGTAGTCACATTTTCAAATCTTTTGCACCACTGATTTAGGGAATAATGAATATTCTATCTTCCAAGAACATAAGAATTCAATATTTCTTGGATCTATTGATCAATAAATCATTGACAAAGATGGCTGGGAATTCATTGCTTCTGTATCTTGAGCTTCTAACAATACGCTGCCAGTAGTCACATTTTCAAATTTTTTGAACCACTGGCTTAGAGAATAATGAGTATTCTATCTTCCAAGAACATAAGAATACAGTATCTCTTTGATCTATTGATCAATAAATCATTAACAGAGATGGCTGGACAATCATTGCTTTTGTATCTTGAGCCTCTTACACTACGCTACCAGGAGCCAAATTTTTGAATTTTTTGAATCACTGGCCTAAGGAATAATGAATATTTTATCTTCCAAGAACATAAGAATTCAGTATTTCTTGGATCTATTGATCAATAAATCATTAACGGAGATGGCTGGAAAGTCATTGCTTTCTTACATTGAGCCTCTTACAATACGCTCCCAGTAGACACATTTTTAAATTTTCTGAATCACTGGTTTAGGGAATAATGATATTCTATCTTCCAAGAACATAAGAATACAGTATCTCTTGGATTTATTGATCAATAAATCATTAACGGAGATGGCTGGGAAGTCATTGCTTGCGTTTCTTGAGTCACTAACACTACGCTATCAGTAGCCACATTTTCAAATTTTTTGAACCACTGGCTTAGGGAATAATGAATATTTTATCTTCCAAGAACAAAAGAATTCAGTATTTCTTGGATCTATTGATCAATTAATCATTCACGGAGATGGCTGAGAAGTCATTGCTTGCGTTTCTTGAGCCACTAACACTACGCTACCAGAAGCCACATTTTCAAATTTTTTGAATTACTGGTTTAGGAAATAATAAATATTTTATCGTTCAAAAACATAAGAATTCAGTATTTCTTGGATCTATTGATCTATAAATCATCAACGGATATCTCTGGAAAGTCATTGCTTTCGATCTTGAGCTTCTAACAATACACTACCAGTAGTCACATTTTCAAATCTTTTGCACCACTGGTTTAGGGAATAATGAATATTCTATCTTCCAAGACCATAAGAATACCGTATCTTTTTGATCTATTTATCAATAAATCATTAACGAAGATAGCTGAAAAATCATCGCTTTCGTATCTTAAGCCTCTTACACTACGCTACTAGTAGCCACATTTTCAAATTTTTTGAACCACTGGTTTAGGGAATAATGAATATTTTATCTTCCAAGAACATAAGAATTCAGTATTTCTTGCATCTATTGATCTATAAATCATTAACGGAGATGGCTGGAAAGTCATTGCTTCTTTATCTTGAGCTTCTAACAATACGCTACCAGTAGCCTTATTTTCAATTTTTTTGAACCACTGGTTTAGGAAATAATGAATATTTTATCTCCCAAGAACATAAGAATTCAGTATCCCTTGGATCTATTGATCAATAAATCATTAACGGAGATGGCTGGCAAGTCATTGCTTCCGTATCTTGAGCTTCTAACAATATGCTACCAGTAGTCATATTTTCAAATTTTTTGAACCACTGATTTAGGAGATAATGAATATTTTATCTTCCAAGAACATAAGAATTCAGTTATTCTTGGATCTATCGATCAATAAATCATTAACGAAGATAGCTGAAGAATCATTGCTCTCGTATCTTGTGCCTCTTACACTACGCTACCAGTAGTCACATTTTCAAATTTTTTGAACCACTGGCTTAGGGAATAATATATATTTTATCTTCCAAGAACATAATAATTAAGTATCTCTCGGATCTATTGATCAATAAATCATTACCGGAGACGGCTGGAAAGTCATTGGTTTCGTATCTTGAGCCTCTAACAATACGCTACCGGTAGACACATTATTAAATTTTCTGAACCACTGGTTTAGGGAATAATGAATATTCTATCTTCCAAGAACATAAGAATACAGTATCTCTTGGATCTATTTATCAATAAATCATTAACGAAGATAGCTGAAAAATCATCGCTTTCGTATCTTAAGCCTCTTACACTACGCTACCAGTAGCCACATTTTCAAATTTTTTGAACCACTGGTTTAGAGAATAATGAATATTTTATCTTTCAAGAACATAAGAATTCAGTATTTCTTGGATCTAATGATCAATAAATCATTAACGGAGATAGCTGGAAAATAATTGCTTTTGCATCTTGAGTCTCTAACACTTTTTTTATTTAGTTTTAGTTCTTCATCTTTCTACCCTAGCGGTAAAAGGGGCTTAATAATGCAACGAAAACAGTCACAATTTGGATGTTCATTTCTATTAAAATAATAATTGTAGAATAATATACCCGATGCTAATTGAAGGCTCATGCATGCCCTTTATCATGAAACTTGTTTCAACCCTTCAACTTCCAACCCCCAAAACTTCCAATTAGAGGATTAACCCTTCGTTAGTGTTGTGGGGTATGTCATATCCCATTAACTCTATTTCCAATCGTAAAATCAATTTAAGACAAACAAGTGATTTCTTTTTCCCAGTAGCTTAAGATTATACTTGAACAAAGAGAACAGACTTATATACAACTATGTATAAACTTTCAATTGAGCATCAGACTTGCTGGAAGTTGGTTGGGGTATGATATACCCCGGTACACTTTTAAAGTAACTTCTTATGTAGATGTAGAAAAGCCCTATGTACATTTTTGTTTGATATTCCATCCAATAATTTATTGTGTAATTATTCCTAAAATATGAACGCACATCTCACTGCGATGCTAGGCCCTGGTTCAGTCAGAAATTAGTGTTATTGCCATATATTAACGATTTGTGTCAGGATGAGGGCTCTAATCGAAAAAATTTATATAAAGTACCCCAACTATTTTCAAAAAATAATATAGGTTTACTTGAAAGAAAATTTAGATTTACGACCCCAATTTTGAGATTTCGATACTTTCAAGTAGGGTCTTATTATTTTCAAAAATAATTCAACTCTGTCATTTACAATTTTTTGATTACGGTTCTGGTTCAGTCAGAAATCCGAATTATTGCCATAATTCGCCGATTTCTGTCAAAATTAGGGCTCCAATCAAAAAATGTTATATGAAAGACCCTAATTATTTTCGAAAAAAAACATGAGTTTACTTGAAAGTTTTTTTCGATTTACTGCAATTTTATTAAAATTTGGAGTATAGTTCCACAAGAGGCTAGTAGATGGCAGCATCTAGCACGTTTTGAGACGATACAAAATTATTCCTCGATTTCCCGCGAATTGACTACTTTTATCAAGAAATAAATGAAGAATTCGACACTAAAATTTCAATTTCTGTCGATTACGTGAAATTTTTTTAGTAATTTATCGTTTTTTGAACAAAAGTTTCTGACGCCGTTTACTCGAAATTAAGACCGTTAACCGAAAAAATCTTTCAAGTAAACTCATAATATTTTCAAAAAATACTCAGAGCTTGTCATTAACTAATTTTTGATTACAGCCCTGGTTCAGTCAGAAATTAGTGTTATTGCCATATATTAACGATTTGTGTCAGAATGAGGGCTCTAATCGAAAAAATTTATATAAAGTACCCCAACTATTTTCAAAAAATAATATAGGTTTACTTGAAAGAAAATTTAGATTTACGACCCCAAATTTGAGATTTTGATACAATTATATGAAAAAATTACTCGAAATTAAGGCTGTCAATCGAAAAAATCTTTCAAGTAAGGTCTTATTATTTTCAAAAAACAATTCAACTCTGTCATTTACAATTTTTTGATTACGGTTCTGGTTCAGTCAGAAATCCGTATTATTGCCATAATTCGCCGATTTCTGTCAAAATTAGGGCTCCAATCGAAAAATGTTATATGAAAGACCCTAATTATTTTCGAAAAAAAATATGAGTTTACTTGAAAGTTTTTTTCGATTAACTGCAATTTTATTAAAATTTGGAGTATAGTTCCACAAGAGGCTAGTAGATGGCAGCATCTAGCACGTTTTGAGACGATACAAAATTATTCCTCGATTTCCTGCGAATTGACTACTTTTATCAAGAAATAAATGAAGAATTCGACACTACAATTTCAATTTCTGTCGATTACGTGAATTTTTTTTTAGTAATTTATCGTTTTTTGAACAAAAGTTTCTGACGCCGTTTACTCGAAATTAAGACCGTTAACCGAAAAAATCTTTCAAGTAAACTCATAATATTTTCAAAAAATACTCAGAGTTTGTCATTGACTAATTTTTGATTACGGCCCTGGTTCAGTCAGAAATTAGTGTTATTGCCATATATTAACGATTTGTGTCAGAATGAGGGCTCTAATCAAAAAAATTCATATGAAGTACCCCAACTATTTTCAAAAAATAATATAGATTTACTTGAAAGAAAATTTAGATTCACGACCCCAATTTTGAGATTTCGATATAATTATATGAAAAAATTACTTGCTTTGTCAACTCGAAATTAAGGCTGTCAATCGAAAAAATCTTTCAAGTAAGGTCTTATTATTTTCAAAAAATAATTCAACTCTGTCATTTACAATTTTCTGATTACGGTTCTGGTTCAGTCAGAAATCCGTATTATTGCCATAATTCGCCGATTTCTGTCAAAATTAGGGCTCCAATCAAAAAATGTTATATGAAAGACCCTAATTATTTTCGAAAAAAAACATGAGTTTACTTGAAAGTTTTTTTCGATTTACTGCAATTTTATTAAAATTTGGAGTATAGTTCCACAAGAGGCTAGTAGATGGCAGCATCTAGCACGTTTTGAGACGATACAAAATTATTCCTCGATTTCCCGCGAATTGACTACTTTTATCAAGAAATAAATGAAGAATTCGACACTAAAATTTCAATTTCTGTCGATTACGTGATTTTTTTTTAGTAATTTATCGTTTTTTGAACAAAAGTTTCTGACGCCGTTTACTCGAAATTAAGACCGTTAACCGAAAAAATCTTTCAAGTAAACTCATAAAATACTCAGAGTTTGTCATTGACTAATTTTTGATTACGGCCCTGGTTCAGTCAGAAATTAGTGTTATTGCCATATATTAACGATTTGTGTCAGAATGAGGGCTCTAATCGAAAAAATTTATATAAAGTACCCCAACTATTTTCAAAAAATAATATAGGTTTACTTGAAAGAAAATTTAGATTTACGACCCCAAATTTGAGATTTTGATACAATTATATGAAAAAATTATTTGCTTCGTCAACTCGAAATTAAGGCTGCCAATCGAAAAAATCTTTCAAGTAAGGTCTTATTATTTTCAAAAAATAATTCAACTCTGTCATTTACAATTTTTTGATTACGGTTCTGGTTCAGTCAGAAATCCGTATTATTGCCATAATTCGCCGATTTCTGTCAAAATTAGGGCTCCAATCAAAAAATGTTATATAAAAGATCCTAATTATTTTCGAAAAAAAATATGAGTTTACTTGAAAGTTTTTTTCGATTAACTGCAATTTTATTAAAATTTGGAGTATAGTTCCACAAGAGGCTAGTAGATGGCAGCATCTAGCACGTTTTGGGACGATACAAAATTATTCCTCGATTTCCCGCGAATTGACTACTTTTATCGAGAAATAAATGAAGAATTCGACACTACAATTTCAATTTCTGTCGATTACGTGAAATTTTTTTAGTAATTTATCGTTTTTTGAACAAAAGTTTCTGACGCCGTTTACTCGAAATTAAGACCGTTAACCGAAAAAATCTTTCAAGTAAACTCATAATATTTTCAAAAAATACTCAGAGTTTGTCATTGACTAATTTTTGATTGCCCTGGTTCAGTCAGAAATTAGTGTTATTGCCATATATTAACGATTTGTGTCAGAATGAGGGCTCTAATCGAAAAAATTTATATAAAGTATCCCAACTATTTTCAAAAAATAATATAGGTTTACTTGAAAGAAAATTTAGATTTACGACCCCAATTTTGAGATTTCGATACAATTATATGAAAAAATTACTGGCATTGTCAAGTCGAAATGAAGGCTGTCAATCGAAAAAATCTTTCAAGTAAGGTCATATTATTTTTAAAAAATAATTCAACTCAGTCATTTACAATTTTTTGATTACGGTTCTGGTTCAGTCAGAAATCCGTATTATTGCCATAATTCGTCGATTTCTGTCAAAATTAGGGCTCCAATCAAAAAATGTTATATGAAAGACCCTAATTATTTTCGAAAAAAAATATGAGTTTACTTGAAAGTTTTTTTCGATTAACTGCAATTTCATTAAAATTTGGAGTATAGTTCCACAAGAGGCTAGTAGATGGCAGCATCTAGCACGTTTTGAGACGATACAAAATTATTCCTCGATTTCCCGCGAATTGACTACTTTTATCGAGAAATAAATGAAGAATTCGACACTACAATTTCAATTCTATCGATTACGTGAAATTTTTTTAGTAATTTATCGTTTTTTGAACAAAAGTTTCTGACGCCGTTTACTCGAAATTAAGACCGTTAACCGAAAAAATCTTTCAAGTAAACTCATAATATTTTCAAAAAATACTCAGAGTTTGTCATTGACTAATTTTTGATTACGGCCCTGGTTCAGTCAGAAATTAGTGTTATTGCCATATATTAACGATTTGTGTCAGAATGAGGGCTCTAATCGAAAAAATTTATATAAAGTACCCCAACTATTTAAAAAAAATAATATAGGTTTACTTGAAAGAAAATTTAGATTTACGACCCCAAATTTGAGATTTTGATACAATTATATGAAAAAATTACTTGCTTCGTCAACTCGAAATTGAGGCTGTCAATCGAAAAAATCTTTCAAGTAAGGTCTTATTATTTTCAAAAAATAATTCAACTCTGTCATTTACAATTTTTTGATTACGGTTCTGGTTCAGTCAGAAATCCGTATTATTGCCATAATTCGCCGATTTCTGTCAAAATTAGGGCTCCAATCAAAAAATGTTATATGAAAGATCCTAATTATTTTCGAAAAAAAATATGAGTTTACTTGAAAGTTTTTTTCGATTAACTGCAATTTTATTAAAATTTGGAGTATAGTTCCACAAGAGGCTAGTAGATGGCAGCATCTAGCACGTTTTGAGACGATACAAAATTATTCCTCGATTTCCCGCGAATTGACTACTTTTATCGAGAAATAAATGAAGAATTCGACACTACAATTTCAATTCTATCGATTACGTGAAATTTTTTTAGTAATTTATCGTTTTTTGAACAAAAGTTTCTGACGCCGTTTACTCGAAATTAAGACCGTTAACCGAAAAAATCTTTCAAGTAAACTCATAATATTTTCAAAAAATACTCAGAGTTTGTCATTGACTAATTTTTGATTACGGCCCTGGTTCAGTCAGAAATTAGTGTTATTGCCATATATTAACGATTTGTGTCAGAATGAGGGCTCTAATCGAAAAAATTTATATAAAGTACCCCAACTATTTTCAAAAAATAATATAGGTTTACTTGAAAGAAAATTTAGATTTACGACCCCAAATTTGAGATTTTGATACAATTATATGAAAAAATTACTTGCTTCGTCAACTCGAAATGAAGGCTGTCAATCGAAAAAATCATTCTAGTAAGGTCTTATTATTTTCAAAAAATAATTCAACTCTGTCATTTACAATTTTTTGATTACGGTTCTGGTTCAGTCAGAAATCCGTATTATTGCCATAATTCGCCGATTTCTGTCAAAATTAGGGCTCCAATCAAAAAATGTTATATAAAAGATCCTAATTATTTTCGAAAAAAAATATGAGTTTACTTGAAAGTTTTTTTCGATTAACTGCAATTTTATTAAAATTTGGAGTATAGTTCCACAAGAGGCTAGTAGATGGCAGCATCTAGCACGTTTTGAGACGATACAAAATTATTCCTCGATTTCTCGCGAATTGACTACTTTTATCGAGAAATAAATGAAGAATTCGACACTACAATTTCAATTTCTGTCGATTACGTGAAATTTTTTTAGTAATTTATCGTTTTTTGAACAAAAGTTTCTGACGCCGTTTACTCGAAATTAAGACCGTTAACCGAAAAAATCTTTCAAGTAAACTCATAATATTTTCAAAAAATACTCAGAGTTTGTCATTGACTAATTTTTGATTACGGCCCTGGTTCAGTCAGAAATCAGTGTTATTGCCATATATTAACGATTTGTGTCAGAATGAGGGCTCTAATCGAAAAAATTTATATAAAGTACCCCAACTATTTTCAAAAAATAATATAGGTTTACTTGAAAGAAAATTTAGATTTACGACCCCAATTTTGAGATTTCGATACAATTATATGAAAAAATTACTGGCATTGTCAAGTCGAAATGAAGGCTGTCAATCGAAAAAATCTTTCAAGTAAGGTCATATTATTTTCAAAAAATAATTCAACTCAGTCATTTACAATTTTTTGATTACGGTTCTGGTTCAGTCAGAAATCCGTATTATTGCCATAATTCGTCGATTTCTGTCAAAATTAGGGCTCCAATCAAAAAATGTTATATGAAAGACCCTAATTATTTTCGAAAAAAAACATGAGTTTACTTGAAAGTTTTTTTCGAATAACTGCAATTTTATTAAAATTTGGAGTATAGTTCCACAAGAGGCTAGTAGATGGCAGCATCTAGCACGTTTCGAGACGATATAAAATTATTCCTCGATTTTCTGCAAATCGACAACTTTTATCGGAAAATATATAAAGTATTCGAAGCTACAATTTCAATTTCTGTCGATTACGTGAATTTTTTTTAGTAATTTATCGTTTTTTGAACAAAAGTTTCTGACGCCGTTTACTCGAAATTAAGACCGTTAACCGAAAAAATCTTTCAAGTAAACTCATAATATTTTCAACAAATACTCAGAGTTTTTCATTAACTTATTTTTGATTACGGCCCTGGTTCAGTCAGAAATTAGTGTTATTGCCATATATTAACGATTTGTGTCAGAATGAGGGCTCTAATCAAAAAAATTCATATGAAGTACTCCAACTATTTTCAAAAAATAATATAGGTTTACTTGAAAGAAAATTTAGATTCACGACCCCAATTTTGAGATTTCGATACAATTATATGAAAAAATTACTTGCTTTGTCAACTCGAAATTAAGGCCTTTAATCGTAAAAATCTCTCAAGTAAGGTCATATCATTTTCAAAAAATAAGTCTACTCTGTCATCTACAATTTTTTGATTACGGTTCTGGTTCAGTCAGAAATCCGTATTATTGCCATAATTCGCCGATTTCTGTCAAAATTAGGGCTCCAATCAAAAAATGTTATATGAAAGACCCTAATTATTTTCGAAAAAAAACATGAGTTTACTTGAAAGTTTTTTTCGATTAACTGCAATTTTATTAAAATTTGGAGTATAGTTCCACAAGAGGCTAGTAGATGGCAGCATCTAGCACGTTTTGAGACGATACAAAATTATTCCTCGATTTTCTGCAAATTGACAACTTTTATCGGAAAATTTATAAAGTATTCGAAGCTACAATTTCAATTTCTGTCGATGTCATCCTAAATTTAAAATTATATTACGTTATACAATAAGCTATTTCATATTTTGGTATTTTTTAAGGCCAATTTAGCCAAATGACAAAAGACAAGCAGAAGATGTTCTGTTTGTCCTAGAAACAAAGATAGAATTGTGCAACAAGTGCGATAAGTTGTCGATTGCCCACGATAGCGAAGTTGGGCGTACACGAACGAAGCAAGTGTGTTCATTCGCTCAAGTGGGTAATTGACAACACCGCACGAGTTGCAGATACTATTTTTTATTACGTATGCGGGATAAGTACCATTTTGCGCTAATTTTTCTAAGCGGTAAATGATTTGCGTGCGACAAGATTACTTGTCACACGCTAATTATACTTGGCGCACTCAAAAGCCAAAGAGCCATTTACTGCCCAGAAAAACGTGCGCAAAATAGTGCTTATGTATTAAAAAGACATTTAATGCTTGTAAGCGATGTAGAATTCCACTGTGCTTGGAACATGCAATTTTGAGTTGCAAAAACTGTGCCCAGTTTGAGGAGCAATAATTTTTTGTTCTTTGATGATACTTGAGTATTTTTTTCTTGCTTTACTTACTTGATCCTTCTTCTCGAAAAATACTGTGAGATCTTTGATGTTGTTGATGTGTGATGATATTAGAAGTATTTATGAGCGATAATATTGATGTATGTTTTTTCCAAGGCAGACTGCTGTTATTTTGATTTATCTTTTATATTTTTACAATAAATATAGCTGGATACATTTTGTTCAGTTTATATCACTTGGTAACAAGTTGTAAAACATGTGCAAACAGAAAAATTGTCATATTTTAGAATTTAAAATAGCTTGAGAGGACTTTCATATGGGGTATGACATACCCCACAACACCAACCGTGAAACTTTTTTCGAGATCACTAACGGAGGGTTAAATAAACGAATAAATAGGTCATGAAATCGGGTTATATAAAATACGAATTATGCAAGAACTAGAGCCCCTATTTGAATTTTGATTGCAGATTCGGATTTAAGAGGGTCGAATTAAAGGGATGACATGTGTAACTCAGTTTTTTAAAACAATATTAAATATTTAAGTAGCTAATTAAATATTAAAGAACGATTTATTTTGAGTAAACAGTTCTAGAAATCTAGTCAAGATTTTTAAGGGATGATAACTATATTACATGTACATTATATTTTGGTTTATACAATGAATTTATGTGGTAATACATTCAGATTTGTCAACAGTCTCCGAAAAATAAATTATTTAATCATTTGAGGTAACGTTTCATCCCTCAAAGATTTTTTTGATTGATTTACCTCATTTATTGGGATTGATAATGAACAATTTCGAGTTGAATTTTCCAAATACAAATTATATTTTTTAGAATTGTTTATTTATATTTTATTTCAATTCTTTAAATAATATTTATTTTTGAATGTTCAAATATTGTACAAAATACTGTTTTATTCATTATTCTTTAATATATTTCAATGCCAAACTTGATTCTATTAGATATTTATTAATTGATCCGTGCGGTAACAAGTTTATTTGTTAGAGCGCTACGTCGTAGCTTCTTTATATTGTGTATTCTTTCTAACGCGTTGCGCACTATGGACGAATGAACGTAGGTCGGAGATTCATTATAAATCGTTATGCCGGTTGGAATGTGTTTCTTCGTTGATTACCAGCCCGGCCGTTGTGCTGTGTAGTCCACGGGCGCTCGCTTTTGTGTTTCAATTAAGGCTTAGGGTTGTAACTGGGGCTGTTCGTGACCCATTCGTGGGTTAGGATGATTAGCATCCTTCGTCCGTTTAGATTTTGTTTGTAGTTTAAATTTAAATTCACGTTCGGTGATTTTGTACGACGTTAAAAGCGCAGCTCCGCGGAGCCAACGTATTTAATTAAATCCGTGATTCATTTTGCAATAATAATAAATGGCGCTTTAGTTTGGGTAGGCATTTTGTTAAATTCGCGATGGACTAAGTCGGTGCGCAAACTAGGGGGGTAGCCGAAGATGCCTGGCTACTTTCCCTCGCCGGGTTTTTTGCCGGGAATCCTATACTCGGTCGCCGTCATCCGTAGGCCTTCACTCTAGAGGTAGTACCCCTGGTGACTCCTGGCCGAAGGGTGGGTGTGGAAGTGCCTGAAGCATGCAATCATGTGATAGATCTATAGCCAGGGGGAAACCGAGGAGTAGCCGCTACGTGGCGGGTATAGGTCGCGTTTTAGGCGTTAAACACCGGGGTTCGGCAGGGACCCACGTAAACTCTGAACAAACACGCGGCGGTGTTAGTTCTTCTTTTTTTAATTAGCTCGGAATCTGCGAATTGCGAATTGGGGGTTTGAATGGTGTGTGTGATGAATGTTGAATGAATGCTTAATCAAAATTCCCTTTCAGTACATCATCATCAACAGGGCGTAAGTTGACTAATAAAATATTTTTTACAGGTTTCTAATCCATTTTTTTTTTAATGTTTCACAGGTCGCTGGATAGTGGACAGGTAATATTTTTGTTCAATAGTTTATAATTCTGACAGTTTAATTAATTTGTGTGTGTATTTTATGATTGCAGGACTTCAAGCTTCAAGTAGCAAGTAGCAGTCTTCCGTCGTTGGAAGTGGCCCAGCAGCTTCATCTTTAAGCCCAGCAGCTTGCAATAGTCCACCGAGGGAGCACCCCGCCGAACTAATCAAAACATTCCCTTTCAGCTCAGCATCATCATCTTCACATCAAAGCTTCAAGCTTCAAGCTTCAAGTAGCAGTCATCCGTCGTTGGAAGTGGCCCAGCAGTTTTCATCTTTAAGCCCAGCTGCTAACAATCAACCACCGGGGGAGCGCCCCGCCGAACTAATTGAAACCTTCCCTCTCAGCTCAAAATCATTGCTACTACATCAACACGTAAGATTTATTCGAAATAATTATGAAAAACTTTACTAATCTTCAATTTATTAATTTATTTGTATTTTTTATGTCTTTAGGCCATCCAGCAGCGGAACCAGAGCCCAGCAGTGGAACCAGAGCCCAGTAGCAGAATTAGAGCCCAGCAGCCAAACCTGAACCCAGCAGCAGATCCAAAACCCAGCAGCAGACCAAAACCCAGCAGCGGAATCAGAGCCCAGCAGCGGAATCAGAGCCCAGCAGCAAAATCAGAGCCCAGCAGCCGTCAAAAAATTCCTCCAGTAACTGCAGAAAATCAGTACATCAGTAGCAGCCGTTCCTATCCCCGGATTCAACTTTCAAAGAGGTCATCTGATTAATTTAGGCCCGCCGCTTGCAAAGTTCAAGTGAGTTCAATTTAATAATCAATACATTTTTCAGAATTTTATTGAATAAAAACTACTTTTGATTTAAAATTCTGTATAATCATTTGAAACTTTGACGTTTCGATCCTTTGACAAAGGATCTTCTCCAAAGGATCGAATCGTCAAAGTTTCAAATAAATATACAAAATTTAAAATCAAAGTTTTTTTTTTGCGTTTAATTTCTTTTTAAATTTTCGGACTTGTAATAATTATTTTTTTTTTGTTGTTCAGTTGCAGCGAGCGAAGAAGCCGCTTCTCTGGTCTAGGTTTCGCTGGGGTTTTCCTAGGCCCAAAGGGAGAATTCCCGGAGAAGAGTTCGTCTCTTTCCCCTTAGTCATTGCCTTGGAACGAACAAGGCTTACAACAACGCAACAGCATCGCGAACAACACTCTCAACAACACAGCAGCATCAAGTATTCAACAATTAATCTTCGAACCTTTGTAACCTTTCCTAATCCCCAAAATAAACTCATTCTCCCAAAATTTACAGTTGTTTTTATTTCTAAAACCTATTTTTATTGTTTTCAGGAGTAGTTAGGAAGATTAATTGTATTGCTAAATAATCTGCAAAATAAATTAGATTCAATAATAACTTCTATAAATAAAAATGCAGGTTACTTTTTCTCCACTTATTTATTTTTAACACTTATGAACATTTCAACAGCAAAGCTGTCATCATCAGTTTTGCTGTTGAAATGTACATAAGTGTTAAAAATAAATAAGTGGAGAAAAGGTAACCTGCATTTTTATTTATCAGTTATCTCCACATAAGCTCAACGTCACTTTTAATTAATAACTTCTATATTTATTCATAAGATAACTATTCAATTTTAAATTTTATCCCTTAAACATTCAAAATATACCCTAATAAGAGTATTTAAGGGATGAAAAGAACATTTTCGAATAGATTCAGGTTCGTAGAATCCAAATTTAAAAACAAAAAACAAATATTATCAGCCGTTTGCGAGAAATTGATTCCAATAACATTTTAAATGATATTTCATCTCTTAAAACACTCAAAATAAAGAGTATTTAAGGGATAAAATGTATATCTTCTGATAGATTTTGATTTGTAGAACCTAAATCTGGAAACAGAAAACAAAAATCAATAGCCGTTTCCCAGAAATCAATTTCAATAACATTATAGCTGGGTTTTCATCCCTTAAAGAGTTAATTCTGTTTGTATTTACTTATTTATCTATATAATATTGTTTTTAATTTGTTAATAATAAAATATCCACTGTGAACTGTATTAATCACAAATTGTATTATATTATGCTGTAATAATGGCTTATACTGTATTTACATGTTGTATTAATTGATGCATAAATAAATAATGTTATGTTAAAAAATATATGCCCTTTATTTCTCTGTTTAAGATACAGCCCCTTATTCCTTGTCACACGTATATAGTTCTAAAAGTTGCCGACAGGGAGCAGCACCTGTCAATAGGACCAATTAGCAATCATCCCTTATGATTTTGTGTGTTTGAAAAACCCAAAATTTGTATTAAGGCAGCAGAAAAAAAAGGAGCTCTTCGAAATAATCTGAAATACCTCCTAAACTTTTGCTCCCCTAATACTTTTTAGATGATTTTTGTGTTCTTCGAAAAATACCAAAATTTGTATTAAGGCAGCAGAAAAAAAAGGAGCTCTTCGAAAAAATCTGAAATACCTCCTAAACTTTTGCTCCCCTGATACTTTTGAGATGATTTTTGTGATCTTCGAAAAATCGAAAATTTGTATTAAGGTAGCAGGATCTTGAAGAGCAAATTCATGAAATTAATTAGCGATTATCTCGATAACTCAAGGGTTTAGGGCCAAATGTTCCAGATAAAAGTTACGTAACTTTCAAAGCCCTACAAGATTTACTTGAAACAATTGTTCTTAAGGTTTATAATATTCGAGAAACCACCCTTAATTCAAGGGCTGGAGAAAATTTATTTATGTTTTCGATAGCCCTTTTGAAGCGATGTAATTGAATTTGCCCTAAGGGCTATAGTTCAGGAGTAAATCAAGAAAAAATCAGAAATTTCTCCTACGTTTTCTACTGCCCTAGTACAAATTTTGGTATTTTTCGAAGAGCACAAAAATCATCTCAAAAGTATTAGGGGAGCAAAAGTTTAGGAGGTATTTCAGATTATTTCGAAGAGCTCCTTTTTTTTCTGCTGCCTTAATACAAATTTTGGTATTTTTCGAAGAACACAAAAATCATTTAAAAAGTATTAGGGGAGCAAAAGTTTAGGAGGTATTTGAATTTTTTTTTCGAAGAGCTCCTTTTTTTTCTGCTTCCCTAATACAAATTTTGGATTTTTTTGAACACAAAGTTCATCACTTCAATTTCCTGAAATTCAAATTCGACAGGGAGAAAATGATGCAACAAAAACTTATTTTATGGAACTTTATTTGCACTTTAATTACATACAATGGATACTATTATCAATAAATATATGGACAGTGTCAACGATTAAATATTTTACAATATATTTATAACAGTATATAAATAAGGGTTCAAAATTAGGGGTTGGAAGGAGAAATGCATCAGATATTCCTCTTTTTCATCAATAGATCCACCTGGTGGGAAATTTTGGAACTGGATTCAAAGGACTTTAAATAATAAAGAATATATATTTTATAACATAGTTTTTATTTATGAATAAATATTTATAATAAAATATTATTATTATTACATTATTGATATACATAATGATAGTTTGTAAAAAAATACAACTATATAGGAATAATAAAAATATAATTAATAATATTGTATATACTATATAAACAAATTGTAGTAGTTTCTTTCTGAGATTTCAGAGTAATTCTTGGAGAAATTACTTCTGAAATGACATTAGAAACTAAATATTACAGTAAAATTAATCTTTCTCTAATATTAATTTTTTTTTTTTTTAATTAATTAATTAAATAGTTTACAACTAGGCCTAGTTGCGTTGTGACTCTGTGTTTTTAATCTATTTATTTGACATTAAAATACAAATTATATTTTTGTATGTGATTCTACAATAACTCTACTGTAAATTATTATTTAAATATTGCATACTATTTTAAATTATTCTTACAATTTGTTTTTTGTTCGATGAACGTCATTAAAAAATTGAATTGGATAATGTGTAAACAGTGCATTATGAAACTGGGCCTAATTAATTTAAAAATTACAAAATAATCTGAAGCTAGTTACTTTCTTGATTGCTGGCTACTAATTGTTATGGGTGTACGAGTCGTAGGCTTGGGAATTTAATATTACAATAGCTTATTACAAACTTATTATTTATGAGTGAACCAGAGGCTCTAAAACATTAAAATTATGAGTACGTACTTGGGAGGGATGTAAGCTCATGCAAAAATAATATAAATTACCAATTATTATTGAATACTTCTAAAGCTGATAATAAACTAATTATTTCTGACTCTGAGTGAACCAGAAGTTCTAGAAAGTTCAAATTGTGAGTACGAACTCACATTTTGGACTTTTTTTTTATCAATTATAAATTATTGGTGTATGAGTTGCAGGCTTGAGAATTGGATATTTAAAAAGCTAGTTACAAATTTATCAATTCCAAGTGAATCAGGGGTTCTAGAACATTCAAATTGTGAGTATGTACTTGGGGAAGTATTAATTGTTATTGGTGTACGAGCTACAGACTTGAGAATTGAATATTACAAAAGCTACTGATAAATTTATTACTTTTGTATGAACCAAAGATTCTAGAAAGTTTAAATTGTGGGCACGTACTCAAATACTCGAATACTTGAATAGAAAGACATTTAAGGACATTTGTTCATTAAACATTTTAAAATTATTCCGGGTGCCCTAAAATAATGTGTTATGCAATTTATTATTAAAACTAGCTATTTTCTTGATTGCTGTGTTATATTATATATTAATTTCAGTACTATTATTAGTACTTATATTGCGGAGTAGTTTGGAGAAATGCTGTAATATATTATACTACTGATTCTAATAGTTGAACCCACAAGCAGCCGATTGTGCTCGTTTTAACAAAAACAAAATTGAATCTAATTAATTCGTGGTCTGTCCAGCCGAGACCCGGATGTTTCCGCCTAATTACACGAGTACGGTTGCCGACTAAGCGTCATCTCGAGAAGTCGGAGTCTTCATGGCATCACTGAACAACAATATTTACACATAACGTGTGAATATTGTTTGTTCACTGATCCCACCAAGATCCGGACCGTCGCCGACAAAACGCGCGTTCCGTACGTTTCCCGTAACGACACCGGCATATAGTCTGAAAATTCCGTCTGTCCCGTCGTTTACGGAGGGGGTGTTCCCAGAGCTATATGGTCGTGTACCGATAAAAATCCATCGTTGGCCCAAGTTACGGTACAAGGACATCAAAAATTTGAAAAAAAAAAACCAAGATAATTATTTAATATCCAAAAGAAAAAGCAAAACGGAAATTCAAAACGGATAAATACGCCCGAGAGCAGACTGCCCAAAAACTATGATGCGCGAATTTAAATCCCAATTTAATTCCAAAATAATTTTGAACTCTACGTTACAACGCGACTTTGTACAAAACCCCAATATATTTACAGCATTTCTGAAAACTACTCCCAAATCGAAGTAATAAACGCGAGGAACACAAGATATAACACAGCAATTTACATAATGACTTAAATATAACTTACAACATACTTATATACATATTTGTATCATTTAAATATATTCAAAGTATTCATTTTAGAAAAAGAACAATGAAAGAGGAGAAGTTTTTTACTAGTCAGTTCCTAATTAACGGAATGTATTCAAAATACACTTATAATGAAGCTCATGTTTCGAATTCCAGTTGAAGTATTTGCTGAAGAAACTGCCATTTCAATTGCGGAGTGTTGTTCCATTTATTATCCATCCAGGTCTTCTAAGTTGTCCAAATGTTCCGCTACTGCTGTCCAGCCAAAATTGTTGATAAATTTTGATGTCCTTCAGGAGCTGCACAAAAAATAAACTATTAATTTATTTTTATCATTCCAAGGCCCAATTGTACAATCTAAGCTTATTTACAGTGTAGTTAAATCAAGCTTATTTGTTATAGTTACAATTGCTGAAATAATTGTAATCATAGCATAGTTGATTGTACAACCAGGCCCAAATATGTATTCAATAAATAAATAAAATCAATTCATGAATTATATTTATTATTTATAATGGGAAGAAAAACTTCTGAAATGCAGTCTACTAGTTCCGACACCACTTGTGTCATCTTTGGGAACTATAAATTATCATAAGAGAATTCGATCAGTTAAATAGTATTACAATTTTTTTAGTTGAACTGTCTAGATTTTTCGCCAATAAAAATCTTGTAGAAAGAAGTTCAGATTATAGCCCGCAAAAACCGTTCACAAGTTGTATGCTTGTCTCCAAGAAATTACAAGCAATTTTACTTTGTGTGAAGCAAGCCTCTGTCAGTTAAATGGCAGAAAGTTTACCAAGTTGTAGTTCTGCCCAAGAGACGCTAGTCGAATGCATGGCGCTACTATCGTGATTCGAAAATCTTCGTTATTACTTGGCTTAAGTCGTGCTCGGAAATTTAAAATTTTGCTTTAACCGTTATGACCAAGCATCAGTCAAGCCAAGCCAGTCTTGCTGTTTTCGTTTTAGTTTTTGTGTTGCAGTACTGTTAAATTCAGTTGTTGTGTTTGAAGGTTTTGTCATCATGAGAACTGTGAGTATAAAACATCTATTCCATAAAGTACTATCTATTAAATTTTGCTATGTTCATTGATAAACTGTAATTTTTTGTTCTCAGATAATAAAGTGTGTTCATCATGGTTGTCCCACTAACAAATTACCAAAGGATGAACGGGGCAATATGTTTTGTTTCCCAAAGCCGGAAAATCTACGACGTAAGTGGATAGTCCAAATGAATCGTCTTGATTTACTGGAGCTCAGATATCAGCAAATATTAGATCGGGGACTTCGAGTATGTCATGTTCATTTTGCTGACAACCAGTTTCAGACAGCCGAAAAAAATTGTATTCTTTATCTCCAAATAAAATTGTTGAATAATTTATTAATAAATCTTTGTAAATTTGAAAATTATATATATTTATCATTATATACTATTTTTCTTTATCTATACATTTTTTTTAATTCAAAAATAAGATTATAATTGGTAGGTTTTTTTTAAAGTTAAATCATAATTGGAAGGTTTTTTTGCTTTAAATTCTGCATATTTATTTATAATTAAAAATATAAATAAATATAAAGAATTTAAATCAAAACAAATCTCACAATTATGATTTAACTTTAAAAAAAAACCTTCCAATTATAATCTTATTTTTGAATATCGATCCAAAAATTTTAAATATGCAGAAACCTACATTATCGATTCTCCGATTTCCCACTATTTTTTTTGTACGTAGTTGACGAGTCTGATAGTATAGATGGTCTGTGGTGTGAAGTATCAAGGCAGTTTAAGGTAGTAATAATTTTTTATTTATTACTCAAAATACAATTTCATACGTCCAAAGAAAGTAGATTCTTAAAAAAAAAACAAATTCTTCTCAATTGGATCAACTTTAAATGTGTAGAATTTGTCGAAAAGGTGAATAATGTAAGATTATTAATTTTACTGAATTTAAGTTTGATTATATGCACTGTTGAATGCGATGAGATATTTTCAAAATTAGACTATAATAATTGAATTAGAATTGTAATTTGTTTTATTTTAATTTAATTTTTCTGAAATATTGCACCGATTTCTAAGTATTTTTAATAAATCCCTTACTGTTCTTGCATTATTTTGAATAAGATACTATTCCCATTCGCGTTTTGTATTAAAATAAAATTACCGACAATTATAGGAATTAGTAAAGCATCCCAATCGTGAACAGGTTCATTCAAAATTCGTAGTGCTACTAAATTATTGCTAATATTATTGTATAAATTATGTAATTCTTTAGCAGATTCTTTCTGAATTCGGGGAAAATCAAGAATAAGTCGAACATGGACATTACTTATTGTTGAATTGTTATCGATTATTGTTTTGAAACTATCACGAAACTCGACCCATTTATTGAAATCACCATTGAATGTTGGTAATTTCATAAAAGGTAATTGTGTTTGAGGAACATATAATTGATTGCTGGTTAATTTAGAATATTGATTCTTAGTACAGATTGCATATTTTCATTGGTAACTACGTTTGAATTTCATGCAACATAATTATTATTGTCATTGATTTCAGTTTTATTTTGATTATAAACATCTTTGTGACTTGTAGTACTGACATTATTTGAATTGCTATGAATATTAGAGACAGATTTTGTACTTCTCGCTGCAACAGACTGAACATCGAATTCAGAACACATTTGCAATGCTCTTCCATTCTTGCAATTAAAGAGAAGAAACCATTTTCGAAACTGTCACGTTTATCATCTTCTTGATAGTCGATAATACCTTCTATAATTTCAATATTATTTTGGTTATCATTGAATGTTTCTAATATACAAGATAATCGATCTAGTCTTGCTTTTATTTCATTGAACGTTTTTCGATCAAACGTATTTGAATTATTGAAGAAATTGATATTTCTTGATAGAATTGATTTGTTGTCCTCGTTTTATTTTTAGGCTGGACCTATTCGTCCGGTCGTCGGATGAAAATATTTTTTCAAATTTTTTCCGGTAACCGGATTAATAATATATTTTTATTCATCCGGCTAGAAAGATGTATTATCAATTGTACAATTCTGCATTAATAAATCCGGTATATTCCCAAAGGTTGCATTATATCTTTCCAAAATTCTTTTAAGCCATGCTTTGTTACTTTTATTATCAACTATATACACTTTAGAGTATCCAAAGTGAATAAAATATAATTGAAACGACTTTGAACATCATAAAATAAACAGTAATTAATTTATTATAGAAATTCAAAATTATTTTCAAGTCAGAAATCTTGAAAACAATATCAAATGTCTTAATATTATATTTGCTTTTATTACGTTCATATTAAAATCGCTTTAGTCCCGATCATTTCAAATGATACCATACATAACAATAATCACAACTCATGCCTTTTTCCAATTTTGAGTGTTTATCCATTGTGATATCCAAATTTTTCTGCAATCAAAATATTTCCAGTTGTTGACATGAAATGAAGTTTTTTATCGGACTGAATTAATAAATTACATGAGTATTTGAATATAAACAGGAATATGAAGATCGACGTTTTTTGAAAAATTTAAAATCAGATAAATAAGTTTATTCTATCAATTTACCTTTGCATGTATTCAAATAAGTTCTACAAAAATCAATTAATTTCTATCAAATATACCAGAGACGACTTTAGAGAATTAATTTTATCACGATAAACTATTCCCACTTATATCTAATTGAATGACGGATAAAATATAAGCTATTGATTTATACGCGAAGAAAATAACCGTACAAATAAAAATATATTATTCCTCCGGTAGCCGGATCATTAATCACTTCGTTATTTTTGATTGTCTCAAATCGTCTGCCGTACCGAATTTCTCGAACTGACAGTAATTATTAAAATCTTTGACGTATCTAATAATTAGAATATTTCAATGCTCTTGCTCCCTGATATCCAAAATCCAGGCTTGAAAGACCAATGTAGCGTCTTGCCTATAGGTAGAATTTTGCAATTCTACGATTGATTATTCGAATAAATGGACTGTATCTCGAACTTGAATTGACTTGAATTATTTCTGGTAATTTTTTTTATTTATAGAAAATTAACAACTGATTTTTTTTTCAATAACAAAAACTATCAACATTTTTCAATTTTAAAAAAGTGTCACTAGATGATATTGAAAAATTATAAATGACATGCCGCAATAGTACTCAATAAAACATCATTATTGTTGATAGTTGAAATGATTGCAAATCAAATTGATGTTTAAACTAAGAGCAATTGTTAATTTGTAATGAACTATGGGAAAATGGAAATAAATTACTCACTCTCAAGTTTGAAGGTTGGAAGGCCTCTCGAAACAGAATTCAAAGGCTGCTACACTCTCCATACATTTTAATCCAATAGGGGATTGACTCAAATCCATAATCAAGGGCTGTTTCCAGACTTCTGTGAATGACTTTAGGACTCTCAATCAAGTTTCCAGCTTGAAGGAAAACTGCGAGTTGGAATTATGATGCCAATTAGATTCTGATGATTGAATACTTGTAGAAAAATCTGCAAATCTGCTTGTAGTTTCACTTTGGATAACTAAATGATTGACGTTCTTGTCGGCTTCTTCTGAAGGCGTTCTTGAAGGAATTAGCATTATAAAGAATACTGTAAAAGAAATTCAGTCCATCACTTACATGAACACACTGTTTATATCCTTAAAATAAGTATATTCGCACTAATTTTATATTATTAAAAATAAACACCTTATTATTGTATTTTTCGTTGCTTAGATTCAATTACGCATTACAAACTTTAAGCAAATTGTGAAATAAAAGAACGCTATGACGTAATATCACATGATAATTTGAAAACAAATTTTTAAATTCCAATTATTACAACATTAAAAAGTACAATATTTCTCTGAATTTTTTTACATGGATAATGTACTGACTTGAGAACAAACGAAATTTTTCAACTTTGTAAATATGCTTGAAAAGGATTGAAATATTTGCAGGATTTAAATTAATTTTGTACTAATTGAATAAACACACAATTCAAAGCATATAGAATTGAGTTTCTCCCAAATTTACCTTGTATTTAACGTGGTTACAACGAGTTTTAATATTTTAAACTGAGCTGTGTACTGAAGTCTATCTAATTACTTAGTACCATCACATTATCACTTCAAATTTGATGAAACACACAATCCAGAGCGAATATAATAACATTTCACTCAAATTCATCCCGTATTCAACTTGATTGTAATATATTTCAATGTTGATAACTAAACTACAACCAACAAATTTGCTTTCGTTATGTGACATCAGAATTCGTCGCCATTACATGTACAAACCAAAGACTACCAATAGAGAGAAGACTTGACAGTACAATGTTACCAAAATTTACAAAGTTTCACATCAACACAAGAGCGCTCCAAGCGGTGCCGTGCACGTACTAATTCTGAAGCGCGTAATTTGAATTTTACTAATTTATATAATATTCAAAAATATCGTGAAATTTAAAATCAACCAGAATTTCATTCCAAATATATACCTATATTTTTACATATAAATAAATTACATATAAATATTAAGAAAAATATATACGAAAATACGGAATACTATGAGAACATGTACAAATAGAAACAAATATATGTGCAAATAACATTAGATATTTTTTAAACGTGTGTCTTACAATGTTTTATCTTCGATCGTCCTAATTATCGTAAAAAAGTCACAGATATTAGAAATTGAGCTGCTTTCGTTGAAGTTGACATGAATGTTCTTGTGAATTTGAGTTCAAAATATCAAGTTCAAAATGCAAACAACTGTCACTTTTTATAGGATCGTAAATGAAAACTACATTATTATACTACAAAAGAATATGAAACATACACAGAAAAGAATTACAAAAAAAATTATCTACAATAATTGACAAAAAAAAGTCTCAACAACGTCGTTATTTCTTACTGTATCTATTTTTCTTATTAATCAATTTTGAAAAATGACTTGATAATATTAAATGTAATGATCGCATAACTTCATTCTGCATGGTTGCTCCATGCTGCTCACAAAAATTAGAAGGTATTCAGTGGATGTCTATATGGGATAGGATGTTAGAGGATGGAATGAAATTGGGAATCGAAGCAAAAATCTGTTTTTCACAATCATCGACTATTTGCGAAAATTCTGCGCTTGCATATCTGAGATAAAACTCCTCATTGGACCCATAGTCCCGTGAAACGGTTAAATCATGGATGTGAGTTACGTTTTCAGAACAGAAGAACTGAAAACATGAATCACATTCATAATTTAGCAATTTTTGAATTAAATATCCACAGAGGTTGTTTGAATATCTATCTCTGATGCTACAGCATCCTGCAAGTGGTCTGGGAAGAACACATGGGATAGGATTATTGGAAATAGGGGATGTCGGAAAAGATTCTGAATCAGATTGATTTTGAATATATAGGATAGTAGAATTCGGTAATCGTCACAATTCGAACCGATACTATACCTAACAGTATTATTTAAAATAGCAATCTTGTATGCATCGACGAATTGTGAAGTTGATGGTCGGGAGTTTTCTCCACACAGGCCTTGGTGGAATATTTTCAATGTCTCCATACTCCTCGGTGATATCAATTCAAGTAAGTTCAATTTCAGCTGGTTCGATTCTAGCTGTATTGATTTGAGCTGGTTCGATTCGTGAAGTATCGGGTACATCTATAATATACGTGCATTTTATCAGAACTTTTGTTATTTTTACTGTGATAGGAGAGGTCTTACCTTGAATACGTACAAGACGAGTTATCTGATCCACGTTGAGACGTTATTCCCATTCATTTTTGAATTGACTATTATTGAAATGCAGCTCACAAACTCGATAGCCACGATCAAGCAGTTGCTGATAGCTCAAATCTCTCAGATCATTCCGAATCATATCCGCTACCTATTTGTTCCTTAAAGCCTCTGCACGTGGAAAACAGAACAGGCCCATTCTTTCCTTCATAGGCAGGGAGTTGACTAGTTGCACGCAGAACTTTTTTTCTAGAAATATTACAGATAGAATAGTTTTTTATTATGACATTAGGTATATTTCATACTAAAATTTTTATGATGACACATTATTCTGTTACATTTGTAATGACAAATATATCGAGATCATATCAAATATTAATAATTATATACTTACAAGATTTTCTATACTCGGCATCACTAATAAAATCAATGGTGTCACTCTCACAATAATATTAAATAATGTAATACACAATACATGACACAATACACTGGCGATTGCAAAGACAGCGGACAGAAGTAACAGCCTTCTTAATTTTCAAATCCTGGACATTTTGGTGCTATACTAGCGCCATGGCAAGTATGCGGTGCCGTGCAATAACTAACACTCACTAACACATACGCAAACTTTGTTTTTTTCTTTCCATAAGAGTGACACAGGCCTGGTACAAACTAAAACGACAATGTCGACAATGATGTGTACTGTAAATCAAAAGCCATCTGTGAGACAAAGTGCCAAGTAATTTGAATAGCCATGTCTTTCTGAGCAAGTCGGTAAAGTTAACAACAGTGAACTGTACTAGATTGTAAATAGTTCACACATGTGTTCAGAGATGGCGGGCGAAAAGTGCAGGGACTTTGCAAAGAAATTCGGGCACTTGCCCTAGCGCAACGCTAGCATGAAGTGATACGTACAACTTGAATATTCCGGGACGAATTTTAACAATGTATTTATTTATGGGAAATCCAATTCAAGTAGTCAAATATATGTGTTTTATATGGGAAAAATAGTTGTTCCAATAGCCACAATGTTCATTTGTAATGTATTGACATACAAAACAAGCTTGAATGCAATTTATTGGACCTGGACGAATAAAATTGTTTAGTGGCTTGCAACATTTCAAAGTGAGGTCACTCATAGAATATAGATATTCAAACGACGAAAGCTAAAAGTTTGAAGTTGTTCCTATTAATGATTTATTGATCAATAGTTCCTGTGAACACTGAAATTTATTAACTTTTCAAAGACAAAAAGTTCATTATCTCTTAAACCAGTAGTTTTAACAGTCTAAAAATGTGAACACTGGTAGAATAGAGTTGGTAGCTTGAATGACTGAAAGTAGGATTCTCTAACTAGCACTGTTAATGATTTATTGATCAATAAAATTTGAAAATAATACAAATTTATTTGTTTTTCGAAGGAAAAGTGTTTATTATCTCCTTAACCAGTAGTTCTAAAAATTTGAAAATGTGGATACTGGCAGAATAAAGTTGGTAGCTTGATTGACAGAAAAAAAGATTTTCTCACTATCTCTGTTAATGATCTATTGATTAATAGATCTTGAAAATACTAAAATTCATTACTTTTTTGGACGAAAAGGATTTATTATCTCCTAAGCCAGTGACTTTAAAAGTCTGAAAATATGAATACTGGTAGACTAGAGTTTGTAGCTCAAGTGACAAAAGAAAGGATTCTCTAACTATCTCTGTTAATGATTTATTGATCAACAGATCATGAAAATCATGAAATTTATTTGTTTTCGAAGGAAAAGTATTTATTATCTTCTAAACCAGTGGCCATAAGAGTCTGAACATGTGAATACTACTTGAGTGATAGAAAAAGGGATTCTTTAACGATATATTTTAATGATTTATTGACCAACAGATCTTGAGAATACTAAAATTAATCAGTATTCCGGAGAAAAAGATCACTATCTCCTAAACCAGTGGCTCTAAAAATTTGAAAATATGGGTACTGGTAGAATGGAGTGACAGAAAAATGGATACTATCATCGTTGATGATTTATTGATCAATACATCCGCAAAATACATTTATTTATTTGTATTCCGAAGAAAAAGTGTTTATTTCCTAAACCAGTAGCTCTAAATATCTGATAATGTGAATAGTGGTAGAATAGAGTTTATAGTTTGTGACAGAACGAGGAATTCTATAACTATCTCTGTTAATAATTTATTGATTAAATAGATCTACAAAATGCTAAAATTTATTTGTTTTCTGGTGGAAAAGTGTCTATTATTGTCTAAGCCAGTGGCTCTAAGAATTTGAGAATGTGGATACTGGTAGAATATAATTGGTAGCTTGAGTGAGAGAAAAATGAATTTTCTAATAATCTCTGTTTATGATTTATCGATGAATAGATCCTAGGAACACTAAAATGTATTCATTTTTTGGAAACAAAAAATTTATTAACTCTTAAACCAGTGGCTCTAAAAGTCTGAAAATGTGGATACTAGTAGATTAAAGTCGGTAGCTTGAGTGACAGAAAAATGAATTCTCTAACTATATTTGTAAATGATTTATTGATCAATAGATCTTGAAAATACTAAAATTTATTTGTTTTCGCAGGAAAAATATTTATTATTTCCTAAACCAGTGGCTCCAAGAGTCTGAAAATGTGTATATTGGAAATTAAAGTTGGTAGCTTGCCTGTTCGTCTCTAAGAAATTACAAACAATTTTCCTGTGTGACTAAATTCCTTTAGAAAACATATTTTTGTCAATTAGACCAACTTTAAATGTGTTCAAATTCTCGAAAAGGTGAATAATGTAAGATTATTCATTTTAAAGTTCACTAACATTGCAAATATCAGGTTTATGTATGCTTTTGTACTCAATAAAATACCATTATTATTGGTATAATCATAAATATTTATGTCCCTATGATCTGGTAACTGAAATGATTGCAAATCAAATAGATATTTAAAATAAAAGCAATTGTTAATTTGTAATGAAACTATGGGAAAATGGAAATAAATTACTCACTCTTAATCTTGAACGTTGGAAGATTTCTCGAAACAGAATGCAAAAGCTGCTACTCTCTTCATCCATTTTAATCCAATAAGAGATTGACATAAATACATAGCCAAGAGCTGTTTCCAGACATCTGTGAATGATTCTTAGGACTCCTAATCAAGTTTCCAACTTGAAACAATACTGCGAGTTGGCATTATGGTGCCAACTAGATTCTGATGATTGAATACTTGTTGAAAAAACTCCAAATCTGCTTGTAGTTCCACTTTGGATAACTAAATGATTGACGTTCTTGTCCGCTTCTTCTGGAGGCGCTCTTGAAGGAAATATAAAGAATACTGTAAAAGAAATTCAGTCCATTACTTACATGAATACACTGTTTATAAACTTAAAATATGAATATTCACACTGAATTTTATATTATTAAATAAAATAAACATCTTTTTATCGTATTTTTCGTTGCTCAGAGGCAATAACGCATTACAAACATTGATAAAGCAAATAATGAAATAAAAGAACGCTATGACGTAATAATTTATAAGAAACAAATTTTGAAATTCCGAAATTAATCAATATTCGTTCGACAATAATTATTACAATATTAAAAAGCACAATATTCCTCAATTGAAATTATAATCTGGATTTTTTTGTATGAATAATATGCTGGTTTGAGAACAAACCAAATTTTCGAACTTCATGTAAATATAAGTGGAAAAGGACTGAAATATTTGCAGAGTGATAATAAATTTTGTACTAATGGAATAAACACAATTCAAAGCGTATAGATTAAAATTTTATCCAAATTTACCTTGTATTTCAATATGGCATGATCCCAATGAGTTTCAGTATTCTAAACTGAATTATAAACTGATATCTACCTAATTACTCTGTACCATCACATTATCACTCCGAATTCAATAAAACACACAATCCAGAGCAAATATAATGACATTTCACTTAAATTCGTCTCATACTCAACTTGCTTGCAATATATTTCAATAATAAACTACGACCAACAAACTTGCTTTCGTTATGTGACGGGGAAAAAGTGTTCATTATCTCTTGAACCAGTGGTTCTGAAAGTCTGAAATTTTGAATACTAGTTGATTAGAGTTGGTAGCTTGAGTGGCAGAAAAAAGGATTTTTGAACTATAACTGTAAATAATTAATTGACAATAAATTTTGACAATACTGAAATTTACTTATTTTCTGGGAGGAAAAGTGTTTATTATCTCTTGAATCAGGGGTTCTATGAATTTCTGGAGGGCAACTCCCAGAAAGAACACTTCCCGGTATAATAAAAAGGGGATAATTTGAGGGAGGAGATGCAATTTGATTTACTTTTTGTTGAAGAATTAAATGTGTATGTGTAGGGGAGTTTTAGGTCGCGCAATAATTTACACAGGGGTTGTATGATTTTATTCCAATCGAGGATTGCTTTCTGGAGAGCAACCCCCAGAAAGAACACTTCCCGATCTAATAAAAAGGGGATAATTGGAGGGAGGAGATGCAATTTGATTCACTGAATAATTACAAAAATTTAAAGGGGTTGTTGGGGAATTGAATGTGTATGTGTAGGGGAGTTTTAGGTCGCGCAATAATTTACACAGGGGTTGTATGATTTTATTCCCATCGAGAATTGCTTTCTGGAGAGCTACCCCCAGAAAGAACACTTCCCGATCTAATAAAAAGGGGATAATTGGAGGGAGGAGATGCAATTTGATCCACTGAATAATTACAAAAATTTAAAGGGGTTGTTGGGGAATTAAATGTGTATGTGTAGGGGAGTTTTAGGTCGCGCAATCATTTACACAGGAGTTGTATGATTTCATTTCCATCGAGAATTGCTTTCTGAAGAGCGAAAAACGCTACCCACAGAAAGAACACTTCCCGATATAATTAAAAAAAGTAATTGGGGAGAGGAGATGAAGAGTGGAGGATCATTAGCTCAGGTCCGTGGTGACGCTACTCACCAAAATGCATAAGTTAGCTATGCACCCCCTGCGGGTTTCCGGTTTAATTAAAAAAAAGTTATTTGAGGGAGGAGATGCAATTTGATTCACTAAATTATTACAAAAATTTAAAGGGGTTGTTGGGGTATTAAATGTGCATGTGTAGGGGAGTTTTAGGTCGCGCAATAATTACACAGGGGTTGTATGATTTTATTTCCATCGGGAATTGCTTTCTGGAGAGCTACCCCCAAAAAGAACTCTTCCCGATCTAATGAAAAGGAGATAATTGGAGGGAGGAGATGCAATTTGATTCACTGAATAATTACAAAAATTTAAAGGGGTTGTTGGGGAATTAAATGGGTATGTGTAGGGGAGTTTTAGGTCGCACAATAATTTACACAGGGGTTGTATAATTTTATTTCCATCGAGAATTGCTTTCTGGAGAGCGAAAAACGCTACCCCCAGAAAGAACACTTCCCGATCTAATAAAAAGGGGATAATTGGAGGGAGGAGATGCAATTTGATTTACTGAATAATTACAAAAATTTAAAGGGGTTGTTGGGAGTTAAATGTGTATGTGTAGGGGAGTTTTAGGTCGCGCAATAATTTACACAGGGGTTGTATGATTTTATTTCCATCGGGAATTGCTTTCTGGAGAGCTACCCCCAGAAAGAACTCTTCCCGATCTAATGAAAAGGAGATAATTGAAGGGAGGAGATGCAATTTGATTCACTAAATAATTACAAAAATTTGAAGGGGTTGTTGAGGAATTAAATGTGTATGTGTAGAGGAGTTTTAGATCGCGCAATAATTTAAACAGGGGTTGTATGATTTTATTTCCATCGAGAATTGCTTTCTGGAGAGCTACCCCCAGAAAGAACACTTCCCGATCCAATAAAAAGGGGAAAATTGAAGGGAGGGAATGCAATTTGATTTACTGAATAATTACAAAAATTTAAAGGGGTTGTTGGGGAATTGAATGTGTATGTGTAGGGGAGTTTTAGATCGCGCAATAATTTACACAGGAGTTGTATGATTTTATTTCCATCGAGAATTGCTTTCTGAAGGGCGAAAAACGCTACCCTCAGAAAGAACACTTCCCGATCTAATAAAAAGGGGATAATTGGAGGGAGGAGATGCAATTTGATTTACTGAATAATTACAAAAATTTAAAGGGGTTGTTGGGGAATTGAATGTGTATGTGTAGGGAAGTTTTAGGTCGCGCAATAATTTACACAGGGGTTGTATGATTTCATTTCCATCGAGAATTGCTTTCTGGAGAGCCACTCCCAGAAAGAAAACTTCCCGATCTAATAAAAAGGGGATAATTGAAGGGAGGAGATGCAATTTGATTTACTGAATAATTACAAAAATTTAAAGGGGTTGTTGGGGAATTAAATGTGTATGTGCAGGGGAGTTTTAGGTCGCGCAATAATTTACACATGGGTTGTATGATTTTATTTCCATCGAAAATTGCTTTCTGGAGAGCTACCCCCAGAAAGAACACTTCCCGATCTAATAAAAAGGGGATAATTGGAGGGAGGAGATGCAATTTGATTTACTGAATAATTACAAAAATTTAAAGGGGTTGTTGGGGAATTAAATGTGTATGTGTAGGGGAGTTTTAGGTCGCGCAATAATTAACACAGGGGTTGTATGATTTTATTTTCATCGAGAATTGCTTTCTGGAGAGCTACCCCCAGACTGAACACTTCCCGATCTAATAAAGAGGGGATAAGTGGAGGGAGGAGATGCAATTTGATTTACTGAATAATTACAAAAATTTAAAGGGGTTGTTGGGGAATTAAATGTGTATGTGTAGGGGAGTTTTAGGTCGCGCAATAATTTACACAGGGGTTGTATGATTTTATTTCCATCGAGAATTGCTTTCTGGAGAGCTACCCTCAGAAAGAACACTTCCCGATCTAATGAAAAGGGAATAATTGGAGGAAGGAGATGCAATTTGATTTATCTGAATAATTACAAAAATTTAAAGGGGTTGTTGGGGAATTAAATGTGTATGTGGAGGGGAGTTTTAGGTCGCGCAATAATTTACACAGGGGTTGTATGTTTTATTTCCATCGAGAATTGCTTTCTGGAGAGCTACCCCCAGAAAGAACACTTCCCGATCCAATAAAAAGGGGATAATTGGAGGGAGGAGATGCAATTTGATTTACTGAATAGTTACAAAAATTTAACGGGGTTGTTGGGGAATTAAATGTGTATGTGTAGGGGAGTTTTGGGTCGCGCAATAATTTACACAGGGGTTGTATGATTTTATTTCCATCGAGAATTGCTTTCTGGAGAGCTACCCTCAGAAAGAACACTTCCCGATCTAAAAAAAAGGTGATAATTGGAGGGAGGAGATGCAATTTGATTTACTGAATAATTACAAAAATTTAAAGGGGTTGTTGGGGAATTGAATGTGTATGTGTAGGGGAGTTTTAGGTCGCGCAATAATTAACACAGGGGTTGTATGATTTTATTTTCATCGAGAATTGCTTTCTGGAGACCTACTCCCAGACTGAACACTTCCCGATCTAATAAAGAGGGGATAAGTGGAGGGAGGAGATGCAATTTGATTTACTGAATAATTACAAAAATTTAAAGGGGTTGTTGGGGAATTAAATGTGTATGTGTAGGGGAGTTTTAGGTCGCGCAATAATTTACACAGGGATTGTATGATTTTATTTCCATCGAGAATTGCTTTCTGGAGAGCTACCCTCAGAAAGAACACTTCCCGATCTAATGAAAAGGGAATAATTGGAGGAAGGAGATGCAATTTGATTTACTGAATAATTACAAAAATTTAAAGGGGTTGTTGGGGAATTAAATGTGTATGTGGAGGGGAGTTTTAGGTCGCGCAATAATTTACACAGGGGTTGTATGTTTTATTTCCATCGAGAATTGCTTTCTGGAGAGCTACCCTCAGAAAGAACACTTCCCGATCCAATAAAAAGGGGATAATTGGAGGGAGGAGATGCAATTTGATTTACTGAATAATTACAAAAATTTAACGGGGTTGTTGGGGAATTAAATGTGAATGTGTAGGGGAGTTTTGGGTCGCGCAATAATTTACACAGGGGTTGTATGATTTTATTTCCATCGAGAATTGCTTTCTGGAGAGCTACCCGCAGAAAGAACACTTCCCGATCTAATAAAGAGGGTATAATTGGAAAGAAGGAGATGCAATTTGACCTACTGAATAATTACAAAGATTTAAAGGGTTTGTTGGGGAATTGAATGTGTATGTGTAGGGGAGTTTTAGGTCGCGCAATAATTAACACAGGGGTTGTATGATTTTATTTCCATCGAGAATTGCTTTCTGGAGAGCTACCCCCAGAAAGAACACTTCCCGATCTAATCAAGAGGGGATAATTGGAGGGAGGAGATGCAATTTGATTTACTGAATAATTAAAAAATTTAAAGGGGTTGTTGGGGAATTAAATGTGTAAGTGCAGGGGAGTTTTAGGTCGCGCAATAATTTACACAGGGGTTGTATGATTTTATTTCCATCGAGAATTGCTTTCTGGAGAGCTACCCCCAGAAAGAACACTTCCCGATCTGATAAAAAGGGGATAATTGGAGGGAGGAGATGCAATTTGATTTACTGAATAATTACAAAAATTTAACGGGGTTGTTGGGGAATTAAATGTGTATGTGTAGGGGAGTTTTGGGTCGCGCAATAATTTACACAGGGGTTGTATGATTTTATTTCCATCGAGAATTGCTTTCTGGAGAGCTACCCTCAGAAAGAACACTTCCCGATCTAATGGAAAGAGAATAATTGGAGGAAGGAGATGCAATTTGATTTACTGAATAATTACAAAAATTTAAAGGGGTTGTTGGGGAATTAAATGTGTATGTGGAGGGGAGTTTTAGGTCGCGCAATAATTTACACAGGGGTTGTATGTTTTATTTCCATCGAGAATTGCTTTCTGGAGAGCTACCCCCAGGAAGAACACTTCCCGATCCAATAAAAAGGGGATAATTGGAGGAAGGAGATGCAATTTGATTTACTGAATAATTACAAAAATTTAACGAGGTTGTTGGGGAATTAAATGTGTATGTGTAGGGGAGTTTTGGGTCGCGCAATAATTTACACAGGGGTTGTATGATTTTATTTCCATCGAGAATTGCTTTCTGGAGAGCTACCCGCAGAAAGAACACTTCCCGATCTAATAAAAAGGGGATAATTGGAGGGAGGAGATGCAATTTGATTTACTGAATAATTACAAAAATTTAAAGGGGTTGTTGGGGAATTAAATGTGTATGTGTAGGGGAGTTTTAGGTCGCGCAATAATTTACACAGGGGTTGTATGATTTTATTTCCATCGAGAATTGCTTTCTGGAGAGCTACCCTCAGAAAGAACACCTCCCGATCTAATAAAAAGGGAATAATTGGAGGGAGGATATGCAATTTGACCTACTGAATAATTACAAAGATTTAAAGGGTTTGTTGGGGAATTAAATGTGTATGTGTAGGGGAGTTTTAGGTCGAGCAATAATGACCACAGGGGTTGTATGATTTTATTTCCATCGAGAATTGCTTTCTGGAGAGCTACCCCCAGAAAGAACACTTCCCGATCTAATAAAAAGGGGATAATTGGAGGGAGGAGATGCAATTTGATTTACTGAATAATTACAAAAATTTAAAGGGGTTGTTGGGGAATTAAATGTGTATGTGTAGGGGAGTTTTAGGTCGCGCAATAATTTACACAGGGGTTGTATGATTTTATTTCCATCGAGAATTGCTTTCTGGAGAGCTACCCTCAGAAAGAACACCTCCCGATCTACTAAAAAGGGGATAATTGGAGGGAGGAGATGCAATTTGACCTACTGAATAATTACAAAAATTTAAAGGGGTTGTTGGGGAATTAAATGTGTATGTGTAGGGGAGTTTTAGGTCGCGCAATAATTTACACAGGGATTGTATGATTTTATTTCCATCGAGAATTGCTTTCTGGAGAGCTACCCTCAGAAAGAACACTTCCCTATCTAATGAAAAGGGAATAATTGGAGGAAGGAGATGCAATTTGATTTACTGAATAATTACAAAAATTTAAAGGGGTTGTTGGGGAATTAAATGTGTATGTGGAGGGGAGTTTTAGGTCGCGCAATAATTAACACAGGGGTTGTATGATTTTATTTCCATCGAGAATTGCTTTCTGGAGAGCTACCCCCAGAAAGAACACTTCCCGATCCAATAAAAAGGGGATAATTGGAGGGAGGAGATGCAATTTGATTTACTGAATAATTACAAAAATTTAACGGGGTTGTTGGGGAATTAAATGTGAATGTGTAGGGGAGTTTTGGGTCGCGCAATAATTTACACAGGGGTTGTATGATTTTATTTCCATCGAGAATTGCTTTCTGGAGAGCTACCCGCAGGAAGAACACTTCCCGATCTAATAAAGAGGGTATAATTGGAGGGAGGAGATGCAATTTGACCTACTGAATAATTACAAAGATTTAAAGGGTTTGTTGGGGAATTAAATGTGTATGTGTAGGGGAGTTTTAGGTCGCGCAATAATTAACACAGGGGTTGTATGATTTTATTTCCATCGAGAATTGCTTTCTGGAGAGCTACCCCCAGAAAGAACACTTCCCGATCTAATAAAAAGGGGATAATTGGAGGGAGGAGATGCAATTTGATTTACTGAATAATTACAAAAATTTAAAGGGGTTGTTGGGGAATTAAATGTGTATGTGTAGGGGAGTTTTAGGTCGCGCAATAATTTACACAGGGGTTGTATGATTTTATTTCCATCGAGAATTGCTTTCTGGAGAGCTACCCCCAGAAAGAACACTTCCCGATCTGATAAAAAGGGGATAATTGGAGGGAGGAGATGCAATTTGATTTACTGAATAATTACAAAAATTTAACGGGGTTGTTGGGGAATTAAATGTGTATGTGTAGGGGAGTTTTGGGTCGCGCAATAATTTACACAGGGGTTGTATGATTTTATTTCCATCGAGAATTGCTTTCTGGAGAGCTACCCGCAGAAAGAACACTTCCCGATCTAATAAAGAGGGTATAATTGGAGGGAGGAGATGCAATTTGACCTACTGAATAATTACAAAGATTTAAAGGGTTTGTTGGGGAATTAAATGTGTATGTGTAGGGGAGTTTTAGGTCGCGCAATAATGAACACAGGGGTTGTATGATTTTATTTCCATCGAGAATTGCTTTCTGGAGAGCTACCCCCAGAAAGAACACTTCCCGATCTAATAAAAAGGGGATAATTGGAGGGAGGAGATGCAATTTGATTTACTGAATAATTACAAAAATTTAAAGGGGTTGTTGGGGAATTAAATGTGTATGTGTAGGGGAGTTTTAGGTCGCGCAATAATTTACACAGGGGTTGTATGATTTTATTTCCATCGAGAATTGCTTTCTGGAGAGCTACCCCCAGAAAGAACACTTCCCGATCTGATAAAAAGGGGATAATTGGAGGGAGGAGATGCAATTTGATTTACTGAATAATTACAAAAATTTAACGGGGTTGTTGGGGAATTAAATGTGTATGTGTAGGGGAGTTTTGGGTCGCGCAATAATTTACACAGGGGTTGTATGATTTTATTTCCATCGAGAATTGCTTTCTGGAGAGCTACCCTCAGAAAGAACACTTCCCGATCTAATGAAAAGAGAATAATTGGAGGAAGGAGATGCAATTTGATTTACTGAATAATTACAAAAATTTAAAGGGGTTGTTGGGGAATTAAATGTGTATGTGGAGGGGAGTTTTAGGTCGCGCAATAATTTACACAGGGGTTGTATGTTTTATTTCCATCGAGAATTGCTTTCTGGAGAGCTACCCCCAGAAAGAACACTTCCCGATCCAATAAAAAGGGGATAATTGGCGGGAGGAGATGCAATTTGATTTACTGAATAATTACAAAAATTCAACGAGGTTGTTGGGGAATTAAATGTGTATGTGTAGGGGAGTTTTGGGTCGCGCAATAATTTACACAGGGGTTGTATGATTTTATTTTCATCGAGAATTGCTTTCTGGAGAGCTACCCGCAGAAAGAACACTTCCCGATCTAATAAAAAGGGTATAATTGGAGGGAGGAGATGCAATTTGACCTACTGAATAATTACAAAGATTTAAAGGGTTTGTTGGGGAATTAAATGTGTATGTGTAGGGGAGTTTTAGGTCGCGCAATAATTAACACAGGGGTTGTATGATTTTATTTCCATCGAGAATTGCTTTCTGGAGAGCTACCCCCAGAAAGAACACTTCCCGATCTAATAAAAAGGGGATAATTGGAGGGAGGAGATGCAATTTGATTTACTGAATAATTACAAAAATTTAAAGGGGTTGTTGGGGAATTAAATGTGTATGTGTAGGGGAGTTTTAGGTCGCGCAATAATTTACACAGGGGTTGTATGATTTTATTTCCATCGAGAATTGCTTTCTGGAGAGCTACCCTCAGAAAGAACACCTCCCGATCTAATAAAAAGGGGATAATTGGAGGGAGGAGATGCAATTTGACCTACTGAATAATTACAAAGATTTAAAGGGTTTGTTGGGGAATTAAATGTGTATGTGTAGGGGAGTTTTAGGTCGCGCAATAATTAACACAGGGGTTGTATGATTTTATTTCCATCGAGAATTGCTTTCTGGAGAGCTACCCTCAGAAAGAACACTTCCCTATCTAATGAAAAGGGAATAATTGGAGGAAGGAGATGCAATTTGATTTACTGAATAATTACAAAAATTTAAAGGGGTTGTTGGGGAATTAAATGTGTATGTGGAGGGGAGTTTTAGGTCGCGCAATAATTAACACAGGGGTTGTATGATTTTATTTCCATCGAGAATTGCTTTCTGGAGAGCTACCCCCAGAAAGAACACTTCCCGATCCAATAAAAAGGGGATAATTGGAGGGAGGAGATGCAATTTGATTTACTGAATAATTACAAAAATTTAACGGGGTTGTTGGGGAATTAAATGTGAATGTGTAGGGGAGTTTTGGGTCGCGCAATAATTTACACAGGGGTTGTATGATTTTATTTCCATCGAGAATTGCTTTCTGGAGAGCTACCCGCAGGAAGAACACTTCCCGATCTAATAAAGAGGGTATAATTGGAGGGAGGAGATGCAATTTGACCTACTGAATAATTACAAAGATTTAAAGGGTTTGTTGGGGAATTAAATGTGTATGTGTAGGGGAGTTTTAGGTCGCGCAATAATTAACACAGGGGTTGTATGATTTTATTTCCATCGAGAATTGCTTTCTGGAGAGCTACCCCCAGAAAGAACACTTCCCGATCTAATAAAAAGGGGATAATTGGAGGGAGGAGATGCAATTTGATTTACTGAATAATTACAAAAATTTAAAGGGGTTGTTGGGGAATTAAATGTGTATGTGTAGGGGAGTTTTAGGTCGCGCAATAATTTACACAGGGGTTGTATGATTTTATTTCCATCGAGAATTGCTTTCTGGAGAGCTACCCCCAGAAAGAACACTTCCCGATCTGATAAAAAGGGGATAATTGGAGGGAGGAGATGCAATTTGATTTACTGAATAATTACAAAAATTTAACGGGGTTGTTGGGGAATTAAATGTGTATGTGTAGGGGAGTTTTGGGTCGCGCAATAATTTACACAGGGGTTGTATGATTTTATTTCCATCGAGAATTGCTTTCTGGAGAGCTACCCGCAGAAAGAACACTTCCCGATCTAATAAAGAGGGTATAATTGGAGGGAGGAGATGCAATTTGACCTACTGAATAATTACAAAGATTTAAAGGGTTTGTTGGGGAATTAAATGTGTATGTGTAGGGGAGTTTTAGGTCGCGCAATAATGAACACAGGGGTTGTATGATTTTATTTCCATCGAGAATTGCTTTCTGGAGAGCTACCCCCAGAAAGAACACTTCCCGATCTAATAAAAAGGGGATAATTGGAGGGAGGAGATGCAATTTGATTTACTGAATAATTACAAAAATTTAAAGGGGTTGTTGGGGAATTAAATGTGTATGTGTAGGGGAGTTTTAGGTCGCGCAATAATTTACACAGGGGTTGTATGATTTTATTTCCATCGAGAATTGCTTTCTGGAGAGCTACCCCCAGAAAGAACACTTCCCGATCTGATAAAAAGGGGATAATTGGAGGGAGGAGATGCAATTTGATTTACTGAATAATTACAAAAATTTAACGGGGTTGTTGGGGAATTAAATGTGTATGTGTAGGGGAGTTTTGGGTCGCGCAATAATTTACACAGGGGTTGTATGATTTTATTTCCATCGAGAATTGCTTTCTGGAGAGCTACCCTCAGAAAGAACACTTCCCGATCTAATGAAAAGAGAATAATTGGAGGAAGGAGATGCAATTTGATTTACTGAATAATTACAAAAATTTAAAGGGGTTGTTGGGGAATTAAATGTGTATGTGGAGGGGAGTTTTAGGTCGCGCAATAATTTACACAGGGGTTGTATGTTTTATTTCCATCGAGAATTGCTTTCTGGAGAGCTACCCCCAGAAAGAACACTTCCCGATCCAATAAAAAGGGGATAATTGGCGGGAGGAGATGCAATTTGATTTACTGAATAATTACAAAAATTCAACGAGGTTGTTGGGGAATTAAATGTGTATGTGTAGGGGAGTTTTGGGTCGCGCAATAATTTACACAGGGGTTGTATGATTTTATTTTCATCGAGAATTGCTTTCTGGAGAGCTACCCGCAGAAAGAACACTTCCCGATCTAATAAAAAGGGTATAATTGGAGGGAGGAGATGCAATTTGACCTACTGAATAATTACAAAGATTTAAAGGGTTTGTTGGGGAATTAAATGTGTATGTGTAGGGGAGTTTTAGGTCGCGCAATAATTAACACAGGGGTTGTATGATTTTATTTCCATCGAGAATTGCTTTCTGGAGAGCTACCCCCAGAAAGAACACTTCCCGATCTAATAAAAAGGGGATAATTGGAGGGAGGAGATGCAATTTGATTTACTGAATAATTACAAAAATTTAAAGGGGTTGTTGGGGAATTAAATGTGTATGTGTAGGGGAGTTTTAGGTCGCGCAATAATTTACACAGGGGTTGTATGATTTTATTTCCATCGAGAATTGCTTTCTGGAGAGCTACCCTCAGAAAGAACACCTCCCGATCTAATAAAAAGGGGATAATTGGAGGGAGGAGATGCAATTTGACCTACTGAATAATTACAAAGATTTAAAGGGTTTGTTGGGGAATTAAATGTGTATGTGTAGGGGAGTTTTAGGTCGCGCAATAATTAACACAGGGGTTGTATGATTTTATTTCCATCGAGAATTGCTTTCTGGAGAGCTACCCTCAGAAAGAACACCTCCCGATCTAATAAAAAGGGGATAATTGGAGGGAGGAGATGCAATTTGACCTACTGAATAATTACAAAGATTTAAAGGGTTTGTTGGGGAATTAAATGTGTATGTGTAGGGGAGTTTTAGGTCGCGCAATAATTAACACAGGGGTTGTATGATTTTATTTCCATCGAGAATTGCTTTCTGGAGAGCTACCCCCAGAAAGAACACTTCCCGATCCAATAAAAAGGGGATAATTGGAGGGAGGAGATGCAATTTGATTTACTGAATAATTACAAAAATTTAACGAGGTTGTTGGGGAATTAAATGTGTATGTGTAGGGGAGTTTTGGGTCGCGCAATAATTTACACAGGGGTTGTATGATTTTATTTCCATCGAGAATTGCTTTCTGGAGAGCTACCCGCAGAAAGAACACTTCCCGATCTAATAAAAAGGGTATAATTGGAGGGAGGAGATGCAATTTGACCTACTGAATAATTACAAAGATTTAAAGGGTTTGTTGGGGAATTAAATGTGTATGTGTAGGGGAGTTTTAGGTCGCGCAATAATTAACACAGGGGTTGTATGATTTCATTTCCATCGAGAATTGCTTTCTGGAGAGCTACCCCCAGAAAGAACACTTCCCGATCTAATAAAAAGGGGATAATTGGAGGGAGGAGATGCAATTTGATTTACTGAATAATTACAAAAATTTAAAGGGGTTGTTGGGGAATTAAATGTGTATGTGTAGGGGAGTTTTAGGTCGCGCAATAATTTACACAGGGGTTGTATGATTTTATTTCCATCGAGAATTGCTTTCTGGAGAGCTACCCTCAGAAAGAACACCTCCCGATCTAATAAAAAGGGGATAATTGGAGGGAGGAGATGCAATTTGACCTACTGAATAATTACAAAGATTTAAAGGGTTTGTTGGGGAATTAAATGTGTATGTGTAGGGGAGTTTTAGGTCGCGCAATAATTAACACAGGGGTTGTATGATTTTATTTCCATCGAGAATTGCTTTCTGGAGAGCTACCCTCAGAAAGAACACCTCCCGATCTAATAAAAAGGGGATAATTGGAGGGAGGAGATGCAATTTGACCTACTGAATAATTACAAAGATTTAAAGGGTTTGTTGGGGAATTAAATGTGTATGTGTAGGGGAGTTTTAGGTCGCGCAATAATTAACACAGGGGTTGTATGATTTTATTTCCATCGAGAATTGCTTTCTGGAGAGCTACCCCCAGAAAGAACACTTCCCGATCTAATAAAAAGGGGATAATTGGAGGGAGGAGATGCAATTTGACCTACTGAATAATTACAAAGATTTAAAGGGTTTGTTGGGGAATTAAATGTGTATGTGTAGGGGAGTTTTAGGTCGCGCAATAATTAACACAGGGGTTGTATGATTTTATTTCCATCGAGAATTGCTTTCTGGAGAGCTACCCTCAGAAAGAACACTTCCCGATCTAATAAAAAGGGGATAATTGGAGGGAGGAGATGCAATTTGATTTACTGAATAATTACAAAAATTTAAAGGGGTTGTTGGGGAATTGAATGTGTATGTGTAGGGGAGTTTTAGTTCGCGCAATAATTAACACAGGGGTTGTATGATTTTATTTTCATCGAGAATTGCTTTCTGGAGAGCTACTCCCAGACTGAACACTTCCCGATCTAATAAAGAGGGGATAAGTGGAGGGAGGAGATGCAATTTGATTTACTGAATAATTAAAAAAATTTAAAGGGGCTGTTGGGGAATTAAATGTGTATGTGTAGGGGAGTTTTAGGTCGCGCAATAATTTACACAGGGGTTGTATGATTTTATTTCCATCGAGAATTGCTTTCTGGAGAGCTACCCTCAGAAAGAACACTTCCCGATCTAATGAAAAGGGAATAATTGGAGGGAGGAGATGCAATTTGATTTACTGAATAATTACAAAAATTTAACGGGGTTGTTGAGGAATTAAATGTGTATGTGTAGGGGAGTTTTGGGTCGCGCAATAATTTACACAGGGGTTGTATGATTTTATTTCCATCGAGAATTGCTTTCTGGAGAGCTACCCTCAGAAAGAACACTTCCCGATCCAATAAAAAGGGGATAATTGGAGGGAGGAGATGCAATTTGATTTACTGAATAATTACAAAAATTTAACGGGGTTGTTGGGGAATTAAATGTGTATGTGTAGGGGAGTTTTGGGTCGCGCAATAATTTACACAGGGGTTGTATGATTTTATTTCCATCGAGAATTGCTTTCTGGAGAGCTACCCTCAGAAAGAACACTTCCCGATCTAATGAAAAGAGAATAATTGGAGGAAGGAGATGCAATTTGATTTACTGAATAATTACAAAAATTTAAAGGGGTTGTTGGGGAATTAAATGTGTATGTGGAGGGGAGTTTTAGGTCGCGCAATAATTTACACAGGGGTTGTATGTTTTATTTCCATCGTGAATTGCTTTCTGGAGAGCTACCCCCAGAAAGAACACTTCCCGATCCAATAAAAAGGGGATAATTGGAGGGAGGAGATGCAATTTGATTTACTGAATAATTACAAAAATTTAACGAGGTTGTTGGGGAATTAAATGTGTATGTGTAGGGGAGTTTTGGGTCGCGCAATAATTTACACAGGGGTTGTATGATTTTATTTCCATCGAGAATTGCTTTCTGGAGAGCTACCCGCAGAAAGAACACTTCCCGATCTAATAAAAAGGGTATAATTGGAGGGAGGAGATGCAATTTGACCTACTGAATAATTACAAAGATTTAAAGGGTTTGTTGGGGAATTAAATGTGTATGTGTAGGGGAGTTTTAGGTCGCGCAATAATTAACACAGGGGTTGTATGATTTTATTTCCATCGAGAATTGCTTTCTGGAGAGCTACCCCCAGAAAGAACACTTCCCGATCTAATAAAAAGGGGATAATTGGAGGGAGGAGATGCAATTTGATTTACTGAATAATTACAAAAATTTAAAGGGGTTGTTGGGGAATTAAATGTGTATGTGTAGGGGAGTTTTAGGTCGCGCAATAATTTACACAGGGGTTGTATGATTTTATTTCCATCGAGAATTGCTTTCTGGAGAGCTACCCCCAGAAAGAACACCTCCCGATCTAATAAAAAGGGGATAATTGGAGGGAGGAGATGCAATTTGACCTACTGAATAATTACAAAGATTTAAAGGGTTTGTTGGGGAATTAAATGTGTATGTGTAGGGGAGTTTTAGGTCGCGCAATAATTAACACAGGGGTTGTATGATTTTATTTCCATCGAGAATTGCTTTCTGGAGAGCTACCCTCAGAAAGAACACTTCCCGATCTAATAAAAAGGGGATTATTGGAGGGAGGAGATGCAATTTGATTTACTGAATAATTACAAAAATTTAAAGGGGTTGTTGGGGAATTAAATGTGTATGTATAGGGGAGTTTTAGGTCGCGCAATAATTTACACAGGGGTTGTATGATTTTATTTCCATCGAGAATTGCTTTCTGGAGAGCTACCCGCAGAAAGAACACTTCCCGATCTAATAAACAGGGGATAATTGGAGGGAGGAGATGCAATTTGATTTACTGAATAATTACAAAAATTTAACGGGGTTGTTGGGGAATTAAATGTGTATGTGTAGGGGAGTTTTGGGTCGCGCAATAATTTACACAGGGGTTGTATGATTTTATTTCCATCGAGAATTGCTTTCTGGAGAGCTACCCGCAGAAAGAACACTTCCCGATCTAATAAAAAGGGGATAATTGGAGGGAGGAGATGCAATTTGACCTACTGAATAATTACAAAGATTTAAAGGGTTAGTTGGGGAATTAAATGTGTATGTGTAGGGGAGTTTTAGGTCGCGCAATAATTAACACAGGGGTTGTATGATTTTATTTCCATCGAGAATTGCTTTCTGGAGAGCTACCCTCAGAAAGAACACTTCCCGATCTAATAAAAAGGGGATAATTGGAGGGAGGAGATGCAATTTGATTTACTGAATAATTACAAAAATTTAAAGGGGTTGTTGGGGAATTAAATGTGTATGTGTATGGGAGTTTTGGGTCGCGCAATAATTTACACAGGGGTTGTATAATTTTATTTCCATCGAGAATTGCTTTCTGGAGAGCTACCCCCAGAAAGAACACTTCCCGATCTAATAAAAAGGGGATAATTGGAGGGAGGAGATGCAATTTGATTTACTGAATAATTACAAAAATTTAAAGGGGTTGTTGGGGAATTAAATGTGTATGTGTAGGGGAGTTTTAGGTCGCGCAATAATTAACACAGGGGTTGTATGATTTTATTTTCATCGAGAATTGCTTTCTGGAGAACTATCCCCAGACTGAACACTTCCCGATCTAATAAAGAGGGGATAAGTGGAGGGAGGAGATGCAATTTGATTTACTGAATAATTACAAAAATTTGAAGATGTTGTTGGGAATTAAATGTGTATGTGTAGGGGAGTTTTAGGTCGCGCAATAATTTACACAGGGGTTGTATGATTTTATTTCCATCGAGAATTGCTTTCTGGAGAGCTACCCCCAGACTGAACACTTCCCGATCTAATAAAAAGGGGATAATTGGAGGGAGGAGATGCAATTTGATTTACTGAATAATTACAAAAATTTAAAGGGGTTGTTGGGGAATTGAATGTGTTTGTGACGGGGAGTTTTAGGTCGCGCAATAATTTACACAGAGATTGTATGATTTTATTTCCATCGAGGATTGCTTTCTGGAGAGCTACCCCCAGAAAGAACACTTCCCGATCTTATAAAAAGGGGATAATTGGAGGGAGATGCAATTTGATTTACTGAATAATTACAAAAATTTAAAGGGGTTGTTGGGGAATTGAATGTGTATGTGACGGGGAGTTTTAGGTCGCGCAATAATTTACACAGAGGTTGTATGATTTTATTTCCATCGAGAATTGCTTTCTGGAGAGCTACCCCCAGAAAGAACACTTCCCGATCTTATAAAAAGGGGATAATTGGAGGGAGGAGATGCAATTTGATTTACTGAATAATTACAAAAATTTAAAGGGGTTGTTGGGGAATTAAATGTGTATGTGTAGGGGAGTTTTAGGTCGCGCAATAATTTACACAGGGGTTGTATGATTTCATTTCCATCGAGAATTGCTTTCTGAAGAGCGAAAAACGCTACCCCCAGAAAGAACACTTCCCGATATAATTAAAAAAAGTATCTGGGGGGAGGAGATGCAAAGTGGAGGATCATTAGCTCAGGTCCGTGGTGACGCTACTCACCAAAATGCATAAGTTAGCTATGCACCCCCTGCGGGTTTTCGGTGTAATTAAGAAAAAGTTATTTGAGGGAGGAGATGCAATTTGAATCACTAAATAATTACAAAAATTTAAAGAGGTTGTTGGGGAATTAAATGTGTATGTGTAGGGGAGTTTTAGGTCGCGCAATAATTTACACAGGGGTTGTATGATTTTATTTCCATCAAGAATTGCTTTCTGGAGAGCCACCCCCAGAATGAACACTTCCCGATCTAATAAAAAGGGGATAATTGGAGGGAGGAGATGCAATTTGATTTACTGAATAATTACAAAAATTTAAAGGGGTTGTTGGGGAATTAAATGTGTATGTGTAGGGGAGTTTTAGGTCGCGCAATAATTTACACAGGGGTTGTATGATTTCATTTCCATCGAGAATTGCTTTCTGAAGAGCGAAAAACGCTACCCCCAGAAAGAACACTTCCCGATATAATTAAAAAAAGTATCTGGGGGGAGGAGATGCAAAGTGGAGGATCATTAGCTCATGTCCGTGGTGACGCTACTCACCAAAATGCATAAGTTAGCTATGGACCCCCTGCGGGTTTTCGGTGTAATTAAGAAAAAGTTATTTGAGGGAGGAGATGCAATTTGAATCACTGAATAATTACAGAAATTTAAAGAGGTTGTTGGGGAATTAAATGTGTATGTGTAGAAGAGTTTTAGGTCGCGCAATAATTTACACAGGGGTTGTATGATTTTATTTCCATCGAGAATTGCTTTCTGGAGAGCCACCCCCAGGAAGAACACTTCCCGATCTAATAAAAAGGGGATAATTGGAGGGAGGAGATGCAATTTGATTTACTGAATAATTACAAAAATTTAAAGGGGTTGTTGGGGAATTAAATGTGTATGTGTAGGGGAGTTTTAGGTCGCGCAATAAATTACACAGGGGTTGTATGATTTCATTTCCATCGCTACCCCCAGAAAGAACACTTCCCGATATAATTAAAAAAAGTATCTGGGGGGAGGAGATGCAAAGTGGAGGATCATTAGCTCAGGTCCGTGGTGACGCTACTCACCAAAATGCATAAGTTAGCTATGCACCCCCTGCGGGTTTTCGGTGTAATTAAGAAAAAGTTATTTGAGGGAGGAGATGCAATTTGAATCACTAAATAATTACAAAAATTTAAAGAGGTTGTTGGGGAATTAAATGTGTATGTGTAGGGGAGTTTTAGGTCGCGCAATAATTTACACAGGGGTTGTATGATTTTATTTCCATCGAGAATTGCTTTCTGGAGAGCCACCCCCAGAAAGAACACTTCCCGATCTAATAAAAAGGGGATAATTGGAGGGAGGAGATGCAATTTGATTTACTGAATAATTACAAAAATTTAAAGGGGTTGTTGGGGAATTAGATGTGTATGTGTAGGGGAGTTTTAGGTCGCGCAATAATTTACACAGGGGTTGTATGATTTCATTTCCATCGAGAATTGCTTTCTGAAGAGCGAAAAACGCTACCCCCAGAAAGAACACTTCCCGATATAATTAAAAAAAGTATCTGGGGGGAGGAGATGCAAAGTGGAGGATCATTAGCTCAGGTCCGTGGTGACGCTACTCACCAAAATGCATAAGTTAGCTATGCACCCCCTGCGGGTTTTCGGTGTAATTAAGAAAAAGTTATTTGAGGGAGGAGATGCAATTTGAATCACTAAATAATTACAAAAATTTAAAGAGGTTGTTGGGGAATTAAATGTGTATGTGTAGGGGAGTTTTAGGTCGCGCAATAATTTACACAGGGGTTGTATGATTTTATTTCCATCGAGAATTGCTTTCTGGAGAGCCACCCCCAGAAAGAACACTTCACGATCTAATAAAAAGGGGATAATTGGAGGGAGGAGATGCAATTTGATTTACTGAATAATTACAAAAATTTAAAGGGGTTGTTGGGGAATTAAATGTGTATGTGTAGGGGAGTTTTAGGTCGCGCAATAATTTACACAGGGGTTGTATGATTTCATTTCCATCGAGAATTGCTTTCTGAAGAGCGAAAAACGCTACCCCCAGAAAGAACACTTCCCGATATAATTAAAAAAAGTATCTGGAGGGAGGAGATGCAAAGTGGAGGATCATTAGCTCAGGTCCGTGGTGACGCTACTCACCAAAATGCATAAGTAAGCTATGCACCCCCTGCGGGTTTTCGGTGTAATTAAGAAAAAGTTATTTGAGGGAGGAGATGCAATTTGAATCACTAAATAATTACAAAAATTTAAAGAGGTTGTTGGGGAATTAAATGTGTATGTGTAGGGGAGTTTTAGGTCGCGCAATAATTTACACAGGGGTTGTATGATTTTATTTCCATCGAGAATTGCTTTCTGGAGAGCCACCCCCAGAAAGAACACTTCCCGATCTAATAAAAAGGGGATAATTGGAGGGAGGAGATGCAATTTGATTTACTGAATAATTACAAAAATTTAAAGGGGTTGTTGGGGAATTAAATGTGTATGTGTAGGGGAGTTTTAGGTCGCGCAATAATTTACACAGGGGTTGTATGATTTCATTTCCATCGAGAATTGCTTTCTGAAGAGCGAAAAACGCTACCCCCAGAAAGAACACTTCCCGATATAATTAAAAAAAGTATCTGGGGGGAGGAGATGCAAAGTGGAGGATCATTAGCTCATGTCCGTGGTGACGCTACTCACCAAAATGCATAAGTTAGCTATGGACCCCCTGCGGGTTTTCGGTGTAATTAAGAAAAAGTTATTTGAGGGAGGAGATGCAATTTGAATCACTAAATAATTACAAAAATTTAAAGAGGTTGTTGGGGAATTAAATGTGTATGTGTAGAAGAGTTTTAGGTCGCGCAATAATTTACACAGGGGTTGTATGATTTTATTTCCATCGAGAATTGCTTTCTGGAGAGCCACCCCCAGGAAGAACACTTCCCGATCTAATAAAAAGAGGATAATTGGAGGGAGGAGATGCAATTTGATTTACTGAATAATTACAAAAATTTAAAGGGGTTGTTGGGGAATTAAATGTGTATGTGTAGGGGAGTTTTAGGTCGCGCAATAATTTACACAGGGGTTGTATGATTTCATTTCCATCGAGAATTGCTTTCTGAAGAGCGAAAAACGCTACCCCCAGAAAGAACACTTCCCGATATAATTAAAAAAAGTATCTGGGGGGAGGAGATGCAAAGTGGAGGATCATTAGCTCAGGTCCGTGGTGACGCTACTCACCAAAATGCATAAGTTAGCTATGCACCCCCTGCGGGTTTTCGGTGTAATTAAGAAAAAGTTATTTGAGGGAGGAGATGCAATTTGAATCACTAAATAATTACAAAAATTTAAAGGGGTTGTTGGGGAATTAAATGTGTATGTGTAGGGGAGTTTTAGGTCGCGCAATAATTTACACAGGGGTTGTATGATTTCATTTCCATCGCTACCCCCAGAAAGAACACTTCCCGATATAATTAAAAAAAGTATCTGGGGGGAGGAGATGCAAAGTGGAGGATCATTAGCTCAGGTCCGTGGTGACGCTACTCACCAAAATGCATAAGTTAGCTATGCACCCCCTGCGGGTTTTCGGTGTAATTAAGAAAAAGTTATTTGAGGGAGGAGATGCAATTTGAATCACTAAATAATTACAAAAATTTAAAGAGGTTGTTGGGGAATTAAATGTGTATGTGTAGGGGAGTTTTAGGTCGCGCAATAATTTACACAGGGGTTGTATGATTTTATTTCCATCGAGAATTGCTTTCTGGAGAGCCACCCCCAGAAAGAACACTTCCCGATCTAATAAAAAGGGGATAATTGGAGGGAGGAGATGCAATTTGATTTACTGAATAATTACAAAAATTTAAAGGGGTTGTTGGGGAATTAAATGTGTATGTGTAGGGGAGTTTTAGGTCGCGCAATAATTTACACAGGGGTTGTATGATTTCATTTCCATCGAGAATTGCTTTCTGAAGAGCGAAAAACGCTACCCCCAGAAAAAACACTTCCCGATATAATTAAAAAAAGTATCTGGGGGGAGGAGATGCAAAGTGGAGGATCATTAGCTCAGGTCCGTGGTGACGCTACTCACCAAAATGCATAAGTTAGCTATGCACTCCCTGCGGGTTTTCGGTGTAATTAAGAAAAAGTTATTTGAGGGAGGAGATGCAATTTGAATCACTAAATAATTACAAAAATTTAAAGAGGTTGTTGGGGAATTGAATGTGTATGTGTAGGGGAGTTTTAGGTCGCGCAATAATTTACACAGGGGTTGTATGATTTTATTTCCATCGAGAATTGCTCTCTGGAGAGCCACCCCCAGGAAGAACACTTCCCGATCTAATAAAAAGGGGATAATTGGAGGGAGGAGATGCAATTTGATTTACTGAATAATTACAAAAATTTAAAGGGGTTGTTGGGGAATTAAATGTGTATGTGTAGGGGAGTTTTAGGTCGCGCAATAATTTACACAGGGGTTGTATGATTTCATTTCCATCGCTACCCCCAGAAAGAACACTTCCCGATATAATTAAAAAAAGTATCTGGGGGGAGGAGATGCAAAGTGGAGGATCATTAGCTCAGGTCCGTGGTGACGCTACTCACCAAAATGCATAAGTTAGCTATGCACCCCCTGCGGGTTTTCGGTGTAATTAGGAAAAAGTTATTTGAGGGAGGAGATGCAATTTGAATCACTAAATAATTACAAAAATTTAAAGAGGTTGTTGGGGAATTAAATGTGTATGTGTAGGGGAGTTTTAGGTCGCGCAATAATTTACACAGGGGTTGTATGATTCTATTTCCATCGAGAATTGCTTTCTGGAGAGCCACCTCCAGAAAGAACACTTCCCGATCTAATAAAAAGGGGATAATTGGAGGGAGGAGATGCAATTTGATTTACTGAATAATTACAAAAATTTAAAGGGGTTGTTGGGGAATTAAATGTGTATGTGTAGGGGGGTTTTAGGTCGCGCAATAATTTACACAGGGGTTGTATGATTTTATTTCCATCGAGAATTGCTTTCTGAAGAGCGAAAAACGCTACCCCCAGAAAGAACACTTCCCGATATAATTAAAAAAAGTAATTGGGGGGAGGAGATGCAAAGTGGAGGATCATTAGCTCAGGTCCGTGGTGACGCTACTCACCAAAATGCATAAGTTAGCTATGCACCCCCTGCGGGTTTTCGGTGTAATTAAGAAAAAGTTATTTGAGGGAGGAGATGCAATTTGAATCACTAAATAATTACAAAAATTTAAAGAGGTTGTTGGGGAATTAAATGTGTATGTGTAGGGGAGTTTTAGGTCGCGCAATAATTCACACAGGGGTTGTATGATTTTATTTCCATCGAGAATTGCTTTCTGGAGAGCCACCCCCAGGAAGAACACTTCCCGATCTAATAAAAAGGGGATAATTGGAGGGAGGAGATGCAATTTGATTTACTGAATAATTACAAAAATTTAAAGGGGTTGTTGGGGAATTAAATGTGTATGTGTAAAGGAGTTTTAGGTCGCGCAATAATTTACACAGGGGTTGTATGATTTCATTTCCATCGAGAATTGCTTTCTGAAGAGCGAAAAACGCTACCCCCAGAAAGAACACTTCCCGATAGAATTAAAAAAAGTATCTGGGGGGAGAAGATGCAAAGTGGAGGATCATAAGCTCAGGTCCGTGGTGACGCTACTCACCAAAATGCATAAGTTAGCTATGCACCCCCTGCGGGTTTTCGGTGTAATTAAGAAAAAGTTATTTGAGGGAGGAGATGCAATTTGAATCACTAAATAATTACAAAAATTTAAAGAGGTTGTTGGGGAATTAAATGTGTATGTGTAGGGGAGTTTTAGGTCGCGCAATAATTTACACAGGGGTTGTATGATTTTATTTCCATCGAGAATTGCTTTCTGGAGAGCCACCCCCAGAAAGAACACTTCCCGATCTAATAAAAAGGGGATAATTGGAGGGAGGAGATGCAATTTGACTTACTGAATAATTACAAAAATTTAAAGGGGTTGTTGGGGAATTAAATGTGTATGTGTAGGGGAGTTTTAGGTCGCGCAATAATTCACACAGGGGTTGTATGATTTTATTTCCATCGAGAATTGCTTTCTGGAGAGCCACCCCCAGAAAGAACACTTCCCGATCTAATAAAAAGGGGATAATTGGAGGGAGGAGATGCAATTTGATTTACTGAATAATTACAAAAATTTAAAGGGGTTGTTGGGGAATTAAATGTGTATGTGTAGGGGAGTTTTAGGTCGCGCAATAATTTACACAGGGGTTGTATGATTTCATTTCCATCGAGAATTGCTTTCTGAAGAGCGAAAAACGCTACCCCCAGAAAGAACACTTCCCGATATAATTAAAAAAAGTATCTGGGGGGAGGAGATGCAAAGTGGAGGATCATTAGCTCAGGTCCGTGGTGACGCTACTCACCAAAATGCATAAGTTAGCTATGCACCCCCTGCGGGTTTTCGGTGTAATTAAGAAAAAGTTATTTGAGGGAGGAGATGCAATTTGAATCACTAAATAATTACAAAAATTTAAAGAGGTTGTTGGGGAATTAAATGTGTATGTGTAGGGGAGTTTTAGGTCGCGCAATAATTTACACAGGGGTTGTATGATTTTATTTCCATCGAGAATTGCTTTCTGGAGAGCCACCCCCAGAAAGAACACTTCCCGATCTAATAAAAAGGGGATAATTGGAGGGAGGAGATGCAATTTGATTTACTGAATAATTACAAAAATTTAAAGGGGTTGTTGGGGAATTAAATGTGTATGTGTAGGGGAGTTTTAGGTCGCGCAATAATTTACACAGGGGTTGTATGATTTTATTTCCATCGAGAATTGCTTTCTGGAGAGCCACCCCCAGAAAGAACACTTCCCGATCTAATAAAAAGGGGATAATTGGAGGGAGGAGATGCAATTTGATTTACTGAATAATTACAAAAATTTAAAGGGGTTGTTGGGGAATTAAATGTGTATGTGTAGGGGAGTTTTAGGTCGCGCAATAATTTACACAGGGGTTGTATGATTTCATTTCCATCGAGAATTGCTTTCTGAAGAGCGAAAAACGCTACCCCCAGAAAGAACACTTCCCGATATAATTAAAAAAAGTATCTGGGGGGAGGAGATGCAAAGTGGAGGATCATTAGCTCAGGTCCGTGGTGACGCTACTCACCAAAATGCATAAGTTAGCTATGCACCCCCTGCGGGTTTTCGGTGTAATTAAGAAAAAGTTATTTGAGGGGGGAGATGCAATTTGAATCACTAAATAATTACAAAAATTTAAAGAGGTTGTTGGGGAATTAAATGTGTATGTGTAGGGGAGTTTTAGGTCGCGCAATAATTTACACAGGGGTTGTATGATTTTATTTCCATCGAGAATTGCTTTCTGGAGAGCCACCCCCAGGAAGAACACTTCCCGATCTAATAAAAAGGGGATAATTGGAGGGAGGAGATGCAATTTGATTTACTGAATAATTACAAAAATTTAAAGGGGTTGTTGGGGAATTAAATGTGTATGTGTAAAGGAGTTTTCGGTCGCGCAATAATTTACACAGGGGTTGTATGATTTCATTTCCATCGAGAATTGCTTTCTGAAGAGCGAAAAACGCTACCCCCAGAAAGAACACTTCCCGATAGAATTAAAAAAAGTATCTGGGGGGAGAAGATGCAAAGTGGAGGATCATAAGCTCAGGTCCGTGGTGACGCTACTCACCAAAATGCATAAGTTAGCTATGCACCCCCTGCGGGTTTTCGGTGTAATTAAGAAAAAGTTATTTGAGGGAGGAGATGCAATTTGAATCACTAAATAATTACAAAAATTTAAAGAGGTTGTTGGGGAATTAAATGTGTATGTGTAGGGGAGTTTTAGGTCGCGCAATAATTTACACAGGGGTTGTATGATTCTATTTCCATCGAGAATTGCTTTCTGGAGAGCCACCCCCAGAAAGAACACTTCCCGATCTAATAAAAAGGGGATAATTGGAGGGAGGAGATGCAATTTGATTTACTGAATAATTACAAAAATTTAAAGGGGTTGTTGGGGAATTAAATGTGTATGTGTAGGGGAGTTTTAGGTCGCGCAATAATTTACACAGGGGTTGTATGATTTCATTTCCATCGAGAATTGCTTTCTGAAGAGCGAAAAACGCTACCCCCAGAAAGAACACTTCCCGATATAATTAAAAAAAGTAATTGGGGGGAGGAGATGCAAAGTGGAGGATCATTAGCTCAGGTCCGTGGTGACGCTACTCACCAAAATGCATAAGTTAGCTATGCACCCCCTGCGGGTTTTCGGTGTAATTAAGAAAAAGTTATTTGAGGGAGGAGATGCAATTTGAATCACTAAATAATTACAAAAATTTAAAGAGGTTGTTGGGGAATTAAATGTGTATGTGTAGGGGAGTTTTAGGTCGCGCAATAATTTACACAGGGGTTGTATGATTTCATTTCCATCGAGAATTGCTTTCTGGAGAGCCACCCCCAGGAAGAACACTTCCCGATCTAATAAAAAGGGGATAATTGGAGGGAGGAGATGCAATTTGATTTACTGAATAATTACAAAAATTTAAAGGGGTTGTTGGGGAATTAAATGTGTATGTGTAAAGGAGTTTTAGGTCGCGCAATAATTTACACAGGGGTTGTATGATTTCATTTCCATCGAGAATTGCTTTCTGAAGAGCGAAAAACGCTACCCCCAGAAAGAACACTTCCCGATAGAATTAAAAAAAGTATCTGGGGGGAGAAGATGCAAAGTGGAGGATCATAAGCTCAGGTCCGTGGTGACGCTACTCACCAAAATGCATAAGTTAGCTATGCACCCCCTGCGGGTTTTCGGTGTAATTAAGAAAAAGTTATTTGAGGGAGGAGATGCAATTTGAATCACTAAATAATTACAAAAATTTAAAGAGGTTGTTGGGGAATTAAATGTGTATGTGTAGGGGAGTTTTAGGTCGCGCAATAATTTACACAGGGGTTGTATGATTTTATTTCCATCGAGAATTGCTTTCTGGAGAGCCACCCCCAGAAAGAACACTTCCCGATCTAATAAAAAGGGGATAATTGGAGGGAGGAGATGCAATTTGATTTACTGAATAATTACAAAAATTTAAAGGAGTTGTTGGGGAATTAAATGTGTATGTGTAGGGGAGTTTTAGGTCGCGCAATAATTTACACAGGGGTTGTATGATTTTATTTCCATCGAGAATTGCTTTCTGGAGAGCCACCCCCAGAAAGAACACTTCCCGATCTAATAAATAGGGGATAATTGGAGGGAGGAGATGCAATTTGATTTACTGAATAATTACAAAAATTTAAAGGGGTTGTTGGGAAATTAAATGTGTATGTGTAGGGGAGTTTTAGGTCGCGCAATAATTTACACAGGGGTTGTATGATTTCATTTCCATCGAGAATTGCTTTCTGAAGAGCGAAAAACGCTACCCCCAGAAAGAACACTTCCCGATATAATTAAAAAAAGTATCTGGGGGGAGGAGATGCAAAGTGGAGGATCATTAGCTCAGGTTCGTGGTGACGCTACTCACCAAAATGCATAAGTTAGCTATGCACCCCCTGCGGGTTTTCGGTGTAATTAAGAAAAAGTTATTTGAGGGAGGAGATGCAATTTGAATCACTAAATAATTACAAAAATTTAAAGAGGTTGTTGGGGAATTAAATGTGTATGTGTAGGGGAGTTTTAGGTCGCGCAATAATTTACACAGGGGTTGTATGATTTTATTTCCATCGAGAATTGCTTTCTGGAGAGCCACCCCCAGAAAGAACACTTCCCGATCTAATAAAAAGGGGATAATTGGAGGGAGGAGATGCAATTTGACTTACTGAATAATTACAAAAATTTAAAGGGGTTGTTGGGGAATTAAATGTGTATGTGTAGGGGAGTTTTAGGTCGCGCAATAATTTACACAGGGGTTGTATGATTTTATTTCCATCGAGAATTGCTTTCTGGAGAGCCACCCCTAGAAAGAACACTTCCCGATCTAATAAAAAGGGGATAATTGGAGGGAGGAGATGCAATTTGATTTACTGAATAATTACAAAAATTTAAAGGGGTTGTTGGGGAATTAAATGTGTATGTGTAGGGGAGTTTTAGGTCGCGCAATAATTTACACAGGGGTTGTATGATTTCATTTCCATCGAGAATTGCTTTCTGAAGAGCGAAAAACGCTACCCCCAGACAGAACACTTCCCGATATAATTAAAAAAAGTATCTGGGGGGAGGAGACGCAAAGTGGAGGATCATTAGCTCAGGTCCGTGATGACGCTACTCACCAAAATGCATAAGTTAGCTATGCACCCCCTGCGGGTTTTCGGTGTAATTAAGAAAAAGTTATTTGAGGGAGGAGATGCAATTTGAATCACTAAATAATTACAAAAATTTAAAGAGGTTGTTGGGGAATTAAATGTGTATGTGTAGGGGAGTTTTAGGTCGCGCAATAATTTACACAGGGGTTGTATGATTTTATTTCCATCGAGAATTGCTTTCTGGAGAGCCACCCCCAGAAAGAACACTTCCCGATCTAATAAAAAGGGGATAATTGGAGGGAGGAGATGCAATTTGATTTACTGAATAATTACAAAAATTTAAAGGGGTTGTTGGGGAATTAAATGTGTATGTGTAGGGGAGTTTTAGGTCGCGCAATAATTTACACAGGGGTTGTATGATTTTATTTCCATCGAGAATTGCTTTCTGGAGAGCCACCCCCAGAAAGAACACTTCCCGATCTAATAAAAAGGGGATAATTGGAGGGAGGAGATGCAATTTGATTTACTGAATAATTACAAAAATTTAAAGGGGTTGTTGGGGAATTAAATGTGTATGTGTAGGGGAGTTTTAGGTCGCGCAATAATTTACACAGGGGTTGTATGATTTCATTTCCATCGAGAATTGCTTTCTGAAGAGCGAAAAACGCTACCCCCAGAAAGAACACTTCCCGATATAATTAAAAAAAGTATCTGGGGGGAGGAGATGCAAAGTGGAGGATCATTAGCTCAGGTCCGTGGTGACGCTACTCACCAAAATGCATAAGTTAGCTATGCACCCCCTGCGGGTTTTCGGTGTAATTAAGAAAAAGTTATTTGAGGGAGGAGATGCAATTTGAATCACTAAATAATTACAAAAATTTAAAGAGGTTGTTGGGGAATTAAATGTGTATGTGTAGGGGAGTTTTAGGTCGCGCAATAATTTACACAGGGGTTGTATGATTTTATTTCCATCGAGAATTGCTTTCTGGAGAGCCACCCCCAGAAAGAACACTTCCCGATCTAATAAAAAGGGGATAATTGGAGGGAGGAGATGCAATTTGATTTACTGAATAATTACAAAAATTTAAAGGGGTTGTTGGGGAATTAAATGTGTATGTGTAGGGGAGTTTTAGGTCGCGCAATAATTTACACAGGGGTTGTATGATTTTATTTCCATCGAGAATTGCTTTCTAGAGAGCCACCCCCAGAAAGAACACTTCCCGATCTAATAAAAAGGGGATAATTGGAGGGAGGAGATGCAATTTGATTTACTGAATAATTACAAAAATTTAAAGGGGTTGTTGGGGAATTAAATGTGTATGTGTAGGGGAGTTTTAGGTCGCGCAATAATTTACACAGGGGTTGTATGATTTCATTTCCATCGAGAATTGCTTTCTGAAGAGCGAAAAACGCTACCCCCAGAAAGAACACTTCCCGATATAATTAAAAAAAGTATCTGGGGGGAGGAGATGCAAAGTGGAGGATCATTAGCTCAGGTCCGTGGTGACGCTACTCACCAAAATGCATAAGTTAGCTATGCACCCCCTGCGGGTTTTCGGTGTAATTAAGAAAAAGTTATTTGAGGGAGGAGATGCAATTTGAATCACTAAATAATTACAAAAATTTAAAGAGGTTGTTGGGGAATTAAATGTGTATGTGTAGGGGAGTTTTAGGTCGCGCAATAATTTACACAGGGGTTGTATGATTTTATTTCCATCGAGAATTGCTTTCTGGAGAGCCACCCCCAGAAAGAACACTTCCCGATCTAATAAAAAGGGGATAATTGGAGGGAGGAGATGCAATTTGATTTACTGAATAATTACAAAAATTTAAAGGGGTTGTTGGGGAATTAAATGTGTATGTGTAGGGGAGTTTTAGGTCGCGCAATAATTTACACAGGGGTTGTATGATTTTATTTCCATCGAAAATTGCTTTCTAGAGAGCCACCCCCAGAAAGAACACTTCCCGATCTAATAAAAAGGGGATAATTGGAGGGAGGAGATGCAATTTGATTTACTGAATAATTACAAAAATTTAAAGGGGTTGTTGGGGAATTAAATGTGTATGTGTAGGGGAGTTTTAGGTCGCGCAATAATTTACACAGGGGTTGTATGATTTCATTTCCATCGAGAATTGCTTTCTGAAGAGCGAAAAACGCTACCCCCAGAAAGAACACTTCCCGATATAATTAAAAAAAGTATCTGGGGGGAGGAGATGCAAAGTGGAGGATCATTAGCTCAGGTCCGTGGTGACGCTACTCACCAAAATGCATAAGTTAGCTATGCACCCCCTGCGGGTTTTCGGTGTAATTAAGAAAAAGTTATTTGAGGGAGGAGATGCAATTTGAATCACTAAATAATTACAAAAATTTAAAGAGGTTGTTGGGGAATTAAATGTGTATGTGTAGGGGAGTTTTAGGTCGCGCAATAATTTACACAGGGGTTGTATGATTTTATTTCCATCGAGAATTGCTTTCTGGAGAGCCACCCCCAGAAAGAACACTTCCCGATCTAATAAAAAGGGGATAATTGGAGGGAGGAGATGCAATTTGATTTACTGAATAATTACAAAAATTTAAAGGGGTTGTTGGGGAATTAAATGTGTATGTGTAGGGGAGTTTTAGGTCGCGCAATAATTTACACAGGGGTTGTATGATTTTATTTCCATCGAGAATTGCTTTCTAGAGAGCCACCCCCAGAAAGAACACTTCCCGATCTAATAAAAAGGGGATAATTGGAGGGAGGAGATGCAATTTGATTTACTGAATAATTACAAAAATTTAAAGGGGTTGTTGGGGAATTAAATGTGTATGTGTAGGGGAGTTTTAGGTCGCGCAATAATTTACACAGGGGTTGTATGATTTTATTTCCATCGAGAATTGCTTTCTAGAGAGCCACCCCCAGAAAGAACACTTCCCGATCTAATAAAAAGGGGATAATTGGAGGGAGGAGATGCAATTTGATTTACTGAATAATTACAAAAATTTAAAGGGGTTGTTGGGGAATTAAATGTGTATGTGTAGGGGAGTTTTAGGTCGCGCAATAATTTACACAGGGGTTGTATGATTTCATTTCCATCGAGAATTGCTTTCTGAAGAGCGAAAAACGCTACCCCCAGAAAGAACACTTCCCGATATAATTAAAAAAAGTATCTGGGGGGAGGAGATGCAAAGTGGAGGATCATTAGCTCAGGTCCGTGGTGACGCTACTCACCAAAATGCATAAGTTAGCTATGCACCCCCTGCGGGTTTTCGGTGTAATTAAGAAAAAGTTATTTGAGGGAGGAGATGCAATTTGAATCACTAAATAATTACAAAAATTTAAAGAGGTTGTTGGGGAATTAAATGTGTATGTGTAGGGGAGTTTTAGGTCGCGCAATAATTTACACAGGGGTTGTATGATTTTATTTCCATCGAGAATTGCTTTCTGGAGAGCCACCCCCAGAAAGAACACTTCCCGATCTAATAAAAAGGGGATAATTGGAGGGAGGAGATGCAATTTGATTTACTGAATAATTACAAAAATTTAAAGGGGTTGTTGGGGAATTAAATGTGTATGTGTAGGGGAGTTTTAGGTCGCGCAATAATTTACACAGGGGTTGTATGATTTCATTTCCATCGAGAATTGCTTTCTGAAGAGCGAAAAACGCTACCCCCAGAAAGAACACTTCCCGATATAATTAAAAAAAGTATCTGGGGGGAGGAGATGCAAAGTGGAGGATCATTAGCTCAGGTCCGTGGTGACGCTACTCACCAAAATGCATAAGTTAGCTATGCACCCCCTGCGGGTTTTCGGTGTAATTAAGAAAAAGTTATTTGAGGGAGGAGATGCAATTTGAATCACTAAATAATTACAAAAATTTAAAGAGGTTGTTGGGGAATTAAATGTGTATGTGTAGGGGAGTTTTAGGTCGCGCAATAATTTACACAGGGGTTGTATGATTTTATTTCCATCGAGAATTGCTTTCTGGAGAGCCACCCCCAGAAAGAACACTTCCCGATCTAATAAAAAGGGGATAATTGGAGGGAGGAGATGCAATTTGATTTACTGAATAATTACAAAAATTTAAAGGGGTTGTTGGGTAATTAAATGTGTATGTGTAGGGGAGTTTTAGGTCGCGCAATAATTTACACAGGGGTTGTATGATTCCATTTCCATCGAGAATTGCTTTCTGAAGAGCGAAAAACGCTACCCCTAGAAAGAACACTTCCCGATATAATTAAAAAAAGTAATTGGGGGGAGGAGATGCAAAGTGGAGGATCATTAGCTCAGGTCCGTGGTGACGCTACTCACCAAAATGCATAAGTTAGCTATGCACCCCCTGCGGGTTTTCGGTGTAATTAAGAAAAAGTTATTTGAGGGAGGAGATGCAATTTGAATCACTAAATAATTACAAAAATTTAAAGAGGTTGTTGGGGAATTAAATGTGTATGTGTAGGGGAGTTTTAGGTCGCGCAATAATTTACACAGGGGTTGTATGATTTTATTTCCATCGAGAATTGCTTTCTGGAGAGCCACCCCCAGAAAGAACACTTCCCGATCTAATAAAAAGGGGATAATTGGAGGGAGGAGATGCAATTTGATTTACTGAATAATTACAAAAATTTAAAGGGGTTGTTGGGGAATTAAATGTGTATGTGTAGGGGAGTTTTAGGTCGCGCAATAATTTACACAGGGGTTGTATGATTTCATTTCCATCGAGAATTGCTTTCTGAAGAGCGAAAAACGCTACCCCCAGAAAGAACACTTCCCGATATAATTAAAAAAAGTAATTGGGGGGAGGAGATGCAAAGTGGAGGATCATTAGCTCAGGTCCGTGGTGACGCTACTCACCAAAATGCATAAGTTAGCTATGCACCCCCTGCGGGTTTTCGGTGTAATTAAGAAAAAGTTATTTGAGGGAGGAGATGCAATTTGAATCACTAAATAATTACAAAAATTTAAAGAGGTTGTTGGGGAATTAAATGTGTATGTGTAGGGGAGTTTTAGGTCGCGCAATAATTTACACAGGGGTTGTATGATTTTATTTCCATCGAGAATTGCTTTCTGGAGAGCCACCCCCAGAAAGAACACTTCCCGATCTAATAAAAAGGGGATAATTGGAGGGAGGAGATGCAATTTGATTTACTGAATAATTACAAAAATTTAAAGGGGTTGTTGGGGAATTAAATGTGTATGTGTAGGGGAGTTTTAGGTCGCGCAATAATTTACACAGGGGTTGTATGATTTCATTTCCATCGAGAATTGCTTTCTGAAGAGCGAAAAACGCTACCCCCAGAAAGAACACTTCCCGATATAATTAAAAAAAGTAATTGGGGGGAGGAGATGCAAAGTGGAGGATCATTAGCTCAGGTCCGTGGTGACGCTACTCACCAAAATGCATAAGTTAGCTATGCACCCCCTGCGGGTTTTCGGTGTAATTAAGAAAAAGTTATTTGAGGGAGGAGATGCAATTTGAATCACTAAATAATTACAAAAATTTAAAGAGGTTGTTGGGGAATTAAATGTGTATGTGTAGGGGAGTTTTAGGTCGCGCAATAATTTACACAGGGGTTGTATGATTTCATTTCCATCGAGAATTGCTTTCTGAAGAGCGAAAAACGCTACCCCCAGAAAGAACACTTCCCGATATAATTAAAAAAAGTATCTGGGGGGAGGAGATGCAAAGTGGAGGATCATTAGCTCAGGTCCGTGGTGACGCTACTCACCAAAATGCATAAGTTAGCTATGCACCCCCTGCGGGTTTTCGGTGTAATTAAGAAAAAGTTATTTGAGGGAGGAGATGCAATTTGAATCACTAAATAATTACAAAAATTTAAAGAGGTTGTTGGGGAATTAAATGTGTATGTGTAGGGGAGTTTTAGGTCGCGCAATAATTTACACAGGGGTTGTATGATTTTATTTCCATCGAGAATTGCTTTCTGGAGAGCCACCCCCAGAAAGAACACTTCCCGATCTAATAAAAAGGGGATAATTGGAGGGAGGAGATGCAATTTGATTTACTGAATAATTACAAAAATTTAAAGGGGTTGTTGGGGAATTAAATGTGTATGTGTAGGGGAGTTTTAGGTCGCGCAATAATTTACACAGGGGTTGTATGATTTCATTTCCATCGAGAATTGCTTTCTGAAGAGCGAAAAACGCTACCCCCAGAAAGAACACTTCCCGATATAATTAAAAAAAGTATCTGGGGGGAGGAGATGCAAAGTGGAGGATCATTAGCTCAGGTCCGTGGTGACGCTACTCACCAAAATGCATAAGTTAGCTATGCACCCCCTGCGGGTTTTCGGTGTAATTAAGAAAAAGTTATTTGAGGGAGGAGATGCAATTTGAATCACTAAATAATTACAAAAATTTAAAGAGGTTGTTGGGGAATTAAATGTGTATGTGTAGGGGAGTTTTAGGTCGCGCAATAATTTACACAGGGGTTGTATGATTTTATTTCCATCGAGAATTGCTTTCTGGAGAGCCACCCCCAGAAAGAACACTTCCCGATCTAATAAAAAGGGGATAATTGGAGGGAGGAGATGCAATTTGATTTACTGAATAATTACAAAAATTTAAAGGGGTTGTTGGGGAATTAAATGTGTATGTGTAGGGGAGTTTTAGGTCGCGCAATAATTTACACAGGGGTTGTATGATTTCATTTCCATCGAGAATTGCTTTCTGAAGAGCGAAAAACGCTACCCCCAGAAAGAACACTTCCCGATATAATTAAAAAAAGTAATTGGGGGGAGGAGATGCAAAGTGGAGGATCATTAGCTCAGGTCCGTGGTGACGCTACTCACCAAAATGCATAAGTTAGCAATGCACCCCCTGCGGGTTTTCGGTGTAATTAAGAAAAAGTTATTTGAGGGAGGAGATGCAATTTGAATCACTAAATAATTACAAAAATTTAAAGAGGTTGTTGGGGAATTAAATGTGTATGTGTAGGGGAGTTTTAGGTCGCGCAATAATTTACACAGGGGTTGTATGATTTTATTTCCATCGAGAATTGCTTTCTGGAGAGCCACCCCCAGAAAGAACACTTCCCGATCTAATAAAAAGGGGATAATTGGAGGGAGGAGATGCAATTTGATTTACTGAATAATTACAAAAATTTAAAGGGGTTGTTGGGGAATTAAATGTGTATGTGTAGGGGAGTTTTAGGTCGCGCAATAATTTACACAGGGGTTGTATGATTTCATTTCCATCGAGAATTGCTTTCTGAAGAGCGAAAAACGCTACCCCCAGAAAGAACACTTCCCGATATAATTAAAAAAAGTATCTGGGGGGAGGAGATGCAAAGTGGAGGATCATTAGCTCAGGTCCGTGGTGACGCTACTCACCAAAATGCATAAGTTAGCTATGCACCCCCTGCGGGTTTTCGGTGTAATTAAGAAAAAGTTATTTGAGGGAGGAGATGCAATTTGAATCACTAAATAATTACAAAAATTTAAAGAGGTTGTTGGGGAATTAAATGTGTATGTGTAGGGGAGTTTTAGGTCGCGCAATAATTTACACAGGGGTTGTATGATTTTATTTCCATCGAGAATTGCTTTCTGGAGAGCCACCCCCAGAAAGAACACTTCCCGATCTAATAAAAAGGGGATAATTGGAGGGAGGAGATGCAATTTGATTTACTGAATAATTACAAAAATTTAAAGGGGTTGTTGGGGAATTAAATGTGTATGTGTAGGGGAGTTTTAGGTCGCGCAATAATTTACACAGGGGTTGTATGATTTCATTTCCATCGAGAATTGCTTTCTGAAGAGCGAAAAACGCTACCCCCAGAAAGAACACTTCCCGATATAATTAAAAAAAGTATCTGGGGGGAGGAGATGCAAAGTGGAGGATCATTAGCTCAGGTCCGTGGTGACGCTACTCACCAAAATGCATAAGTTAGCTATGCACCCCCTGCGGGTTTTCGGTGTAATTAAGAAAAAGTTATTTGAGGGAGGAGATGCAATTTGAATCACTAAATAATTACAAAAATTTAAAGAGGTTGTTGGGGAATTAAATGTGTATGTGTAGGGGAGTTTTAGGTCGCGCAATAATTTACACAGGGGTTGTATGATTTTATTTCCATCGAGAATTGCTTTCTGGAGAGCCACCCCCAGAAAGAACACTTCCCGATCTAATAAAAAGGGGATAATTGGAGGGAGGAGATGCAATTTGATTTACTGAATAATTACAAAAATTTAAAGGGGTTGTTGGGGAATTAAATGTGTATGTGTAGGGGAGTTTTAGGTCGCGCAATAATTTACACAGGGGTTGTATGATTTCATTTCCATCGAGAATTGCTTTCTGAAGAGCGAAAAACGCTACCCCCAGAAAGAACACTTCCCGATATAATTAAAAAAAGTATCTGGGGGGAGGAGATGCAAAGTGGAGGATCATTAGCTCAGGTCCGTGGTGACGCTACTCACCAAAATGCATAAGTTAGCTATGCACCCCCTGCGGGTTTTCGGTGTAATTAAGAAAAAGTTATTTGAGGGAGGAGATGCAATTTGAATCACTAAATAATTACAAAAATTTAAAGAGGTTGTTGGGGAATTAAATGTGTATGTGTAGGGGAGTTTTAGGTCGCGCAATAATTTACACAGGGGTTGTATGATTTTATTTCCATCGAGAATTGCTTTCTGGAGAGCCACCCCCAGAAAGAACACTTCCCGATCTAATAAAAAGGGGATAATTGGAGGGAGGAGATGCAATTTGATTTACTGAATAATTACAAAAATTTAAAGGGGTTGTTGGGGAATTAAATGTGTATGTGTAGGGGAGTTTTAGGTCGCGCAATAATTTACACAGGGGTTGTATGATTTCATTTCCATCGAGAATTGCTTTCTGAAGAGCGAAAAACGCTACCCCCAGAAAGAACACTTCCCGATATAATTAAAAAAAGTATCTGGGGGGAGGAGATGCAAAGTGGAGGATCATTAGCTCAGGTCCGTGGTGACGCTACTCACCAAAATGCATAAGTTAGCTATGCACCCCCTGCGGGTTTTCGGTGTAATTAAGAAAAAGTTATTTGAGGGAGGAGATGCAATTTGAATCACTAAATAATTACAAAAATTTAAAGAGGTTGTTGGGGAATTAAATGTGTATGTGTAGGGGAGTTTTAGGTCGCGCAATAATTTACACAGGGGTTGTATGATTTTATTTCCATCGAGAATTGCTTTCTGGAGAGCCACCCCCAGAAAGAACACTTCCCGATCTAATAAAAAGGGGATAATTGGAGGGAGGAGATGCAATTTGATTTACTGAATAATTACAAAAATTTAAAGGGGTTGTTGGGGAATTAAATGTGTATGTGTAGGGGAGTTTTAGGTCGCGCAATAATTTACACAGGGGTTGTATGATTTCATTTCCATCGAGAATTGCTTTCTGAAGAGCGAAAAACGCTACCCCCAGAAAGAACACTTCCCGATATAATTAAAAAAAGTATCTGGGGGGAGGAGATGCAAAGTGGAGGATCATTAGCTCAGGTCCGTGGTGACGCTACTCACCAAAATGCATAAGTTAGCTATGCACCCCCTGCGGGTTTTCGGTGTAATTAAGAAAAAGTTATTTGAGGGAGGAGATGCAATTTGAATCACTAAATAATTACAAAAATTTAAAGAGGTTGTTGGGGAATTAAATGTGTATGTGTAGGGGAGTTTTAGGTCGCGCAATAATTTACACAGGGGTTGTATGATTTCATTTCCATCGAGAATTGCTTTCTGAAGAGCGAAAAACGCTACCCCCAGAAAGAACACTTCCCGATATAATTAAAAAAAGTATCTGGGGGGAGGAGATGCAAAGTGGAGGATCATTAGCTCAGGTCCGTGGTGACGCTACTCACCAAAATGCATAAGTTAGCTATGCACCCCCTGCGGGTTTTCGGTGTAATTAAGAAAAAGTTATTTGAGGGAGGAGATGCAATTTGAATCACTAAATAATTACAAAAATTTAAAGAGGTTGTTGGGGAATTAAATGTGTATGTGTAGGGGAGTTTTAGGTCGCGCAATAATTTACACAGGGGTTGTATGATTTTATTTCCATCGAGAATTGCTTTCTGGAGAGCCACCCCCAGAAAGAACACTTCCCGATCTAATAAAAAGGGGATAATTGGAGGGAGGAGATGCAATTTGATTTACTGAATAATTACAAAAATTTAAAGGGGTTGTTGGGGAATTAAATGTGTATGTGTAGGGGAGTTTTAGGTCGCGCAATAATTTACACAGGGGTTGTATGATTTCATTTCCATCGAGAATTGCTTTCTGAAGAGCGAAAAACGCTACCCCCAGAAAGAACACTTCCCGATATAATTAAAAAAAGTATCTGGGGGGAGGAGATGCAAAGTGGAGGATCATTAGCTCAGGTCCGTGGTGACGCTACTCACCAAAATGCATAAGTTAGCTATGCACCCCCTGCGGGTTTTCGGTGTAATTAAGAAAAAGTTATTTGAGGGAGGAGATGCAATTTGAATCACTAAATAATTACAAAAATTTAAAGAGGTTGTTGGGGAATTAAATGTGTATGTGTAGGGGAGTTTTAGGTCGCGCAATAATTTACACAGGGGTTGTATGATTTTATTTCCATCGAGAATTGCTTTCTGGAGAGCCACCCCCAGAAAGAACACTTCCCGATCTAATAAAAAGGGGATAATTGGAGGGAGGAGATGCAATTTGATTTACTGAATAATTACAAAAATTTAAAGGGGTTGTTGGGGAATTAAATGTGTATGTGTAGGGGAGTTTTAGGTCGCGCAATAATTTACACAGGGGTTGTATGATTTCATTTCCATCGAGAATTGCTTTCTGAAGAGCGAAAAACGCTACCCCCAGAAAGAACACTTCCCGATATAATTAAAAAAAGTATCTGGGGGGAGGAGATGCAAAGTGGAGGATCATTAGCTCAGGTCCGTGGTGACGCTACTCACCAAAATGCATAAGTTAGCTATGCACCCCCTGCGGGTTTTCGGTGTAATTAAGAAAAAGTTATTTGAGGGAGGAGATGCAATTTGAATCACTAAATAATTACAAAAATTTAAAGAGGTTGTTGGGGAATTAAATGTGTATGTGTAGGGGAGTTTTAGGTCGCGCAATAATTTACACAGGGGTTGTATGATTTCATTTCCATCGAGAATTGCTTTCTGAAGAGCGAAAAACGCTACCCCCAGAAAGAACACTTCCCGATATAATTAAAAAAAGTATCTGGGGGGAGGAGATGCAAAGTGGAGGATCATTAGCTCAGGTCCGTGGTGACGCTACTCACCAAAATGCATAAGTTAGCTATGCACCCCCTGCGGGTTTTCGGTGTAATTAAGAAAAAGTTATTTGAGGGAGGAGATGCAATTTGAATCACTAAATAATTACAAAAATTTAAAGAGGTTGTTGGGGAATTAAATGTGTATGTGTAGGGGAGTTTTAGGTCGCGCAATAATTTACACAGGGGTTGTATGATTTTATTTCCATCGAGAATTGCTTTCTGGAGAGCCACCCCCAGAAAGAACACTTCCCGATCTAATAAAAAGGGGATAATTGGAGGGAGGAGATGCAATTTGATTTACTGAATAATTACAAAAATTTAAAGGGGTTGTTGGGGAATTAAATGTGTATGTGTAGGGGAGTTTTAGGTCGCGCAATAATTTACACAGGGGTTGTATGATTTCATTTCCATCGAGAATTGCTTTCTGAAGAGCGAAAAACGCTACCCCCAGAAAGAACACTTCCCGATATAATTAAAAAAAGTAATTGGGGGGAGGAGATGCAAAGTGGAGGATCATTAGCTCAGGTCCGTGGTGACGCTACTCACCAAAATGCATAAGTTAGCTATGCACCCCCTGCGGGTTTTCGGTGTAATTAAGAAAAAGTTATTTGAGGGAGGAGATGCAATTTGAATCACTAAATAATTACAAAAATTTAAAGAGGTTGTTGGGGAATTAAATGTGTATGTGTAGGGGAGTTTTAGGTCGCGCAATAATTTACACAGGGGTTGTATGATTTTATTTCCATCGAGAATTGCTTTCTGGAGAGCCACCCCCAGAAAGAACACTTCCCGATCTAATAAAAAGGGGATAATTGGAGGGAGGAGATGCAATTTGATTTACTGAATAATTACAAAAATTTAAAGGGGTTGTTGGGGAATTAAATGTGTATGTGTAGGGGAGTTTTAGGTCGCGCAATAATTTACACAGGGGTTGTATGATTTCATTTCCATCGAGAATTGCTTTCTGAAGAGCGAAAAACGCTACCCCCAGAAAGAACACTTCCCGATATAATTAAAAAAAGTATCTGGGGGGAGGAGATGCAAAGTGGAGGATCATTAGCTCAGGTCCGTGGTGACGCTACTCACCAAAATGCATAAGTTAGCTATGCACCCCCTGCGGGTTTTCGGTGTAATTAAGAAAAAGTTATTTGAGGGAGGAGATGCAATTTGAATCACTAAATAATTACAAAAATTTAAAGAGGTTGTTGGGGAATTAAATGTGTATGTGTAGGGGAGTTTTAGGTCGCGCAATAATTTACACAGGGGTTGTATGATTTCATTTCCATCGAGAATTGCTTTCTGAAGAGCGAAAAACGCTACCCCCAGAAAGAACACTTCCCGATATAATTAAAAAAAGTATCTGGGGGGAGGAGATGCAAAGTGGAGGATCATTAGCTCAGGTCCGTGGTGACGCTACTCACCAAAATGCATAAGTTAGCTATGCACCCCCTGCGGGTTTTCGGTGTAATTAAGAAAAAGTTATTTGAGGGAGGAGATGCAATTTGAATCACTAAATAATTACAAAAATTTAAAGAGGTTGTTGGGGAATTAAATGTGTATGTGTAGGGGAGTTTTAGGTCGCGCAATAATTTACACAGGGGTTGTATGATTTTATTTCCATCGAGAATTGCTTTCTGGAGAGCCACCCCCAGAAAGAACACTTCCCGATCTAATAAAAAGGGGATAATTGGAGGGAGGAGATGCAATTTGATTTACTGAATAATTACAAAAATTTAAAGGGGTTGTTGGGGAATTAAATGTGTATGTGTAGGGGAGTTTTAGGTCGCGCAATAATTTACACAGGGGTTGTATGATTTCATTTCCATCGAGAATTGCTTTCTGAAGAGCGAAAAACGCTACCCCCAGAAAGAACACTTCCCGATATAATTAAAAAAAGTATCTGGGGGGAGGAGATGCAAAGTGGAGGATCATTAGCTCAGGTCCGTGGTGACGCTACTCACCAAAATGCATAAGTTAGCTATGCACCCCCTGCGGGTTTTCGGTGTAATTAAGAAAAAGTTATTTGAGGGAGGAGATGCAATTTGAATCACTAAATAATTACAAAAATTTAAAGAGGTTGTTGGGGAATTAAATGTGTATGTGTAGGGGAGTTTTAGGTCGCGCAATAATTTACACAGGGGTTGTATGATTTCATTTCCATCGAGAATTGCTTTCTGAAGAGCGAAAAACGCTACCCCCAGAAAGAACACTTCCCGATATAATTAAAAAAAGTATCTGGGGGGAGGAGATGCAAAGTGGAGGATCATTAGCTCAGGTCCGTGGTGACGCTACTCACCAAAATGCATAAGTTAGCTATGCACCCCCTGCGGGTTTTCGGTGTAATTAAGAAAAAGTTATTTGAGGGAGGAGATGCAATTTGAATCACTAAATAATTACAAAAATTTAAAGAGGTTGTTGGGGAATTAAATGTGTATGTGTAGGGGAGTTTTAGGTCGCGCAATAATTTACACAGGGGTTGTATGATTTTATTTCCATCGAGAATTGCTTTCTGGAGAGCCACCCCCAGAAAGAACACTTCCCGATCTAATAAAAAGGGGATAATTGGAGGGAGGAGATGCAATTTGATTTACTGAATAATTACAAAAATTTAAAGGGGTTGTTGGGGAATTAAATGTGTATGTGTAGGGGAGTTTTAGGTCGCGCAATAATTTACACAGGGGTTGTATGATTTCATTTCCATCGAGAATTGCTTTCTGAAGAGCGAAAAACGCTACCCCCAGAAAGAACACTTCCCGATATAATTAAAAAAAGTATCTGGGGGGAGGAGATGCAAAGTGGAGGATCATTAGCTCAGGTCCGTGGTGACGCTACTCACCAAAATGCATAAGTTAGCTATGCACCCCCTGCGGGTTTTCGGTGTAATTAAGAAAAAGTTATTTGAGGGAGGAGATGCAATTTGAATCACTAAATAATTACAAAAATTTAAAGAGGTTGTTGGGGAATTAAATGTGTATGTGTAGGGGAGTTTTAGGTCGCGCAATAATTTACACAGGGGTTGTATGATTTTATTTCCATCGAGAATTGCTTTCTGGAGAGCCACCCCCAGAAAGAACACTTCCCGATCTAATAAAAAGGGGATAATTGGAGGGAGGAGATGCAATTTGATTTACTGAATAATTACAAAAATTTAAAGGGGTTGTTGGGGAATTAAATGTGTATGTGTAGGGGAGTTTTAGGTCGCGCAATAATTTACACAGGGGTTGTATGATTTCATTTCCATCGAGAATTGCTTTCTGAAGAGCGAAAAACGCTACCCCCAGAAAGAACACTTCCCGATATAATTAAAAAAAGTATCTGGGGGGAGGAGATGCAAAGTGGAGGATCATTAGCTCAGGTCCGTGGTGACGCTACTCACCAAAATGCATAAGTTAGCTATGCACCCCCTGCGGGTTTTCGGTGTAATTAAGAAAAAGTTATTTGAGGGAGGAGATGCAATTTGAATCACTAAATAATTACAAAAATTTAAAGAGGTTGTTGGGGAATTAAATGTGTATGTGTAGGGGAGTTTTAGGTCGCGCAATAATTTACACAGGGGTTGTATGATTTCATTTCCATCGAGAATTGCTTTCTGAAGAGCGAAAAACGCTACCCCCAGAAAGAACACTTCCCGATATAATTAAAAAAAGTATCTGGGGGGAGGAGATGCAAAGTGGAGGATCATTAGCTCAGGTCCGTGGTGACGCTACTCACCAAAATGCATAAGTTAGCTATGCACCCCCTGCGGGTTTTCGGTGTAATTAAGAAAAAGTTATTTGAGGGAGGAGATGCAATTTGAATCACTAAATAATTACAAAAATTTAAAGAGGTTGTTGGGGAATTAAATGTGTATGTGTAGGGGAGTTTTAGGTCGCGCAATAATTTACACAGGGGTTGTATGATTTTATTTCCATCGAGAATTGCTTTCTGGAGAGCCACCCCCAGAAAGAACACTTCCCGATCTAATAAAAAGGGGATAATTGGAGGGAGGAGATGCAATTTGATTTACTGAATAATTACAAAAATTTAAAGGGGTTGTTGGGGAATTAAATGTGTATGTGTAGGGGAGTTTTAGGTCGCGCAATAATTTACACAGGGGTTGTATGATTTCATTTCCATCGAGAATTGCTTTCTGAAGAGCGAAAAACGCTACCCCCAGAAAGAACACTTCCCGATATAATTAAAAAAAGTAATTGGGGGGAGGAGATGCAAAGTGGAGGATCATTAGCTCAGGTCCGTGGTGACGCTACTCACCAAAATGCATAAGTTAGCTATGCACCCCCTGCGGGTTTTCGGTGTAATTAAGAAAAAGTTATTTGAGGGAGGAGATGCAATTTGAATCACTAAATAATTACAAAAATTTAAAGAGGTTGTTGGGGAATTAAATGTGTATGTGTAGGGGAGTTTTAGGTCGCGCAATAATTTACACAGGGGTTGTATGATTTTATTTCCATCGAGAATTGCTTTCTGGAGAGCCACCCCCAGAAAGAACACTTCCCGATCTAATAAAAAGGGGATAATTGGAGGGAGGAGATGCAATTTGATTTACTGAATAATTACAAAAATTTAAAGGGGTTGTTGGGGAATTAAATGTGTATGTGTAGGGGAGTTTTAGGTCGCGCAATAATTTACACAGGGGTTGTATGATTTCATTTCCATCGAGAATTGCTTTCTGAAGAGCGAAAAACGCTACCCCCAGAAAGAACACTTCCCGATATAATTAAAAAAAGTATCTGGGGGGAGGAGATGCAAAGTGGAGGATCATTAGCTCAGGTCCGTGGTGACGCTACTCACCAAAATGCATAAGTTAGCTATGCACCCCCTGCGGGTTTTCGGTGTAATTAAGAAAAAGTTATTTGAGGGAGGAGATGCAATTTGAATCACTAAATAATTACAAAAATTTAAAGAGGTTGTTGGGGAATTAAATGTGTATGTGTAGGGGAGTTTTAGGTCGCGCAATAATTTACACAGGGGTTGTATGATTTCATTTCCATCGAGAATTGCTTTCTGAAGAGCGAAAAACGCTACCCCCAGAAAGAACACTTCCCGATATAATTAAAAAAAGTATCTGGGGGGAGGAGATGCAAAGTGGAGGATCATTAGCTCAGGTCCGTGGTGACGCTACTCACCAAAATGCATAAGTTAGCTATGCACCCCCTGCGGGTTTTCGGTGTAATTAAGAAAAAGTTATTTGAGGGAGGAGATGCAATTTGAATCACTAAATAATTACAAAAATTTAAAGAGGTTGTTGGGGAATTAAATGTGTATGTGTAGGGGAGTTTTAGGTCGCGCAATAATTTACACAGGGGTTGTATGATTTTATTTCCATCGAGAATTGCTTTCTGGAGAGCCACCCCCAGAAAGAACACTTCCCGATCTAATAAAAAGGGGATAATTGGAGGGAGGAGATGCAATTTGATTTACTGAATAATTACAAAAATTTAAAGGGGTTGTTGGGGAATTAAATGTGTATGTGTAGGGGAGTTTTAGGTCGCGCAATAATTTACACAGGGGTTGTATGATTTCATTTCCATCGAGAATTGCTTTCTGAAGAGCGAAAAACGCTACCCCCAGAAAGAACACTTCCCGATATAATTAAAAAAAGTATCTGGGGGGAGGAGATGCAAAGTGGAGGATCATTAGCTCAGGTCCGTGGTGACGCTACTCACCAAAATGCATAAGTTAGCTATGCACCCCCTGCGGGTTTTCGGTGTAATTAAGAAAAAGTTATTTGAGGGAGGAGATGCAATTTGAATCACTAAATAATTACAAAAATTTAAAGAGGTTGTTGGGGAATTAAATGTGTATGTGTAGGGGAGTTTTAGGTCGCGCAATAATTTACACAGGGGTTGTATGATTTTATTTCCATCGAGAATTGCTTTCTGGAGAGCCACCCCCAGAAAGAACACTTCCCGATCTAATAAAAAGGGGATAATTGGAGGGAGGAGATGCAATTTGATTTACTGAATAATTACAAAAATTTAAAGGGGTTGTTGGGGAATTAAATGTGTATGTGTAGGGGAGTTTTAGGTCGCGCAATAATTTACACAGGGGTTGTATGATTTCATTTCCATCGAGAATTGCTTTCTGAAGAGCGAAAAACGCTACCCCCAGAAAGAACACTTCCCGATATAATTAAAAAAAGTATCTGGGGGGAGGAGATGCAAAGTGGAGGATCATTAGCTCAGGTCCGTGGTGACGCTACTCACCAAAATGCATAAGTTAGCTATGCACCCCCTGCGGGTTTTCGGTGTAATTAAGAAAAAGTTATTTGAGGGAGGAGATGCAATTTGAATCACTAAATAATTACAAAAATTTAAAGAGGTTGTTGGGGAATTAAATGTGTATGTGTAGGGGAGTTTTAGGTCGCGCAATAATTTACACAGGGGTTGTATGATTTCATTTCCATCGAGAATTGCTTTCTGAAGAGCGAAAAACGCTACCCCCAGAAAGAACACTTCCCGATATAATTAAAAAAAGTATCTGGGGGGAGGAGATGCAAAGTGGAGGATCATTAGCTCAGGTCCGTGGTGACGCTACTCACCAAAATGCATAAGTTAGCTATGCACCCCCTGCGGGTTTTCGGTGTAATTAAGAAAAAGTTATTTGAGGGAGGAGATGCAATTTGAATCACTAAATAATTACAAAAATTTAAAGAGGTTGTTGGGGAATTAAATGTGTATGTGTAGGGGAGTTTTAGGTCGCGCAATAATTTACACAGGGGTTGTATGATTTTATTTCCATCGAGAATTGCTTTCTGGAGAGCCACCCCCAGAAAGAACACTTCCCGATCTAATAAAAAGGGGATAATTGGAGGGAGGAGATGCAATTTGATTTACTGAATAATTACAAAAATTTAAAGGGGTTGTTGGGGAATTAAATGTGTATGTGTAGGGGAGTTTTAGGTCGCGCAATAATTTACACAGGGGTTGTATGATTTCATTTCCATCGAGAATTGCTTTCTGAAGAGCGAAAAACGCTACCCCCAGAAAGAACACTTCCCGATATAATTAAAAAAAGTATCTGGGGGGAGGAGATGCAAAGTGGAGGATCATTAGCTCAGGTCCGTGGTGACGCTACTCACCAAAATGCATAAGTTAGCTATGCACCCCCTGCGGGTTTTCGGTGTAATTAAGAAAAAGTTATTTGAGGGAGGAGATGCAATTTGAATCACTAAATAATTACAAAAATTTAAAGAGGTTGTTGGGGAATTAAATGTGTATGTGTAGGGGAGTTTTAGGTCGCGCAATAATTTACACAGGGGTTGTATGATTTTATTTCCATCGAGAATTGCTTTCTGGAGAGCCACCCCCAGAAAGAACACTTCCCGATCTAATAAAAAGGGGATAATTGGAGGGAGGAGATGCAATTTGATTTACTGAATAATTACAAAAATTTAAAGGGGTTGTTGGGGAATTAAATGTGTATGTGTAGGGGAGTTTTAGGTCGCGCAATAATTTACACAGGGGTTGTATGATTTCATTTCCATCGAGAATTGCTTTCTGAAGAGCGAAAAACGCTACCCCCAGAAAGAACACTTCCCGATATAATTAAAAAAAGTATCTGGGGGGAGGAGATGCAAAGTGGAGGATCATTAGCTCAGGTCCGTGGTGACGCTACTCACCAAAATGCATAAGTTAGCTATGCACCCCCTGCGGGTTTTCGGTGTAATTAAGAAAAAGTTATTTGAGGGAGGAGATGCAATTTGAATCACTAAATAATTACAAAAATTTAAAGAGGTTGTTGGGGAATTAAATGTGTATGTGTAGGGGAGTTTTAGGTCGCGCAATAATTTACACAGGGGTTGTATGATTTCATTTCCATCGAGAATTGCTTTCTGAAGAGCGAAAAACGCTACCCCCAGAAAGAACACTTCCCGATATAATTAAAAAAAGTATCTGGGGGGAGGAGATGCAAAGTGGAGGATCATTAGCTCAGGTCCGTGGTGACGCTACTCACCAAAATGCATAAGTTAGCTATGCACCCCCTGCGGGTTTTCGGTGTAATTAAGAAAAAGTTATTTGAGGGAGGAGATGCAATTTGAATCACTAAATAATTACAAAAATTTAAAGAGGTTGTTGGGGAATTAAATGTGTATGTGTAGGGGAGTTTTAGGTCGCGCAATAATTTACACAGGGGTTGTATGATTTTATTTCCATCGAGAATTGCTTTCTGGAGAGCCACCCCCAGAAAGAACACTTCCCGATCTAATAAAAAGGGGATAATTGGAGGGAGGAGATGCAATTTGATTTACTGAATAATTACAAAAATTTAAAGGGGTTGTTGGGGAATTAAATGTGTATGTGTAGGGGAGTTTTAGGTCGCGCAATAATTTACACAGGGGTTGTATGATTTCATTTCCATCGAGAATTGCTTTCTGAAGAGCGAAAAACGCTACCCCCAGAAAGAACACTTCCCGATATAATTAAAAAAAGTAATTGGGGGGAGGAGATGCAAAGTGGAGGATCATTAGCTCAGGTCCGTGGTGACGCTACTCACCAAAATGCATAAGTTAGCTATGCACCCCCTGCGGGTTTTCGGTGTAATTAAGAAAAAGTTATTTGAGGGAGGAGATGCAATTTGAATCACTAAATAATTACAAAAATTTAAAGAGGTTGTTGGGGAATTAAATGTGTATGTGTAGGGGAGTTTTAGGTCGCGCAATAATTTACACAGGGGTTGTATGATTTTATTTCCATCGAGAATTGCTTTCTGGAGAGCCACCCCCAGAAAGAACACTTCCCGATCTAATAAAAAGGGGATAATTGGAGGGAGGAGATGCAATTTGATTTACTGAATAATTACAAAAATTTAAAGGGGTTGTTGGGGAATTAAATGTGTATGTGTAGGGGAGTTTTAGGTCGCGCAATAATTTACACAGGGGTTGTATGATTTCATTTCCATCGAGAATTGCTTTCTGAAGAGCGAAAAACGCTACCCCCAGAAAGAACACTTCCCGATATAATTAAAAAAAGTATCTGGGGGGAGGAGATGCAAAGTGGAGGATCATTAGCTCAGGTCCGTGGTGACGCTACTCACCAAAATGCATAAGTTAGCTATGCACCCCCTGCGGGTTTTCGGTGTAATTAAGAAAAAGTTATTTGAGGGAGGAGATGCAATTTGAATCACTAAATAATTACAAAAATTTAAAGAGGTTGTTGGGGAATTAAATGTGTATGTGTAGGGGAGTTTTAGGTCGCGCAATAATTTACACAGGGGTTGTATGATTTCATTTCCATCGAGAATTGCTTTCTGAAGAGCGAAAAACGCTACCCCCAGAAAGAACACTTCCCGATATAATTAAAAAAAGTATCTGGGGGGAGGAGATGCAAAGTGGAGGATCATTAGCTCAGGTCCGTGGTGACGCTACTCACCAAAATGCATAAGTTAGCTATGCACCCCCTGCGGGTTTTCGGTGTAATTAAGAAAAAGTTATTTGAGGGAGGAGATGCAATTTGAATCACTAAATAATTACAAAAATTTAAAGAGGTTGTTGGGGAATTAAATGTGTATGTGTAGGGGAGTTTTAGGTCGCGCAATAATTTACACAGGGGTTGTATGATTTTATTTCCATCGAGAATTGCTTTCTGGAGAGCCACCCCCAGAAAGAACACTTCCCGATCTAATAAAAAGGGGATAATTGGAGGGAGGAGATGCAATTTGATTTACTGAATAATTACAAAAATTTAAAGGGGTTGTTGGGGAATTAAATGTGTATGTGTAGGGGAGTTTTAGGTCGCGCAATAATTTACACAGGGGTTGTATGATTTCATTTCCATCGAGAATTGCTTTCTGAAGAGCGAAAAACGCTACCCCCAGAAAGAACACTTCCCGATATAATTAAAAAAAGTAATTGGGGGGAGGAGATGCAAAGTGGAGGATCATTAGCTCAGGTCCGTGGTGACGCTACTCACCAAAATGCATAAGTTAGCTATGCACCCCCTGCGGGTTTTCGGTGTAATTAAGAAAAAGTTATTTGAGGGAGGAGATGCAATTTGAATCACTAAATAATTACAAAAATTTAAAGAGGTTGTTGGGGAATTAAATGTGTATGTGTAGGGGAGTTTTAGGTCGCGCAATAATTTACACAGGGGTTGTATGATTTTATTTCCATCGAGAATTGCTTTCTGGAGAGCCACCCCCAGAAAGAACACTTCCCGATCTAATAAAAAGGGGATAATTGGAGGGAGGAGATGCAATTTGATTTACTGAATAATTACAAAAATTTAAAGGGGTTGTTGGGGAATTAAATGTGTATGTGTAGGGGAGTTTTAGGTCGCGCAATAATTTACACAGGGGTTGTATGATTTCATTTCCATCGAGAATTGCTTTCTGAAGAGCGAAAAACGCTACCCCCAGAAAGAACACTTCCCGATATAATTAAAAAAAGTATCTGGGGGGAGGAGATGCAAAGTGGAGGATCATTAGCTCAGGTCCGTGGTGACGCTACTCACCAAAATGCATAAGTTAGCTATGCACCCCCTGCGGGTTTTCGGTGTAATTAAGAAAAAGTTATTTGAGGGAGGAGATGCAATTTGAATCACTAAATAATTACAAAAATTTAAAGAGGTTGTTGGGGAATTAAATGTGTATGTGTAGGGGAGTTTTAGGTCGCGCAATAATTTACACAGGGGTTGTATGATTTTATTTCCATCGAGAATTGCTTTCTGGAGAGCCACCCCCAGAAAGAACACTTCCCGATCTAATAAAAAGGGGATAATTGGAGGGAGGAGATGCAATTTGATTTACTGAATAATTACAAAAATTTAAAGGGGTTGTTGGGGAATTAAATGTGTATGTGTAGGGGAGTTTTAGGTCGCGCAATAATTTACACAGGGGTTGTATGATTTCATTTCCATCGAGAATTGCTTTCTGAAGAGCGAAAAACGCTACCCCCAGAAAGAACACTTCCCGATATAATTAAAAAAAGTATCTGGGGGGAGGAGATGCAAAGTGGAGGATCATTAGCTCAGGTCCGTGGTGACGCTACTCACCAAAATGCATAAGTTAGCTATGCACCCCCTGCGGGTTTTCGGTGTAATTAAGAAAAAGTTATTTGAGGGAGGAGATGCAATTTGAATCACTAAATAATTACAAAAATTTAAAGAGGTTGTTGGGGAATTAAATGTGTATGTGTAGGGGAGTTTTAGGTCGCGCAATAATTTACACAGGGGTTGTATGATTTTATTTCCATCGAGAATTGCTTTCTGGAGAGCCACCCCCAGAAAGAACACTTCCCGATCTAATAAAAAGGGGATAATTGGAGGGAGGAGATGCAATTTGATTTACTGAATAATTACAAAAATTTAAAGGGGTTGTTGGGGAATTAAATGTGTATGTGTAGGGGAGTTTTAGGTCGCGCAATAATTTACACAGGGGTTGTATGATTTCATTTCCATCGAGAATTGCTTTCTGAAGAGCGAAAAACGCTACCCCCAGAAAGAACACTTCCCGATATAATTAAAAAAAGTAATTGGGGGGAGGAGATGCAAAGTGGAGGATCATTAGCTCAGGTCCGTGGTGACGCTACTCACCAAAATGCATAAGTTAGCTATGCACCCCCTGCGGGTTTTCGGTGTAATTAAGAAAAAGTTATTTGAGGGAGGAGATGCAATTTGAATCACTAAATAATTACAAAAATTTAAAGAGGTTGTTGGGGAATTAAATGTGTATGTGTAGGGGAGTTTTAGGTCGCGCAATAATTTACACAGGGGTTGTATGATTTTATTTCCATCGAGAATTGCTTTCTGGAGAGCCACCCCCAGAAAGAACACTTCCCGATCTAATAAAAAGGGGATAATTGGAGGGAGGAGATGCAATTTGATTTACTGAATAATTACAAAAATTTAAAGGGGTTGTTGGGGAATTAAATGTGTATGTGTAGGGGAGTTTTAGGTCGCGCAATAATTTACACAGGGGTTGTATGATTTCATTTCCATCGAGAATTGCTTTCTGAAGAGCGAAAAACGCTACCCCCAGAAAGAACACTTCCCGATATAATTAAAAAAAGTATCTGGGGGAAGGAGATGCAAAGTGGAGGATCATTAGCTCAGGTCCGTGGTGACGCTACTCACCAAAATGCATAAGTTAGCTATGCACCCCCTGCGGGTTTTCGGTGTAATTAAGAAAAAGTTATTTGAGGGAGGAGATGCAATTTGAATCACTAAATAATTACAAAAATTTAAAGAGGTTGTTGGGGAATTAAATGTGTATGTGTAGGGGAGTTTTAGGTCGCGCAATAATTTACACAGGGGTTGTATGATTTTATTTCCATCGAGAATTGCTTTCTGGAGAGCCACCCCCAGAAAGAACACTTCCCGATCTAATAAAAAGGGGATAATTGGAGGGAGGAGATGCAATTTGATTTACTGAATAATTACAAAAATTTAAAGGGGTTGTTGGGGAATTAAATGTGTATGTGTAGGGGAGTTTTAGGTCGCGCAATAATTTACACAGGGGTTGTATGATTTCATTTCCATCGAGAATTGCTTTCTGAAGAGCGAAAAACGCTACCCCCAGAAAGAACACTTCCCGATATAATTAAAAAAAGTATCTGGGGGGAGGAGATGCAAAGTGGAGGATCATTAGCTCAGGTCCGTGGTGACGCTACTCACCAAAATGCATAAGTTAGCTATGCACCCCCTGCGGGTTTTCGGTGTAATTGAGAAAAAGTTATTTGAGGGAGGAGATGCAATTTGAATCACTAAATAATTACAAAAATTTAAAGAGGTTGTTGGGGAATTAAATGTGTATGTGTAGGGGAGTTTTAGGTCGCGCAATAATTTACACAGGGGTTGTATGATTTTATTTCCATCGAGAATTGCTTTCTGGAGAGCCACCCCCAGAAAGAACACTTCCCGATCTAATAAAAAGGGGATAATTGAAGGGAGGAGATGCAATTTGATTTACTGAATAATTACAAAAATTTAAAGGGGTTGTTGGGGAATTAAATGTGTATGTGTAGGGGAGTTTTAGGTCGCGCAATAATTTACACAGGGGTTGTATGATTTCATTTCCATCGAGAATTGCTTTCTGAAGAGCGAAAAACGCTACCCCCAGAAAGAACACTTCCCGATATAATTAAAAAAAGTAATTGGGGGGAGGAGATGCAAAGTGGAGGATCATTAGCTCAGGTCCGTGGTGACGCTACTCACCAAAATGCATAAGTTAGCTATGCACCCCCTGCGGGTTTTCGGTGTAATTAAGAAAAAGTTATTTGAGGGAGGAGATGCAATTTGAATCACTAAATAATTACAAAAATTTAAAGAGGTTGTTGGGGAATTAAATGTGTATGTGTAGGGGAGTTTTAGGTCGCGCAATAATTTACACAGGGGTTGTATGATTTTATTTCCATCGAGAATTGCTTTCTGGAGAGCCACCCCCAGAAAGAACACTTCCCGATCTAATAAAAAGGGGATAATTGGAGGGAGGAGATGCAATTTGATTTACTGAATAATTACAAAAATTTAAAGGGGTTGTTGGGGAATTAAATGTGTATGTGTAGGGGAGTTTTAGGTCGCGCAATAATTTACACAGGGGTTGTATGATTTCATTTCCATCGAGAATTGCTTTCTGAAGAGCGAAAAACGCTACCCCCAGAAAGAACACTTCCCGATATAATTAAAAAAAGTAATTGGGGGGAGGAGATGCAAAGTGGAGGATCATTAGCTCAGGTCCGTGGTGACGCTACTCACCAAAATGCATAAGTTAGCTATGCACCCCCTGCGGGTTTTCGGTGTAATTAAGAAAAAGTTATTTGAGGGAGGAGATGCAATTTGAATCACTAAATAATTACAAAAATTTAAAGAGGTTGTTGGGGAATTAAATGTGTATGTGTAGGGGAGTTTTAGGTCGCGCAATAATTTACACAGGGGTTGTATGATTTTATTTCCATCGAGAATTGCTTTCTGGAGAGCCACCCCCAGAAAGAACACTTCCCGATCTAATAAAAAGGGGATAATTGGAGGGAGGAGATGCAATTTGATTTACTGAATAATTACAAAAATTTAAAGGGGTTGTTGGGGAATTAAATGTGTATGTGTAGGGGAGTTTTAGGTCGCGCAATAATTTACACAGGGGTTGTATGATTTCATTTCCATCGAGAATTGCTTTCTGAAGAGCGAAAAACGCTACCCCCAGAAAGAACACTTCCCGATATAATTAAAAAAAGTAATTGGGGGGAGGAGATGCAAAGTGGAGGATCATTAGCTCAGGTCCGTGGTGACGCTACTCACCAAAATGCATAAGTTAGCTATGCACCCCCTGCGGGTTTTCGGTGTAATTAAGAAAAAGTTATTTGAGGGAGGAGATGCAATTTGAATCACTAAATAATTACAAAAATTTAAAGAGGTTGTTGGGGAATTAAATGTGTATGTGTAGGGGAGTTTTAGGTCGCGCAATAATTTACACAGGGGTTGTATGATTTTATTTCCATCGAGAATTGCTTTCTGGAGAGCCACCCCCAGAAAGAACACTTCCCGATCTAATAAAAAGGGGATAATTGGAGGGAGGAGATGCAATTTGATTTACTGAATAATTACAAAAATTTAAAGGGGTTGTTGGGGAATTAAATGTGTATGTGTAGGGGAGTTTTAGGTCGCGCAATAATTTACACAGGGGTTGTATGATTTCATTTCCATCGAGAATTGCTTTCTGAAGAGCGAAAAACGCTACCCCCAGAAAGAACACTTCCCGATATAATTAAAAAAAGTAATTGGGGGGAGGAGATGCAAAGTGGAGGATCATTAGCTCAGGTCCGTGGTGACGCTACTCACCAAAATGCATAAGTTAGCTATGCACCCCCTGCGGGTTTTCGGTGTAATTGAGAAAAAGTTATTTGAGGGAGGAGATGCAATTTGAATCACTAAATAATTACAAAAATTTAAAGAGGTTGTTGGGGAATTAAATGTGTATGTGTAGGGGAGTTTTAGGTCGCGCAATAATTTACACAGGGGTTGTATGATTTTATTTCCATCGAGAATTGCTTTCTGGAGAGCCACCCCCAGAAAGAACACTTCCCGATCTAATAAAAAGGGGATAATTGGAGGGAGGAGATGCAATTTGATTTACTGAATAATTACAAAAATTTAAAGGGGTTGTTGGGGAATTAAATGTGTATGTGTAGGGGAGTTTTAGGTCGCGCAATAATTTACACAGGGGTTGTATGATTTCATTTCCATCGAGAATTGCTTTCTGAAGAGCGAAAAACGCTACCCCCAGAAAGAACACTTCCCGATATAATTAAAAAAAGTAATTGGGGGGAGGAGATGCAAAGTGGAGGATCATTAGCTCAGGTCCGTGGTGACGCTACTCACCAAAATGCATAAGTTAGCTATGCACCCCCTGCGGGTTTTCGGTGTAATTAAGAAAAAGTTATTTGAGGGAGGAGATGCAATTTGAATCACTAAATAATTACAAAAATTTAAAGAGGTTGTTGGGGAATTAAATGTGTATGTGTAGGGGAGTTTTAGGTCGCGCAATAATTTACACAGGGGTTGTATGATTTTATTTCCATCGAGAATTGCTTTCTGGAGAGCCACCCCCAGAAAGAACACTTCCCGATCTAATAAAAAGGGGATAATTGGAGGGAGGAGATGCAATTTGATTTACTGAATAATTACAAAAATTTAAAGGGGTTGTTGGGGAATTAAATGTGTATGTGTAGGGGAGTTTTAGGTCGCGCAATAATTTACACAGGGGTTGTATGATTTCATTTCCATCGAGAATTGCTTTCTGAAGAGCGAAAAACGCTACCCCCAGAAAGAACACTTCCCGATATAATTAAAAAAAGTAATTGGGGGGAGGAGATGCAAAGTGGAGGATCATTAGCTCAGGTCCGTGGTGACGCTACTCACCAAAATGCATAAGTTAGCTATGCACCCCCTGCAGGTTTTCGGTGTAATTAAGAAAAAGTTATTTGAGGGAGGAGATGCAATTTGAATCACTAAATAATTACAAAAATTTAAAGAGGTTGTTGGGGAATTAAATGTGTATGTGTAGGGGAGTTTGAGGTCGCGCAATAATTTACACAGGGGTTGTATGATTTTATTTCCATCGAGAATTGCTTTCTGGAGAGCCACCCCCAGAAAGAACACTTCCCGATCTAATAAAAAGGGGATAATTGGAGGGAGGAGATGCAATTTGATTTACTGAATAATTACAAAAATTTAAAGGGGTTGTTGGGGAATTAAATGTGTATGTGTAGGGGAGTTTTAGGTCGCGCAATAATTTACACAGGGGTTGTATGATTTCATTTCCATCGAGAATTGCTTTCTGAAGAGCGAAAAACGCTACCCCCAGAAAGAACACTTCCCGATATAATTAAAAAAAGTATCTGGGGGGAGGAGATGCAAAGTGGAGGATCATTAGCTCAGGTCCGTGGTGACGCTACTCACCAAAATGCATAAGTTAGCTATGCACCCCCTGCGGGTTTTCGGTGTAATTAAGAAAAAGTTATTTGAGGGAGGAGATGCAATTTGAATCACTAAATAATTACAAAAATTTAAAGAGGTTGTTGGGGAATTAAATGTGTATGTGTAGGGGAGTTTTAGGTCGCGCAATAATTTACACAGGGGTTGTATGATTTTATTTCCATCGAGAATTGCTTTCTGGAGAGCCACCCCCAGAAAGAACACTTCCCGATCTAATAAAAAGGGGATAATTGGAGGGAGGAGATGCAATTTGATTTACTGAATAATTACAAAAATTTAAAGGGGTTGTTGGGGAATTAAATGTGTATGTGTAGGGGAGTTTTAGGTCGCGCAATAATTTACACAGGGGTTGTATGATTTCATTTCCATCGAGAATTGCTTTCTGAAGAGCGAAAAACGCTACCCCCAGAAAGAACACTTCCCGATATAATTAAAAAAAGTAATTGGGGGGAGGAGATGCAAAGTGGAGGATCATTAGCTCAGGTCCGTGGTGACGCTACTCACCAAAATGCATAAGTTAGCTATGCACCCCCTGCGGGTTTTCGGTGTAATTAAGAAAAAGTTATTTGAGGGAGGAGATGCAATTTGAATCACTAAATAATTACAAAAATTTAAAGAGGTTGTTGGGGAATTAAATGTGTATGTGTAGGGGAGTTTTAGGTCGCGCAATAATTTACACAGGGGTTGTATGATTTTATTTCCATCGAGAATTGCTTTCTGGAGAGCCACCCCCAGAAAGAACACTTCCCGATCTAATAAAAAGGGGATAATTGGAGGGAGGAGATGCAATTTGATTTACTGAATAATTACAAAAATTTAAAGGGGTTGTTGGGGAATTAAATGTGTATGTGTAGGGGAGTTTTAGGTCGCGCAATAATTTACACAGGGGTTGTATGATTTCATTTCCATCGAGAATTGCTTTCTGAAGAGCGAAAAACGCTACCCCCAGAAAGAACACTTCCCGATATAATTAAAAAAAGTAATTGGGGGGAGGAGATGCAAAGTGGAGGATCATTAGCTCAGGTCCGTGGTGACGCTACTCACCAAAATGCATAAGTTAGCTATGCACCCCCTGCGGGTTTTCGGTGTAATTAAGAAAAAGTTATTTGAGGGAGGAGATGCAATTTGAATCACTAAATAATTACAAAAATTTAAAGAGGTTGTTGGGGAATTAAATGTGTATGTGTAGGGGAGTTTTAGGTCGCGCAATAATTTACACAGGGGTTGTATGATTTTATTTCCATCGAGAATTGCTTTCTGGAGAGCCACCCCCAGAAAGAACACTTCCCGATCTAATAAAAAGGGGATAATTGGAGGGAGGAGATGCAATTTGATTTACTGAATAATTACAAAAATTTAAAGGGGTTGTTGGGGAATTAAATGTGTATGTGTAGGGGAGTTTTAGGTCGCGCAATAATTTACACAGGGGTTGTATGATTTCATTTCCATCGAGAATTGCTTTCTGAAGAGCGAAAAACGCTACCCCCAGAAAGAACACTTCCCGATATAATTAAAAAAAGTATCTGGGGGGAGGAGATGCAAAGTGGAGGATCATTAGCTCAGGTCCGTGGTGACGCTACTCACCAAAATGCATAAGTTAGCTATGCACCCCCTGCGATTTTTCGGTGTAATTAAGAAAAAGTTATTTGAGGGAGGAGATGCAATTTGAATCACTAAATAATTACAAAAATTTAAAGAGGTTGTTGGGGAATTAAATGTGTATGTGTAGGGGAGTTTTAGGTCGCGCAATAATTTACACAGGGGTTGTATGATTTTATTTCCATCGAGAATTGCTTTCTGGAGAGCCACCCCCAGAAAGAACACTTCCCGATCTAATAAAAAGGGGATAATTGGAGGGAGGAGATGCAATTTGATTTACTGAATAATTACAAAAATTTAAAGGGGTTGTTGGGGAATTAAATGTGTATGTGTAGGGGAGTTTTAGGTCGCGCAATAATTTACACAGGGGTTGTATGATTTCATTTCCATCGAGAATTGCTTTCTGAAGAGCGAAAAACGCTACCCCCAGAAAGAACACTTCCCGATATAATTAAAAAAAGTAATTGGGGGGAGGAGATGCAAAGTGGAGGATCATTAGCTCAGGTCCGTGGTGACGCTACTCACCAAAATGCATAAGTTAGCTATGCACCCCCTGCGGGTTTTCGGTGTAATTAAGAAAAAGTTATTTGAGGGAGGAGATGCAATTTGAATCACTAAATAATTACAAAAATTTAAAGAGGTTGTTGGGGAATTAAATGTGTATGTGTAGGGGAGTTTTAGGTCGCGCAATAATTTACACAGGGGTTGTATGATTTTATTTCCATCGAGAATTGCTTTCTGGAGAGCCACCCCCAGAAAGAACACTTCCCGATCTAATAAAAAGGGGATAATTGGAGGGAGGAGATGCAATTTGATTTACTGAATAATTACAAAAATTTAAAGGGGTTGTTGGGGAATTAAATGTGTATGTGTAGGGGAGTTTTAGGTCGCGCAATAATTTACACAGGGGTTGTATGATTTCATTTCCATCGAGAATTGCTTTCTGAAGAGCGAAAAACGCTACCCCCAGAAAGAACACTTCCCGATATAATTAAAAAAAGTATCTGGGGGGAGGAGATGCAAAGTGGAGGATCATTAGCTCAGGTCCGTGGTGACGCTACTCACCAAAATGCATAAGTTAGCTATGCACCCCCTGCGGGTTTTCGGTGTAATTAAGAAAAAGTTATTTGAGGGAGGAGATGCAATTTGAATCACTAAATAATTACAAAAATTTAAAGAGGTTGTTGGGGAATTAAATGTGTATGTGTAGGGGAGTTTTAGGTCGCGCAATAATTTACACAGGGGTTGTATGATTTTATTTCCATCGAGAATTGCTTTCTGGAGAGCCACCCCCAGAAAGAACACTTCCCGATCTAATAAAAAGGGGATAATTGGAGGGAGGAGATGCAATTTGATTTACTGAATAATTACAAAAATTTAAAGGGGTTGTTGGGGAATTAAATGTGTATGTGTAGGGGAGTTTTAGGTCGCGCAATAATTTACACAGGGGTTGTATGATTTCATTTCCATCGAGAATTGCTTTCTGAAGAGCGAAAAACGCTACCCCCAGAAAGAACACTTCCCGATATAATTAAAAAAAGTATCTGGGGGGAGGAGATGCAAAGTGGAGGATCATTAGCTCAGGTCCGTGGTGACGCTACTCACCAAAATGCATAAGTTAGCTATGCACCCCCTGCGATTTTTCGGTGTAATTAAGAAAAAGTTATTTGAGGGAGGAGATGCAATTTGAATCACTAAATAATTACAAAAATTTAAAGAGGTTGTTGGGGAATTAAATGTGTATGTGTAGGGGAGTTTTAGGTCGCGCAATAATTTACACAGGGGTTGTATGATTTTATTTCCATCGAGAATTGCTTTCTGGAGAGCCACCCCCAGAAAGAACACTTCCCGATCTAATAAAAAGGGGATAATTGGAGGGAGGAGATGCAATTTGATTTACTGAATAATTACAAAAATTTAAAGGGGTTGTTGGGGAATTAAATGTGTATGTGTAGGGGAGTTTTAGGTCGCGCAATAATTTACACAGGGGTTGTATGATTTCATTTCCATCGAGAATTGCTTTCTGAAGAGCGAAAAACGCTACCCCCAGAAAGAACACTTCCCGATATAATTAAAAAAAGTATCTGGGGGGAGGAGATGCAAAGTGGAGGATCATTAGCTCAGGTCCGTGGTGACGCTACTCACCAAAATGCATAAGTTAGCTATGCACCCCCTGCGGGTTTTCGGTGTAATTAAGAAAAAGTTATTTGAGGGAGGAGATGCAATTTGAATCACTAAATAATTACAAAAATTTAAAGAGGTTGTTGGGGAATTAAATGTGTATGAGTAGGGGAGTTTTAGGTCGCGCAATAATTTACACAGGGGTTGTATGATTTTATTTCCATCGAGAATTGCTTTCTGGAGAGCCACCCCCAGAAAGAACACTTCCCGATCTAATAAAAAGGGGATAATTGGAGGGAGGAGATGCAATTTGATTTACCGAATAATTACAAAAATTTAAAGGGGTTGTTGGGGAATTAAATGTGTATGTGTAGGGGAGTTTTAGGTCGCGCAATAATTTACACAGGGGTTGTATGATTTCATTTCCATCGGGAATTGTTTTCTGAAGAGCGAAAAACGCTACCCCCAGAAAGAACACTTCCCGATATAATTAAAAAAAGTATCTGGGGGGAGGAGATGCAAAGTGGAGGATCATTAGCTCAGGTCCGTGGTGACGCTACTTACCAAAATGCATAAGTTAGCTATGCACCCCCTGCGGGTTTTCGGTGTAATTAAGAAAAAGTTATTTGAGGGAGGAGATGCAATTTGAATCACTAAATAATTACAAAAATTTAAAGAGGTTGTTGGGGAATTAAATGTGTATGTGTAGGGGAGTTTTAGGTCGCGCAATAATTTACACAGGGGTTGTATGATTTTATTTCCATCGAGAATTGCTTTCTGGAGAGCCACCCCCAGAAAGAACACTTCCCGATCTAATAAAAAGGGGATAATTGGAGGGAGGAGATGCAATTTGATTTACTGAATAATTACAAAAATTTAAAGGGGTTGTTGGGGAATTAAATGTGTATGTGTAGGGGAGTTTTAGGTCGCGCAATAATTTACACAGGGGTTGTATGATTTCATTTCCATCGAGAATTGCTTTCTGAAGAGCGAAAAACGCTACCCCCAGAAAGAACACTTCCCGATATAATTAAAAAAAGTATCTGGGGGGAGGAGATGCAAAGTGGAGGATCATTAGCTCAGGTCCGTGGTGACGCTACTCACCAAAATGCATAAGTTAGCTATGCACCCCCTGCGATTTTTCGGTGTAATTAAGAAAAAGTTATTTGAGGGAGGAGATGCAATTTGAATCACTAAATAATTACAAAAATTTAAAGAGGTTGTTGGGGAATTAAATGTGTATGTGTAGGGGAGTTTTAGGTCGCGCAATAATTTACACAGGGGTTGTATGATTTTATTTCCATCGAGAATTGCTTTCTGGAGAGCCACCCCCAGAAAGAACACTTCCCGATCTAATAAAAAGGGGATAATTGGAGGGAGGAGATGCAATTTGATTTACTGAATAATTACAAAAATTTAAAGGGGTTGTTGGGGAATTAAATGTGTATGTGTAGGGGAGTTTTAGGTCGCGCAATAATTTACACAGGGGTTGTATGATTTCATTTCCATCGAGAATTGCTTTCTGAAGAGCGAAAAACGCTACCCCCAGAAAGAACACTTCCCGATATAATTAAAAAAAGTATCTGGGGGGAGGAGATGCAAAGTGGAGGATCATTAGCTCAGGTCCGTGGTGACGCTACTCACCAAAATGCATAAGTTAGCTATGCACCCCCTGCGGGTTTTCGGTGTAATTAAGAAAAAGTTATTTGAGGGAGGAGATGCAATTTGAATCACTAAATAATTACAAAAATTTAAAGAGGTTGTTGGGGAATTAAATGTGTATGTGTAGGGGAGTTTTAGGTCGCGCAATAATTTACACAGGGGTTGTATGATTTTATTTCCATCGAGAATTGCTTTCTGGAGAGCCACCCCCAGAAAGAACACTTCCCGATCTAATAAAAAGGGGATAATTGGAGGGAGGAGATGCAATTTGATTTACTGAATAATTACAAAAATTTAAAGGGGTTGTTGGGGAATTAAATGTGTATGTGTAGGGGAGTTTTAGGTCGCGCAATAATTTACACAGGGGTTGTATGATTTCATTTCCATCGAGAATTGCTTTCTGAAGAGCGAAAAACGCTACCCCCAGAAAGAACACTTCCCGATATAATTAAAAAAAGTATCTGGGGGGAGGAGATGCAAAGTGGAGGATCATTAGCTCATGTCCGTGGTGACGCTACTCACCAAAATGCATAAGTTAGCTATGCACCCCCTGCGGGTTTTCGGTGTAATTAAGAAAAAGTTATTTGAGGGAGGAGATGCAATTTGAATCACTAAATAATTACAAAAATTTAAAGAGGTTGTTGGGGAATTAAATGTGTATGTGTAGGGGAGTTTTAGGTCGCGCAATAATTTACACAGGGGTTGTATGATTTTATTTCCATCGAGAATTGCTTTCTGGAGAGCCACCCCCAGAAAGAACACTTCCCGATCTAATAAAAAGGGGATAATTGGAGGGAGGAGATGCAATTTGATTTACTGAATAATTACAAAAATTTAAAGGGGTTGTTAGGGAATTAAATGTGTATGTGTAGGGGAGTTTTAGGTCGCGCAATAATTTACACAGGGGTTGTATGATTTCATTTCCATCGAGAATTGCTTTCTGAAGAGCGAAAAACGCTACCCCCAGAAAGAACACTTCCCGATATAATTAAAAAAAGTATCTGGGGGGAGGAGATGCAAAGTGGAGGATCATTAGCTCAGGTCCGTGGTGACGCTACTCACCAAAATGCATAAGTTAGCTATGCACCCCCTGCGGGTTTTCGGTGTAATTAAGAAAAAGTTATTTGAGGGAGGAGATGCAATTTGAATCACTAAATAATTACAAAAATTTAAAGAGGTTGTTGGGGAATTAAATGTGTATGTGTAGGGGAGTTTTAGGTCGCGCAATAATTTACACAGGGGTTGTATGATTTTATTTCCATCGAGAATTGCTTTCTGGAGAGCCACCCCCAGAAAGAACACTTCCCGATCTAATAAAAAGGGGATAATTGGAGGGAGGAGATGCAATTTGATTTACTGAATAATTACAAAAATTTAAAGGGGTTGTTGGGGAATTAAATGTGTATGTGTAGGGGAGTTTTAGGTCGCGCAATAATTTACACAGGGGTTGTATGATTTCATTTCCATCGAGAATTGCTTTCTGAAGAGCGAAAAACGCTACCCCCAGAAAGAACACTTCCCGATATAATTAAAAAAAGTATCTGGGGGGAGGAGATGCAAAGTGGAGGATCATTAGCTCAGGTCCGTGGTGACGCTACTCACCAAAATGCATAAGTTAGCTATGCACCCCCTGCGGGTTTTCGGTGTAATTAAGAAAAAGTTATTTGAGGGAGGAGATGCAATTTGAATCACTAAATAATTACAAAAATTTAAAGGGGTTGTTGGGGAATTAAATGTGTATGTGTAGGGGAGTTTTAGGTCGCGCAATAATTTAGACAGGGGTTGTATGATTTCATTTCCATCGAGAATTGCTTTCTGAAGAGCGAAAAACGCTACCCCCAGAAAGAACACTTCCCGATATAATTAAAAAAAGTATCTGGGGGGAGGAGATGCAAAGTGGAGGATCATTAGCTCAGGTCCGTGGTGACGCTACTCACCTAAATGCATAAGTTAGCTATGCACCCCCTGCGGGTTTTCGGTGTAATTAAGAAAAAGTTATTTGAGGGAGGAGATGCAATTTGAATCACTAAATAATTACAAAAATTTAAAGAGGTTGTTGGGGAATTAAATGTGTATGTGTAGGGGAGTTTTAGGTCGCGCAATAATTTACACAGGGGTTGTATGATTTTATTTCCATCGAGAATTGCTTTCTGGAGAGCCACCCCCAGAAAGAACACTTCCCGATCTAATAAAAAGGGGATAATTGGAGGGAGGAGATGCAATTTGATTTACCGAATAATTACAAAAATTTAAAGGGGTTGTTGGGGAATTAAATGTGTATGTGTAGGGGAGTTTTAGGTCGCGCAATAATTTACACAGGGGTTGTATGATTTCATTTCCATCGGGAATTGCTTCCTGAAGAGCGAAAAACGCTACCCCCAGAAAGAACACTTCCCGATATAATTAAAAAAAGTAATTGGGGGGAGGAGATGCAAAGTGGAGGATCATTAGCTCAGGTCCGTGGTGACGCTACTCACCAAAATGCATAAGTTAGCTATGCACCCCCTGCGGGTTTTCGGTGTAATTAAGAAAAAGTTATTTGAGGGAGGAGATGCAATTTGAATCACTGAATAATTACAAAAATTTAAAGGGGTTGTTGGGGAATTAAATGTGTATGTGTAGGGGAGTTTTAGGTCGCGCAATAATTTAGACAGGGGTTGTATGATTTCATTTCCATCGAGAATTGCTTTCTGAAGAGCGAAAAACGCTACCCCCAGAAAGAACACTTCCCGATATAATTAAAAAAAGTATCTGGGGGGAGGAGATGCAAAGTGGAGGATCATTAGCTCAGGTCCGTGGTGACGCTACTCACCTAAATGCATAAGTTAGCTATGCACCCCCTGCGGGTTTTCGGTGTAATTAAGAAAAAGTTATTTGAGGGAGGAGATGCAATTTGAATCACTAAATAATTACAAAAATTTAAAGAGGTTGTTGGGGAATTAAATGTGTATGTGTAGGGGAGTTTTAGGTCGCGCAATAATTTACACAGGGGTTGTATGATTTTATTTCCATCGAGAATTGCTTTCTGGAGAGCCACCCCCAGAAAGAACACTTCCCGATCTAATAAAAAGGGGATAATTGGAGGGAGGAGATGCAATTTGATTTACTGAATAATTACAAAAATTTAAAGGGGTTGTTGGGGAATTAAATGTGTATGTGTAGGGGAGTTTTAGGTCGCGCAATAATTTACACAGGGGTTGTATGATTTCATTTCCATCGAGAATTGCTTTCTGAAGAGCGAAAAACGCTACCCCCAGAAAGAACACTTCCCGATATAATTAAAAAAAGTATCTGGGGGGAGGAGATGCAAAGTGGAGGATCATTAGCTCAGGTCCGTGGTGACGCTACTCACCTAAATGCATAAGTTAGCTATGCACCCCCTGCGGGTTTTCGGTGTAATTAAGAAAAAGTTATTTGAGGGAGGAGATGCAATTTGAATCACTAAATAATTACAAAAATTTAAAGAGGTTGTTGGGGAATTAAATGTGTATGTGTAGGGGAGTTTTAGGTCGCGCAATAATTTACACAGGGGTTGTATGATTTTATTTCCATCAAGAATTGCTTTCTGGAGAGCCACCCCCAGAAAGAACACTTCCCGATCTAATAAAAAGGGGATAATTGGAGGGAGGAGATGCAATTTGATTTACCGAATAATTACAAAAATTTAAAGGGGTTGTTGGGGAATTAAATGTGTATGTGTAGGGGAGTTTTAGGTCGCGCAATAATTTACACAGGGGTTGTATGATTTCATTTCCATCGGGAATTGCTTCCTGAAGAGCGAAAAACGCTACCCCCAGAAAGAACACTTCCCGATATAATTAAAAAAAGTAATTGGGGGGAGGAGATGCAAAGTGGAGGATCATTAGCTCAGGTCCGTGGTGACGCTACTCACCAAAATGCATAAGTTAGCTATGCACCCCCTGCGGGTTTTCGGTGTAATTAAGAAAAAGTTATTTGAGGGAGGAGATGCAATTTGAATCACTAAATAATTACAAAAATTTAAAGGGGTTGTTGGGGAATTAAATGTGTATGTGTAGGGGAGTTTTAGGTCGCGCAATAATTTAGACAGGGGTTGTATGATTTCATTTCCATCGAGAATTGCTTTCTGGAGAGCCACCCCCAGAAAGAACACTTCCCGATCTAATAAAAAGGGGATAATTGGAGGGAGGAGATGCAATTTGATTTACTGAATAATTACAAAAATTTAAAGGGGTTGTTGGGGAATTAAATGTGTATGTGTAGGGGAGTTTTAGGTCGCGCAATAATTTACACAGGGGTTGTATGATTTCATTTCCATCGGGAATTGCTTCCTGAAGAGCGAAAAACGCTACCCCCAGAAAGAACACTTCCCGATATAATTAAAAAAAGTAATTGGGGGGAGGAGATGCAAAGTGGAGGATCATTAGCTCAGGTCCGTGGTGACGCTACTCACCAAAATGCATAAGTTAGCTATGCACCCCCTGCCGGTTTTCGGTGTAATTAAGAAAAAGTTATTTGAGGGAGGAGATGCAATTTGAATCACTAAATAATTACAAAAATTTAAAGGGGTTGTTGGGGAATTAAATGTGTATGTGTAGGGGAGTTTTAGGTCGCGCAATAATTTAGACAGGGGTTGTATGATTTCATTTCCATCGAGAATTGCTTTCTGAAGAGCGAAAAACGCTACCCCCAGAAAGAACACTTCCCGATATAATTAAAAAAAGTATCTGGGGGGAGGAGATGCAAAGTGGAGGATCATTAGCTCAGGTCCGTGGTGACGCTACTCACCTAAATGCATAAGTTAGCTATGCACCCCCTGCGGGTTTTCGGTGTAATTAAGAAAAAGTTATTTGAGGGAGGAGATGCAATTTGAATCACTAAATAATTACAAAAATTTAAAGAGGTTGTTGGGGAATTAAATGTGTATGTGTAGGGGAGTTTTAGGTCGCGCAATAATTTACACAGGGGTTGTATGATTTTATTTCCATCGAGAATTGCTTTCTGGAGAGCCACCCCCAGAAAGAACACTTCCCGATCTAATAAAAAGGGGATAATTGGAGGGAGGAGATGCAATTTGATTTACTGAATAATTACAAAAATTTAAAGGGGTTGTTGGGGAATTAAATGTGTATGTGTAGGGGAGTTTTAGGTCGCGCAATAATTTACACAGGGGTTGTATGATTTCATTTCCATCGAGAATTGCTTTCTGAAGAGCGAAAAACGCTACCCCCAGAAAGAACACTTCCCGATATAATTAAAAAAAGTAATTGGGGGGAGGAGATGCAAAGTGGAGGATCATTAGCTCAGGTCCGTGGTGACGCTACTCACCAAAATGCATAAGTTAGCTATGCACCCCCTGCGGGTTTTCGGTGTAATTAAGAAAAAGTTATTTGAGGGAGGAGATGCAATTTGAATCACTAAATAATTACAAAAATTTAAAGAGGTTGTTGGGGAATTAAATGTGTATGTGTAGGGGAGTTTTAGGTCGCGCAATAATTTACACAGGGGTTGTATGATTTTATTTCCATCGAGAATTGCTTTCTGGAGAGCCACCCCCAGAAAGAACACTTCCCGATCTAATAAAAAGGGGATAATTGGAGGGAGGAGATGCAATTTGATTTACTGAATAATTACAAAAATTTAAAGGGGTTGTTGGGGAATTAAATGTGTATGTGTAGGGGAGTTTTAGGTCGCGCAATAATTTACACAGGGGTTGTATGATTTCATTTCCATCGAGAATTGCTTTCTGGAGAGCCACCCCCAGAAAGAACACTTCCCGATCTAATAAAAAAGGGATAATTGGAGGGAGGAGATGCAATTTGATTTACTGAATAATTACAAAAATTTAAAGGGGTTGTTGGGGAATTAAATGTGTATGTGTAGGGGAGTTTTAGGTCGCGCAATAATTTACACAGGGGTTGTATGATTTTATTTCCATCGAGAATTGCTTTCTGGAGAGCCACCCCCAGAAAGAACACTTCCCGATCTAATAAAAAGGGGATAATTGGAGGGAGGAGATGCAATTTGATTTACTGAATAATTACAAAAATTTAAAGGGGTTGTTGGGGAATTAAATGTGTATGTGTAGGGGAGTTTTAGGTCGCGCAATAATTTACACAGGGGTTGTATGATTTTATTTCCATCGAGAATTGCTTTCTGGAGAGCCACCCCCAGAAAGAACACTTCCCGATCTAATAAAAAGGGGATAATTGGAGGGAGGAGATGCAATTTGATTTACTGAATAATTACAAAAATTTAAAGGGGTTGTTGGGGAATTAAATGTGTATGTGTAGGGGAGTTTTAGGTCGCGCAATAATTTACACAGGGGTTGTATGATTTCATTTCCATCGAGAATTGCTTTCTGAAGAGCGAAAAACGCTACCCCCAGAAAGAACACTTCCCGATATAATTGAAAAGAGTAATTGGGGGGAGGAGATGCAAAGTGGAGGATCATTAGCTCAGGTCCGTGGTGACGCTACTCACCAAAATGCGTAAGTTAGCTATGCACCCCCTGCGGGTTTTCGGTGTAATTAAGAAAAAGTTATTTGAGGGAGGAGATGCAATTTGAATCACTAAATAATTACAAAAATTTAAAGAGGTTGTTGGGGAATTAAATGTGTATGTGTAGGGGAGTTTTAGGTCGCGCAATAATTTACACCGGGGTTGTATGATTTTATTTCCATCGAGAATTGCTTTCTGGAGAGCCACCCCCAGAAAGAACACTTCCCGATCTAATAAAAAGGGGATAATTGGAGGGAGGAGATGCAATTTGATTTACTGAATAATTACAAAAATTTAAAGGGGTTGTTGGGGAATTAAATGTGTATGTGTAGGGGAGTTTTAGGTCGCGCAATAATTTACACAGGGGTTGTATGATTTCATTTCCATCGAGAATTGCTTTCTGAAGAGCGAAAAACGCTACCCCCAGAAAGAACACTTCCCGATATAATTAAAAAAAGTATCTGGGGGGAGGAGATGCAAAGTGGAGGATCATTAGCTCAGGTCCGTGGTGACGCTACTCACCAAAATGCATAAGTTAGCTATGCACCCCCTGCGGGTTTTCGGTGTAATTAAGAAAAAGTTATTTGAGGGAGGAGATGCAATTTGAATCACTAAATAATTACAAAAATTTAAAGAGGTTGTTGGGGAATTAAATGTGTATGTGTAGGGGAGTTTTAGGTCGCGCAATAATTTACACAGGGGTTGTATGATTTTATTTCCATCGAGAATTGCTTTCTGGAGAGCCACCCCCAGAAAGAACACTTCCCGATCTAATAAAAAGGGGATAATTGGAGGGAGGAGATGCAATTTGATTTACTGAATAATTACAAAAATTTAAAGAGGTTGTTGGGGAATTAAATGTGTATGTGTAGGGGAGTTTTAGGTCGCGCAATAATTTACACAGGGGTTGTATGATTTCATTTCCATCGAGAATTGCTTTCTGAAGAGCGAAAACCGCTACCCCCAGAAAGAACACTTCCCGATATAATTAAAAAAAGTATCTGGGGGGAGGAGATGCAAAGTGGAGGATCATTAGCTCAGGTCCGTGGTGACGCTACTCACCAAAATGCATAAGTTAGCTATGCACCCCCTGCGGGTTTTCGGTGTAATTAAGAAAAAGTTATTTGAGGGAGGAGATGCAATTTGAATCACTAAATAATTACAAAAATTTAAAGAGGTTGTTGGGGAATTAAATGTGTATGTGTAGGGGAGTTTTAGGTCGCGCAACAATTTACACAGGGGTTGTATGATTTTATTTCCATCGAGAATTGCTTTCTGGAGAGCCACCCCCAGAAAGAACACTTCCCGATCTAATAAAAAGGGGATAATTGGAGGGAGGAGATGCAATTTGATTTACTGAATAGTTACAAAAATTTAAAGGGGTTGTTGGGGAATTAAATGTGTATGTGTAGGGGAGTTTTAGGTCGCGCAATAATTTACACAGGGGTTGTATGATTTCATTTCCATCGAGAATTGCTTTCTGAAGAGCGAAAAACGCTACCCCCAGAAAGAACACTTCCCGATATAATTAAAAAAAGTAATTGGGGGGAGGAGATGCAAAGTGGAGGATCATTAGCTCAGGTCCGTGGTGACGCTACTCACCAAAATGCATAAGTTAGCTATGCACCCCCTGCGGGTTTTCGGTGTAATTAAGAAAAAGTTATTTGAGGGAGGAGATGCAATTTGAATCACTAAATAATTACAAAAATTTAAAGAGGTTGTTGGGGAATTAAATGTGTATGTGTAGGGGAGTTTTAGGTCGCGCAATAATTTACACAGGGGTTGTATGATTTTATTTCCATCGAGAATTGCTTTCTGGAGAGCCACCCCCAGAAAGAACACTTCCCGATCTAATAAAAAGGGGATAATTGGAGGGAGGAGATGCAATTTGATTTACTGAATAATTACAAAAATTTAAAGGGGTTGTTGGGGAATTAAATGTGTATGTGTAGGGGAGTTTTAGGTCGCGCAATAATTTACACAGGGGTTGTATGATTTCATTTCCATCGAGAATTGCTTTCTGAAGAGCGAAAAACGCTACCCCCAGAAAGAACACTTCCCGATATAATTAAAAAAAGTAATTGGGGGGAGGAGATGCAAAGTGGAGGATCATTAGCTCAGGTCCGTGGTGACGCTACTCACCAAAATGCATAAGTTAGCTATGCACCCCCTGCGGGTTTTCGGTGTAATTAAGAAAAAGTTATTTGAGGGAGGAGATGCAATTTGAATCACTAAATAATTACAAAAATTTAAAGAGGTTGTTGGGGAATTAAATGTGTATGTGTAGGGGAGTTTTAGGTCACGCAATAATTTACACAGGGGTTGTATGATTTTATTTCCATCGAGAATTGCTTTCTGGAGAGCCACCCCCAGAAAGAACACTTCCCGATCTAATAAAAAGGTGATAATTGGAGGGAGGAGATGCAATTTGATTTACTGAATAATTACAAAAATTTAAAGGGGTTGTTGGGGAATTAAATGTGTATGTGTAGGGGAGTTTTAGGTCGCGCAATAATTTACACAGGGGTTGTATGATTTCATTTCCATCGAGAATTGCTTTCTGGAGAGCCACCCCCAGAAAGAACACTTCCCGATCTAATAAAAAAGGGATAATTGGAGGGAGGAGATGCAATTTGATTTACTGAATAATTACAAAAATTTAAAGGGGTTGTTGGGGAATTAAATGTGTATGTGTAGGGGAGTTTTAGGTCGCGCAATAATTTACACAGGGGTTGTATGATTTTATTTCCATCGAGAATTGCTTTCTGGAGAGCCACCCCCAGAAAGAACACTTCCCGATCTAATAAAAAGGGGATAATTGGAGGGAGGAGATGCAATTTGATTTACTGAATAATTACAAAAATTTAAAGGGGTTGTTGGGGAATTAAATGTGTATGTGTAGGGGAGTTTTAGGTCGCGCAATAATTTACACAGGGGTTGTATGATTTCATTTCCATCGAGAATTGCTTTCTGAAGAGCGAAAAACGCTACCCCCAGAAAGAACACTTCCCGATATAATTAAAAAAAGTATCTGGGGGGAGGAGATGCAAAGTGGAGGATCATTAGCTCAGGTCCGTGGTGACGCTACTCACCAAAATGCATAAGTTAGCTATGCACCCCCTGCGGGTTTTCGGTGTAATTAAGAAAAAGTTATTTGAGGGAGGAGATGCAATTTGAATCACTAAATAATTACAAAAATTTAAAGAGGTTGTTGGGGAATTAAATGTGTATGTGTAGGGGAGTTTTAGGTCGCGCAATAATTTACACAGGGGTTGTATGATTTTATTTCCATCGAGAATTGCTTTCTGGAGAGCCACCCCCAGAAAGAACACTTCCCGATCTAATAAAAAGGGGATAATTGGAGGGAGGAGATGCAATTTGATTTACTGAATAGTTACAAAAATTTAAAGGGGTTGTTGGGGAATTAAATGTGTATGTGTAGGGGAGTTTTAGGTCGCGCAATAATTCCACAGGGGTTGTATGATTTCATTTCCATCGAGAATTGCTTTCTGAAGAGCGAAAAACGCTACCCCCAGAAAGAACACTTCCCGATATAATTAAAAAAAGTAATTGGGGGGAGGAGATGCAAAGTGGAGGATCATTAGCTCAGGTCCGTGGTGACGCTACTCACCAAAATGCATAAGTTAGCTATGCACCCCCTGCGGGTTTTCGGTGTAATTAAGAAAAAGTTATTTGAGGGAGGAGATGCAATTTGAATCACTAAATAATTACAAAAATTTAAAGAGGTTGTTGGGGAATTAAATGTGTATGTGTAGGGGAGTTTTAGGTCGCGCAATAATTTACACAGGGGTTGTATGATTTTATTTCCATCGAGAATTGCTTTCTGGAGAGCCACCCCCAGAAAGAACACTTCCCGATCTAATAAAAAGGGGATAATTGGAGGGAGGAGATGCAATTTGATTTACTGAATAATTACAAAAATTTAAAGGGGTTGTTGGGGAATTAAATGTGTATGTGTAGGGGAGTTTTAGGTCGCGCAATAATTTACACAGGGGTTGTATGATTTCATTTCCATCGAGAATTGCTTTCTGAAGAGCGAAAAACGCTACCCCCAGAAAGAACACTTCCCGATATAATTAAAAAAAGTAATTGGGGGGAGGAGATGCAAAGTGGAGGATCATTAGCTCAGGTCCGTGGTGACGCTACTCACCAAAATGCATAAGTTAGCTATGCACCCCCTGCGGGTTTTCGGTGTAATTAAGAAAAAGTTATTTGAGGGAGGAGATGCAATTTGAATCACTAAATAATTACAAAAATTTAAAGAGGTTGTTGGGGAATTAAATGTGTATGTGTAGGGGAGTTTTAGGTCGCGCAATAATTTACACAGGGGTTGTATGATTTTATTTCCATCGAGAATTGCTTTCTGGAGAGCCACCCCCAGAAAGAACACTTCCCGATCTAATAAAAAGGGGATAATTGGAGGGAGGAGATGCAATTTGATTTACTGAATAATTACAAAAATTTAAAGGGGTTGTTGGGGAATTAAATGTGTATGTGTAGGGGAGTTTTAGGTCGCGCAATAATTTACACAGGGGTTGTATGATTTCATTTCCTTCGAGAATTGCTTTCTGGAGAGCCACCCCCAGAAAGAACACTTCCCGATCTAATAAAAAAGGGATAATTGGAGGGAGGAGATGCAATTTGATTTACTGAATAATTACAAAAATTTAAAGGGGTTGTTGGGGAATTAAATGTGTAT